>OY970801.1:16250000-17500000 GCA_963853775.1 Xanthia togata | reverse complement strand
TGTTTTTCGTTTGGTTCGGGTTTGAATAGCGCAGTTCTTGTCTAGTGCGGTCAGTTGATAATGTGTAATTTGTCATTATTATGAACAACTTTCACTATGGGACCAACCAAAAAATCGCAAAAAAACAGCTATTCCCTAAATTTATGTTAGCATAATATTATCTCGTCATAATGTAGGGAACCGCAGATTTTTTTTTCGCGATTTCTGGGTTGGGCCCATAGAGAAACTTGTTCATAATGATGAATATAGTCAGCCTGTATATATTATTATCTGTCTTAGATTCAACTTGAATTTAGTTTTCGTAATACATAATCGAGACAATCGAATGCCTAACTGATTAACTGTGTAACGTCACTAGAGTTTAAACACTGCCAAGCAACCAAAAACGACATTCCGTAAAAATTGGGACTAAACACAGGTGTGAACCTGCTGCAGCGTCAATGGTTTATATTTTTTACTCAATAAAAACAGATTTGGTTACCACCTCGAACTTTCTTTATTTTCTTTTTTTAAAACGTCGCCCCACACTAGGAATTTCTCCTGTATCGTGGGTGCGTTTACAAACATTTAAACTCACATACACAAACAGCCAGACCCGGAACAACTACATGTAGGTCATACCAATATTTGTTCCGTGCGGGAATCGAACCCGCGACACGCAGCGCAGCAGTCAATCGCTTAACCACTGCGCCAACCATGTCGACAAAAATTGCATTTTTTTAATATAAAATCTTTAAAAACGCTTCAATATAAGCTTTTACTTTGCATTTATGACATTGACGAGCATAACTGAAATTGAGTGCATTATCAAAACATTATCTTTTTATTGCGATTTCGTGATTCCGGTTAGAATTTATAAAAAAATCGACCATTTTATGATAAATCACTTACTTTTGCTGATGCGATTAATATACGTTACAATATCTACAGTGGGGTTAAAAAAATTTATCTCCAAAATCAATTAAAGGAAACATGGATGCTACTCTACACTTTACAGTCGTTCTGAGGAAATATTTGTGCCCGTTGGCTTTCAGTATAATAACTGCAGCTACTGTTACATTTTTTAATACAAACGGGATATTATTAAATTCTGAGTTTACTTTGTGCCTTTGTTTAATGTATCTCGTCTTTCATTGCCTGAGATAAGAGAAGTAACTAACCACACAAAAAGATGAAGAAGCGCTATGACTAAAAATATCTCCTTTTTTTTTTCGCGTGTCTGCTTTTGTAACACTATTGGGCAAAGGCCTCCCTTTTTTGTTTCTAAACCTCTCTATTTTGCAAAAATATTGAATACCACAAAAAATATTCAATACTCAATCATTTATTGCATTCCACAATGTATATGCTTAGGTGGTAAGTAAACATTTGTTGTAACAATCGTGGACCCTGTCGGGCACAGCAAAAGAAAAATTAGAAGGAAGAGGACTTATTAGGTATACATGCAACTAACTTATTCTAAGTTTATTCTAAGATAACATTTTATTAATAATTAATTTAATCTAAAAACAAAAAATAATTATCAATTTATATTATCATGTCAGTTCTATAAATTTGTCAATTAAATATTCATTTATGCTATAATAACATTTATTTAGTAATATCCCTTTTAATCTATTTGTAAAAACAACAATCTTTTTCTCATTTCTGAGTACCTCGGGTAGTTTGTTATATATTTTTATCGACATAACCAGTGGACTAGAAGAGTGCATTTTTAAACGGGATATCGGGATATCGATTTAATGAACGTTACTTTAAGCTAATTCTGGATTAGTAGCACCAGGTTCATTATCATTTCACTACGCACACGTACTGTTCCGTAATAGTTCGTTTTAGTCCCCATTTTACGATGTTCAGGGATTGACAGGGGTGATCCAGGAGGCCAAGCTCCCACTCAGTAGCCTATACCGTTGCAATTGCGCAAAAAAAAAAAAAAAAAAAAAAAAACACACGCAACTTCTCTGTGAGAGGGAGTGCGCCGCAATCCCCCGCGTGGGCCCAATACGAATTGGGGCTATCACATGTCTTCCAATTTTTTGGTTCTAGGATATGCTGGATGCTTTATGATGTGATATTACTACGTGCGATCACCCCGAAGCATAAGCAGAAGTGTGTGCCATAACAACGATGAATCCGTTAACACTCACATTTTTTAGTAATACAAAAAGTACTAGGGATGATAACGAAATTCAGGGATTGAAAAAAAAAAAACGATGGCCCATGCATAAAAGTGAAATTAGTCATTTATTAAAACCGTATTGGGATAGCAGTGAATTATGGACTAATACAGAAAATAGAATTATTATGCCAAACTGTATGCGTAAAACAATGTTAGAAAAGTGTAAGCTTGGGGCTAGAGAAATCATGTATTGGCCTAATATTAATTACAGGATTACTTATCACACTGTTAGGCCTGATTAACATAATATAGAAAAGATACAAAAAAAACCGTTAATTCCGCATGACATTCCCGACAGAGCTTGATACAAGATAGGTACTGATATATTTTACTACGAAACTAAATCTTATTTGATAGTAGTAGATTATTATTATAGTAAGTTCTTAGTTGAGTTGTGTTCGACTTCATCATCAGAGGTAATCAAGCAACTAAAAAAAAAAAATTGACGTCATGGAATACCACAAATAGTTATGTCAGATAACGGCCCGGAATTTTCGTCTAATTTGTTTAAAGAGTTTTCGTTGAGCTGGAGTTTTCAACACGTGACGGTACCTACAATCAAATGGACAGGTCGACAGAGTGGTCCAGACAATAAAATATATGATGAAAAGACCACCTTTCAAAACAACGACCAGTTTGGGATTGTTAAAATATTTGAATACGCCGATGAGTAACGAGTTAAGCTTACCTGCCGAGCTGTTACACAACAGAAAATTACGAAGTATGATTCCATGTTCTCCACGTCTTCTTCAACCGAAATTGCAGGGGAAATAAAATAATCGATAATTAAAGCAGACAACATACTTCGATAAAGGATCAAAAAGGTTAAAACCACTAATCTTAAATCAAAAAGTCAAAATTAAAATGCGCGTACATTGGACTAGTGGAGTTATTCAGCGTTTGTTACCTATCCAATCTCATTTAATTTGGATGAATACAGGACAGATTTTAAGAAGAAATAGAACACATATAATCATTAAAATAATATATGTTTTTTGCGCAATGTGTTTATGTTTAATGCGCAAATTAATATATGTTTTTAAAAAATTGCGAACATTTGCAGATTCAAAATTAATCACACAAGTTTATTTGGCCCTATGTCAATCTATAATCCAATACTGCATCACTTCATGGGGTGGCGCACCAAAAACCAATCTACTTCCTCTTGAAAGAGCTCAGAGATCAATTTTAAAGGTAGCAAACTTCCATCCCTTTTTCTTTCCCACAGATCTACTATATAAATCCTGCAACGTGCTGACTGTTCGCCAACTTTTCATAATGCACTTAGTATTAAAACAGCACACCATGCTTACTTACACCGCTGAGAATACTAACAAGAGACGGAATGATATAGTATGCACATCAAATGCAACCTCAAAACATGTCTTTGTAGAAAGATTTTTTACATTCTTAGGCCCATTTCTGTACAATAGATTAAATAGAAAACTTAGTATTTATAATTTAAATTACTTTAGCTGTAAAAAAATTATACTAGAATATTTACTAACCATAGATTATGCACAGACAGAAGATCTACTTGTTGTCTGCAAATAGAATCGCTAACATGCCATTTTACTTTGATTGACCTAATTTTATTTTAGTTTATATAGGTACTTTAAACTCCTTGTTAATTTATTACATAAAGTATTGCACTTCCTCGCCTGAAGCACAGGTTCAACCTAGTTCAGGCAATTAAACAAATGTGCTCTATTTTAATTATTAAGATACTTATTGTAAATGTGCCCCTTTTTATAAATAAACGATTTATTATTATTATATATATTATTATTATTATTAAATCTGATAGGTGTAATAACGAAAAACCGTTAACCGATATAAATGTAGAAAGCCCGCAAAATTGTCCCATGCCTGTAGATGAGTCACACAGTGGCTCCAGTGCTCCAGCAACGACACACGTATACCTTAATGGCTATACCACTAATTATTATAAAACTTGTTCTGGCAGGCCAGTGAAACCCCCAGATCGCTGGGGACAATCTACCTGAACCCCTAAAATGTCAAGCCACTGATTTAAAAACATAAGTATTTATTAATTAACTCAATCAAACCAGACTTTCGCGCAGAATAAATTAGTGTTTATTTGATTCACGAGGCTTTTCTTTTATTGTACTTTGAAGGAAACCAAGAATATTTCTCGGAATAATAAAAATATCTTCGATTCTTCCGAAAATATTTATATAAAAAAAAAAAAAAATTGAGTGAAATAGAAAAAGCGTTTACTTATTTTTATCAGTTTCGAACTAGAACAGAGTAATAAAATAGATGATTTTCCCTAGGAATACCTGTCAGGCTGCGAGCGGATCAACGTCAAAGCAGAAATAGACCGGAATTAATATCTCATTGCATACGCAACCGGGATCTAAACAGCCTTTAGAGCATATTGGATCAGGGTCGCAGCAAGTGGCAGGAAATTTACTGGGACAATCCGACTATGTTGCGTTCATATCACCCTAACACCTTTTTTGAGCTGCAATATTGGCAAAACAAATTTGTTACCCGTCAGTTATACAGAACTAACATTATACGTAAATAATAGCTAATTCTCACAAAATTTATATGGACTGGAGATCATGCGAGAAGCCTGTCCATGTGAGTTTTGACAGCTGTCCGCGCACAGATTGCATGTGCGGCCCTTGAGTCGCCGACGGAACGAAATGTTGCAATTTTAAATATTGTATAATATATATAAACATTTAGGAAGTATTGTATTTAATTTATTTTATTTTTGATTTCTGATTTTGTTATTTCACTTTATGCTGCACTGGTTGACGTCATCACGTCAACGCCGGCTGTCGCTGAAAACTAGCGCTGGGGTTCTGTCTCGCATAGCGTCGCAGCATTATGCTGGCTGTTTTGCGGGGATGTGTCGCATATTTTCCCCCAATTTGTTATTCTCATGTTTTGTTTTTTCTTTGCGTCCTGTTTACTACTAATAAACGAATTTTCGTTCTTTTCTTTAATTCTTTCCATATGGCGACGCTTGAGAGAGGTCTTTAAAGTTGGGGAGTGGGGGCTCGCTACAACAAAATTCAGCATAAAATCTACCGAAGAGTGATGGCATGCCACATTTTAAATTTTTAATTCAATGTATTGCCGCAATCTTTTTTATACGTACAAAAAGAAAAAATACAGGTCCAATATTTTTTTATAATATATCTGACGGACAAAAATGAAAAATCGATCTCTATTTCTTCGTTTTCGTTTAGTGTTTTTCATATTTTTTATTTTTGCTCGGGTTCTAAGTTTCGTAACGTGATGTTAACATATAACCTTCCACAAAAATTGGACTATCAAATGCAATAATAATTTTTAAATCCGACAGATATTTAGTTCTAGAGATTAGCGTTTTCAAACAAAACAAAAGAAAATCTCTTCCGTTTTTTTTTATATTAGTGAATATTATAATGCTTTAATATACCTACAAGCTATTCTCGCTTAAAGAGTGGCTCCAAATCAAATATGTAAATGCAGTTTGAAAATGTTATTTTATTTTTAATCTTGCTGGTTCTTATCAGAATCTGGTTAATACGTACCTAATACCAACAGATGGTAAAACAAAATAATAAAATAATATGTTTACCAGACTTGTTTGTTACAACAACAATACATCACACAAGTGCTTTAAAATTTTACACAGCTGGTTTCATTGACGGTTAATTAATAATATTGATTTGTGTATAAACAATAATAGGTAAGTACCTATTATTGTTTATTACACAAATCAATATTATTAATTACGAATCTAAGTAGATTCGTAATATAAATGAGGTTTAACACACTCGTGCGTCAACATTATTTGTTTAAAAAACGTGCACAAAACAAAGACTGCTCACAAAACGAATTATTGCACTCACACGATAGAGTAATTATTAATGTCAGAGAAATACGTCCTTTAGAAGTTTCCATTGAAAAAAAAGGTGGTAATTTCGAAAACTTACTAAAATAAATTAAAGGATATGAAAACAATGCATTTTATTCATTTTAGACATCATGTTTCATAGTAAAGTTTACTGCTTAAGACCTACACAATCGATATCTAAATAGAAATAGTGTTAATTAAATTTTTCTAAATGTCCGGGTTCGATTCCCGAGCTGAGTTTTTTTTTTAATGTATGAATTCAGTTTTTCTTGTTACTAAAATCGATGACATGGTTCCTAAGAAGAGATCTTCGTACTCGTATGTCTTATACATAGTTTCAGATTTTCCCATACTGACCGATCTAAATGTACCACCCTGTATACTGGGGAAACTCAACAAACGTGCAGTCTACATGCATTCTCCAGAATAAATGTCTTAGGACAATCTACAGGATGTTTGGAGCATCGTGTGCCAAATTGAAATGGTTGACTGAAGGGGTCATCTGCTATCCTCTCATGCACTGTGATTTTATTTCTGTGATGTATATGTACATGTTACAGCTGTTGCTGGGTAAAAAAAAAAACAAAAGCGACCGGGATCTACCAACTCCCTCAAAAATTTTCTAGTCTATCCTCTTGCTGATGATGTGCCACATGCCATAAAAATCTTTTAACAACTTTGTGAATTCGCTAGAATTGTGATTCAAAATTATGATTTTAAAAAAAATGCTTAAATAATAATAAAATTTATTCAAAACTTAAAATTGTTAAAATACGGTAAAAATCTTAGAAATAATGTAGGTATAACAAAGTATGAAGTATGCCTGTACTAAGATAAACCTGTATCACAGGCGGCATGAGTTCCTACAATTACTTTTTGGACAACGGATTTCTTAAACAATATTAATTAAGTTTTAAGAATAGTGACATAGTTAGTTAATTTATTAGTTATAGATTTATAATCAACTTAAATACTAATAGTTAGGATAAATATTTTTTATATTATTTACGGAAAATCTGTAGTCGTTACTACTTAGTTACACGAATTATGATTGTGTTTTCAATATTATTAACTAGGTTGAAACAAATTCTGCATAAATCACCTTCAAGGTGACGTTAAATTTTTGAAGCGGTCGGCTAATGTGCTTAGACAGCGACATATCGAAGATAGGTAAATATGACAGTGCAGAGGCCAGGGATATTGTTGAGTCAGCAACAAGTGATATGACGCACTAAGTACCGCCATAATCTATGGAGTTAATATATCTGTATTCTGCTATTTTCCTAGCAGGGCATTCAACGTCTCCTTTTTTGTGATCACTAGGCTTTTTAAAGCGTGAGCAAGTTGCACATTTCGGAATGTCGGCTTTCTTCACGCATTCAGACATCGAATGGCCTGCGTCACCGCAGTGACCACACGTAGTAATGTTCTCTCGGCAAGTTCTTGCTGCATGGCCATATTGTTGGCATTTATAACACCTTGTTACCAATGTAAAATCCCTGAGAGGACAGGACGTCCAGTTTATAAAAAGCCTTGATTGAGGGATTAGGGTTTTACTTATATCGGCTGAAACTTCAACAACGTAGTTACAGGTCGTAGCATCTCTCTTTCCCGATTTGTGGTTTAATTTTATCAAGGTCAAGAAGGATTCCAAGGACGTGATGGTAACTTGTCGGCTACGTTTTGTTTGAAAATGCACCTGAACACTTCATTTTCAGTCAAGGAAGTCGGCACTCCTACAACCACGATGCGAGGTTTGCGCTTGCTGGGCTCGTCGGCGGTAAGTCCAGATGTAGAGAGCTGGACTGCGTGCTTCAGTTTATCAGCGTCATGTTTCGTCTCGGTACTGATAATTACGCCTCCATTTTTTGTTTTCCGGACACCACGAACGTGCAGCTTCATTTGCTCGGGACGTATGTTTTTTGCACGAGCTCTTTCGTTTCGTCACTTGATTTAAATTTATCATTGGGATAAATGGCAATAGAGCTTAGGTTTTTGTGTCGAACGTAATCGTTTGATCCCTTTTTCACCATATTGGCAAAAAAAGCATTTCCCGCAGAGCCAGAGTCCTTTATCGTCTGCTTGAGCTCCGAAATATGTTCCATCAGGTCGCGCTTTTCTTTAAGGGCATCAACCATGTCATACGCAAGAATAGCTTTATGCTTGAGCGACTGATAGAGGACTGCCATTTGTGAGGTGCCAGAATCTACTGAGTTCAGCTTTTCATCCGCAGCAATAGAGCAAACTTTGTTTAGGTGTTGCTCGATGGCTGACATCCATTTATGAAGCTCGGGAGTCGTGATAATATCAGCCGTGGACGACTCGAGAGCTGGATTTTTCGTCGTCGTCTTCGAGGGTGAGGCGGAGGGTTGCACTGGGCCCCTTGGATTAAAGGGGCTGATTTCCATGTTGTTTTCACAAGTACACTATTATGTAGTCATTATTTACCAAACTACTCACCAAGCAAAATTTTACAGATGCATTACGACGGTAATGCGCTAAATGAGGTCACTATTATTAAATAAATTATTGATTAAATATTGCTAGCGAGCACGTTTGTGCGCTGCAAGAGTCGCGTATTACGAATGATGAAATGATACTGACAAACCTATTAAATCTGTTATCTCACTGTTATAAGGTAAAATCTGTGGTGAGGATGTCGTTGGTGTAGCGTGAGTAACACGCTGGCGACTCGCAGCTGCCCTGCGGCACTCCTGCCAGCCCCGGGCAGGCGCCTGATAGCGCCCTGTCGACCACCACCTTGAAAGCCCCGTTTAACAGAAAATATGAGACCACCCTTACAACGCGACGAGGTGCGTCGGACGTGACCAACTTATTCAGAAGGCCGTCGTGCCATACACGGTCGAAGGCCTTCTCCATGTCAAGGAATACTGCCACCGAGCATTCATTGCATGCATTTTTATTTAATGCAGTCGCAAGTAGGTACAGTACCCTTGACAACTGAAGCGTCGTGCTATATTCCGCCCTGAAACCAAATTGCTCCGGGCGTGGGGCGATATGTTGTAGTAGGTGTCGCAGCAGGAGTACTTCGAACACCTTGGAGACTATCGGCAGAGGCGTGATCGACCAATATCTGCGATACCGACGCCTGTAACGAGATCATGAAAACCACTAAGTCATCGCTAAAAATTATAACTCAAAACATCCGAAGTATCTATAAAAACTTAGATGGTTTACAAGCTCAACTGGCCAGGCTGTCGTGTGAAATTGAAAGAAAGCAAAGAAGAAAGCATCTAGTCGTACCTGATGTTCCACAGGAGCGGCCTCATGACCGAGCCCTGTGGATCTGGCGCGTGGCGGCCGCTCCCGCCTCAGCCTTCTAACCAAACCTTTCCGAGTCGGATTGCTCTGAATCGGGGTAACCATAATGATGGTATCAATATAATATATATTTTAGACGATAGACCTAATGATTGTCAATTAAATAAAAGTTATATCTAATAACGTTATACGAAATAAGTTTTAGAGTATATAAATGTTAACGCCGCGAAACCGCAGTAGTTCAATTCAATAGACTCGCGTCATTTTCCGCTACTCGCATCTCGATTCGAGTCTCTTAGCTCTCCTCAGCTTCTTAGCTGTGATAGTTTTTTTTTTTTTTTTTCGTTGTATGTACTACTGCCGTGAAACTCACATATCCAAAAACAAACATTTAGCTGGCAGAGGGTCCCCCCCCCCCAAATCCCTCTGCCAGTTAAATGCCACTTGACTATAACAAAAATTTGTACTTAATATTTCGCAAACGGGTCCCTGAATCCAAAAATGGTTTTCACACAGTTATTGACTTAATTTTTAGTCAGGAATACTCAAATTCAAAAAGGTGAATTTACCACTTTATAATCCGATCAAGCTATGATTGGGCTACCCGGAACTGGTGGGAAGGTAAAAAAGCCAAAATGCTAATTTTATAATTGAGATTTATAATGAGATTTTCACCATCGTTTAGAGAATTTATCCAGGAAGGTTTATATGTGTAGAATACGTTGATATTAAAGTTACGTAAAACTCAGAAATCTCAATGTTTTGTCTAGTCGTAAAAACCGTGCGAAGCAGGAACGGGTCGCTAGTTAATAATAAACTTACTTATCACCCTAAAAATGAATGAGTGAGGACCCACCCAGTCCGGTGAAATGAGGATACACCACCTCGATTCGGACGCCCTTGCCACATAATAGAGAGGTACAGAAGGGTTTATTTCAGTCTAACAATGCCTTTTATTTATTATTTATTTTATTTATTTATCAAATCGAGATAACAATATAGTCCATTTTGTTATTAAAATATCTTATAACAACTAGTGTTAGTAGTACAGAAACAAGGATAAAAGGTGTAGGCGTCTGAGGCAGGATGTGCAGAGAACGATAAAGTGAGGAATAAGCTACCTGACCATTCTCCCCACATAGTGCCTCAGAAAAGGAGAGTAAGAACTCTCCACAACTGTTTTCAGGATGCTATTGTCACTATTTCGCGTTCTACGCATCAGTGATGCGACTTTTTTACGGATCACTGCATGGAAGCCGTCAGTTCGGTTCTGAGCAAACATCTCCGACGCGCTACAGAACCGGGGCAGTTCCAACAACATCCTAAAAACATTATTATACTGGACGCGCAGGACATCTAACGACCTTTTGGTGTGGCTGACCCACAGACCCCCCGCGTACAGACCTTGACAAAACGCCTTGAACAAGGTGATTTTGACTTGGTCCGCACAACGCGAGAATCTACGGGCCAACATGTTACCTCGGACCGCTAGTGCCCTACGTTCCCTTTCAATGTCGTCATCATCTTTAAGGTCGTCAGTAAGTATGTGTCCCAAGTAATTAAATTAGTAGACTTTATTTATTCTAATACCATTTAGAAAAAAGCTAGGATCACGATTAGGCACTTACGGTCAGTCGGGCCCAACAGCACCATGTCGGCCGCGTAGCTGATGCTGTTTTTTCTAACACCACCAACCCGGCAGCCGATACGCATACTGAGCTCGACTATGAGATCATTAATATATAAGTTCAAGAGCCGTGGGGACGTCAACCCCCCTGCCTCACACCGCATTCCATCCTATATGACTCAGAGAACGTTCCGGCCCACTTTACATAATTGGTTTGGTTCGCATACCAATACTGCATGAGCTTAAGTACTGGTGCCGGTACATTCCTGTCATCCAGTTTTCTCCAGAGCACATCTTATGACACCAGGTCGAAGGCTCTGGAGAGATCCAGGAAGCAGGCATACACCGGCGTTTTTCGGTCTGTGTAATATAAGCAGGTCACGTCTGTAAGTAAAAAAGTCACCGGAACGCTGCGGTCACTCTATCGGTTGAAAAACCTTCTTCCATCACACATAAAGGCAATGCTTGTACAGTCCCTAATCTTTCCCATAATAGACTATGGTGATGTGTGTTATTATGACCTGAATGCAGATCTCCTCAATAAACTTGACCGCCTTCTAAATAACTGCATTCGATTCGTTTTCAATCTTCGTAAGTATGACCATGTGTCTGCGCATCGATTGCTTTTAAAATGGTTACCCATACGTCAGCGCAGAGAGTTGAGGGCTCTGTCAATGTTGTATTCTATACTCGACAAACCCACTTCTCCTTCTTACCTGACTTCCTATGTTCAATACCTATGCTCTGCCCATAGCAAAAATCTTCGTTCTACAAACAATCGTCTTCTACGATGTCCTTCTCACCGCTCTGGTTTTATTCACTCTTCTTTCTTTGTCCAGGCGGTATTTCTTTGGAATGCGCTTCCTCTGAATATCAGGATGGCAACCAGTCGGTTATCCTTCAAGTTGAAGGCACGTGAACATATTCGTGAAAAGTTGGCAGAATCTTTGCAGCGCTGATTTGCTGGATTTGTTTTCTCCTCTACCAATCGTTATTTCTCCTGACAAAGTTTATTCGGTTTATATGTATGTATCTATGTATCTATGTAATAATAGGCATTCATTTTCAAATTTGCTAGCACTTATTTTCCACCTGCCATGTTTTGTCTCTGCACTACCCTAAGGTTGACTGGTAGAAAATGCCTCAGGCATTAAGTCCGCCTTTGTACAGTATTTTTTTACCTGTGCATAAAGTTTTAATAAATAAATATTGCACAATATTCTTCAAACTCAGCACAGCACTTTCGGTTGAAAGTTCAGGTTGAAAACCGAACTGGGCATCGTGCAAACACAAATGCTTTTTCAGGCATGAATCAAGAATACTGTCCAATATTTTAGCCGCTGTGGTTGCAAGGGAGATTGGACGGTAGTTTCCCTTGTCCGAGATATCCCCTGTCCTGTTTTTTACTAGAGGTACTACAATAGTTTGCATCAGCTCAGCAGGTAAATGAGAGTGACTGATGCACATTGTGTAAAACAAGGACAGGACCCTCGGCAGGTGAACTCCCGCATATTTGAAATGCTCGATACTGAGTCCGTCGTGGTCGGGCGATTTACCTGTGTATACTTTTATGTGCCTGTTTGAAATAAATAATGAGTTTGACTTTGATGATCTTTCGATTTATTTCTGTGCAATACGCGTCAACTTGTGCTCCTGTTTTCGCTCATTGTACGCAGTCGACCTTCTGTAGATACCTATCTATTCTGTGTCCTCGCTGCTTGTCGCCTGGGATTATAAAAACTTTCCATCCTTGATAATGATTTACCTATATTGAAAGAGCTTAGGCGGTTTTTTTAAACCGATTCATATTTAATTGCATCAAGTTAATGCAATTCTGTAACCAGCGTACAATTTAAAAAGAAACCGGCCTAGTGCGTGGGCGACCATGCACAATGAAGGGTTCCGTAGATGAATTTATCCCAAAAACAAACTTAACTTTGAAGTTGAAAAACATGTTCTGCCATACATTCCAACTGCAAATGTAAGTTTGTACGCACAATATTGAGAGATTAACCATGTTATTTTAAGACCATACACTTTTATATAGGGATTCCCATAGCATACAAATAAAGTCTGCATTTTTTTCAAAATTTTTGGTTCATATCAATCAGTTAGTTTTTCGTTTTGTATATATATATATATTTTTTACAATAAATTGAGAAAAGGGCTTACTTAGTTCATATAATAATTAAAAATTAAAGTTATTACTCTGATTTATAATACATGAAACAGGAATGAATATTACCGCATTCTACATCGAACTTGGAAAAAACGTCTATAATTGTGTTAGTTCTTGTAGGGTAACATACCTATGGAGGAGAAATAAAGTGAAATAGAATTTTGGGGATAAGTTTTAAAATCTATGTTGAAATCTCCTACAAAAATCAGACGAAAAATTATCGAGAAATCATTGCCGTTGTTACCGTATATCGCTGTGCTTATGCATTCTATAGCAAAATTGGTTAGACATCGTGGCGACCTATAAACAGCTAACCTACCAGACACCATACATTTCAAAATGAATACACTCACAATGGCTCTTTGTGCACACCTCATCAAAACCATCAAGTTCAAAAGTGTCACTACGACATCCCCAGGTTTCGACAAACAGTGCGGCATGGGAAGAAAGAATGATTGGATCTATGATGACGTCTGGTAAATGTTTGTGCAATGATTCCCGTTATGAAATACAATTTGAATTACGTTATCTTTTTTTTTCATAAGTTTATTTTAGTTAATTACGATGTTGTTTTGTGGTGAATGCTGTGATTACCTATAATAGGCATACATACTAGTTCTTTTATTATGCTATTGTATTGGTGCCATGTCTGCTGAGTACAGGTTGGAGTGCGGCGTGAGGCAGGGGGGGCTTAGCTCACCCAGGCTCTTCAACCTGTATGTCAACGGGCTGATATGTGAGCTCAGCAACACCCAAATCGGTTGCTCCATTGACGGGCAATGTCTCAATAATATTAGTTACGCGGATGATATGGTGTTGCTGAGCCCATCGATCAGTGCGTTAAGAAGGCTCCTCCAAATCTGTGAAGACTATGCGGTGACTCATGGTCTCAGGTACAACTCCACTAAAAGCGAGCTCTTAGTGTTTAGGGCGCAAAGTAAATTATATGACGTTGTTCCACCGGTTACTTTGGGCAGAGTTCCGCTGAAAAGAGTGACTCGTTTTAAATACCTGGGACACTGGGTCACTGGGTGGATAGGCTGTCGGATGACGCCGATTTAGAGAGGGAACGTAGAGCGTTGGCTGTCCGGTGTAACATGCTGGCCCGCCGGTTCGCACGGTGTACGCGACAGGTTAAAATAACACTGTTCAGGGCCTACTGCCAGTCGCTGTACACGTGCGCCCTGTGGGTCAGTTATACACAGGGCTCGTACAATGCTCTACGAGTCCAATATAATAACGCGTTCCGGGTAATGCTGGGGTTGCCGCGCTTCTGTAGCGCGTCGGGGATGTTCGCGGACGCACGTGTTCCGGATTTCGGCTCGCTGCTGCGTCTGCGAATCGCATCACTGACGCGTCGGGTGCGTGACAGCCCCAACAGCCTCGTGGCGACTGTAGCCGGCAGGGTGGATGGCCTTCTAATATCTCACTGGATGGCGGCACACAGACCGGTATTCAAATACGTGAGATAGTAGGAGGCCCACATGATTGTGTGTGTGCGTAATTGTTATACTAACATAGATTTAAGTAATTTGTAATACTAACACGCTATGGGCCTTTGAAGCCTGATAATAAAGTTTATATTTATATTTATTTATTGTTTAGTTTTAATTTTTTGTATGTAGGTACTGCTGTTGGTTTACCAAATATAAATAAAAATAAATAAATATTCAGGTGTTTGCAAAAATTGAAAATATGGTACCAATTTGTTTTGCTCCAGTCTTTCCATTTCTATTTACTTACAGCACCCGATTCCGATATTTCAGATGAAGCATGAAACCCGCCTGAATTCACGACCAAAAAAGGTTCAGACGATGACGTTGCTCTAGAACAAGCTACATACTACTCAGATATTTTGACGTTTTTCCAAATATGAACCACAACTTTGTGTAAGGCTCACCTTGCGACTTGTGAATTGTTATACCTTTTGCTGGTACCTACCATCGGAAATTGAGTACGCCAAACTACAGTATTTGAAGATAGATGATGAAGAGGAACACAGTAATAACTTATGAATACCGAGTGGACCGATTTTAATGAACATAACATAACACCACGCCTGTAATCCTCGAAGGGTTAGGCAGAGGTGTACCTACAGTACACCCATATTTCGCCAGTTATGTTTACTCAATACTCAATCCTTTATTGCATTCCATATGTATTATATAGATGGTATAAAAAAGTAAAAGATCAATAGGGTCCATATTGATCTTTTACTTTTTTATACCATCTATGTCGGGCACAGCACAATTAGGAGAGAGGAAGAGGGCTAAATAACAATTAATATTTTTATAAATTAATTATTAGATGTGTTTAATTGAGTGTATAATTATTTATATATATATAATTATACATTATTATTATATATTATTAGGTTTTTGTATATAGGTGTAATTTTGAAATTATGTATTTAATGTAATGAAATTCTCAGAAGTATTTTGATTATTAATATATTATATTATTATTTATGTATTCATATTTATATTTGATTTTCTATATTCCATATTAGATTATATTTATTTCATAATGTTTGCTGTATAAGAGAGAGAATAATTTTACTTTGCAATCGTTTTGTCTTCTACGAGTAAAAACTCCTTTACTGAGTAGTATGACTTGGATTCCAGAAATAGTTTCAATTTATGAATAAATATATTTGTTTTACTTACTTCTCTAATTTCATTTGGCAATTTATTATATATTTTTATGGACATAACTAAAGGGCTGGTTGAGTGCATTTTGAGTCGGGATTGAGGTATGTTTATTTTGTTTTTATTGTGTCGAAAGGTGTATCTTGTTTGTGTTTCTTCGCAAGTGGTGTAAAAATCTGGGTGGTTTCTGACAAATTTACATAATTCTAAGATATATAGACAGGGAAGTGTAAGTATTTTGTGTTTTCGGAAGTGTGGTTTGCAGCTATCTGTTTGTGCTGTGTTGGTTATTATTCGAATTAACTTCTTTTGCAAAATAAATATGGTTAGTGAATCTGTACTGTTACCCCATAGCATGACCCCATAGTTTAAGTCCCACGTAATAGGGGCTGAACCAATTGCCATCAACCGGGCACAAATTCAGACTCCAGACTGCTACTAAGAAAATCCTGATGGAAAACCCAATAACACTTTTTTTTTTTTCTTCAGGATAACAAACAATTGCGCAATAATACTTAATATTAAGGTACAGATGTTTTATAAAACACTTAAGTAATCAAGCAACCAGCATCGTTATCCACAAATTAATCCAACTGTAAAAAATTGTTAGAGCAAGATCACACAAAACAATTATTGAAAAACAGAAAACAAATTATTGTCTATCATAGATTAAGTATCGAGTCTCGAGTCTTGTGCCTTGTGAAATATAATAATATGTGACAAACTAGATGTGTGATAATAACAACTAAAACTATGAGGTACTTATTTAAAAGGATTTTTTATAAATAGAATTTTTAAACTGTGCGAGTGACAATGCAAATATGTCAATATCAGCAAAATTATCGTTGTAGCTCATCATTAGTCGACGCAAAGGAGCTCTTTCTCCTGCGTAACGCTACTTTGCTCGACCTAGGAATCGAATCGAGGGCCTTATGGTCAGCTGTAGCGCTTGCGATGACTAGACCAACGAGGCAATCTTAGGATGGCATTGCACAGGCAAGAGAAGGAACACGGGTGGGTTTTAGTCAGTAAGAGTCTGATACGCCCTCCCGCTCCACCCAGAGCGGGAGACGTCATTTGATGATTTCCCACCCAAAAAAAAAAAAAAAAAAAGGATGGCAGGATAAACTTAACTTTGTATTTGTTTTTTTTTTTCTCCCTTACATGGATATACGTCACGGTCAGTACTTCAACTGCAAATGTAAGTCTGCAGCGCATTTTTTTTTTATATCATTAAACTTCAAATTATCAGTTTTCAGACTTTTTCCTTTACTTGTGCTGTACTTGACCTTGCTTCCTGCCAAATTTCATTATTATAGGTCAACGGGAAGAACCCTGTAGGTTTTATTTTTTTGCGAGTATCAAAATTATGTCACATATAAGGCCGTATTTTTTATTGCGGTGACTCAGAAGCTTGATTTTTTATAGCTCTAAGAGAACATAGATTTACATTATGATATTAATTAACTTCAACTTAATAACTGCTCGCGTGCCTGAGAAAATGGGTCTTGACAGACTGACAGACGTACAACGAAGTGATCCCATAAGGGTTCTGTTTTTTTTTTCCTTTTTAGGTACGGAACCCTAAAAAATGGGAGCTTGTAAGTTAGATCGGTTTATTAAATTAAGCTGGCTGGTTTAGATTTTATTGAATATATCTATTGATTTTTAGTTGAGACAATTTCATGATTAGCATTTAGTTTTTATTTTTATTACGAATAGGTCGTTTTTTTCCACGGGGGAAGGTAGAAACTACAAAACTAGTTTTTGCGTCAATTACTTAGGTAATGCGCACTTGGAAAGTTTGAAAAGTGAGCAAAAGGGGAAATATTATGTTTTGTATTTTTTCTTTGTTGTTTTTGTCTTTCAGAAACTTTTGTTTTCTTGTGTTCTGAAAAAGTTATCTCGAAGCATTCCTTTAAATATTTTCATTTTTGTGAATATTGTGTGCCTTAACCTGAGTCAAATAAATTTATTTTCTGTTTTCTTTTTCTTTATTTCTTTTTAACTCTTTTTGACCTTATCGCCATTCACGAGGATTCCGCGTTCTTTTCTTTAGCATAAGCATAGCATAGCATAGGTAATCAGCCTATTATGTCCACACTGCCGGAATACAGACCTCCTCTATGTGACCCCAGTGCGGGTTGGTAGATGTCACATGTCTCCGAATTTTTGGTTCTAGAACATGCCGGTTCCCTCACGATGTTTTCCTTCACCGTTTTGTGGTGATGAAATAATATACTTACACAAAGTAAAGCGATTTCATTTAAAACAATGTTATGAGCTCATATAGTACCTAATCATGTTTTTTTTTCATTGAAATATAAGGCAGGTAGGTACGCACCATACACTGAAAAAAAGTACTTAAATATGATTTTATTCCAGTCATTAAATTTCTTTCGACAGACCAGTAAAAGTACAACAATAATAATTAAAAGATATTTTTACGCGGATTCAATTTCATAATAAAATTGTGAGCGCACTCTTCTCAGTATAAACACTTTCTCGCGTGACTAAGTACGGTGAGGGCAGATCTAACGATTTGATTCTTTGATTTTATCTTTGACTTCTGCTAAACAAGAATAATCCCCATCTCGCTTTTCATACTCCTGAGTAAAAAATATTTTTAGCAATGGTGATGGCCTGGCACTAAGATTTTACTTAAAAACACAGGCGCATTTTAATTTTTGTGCCGCTATAAATGTCCTAGGCGCTTCAAATTCAATCCAATTTTTTTTGCAGTTCCCGAAACCCGTATACATTGGACGAAGTCTGTAATAAGTCTGCTTGTAAAAGATGATGAGCTTGCAACTATGTGTTGTAACGTTGTGGCTTCACTTTGTCGACTAACTACATGTTACTAATTGGTTAAGCACATCATAAAAGTACGCCCAAAACTAGTTGACTGTCATTTCCTGTATTTATGCGCAGTACGCAAAGAATTAAATTTAGTCAGGAAAGATGATAATTACTGCTTCATAAATGACTTTTTATATTATTTTAGAAAAAACGGAAATTAAAGTTATCCTATTTTTCGGCCTATAGTTTTAGTTTTAGGCCTATAGTTTGACATATCATCTCTACTGTTATTTTTATGAATTTGTTTTACATTAACAGTTTTTAAGTTATCAGGAAATGTTCCATGCAAACGTTAACGTTTTGTTTTTTTTATTAAACGTTGCCTAACACTAGGAATTTCTCCTGTATTATGGGTGCGTTTACAAACATTGAAACTCACATACACAAACAGCCAGACCCGGAACAACTAATTGGAGGTCATACAAATATGCGGGAATCAACCTGCGACTCGCAGCGCAGCAGTCAATCGCTTAACCACTGCGCCAACCATGTCGTCAAATAATATTAGTTAAGAGTTCAACTGCTACTAATGAGACACAATAGAATTTTAATTGTTATCGAACTCCTGGAGTCTTTGTAACGGACGGAAAGTTAAAGGGCCGGCTATACTATGAGCAACAAATTTTATGACATAACATAACATCTAGCCTTGTTTAAACGAAGGGTTGGGCAGAGGTGTACCTATTATAGTACACCCACATTTCGCCAGTTATGTTTAATTCCCATGAAATAGAGGGCGAGCCTATTGCCATCAACCGGGCACAAATCCAGACTCCGGGCTGCTACTGAGAAATTCCAGAAAGAAAAACCCAATAACACTTTACTCCATGTAATGTGGGTGTCGCACTTAGACTTCGCGTACATTCGTTAAAATACTCTCAAAAGATAGATGTCTGTCAAATTAAAATAAAAGGTAATCACAGCTTTTCTGTCTAAACCGCAGGTATCAAACTTGCTTGGGACGGAACGCACCTTGCTATAATACTAAATAGCCTGCCTAGCTGCGAGCAAATTGGAAGTAGCGCTTGCCGGCTGTTGCCGCGGCACCGCTCGATTCGCTCGCTCGGCTCGCGCGTGGTTAGTCACAATTCTAACCTAACCCATTTGACCCAGTTCACAATTTTTCGACAGTTTATAATCTAACGGAAATAATAATATGAGTGTCTGCGTTGAATCCGCCTTTTCAATGCCTTATACAAACAAATACGGCTGCACTACAAACCGCTGTGTTGCAGCTGGGTTCGGACGGACTATTGCTGCTTTAAGCCATTCGCAAGATAATGCAGCACTGGCTATGTCTGTGTTGCATCCGCCTTTGTATTTACGGGACTCGAACAATGTGTAGCCCACCCAAAAACTAATGCTATATTTATTTTTCTCTCATGTTTCGAGTATGATAAGAATTCAATTTCGTCGACCATAATTATCATTTGAAGGCTTCTTCAATGTGAAATAGTTAAGCCGTAATAATAGAAAGAAAGAAAGAAAATAAAGGAGATGGAAAATGGTGGGCCCAAATGTAATAACTTAAGATATGATCAAAAAAATTCGTCATATTATTTATCTTAGAATATGAAAAATCAACTCAATTCTCAATCTGGAAGCGGAGAAATATGGAAAAGATAGTTTTTGTGAGATTACCGATTCAGTAATCGATTACACAGTTACGAAAATAAAACCCACTAAATAATTAACTCAAAGTAATTAAATGCACTATATATACTTATGTGCAATATAGTGCATATAATTACAGTCATATTAATAAATAAAATATCAATTAATTACTGAAAAAATAATATTAATGATTATCGATTTCATATCTATTAAAATTAGTTTTCTATTTTTAGTCTATGTCACTGGCATGACAGCTGACTGACACGGACACTAGACAGTTGCCAACTGCTCTAATGATCTTGCATGCTCACTCCACAGACTACTTAGAGGCTCACTCGTTTCGTGTTTTCCGATGCGTTTTGAGTGCTTTCCCGATTGTTCTTCATTTTTCACGACCTTTGCTTTGTATTTTACGGATTCTGACCCTGCCTACCTGGTACGACCCTTGCTTTCACACTGGACACCGAAGATCGCTCACACGTTTGACTTGGAATTGGTATTTTGGATTTTACCGCCAGCTTGTGGATTAGATATTGTTGAAACTATGGATCGCTGTGTGAATTGTGGGATAACAACTGGTCACTGCAATACACTGGCTCGACGACCCACCCCTAAACGATGAAACAATTCTGTCAGTGATTCGGCAATGGCTCTCGTACAGGAAGGGAGGCTATAGTAATGCATTACTGTAATTGTATTGTAGGGAGACGAACTGTAGGCTGCTGCGCTCATATAATTTATTGTGCATTATATTATGGTACCTTAGCTGGGCTAGGTACCAAGATCATATAGCACCACCTGCACAATTCCTAGACGACATTTTAATTATAATTGAAGACGAATAAAACACTTACAACCACTGTTTACGACACTTACAAACACTTGTTTAAATGATTTTTTTATTTTATTTTAGACATCCTTTCCGTACCTCCATACCTCCTACTAAATATAATAACTATTAGTGCAAAAGTACATATTTTGCACTTCAGAAATCAGCTGTTAGTTAAAGATTGTAACATAACCTCACTTTTACATAATCTCTTTTATCTCTGTTCTCAGATTGACAAAATCCGCAGAATTTTCAGTGAAAAGTTGATAATATATAAGCTATTAATTGACACCACTTTCATCTTTTTACACCTAGGCCCAAGAGTGTATGTAATCGTTTCAGTCTCCTTTACTTGACTCAGGTCAAGGCACACAACATTCACAAAAAAAAAAAAAAAACTGAATATTACTGTGTGCCTCACAACTGCGCCAAATAGGGCCAGTGGTAAGACTTCATCTAAGACAACCATGGCTTAAATGGTTCTAAATTGTCTGTACTATCTTCGCCTTAAAGCTTTGCACCCAGCTTCCAATCACCCTGTATATTGTGTACAAAATATAATATTAAACTTGATAAAAGATACAATTATATAGTGCTGTGTAAGAAAAGAAATAAAAATGGTATGGTTACACAAGAAACAATGGACGGTCGTCAATAAATAATAGATAACTACATCATGGATTCATAGCAATGAAACATTCAAATTAATCATGTCTAGCTTCCGTTGTGCATCCATGAGGTACTGCCGGAGGCGTCTTCTAAATGTATCGATCGTGTTAATAGGTGATGTAATAGATGATGGCAGGTTATTCCACACTTTGTAAGCCGCATAACGGAAGCTACCTCTAAAAAATAATAAAATAACTTCTGCACCTAATATTAACCAACGAAACAATGTAAGACTACGTACGATATACAAGGAATAATTATCTCAAAAGCCAACAATGTAACAGGAATTAAAACGAAAACTATGACGCATATAATTTACATTTAACTTGAACGCTAAATTTTAGTAATTGTATGGCGCTTGTATTAAGACAAG
Organism: Xanthia togata; assembly: GCA_963853775.1. Classification (NCBI taxonomy): domain Eukaryota; kingdom Metazoa; phylum Arthropoda; class Insecta; order Lepidoptera; family Noctuidae; genus Xanthia; species Xanthia togata. The sequence goes on along the minus strand of OY970801.1, from coordinate 17,477,861 downwards.
GAAACCACTGCACTCGTTCCAAGTATTTAACTAATTGGAAATAAAAGTGAAATAACAAGAGAACTGTTGGCTTAAAACGGCTACTTTTGCAGAATCTTTTTATGTATACATATTATGAATCATATTAAAAAGTCAGACATTGACCATTCATAATACCTACTCGTATTATCTGCGTTCAATTCTTATTACGCAATTCATCTGTTTGACAGTCTTGTATTATATTGAAATAACACTTAACTGTAGAAATAATAAATAAAAATCGAATTTGATTAATAAAAACTGTAAAGCCAAATTAACCGGTAAAATCACGGTTAAAATTTTATTCATGCGGCAATATTTACACCAAATATGATTCTGATATAAATTGAATTGAATATGATTCAGCTATCGTAATTGCTCCATGGTGACATAGAGACTGCCTCGTTGGTCTAGTGGTCGCAAGCGCAAAAGCTGAACATGAGGTCCTGGGTTTTCTGGAATTTCTCAGTAGCAGCCCGGAGTCTGGATTTGTGCCCGGTTGATGGCGATAGGCTCGCCCCCTATTTCATGGGACTTAAACATAACTGGCGAAATGTGGGTGTACTATAATAGGTACACCTCTGCCCAACCCTTCGGGGAAACAAGGCGATATGTTATATTATGTAATTGCTTTTAGAGGAATTGCGTAATGTGGCCGTTTCAGGGCCCCAAGTAAAGGTACTTACAATAAAATAAATACATTGGTCGAGGGCTGTTCCGGTTTTATTATAAGGCAGAAGGTGTTTTTGCTGATACAGTTAGGACTTATAAAATTAAATTAAAGCATGTGACAGTAGAGCATGTAAATACAAGTCTTCAATTTAATGGAGATACAAAGCGACTATGAACATCCTTAATAGATTAGTTGAACATATATTATTAGAGGTCCGCAGCAGAATCAAGGTTATCGACATAAAGAATTTCCAAACTTAAGTGACAGTGGGTGGGCACATTGCTAGCAGGCCGATGAGGACCTAAAGGTTCTCCAGTGGCGACCACGTACCGGCAGACGCAGCGTTGGAAGGCCTCCCATAAGGTGGACTGATGGAATCGCACACACGTAAAGGCCGTGGAAATTTGCTAGATGCGAGATGCACAGGTCCGGTTGATGTGGCGATTCTTATGAGAGGTCTATGTCCAACATTAGACGTTTTCCAGCTGTAATGACGATATTATTTATCTAAGTCTACAACATCCACACTAACACAACTTTAACTTACCATCAAATAATTCCTACGACACCTCACAGAGTATGCAATAAACGGTCATTCAGAGCAAAGTTAATCAAACTTTCAATATTAGCAACGCATCGCTCACTCAAATTGCGAAGTTTCAACAACTTCACAAATGTTTTAAACATACACTAAACTGGTTCGAAAAGCTCTTTACACACGGGAATGCTGTACCTAGCTGTTTTCGCTAAACGAACTCACTGGTACATATCAAACTACTTCCTGCACAACTTTGAAGTCAGTTACAACTCTTATTCGACTATATTTATTTTCCCTGAAGTTTCCAGACTACACTTAGCTCCTTCATACGGATAAAATAGATTACACTGACGTAAAAAGTTAAATAGTTATTTTGCAACAGCTTCATATATATATTATATTTATTAGCTTCGGATTTTACTGGTGTTATTTATATTCTTGTAACTTCTGAATGGTTGTTTTCTGTCAAAATTGATTAGTCAAATACTTATGAATCGTTATTTTTACGGAGAGTTTTACGTTAACTTTTCCTTATGCTTCTGTCGTGACAACGCATTGTGTGCTAAAGCTTCGTATGTTTTGCTCGCTCAAAAGCTATCGTAACGCGATAACTTTTGCGCGCTACGATAACTTTTCGCGATGCGGTGGTCACATTAACGGCTTCGCCTCGTTTATTATGTACTTCCATCGTGCGATAAGTGCTACGATTACCGATGGTTGGTCACATCTGCGTGTATCGTATCACTGTGCGAAGCTTCGTCACGATAGACGCAGGTGCGGCCGCAGCATTACAATGTTATCCGCAAATAGCACACTACATTTTTCTAAAAAAAGTAAAGATGTTGATGAAAAGTCGTCTCCCCTGGCACCATTCCCATGAAAAGATAACGCACCATTCTTGAGAAAAACATAATTGTAACCTAACCTCAAAACACTTTAAAAGCCGTTGCGGGTTGCGTATTATGGTTGGGGAAAATCACGTGGCGGGTCTTAATTTTTTTCCAGTCAATAATAGCGACGGCGTAGTCGTCGAAATTCTATACTAAATAATTACTTAAAAAACTATACCTACGAAACTACCTACCTAGAAAAACTCGTGTTTGGATTTTATGTAATAGTAAGCAATATTCACGACGCTAAATCTGCGCTTCACTTTTTAGCACTCTCATCATGAATCAGCACAGTCAATAACAGTCAACTTAGAAACTGACCGTAAAGTTAAGAACATTCACAGTTTTTGGTTCATGAGTATAAGATACCTCAGTGATGAAAACATAATTAAAGGAGACTGAAACGATTACATACAATCTTGGGCCTGGGTGTAAAAAGATGAAAGCGGTGTTATTTAATAGCTTATATATTACAACCTTTCACTGAAAATTCTGCCGATTTTGTCAATCTGAGAACTGAGATAAAAGAGATTATGTAAAAGTGAGGTTATGTTACAATCTTTAACTAACAGCTGATTCCTGAAGTGCATAGTGCGTGCTTTTGCACTAATAGTTTTTATATTTAGAAGGAAATGGTTAAAATCATATGAATGAACGTCAATGACTTCAGTCCTACCTACCTATGTAGGTAACAGGTATGGAGTTACGGAAAGGATGTCCGAAAATAAAAAAATAAAAATTAGGTAATAAAGTGTTTTATTCGTATTCAATTATATTTAAAATGTCGTCTAGGAATTGTGCAGGTGGTGCTATATGATCTTGGTACCTAGCCCAGCTAAGGTACCATATAATTCTTATTATATGTATTGCAGTGATCTGTTGTTATCCCACAATTCACACAGCGATTCATAGTTTCAACAATATCCAATTCAAAAGCCGGCGGTAAAATCCAAAATAACAATTCCAAGTCAAACGTGTGAGCGATCTTCGGTGTCCAATGTGAAAGCAAGGTAGGCAGGGTCGGAATCCGTAAAATACAAAGCAAAGCACTCAAAACGCATCGGAAAACACCAAACGAGTGAGCAAACAAGATCATTAGAGCAGTTGTCATGTCAGTTCAGTCATGCCAGTGACATAGACTAAAAATAAGAAAACTAATTTTAATCGATATGAAATCGATAATCATTAATATTCTTTTTTCAGTAATTAACTGATATTTTATTTATTAATATGACTGTAATTATATGCACTATATTGCACATATGTATAAATAGTGCATTTAATTACTTTGAGTTTTTTTATTACTAATTTTAATTTTTTTTAATAAATAAATTATTAAATTAAATTTAGTGCAAAGGTTTTATTTTCGTAACTGTGTAATCGATTACTCAATCGATAATCTCACGAAAACTATCTTTTCCATATTTCTCTGCTTCCAGATTGAGAATTGAGGTGATTTTTCATATTCTAAGATAAAAAAATATGACTAATTTTTTAGATCATATCTTAACTTATTACATTTGGGCCCACCGTTTTCCATCTCCTTTAGAGATTGCATGTCAAGCTTAGCCTATCTTTCTCTGAATTGTACGAATCACAAACAACGAATGACGCTTTTGATAGCTTCCATGATTCAGTTACACTCTTTTACAATTTATGCTTCCCTACAGTTAAAGTTAAACACATTTATAATCACGCAAAAAACAGATGTCTAACTAAAAACATAAAACGATGTTGTATTAAAAAAACGGACCTTAAACTTAAAACATAATCTGTGTAAAGAAAAAAAAAGAAAAAAAATATCACGCTATTCTCGAATATTGAAAAAATCTATACATAAGGCGCAACAGATTTATAGCTTACGCTATATAAATAAATAAATTCAAGTAAAGCAGCATGGTACATATTAAATTATGTACCATGCCGCTTTACTTGCATTTTTTACTTAAGCAGACACGAATAATGTGACAAGTTATTCTTAAATTGATGCAATAAAAATTGATAGTAAAATATATGACAATCCAAACCAAATATGTGACTAATTCAATAACTATTACTTATCCCAAACTAATACGACAAAAACTACTCATAAAAACATGCAAGACACTAAAATAACCATTTCTCAAAATCCCAAAGTATTTTCCTTACACCAGTGGATCAATCTGACGCTTACAAAATAATGTATACATTAAGAAAATATACAAACTCAACGTTAGGTTACGCTGACTTAAGCACTAAAGTGTTAAAAATATGTGCAACGAGCTTAGTTTCCCCTCTACATAATAAACCTGTCCTTAACAGAAGGAGCATTCCCAAAACGTCTTAAAACTCAATTGTTAAACCTCTGTATAACAAAGGTATAAAAACGGACATAAACAATTATCGACCAATAACTTTAATCCCCATTCTACCAAAAATTTTGAGAAAGTTATGTATAATAAAATAGAGACCTTTATGACGACTTATGACATTCTTAAAAAAGTACAATTCGGTTTTAGGAAGGGCAGCTCTACTGTTTTAGCATGATTCTTGTTAAAAACACATTACTGAAAGTCTTAATCAAAATTCCAAAATTGGTGTCATCTTTCTAGACATGACGAAGGCCTTTGACTTCGTCTGCCATAAAACACTACTATCAAAACTTTCTCATTATGGAATCCGTGGAAAGGCCAACGACTAGATCAAAGGCTATCTTTCCGAAAGACTACAATGTGTATATGAACAAAATAATTATGGCAAAATATGGACAAAATAATTATGGCACACCACAAGGAGGTATTTTATCCCTGCTTCTTTTCCTAGTATATATTAACGACATACTTTACATACTTTTCGCTGATGACGACATTAATCATTAAAAGTTACACTAACAATAATTTGAATGACGACATTCTGAAAGCTTTAGACGATGCAATCAATTGGCTGGATAAAAATTACTTAATAATAAACATAACTAAAACAAAAATAATACATTTTTTGACATATAACGCACATATAGATAATCTAGACATTCAACATAAAGATTCCCACATTCTTAGGTATAACAGTTGACAAAAACTGAAGTTGGAAACCACACATACTCGTAGATAAAATCCTGTTAAAAATAGATAGTTGCGTATATGTCCTGAAAAGAATCAGGCAAAATGTTAATCTCGATACTGCGATGGCTGCTTACCATACTTAATTATCCAGTTTCAAAAACTAAAAATATTGCCATTATATTATATACAGACCCATGTCTGTTTATAATATATTTTGGAAATTTGTAAAAAAAAATGATATTATTGGTGAGTAGCTAAATAGCCGGACACGCCATATTGTACCATATTCTAGCAAATAAATATTTTTGATTTGATTTGATTTGAGGTTCTATGTTCGTAGCGTACGTGTTATTTTTTTATTTATGTCCACCGATTTCTCCGTCAATGTATGCTCTCGAGGAAACATATTTATTTATTTATTTATTTATAAGGTAGCTTCACAGCTGACAGCAAGTGTAACATAATTATTATTCTAAACATTACGCCAATTACGAAGTACACAGAAAAGTAAAGAAAAAATAATAATACAGAGAGTGACATGGTTAATAATATTTATAGTGTGTGCGGGGTGTATCTGCGCGGTGTAGGTGCTGTAAATGTGTGTGATGTTGTGTGTATGTCTATGTACGTATGACTGAACTGGCATTACTTATTAAGCTGAGTGTCTGGCGTTTGCTGAAGGATTTGGATAATCTCCTTTTTAAGTCTGTTTCGTGTGATATTAAAGGGGTCCAAAGATTGGAATTTATTATTATATAAAGCAGGTAGACGCAAGAAAGGTGACATCTTTAGATAATTAGTGGAGGCCGATGGTACTGATAGCAAAGTGGTATGTCTGGTACGTCTGAGTGGCACGTTAAAGTGTATTCTGCTGAGTAGCTGCGGACAGTCAAATTTATTGCTAAGTATGTCGTACAATAACATCATATCATTTAACTGTCGTCGCTCTTCCAGAGTATTACATTTGTGGTATCGACAGGAGTCCGGGTAATTTGGGATATCAGCTTTACTTTTATAATTTAGGTACTTAATAAATTTGCGCTGGATAGATTCAATTTTATCGATGTATTTCTTATAAAAAGGGCGCCATATAACACTTGCGGATTCCAGTATGCTCCTTACATAACAGTAATACAAAGTTTTTAAGCAGAGTGTGTTATTGAACAGTTGGCTGTTACGTATTACGAATCCGAGGGATTTGTAAGCTTTACTAGTAATTTGATCAATGTGTGCCTCAAATGTGAATTTTTCGTCCAGAATGACACCCAAGTCCCTAACCTGTGACGCTCGCGATATAATATCATTACTGATACGGTAATTGTAATGAATATTCTTGTGTTTCTTAGAGAAAGTTATAATTTGGCATTTCTTAATGTTTACCTTTATATTGTTTAGGTTATAATAGCCACTTAGTCTATCTAAGTCTTATTGAATCAATTGACAGTCGCTGGGGTTATTTATTTTCAAAAATGTTTTTTTGTCGTCGGCATACAGAAGATGTTCAGAGTAAAGGAAACACTGTGTTATGTCAAATAAATAAATATTATAAAGTAGGGGGGATACCAGTGAGCCCTGAGGCACCCCAGAAGTAACGTCTACATAATCAGATCGGCAACTACCGATAACTACCGCTTGCCGCCGATTTCTGAGGTAAGAGTCAATCCACCTTAGCAAGTTCCCCTTAATACCTACGGCTTTCAGTTTTTCGATCAAAGTGCAGAAATCTACCCGGTCAAACGCTTTTTCGAAATCTGTGTAGATTACGTCCACTTGGGCACCTTTGCTCATACCAGTAACAACATAGTTGGTAAGCTCGAGAAGGTTGGTATTGACTGAACGTGATTTAACGAAGCCGTGTTGGGAAGCAGGTATACAAAGTTTAGTTGCCACGTAAATATGACCATATACAATTTTCTCAAGCATCTTCCCAAAGTTATTCAGTAGTGATATGCCTCGATAGTTAGATACGTCCAGCTTAGAACCCCCTTTATGGATCGGAACAAATCTATATATATCAAACAAATTTATATCAAATATGTAGAGTATGAGTATGTCTTGAGTTCGCTTCAATAATACGTACTTTTCCCACTTAGTCAATATGAATGATATAAGTTCCTGTCACTGTTATTTAAATAGCAGGTAGTGGTATTCGAATTTTTGTGGGGTACAAAACAAAAAAGGGAAAAAGAAAAACTTTTTATTAAAAAATCAAACTTATCTCCGGACTTGATGGAGTGACTTGAAGGTGGTGAGGTAAGGTCTCATCATATAACGAACCCAAACTCGGCACACCTAGTTCTACTCTTCGAGGAGTTCCAGTAGCAGTCACCGAAGTACACCTTCCGGTCACTCCATCAAATCCGGAGGTAAGGTCTCATCATAACTAACAAAACCAGCCCAAAGTCCACAGCCCATCTCTTTCTACTAGTAGTGGGCTTCCAGTCCCTAGCAGTCACGAAGTGGGTATTTCTGTATGCATAATTATTATTTAGTAAAAATATAAACAACAATACATATATATTTTGTAGGTGTCTGTCTATGTATTTTGACAAATAAGAAAAAAAAAACTTTCAAAGTATCATTTTTTTTTTTTCACTTTACTTCTATTCCCGCACCTAAACGTGCGTACACTTGTGTGTGTGACATTTGTTAATGTAGTAGTTCGATTCTATGCCTATCAAGTTTGCAAACGTGTCCTTAACCCTAGCTCACTAACCTTAATTTCGACTAACGTTATCACTAACCATTCGTAAATTATACGACGGATTAAAATATGAATATTTATTTAATCAACTTCATTTATGACACAAAACGATCTTAATTATCAAAATAAATATTATTGATTTTTCTTTATTATCTTATTCATCCGTACCGGATTTAATACTTATCACCGCCGCTGCGAGCGCTTTGGCTGGACTACCCTACGAGCTGCCCTTGGTGCCGTTGGAAGACCTAACCACCTACCTAGCTGCCACCAGTCACCTACGTGTTGGGAACTACCAGGATAGTGGTTTTCTTAAGGCGGGCTAGAATTTAACACGCGCTCGATATTGAGAACTCACGCTCTTTATAATATACAACCTGTACTCTCTGTTTTGTTTTATTTAATTTACCTGCCCTAGCAGGGACGTTACAGTGGCCAGTGGCAGTGAAATCAGTCTTAGTTTTCTTTTTATCCAATAACATAACCTGTTTTAGAAAAACCTACATTGAACAATGATTGCTCATAGACACAATATGCTCCCTGTAAATCGCTCGTTTCAGCCCTTGCAGAAGTTCGTTGTTATACGACGTTTTTTACAGCTGCAAGTTTTGCGAGTTCTGGGAACGTTTTGACTAGGAACTTCGTGATCTAGTCTACAATTTTCAGGATCTCCGCGATGGTTTACTTCAAATTTCGTTGCAAAATTAGTCTGAAATTTTACGACTATCATACGAGTACGATATAACCCGATCTAAAAAACGTGCATCCGTAATGAGTCATTGCGGGTCACTAAAATGATGTGAATCAGAAAGGTATTTGAAACGGCTATGGTGACGGAAATAGGAATCTAATCAAAACATGAAATGTGCAACGTACCCGTCGTCATTTTTACGAATGGTTAGTGATCCAGGGTTAAAATATCAAGTTTCCGCCTTAACGTCCGTCGGATTTTGTTCACTTGGTACTAAAACTTTTATAACAAGGTATTTTGTTCAATAACAGAGGTGTCATCGAGAAATTTTAAAACTTTATTAGGCCAATCAGATTAGATCCAAAGAAGCGTTTTGAGGAATTAATTATAATAATAAATTATTCCCAGCAAGCTGGAAATCGTTTTAATCGTTTTTTGGTCCTAAATGGGTGTAATCCAAGATTGCCCAATCCCAGGAGGTGTGCATAACTTTTTGGAGCCCAATAACCGCGAAATTTTTGCTCTTTTTTCAGTTTTTTGCATGTAGCACAAAAACGGTACGTCGGATGGAAAATGTATTCAATTCAATATTAAAGAAGGTCAAATTCTGCGTCGAATGAATATCTAAAATTTCAGATTCGGTTCAGTGGTATAGTCGACATCAAAGGTTAAAAACTGGGAAAATTTCTCATTTAGGTGCAAACTTATTGCGACTTTTTAAGACCACACATCATGATGACGTACACATCCTTCTAAGTTGCACATTTTCCATAAATATGAGGTGTTAGGCCTACATTTAATGCATCGTTACGGCTAAAAACATTTTAATGTAAATTCCTATCATCAACATCATCATCATCAGTTTTACCCAATCATAAAACTAGTTAAATAAATATTCACACTCTGAGTAGAGATTATTATGATACTGTTAGAGGAATAGTGAAGAAACTTCATCATGGAAGGGTGACAAGTGGTGGTGGCAAGCCTATATAAGTTCGTGCGCGCCTCACTCTAGCTGATTTTTGCGGTGCCGTCAACTTGTCTAAGGGGAACCTCTGCCCGTTTGGAAAGTCAACCTGCCTAATTTTATAATTTAGTAGATTGTGTTATTACTTTTAAAATGAATAAATTGATAAGTTAGTTCGGTTATTTTTGTGATTTGATTTTGTTTTGTTAAAAAGAAATATAAAGTCTTGTAGTCGGTGGTATTGTTTTTTTTTAATTAAATCTCGCCTCTGGTTCCTAAAATCAGAAGTGGGATACGGTTTTCCACGTGACCTAATTCGCTTTGAATTCCTGAGATACGGCAGTTTGGCTATTCAAATCAGTTAAGTAACGGTTTTTTCTTGCTGCGTTACAAAAAGTGAGGTTATTTTGATGTTGTTGCTGTTACGTAAGTAGTGTGCAGTGTGCACGATTGTGTGGTAAGGTTTCAGACCGAAAATTTTGGTGAGTACGTTCCAATTTTCGTTTACAACCTGGTGATTTTGAATATACCTGTGCGTGATCACAAATGGATTTGTGAATTCAAATTTAAAACCTCCTGTGATTAATTTTGCTTTTTAGCTACACAAGCCTACTTACCCGCCTAAAGCATTTTCATTATTGTGCTTAGCCCATTCTTGTTTTCCTTAAATTCACCGTTATTAACAGTAAAGAAAATGCCTAATCAAAGACGTAAAAGTAGAAGTCGCTCTAGAAACCGCAGCTCGCGTCGTGGAGACAGTGCTGCACACTCAAATGAGAGTGATTCTGGTTCAAGGCGCCAAAAGTCGCGTTCCAGGCGTACTTTAAAACGATATGATTCTCCTAATAATGTGTTAACCAAACAAATGCAACAAATTATAGATCGTTTGACCAGTCTCGAAGAACAGCGCCGCTCCTCGCCGCCGCGGTCACGCGAACCCAGTGCCGGTGCACCTACGCTGACGCCACCACGGCCGCAATCGGTGACTGCGACTGTAGCTGAGCGTCAGAGGTCGGTGACAAAAGGTCGAGGCTCTGCTGTGCCATCTTCGCCGGGGCGTCCCGTGAGTGCTGTTACAGACCGTGACGCCAGCGCTACCGATGCTACCGATCGTATCGTCGATGCGATACGCTCAATCAACACAACGGTGAGATCTAACCAATCTTATTACATATCGAATTTCGATCCAAGCATCAACGATATAGACACCTGGTGTGAGGAAGTTGACCGTGCTAAGAGTTCAAACTACTGGAACGATAACGAGTGTCTGTCTCGCATCGGTAACTGTCTAAAAGGTGATGCTAGGACTTGGCTCAATGAATGGGTTACCAGTGATCGTAGTTGGAGCAATTTTAAGAAGGAGTTTAAACCGTTGTGTCCTAGGAAACCAGATATTGCAAATATTTTGTACGACGTCATGAGTACCAACTCTGATAAATACCCGACGTACGCAGATTATGCCCGCCGGTCTCTGTTAAGGCTACGCATAGTTAAGGGGTTGAGTGATGAGCTTATTTCAGCAATAGTTATACGGGGCATTACGGATCCGCAAATCCGTGCTTCGGCTACCAATGCAAAGTTAATACCGAATCAGTTGGTAGAATTTTTCTCAATTTATGTCAAATCAAATTCATCAACTTTTAATAAGAAATTCAGTGATAATACGCGTAATAACCATTCCTCTAAATCGAATCATGATGCCATTACTCGCAAACGTAGGTTTGAGGAAGGCAAGTGTTTCATATGTGGCCAACGCGGTCATATTCAGTCTCATTGTTCCAAGAAGCCTAAAACCGTTAATAATAAAAGCAACAATGAAGAAAATAAGAAGGATAGTTCTGCTCAGGGTTCGAGTAAGTCTGAACCATGTGCTTTCTGTAAAAAACCTGGTCATAGAGTTGAAACATGCTTTGCAAAAATTAAGTCTGATTCTCGTAACGCAAACAATATCAATTTCTGCCAGGAAAATTATTTTAATAAGAACAAAGACATTGTAGTGGCAGTCATACAGGGAATTCCCGTCGATGTTCTTATAGATAGCGGTTCAAGTATTTCCTTAATTTCTTCATCGTTGCTGAAACATTTTAAATGTGCGCGTAAGCCAGCTTACAGAGTTTTAAGAGGTATAGGTGGTAATGAAATTGAGTCGACTTACTTTGTCACTTTACCGATAGAGTTCAATGAGATTACTTTAGAGGTAGACTTGCATGCCGTGTCCCCTGAACTCATGAATACTCCCATTATTGTTGGTACCGACGTGTTAAACCGCGAGGGTGTTACTTATATCCGTACCCGCGACCAGCAATACCTTACTTGCAAGCCCCGTCTTACACATGACGTTATGTGTACGATGTCGACTACGCAGATTCCGATTAAGACTCCCCTAGTTGATGAAAATTTAAAATACTTGGGACGGACAATCAGTCAAGGTCAGGTGCAGCCGAGCGAACAAAAAGTCCAAGCTTTAGTTGAGGCACCCATCCCAAAGACTGTTAAGCAAGTCCGCCAATTTTTGGGTCTAGCGAGCTACTTCCGCCGCTACATAGCTGGATTTGCCACTAAGACTGCTCCTATTACCAAGCTTACCAAAAAAGGTGTCCCTTTTGTGTGGGGCAGTGAACAAGAAGAAGCACGGCAAGATATTATCTCGGAACTTACGAGCGAACCTGTCTTAGCCATCTACGATCCCGTTTTGCCTATCGAGGTCCACACGGACGCAAGTTCCATCGGTTATGGTGCAGTGCTTCTTCAGGTTCATGAAAAGGGGTATAAACGAGCAGTTGCCTACTTTAGTAAACGAACTCAGGGTGCCGAGCCAAGGTACCATTCCTATGAGCTCGAGACCTTGGCCGTTGTTAAAGCTCTGCAAAATTATAGACACTATCTGGTTGGCGTTCCTTTCACTGTCGTAACTGACTGCAACGCATTGAAAGCCACGCAACAAAAAAAGGATCTGTTACCGCGTGTGGCCAGATGGTGGATATATTTGCAGGATTTCAACTTCACCCTAGTATATCGCAAGGGTACCTCTATGTCGCATGCTGACTATTTGAGCCGCAATCCGGTTAATGTTAGCGAAGCACGCAGACAGCAAAACTGGGCTCAAATAGCACAGGCTGCTGATGAAGAGACTCTGCAGTTACTTCAAAAATTAGCAGATGGGCAATTAGATTCTAGTCATTATGTTCGAAAGAATGACCTTCTCTGTTATAAGTATACTCCAGTAGGAGAAGATCCTAGACTTTTATGTTTTGTGCCCAAGGGTCATAGACTAAGCCTGCTCAGAATCTTTCACGATGAACACGACCACCTAGGAGTTGATAAAACGTTGGAACTTATCAGAAAACACTTTTGGTTTCCTTCCCTCAAATCATTTGTCAGTAAATATGTGAGTCACTGCCTAATTTGCATAACGCATAAAAAGATCCCTAGAGCCCCCCATCAGCTTATACATTCATGGGAAAAACCTGATGTTCCATTTGAGGTTATACATGTAGACACACTAGGACCTTTACCCCAGTCTAACGGTTATAGGCATGTGTTAATTGTAATTGATGCGTTTTCTAAATATTGCCTATTGTATCCTATGTTTGGTCAAGATGCTGTAGAGTTAAAAAGACTTTTTACAAATGTTATTTCTTTATTTGGTACACCAAAATTAATTGTAGCAGACCGTGGTCGTATGTTTTTAAGCTCAGAATTTACAAAGCTTGTAACAGAATTAGGCGTTGACATGCATCTAATCACCCCTGAAATGCATCACTCCAATGGGCAAGTTGAACGGTACTGCCGAACCTTACTTAATATGGTTCGCGTAGAGTGCAATCACCAACAGAATGAGTGGTCAGATGTTATGTGGCGACTGCAGTTAGTTTTAAACATAACGAAGCAGAAAACTACCAGATTGTCACCCTTGAACTTACTGGTGGGCATCGAGGCAGCTACGCCACTCATTCGTCATCTCGTTCGGGACATTGCCTTGGAGAACTCTCATCCCAATCGTGAAGCACTAAGAGAGATGCATAGACAAAGGGCGTCTAAACGGCTGGAGACGAATCAGCATCAACAAGATTCAACCGTAAATGCTGACCGTAGACCTCCTCGATCATTTGAAATTAATTCATTTGTTTTTGTAATTAAACAGGCACAAGCGACTGGCAAGCTTGACTCGGGCATGCGCGGGCCATATCGTGTGGTCAAGGCGCTTCCCCACGGTCGCTACGAGCTACAACTGGTGGCAGGTTCTTATGGAAAAGCGACCCAGGCCGCGGCACAGTTCATGGTGCCGTGGCGAGGGGAGTGGACTCCCGATACGTGTGCTGCCTTCTTTGAGGGTGAGTTTGTTGTACTTGTGTGGCAAGCTAACGTCGTGCTTCTGCCACACAGTGATAAGAGCCGCATGGTACGCTAACGTCGTGCCTCTGCCATGTGGTTGAGCCAAATGGTACACTAACGTCGTGTCACTGCCATGTAGGCGGAGTCACATGATATGCGAACGGCGTGCCTATGTCATGATGTGAGTTGTAAGAAATAAGCTAACGTCGTGCCTCTATTTCTTACGGTCGGAGATAAGTCGACAACAGAATCTTCGTGCTTCCTCTCCGGTACTTGTAATTTTGGTTAAATATGTCGATGTGTTTTCAGTAATAATCTGAATCCCGATTCAATGTTTTTTTTTTTGTTTTGTTATGTTCTCAGGTGCAGACGATGATGAAAATGTGGAGTCCACACCTGAGCAAGCTGCCAGAAGCTACGAAGATGTGCCTCACGAACCTACTACGGAGCCTGTGCCCTCCCGTTCGGTGGATGTCCAGCAGCATGGGACACAGGAGCACGAGGACGTCCTCCAGTCAGGAGAGGCCGTGTTAGAGGAATAGTGAAGAAACTTCATCATGGAAGGGTGACAAGTGGTGGTGGCAAGCCTATATAAGTTCGTGCGCGCCTCACTCTAGCTGATTTTTGCGGTGCCGTCAACTTGTCTAAGGGGAACCTCTGCCCGTTTGGAAAGTCAACCTGCCTAATTTTATAATTTAGTAGATTGTGTTATTACTTTTAAAATGAATAAATTGATAAGTTAGTTCGGTTATTTTTGTGATTTGATTTTGTTTTGTTAAAAAGAAATATAAAGTCTTGTAGTCGGTGGTTATTGTTTTTTTTTAATTAAATCTCGCCTCTGGTTCCTAAAAATACATATTTGTATGTAAAAATGATAATAGGCTACAAAAAATCTACCTATATAAACAAAATATACTCGTAAATCCTATCTCTTAAACTAGAAGGCCTGTATAATTTAGAGACAGTAAATATATTTAACGAGCTAAACCGTTAGACGTTGTCCTGTCAAAAATTCAATTTCGATCTTTCGGCTGTTCCTTTGGGCTTTTTCATTTTTTTTCTGCAAACCACTCATGTATTGAGGCGAACAAAACGGAAAAAATATTATTCTATTCGGTCGAGCCATTTTTGAGTTTTAGGGAGACTCATCATTTCAGCCATGGGACGTCCACGGCTGAACATAGGCCTTCCCCAATGATATCCAAATTGGCCGATTGGAAGCGACCTGCACCCAGCAGCTTCTTGCGACCTTTATTAGGTCGTCTGTCCACCTTGTGTGTGAACTTTTAGGGAGACATGGCAATTGATTTATATACGCGTCATGTTCGTGAACGGGCCCCGTCAGCTGAGACTGGTCATCTCTTATCTGCCAGGGCTTATTTTTAATCTTATATTTTGAATCGTTTTTGATTTTTATATTTTTTTTTACATTGTTCTCACATATAGAACCAACAAGAGTAACGTACCCAAGATGTTGTAATTTTTATATTTAGAAGAGTGTCCTTCTTGCCCGTTCTTCTCCGTAGAGATCTACGTTTTGCAATGGGCAACTAGCTTCAACTTTCTGACTAACTGACTGATTCTTTGACAATTCGTTTGAGTTTGAGTATATATAATAATATATATAATATAATATAATATTATATATATATATATATATATATATATATATATATATATATTATATATATATATATATATATATATATATATATTATATATATATATATAATATTATATATATATGAACCATGTGGTAATTAAAAAGCAGCTACTGTGTCAATAAATGGACCAAAACTGACAAAAAATTTCATTGATGACAGTATGGAACATGGGTAACACGATGCTTTTAAGCATCAGGCGAAAGGCAATAACTCTACACTTTGCAGTCGTTCTGAGGAAATATAAGTGCCCGTTGGGATTGAGTAACTGCAGCTACTGTTACATTTTTTTAAACAATCGGGATATTAAATTCTGAGTTTGTTTTGTGCCTTTGTTTATGTATCTTGTCGTTCATCGCCTGAGATAAGAGAAGTTTCATAAGAAAACAATAAATTGATAGTTCTAACGTTGTAATGTAATGTGTTAGCAGTGCTATGACTAAAAAGATCCAGTTTTTTTTGTTGGCCGACTTGTGACACTGTTTGGCAAAGGTTCCACTTTTTCGTTCCAAACCTCTATTCTGATAACCAAAAAGTTAATTGAATACCACTATGAAGGTAATTGAATACCACTATATGCTAATTCCGGATGAGTAGCGCCAGGTTCATTATCATTACAATTATTAAAAGGGTCGGGCCGAGCACAGTGCCCCAGGGCAGTGTGCTCCTAAGAGCAGAATTATAAGTTTTGCCGATGACACGGCCCTCCTGTTTAGTGCGGACTCCTGGCGCGATGTGTACTCGTACGCTCAGTCGGGCTTCAATACTGTCACAAAATATCTACGCAGTATCGTACTCACGCTAAATGCGAGTAAAACTCATTACCTTACCTTTGCACTAAAAAAATCAAATTTACCTATAGTGCCGGACACCATTGAAGTCCACTCGTGCCCAACACCGCGTGATGCTGCCTGCTCCTGTTTCCACCTGTCTAAAGCGGAATCTGTGAAATATATGGGGGTAATAGTCGACAATACCCTTAGATTTCAACAACACATAGATTCACTCATTACTAGGCTACGTAAATTGATTTATGTTTTCAAAACTCTGAGACACGTAGCGGATGACAAACTAAAAAGGTCAGTCTACTTCGCCCTCGTTCAGTCATAGGTAAGTTACTGCATAACAACTTGGGGCGGTGCACCTAAAACCACTCTCCTTGAACTCGAGAGGGCCCAGAGAGTTATCTTAAAAGTATCCAATTTTCTCCCATACCGTTATCCTACAGATCTGCTATATAAGCAAACAAAAATATTAACAGTACGCCAACTATTTATCCTGAACACCCTACTAAAACAACACTCACTACTCACCTATCATCCATCAATGACCCATGGTATGAGACGATATCATCCCGTAAGTCGCACTCATTATCCCCTTTCGACAGTATTCTCCAACCGCTTCTTTTGCTATCTGGGACGATTCTTGTACAACAAAATCAATAAAACTCAACTGATTTTTAACCTTAATAAAGGACAATGTAAAAAGAAGCTTGCCACTTGGCTACAAGGGCTCAACTATGATTACACCGAAAAACTACTTACCAGTATAACATAACGTATACCAACTGCTGTTTAATAAACCTTCACCCACACCCTATCACACACACACCTCCACATACGCACTCTCACACATACACAAACGAAACACATCTTACTCACGTCCTCACTACATTACTAACAATTCTAACACTATACAAACACATTTTTATTTAAAAAAAATATGTTTTTTTTACCTTTTTGTCTATTTAGTTTTCCATTCATGTATTATTTATTTATTTTTTAAACACCTTATGTTGTACTACAGACTCTAAAAGCTATTATACAACCTCTTAGTTCAAAATTTGTTAAATCACCTTTATCAATAATATCATGCAATGTATCGAACTACTAGAGGGCGGAGACCTGGTGACCTGAAACACAGGCCCTTAAAGCCTACCTTAGGCACCAGTCTCCCACAGTAAACTAAACCAAATAATTTATCATATTTAACAATGTCTGTAATATTTATTGTGGTGAGAAAATAAATACTTACTTACTTACTTACTATTATGAATACGTATTGTTGCGTAATATCTCGTTCTAGTCACCTTTTACAATATTCAGGGATTAACAGAGGTGATCCAGGAGGCCAAGGCCTCTTGCTCAGTAAGTCAGTCTAAGCCGTTCCTATTGCTGGGAATCATATCAGAGGCCTCCTCTCTGTGAAAGGGAGTGGGCCGCAATCCACCAGGCAGGCCCAGTGCGGGTTGAGGATATCACATGTCTTCCAATTTTTGGTTCTACGGGACATGTCGGTTACTTCATGATGTGATTTTTTTTCTTCATCGTTTTGAGATCAGTGGTAATGAAACAAATTACACGTGTACAAGTGCCCAGGCACTTTACTTTTGTACAAACTCACGACCTACATTCGTAAGTCGGGGCTAATATCGGGTCAAGTTGCTTTTCTGCTATTATTTACACTTTGTTTATCATCAACTTTTATCGCAGGGACATCAACTCACAACATGTTACTATGTATTCAGTACATGATTCCGAACACATATTGCTGTTCCTTACATTTGGACCACGTAGGTTGTTTCTATGAAACAGCTGTTTTTTTAAGATAACCGACGAAAAATTTGTAGACTACTCCCTAGCGTTGATTTTTTTCTAGAATTATGTGCTGAATCCATGGTTAGTTTGCGCGTGGATATCCCTGCCACCCTGTAGAGGTATGCACTAAATATATCGAAATTTTTAGAAACGAACCTGCGTAAGATGGATGGGCGGTTTTGTCTTCCCACGCAAAAAAATTGCGCAGAACAAATAAATAGTATTATTGGATTCACGAGGCTTTTCTTTTATTGTGCTTTGAGGGAAACCAAGAATGTTTCTTGTTGGAATAATAAAAATATCTTCGATTCTTCCGAAATCATTTATCAAGACTAAAATTAAATTTCGTTTGAGCAAAACAGAAAAAGCGTTTACTTATTTTGATCAGTTTCGAACAAGAAAGAGTAATAAAATAAAATAGATGTAATAAAATAATATTTCAGCTATTTATATCCCTTGGAATATAAATAGCTGAAATAGGCCAGTATTGAGAAGTGGAGATAATAATGCATCCATGCTCAGCATTCTGAAAAACAACATTAATTAATTAGAATAAGCGATTATACCCCTTTAATGTCATAAACTCATAAGTACCTAACAGGCACATCTGGCACAGGTTTATAAACTGTAAAATTACAGTCAAAAGGGCAAAAAAAATTACAGGTTGATTATAGTCGAAAGCAGTTTTCATTCTCTAAAGACGTTTTACAACACTCAAATCTTTTGAACAATATTTGCCTGAGAGATATTTCTCGACGGCATGTGAAGCCAAGTCAGAGGCCCATGGGTGGCATAAAAACTCTGAGACCAGGTTAGTCTAACAGGTTAGTTTTTGGCAGTACCTACTTCTTTCTTTTTCGTGTGATTAGTGAAACCACACGAAAAAGAAAGAAGTACTGCCATGCTTGTACACATCGATTTTATGTTTGAATGAAAATGGAGATCTTTACGATATAACTCCATTAATAGCGGAGAACTTCTGACACAACTGCAATTTTAAACTTATTGAGACTATTCAACACTTTAATTTCATATTCATTTTAATTTCTAACTTAACAATATACTTACTCATTTCTATACTCATAGGATTAAATAAACCCAATAATAATTGATAATATTATTTTATCAGGCCTTTTTTATTTATTTTTACCGTTTAATAAATAAACAAATAATACTTACACGGACATTGGTCAATAAGGATGCAGTTACCTCCCAGATCTGACAAAACATATCCATCTTTACAATCGCAACCGTCCATATTCACTTTTGGTGGATTATATTCACAGTTTGGAGGATTTGGTTCTGCGCAGGTGCGCTTGCATTCATCGGGAATTTGACAGGCTGCAATAGAAGTGGAGAAGGAATTAATTATGTTTCTTTACCTACATTGAATTCAGTTGTTGCATTGTTTGAAGTAAGTAATAATATAATTCTTATGTTGAAGCTATTAATACTATACAGTGTGTATCAGAAAGGTGAAAGGTGTGGTACAGACCACCAAACTGAACCACTTTCTCCATGGAACCAACATCACAATAATGAAAAAATAATCAGCCATCCCATACATTTGGGTCGAGTAGGTATTGAAGTATTGTAAATTGATATTATTTTCGCGACTGTGATGTTGGTCCTATGAGAGTTGCTCAGTTTGATGGTCTGTACCAAACTCTTTAATTTGACCACCACACCTTTCTGATACAGCCTGTATAAAAACATTGTTCATAATACCAAAGTCAAATAATTTATTTCATATACGCACATTAAACGTACTTTTCAACGTCATAATTTACAAGAAAGTAATACACCATTTTATTAACCTGTAGAACCAGTAATACAAATACAACGTATACTTCCAAGTTTCACAAGTCTTGCTCTCAACTGATGTTAAATGGAAATATACAAAATACTGCATAAAAGACAAAAAATAAATAAAAAAACTTTTTTTTTTTTTTTAGGCTTTGTATATTATATTTAGATTCGCATTCCCGATAGGAAGGATTACGTTAGAGTTGTTTACGAATAGGAATAATAATTGGAGAAACAACATTACTTTCTGTTGCAAGACTTCGATACCAAAAAAGGTAGTTAGCTACCCAAAGTCAATAGTTCATTAGCCTGCAACATGCTTTTACAAACTAACAACTTACAATACCAACCAACACAACAACAACAACTTATCAATTTAATATTTCTAAAGAAGAAGAAAAAAAAAGAGAGAGGAAGAAAAAAGTCAGAAAGCGAAGACAGTCAACATGAACCAAATCTTACGCGCTGGACACTGTTGGCTCGGTATACACAGTCCTCTGTCGTCCCTCAGATAATTGGGAACACAGTCGCACCCTGGCTCACAGGGTAAGTCTTCAACACAACGGAATAACGCGTACTTGCTCAGGCAAGTTTGTGGTGGGCAGATCCGTCTGCAGTCTCTGGCTATTTCATTTATCCCACACACGGGAGTTGATGGATCTAAAATTATGCACAATGTTGGAATTGAGGTCGAAAAGTTGTGGTGATGTTCCAATTTTAATGTGCTCAGAATGTTTTGTGTTAAGCTTGAAAATTATAAGGAATATAGAACTTTGAATCTAGATGGTGATAATTTCATAGAAAATTAAAATAATTTTATGTACTAATAGCCAATATATTATCGTACTGGCGAGCAATCGGTTTTTTATTCGCACTCAAACCACTTGTGCACTTTGTACATTTGATATGAATCCACTCTCATTCAACCTTTCCACTAGCGGTATATCCATTCAAATCTTATGGCTTTTTTTGAGGTTCTCAATACTGACTTAATAAAGCAACAGATGATCATGGTCGTGCTGAAGTAAAAACGCTTACAAGGACACTTTTCATTTAGTATGCATATTCCGCTACCATTCCTAAGATGGTCTGGAAGACAATTACATCCAGGTTCACATATTTTTGATTCTTCAGTGCAAGCATAATCAGTGTATGCAATCTCACAGTTTTGTGGTGGACATATTTGTCTGCACGGTACTGCCACTTCATTGTAACCACATATTGGTTCGGCTATAAAATAGACAGGTAATAGTGTCAAATGAACTACGGGAAACAGTAATTATACAGATGATATCTAGTCATCGGTCGTACATTTTATAAGTGATATACTTGACAGTAGTCAAATCTCAATAAAAGATATTGGGACTCAATAAAAGACTTTTAAAAAAAGAAGAGGAAGAGAAAGACAGAAAGCAAAGACAGTCAACATTAACCATATCTTACGCGCTGGACACTGTTCGCTCGGTATACACACTCCTCTGTCGTCCCTCAGATAATTGGGAACACAGTCGCACCCTGGCTCACAGGGTAAGTCTTCAACACAACGGAATAACGCGCACTTGCTCAGGCAAGTTTGTGGTGGGCAGATCTGTCTGCAGTCTCTGGCTATTTCATTTATCCCACACACGGGAGTTGATGGATCTAAAATTATGCACAATGTTGGAATTGAGGTCGAAGAGTTGTGGTGATGTTTCAACTTTAATGTGCTCAGAAGGTTTTGTGTTAAGCTTGAAGATGGTAAGGAATATGGAACTTTGAATCTAGATGGTGATAATGTCATAGAGAATTAAAATAATGTTATGTACCAATGGCCAATATATCATCGTACTGGCGAGCAATTGGTTTTTTATTCGCACTCAAACCACTTGTGCACTTTGTACATTTGATATGAATCCACTCTCATTCAACCTTTCCACTAGCGGTATATCCATTAAAATCATATGGCTTTTTTTTGAGGTTCTTAATACTGACTTAATAAAGCAACAGATGATCATGGTCGTGCTGAAGTAAAAACGCTTACAAGGACACTCTTCATTTGGTATGCATATTCCGCTACCATTCCTAAGATGGTCTGGAAGACAATTACATCCAGGTTCACATATTTTTGATTCTTCAGTGCAAGCATAATCAGTGTATGCAATCTCACAGTTTTGTGGTGGACATATTTGTCTGCACGGTACTGCCACTTCATTGTAACCACATATTGGTTCGGCTATAAAATAGAAAGGTAATAGTGTCAAATGAACTACTGGAAACAGTAATTATACAGATGATATTATCTAGTCATCGGTCGTACATTTTATAAGTGATATACTTGACAGTATTCAAATCTCAATAAAAGATATTGGGACTCAATAAAAGACTTTTAAAAAAAGAAGAGGAAGAGAAAGACAGAAAGCAAAGACAGTCAACATGAACCATATCTTACGCGCTGGACACTGTTCGCTCGGTATACACATTCCTCGGTAGTCCCTCAGATAATTGGGAACACAATCGCACCCTGGCTCACAGGGTAAGTCGCCAATACATTTGAATAACGCGAACTTGCTCAGGCAAGTCTGTGGTGGGCAAATCCGTCTGCAGTCTCTGGCTATTTCGTTTATCCCACAGATGGAAGTTGATGGATCTAAAATTAATGTACAGTGTCCGATTGGAGGTTGAAAAAATTATATTTACTAGCAATGTTTTATAGTAAAGCTAAAATCGTATGATTTGTGAAACTTTGTAGCTGTGAGGATAGTGATATTGGAAAGACTGCAAGTACTGCAACTTATAATGTTATTCTAGTCTATTCTGTGTGATTTTTTATTTTATTTCGAACTTTGTGATTTTTTCAACGGCCAGGATAATTTTAATATCCCCAGTATGGAAGCGGTTTTGATGCCAACCTTCAGCCATTTCACTGGTGCCGGCAATCTATAAAAAAATATATATTATGCTTTCTTGTTTCAATTGGTAATTCTGTTTTTAACTTAATAAATCAACAGACTATTTTTTTGAGAAAGTCATGTATAATTAAATAGAGAACTTTTTGACAACTTGTAACATTTAAAAAAAAAGTACAATTCGCCTTTAGTAAGGGCAGCTGTACTGCTTTAGCATGTTTATTGTTAATACAACATATCACTGAAAGTCCAAAATAGGCTGCGTCTTTCTAGAAATGACGAAGGCCTTTGACTTCGTCTGCCCTAAAATACTACTATCAAAACTTTCTCATAGAAAGGCCAACGACTGAATCAAAAGCTATCTTGTCGAAAGGCTACATATATGTGTAGAAATAACAAGAACTTGACAATATGAAAAAGAAAACTTTAGGTCAGGATATGGATAAAATAATTATGGCACTCCACAAGGAGATATCTTATCCCCACTTCTTTTCCTAGTGTATATCGACGACCTGCCGGAGGCGATAAGCAAAGATTGCATACTCTTGCTGATGACACGAAATTAATCATTAAAGGTTACAATAGCAATAATTTGAAAAACTACATTTTTAAAGCTTTAGACGATGCAATACAATCAATTGGCTGGATACAAACAATTTAAAAATAAACATAACGAAAGCAAACATAATCAATTCAGACACCTGTCAACTACCAGTGGCAGTAATAACCGGCTTATATTACTGCTACTGGTATTTGACATGTTAACGCACACATCGATAGTCTAGACATTTAATATAAAGATTCCCACTTAACTACTGTAAATAAATGTGTATTCTTAGGTATAACCGTCGACAAAAACTGCAGATGGAAACCATACACAGATAACATCCTGCTTAAAATATATAGATATAGAAAATAATCAGGCAAACTGTTAACCACGATACTGCAATGACTGCTTACCATGCTTAAGTATCTTCTGTACTTAGATACGGTTATATAATTTGGGGTAACTTAGTGGATGTTGACAGAGTTTTCAAAGCACAAAAAAAAATGTGTCTGAGCAATACGTGGAGCTCACTTTTTAGATAGCAGTAAGCCACTGTTTCTAAAACTTATAATGTAATATTTTAAGTTTTTTATTTTTATTTTACCATGTCTGCATATTTTATAAATTTGTATTTTTGTAAAAAAAAATATTTGAAAATATTGGTGAAAAGCGTAATAGCCAGACACGCCGTAAAGACAGACTACGGTTGCCACCAATGAAATTACAATTATTTAAGAGAAATGTCTACTGCATGTATATTATATTATAATAATAGGGGTTAAAGTATGAAATGGCCGTTTTATTGTAATAGGTACTTCGAATTGACATAGAACCTTCATGGTTTAAAATTTTTGAGTGAAACTTTTTTCACATGGTACCTATGAAGTTCTTCTTTTAAAAAATGTGCAACATTCGATTATCGACTTTCAGTTGTTTTTTTATTCAGCTTAGACAAGAAAGATGGATACTTCGAAAATTCGAATTATTTTTTAATACGAGTTCCGACGCGGATCTAACAGAAACAGCTTGCAATATCAATGTTGCGTTTGGAGAGGGGACTGCTAATGAACGCACAGTGCGATTTTGGTTTAAACGCTTTCGGGATGGAAATTTGATTTGAAGAACGATTTGGTTCCACGTGGAACCACCGCCCAAACAGGTGAATACTCGTAACAATGAATAGAAAGAGATGGTGGAAGCCGATCCGAGCCAAACTACCCAGGAATAAGGAATAAGCAGAATTGGCATGGTTTAACGTTACCTTACTAACAATATTGACTCATTTGCGTCAAATCAATAAAATAAAAAAATATGAGAAATGGGTGCCTCATGATTTAACTGGGCTGCAGAAAGAAACGCGTGTTGAAACTTGTGTTGCCTTGTTGAATCGATACAGAAATGAAGGAATATTGGATCGAATTGTGACATGTGATAAAAAGTGAATTCTTTAAGATAACCGTAAGTGAAAAATGCAATGGCTGATCCCAGGTCAAACGCCGCAACAGTGTCCTAAAGCAAAGCTTACCAATAAAAAGGTAATGGTAACTGTTTGGTGGTGTCAGCATGGTGTTATTCACCATAGCTTTCTCCAATTTGGTCAAGCAATAACGGCAGATGTCTACTGTGCTGAACTCCGAACAATGATAGCAAAACTAGCAGTGAAACAGCTCCGACTCATGAATCGATCTTGACCATTATTGCTCCATGATAACGCGAGTCCTCATACAGCACGACAAACCGTTCTAACTCTACAGGAACTGCAATTAGAAACCATTCGTCATCCTCCTTATTCGCCAGATCTTGCTCCAACGGATTACCATTTTTTTCGTGATTTGGACAATTTTCTACGTGAATAAAAGTTTTCTTCTCAGGAGGCAGTACAAAATGCTTTCACACAGTTTGTCGAATCTAGATCAATTAGATGGCAGCAATGTATACCTAGTCTTGCCATAAATATTGTCACGAAGAAAAATATTTTTTTTTTTATTGCAAATAATATTTATTACTTTTACAGTTTGTTAGTTTAATACATAATTATAAAACAATTTAAAATATAAAAAGCTTTTTCGAAGTGGTCTCCATTGGCTGCAATACAGTCCTTTAAACGTTGAGGCCAGTTATCAATAGAAGCACGCACTCTTTCCATGGGAAAATTCTTCACTGCCAATCGTATGGATTGTTTTAGGGACTCCAAATTATCATGGCGTTTAGAGCAAGCCGTACTTTCTAAAACTGACCATAAATCATAATCCAGCGGATTAAGATCGGGACTAGACGACGGCCAGTCTTCAGCTCTGATGAAATCCGAAACGTTCACTTCCAACCAAGACTGCGTGGACCGAGCTTTATGACCCAGCGCCGAGTCTTGTTGGAACGACCATACTTGGTTATTGAATATGGTGTTGTTAAGGGGCTTAACTACCTTCTCAAGAATGGTATCTTGACACACTTGTGCCGATGTTTTGATACCTTTTTCACAAAAATATGGCTCTGGCACTCCTTCATAGCTAACAACCCACCAAACCATCACTGAAGTCGGATAATGCCCACGTTGCACTCTGTCGACTAATTGGGAAGCTTCCTTAGAGCTTTGAGCATAAATACGGTCATTTTTTTTGTTAAAATGTTGCTCAAATGTAAAGATTATCTCATCCGTAAACAAACATTTTTTGTGACCTCCCTTTGCGTACCGCTTCAGTAGTTGTTTCAATTTTACCACCCTATTCTTTTTTTAAATTATTAGTTAATAAATGACCAGCAAGTGCTAAGTCATCTTTTAAAATACGCGACATGGTTCTGGGTGCTATCTTTATCTCCCGAGATAAAATCTTTTGCTTTCGGATAGGATTTCTTCGAATTCTTTCCCTTACTGCTTTGACCACCTTTTTCGTACGAACACTACGTGGACGGCTAGATCTTTTTCTGTCACAAACAGAGGAGGTCTCATTGTACCTATTAATAGCCCGGTACACAAACATTTGACTAATACCAAGCGTATTGAGAGTTTTAAAAATTGCATTTGGCTGGTATGGAGCCAAATGCAATTTTTAAAACTCTCAATACGCTTGGTATTGCATTACTTTGTGTAATGCAATCACAGCGATTCGGTTCTCTTTATCACCCCACTCCATTTTAATATCGCAAAATATTGTACATTGTATTGGCGCCAAAATTAGAAAACTCAATGAACAATCGTATAAAAATGACAGATTCCAAATTCAAATGTAATATATTTCTTATTTTTAATTGTAACAGTATTTATTTATTATTTCAGACTAAGTAGATAATAATATGTTAAATAAAAAAATATAAAAACACTTTTTCAGTACAAATCGGCAATTTCATACTTTAACCCCTAATACATAACCATTTACCATTGACATTGTTAAAAAAAGTTCTGTATAAACTTTACTACTTATAAAAGATTTCACCATTAAGGAATATTTAGAGGATAAGTCGATGGAACCTATAAATACCTAATGTAAATTTGTAATAATCATAATAACAAAGGATACTCTTCATTTGGTATGCATATTCCGCTACCATTCTTAAGATGGTCAAGAAGACAGTTGCAGCCAGGTTCACATATTTTTTTCGTCAGTGCAAGCGTAGTCAGTGTATGTGATCTAACAGTTTTGTGGTGGACATATTTGTCGGCACGGTACTACTTTAGCAAGTCTAAATTAATAAAAAAAAATTGAAAGAAAAATTAAAAGAAAAATTGTCTTATTAATAAAATCTAGTTTCTCTAAAGTTGATGAATGATATAATGATTAACCAGTTACAATAACTTCTAACACTACAAGATCTAATCAATGTATAACTTGCTTTACGTTCTACGTCTCCATCAACAAGAAATAAAAAATGGTTTACCTTTCTCTTCCACATATTTTGTAACAACACTATGAACTAAACAAAGTACACAAGCAGAAAAATACACGAACAACATTGTTTGATACTATTCCTCTCAATAAAATACCACTTATATCACGAACTTGACGAAACAAAGTGTATGAGGATATAAAAACACTAAACTCGTCTGGGATATGACTCAGATGATGTAAGATTGTACTGTGAAGTTTGTGACGTAAGCACACGCGGGGATTTTTTTACTCGAGCGTACAAATTCTGTATGCCATAGTCTGGCAGCGAGCGGTGATATTCGTGTTTTACCTACGTCATTTGATGTGATTATTAAAAGTATTGTAATAACAGGTTATGCCTGTGACATGCACTACATTGTTCAATTGTGTGATCCTTCGAAATAAACAACAACTGTTTCCAGTCAGCTCGGGGTCCTGAAAATTTTGTCGCAAGAGGTAGGTAGATATTAGCGTTTACTAGTAGCCTAAAACAGCATGTTTTGCTGAACAACGCACCTATACTCGTATGTTTTTTGTTCCATCAAACAAAACACAATAAACAATTATATGGGACCTACAAACAATAGGGGAATAAACAAAACACAATACGTAACAATACCATTCAAAACACTTCCAAAAAGTACAAGTAAACAAAAAACAGACGAACAGGATCGTGTGTAACTCGTAGTGTGTGTGTGTTCGTCTAACTGTGTTGACAGTCCATTATGTTGGACCATGGACCAGAATAATATGCAATATTATGCATATTATGAAGTTACTCTGTTGGATAATGTTCCCTCCATTTGATATTTATTGATATTTTTTTTAGATATCTTCGCTAGTTTTAATTGTACTAAGTTGCAAGCTGGTTATTCACAAAAATAATGTTACTATAGTTTGACTGAGACCGTTGCACCGAGCCTTAGCAATGCGCAACGAGGGACGCCGTGAGCGTTGATGAAAGAGCGGCGGGGCGCCGTGAGCGTTGATGAATGAGTGGCGGGACGTCGTGAGCGTTGATAAATGAGACGCGGAACGCCGTGAGCGTTGATGAATAAGGCAAGGTACATTCGTTTCGGTCAAACTATAACGTTAATTTTATGGAAGGTTCAAAACAATTTTGCTTTGACATAAAACACGTTCAAAAGTCTTAATCAGTACACCAAGAAAACTCAAAACAAACATTCGTACATTAAGAGCAAGTAGGTACGTAAAATAAAATATTTCAATAAATAATATTAATACAAATAATGAAAAATAATTGCAAGATCGTTTTAGCAATGAAAATGCTTTTTCGATCGCTTCAGCAGGGTACCCATTTTTTTTAAAAAGTGCGACCAGGGGCTACTGTTCTCAGTTATTAAAATAGAGGAAACTGGTAGGTATAAAAAGATGTGTTACTAAAAGGGCCACAATACTGCAAAAAAAATGTTGTAAAATGTTTATATTTTATTTAACAAAAAAAGACTATTTTTTACCGTTTCTCTTCGGACTTTTTTCAAATAATTTTAAACTTCTTAAAAATGAACATACCTATCGAAAAAATAAAAAAGATAAAGAGTCTTGATAAAGCTATCGTGGAATAATAAGACTGCTGCTCGATAAAGCGGTCTTTACAATAAATTAATTTCCCAATTTTCAATCACATTTAACTGCACTTCGATTAAGACTCGTTCAACAAATACTACATGTATACAATAATGCTATCCAAGTAACATCCCTCAATCAATAGAGTTTTACGGTTAAAAGAACATCATCTATATGTATAAGAAAGATGGCAATAAAGCGTAATCCAACTTAGAAATATTTTCTTTTACATTTACTTAAATCGAAAGAACCTGTTTCACTTAGTTTTCCACCTAAGCCATCGACTTTCCTTCCAAAAAGCCGGGATTTATTTCCACTTTTCAGTTACGTGAACAAAGTGATTCAATATACAAAGGTCTGTACCTGTTGGGATTCTGAATTGTCCAAGCAATAGTAGGAGTAAACGCATTTCTCATTTAAACCCTTTAACGTGGCACCGATGGAATTGTTTGAAGACTGATTATCAATTTGTCTTCAAACAGTTTAATTTAAATTATTTTTTTCTAAATCATCTACGTTTATTACAATAATTAATGAAATTGAAGACGATTTGTCAGAATTATGAGAAAATTATATCTAGTCTAGTTGAAGACTAAACCTAGAAAAAGAATGATCGAAGTGAACCTAGACGACAAAATTTTTTCAAATGGCTCACACGCATAATTTCCTCATCCAACAAAAGAATCCTATAAATTATTTCCCCTTTTAACCGACTTCAAAAAGGAGTAGGTTCTCAATTAGTTTTTTTGTTTTTTTTGTTTAGAGAAATATTGGGAAAATTCAAACAAGTAGTTTTTGTATGTTTGTTACGCGACTACAAGTATGACCCAATTATGAAATGATTTTGATGATTCCTTTTTTGTTTGGTAAAATTTATATGGGAGCACGTCTGAAGTATGACCTACTTCAGAGGTGCTCCCATATAAATTTTATTAACTTTGCTTGGATAGTTTTTGAGTTGAGTTATTTTCAATAATAGGAATTTTTGCCACTTGGTCTACTCGTATATGGATGATGTTATAAGTTCCTGTCACTGTTATTTACATAGCAGGTAGCAGTGGCGAGACGTGATAAAACGAGAGAGGTAAGTCGGACCAACAAAAATAAAAATAAAAATTGTCGAATTATTGTTATGACGTCACTTCGGACTTTCATCGTGGCCGCGAAAAGTTATTTCTTGTTTATATAACAAAATAACGGTGTCAATATACCGTTTCATTAAATTCCTATATCGATCTACTTTTTAGGGTTCCGTAGCCAAATGGCAAAAAACAGAACCCTTATGGATTCGTCATTTCTGTCTGTCTGTCTATCCGTCCGAATGTCACTGCCACTTTTTTCCGAAACTATAAAAATTATAAACTATATAAAACTATACTGTTGAAACTTGGTAAGTTGATGTATTCTATGAACCGCATTAATATTTTCACATAATAATAGAAAAAAACAATAAATTATGGGGGTTCCCCATACTTAGAACTGAAATTCAATTTTTTTTTCATCAAACCCATACGTGTGGGATATATATGGATGACCTACCCATATCCAACCTCAAATATGATATTGAGGTTTCTCATATCATTTTTTTTCTAAACTGAATAGTTTGCGCGAGAGACACTTCCAAAGTGGTAAAATGGGTCCCCTCCCCTGTAACTTCTAAAAAAAGAGAATGATAAAACTAAAAAAAATATATGATGTACATTATCATGTAAACTTCCACCGAAAATTGGTTTGAACGAGATCTAAGTAAGTAGTTTTTTTTTTATACAATTTAAATCGTAAACTATTAGTAGAACATCGATCAAAGTTACAACGAACTACAAGAACTTTTATATTATATTACTTGCCGCTACGGAACCCTTCATGGGCGAGTCCAACTCGCACTTGGCCGGTTTTTATTATGAGCTTCATGCAAATTAGTGAACATAATTCTATTCCTACCTGTCCCGAACTCATAAAACAGCTACGAATATGTTTTTCAGTCTGCACATGTTTTTTATGAATTCGTCAGATTAAAATGTAAAAAAAACCTATATTCCATGAACTACTAGAATCTGAGAAAAGTAAACACGGGAGCAATACATTTTATTTAATTTGCAACTGCGCCAGTCAGTCATTGATATTTATCGTAAAGGGAAACATTAAAATGTTTAATCTGGGTTCTTATTTTCAAAACTTAAGCTTGAAAAGCCTGTTGCCTCACAAAGTAAATAATCCGTCAAACAATAATCTAAAACTATTAATGCCGCCATTTTAATCCTACTGACCGTACTAATTACTTTTCAAATATACTCTAAATAAGTAATTTCAACATAATAAACTATCTACTTAACCCAAATAACTAATTACAACGTACTTTACTTTCACCAAACTCAAAACACTATTTTAATCACCGTTCTATACGTACAAACAAATATTACTGCTACTAGTAATAATATACTAATGAATTCAATTAATACTGAGCGAAGAAAATGCAAATAAACTATTTAATGTAAACAAATTGGATCTCCCTTGTTTCATCGAAAAGAAATTGCCAAATTATCACTTCCCAAACAATTTTCCGCATAATTTCATTTGCCAAATTATTACCTTGCAAAAAATCTCTTCACAAATAATTGTAACGCAAAACTAATGTTTGGCAAGTGAACGTTTAAACAATAACTTGTTTACCAACTAGTACTTTTACCAATTTTTATGTAGTCAAATTATTTCAGTTGGAATAACTAATTTTACGCAAGCCGAATATTTAGTATAGTTAGTCAGTTTTCAATTAACCGTCTGTTTTTTTTCCATATTTTTTTCTATTTAACCTAGTCGTTTCCGCAAGAGGTCACAGTTTTAACCTAACCTAAGCATTTTTACCTGACCAAACGTTTACTGTCTAAAGATTGTTTATACAGGGTGTCCAAGAACCTGGCGTCCAACTGGATTCCCACGATGCCCCAAGTTCTAACAGTACTCAGAAAAATATTTTAAAAAATCCACCCCATGTACTTACAGAATTATACTGATTTCAAAAAAAAAGGGGAAATGAGCACCCTGTGACATACTTTTGAATGCTGTGACTGCTAATGCTGATAATTTCGATATTTCTTGGAGGTTTTGTAATCTAGGGTATTGCTGTGTCTAAATAGAATGTAAAAATAATGTACTTATTGTACCATTTTAAAATAAAATATTATTTTAACTAAAGGTGATATGGAAAACTATTGAATTTCGCAACTTTGACCGACTGTAGTGTAAAAAAAATGTACCAAAATAGTATGGCAAGTGACGTCAAATTTTGACGCGTTTATTCCTCTTTTTAAAAAGGTATAATACTTACACATTAATTTGAAAAAAAAAAATTTGATAATATTTTTACTCAACAACCCAATTTTTACGAAGTGCCTACCTACTAACGGTAACTGTCGGACCCTTTCTTATCTTAGAAACTGTTATGTTACTACTATTATTTACTTCGGTTCCAAGAGTGAGCAAGAAGGAAATACACACAGGTAGATGGGTTCCCAGTAGAATAAAAGCAAAGAATGTTAGTTTAAAGATATTTTATTACAATAAATGTTCAAAATGTTGACCACCCGCGGCAATACAAGCTCTCACTCTCCTTAAAAAGGACCGCTTTATGTTTCGCGAGTAACTTTTTTGACGTATCACCTGCACTGCTTGTGTTATCTTCTCACGAAGGTCAGCGATGTCATTAATGGGCTTCGCATAAACGAGCTCCTTCATAGTTCCCCAGAAAAAAAAATCCAGCGGATTTAAGTCAGGTGAGCGGGCTGGCCACGGGATTGTTCCTGATCGCCCAATCCACCTGTTCGGGTATTGCTCGTCCAAAAACTCTCTAACGGATACGCGAAAATGTGCTGGACAGCCGTCGTGTTGGAACCACATATCTGGTGGGGTCTCTTCTAGTAAGTTTGGCAAATCATTTTGAAGAAAATTTAAATATGATTCGCCAGTCAAATTCCCGGGCATCTCAAATGGACCAATAATATTCCCACAGAGAATACCGGTCCACATGTTCACTTTGAACCGGTACTGGGATCTATCTTCTCGCATCAAGTGCGGATTTTCCACATGCCACTCGTGCAAGTTGTGTAGGTTCATGTAGCCATCCTTCTTAAATGTTGATTCATCTGACCACAAAATTTTGTCGATAAAGTTTTCGTCTTCTCGATGTTTTTGCAGGATTGTTTCACAAAACGCGACTCGGCTCGGATAGTCTCGAGGTAAAAGACTTTGCACTCGCTGTACGTGGTACGGATGATATTCTTCTTTTTGGAGAATACTGTGTGCTGTGCTCTTCGGTATCCCCGTATCAGCTTCTATTCCTCGCACAGAGATGCTTGGATTTGCCGACACCGCCTCTAAAACTTCATCGCGTATGAAGTCATTTACGGGTCGTCCTTCACCAGCTACTTGATTGGAGAACCGCCCGTCACATAGTGATCTGTGCACATTAATGAAAACTCGATGGTCGGGATATCGCGTAGCCCTCGGATACCTTTCTCTGTAAAGTCTCGCTGCAGCTCGTCCATTACCTCTACATTCTCCATAAATGTAGTGCATATTTGCGTATTCTTGCGGAGTGTAGGTCGCCATGGTAGCACACACAAAACACAAACTGTCCAAACACAGACAAAGGTCGTCGTAAAGAGTTCGTTTCAAAGTCCAGAGCACAAAGAGTAATCGAGTCCAATAAACAAAGCTTTAAATCGTAGTACGTGATCAATGGTAACAATAAGAGAGAGGTGCGTAGTAACGGCAGGAGGCAGTGACGCGTACTGACCGTACTGTTATCCTAAATAGCACGATCCCAGATAGCGTCACTATCTATCTCACTCGCACCTCTAACCTTTTTCTCCCTCACTCTTACCTGAATAATGGGGTACCATAAAGAAGAACCAGCAAATCGCAAAGATAGTTTCTGTCTTGCTCCCTCCTGTTGTAATAACGAATCACTATGGTGAGATGCATGCACATACCGTCCCTTACGGTCTAACCTGTTTTTTGAGAGGCCTGTTGTTATTTTTATGAGCATACAATAGTAATTCTTTAGAGGTTAGATTCAATTCGTCGTAAATTTTTCTTTCTAAGAATTCTGTAAGACATCGTAAAAATTGGGTTGTTGAGTAAAAATATTATCAAAATTTTTTTTTTTCAAATTAATGTGTAAGTATTATACCTTTTTAAAAAGAGGAATAAACGCGTCAAAATTTGACGTCACTTGCCATACTATTTTGGTACATTTTTTTTACACTACAGTCGGTCAAAGTTGCGAAATTCAATAGTTTTCCATATCACCTTTAGTTAAAATAATATTTTATTTTAAAATGGTACAATAAGTACATTATTTTTACATTCTATTTAGACACAGCAATACCCTAGATTACAAAACCTCCAAGAAATATCGAAATTATCAGCATTAGCAGTCACAGCATTCAAAAGTATGTCACAGGGTGCTCATTTCCCCTTTTTTTTTTAAATCAGTATAATTCTGTAAGTACATGGGGTGGATTTTTTAAAATATTTTTCTGAGTACTGTTAGAACTTGGGGCATCGTGGGAATCCAGTTGGACGCCAGGTTCTTGGACACCCTGTATATAATAAATCATTAATTTGATTAAAAACCAAATGCCTAAATGACATTATCCTTGATAATATTCTGCAAAGTAAAAATTTGACCAAAGAAAATTTCTTTACACAAATTTCAGCAACCTTTTTTATACCAATGCAATGTTTGGATTGATTTTAGTACGCACATTTTCCTTTGGTCAGTTTTTTTTGGTCAAATTTCGGCAAAACGACAGGATCCCAAACAAATTAGTCAAAAAAGAACCACACATTGTCAATCGCGAATGATGATAATTATGTCCGAACTCCGAGCCGAACGCATTACGAAATTCAACAAAACCAACCGAATCAAATGCGTATGTGAGAACAAGGTGGAGCAATATCATGCAACGCAGTTTTACACTTTTTATTTTGTATTCTTTCCTTTTATCTTATTTTTTTTTTCTCTTTCTACTTGTGTGCCTTTTATTCTGTGCCAAATAAATGTATTTTCTTTCTTTCTTTCAATAGCAATAGCTGCTACTCTTTCACGCGTGCTCGTTTTCTACTTCTTTTCCCTATCAAGACGGACTTTATTTTCTAAAGAAATTGAATTCACGACAAGCCGGAGGCGCCTACAAGTTATTTTAGCGCGAACATTTTTTGTATAGGCGTTTTGTATATTATGTTTTTATTTTATGGCGTATCAAACATACTAACTGTTAAAATACTGGTATTCAGCTGCATCCGGTTAGACTGGAAGCTGACCCCAACGTAGTTGGGAAAAGGCTAGGCAGATGATTTTATGGCGTATCAAATACCTACTTATAGTGTGATTATTCAATGACTATAGAGTGGTTGTGTTCCGTATTTCCGAAGGGAAGCCGGCAGGAATTGGGATAAAGGCTAGCTTCGCGCCCGGCAGGTAATGCTATTCGAATTTGTGTGGGGTAGGTAGCCCAACAAAAAAGTGAAAAATATAAACTTTCTACAAAAAAAATTGAACTTTAAAAAAATACACTAAAAAGTGCAAAATTCTTTAAATTTTGGAAGTTGTTGGAAAAAAACGAAAATACAAAACGAAAGACACAAAGTACTATCTTAATGGCCACTCCTCCTCTTGCTGTTTAGTATACACACATCAAAAAAGTCTAAGCAACGGTTTTGAACTTTGGAAAGTTTTTTTTACTATTGTAATATATTTATATTTCTTTTATAAATAATAAATAGGCATTTTTTTTGAGCGTCGTGCTTATAGGCCTTATTCATGCAGCCTATTTCTCGCTGTTTGGTGGCTAACAACAACATCCCTTGAGAATTGTAGCTTTAAATCTCCCGGGCGGTTAACATCGGCTGACGTCTTGCAGTCAGTTGTATGTATCGCTCCTGTCGAGCAGTTGTACTCCTTCCACGTCCTGGGTGCTGCACAGCAGGATCCTCTGTATTAATGTAACGCTGCCAAAGAAGACAAATCTCGCTCCTATTGACACCAAAATGCCGAAATATATGGGACTGATTTCTTCCCGCTTGTAACATTCCTACAGCTCTCGGCATTTCATCAGCAGTCAAATGGCGTCGCTCCATGACATAAAAAATGCCTCCCCCTTAAGTTGTTCAAAAATTGTCTGTTTCAAAATGATAAAAGTGAAATAAATACCAAAATCAAGCAACGAAAACTTCCAGTATTACCTGCCAATATTTTAAGCTTCTCCGCGTAGATAGAGAATGAACTATAGATTGGTCACTAAAATAACAATAATAAACAGAGCGGGACACATTTATTAAAGCAGTAGTAAGAGGAAGCATGACAGATATAGGGTTTTTCTATCCCTTTTTGCGACTCACCTTTTTTTGTTTGGAGCCAGTTTAGTTTGGCTCCCAACAAACAACAACCGTCAAATGTCAGTGCCATCGTGATAAAAAATCTTTGGAAAACTGTGTTTTCGACGCTTTCTTTTTAATTGTGTGAATGTGTAGTTGCAGAACACAATTTAAATTACCTACAATATGGAGCGCTGTAGTGTATTATGTTGTAAAAATCGACCAGATCAAAAAAATGCAGACATAACCTTTCATCGGTAAGTGAGTTAGTTTTTCTAATAAAATAGTAGTATTTACGTTTTATAACGTTTATAGAATTCGTCATTTATTATATTAACACGTAATTATCAGATGTAATGATAAATTAAACGTGTTTTAAACTGTTTTATTTCATTAGTTTTGTAGTAATATTCTTGTACCTACTGTGTATTGATAGTTTGAGGGATACCAGTGCTCGGCAAGTTTACCCATAAATCCAAATTTCTATCAATTTTTTATTATAATAACGCTTTCTTTTTTACCAGTTTTCCAAAAAAACCAAGAAAACGAAATCAGTGGATTCTCCTTATTGGACAAAAAAAGCTTGAGCGAGAAAAACATTTTTCACAATATTTTGCAAAAGTCTGAAGAATATTGCTTGTCCATCAGATTATTTTGTCAAATTGCCCAACATTTCAAAATCAATCATTCCTGGATTGCCAGTTTCCACTTCTAATTAAAGCAATCTGCATGAAATACTTGATAGTTAAGATGCATTTCGCAACAAAAAAAAAGTGTGAAGAGGATGTCAAGGTCCGAAATTATTATAACAAATAAGTTTTATTTAAGGGTCAGTAACTATGTATTTTGAATAAACGTTTTTTATTTCAACTGTCTTATTTTATTTTTACACAAATGCGTCTAAGCATATAAGGCAATTTTTTTAATAAACATACAGATCTCGTTTTCTATGATTATGGGTAAAAGGTCGACTACCCATGAATATGGGTAAAATTATTCTGCGAGCAACCTCCATTTAATGTCATAAGACTATAGCCATCTCATGTCGGTGCACGCTGATAGCGAATCTATAGTTCATTCTCTATCTACGCTTCTCCGTTATGGTCTGTATTTTTTCCGTGGACCTGGCGTAAAGGCTTCAAGAGGATAAATTCAGCCAGTATATATTTTCGAGAACAAAAAGATCGTATACCAATCTACTTTGTTAATAAAAAAATAAAGTATAAATTAATAAAACATGCAGTTTCTGTAAATGATGCGTGTTGCTTAGACTTTTTTGATGTTTGTATTATTAACAAAATCTTTTTTCGAAGATATTAACTTATATCTAGGTGTAACTATCCAATGAGCTTCCTAAACACATACTAACATGTACCTAGTACAGTACAAAGTGCTGCTCATCTTATTGGCGTGATGAAATTGCACTACCACAGAATCTGCGAATGTGGATAACTAAAAACTGTTCAGATTCGGCCAAACACTATGATGATTCTTCACTCCTGTTTAGGTACTGCTTCGATATTATGTAGAAAAAGTTTCCTGCCGGTAATCATGAAAAAAATATTAAGGTACTTACGACATTCTTCAGCAGGAATACAAACACCATTGTTGTCTTTGTAGTAGCCATTCATACAAACACACTTGGGCCGCCCAGGGTTTGGATCTCCGCAAGTGTAATACATTTGGTCGCATCTCTCGTAGTTGCAAATTGAAGGTCTGGGATCCCATACTTCATTAGGACGTGTGCATTCCCTTGATGCTGCAGATGAGAAAGACATTAATATTTTCGTAGATTGGGAAAATAAATTTGCTTATTACTTTTGATTTACATAATATTTTTTGAAACTTCAAACATTATGAGAAGCAGCCTCGTTTCAGGGTGGCTCTTAAATTATTCCAAACCTAATTTTATACTATCGTGAATGCTCAAGTCTTGATTTTGCATTTTTTTTTTATTTTTAAACTAGCTGCGCCCCGCGGTTTCACCCGCATTAGTTTCGATCACATAAGAATATCGGGATAAAAAGTATCCTATGTGTTAATCCAGGTTACAAACTATCTATGTGCTAAATTTTATCCAAATCCGTTCTGTAGTTTTAGCGTGAAGAAGAGACAAACATACACACTCACAAACTTTCGCCTTTATAATATTAGTGTGATGTGATAAGAATACTAACGACAATCAGCGGCCAAAATGCATGTTTTAACAGTTGTATTCGGCATCAAGTAACCTGGTTTGCATGCACATCCTGACGGACATGGCCATACAGGATCACAAATAACAAATATTTCATTCTCATCCTCCGGACAATATTTCATTGGACAATCGAATTTGCAATTGACGTAGGTCATGTTGTCACAGCAGTGTGGAGATCCCCCTAAAAAGTATAAACATAATTAAATTACTACACATACTGGGTGGCTATTGCTGTAACAAAAGTAGCAATCAGCAACAAAAGTCGAATATCATTTTCTCTTCTAAATGTACAATTTCTAAATGTCATCTAAAACTTCTAAATGTCATCTAAATTGTCACAAAAATATTCGAGATTCTGTTTTTCAGTGTTGTTGTGTACAAAACTGAATTGATGATGGGCATATGTTGCTGCGTGTGCTGTAATTCTTAAAAACAGCAACAAATATCTATCAACTTTGGAGAATAAAAGTTAAAATATGAATAAAAAACAGGCATGTAAAAAATGCTATTAATGTTAAAACTGAAATTTCTTTTGGTAGGAAGGGATAAATAAACTTTATCAAAAATTTAATGAATGGTCTTACCTTCGCAGTGGTAGGGTTTATTACAAGGGCCACCAGTTTCAGACAGAATGAATCCTCATGAACTGTTATTTACGTATTCAGTTCTGCATAATTATACAGAACTGAATACGCAAATAATAGTTATATTGACTGGAGATAATGTGAGAAGCACATGACCTGTCCATGGTGCAACACTTGGGAGAGGCCTATATAGAGTAGTGGACGTCTTTTGACTTAAATGATGATGATGAATGGCCTTACCTGGACATTCGCAGGGTTTAATACAAGGACCACCAGGTTCAAACAGAATGAATCCCTCTTTGCATATGCAGCCAGGATCTGCACAGTCTTTAGTGCACATTGGATCAGGGTCGCAGCAAGTGGCAGGACATTTACTGGGACAATCCGACCATATTGCGTTCATATCACCCTTACATCCTTTTTGATCTGCAATATTTTCAGAAACATTTTGTTATTGGTCAGATACACAACTTAATACGTAAATAACAGCTAACTCTCATACCAATTATATGGACTAGAGATAACTCGAAAAGCATATGAACTGTTGATGGGGCGACGTTTGGGATAGACCTGTATCAAGCAGTGGACATCTTTCGACTGAAACGATGATGATGATGATGAATGGCCTTACCTGGACAGTCGCAGGGTTTAATACAATGACCACCAGGTTCAGACAAAATGAATTCCTCTTTGCATATGCAGCCAGGATCTGCACAGTCGTTAGTGCACATTGGATCAGGGTCGCAGCAAGTGGCAGGATGTTTACTGGGACAATCCGACCATGTTGCGTTCATATCACCCTTACACCCGTTTTGAGCTACAATGTTTGCATATAAAAATTGTTACTGGTCAGTTTTACAGAAATAAATATGTTAGAGGTTATTCTCACACAACAACAAGGACTGGACATAATGCGAGAAGCACTTTATCTGTCCATGTGGCGACACTTGGGAGTGGCCTATACCCAATAGTGGACGTCTTTCGACTGAAATGATGATGATGATAAATGACCTTACCTGGACAGTCGCAAGGTTTAATACAAGGACCACCAGGTTCAGACAGAATGAATCCCTCTTTGCATATGCAGCCAGGATCTGCACAGTCTTTAGTGCACATTGGATCAGGGTCGCAGCAAGTGGCAGGACATTTACTGGGACAATCCGACCATGTTGCGTTCATATCACCCTCACATCCTTCTTGAGCTGCAATAATTTCAGAAACATGTTGTAACTGTTCAGTTATACACAACTGAATACGTAAATAACAGCTAATTCTCACACAAGTTATATGGACTAGAGATAACTCGAGAAGCACATGACCTGTTCATGGGGTGATGCTTGGAAAAGTCCTTTGTCAAGCAGTTGACATCTTTCGACTGAAATGATGATGATGATAAATAGCCTTACCTGGACAGTCCCAGGGTCTAATGCAAGGACCACCAGGTTCAAACAGAATGAATCCCTCTTTGCATATGCAGCCAGGATCTGCACAGTCTTTAGTGCACATTGGATCAGGGTCGCAGCAAGTGGCAGGACATTTACTGGGACAATCCGACCATGTTGCGTTCATATCACCCTCACATCCTTTTTGTGCTGCAATATGATTATTTTGTTACTAGTCAGTTATACTGAACTTAATACGTAAATAACGGCTAATTCTCACACAAGTTACATGAACCGGAGATAACTCAAGAAGCACATGACCTGTTCATGTGGCGATGCTTGGGATAGACCTATATCAAGCACTGGCCAGCTTTCGACTAAAATGATGATGATGATTAATGGCGTTACCTGGACAGTCGCAGGATTTAATACAAGGTCCACCAGGTTCAGACAGAATGAATCCCTCTTTGCATATGCAGCCAGGATCTGCACAGTCTTTAGTGCACATTGGATCAGGGTCGCAGCAAGTGGCAGGACATTTACTGGGACAATCCGACCATGTTGCGTTCATATCACCCTCACATCCTTTTTGAGCTGCAATATGATTATTTTGTTACTAGTCAGTTATACTGAACTTAATACGTAAATAACGGCTAATTCTCACACAAGTTACATGAACCGGAGATAACTCAAGAAGCACATGACCTGTTCATGCGGCGATGCTTGGGATAGACTTATATCAAGCAGTGGCCAGCTTTCGACTAAAATTATGATGATGATTAATGGCCTTACTTGGACAGTCGCAGGGTTTAATACAAGGTCCACCAGGTTCAGACAGAATGAATCCCTCTTTGCATATGCAGCCAGGATCTGCACAGTCTTTAGTGCACATTGAATCAGGGTCGCAGCAAGTGGCAGGACATTTACTGGGACAATCCGACCATGTTGCGTTCATATCACCCTCACATCCTTCTTGAGCTGCAATAATTTCAGAAACATGTTGTAACTGTTCAGTTATACACAACTGAATACGTAAATAACAGCTAATTCTCACACAAGTTATATGGACTAGAGATAACTCGAGAAGCACATGACCTGTTCATGGGGTGATGCTTGGAAAAGTCCTTTGTCAAGCAGTTGAAATCTTTCGACTGAAATGATGATGATAATAAATAGCCTTACCTGGACAGTCCCAGGGTCTAATGCAAGGACCACCACGTTCAAACAGAATGAATCCCTCTTTGCATATGCAGCCAGGATCTGCACAGTCTTTAGTGCACATTGGATCAGGGTCGCAGCAAGTGGCAGGACATTTACTGGGACAATCCGACCATGTTGCGTTCATATCACCCTCGCATCCTTTTTGAGCTGCAATATGATTATTTTGTTACTAGGTCAGTTATACTGAACTTAATACGTAAATAACGGCTAAAAATCACACAGGTTACATGAACCGGAGATAACTCAAGAAGCATATGACCTGTTCATGCGGTGATGCTTGGGATAGACCTATATAAAGCAGTGGCCAGCTTTCGACTAAAATTATGATGATGATTAATGGCCTTACCTGGACAGTCGCAGGGTTTAATACAAGGTCCACCAGGTTCAGACAGAATAAATCCCTCTTTGCATATGCAGCCAGGATCTGCACAGTCTTTAGTGCACATTGGATCAGGGTCGCAGCAAGTGGCAGGACATTTACTGGGACAATCCGACCATGTTGCGTTCATATCACCCTCACATCCTTTTTGAGCTGCAATATGATTATTTTGTTACTAGTTAGGTAAACTGAACTTAATACGTAAATAACGGCTAACTCTCACACAAGTTACATAAACCGGAGATAACTCGAGAAGCACATGCTCGTTCATGTGGTGACACTTGGGATAGACCTATATCAAGCAGTGGACATCTTTCGACTGAAATGATAATGATCATGAATGGCCTTACCTGGACAGTCGCAAGGTTTAATACAAGGACCACCAGGTTCAGACAGAATGAATCCCTCTTTGCATATGCAGCCAGGATCTGCACAGTCTTTAGTGCACATTGGATCAGGGTCGCAGCAAGTGGCAGGACATTTACTGGGACAATCCGACCATGTTGCGTTCATATCACCCTCACATCCTTCTTGAGCTGCAATAATTTCAGAAACATGTTGTAACTGTTCAGTTATACACAACTGAATACGTAAATAACAGCTAATTCTCACACAAGTTATATGGACTAGAGATAACTCGAGAAGCACATGACCTGTTCATGGGGTGATGCTTGGAAAAGTCCTTTGTCAAGCAGTTGAAATATTTCGACTAAAATGATGATGATGATAAATAGCCTTACCTGGACAGTCCCAGGGTCTAATGCAAGGACCACCAGGTTCAAACAGAATGAATCCCTCTTTGCATATGCAGCCAGGATCTGCACAATCTTTGGTGCACATTGGATCAGGGTCGCAGCAAGTGGCAGGACATTTACTGGGACAATCCGACCATGTTGCGTTCATATCACCCTCACATCCTTTTTGAGCTGCAATATAATTATTTTGTTACTAGTCAGTTATACTGAACTTAATACGTAAATAACGGCTAGTTCTCACACAAGTTACATGAACCGGAGATAACTCAACAAGCACATGACCTGTTCATGTGGCGACGCTTGGGATAGACCTATATCAAGCAGTGGATAGCTTAGCTTTCGACTGAAATGATGATGATGAATGCCCTTACCTGGACAGTCGCAGGGTTTAATACAAGGTCCACCAGGTTCAGACAGAATGAATCCCTCTTTGCATATGCAGCCAGGATCTGCACAGTCTTTAGTGCACATTGGATCAGGGTCGCAGCAAGTTGCAGGACATTTACTGGGACAATCCGACCATGTTGCATTCATATCACCCTCACATCCTTTTTGAGCTGCAATATTTGATCGATCTAAAAAATATGATCTTCTTCTTTTCGTGTGGTTAGTAACTAACCTGGTGTCAGAGTTTTAAAGCCGCCCACGGGCCTCTGACTTGGCTTCACATGCCGTCGAGAAATATCTCTCAGTCATGCAGGTTTCCTCACGATGTTTTTCTTAGCCGTTTTTTTAGTAAGTGATAATTATATAATACGCACATGAATCCGAAAAGTAAGAGGTGTGTGCCTTGGCTTCGAACTCGAGACTTACGACTTTTCAGTTTGACGGTCATACCAATAGCCTATCACTGCTTAAAAATACGATCGGACCCATACATATAATACTTTTCTTTAATAGAGTGGTATTGTAACCATTAACAATTAGCAAATTTTTATAGCGTCTTCTGATTGGCCGGTTACTATTTTCTGACACTTTATTCAAAAGATGAATGTTTGATTTAACAAAAAGCGGCCAAGTGCGAGTCGGACTCGCCCATGAAGGGTTCCGTAGCAGCAATTACGGTTTACGATTTATGACGTATAAAAAAAAACTACTTTCTAGATCTCGCTCAAACCAATTTTTCGTGCAAGTTTACGTGGTAATGTACATTATATATTTTTTTTAGTTTTATCATTCTCTTATTTTAGAAGTTACAGGGGGGGACACAAATTTTACCACTTTGGAAGTGTCTCTCGCACAAACTATTCAGTTTAGAAAAGAATGATATTAGAAACCTCCATAGTTAACCTATCCATAGATACCCCACACGTATGGGTTCGACGAAAAAAAAAAATGAGTTTCAGTTCTAAGTATGGGGAACCCCCAAAATTTATTGTTTTTTATTTTTATTTTTGAGTGAAAATCTTAATGCGGTTCACAGAATACATCTACTTACCAAGTTTCAACAGTATAGCTCTTATATTTTAGGAAAAAAGTGGCTGTGACATACGGACGGACAGACAGATAGACAGACATGACGAATCCATAAGCGTTCCGTTTTTTGCCATTTGGCTACAGAACCCTGAAAACAGCCATCTCGAAAATATAAAGTGACGGGAATGTTAGTAATTTTTGGGACTTAAATACAGGTACGCAGCTATCTGTTACTATTCAATTGCACATAGCTCTTATACAGCGTTTTTGAGCCTTAAACATCAGTTCCCTTAGACTACAATTTCCCCAAAATATTATGCCGAATCTCAAAATCGACGCGACTAACCAATTAGCCATGTGGCCATATTTACTTTTTTTGACAAGTTAA
Source organism: Xanthia togata (assembly GCA_963853775.1). Taxonomy (NCBI): domain Eukaryota; kingdom Metazoa; phylum Arthropoda; class Insecta; order Lepidoptera; family Noctuidae; genus Xanthia; species Xanthia togata. The sequence continues at coordinate 17,433,359 of OY970801.1, read as the reverse complement.
AGAGTACATACGCATCTGCACGAAGTTTTTTGCATACTTCTTCTGCTTGTGGATTCCAAGTTAATTGGCTATCTATCTTAATGCCAAGGAATTTAGCAACTAGCACTTGCTTAACGTTTGGCCATTATACTGTAAAAGTAAGACTTCTGGTGGAATCCGTTGATAAAAATGCATTACATTTAGTCTTTGTTATATTAATCATTTAAATATTATGGTCCAGCCAGCGTAGAATATTTATTAAAGTATAGTTTATGTCATGTTCATGTTTTTTTTGTCAATATATTTAATCAAGGCAGTACTATCCTCAGCGAATAAGACCATAGGATGTTCAATGTGGCAAAGTGAATCATTTATATACAGCAAAAATAATAAAGGGCCCAGCACACTACCCTGTGGCACGCCAAACCTAATAATTCTAGACTAAGCTTTTAAAAAATCGTCTAGCTTAGTATTTATTAGACATATTTTTTATATTTCGTGTGTGCTGCTTACGATTATTAAGGTATTATTTTATGAGATTCAAAACTGCGTAAGAATGAATCCATCATTGCAAACGCAGCCGGGATCTACACAGTCTTTAGTGTACATTTGATCAGGATCTCTGACGTTTCATAAGTGCACATGTGGTTATGTGAAATAAAATATATTGAATTTGAGGGTCGCAGCAAGTGGCAGCACATTTACTGGGAAAATCCAACCATGTTGCGTTCATATCACCCTTACATCCTTTTTAAGCTGCAATATTTGCACAAAATTGTTGTTACCGGTCAGTTATGCAGAAGTAAATACGTTAATAACAGCTAATTCTCACACAAATTATATGGCATGTAGATAATGCAAGAAACACAAGACCGGTTCATGTGGCGACGCTTGGGATAGACCTATGTCAAGCAGTGGACGTCATTCGGCCTTACCTGGACAGTCCCAGGGTCTAATGCAAGGACCTCCAGGTTTAGATAAAATGAATCCCTTTTTGCATACGCAGCCGGGTTTTGCACAATCTTTAGTGCATATTGGATCAGGGTCGCAGCAAGTGGCAGGACATTTACTGGGACAATCCGACCATGTTGCGTTCATATCGCCGTTACATCCTTTGTGAGCTGCAATATGTGTAGTAATCTTTGTTACTCGTCAGTTATACTGAACTTACGTAAATAACAGATAATTCATACACAAGTTATATGGCATGTAGATATTGCGAAAGCACAGGAACGATTCATGTGACGACGCCTGGGATAGACTTATGTCAAGCAACAAACGTCTTTCTGCTGAAATGATAATGATGATGAATGGCGTTACCTGGACAGTCCCAGGGTCTAATGCAAGGACCTCCAGGTTTAGACAGAATGAATCCCTTTTTGCACTCGCATCCGGGTTTTGCAGAGTACTTACTGCATATAGGATCAGGGTCGCAGCAAGTGGCACGACATTTACTAGGATAATCCGACCATGTTGCATTCATATCGCCGTTACATCCTTTCTGAGCTACAATATGTGTAGTAAAATTGTTACTGGTCAGTTATACTGAACATACGTTAATAACAGATAATTCTCACACAAGTTATATGGACTCGATAATCACATGACCTGTTCATGTGGCGACGCTTGGGATATAGCTATGTCAAGCAGTGGACGTCTTTCGACTGAAATGATGATGATGATGAATGGCCTTACCTGGACAGTCACAGGGTCTTATGCAAGGACCTCCAGGTTTAGACAGAATGAATCCCTTTTTGCACACGCAGCCGGGTTTTGCACAGTCTTTAGTGCATATTGGATTAGGGTCGCAGCAAGTGGCAGGACATTTACTGGGACAATCCGACCATGTTGCGTTATTATCGCCGTTACATCCTTTGTGAGCTGCAATATGTGTAGTTATCTTTTTTACTGGTTGGTTAGAACTAAGTTCATTTATAAAAGCTTATTCATACACAAGTCATATGGCATGTAGATTATGCGAAATCACAGGACTAGTCCATGTGACGACGCTTGAGATAGACCTATGTCATGCAGTGGACGTCTTTCGACTGAAATTATGAAGATGATGAATGACCTTACCTGGACAGTCGCAGGGTCTAATGCAAGGACCTCCAGGTTTAGACAGAATGAATCCCTTTTTGCACACGCAGCCGGGTTTTGCACAGTCTTTAGTGCATATTGGATTAGGGTCGCAGCAAGTGGCAGGACATTTACTGGGACAATCCGACCATGTTGCGTTCATATCGCCGTTACATCCTTTGTGAGCTGTAATATGTGTAGTTATCTTTGTTACTGGTCGGTCAGAACTAAGTTCATCTACAAAAGCTTATTGATACACAAGTTATAATTATGGCATGTAGATAATGCGAAACCACAGAACCGGTTCATGTGACGACACTTGAGTTAGACCTATGTCAAGCAATAGACGTCTTTCGGCTGAAATGATGATGATGATAATGAATGGCCTTACCTGGACAGTCCCAGGGTTTAATGCAATAACCTCCAGGTTTAGACAAAATGAATCCTTTTTTGCACTCGCATCCGGGTTTTCCAGATTCTTTAGTGCATATAGGATCAGGGTCGCAGCAAGTGGCAGGACAGTTACTAGGATAATCCGACCATGTTGCGTTCATATCGCCGTTACATCCTTTGTGAGCTGCAATAAGTGTAGTAATTAATCCTTGTTACTGGTCGGTAATCTACATAGGTATAATAAAATCGTATAGCGAGGTCAAAACTGTATATAAAATTTTTTTTAGCTAATTCTCACACAAGTTATATGGACTGGAGATAATGCGAGAAACATATGATCGGTCCATGTGGCAACGCTTAGGAGAGGCCTAAATTTAGATAGTGGACGTTTTTCGTATGAAATGCTGATGACGATAAATGGCCTTACCTGGACAGTCCCAGGGTCTTATGCAAGGACCTCCAAGTTTCGAAAGAATAAAACCCTTATTGCATACGCAGCCGGGTTTTGCACAGTCAGTGGTGCATATTCTTTCAGAGTCAGGATCGCAGCAGGTTGCAGGACATTTACTGGGACAATCTGACCATGTTGCGTTCATATCACCCTTACATCCTTTTTGAGCTGCATAATTTCCAAAGAAAATTGTTACTGGTCAGTTATACTGAACTTTTTACGTTAATAACAGCTAATTCTCACACAAATTATATAGCATGTAGATAATGCAAGAAAAACAGGACCGGTTCATGAGGCGACGCTAGGGATAGACCTATGTCAAGCAGTGGACGTCTTTCGTCTGAAATGATGATGACTATGAATGGGCTTACCTGGACAGTTCCAGGGTCTAATGCAAGGACCTCCAGGTTTAGACAGAATGAATCCCTTTTTGCACACGCAGCCGGGTTTTGCACAGTCTTTAGTGCATATTGGATCAGGGTCGCAGCAAGTGGCAGGACATTTACTGGGACAATCCGACCATGTTGCGTTCATATCGCCGTTACATCCTTTGTGAGCTGCAATATGTATAGTAATCTTTGTTACTAGTCAGTTGAAATGAACTCGTAAATAATAGCTAATTCTCACACAAGTTATATAGCATGTAGATAATGCAAGAAACACAGGACCGGTTCATGTAGCGACGCCTGGGATAGACCTATGTCAAGCAGTGGACGTCTTTCGGCTGAAATGGTGATGATGATGAATGGCCTTACCTGGACAGTCCCAGGGTCTAATGCAAGGACCTCCAGGTTTAGACAGAATGAATCCTTTTTTGCACTCGCATCCGGGTTTTGCAGAGTCTTTAGTGCATATAGGATCAGGGTCGCAGCAAGTAGCAGGACATTTACTAGGATAATCCGACCATGTTGCGTTCATATCACCGTTACATCCTTTGTGAGCTGCAATATGCGTAGTAATCTTTGTTAATGGTCAGTTATACTGAACTTACGAAAATAACAGATGTCTCAAACAAGTTATATGGACTGGAGATAATTCGACAAACACATGACCTGTTCATGAGGCGACGCTTGGGATATACCTATGTCCAGCAGTGGACGTCTTTCGACTGAAATGATGATGATGATGAATGGCCTTACCTGGACAGTCGCAGGGTCTAATGCAAGAACCTCCAGGTTTAGACAGAATGAATCCCTTTTTGCACACGCAGCCGGGTTTTGCACAGTCTTTAGTGCATATTGGATTAGGGTCGCAGCAAGTGGCAGGACATTTACTGGGACAATCCGACCATGTTGCGTTCATATCGCCGTTACATCCTTTGTGAGCTGTAATATGTGTAGTTATCTTTGTTACTGGTCGGTCACAACTAAATTCATCTATAAAAGCTTATTCATACACAAGTTATATGGCATGTAGATAATGCGAAACCACAGGACCGGTTCATGTGACGACGCTTGAGATAGACCTATATCAAACAGTGGACGTCTTTCAGCTGAAATTATGATGATGATGAATGGCCTTACCTGGACAGTCGCAGGGTCTAATGCAAGGACCTCCAGGTTTAGACAGAATGAATCCCTTTTTGCACACGCAGCCGGGTTTTGCACAGTCTTTAGTGCATATTGGATCAGGGTCGCAGCAAGTGGCAGGACATTTACTGGGACAATCCGACCATGTTGCATTCATATCGCCGTTACATCCTTTGTGAGCTACAATATGCGTAGTAATCTTTGTTAATGGTCAGTTATACTGAACTTACGAAAATAACAGATAAGTCTCAAACAAGTTATATGGACTGGAGATAATTCGACAACACATGACCTGTTAATGCGGTGACACTTGGGATATACCTATGTCAAGCAGTGGACGTCTTTCGACTGAAATGATGATGATGATGAATGGCCTTACCTGGACAGTCGCAGGGTCTAATGCAAGAACCTCCAGGTTTAGACAGAATGAATCCCTTTTTGCACACGCAGCCTGGTTTTGCACAGTCTTTAGTGCATATTGGATTTGGGTCGCAGCAAGTGGCAGGACATTTACTGGGACAATCCGACCATGTTGCGTTCATATCGCCGTTACATCCTTTGTGAGCTGTAATATGTGTAGTTATCTTTGTTACTGGTCGGTCAGAAGTAAGTTCATTTATAAAAGCTTATTCATACACAAGTTATATGGCATGTAGATAATGCGAAATCACAGGACTGGTCCATGTGACGACTCTTGAGATAGACCTATGTCATGCAGTGGACGTCTTTCGACTGAAATTATGATGATGATGAATGGCCTTACCTGGACAGTCGCAGGGTCTAATGCAAGAACCTCCAGGTTTAGACAGAATGAATCCCTTTTTGCACACGCAGCCTGGTTTTGCACAGTCTTTAGTGCATATTGGATTTGGGTCGCAGCAAGTGGCAGGACATTTACTGGGATAATCCGACCATGTTGCGTTCATATCGCCGTTACATCCTTTGTGAGCTGTAATATGTGTAGTTATCTTTGTTACTGGTCGGTCAGAAGTAAGTTCATTTATAAAAGCTTATTCATACACAAGTTATATGGCATGTAGATAATGCGAAATCACAGGACTGGTCCATGTGACGACTCTTGAGATAGACCTATGTCATGCAGTGGACGTCTTTCGACTGAAATTATGATGATGATGAATGACCTTACCTGGACAGTCGCAGGGTCTAATGCAAGAACCTCCAGGTTTAGACAGAATGAATCCCTTTTTGCACACGCAGCCGGGTTTTGCACAGTCTTTAGTGCATATTGGATTAGGGTCGCAGCAAGTGGCAGGACATTTACTGGGACAATCCGACCATGTTGCGTTATTATCGCCGTTACATCCTTTGTGAGCTGCAATATGTGTAGTTATCTTTTTTACTGGTTGGTTAGAACTAAGTTCATTTATAAAAGCTTATTCATACACAAGTTATATGGCATGTAGATTATGCGAAATCACAGGACTAGTCCATGTGACGACGCTTGAGATAGACCTATGTCATGCAGTGGACGTCTTTCGACTGAAATGATGATGATGATGAATGGCCTTACCTGGACAGTCGCAGGGTCTAATGCAAGGACCTCCAGGTTTAGACAAAATAAATCCCTTTTTGCACACGCAGCCGGGTTTTGCACAGTCTTTAGTGCATATTGGATTAGGGTCGCAGCAAGTGGCAGGACATTTACTGGGACAATCCGACCATGTTGCGTTCATATCGCCGTTACATCCTTTGTGAGCTGCAATATGTGTAGTTATCTTTGTTACTGGTCGGTTAGAACTAGTTCATCTATATAAGCAAATTAATGTTCTTTCACTGTACACGTCCAAATCACCTACAGTAAATAAACACATTTTCCTTGCAAAAAATAGTGTAAATATTTGTTTCAGGAACGTTACTAATGGTTTCTTAATTGATAAACAATTGAAAGAAATCTTGGCTTTTTACGACTAAAATCAATATACATTATTTACAAACATTATCTTGTGAGCTTAGTTTATCTAAAATACAATATAGTACCTAAAAAACTTAAAGTTTAAAATTGCTCTAAATTATGCTGTTCAATAAAAAGTCCCATGTTTTACATTCGCATAACTGATAAGAGGGATTACGTTCAAGTTTTTATTTTTTATAGAAATAGCAATCGGAAGAACAACATAACTCACTGCACTACGACATTTACAGACCATCTCACAAGTTCATTAGCCTACACCATGCTTCAAACGTGGTCGACTTAAAACTACTAAAGAAGAAAAAAAGGAGAGAAGAGGAATGAAACAACACACAGCACACAATACTTATAAATGTCACATCTGTATCTATTTTACCGTACATAAGTAATAAAATAAATAAAAAAAAGTTAGAAAGCTAAGATAGTCAACATTAAACATATATTACGCGGAGGACATTCGGTATGCATATTCCACTACCATTCCTAAGATGATCAGGAAGACAGTTGCACCCAGTTTCACATATTATTAATTTTTCAAGTGTATTCAGTGTACGCTTTATCACAGTTTTGTGGTAGACATATTTTTCTGCAGAGTACAGCCACTTCGTTGTAACCACATATTGTTTGGGCTATAAAATAATGCTGATTGAACAAATGATAAATGCCCAGAATACGTAGTTTCTGTTTTTACGTTTAAACGCCATGTGAGACAGTAGACTTATCATAATAAAAGTTTTTGGGACTTAATTTAATAAAGGACTTTAGGAAAAAGAAGAGGAAGAAAAAGTCAGAAAGCATAGACAGCCAACATGAACCATATCTTACGCGCAGGACACTGTTCGCTCGGTATACATATTCCTCTGTCGTCCCTCAGATATTTGGGAATACAGTCGCACCCTGGCTCACAGGGTAAGTCTTCAATACAAAGGAATAACGCGTACTGGCTCAGACAAGTTTGTGGTGGGCAGATTTGTCTGCAGTCTCTGGCTATTTCGTTTATCCCACACACGGGAGTTGAGGGATCTAAAAATTATTTCAGTTGCTACACTGTCGAAATTGAGGTCGAAAGGTGATGTTTATTAGCAATTATTAAATGTTTTGTGTAAAGCATGGAAATCGTGCAGTCTATGGAAAAGTGCAGTTAAATCGAGTAAAAGAGTGGTCGGTCATGTATGTAAACTTCAGTCGTCACAGGACTATCCATTCTATTCAAAGCACATGTTTTAGCCGAGTGAGAGATTATCTTTTTTGACATAACAAAGCAACAGATGGTGGTAATGCTGTAGTAAACACGCTTACAAGGACACTGCTCATTTGGTATGCAAATTCCGCTACCATTTCTAAGATGATCGGGAAGACAGTCGCATCCTGGTTCACATATGTCTGATTCGTTGTTACACGCATATTCGGTGTATGCGATTTCACAGTTTTGTGGCGGACAAATTTGTCTGCAGGGCACTGCCACTTCATTGTAGCCACATATTAGTTCAACTATAAAATAATGGTGTCAAATACATCGTTTAACGTGTAAGCGCCAAGTTAGACAGTAGTTCAATCTCAATAAAATATATTGGGACTCAAAAAAATACTTTATAAAAAAGAAGAAAAAGAAAAAATCAGAAAGCAAATACAGTCAACATGAAAAAATTCTCTTACGCGCTGGACACTGTTCGCTCGGTATACATATTCCTCCGTCGTCCCTCAGATAATTGGGAACACAATCGCACCCTGGCTCACAGGGTAAGTCGTCAATACAATTGAATAACGCGTACTTGCTCAGGCAAGTTTGTGGTGGGCAGATCCGTCTGCAGTCTCTGGCTACTTCATTTAATCCACAAACGGGAGTTGATGGATCTAAAAATGATGTAGTGTCGGGATTGCAGTCAAAAAAATAATGTTGATCATTAATAGGAATGTTTTGTGTAAAGCTTGGAAATCGTATTATTCCCAAGAAACTTTGAAGCTATGAGAGGATAGTGATATCTGGCGTGCCCCCACCAGGTGGAGCAAAAACAAACGAACAAAGGCACAGCCGTACCATCCTTTTCTCGAAGCCATTCAGAACATTTTCAACCCCCTGTAACCTCGTTGTGGATAAAGCTAGAAGCCTGAATTTTTCAGTGTTCAAGAGGGCATAATATAGCTAAGTATATTCCCAAATTACATTCAATTTGATTTTGCAGTTTAAGAACTATTGCAAGTCAAAGTTTATTAATTTTGTCACTGACAAAGTCACAAACCGATCATCAAAATTCTAAGGTACTTCTAGCTGACACACAAGCATCAAACCTTGAACACTATAAGAGATAACCTATAAAGTTAGGAAAAACTAAAACATACCGCAATTTCATTCTCGTTTTCTAGATATACTTACTGCATAAGTAACTTTGTAATCATATATATATATAATATACGATTACAAAGTTACTTTTGCAGTTCATAAAATGTTTCGTCACTTACATTACCTAAATAGATAGATAAGTATATATAGGTACAGTAAGTCACAGACGATGTCTCCTTTAATATACATATACTTCGCCACAATTGCGGCGATAAGTCTCCTCTTTGAGAAGTGGCTCGAGAGGCGCCACGGCGTCCTCACCTTCCGCCTGACGCAGGTCCTCACTGGACACAGTTGTTTCGGGAGGTTCCTTTTCCAGATAAGGCGAGAGGAAACGCCCAGAGGACACGGTGGAGCATACGGTGGAGGTCTACCCGGCTTGAGCGAAGCACCGCCGTGTTCTTGTGGAGGCGATCGACAGCGGTGATTTCTCGCGTCCGGCCCTGGTCCAGGCCATGGTACGGAGTGAGAGGGCATGGGAAGCTCGCCTACGGTGGCCGGGAATCGGCAATCGATTCCCGACGCCTAGGGCGTCTCCTCCTGCGGCGGCTAGGGGCGTGAGGGCGCGAAATTTGCCTCTCCCTCACGCGCTCCGCCTCCTCCTTCGCGAGCATTACTGCTTCGCAGAAGGAGGTGACGGCTTCCCATGCCCTCTCACTCCGTACCATGGCCTGGACCAGGGCCGGACGCGAGAAATCTATTCCATTCATTCATTTATTTCATGTTTCCTAGAAGGAGGTGATCCTCCTTCTGCGAAACAGTAATGCTCGTTAGAAGGAGGTGGAGCGCGTGAGAGAGAGGCAAATTTCGCGCCCTCACGCCCTTAGCCGCCAGGAATCCTAGACTGATTCCCGGCCACCGTAGGCCTGCGGACGGTGAGCAATGGGTAGCTCGCCGTCCAATAAGGACCAGGCCTGGGTCGAAGGCGCGTTGTGTTCCACGCGCGCCTTAAAGAGATGTCAGCACAACTGACGGGGTCCACTGGCGCCGATGCCTTCCGGGGTAACGGGAAAGTCTGAAAGGGATACCGTGGCCCCTGGCCAGGCAACTGAAGGAACACTGGTGGGTTTTAGTCAGTAAGAGTCTGACACGCCCTCCCGCTCCGCCCAGAGCGGGATAAATTATAATTATTAGTGAAGGTTTGAAGTGATAATGACAAAAAAATATATATATAAATGTATATTTTACTTATAAGTCGTTGCAGCGTATCGAAGGTAATCGATGAGATTGAAATCTTAGCGATCTTATAGCAGGCTAAATTGAGTTAGGTATTATGAATTTCATAACAAACAAACAGTTTGTATAATTAGACCCGCTAGCGCTATATTCAATTAAGAATATTTAAAATAGTAGATTATTCTTATGTGATTATGTTGCCGTGCGATGCCCGAGTCATTATATTTATTAAAGAAATAAATATCACTAATATAGGTAGGTGATGACCTGTGGCACTGAAACCTGGTCGTTTTAATGGGCCTTATCCAAAGGCTAAAAGTCACCCAAAGGGCAATGGAGAGGGCTTTGCTTGGATTTTCCCTACGTGATCGAATCAGAAATGAAGAGATCCGTAGGAGAACCAAGGTACCTGGGACATAGCCCGAAGAATTGCCAAACTTAAGTGGCAATGGACATTGCTCGCAGAACAGATGGCCGATGGGGCCGAAACGTTCTGAAGTGGTGACCGCGTACTGGAAGAAGTAGCGTTGGAAGGCCTCCCACAAGATGGACCGATGATCTTGTAAAGACCGCAGGAGTCCGCTGGATGCGGGAGGTACAGAAACGGTCGAAGTGGCGGTGCTTGGGGGAAGCCATGTCCAGCAGTGGACGTCTTTCGGCTGAAATAATGATGATGATGAATATTATAGGTCACTATTAAATTTTGTTAGTTAACTAATTAGGTACCAATTTATGACAAAGTTGTTGGATAGATGCTCCCATATATAGGTAGTTAGTGAATAAATTAACCGACTTCGTCTTACAAAACATTTTTCCGAAATTGGGTCGCCGTCAAATGGTTGCTGCACATCGTTTGAGGTCAGGACATATTCCACTTAACAACTTTGCTTATCTCATAATAAAATCGGACTCTCCTAACTGTGAGGTGTGTGGTAAAACAGAGGATGCACGGATGAGGATGTGTCCGATACACAAGCAAAAGAAACGCACTCTTCTCTAACTCGATTCAATTGTCGGTAATGTACGTTAGAATGTTTCATGCTATTTTAGTCAAGCCTACGTCTGAATCAGCCAAAATATTATATTATTATACTTTTTTAAGAAATAAGTAAGTAAATTTTTGTGACTAAGATTAGTTGATTTAGTTTTGTGAAGAAGAACTGCGTTGCGATACCTAATTTTTTTACATTTGTTATGTTTTCGATGGGTTGGCTGGACTGCAACTCATTCATGTCTAGTTTGAGTTATTTTTTCAGTTTGAACTTTGTTGGATATTCTCAATACCTGACTTAAAATGCAACAGATGATATTTTTTTAAGTAAAAACGCTTATTCCATCAAAGTCATCAAATAATTTATTTCAATTTGGCACAAAGAAGGCACTTTAGAACTTCAAAATTTAGAAAAACTAATAATAATTGATTTTAGTCGCCCCTTCCAAAAGGTAGTTTTCGTATGGAGAAGAATGGGCAAGAAACTCCACCGTTACTATTTTAAAATGTTTTCACAATATGTTGTATACATTAATTATATAATTATATGTGAAGACAATGCACCTAGAATAAGATTACTATACCACGATAGGTAAAAATAATGAAAAATGAAGGAATGACATAAATTAATTATGTGATAGATGATTGGTGCTCACATATTTACAAACATTGTATAATTATACGATATTCCTAACATTTTAACAAGTAATACTAATAATAAGTCAGTGTGTGACTTCAAGTAATCACAGAATATAAAATTAATGTAATAAAAAATAATATTAAACAATTAAATGTGCAACCAGTTCGATTTTGTCTAGATTCTGAATGGTCCTTTGGAGCAGGACCAGGATGTTTCCAAGCATTTTTATCTTGGATATAATCCTCTAATTTGTAATATGCCTGTTTACAAAGTGTACTTTTTATATGAGTTTGTATAAATGAATTGGCATCAATCAGTCATTCCGGACAAAGCATCATAGATGTATAGACAAGAGTCTGAAAAATACTAAATAAAATACATACATTCAAGAGTTTGATCTGAAGCTGAGATCACGAAATAATATTTAATACCTATAACGACATATATGCTCTATTTTATGTTTTATGAACCAACTGAAAATGATAATCCAAAAATATTAGCGCTTGCTTCCTTTAAAAAATTTCAAAAAAACATACCTGGACAGTTTTCGGGCTTGATACATTTTCCACCTTTTTTGCTTAGAACAAATCCAGGTTTGCAAACACAACCACTTGGCATACACTGTAGGGTGCAAATTTCGGGCTTCGGGTTGGCACAACTTGGTTCACAAGCACTTGGACACTGTTTGTACACTGCGTTCGGATCTCCTCCACAACCTGGCACTGTTTTAGTAAAGAAATTCAAAGAAAAAGTGTCAAGTCAAGAAGTAAGTAGTCACGTCTTTTCGACAGTAAAGTTATTAATAATAATAATAATAAAATAATAAAATTTATTGGAATAATAATAAGTTACAAAAGTGTACAAATGGTTCAGTAGTATACATATTAATCTAGGCCTATAATAGTATTATAATAATCTGGATAAAAACTATGGTATGACAAATGTATAAGATTACAGTTGCATATAAAAATAGAATAGTGTAGTGCGTTAATATTTATTTTAAAAAACCTGTGAAGTCAAAATGTGACGATAATTTAATACACAATGCTGATAACCTTTTTAAAGAGGAGCTCGTGGCTAAGTAATAACTGCCGCACGGGTCGATCCATCAGGTTAAGCTACGCTTGCCGGGGTTGGTCTGTGGATGGGTGACCATCTTCTACATACCGAGACTCCTCCGTGCCTCGGAAAGCACGTTAAGCCGTTGGTCCCGGCTGTCATTCGTGGATATTTGATAGTCGTTACGGGTCGTCAGAAGCCCGAAAGTCTGACAATCAGTCTTACCAAGGGATATCGTATTACCCAGTTACTGGGTTGTGGAGGTCAGATAGGCAGTCGCTCTATGTAAAATACTGGTATTCAGCTGCATCCGGTTAGACTGGAAGCCGACCCCAATATAGTTGGGAAAAGGCTAGGCAGATTGAATGCTGATAACCTTTTTATAATTTAATTTGAGAAACTATTACCTGGGCATTTTTCGGGCTTGATACATTTTCCACCTTTTTTAATCCGAATAAAACCTGGTTTGCAAACACATCCTCTTGGCAGGCACTCCCTGGTGCACGGTTGATTAGAGTCCGGCTTTTCACAAGTCGCTTGACAGGCACTCGGACAGTCACTATACTCTGCGTTAGGATCTCCTTTGCAACCTACACCGTGTGAGTAAAATAAGCAAAAAGTTAAACCCAATAAAAGTAAAATCAAAGTGACGTCATTTTGACGGCACAGGAATTTAAGATGTTGATGTGAGAGCCGTTACTATCGAATAAAAATTGATCCCAACGATCAGAAATTTTCCCAAATGACTCTTAGAGCGCTTTCTGAGTCCGAATTCAAGAAAATGGGAATGTTCTACATTCGGACGGATGGCATTCGGATCCAGTGCGCAACCCCCATACAAATAGTACTATAGCTACTTTTACCGGAGTCTAATTGAATACAGTGCGCAAACACCTTTGCCCTTGTGCCCTTTATGATTTACAATATACTGGTGCATTCCTTGTTAGCGTCCTCGTAACGAAGACGCTCTAGTCACTGACTTAGCCAAAGTAGATTGGACTGCACCGCTGCATCCTGTACAGAAATTCTTACAAACTTAATAGAAACATACACACTAAATTAAAATTCCTCGGAGTAAACGTAACATTCAGTCATGTATCACACCTGTTCTTATGGGATGCATAATCCATCGCGACAGGCTACATTTATCATTACGATCTAACCCCGAAAAGGAAACAAAAAAACGAATCTTTCACCGTAATAAAAACTTCTGCAATAATCTATTATGGAAACTTAGAATTGAATACGACGTCAAAAAATCCAGGAATACCACAAAAACTCCCAGAAACTATGGAAAGTTCTAAAATCAATGTATGATACTAGCGGCCAAAGGTACCATACACTCAATTTAGTCACAAGCTCTCCCGATCCTGTCAAGACTCTCAACAAGTGCAACTCCAAAACGTAGCTGTTACTATACTGACAAGTCATGTCATACCATATACTGACAAGTCATACCTTTCTAACAAGTACTCACCACAAAAAACCTCACCCTTTTCCTTCCTTTTACACCCCACTGACGAAATAGAAATCTCAAACTTAATCAATCAATTACAAAATTACCTCTCCCCTCTACAGGTCGTGACAAAATCAGTGCAAGACTCATAAAAAAAAAATCAAAACTTGATTAGGTATTTAAACACTTGTAACACGCCTGATAAACCACAGTCTAGAAATAGGTTTATTTCCCGAACAGTGAAAGATTGCAGCAGTAAGCCCGATATATAAAAGTGGTGCTAAAGATAAACGCGAAAATTACAGAGCAAGAGCACTTCTCAGTATCTTATCAAAAATCCTGGAAAAAGTAATAAACACCCGACCAGTAAATCTTCTTGAAAAACATAATCAAATTTTCGAGAGACCATTTGGTTTTAGAAAAGGCAAAGCAACCGAAGATGCAGGTTCACTGTTTACTAATTCAATATCAGCAAATATAGAAAAGGGCGAACGATGTTTGATGTAATTTTATTGAATTATGGTGTTATTTTTATAAAAAAAATGTATTAATTATCTCCAACTTTAAAATGTTTGTCGTAGGTAAGTTTCTTGTTAAAATGTTACCTGGATACTTTTTGCATTCTTTTTATTTTTAACAAACACAGCCGCTTCGCATACACTGATTGGTGCATATTCGGGGGTTCGGGTTAGTACAGGTCGGTTCACAAGCACTCGGACAGCTTTTGTACACTGTGTTAGGATCTCCTCCACAAATTGGTGGCAATGTAATAGGGACAATAAAGTAAAAAAAAAAAAAAAAAGCTAAGTACTCTAGAAAATTGTTTTTGCCCACACAATCAAAGGTCCATAATATGTTGTATGATGTATCGATGATCTATATTAATGAATATTTATAAACTTTGCAAGTTTGTGATTGTAATTATAGTCTTGCTTTCAACTTCAATCACCACGATTTTCAAAATGGTATAAAATTCTGTACGCCAATTCCTCATTAAAATCCGAGACCTAGTCTTCTACTGAGGATATAGATAATTCCTAGTCAATTTTCCAGCTAAAAGTCGTCTTAACTATGTTGGAGCTGACGTTGAGGTTTTGAATTTTTTTACATACTCAGTATTAGTCTCGGAAGGTTGAAGAAATCTCACCTGGACAGTCTTCGAGCTTGATACATATTCCTCCTTTCTTTTTGGTCAATACAAATCCGGGATTGCACTCACAGTCGTCCGGGAGACATATTTCTTGACAACCTTCGCTTCCAGCGTTTGGATCGTCACAGGTTTTCGGACAAGGTGAGGGACATTGTACAAGTGTTGCGTTGAGGTCGCCCTTACATCCAATTGGTGCTGTAACATTGGAGAAACATAAACAATTACAAGAATAAAATGATGAATTAGCAAAACCAACGAAAATCACAACACAAACAGTAGTTACGGAATTTATAAAAAATATTAATATATAAATATATTAAACTGAAACTGTTTAGAATAAACAAACCATTTCCTCTGAACGTTATAATTATAAACCACCAGAGTGAACCATTAAAATTAAATGGTAACAGTAAGTCATGAACGGTCATATTTTTAATAAATATTAAGTTTTAAACGACACCAGCGTCTTAAAAGAAGAGAAGTTGACCAATATTACTTGCTGACAACCACACATCGTATAATAGTTTAATCTAAAGCATAACTTACGGCATTTTGAAGCAGGAATACAAATATCGCTTTCATTCCTGTAGAAACCTTTTTTACAGACACATCTTGGCACAGGGTACGGGAAAGGGTGGTCACAAACACTGCCTCTATCCTCACATCTTTCTAGGAAACAACTTGAGGGATACCGATCCCAAACTTCATTTTGTCTTGTGCATTTAACTTCAGCTGAAAAACGAGTCTAAATGATTTCATATTTCAATAGAATAGGGATAATGCCTGGGTCAAAAAAAAGAAATTCTATTTAGTCTGTCAGTCATATAATAAGAAAATATTAGACACGTATTTTTCGCTTTTTCATATTAAAAAAAATTACTCAGATACAACGCATTAAAGTTGGAGAGTGGGGGTTGATACGTCACAAGTATATGTATAAAATCTACATACAAGTGACGTCATGGCACATTATAACTCAATGTATCGCCGTAATTTTTTGATAACGTAAAAATTAATTATCCCCATTTTTTATATAATATATACTTGTACATATTATTATTTTAAGTCTGTTCGTTTTTAATCATGTAAATACGTGTGTTCCACGTAAAAAAAGAAAAAATACGTGTACGTTATTTTTCCATAATCTACATTACGGAAAAAAAACAATTTTTAGTCATCATCTTTATTAAAAGAGTTCAATCCAAATCCAAAATTAAAATTGGATATAGTTAAATTGTATTCAATCATGCTGCTGCAGAAAACTAATCTTATTGCAATCAGAATAAATAAAAACGTCTACTTACGACAATCTGAAACTGAAACGCACCGCGGGTATTCTCGATTGACTATTAAATATCCTTTTTTACAAGCACAACCTCCTTTACAAGGATTTGGCATGGAACAAGCTACCTGAGCCCGGCTATCATCAACTGGGCAGTAGTTTGATGGACAATCAATTTTGCAACCAACGTACGTTTGATTTGCTCTACATTTCGGCGATCCACCTAAAAAAGTAATTAATATTTTTTAAAGAATTTATTAGAAAATACATTGCAGGTGGTTTTATACTTAAAAATTAGATCAGTTCAACGCTGAAGGAACAATAATAGGTTGGTGACACAGGCCTTCCCAAGATCCTATAGACATGCCTCAATTTCGTTAGTCGATCGATACTCAAGAAAACTTCTCATACTTCACCATGCGTTATTGTTATCGGGTCAGCAAGTCTATAGCCAGGAAAGTCTGGTACAAATAGATATATTCACTCACCCGGACAATCTTTTGGTTCAATACAATCCCCGTCATCACATGATCGAATGTATCCCGGCTTACAATCACATCCGTTTAATATGCAAATAGTAGGACACACTTTAGGGTCCGGTTTGTCACATGTCGGTGGACACGCATCACTGCACCCACTCACGCGTGTTGCATTGAGGTCTCCGTCGCATCCCGCTGGATCAAAAAATAAAAGTAAATAAGTAGTGTAAGCTAAAGGGCTAATATTAACTTGGATATTGGTCCTAAGATACCACCTTGCGGTACTCTTAGAAAAACTGTAACCAGTTGACTTGTTAATATATAACTATAGAGTACATTATAACGCTTTCCCCCAGGGGAAAAGGCGTGAGTTTATGTGTGTATGTAGTGAAACATTATTGGTTAGTAAAAAAAAACGAGCGAACCTTAGAGTAGTCGCATAATTATGATGGGTAACATCTGACATCTCACCTTGCTAATAAGCAACATTAAGGCAATAAGAAACTTAAGGTAATAAGCAACATTAAAGGGGCGGGGCCTCGTCAAGGTCGTTTCTGACGGCCAACTGTAGCACCGCGCGCGCTCTTTGGTCAAATCAAATAACGTGCGCTTTCCGGGCTTCCTGATATATACTTCCGTCTTATCCATGAAATCACTCCCACAGATTTTTAGGGTCTATTTGTGTTATATTTTAATTTTGTCATGTTTTTTTTTTAATTTCTTATTTGTCTTATATTTCAAGTGGCTATAATTTATTTTGTACGCCAATGGTGGCAAAACATGTTGAAACTCACAGATTTCCACGTTTACATACAAATTTACACTTATATGTATAATGTTACACATATTTACAAATAAATATATCTTTATTATGTTCCATGCACAGATTGCAGGAACGTGAGAGGAAAGATATTACACATCAAAAATTTACTTTGACATATTATATAATATTTGAAGATAGTGGTATTATGAACACAGGATAAGGAAATTAACACTTTAATACAATACAGAATTGCAGGTAGCAGCTACTAATGCCGGGTACACATTGTGGTCCAGTGAAACAAATTCGCCTTGTTGCTGTATTACATTTCATGTTTGGTGGCATACCTATATTTGGACGGCTCATATGTGTTACGTTTAAAAAAAAAACCTTATCAATTTCAGTATAACCTGCACCGTTATAAAATTCGTCACTCAGTATACAGACCCCGCGACTGTTTTTAAGATAACCATCAATACAATAACATTCAGCTGTACTGTGGCGGCATCTACATCTCACATGCGAATTACGCATCAAAGACCTTACGTCACACAAATCCTACATCGCGCAATTAGAATTTACTGCGCGAACGACATATACATATAAAACTATCCGAGATCAATCGTTGGGCAGTTGCCCGCTAGACACGACACCCGTCTGGTCGGAGGATCCTCAATTTTCTAAAGAGGATGAGTGAACTTCCCTGTTCCTCATGCCTCTTCGTTTCGGCAATTGTGAAAGCCTGTCCACAACATACTATGTTGTGGAGAGGGGAAAGGTTGTCTGTAAAAGATCGCTTTAAGCGATAAGACCGCCCATTGTGTCACCCTATGTAAAATTTCTAAATTATGTCTGTGATTTTTATGGTGTACAATAAAGAGTATTCTATCTATCTATCTTTCACAATGCAAATACCCACATCTAATTAACATCATAGTTCAATCAATCTGCCAAGGCTTTTCCCAAATATGTTGGTGTCGGCTTCCAGTCTAACCGGACGCAGCTGATTACCAGTTTTAAAGATAGAGTGACTGCCTATCTGACCTACACAACCCAGATAATGGGTAACATGATACCCTGTGGTAAGACTGGTTGTTAGACTTTTGGGCCTCTAAACTACCCGTAACTACTGTCAAAGATCTACAAATGACAGCCAGGACCAACGGTTTACGTGCTTTCCGAAGCATGGAGGGGTCTCGATATGTAATGGTCACCCATTCACGAACCAACCGCGGCAGGCGTAGCTTAACCTTCGCTTGACTCATGCAGAGGTTATCATTTAGCCACGAGCTCCTCCCATAGGTGAAGCTTCAAAAAGCTAGGACATATTTGAGGGGTGCAACAGAAGATTAGAAACAAGAATACTTACATTCAGGTTTGAAACAATCCTTAGAAGGTATGCAAACTCCATGCTTATTTCTCAGATATCCGTTGCGGCAGTCACACCCTGGCTCGCATTCGGTCGGGTGGCAAAAGTATTTAGAGAAGATACTTTCGCATGTTTGTGGAGGACAGATTATTCGGCAGCTAGTTGGTGTTTCATTAATTCCACAATGTTTCGGAATTGGTGCTAGAAAATTAAAAGTATCAAAATTATATGGATTAATTTTCAATAATAAAGCAAGTTTTTGAAAAAAAATCCTTTCTTACGGCATTCACATTCAGGTATACAAGGTCCAGTAGCGTTATCATACTTTCTGACGAAGCCAGGATTGCACACACATCCTGTGAATGGGACGCAAGCGCCGGCTACGTCACTAGTAGGTAACAATCTATTCCCACAAGTTTTTTGACATCGGTTATCGTTTATAACGTAATGTGAATGTTTTGGGCAATGTATTGGTACTGTAAAAAAATAACACATTATTTTTCAAAAAAAAAAAAAACATACAAACTGCAGAAAAGTTGCAGTAGGTACCGGGACAATCATCAGGTCTGACACATTTTCCGTGCATGTCATTGACGTGCAGTAAAAATCCAGGGGCACACTCGCATCCAAATTCAACGCATGCCATAGTACATACTCCCTTTGGAAATGGATGCTCACAAGATACAGGACATAGGTTGGGGCAACTTTTATACACTGCATTTGGATCTTTGCATTTTTTCCCTAAAATAATGAGAATTTGGAAAAAGAAATTAAAAGATTGGGAATATAATTTAACAGCGTGCAGTGATCGTTTGAATAATGCATAATATTGATTTGTCTTAGTCGGATAAAAACTTGTTAAATTAATAGAAATCAAAGTCGATTCAATGAAAAAATATTGAAATGAGTACCCGGACAATCCTTTGGTCTGACACATTTACCGGTAGCTTCATTAAGAACGTATCCTGGGGCACATTCACAACCTCCTTTATTAATGCACATGTAGGGACATGGCCTTGGATTTGGTTTAGCACATGTCAAGGGACATGGATTAGGACAATCTTTGTATACTGCATTTGGATCACTGCATTTTTTACCTAGAATTAAAATACAATGGTAAATAAAATATCACCAAAGAACTTACACATAAGGTTTACTACCCCAACTATATTTTAAGTCAAACTCGGCTTGTACCTACATAGATTGATCAGAAATGAATCATTACAATTAAATATATAAAGAAAAATTGAATAAAATATAAATAAGATACAAATAAAAAGAAAGAAAGAAGAATCACCTCCCCTGTCACTAGATATGACGGATGTAGAAGAAGCTGATGATTTTGAAAGAGATGAAGCTTTGGCACTGGAATGACTTAATGTTTTTCCATCGCGATCTGAAGTGGTCTTTGCTTTAGATACTGCTGCGAAAGCTTCTGCTTCTGCATGAGCTGAATGTACTTGATGCTTTGGATTATTCGGATTTTTCGGATCGTCTCTACAAGCTGAAAGTTAAATATACACATAAGGTAGTAATACCTCAACTATATTTTAAGTCAAACTCGGCTTGTACCTACATAGATTGATCAGAAATGAATCATTACAATTATGTTACATAAAATATATAAAGAAAAATTGAATAAAATATAAATAAGATACAAATAAAAAGAAAGAAAGAAGAATCACCTCCACTGTCACTAGATATGACGGATGTATAAGAAGCTGATGATTTTGAAAGAGATGAAGCTTTGGCACTGGAATGACTTAATGTTTTTCCATCGCGATCTGAAGTGGTCTTTGCTTTAGATACTGCTGCGAAAGCTTCTGCTTCTGCATGAGCTGTATGTACTTGATGCTTTGGATTATTCGGATTTTTTGGATCGTCTCTACAAGCTGAAAGTTAAATAATGGAAATGACTCACGGAATGTCGTAAATGTATGTTGATGAATGTGAAAGATATCAATCAATCTGCCTAGCCTTTTCCCAACTATATTGGGGTCGGCTTCCAGTCTAACCGGATGCAGCTGAATACCAGTATTTTACATGGAGCGACTGCCCATCTGACCTCCACAACCCAGTAACTGGGTAATACGATACCCCCTGGTAAGACTGGTTGTCAGACTTTCGGGCTTCTGACGACCCGTAACGACTGTCAAAGATCCACGAATGACAACCGGGACCAACGGCTTAACGTGCTTTCCGAGGCACGGAGGAGTCTCGGTATCTAAAGATGGTCACCCATCCACAGACCAACCCCGGCAAGCGTAGCTTAACCTGACGGATCGACCCGTGCGGCAGTTACTACTTAGCCACGAGCTCCTCGTATCGTGTCGTATCTTGAATGTGAAAGATATATGAAGTTTAATTGGTCACGGCGCGACGCTAGTTAAAGAGATAGTGCATAATTTAGGTGATTAACATGCATAGAATGCAACTAAAATAACACAATAATTTGAGTATATCTGCAGAAGAATAAACTTCTAACTGACGTATTTCACTGACATTAAAACACTTTCGTGTGAGTGCAAATTGTTGGGAGCAGTCAGTCTTGTTAAAAAAATTTCAATTTTTAAAAATCATACTTCTAGGTTGTGTTGAAATAATGTAAACAAAAAAACAATGCATTCCGGGAGTGCCGGCAGAAGTGAAAACTTGAATATTAACGTTGTGCATTTTTGACACTTTGGAATGGTTAGGGAATAATTTTGCACCGATCTACTCTCCCTCCGTCTTACGAATTTTTGATCAGGTCCTGACGCGAGTTTAACATGTTTCATCACAAAAAAGTGCACAACGCCGCTAAAGAAGTTTTCACTTCAAAAATATTAAAGGTTTGTTAATTATTATGCACGTTTTTAACAACAAATAATCTTGACGTACGAGATTTGTAAACCGTGTGTTAAACCTGATGTATATTACGAATCTGAGTACCTACTATTGTTTATTAGACAATTAAATATTATTTATTAACCGTTTACGAAACCAGCTGTGTAATTTTTTTAAACACTTGTATGGTGTATTGTTGTTGTAACAAACAAGTCTGGTAAATGTAATATGTCTGGTAATAATATTATTATATTATTTAACTGTACCATAATTATGTTTAGTATTTCGTATTAACGAGATTCTGAAAATGACAGTCTGGATTATATTTCTAGTATATTATGCTAGATATATATAATCTATACTAAAATAAAAAATATAACTAGAGAGTTAGTATTTTTTATCTGAAAGCGCTAAAATCCGACTGTCTTTAAAAAAAAATTGCTGCGTTTGATAGCCCAATTCTTGAGGAAGGTTATTTGCTATTAATCATCACGTAATGAACCCAACAACCCGAGCAAAAATAAAAACATTCAGAAAGACTATAAAGACTATAAAATATATTTTTCTAACTCAATGTTTTATATGCTGTCATCAGTATAAACGCGGAAACGTTATCATTTTATTTGGCAACACGCTAGACGGACTTAGTGATGCGCGGTAAATGTTATCTCGCAACGCGCTGTACCTACACGAAATAATATAATAATATTCATGAAGCGTTAGAAATCAATGAAATTTCCTTCATAATTTCCAGGCTTTAATGTTATTATACAAGTTTTGTGAAACACTGGTGCCGATTCTGTTGTATACCGAACTAAACTACTCTCACAAAAATTCTTTACGTTTGGCTATGAGAATCTTAAAGCTATTCTGCAAAAAGACTACTATGAAAAATTATTACCTACATATTGAGTTTTAGGGGTTTATTGGCTTTACAATGGGGGGGAAATTTTCATTATTTTTGCGATAGGACACACCATTTTCGAGATAAAAGCAAAATAAAAGAAAAAAAGATACAGTACCTACTGTTTTTGCACCTAAAGTCGAGGTGTTGATGTGAATATTTGTATTAATTGTATTTACAAAAAGAAACTATTTACATCATACGCGTTACGTAATAGCAGACGACGCGGGCCGACTGCCGCCCGAGTTCATCCGACGCGCTGTGTAAGACTATAAAACTATATTGCTATCCCGTTTTGGCTCTTAGACGTTTAGTTTGTTGTAATGATATATTCTAGCGTGAATTCGGAGTCGATCTAGCAGTTGCTAGGTGATTTGTACACATCACGTGTTATGTTTTTGCACTATACGTTTTATTAACCACCTCTAGATGCGATGCGGGGGCCGAAATTAACGCGGACAAAGTCGCGGGCAGAAGACAGTACCACATAATTAGGTATGTATTTCTTATCAAACAGAAACACTTCTCGTCAAATTGAAATTAATTGTTTAATCCATACGTTGAAAAGGATTTTACTAATAGAAAATAAGAAGTAGGAAGAACAAAGAACGATAGATGGATTGTGTGAAAGATGATACAGCTAGAAAGAGTGTGCAGAGATAGGTACAGGCGACTCTGACAACTCAAAAGTGCCTGAAAATGGTTTAATTGAAATAAATGCTTTGAGTTTTGAGTTCAGGCTAATAGATAATGAATGATGTGGGGAAGAAAAAGATGTGCTGCGCTGACCCAAAATAAATTGGGATAAGGTCAGAAGGAGGAGGGTTTCTTTTGGACTTTTTTTTTTTTTTTGGGTGGGAAATCATCAAATGGCTTCTCCCGCTCTGGGCGGAGCGGGAGGTCATGTCAGACTCTTACTGACTAAAACCCACCCGTGTTTCTTCAGTTGTCTTTGCAATGCCACGGTATCCCTTTCAGACTTTCCCGCAACCCCGGCAGATTTACTGGACTTCATGTTATCATTGTGATTGTTTGACAATCTACCTCTCCAAAGCAGTTTGCGTATTTAAAACCCGCCATGTATCGCTTGTAGGTACTGCTAGCGTGAGGAGCTTGGACTTAATCTGGATTCGTCAAGTGCAAGCTTTGGCCATAGTCTACGGCACCCGTGTCCTAACTGAAAGCGTTAGTCGCGCACTTACACGATCGTCGCGCTCATTTGTATGGATTGTAATTGTATGAAAATCATTATAAATATAAAAATAAAAAAGCTTTTTATTATTTCTCTAAGTTGTTCATTTTTTAATTATAATTGGTTTTCATTTGAGAACCACTGAAGTGAAGGCCTCGTCCAGAGAATACCAGCTTTCTCTGTCTTTCGATACGTCCATCCAGCGTGATCCAACTATACGCACGGTCTCGTCCTCTTAGCGAGAGTGTGGTCTTCCTCGTTTACATTTGCCAACCGGTCCATTCAAGAGTCATCTTTTTGGCCCATCTATTATATTTGTCATCTTATTTTCATGCAGTCTTGCAACATGGCCTGCCCATTTCCACTTAATTTTGAGTGCATGTATGTGCATGTGCAGGACTTCGATTGCTTTTGATGTATGTTGAATTTTTGAGTCACAAATCTATGCTGTTTTTTATGTTAAGCATACTGCACTGCATTTTCCTTTGGCGTGTAGTCATTTTGTTCTTGATAGATTTGTTAAATTTACAAATTTAGCATGCGTATGTTAAGCATGGGAGGAGGTTCGAGTCCATTACAATACGACACAATTTAGACGTAGCATTGGCAAAATTCGTAAAACCGATCATCATCTGAACTGAGTGCGCATCCAAAATCACCAATATTTATTGCTTTAGGTGAAAATGATCTTTACGCAAACGCTATAACTTATAAAGTCTAATCACCAAATACATTCGTAAAATTTAAATGATAGAATACAAATTATCAAATTTATGCTACATCTAAGTTGTGTCGTACTGTACCTTTTTCTTCAATTTTATTGGGAGGACGCTTTCAAATACTTCCTTTAGGTTCCAATATTTATTCCATGTTTGTTTAACTCTTCGTTCAACTTCCAGTAAATTGCTATTTTTGCAAATTAAATTTCTTTCCCTGAGTATAAATACTCGTTCAAATATTCAAGTGGAACGTTGTAATGTTTATTGGTTTTATGTATGTTGTTGGTCATAATTTTTGTTTCTACGAGTTCTTTTCAAGGCCAACCTGTATACTTGTAAAGTGAAGTGTAGTAATCATGTGTTGCACAGTTGACTAAAGCTCTCAGACACTATGACTATGTCGTTTCTGCAAACCTTAGGTGATTAAAATTGGTGCCTTTTACAACTATGCCACTTCGATTCCAGTCTAGTTTCCTAAAAACATGTTGTAACACAGAGATGAAACGTTTTGGAGATAGCAGATCTCCTTCTCCTCTTTTTATTGCAATTTCTGGGCCTGAGGTTTCTAATTTTACAATTTTGACGTCTATCCACGTTTTGTAGCATAAGTGACACCCAAATACTCGAGTGTAGTAATGTGTCAAAGGCTTTTAGGTAGTCTACAAAGGCCATATATAAAGGATCTTGCTATTCTTAGCTGTTCTTGGTATTTCTCTATCAGTAGCTCTAAAGTACGTATGTGTTCGACTGTAGAGAAACCCGGTTGGTGTTATTGTACGGTAGCTCTTATCCTTTTTTCAATGATCGACGAAAATAATTTGTAGAGACGAGTAACCCAAGAAACAACTCAAATTACAGACTGAATTATACTCAATTATTGTCATATGATTATTATAGTTATTCATTTATTTTGTTGCTTTTTTGGTAAAAATTTGGTGCGGTTTCTTATCGCAGATAGGTATTTGATATTCATCGACTATTAAAAAAAAAACTCGTGACGGGGTAATGTGATTTATAGTTATCGATGTTTTTGGTTGGTATATTGGCGTATGCTAGCTGACCTATGGCTATTATTTTATATTTTAAATTATATTTTGAGTTGCGAAATGTAAATTATTTTGCTATATAGTTTTTTTTTAATCTGAACAGGCAGCTGTGCTGCTGGGGAGTTCGTTGCGCCACTTTTTCTTCTCAGCTGGTGGGCGTTTTAGGGAATTGTCTTATGTTATTTATACGTTCGAAAAGTTCTGATTCTCAGCCTAGTTTGAATAAATGACATTTGAATTTTGAATACAATCAAATCTTGCAATTGCCAACCTGTCGTTGCTAACCTGTATCTATCAATCGTTTACATTAATACAATGACGTACAAAACGCGACTTGACTGATTGCGCGAGTACATCATATTCAAAGAAACGAGCGCGACGATCGTGTTCTTGCGCATCCACCGTAACGTTTTTTTTCTCCTTGTGAGTGATTTGGACAGAAACGCTAGAAACACGGCTAAAACGGAGTTGACTTTATAACTAAAACGCACTCCTGATGCGATCTTTCAATTCGGGTGGATTTCCACTGAAAGTATGTCCACATGGCATTTTTTTTCAGGAACACAGGGTCCAGTGGCATCATCATTGAGTCTCACGAGGTCACCATCACAGACGCATCCCGTGAAGGGTTTGCAATCGTCGCAGATCCGCTTGTTGGCACAGGTCCTTATGCATCGTGAATTATTACGTGTATAATGTTAATTTTTTGGGCAGGGCGGACCTATAAACGTGGATTAAATCTCTTATTAAATCCATACTACATAATATTAAATTAATGATTAAATGCGAAATTAACTCTGTCTTTTCGTCGGTCTTTCTGTGTGTTACCTCTTCTCGCCTTATCGTCTGAATGGGTTAATTTGGATGAACGAATTTTGGCACATGGATCTATTTGTGACATAGGTGGAGAGAAACAATATAGAGAAGATCTTTATTTTTGACATTATGTTTGGAGTAGGATTGTGAGATGAGCGTATGACTGTCGAGTAGTTGTTTAATTTTGTTTACTATACTTTAATAATGTGTTTGTCTTTGTCTTTAACTAATGTAATTGGCCTTGGCCGTTTTATGTTAAAATAAAAATAAATAAATAGAATGCTTTTTATTCAAGTGTCCTCGTAGGATAATTTTCGACCTCCAAATGGACGATGCCGCAAGCATAAGTTTGTATATTATGTTTAAAGAAGACGTTGACGTTGTTTCTTATACGTCATAAGAATTTAAGAGCCCTAGGCACAGGAACTGCCTGTGCCTTTCTGAACTCATAGTCCTATAGAAAGCAATCGACGCGCGAATACACAATCGGCGCGGTCATTTGTCACTCATCCTTCAAAGCGTATTCATCTATACATATCTCCCGAATTTTCTTAGAGTGAGTTTGAATAAAAAACATTTCGATTAAAATATAGAAATTAAGTCTTGGTTTTTTCTTAAACGACCCTCTGAACCAAGAACGTAATATAATGTAACATAAATATAAAATGTATGTATGTATGTATAAATATAGAAATAAGCCCACCTGGATCACACGGTGGTGGCTTGTGACCACTGAAAACACCACCTACAAAAGTCAAAATAAAAAAACCAACGTACACCAACATTGCAACTGAACTGTCTGTACTTAGTACAACCACTGTAGTATTTATTATCTTCGCCGTACAAACATTAATTATTCACTATCTATTGAAAAGGTTTCACACAATTAAAAAACATGAAAGATTACAGTTGAACAAATTCTATAAAATAATTAAACGTTGAGAAAACATTTGCACGAATAATCAATAAAAAAATACGTGTACCGTTTGGTCGTAAAATAAAATAACAGGTCGCATTATTTGCTTTGTGAACGACATTTAACAAAGACTATGTGTTTTATCGTGTGCTTTGCTACTTTAAAATGTTCAATTTAGTTAAATTAAAAAACAAAACGATCCAGTCAATTAATATTCCCATTAATTGACTGGGTCGTTTTGTTTTTTAACTTGGTAGGTACGTTTATAAGGAAACGATGCAATATGTTTAATTGTTGGTAAGTTGGGTATGTGGAAACGATGCAATGTGTTTAATTGTAATTATAAAACCGGCTAAGTGTGACTTTATAATTATCATCGTCGAGGTGTGGTGTTTTGCATATATATACGAAAGATCTTTTTATATTTAAGAATCTTCTACAGAAATTGGGCTGGCTGACTGTGATTAATGGAAAAATATATTTCCATAAATCACATCATATTTATATATTTGCAGCGAAAATTCGGTTTTGACAAATGTTGAAGAATCATCTCTAAGGAGCGCGTAATAATATAATAATGTATTATGCCGCAAATAAAAAAACTAATAAAAAAAGCTATAAGTGGAGGCCATCTAAAGAAACGGAGGAAAGAAGTTGAAGTAAGCATAGCACAGCTCGTTTAAAATTTAAAAAAGAAACATTTATTTACCAGATCATAAAATCCAATTTGTTAGTAATTATATACACAACTTAAACACTACTAGTGTTTAAGTTCTTACATTTGGATAGGCCGCATAAGTTATGTTTATATAATACTGGTATATTATGATGATTTTACTGAATAATTATATTTTCTATTTTTATGATTTTATCACAATGCTTGGCAGAGCGAGCAGCTCAATCTCAAGCTTTTTTATCTTCTAAATAATCTGAAATTTTATAGTACCCTTTTTTACAAAGTTTGGTTTTTACGATTTTAAATCGTTTAATGGGTAAGTTTCGAATGTCAATGGGAAGTTTGTTGTAAAACCGTATACGTAGCGTTGACCCATGAACGAGTTGCCTACTCTGTGGAGACGAGTGCGATGTACAGCAAGGTTGTGTTTATTCCTGGTATATAAACTATGAATATCGGAAATCTTCTTAAAATTGGATATATTTTTGTGTTTTCAAAAATATATTGTGAAGCTACAGTCAGAATATTTATTTCTTTGAATTTCTCTCGAAATAAATCTCTTGGACCTAGGTTGCAAATGGCTCGAACAGCCCTTTTCTGTAGAAAAAAGATAGTATTAATGTCCGAACAGGTTCCCCAGAGAAGAGTTTCATATGACATAAGACTATGAAAAGAAATAAAATAAACAATTCTGGCTCTATCTACATCAGTTATCTATCCATTTTTTTGTTACAGCATAGGCGACCGAACTTAGCCTTCCTGACATTTTTTCTACGTGTGGGCCCCATTGTAATTTACAGTTAATAGTGATTCCAAGAAAAACTGTCGACTAAACAGGGTCCAGCTCTATTCCATTAACTTGAACATTGGTAGTATTAAAACTAACTGAGAAAGAACAAAAAAAAATATCCACATAGTTCAGTGACATTTGGCGTTGAAAATTTAATGAGTTTAGTTAGTAACAGTTTACACTAAACCAATACACACACAACACAACTTTAGAGAGCGTATCGTTCACTTGTTCAAAGTTGACTAGTGTCAAGTGTCATATGCAAATAATAAGATCTTGTGTGCTAAGGTAATTCATTTATATAAATTAAAAACAAGAAAGGACCTAGAATTGAACCCTGTGGAACGCCCATGGTGACCGCAGATCCTGCAGATCTCTTGCCATTAACATCGACCCTTTCAATTCTGTTGTTCAGATAAGAAGTCAGAAGTTCGAGAGCTCTGTCCCTCATACCATAGTGATACAGATTCCTGATGAGTCTATCATGATGTACGTAATCGAATGCCTTGGACAAGTCGCAAAAAATTCCAAGAGCATCTTACGACTCCCCCAGGTAATTAATTATTATAATAATAATATTTTTTTATTTGTAACTAGCTGCGCCCCGAGGTTTCACCCGCATAAGTTTCGATCCCGTGAGAATATCGGGATAAATTGTATAGAAAAAAGTGGTAGTCATTTCGAAAACTTACTAAAATAAATTAAAGGATATGAAAACAATGCATTTTATTCATTTTAGGCATCATGTTTCATAGTTAAATTTACTGCTTAAGACCTACAAAATCGATATCTAAATAGAAATAGTGTTAGTTTTATTTTTCAAAACGACCGGGTTCGATACCCGAGCTGAGTACAAGTTTTTTTTAAATGTATGGATGCATTTTTTCTTGTTACTAAAATCGATGACATGGTTCCTAAGAAGAGATCTTCGTATGTGTTATAGTTTCAGACTTTCCCACACTGACCGATCTAAATGTGCCACCCTGTATTAGTAGGATCTAATGAACATAGTTGATAAACCTTTCCATCGTATACCTGCTTTAAATAAGTAAACAGGAACATACGGAAAGGCTTTTGGTTTTAAAAGGGTTTATAATGAGAGCTCGCGAACCTTTTAGGCGCTGACTGAGATTTCAAAGGTATGTCCGGTAGCTTTTGTAGGTCCCTCTGTGTGCCGATGAGATCCTTTTGGGTCAGTTCGTATCATTAAGATAAGGTAAACATGGCCGTCCTAGTTCTAAAAAGGTTTATATATGTATAATTATTTGGTAAATATCGATTTTTAGGAGTTACGAGTACAAATTATCCCACGGGAACGTACTACGGAGTATCCTATGTGTTAATCCAGGTTATAAACTATCTACATACATAACATCACGCCTGTGTTTCCCGAAGGGTTGGGCAGAGGTGTACCTATAGTACACCCACATTTCGGCAAACTATCTGCGTGCCTTCCATCCAATTCCGTTCAGCCGTTTTTGCGTGATTGAGTAATAAACATACAAACATTCAAACGTACAAACTTGCACATAAATAATAATAAAAATTGCGTGTGAAATATAATAGCGTGTCTCATCGAGCCACGCATAGCTCGAGCATAAGGTCCTGGGTTCGATTCCCCGGTCAAGGTAAATGTTAATGGGTTATTCCATTTGGGACTTTTCAGTAGCAGCCCGGACTCTGCATTTCTTCACAAACCTCATAAGGAACAGGGTATAAAGTTCACTCATCCTGATTAGAAAAGCGAGGATCCTCCGACCAGACGGGTGACGTGTCAGGCGTGCAACTGCCCAACGATTGATTTCGGATAGTCTTTGATCTGTCGTTCGCGCGGTAAACTTTAATTGCGGGATGCAGGATTTGTATGGCGTCAGGTCTTTGATTCGTAGTTCGCATGTGGCGATATAGATCCACAATGGCATTAGAAATAAGGCACGTGATATAATGTTATGATATGTAAGAAAAATATAATAATATGCAATATGTCGATGTAGAGACACAATACCGTCTCCGATCAGTGATCTGCGACTGTGATCCGTTGACCGGTAATAGGCAGTCAGTCAGGATTTTATTTCTTTGTTTTGGCAATTGTCCGATTGGATGTTTTTCTACGGAAGGAAGAAACATTACCATTTTTGAGACACTTTACCTATGGCTTGACTTTCTTGTATATTAAGTATGACATTTCTAATCATTTTCTTTTTTAATAAATGGCACAAGCAACACCGTTAAAGGAGGTACCTCGTTAGATAGCTGATTAAATGAAGATGTCTTCACCATAATTTTTACGCTTATGAGGGAACAGAGCCTGCGAAAAATTTGAAAAATATGAATTTGAAGATACTATTGGCATCATCTCACCTCAAGTCTGCCCCCCGTAGAGTGCGATAGGGACAGCTGAGCTCAAGCAGATATCACAAAAAAAATTGACGTGATTGACATTTCTCCTCAAACACTGAACCAATTCAATTATTTATAGATAAGATAAGATAAGATAATTTTTTATTTTTCAAAAACATGTGTAGGTTTACAGTTGGTATGTTCAAAAAAATAAAGTTTCAACATGTTTTGCCTGGAAAGGCGTACAAATACAATAATAATAGCTTGAAACAATGAAATCATGCAGTTACATTAAATTAATAGAAAATTTCAAATTAATACAGTAATTAATAAAATAAAATAAAAGATGTCAAAAGTAAGATATCAATTCAAATTAATATTCTAATTAATAAAATAAAAGATGTCAAAAGTAAAATAACAAAATAAAAAAATGTCCATAGTGCATCCTTGAAAATTTATACAACAATAATAAAAACTGTCTAAATAACGTCATTTAAATAGTCGGCAACATTATAGTAGCATTTATTTACTAGAAAATTCTTCATAGTTTTATTAAAATTGTCAATATTTAAATTATTGTATGCCTTTGGTACCTTGTTGTATAGGTTTGGAGCCATGCAGAATACACTCTTACCCATGAGAGCTGTTTTAGCACTATGAGAGCGAAGTCTTTGGTTATAACATTGCAATTTTAAGAAAGAGTATGTCTAGGTTCCTATCATTTTCTCTTATGTAAAAAACTTTTCGAATTTTTCTGGTAGTCCTCTAATCACGGCGAAAAAAAAAATTGCTCTAGAGGCATTATTCAGAAAGAAAAGGGGAATACATTTGTATGGATAATCGCAGGGCCCTGTTCCCTCTTAATGCCATAGTCAAATTTTGAGATAACCGGTGTCAAAGTTCAAGTACGTAGATGATTTTTGAAAAGGGTTATAAACTTCTTCCTTTATTTTTTAACTGCTTGATGTTTTACAAAATTTGGTTGATTAAAGTATTAGGTACCCAATGGAATCTCAATGCAGACCATTAAATTTTAGAGTTTAGAGAAAAGTGATAATTAGTGACGAATTCCGGGAAATTTTCAAAAATGCTTAAAAATTGTGTTTTCTCGAATGCCATACATTTTTGTCTAGAGTTTATGGGGTGCTTAATTGTTGCAAATGGGTCACACTATCACGTCCTAGAAGGAATACGTCAAATTACAAGTCACCCTGTTTACAGGGTGTCCAGTAAATAGCACGACATACTGCAGGGGGTGATAGCTTGGGCTAGCCTATCAATACAACATAATATATGTTCAGCAAAATCTTACGGATTTACAGTTTTACAAAATTTTCCGAAATATCGAAAAATCTCTACCTTGAAACAGATTTTTCAGCATCTCGTAATGAAAAAATCTTTTTCTAGAACTTTTTTTACATCAAATTATTCGTAAATAGTTACTCTACTCATTATAAGTTTTTTTTTGATCAAAAACAAGAATATTTTGAAGAAATAGTTTTTTTTGTTAAAATTTTCACTTTTTTCGGTATTTCGGAAAATTTTGTAAAACTGTAAATCCGTAAGATTTTGCTGAACATATATTGTGGTAGTGACCCTAGCTATCACCCCCTGCAGTATGTCGTGCTATTTACTGGACACCCTGTATATTTGTAATCACATTCTCAAAAACGGTTCTAACGATTTCGATGCAAGTTGCAATATAGGGTTTACGAGGGCGAAAAATCGATCTCGCTGGTTCTCATATCACGGAAAATTTGTTTGCTCCGTATTTTCACCAGAGCTCGGTCACCTAAAGTTTTGAACAAGATGGATACCTTACATGGCAGCATGGAATTAGTATGTATTATACTACTTTATACACAAACTATGAACTATCCTATAGTATTAAATGAGCATTCTCTATTTTCACCAGAGCAAAGCTCGGTGGGCCCGGTACTGCACTCATAAATCAAACTATTGTTGCTTTGTAGCGTGGGTATAACTTCAATAAAAACACATGTTAATTTAAATTGTTAAGTGGTATGCAGATTGTGATATGCACACTTAACAATTTGAATAGGTAATACTGTTGTTTTTTATTGATTTGCGACATTACTTATTTACTTAGTTGCTCATAAAAGAATGACAAAGGTTTACCTGCAATATTAATGGCCACCAGTAATCCTATTATACTAGAGCAAATTACAAACGTAAAGTTAGAGTAATGAATCATTATGTCAGTAACAATAACACAGCTACGCACAACTTTGCCTCGCTAATGTCAAAGTCAAAGTCAAAACGTTTATTTCAAATAGAGAGAAAATATTAATTTTAAACTTTTGGGTGGGAAATCATCAAATGACTTCTCCCGCTCTGGGCGGAGCGGGAGGGCGTGTCAGACTCTTACTGACGAAAACCCACCCGTGTTCCTTCTGTTGCCTGTGCAATTCCAGGGGGCCACGGTATCCCTTTCGGACTTTCCCGCAACCCCGGCAGGCAATGGTCTCATCGGACCCCTTCACTCGCTGACATCTCTTTGAGGCGCGCGTGGAACACAACGCGCCCGCGACCCGGGCCTGGTCCTTACCGGACGGCGAGCTACCCATTGCACGCCGTCCGCAAGCCCGCGCCTACGGTGGCCGGGAATCGGCTATTGATTCCCGACGCCCAGGGCGTCTCCTCCTGTGGCGGCTAGGGGCATCAGTGCCTTTGAACAAAGGTTAGATTTTACTTTAGTTTTAAACGCATTAAAAGGCAAATCTAGCAAAGAAGAGGGTAGCCTCTTCTTTGCTAGATTTGCCTTTTAATGCGTTTAAAACTAAAGTAAAATCTAACCTACTACTATTCTATCAACGACTACTTAAATGAGAATGGTTGGTTGCTATGATTAACGCAAGACAATGTTTAAATGTTCTTTCTCCAGAATTAGCTTACCTACTGACAGGTTATATGAGTTTATATAATTCTTTATAATTTTACTTTTTAAGTCAATTTATTTTAATTTAATTTAAATTTTATTTTATTTTATTATAATTTTATTTAATTTTATTTTAATTTATTGTTGACATAGTCTACTCATTACAATGTTTTTTTTAATGAGTTGTATTGCAATATATGGTTATCTAGTGACCTCGAAAATAATTTATTTTACCTCGATGGTCCTAGTTTATCAATTATAACTTCTAGTTACAGCTAACTTCTAGTTATATGTTATAAGTTATTTATGTATGTGTTTTTTTTTCTTTTTTAGATATTGTTTACGTTTAGTTATTTTTATTTCTGCTTAAATTGAGTATAGTTCCCGATGTTTTTGGTTTATAAATTGGCGTGTGCTAGCTGTCATATGGCTATTAATTTATAATTTAAATTATGTTTTGCGTAATGTAAATTATCTTGCAGACTATTATATAGAATCTTTTTTTTTCTAACTGACCAGACAGCTGTGCTGCTGGGGAGTTTGTTGCGCCACTTCTTCTTCCCAACAAAAGCAAAAGTAAGTGGTGAAGGGTGGGCGTTTTTGGGGACTGTCTTATGTAATTTTGACGTTCGAAAAGTGGTGATTCTCAGCCTAGTTTGAATAAATGACTTTTGAAAACAAAAGGCGTCTAGGAAACCGAATCTGCGTAACCAGCCAGTGAAATCATTGTAGGTAATTTAAGGTTTTCAGAAACGCATGGATAAAAATAACGCTGAAATGTAGAATGGCTAAATAAAATGAACAGTCTGAAAAGACGCGGCTCTCTACCGTATGTTACGTAGATACTCGGCGCAAAGTGGTCTGAAAATCGAGCTCCAATACTCATAGAAACTTAGAGACAGGAATAAAAAAAATAAAAAATTTAATGTCTCTGGTATACCTCCCTTTGCGTCAATAATCAAATCAAAAATTCATGCACCTTAGGATGCCACTGGCGCGTAAATTTTAGTAATTTTGAATTTTTGATATGTGATTTTTCAAATCTTTGACGTGGTTAAATGAAGTTGTCGATTGATTTAATCATACTATAGTTAGTTTATAGCCTGCTAATTACTTTTATGATGAGAATAATTAAAAATGATAGTGATGAAATACTTTTTTTTTTACAAAATCATTCCAAGAATTAAGTATCTCATTTATTAATCACCGTTATTGTAGTTGAGTTATAATTAGATACTAATCTTATGAGCATTAATGGAATGCACCTTTGGGTGCCGCTTTGCACATTGAAATTTTACTTAAAATAAATTCTTCTAAAATTTGCTACGCTCAAAGCGGCACCTAACGGTGCATAAATTGGATGTCATATTGATCGCCGTGTATGGTACAAAAACTAGTGTGAGCACCAGCCCTTCAGTTCCATTTAATTTTTAAAAAAACGTTAAGTGTTTTCTCCCATACTAAAAAAGAACATAAAACTTTTTTTCTCACGCTTGGAGCTACTTATTTAATCCATACGTTAATATGACGTAAAGGGGGGTATATCAGACACATTACATTTTTTTTTAAATTCCTGACTAAGTTTCTATCAGTATGGAGCTCAATTTTCAGACCAATGTGCGGCGGCGGGCGCCGCAGCTTGTACGTAAAATGCGGTAGTAGGGCGCCATTTCAGACTTGACAAGCTTTATCATCGTGTTATTCCGCTGCAAGCAGCATGCATGATTTAGTTAGAAATACATAGGCTGTGACTTTTTGCTTCATCTAAAATAATTATATTTTTTTATTAACACAATGAAGTTGCTAGATGATGCCTATTTGAACGGCAAAGATATCAGAACATACATATTATTTTAATTTATTATTTTTGGCTTAGGTATTATAAATTATTTTAATTTTTGAAAGATTCTTTGTTTTTTTTCTTTTTATTACGGACGCTTTTAACGTGCACGTCTTTCTACATTGTCCTCACATGTATAATTTCAACATGAATGATGTACTTAACCAATATTTTGTATCAATTTTTTTATTTAAAAGTGTCCGTGGAGTTTCTTGCCCGTTCTTCTCCTTAAGTACCTATGTACTTCGCTTTGGAATGGCAGCTTCATAATTTTTGACTGACCGACTTCTTGACAGTTCAATAGACCAAACAAATCAAACCATTTACAGGCATGTAAATGGTTTAATTGAAATAAATGATTTGAGTTTTAACTACAGAATGCCACCTGCTACGATCCTTACATACTTACTCCTTTTGCTTCGTTTACGTTCATACATCTGTACCCTAATTGCGTAATACACGATGAATCACAACCCAAATCGATTTGAAACAGGTTGCTAATCCATTGCTTCTTAAGTTGGAAAAAAAATCTGGTCAACAACGTAAATGAAAATGAAACAGATGAGACAGAGAAAAATAAAACAGATACGCAGGTCTCACACGCACGCCCCGGTTGCGAGTACTACGCACCTGACCTTTCTGAAGGAAATCACAAATAAGTCCTTCTAGGGGGTCCGGGGTCCACGATTTTCCACTCGTATCAGCCTTATACATTTTGTTAGTCGTCTTTCATTCAGCCCTTCAACTTGACCAAAAAACTCAAAATTCAATTTTTTATTACATTCATGTGTACATTTAGTTGTTACAATTTAAGTAAGTTCCAACAAGAAACCCGGTTAGGGCACGGTAACATTATAATAATAATAATATTAACATAATAATAATAATTATAACATAATAATAATACATTTAAAATAATAATAATTTCTACATCATAATAATTATTTTATTTTAGAAAATGTGTGCGTTTTATATGTATGTAATTATTTATCTAGCTATCATACTAAATATTTTGTTCTAGGTATTCTGCGACCGAGTATCTAACCATCTAAGATATCAGAGCTTTCCCTAAAAACATCGTTAGATAGGTAGGTTTCAGCTCGATTGCGGAATCAGGTCTGTGAGCCTTATACCCGGTGTATTTGATAGGAATGAGCTGAAAATAATTGTATGATCCATTTTAACAATACTAAGCGTCTAATGTCAGTCATCATGATGGATGTAATTTTTTTACTTACCTCCGTGGATATTTCATGACATTGTCGCGAGAGGAATTTATGAACGTTGCTTCTTCAGTCAACTCCAAAACTAATCGGGAATACTCCAAGTACTATGTACCTACCTATAGCATGCTCCAATGAACAAGAATGCAGACTGATGTCTCCTCGTTTCTCGCTTTTACAATACAAGGGAGGACAACGTCTCCCACGTCAGCTATCGAGAAACATAAACTGGAACTAATTTCACAAACATTAATTTGTGAGGGATGTCCATTTATCGGTCAAGTTTAGTTCTCTATGTACTGATATGATGGTTATTTTGTTACAATTAAGACTCAGTTTAGGTACACACAGCTTCATCAACTAGGTGCCCAGTAAAAGACACGCAAGGTCCTAAACGACATAGCTGCCTTTTGTATTTTTACAAAAACATTGTACTTATTCTTAATCGACAAGCAATATTACAGAAGAACATTTAAATAACATTAATATTAGTTTAGTTCCGTTTATGATCGCTTGAAGCGGTTATAATTAGAGATTCACCCCAGTAGCACACCTCCGCTGCGAAACCATAGCAGCGAAACTGCTGTAGTTAAATTCAATAGATTCGCGTCATTTTCCGCTACTCGCATCCGATTCGAGTAGCGGAACATGATGCGAGTCTATTGAATTGAACTACTGCGGTTTCGCTGCTACGGTTTCGCGGCGGAGGTATGCTACCGGCGTTAATTCCCAATAACAAAGTTTTATTTTTGACAGTAAAAATTTAATGTTCTGTAGGTATGTCTCCTTTCCTAGTTTATTTTGAAATATTTATTACAAAAAAACATTAAAAAACTAGCAGTAAAGTAAATAACCTTTTACCTAATAGGTATGTAGCAGGTATTTTATTTTATTTTTGGTTACATAATTTATGAGCGTTCATACAAAACTTTGGCATCGTCGCAAATAGCTGTCAAATATTTACGACTATCAGTTTTGACTAATGTGGCAATATTGCTGTCCGCAAATATAAAATATCGATAGATAGAATATTAAAATAAATTGCAATTATAACACTGAATTTGATGTTGTAGGTAACCGTTGTAGGTGCATTTGGAAAGTTTCCAAATGTGTCCTTAAAACCTAAAATAGATAAAATTTGGTGTTACGATATAAATGATTGCATT
Organism: Xanthia togata; assembly: GCA_963853775.1. Lineage (NCBI taxonomy): Eukaryota > Metazoa > Arthropoda > Insecta > Lepidoptera > Noctuidae > Xanthia > Xanthia togata. Next base: position 17,394,942 of record OY970801.1, on the reverse strand, counting down.
TTAATCAAGCAGTATGTATAACCTACCCTTTCACTTCTTGCTTTCGTGAAGGTGCGCGCACTCCACGCGCCGTCTATCTATGCATGCGACCGCTGCTGCCTGCCTGCCGCGGAAAAGCCTTGAAATGACTGCGTCTGCGACTTGAGCGACGCAGACGGTGTTGACCAGTGTTGCCATATATAGATATTTCGATGTGGGATACAGATTAGCACTGGATACAGAATTTTCTCATTACTTTGATTAAATTATCATAATCTGCTCAAAACGGAACGTAGCAAAATAAATCGCGATTGATAGACTGTTCTGTCAGTCACCATTTTAAATGTTATTCTTGAAAGCTTGAAATCTCAGAATGTCACAGTGCCTTTCATCCAAAACAAATAGATCCTTTGCCGTAATGTTGGCTCCAATGTAAAACTTAAATAACGGACCTATTAGTAGCGCCGCCGACGCGTATTCGTGTTCATAATACAACAGCTGGACGTCCTACGGTCCTAGGAACGAAATATGAAATGCACGTAGGAGAATAATTACTTATTCTAATCTTGAAACTAAGCTTGGCAAGCAATGGTGCCAATATTATGACGGCAAGAGACAAGTTCTGTTCTGTGTTTCTGTACTGTCTATGATAAAATGCCATGTTGTTGGATTTTACTTATTAGAATGTTTAATTGTATCGTCTAAAAAAATTGATAATGCTATAGACTTATAAAAAGTACGTCTATGGATTAAGCGAAAACAAAAATATTTTAAAATAATTTTGAATAATTTTTGACATACTTTAGGAAAGGAGTATCAAACCTGAAGTTTTCCATACCTAACTCGTATTGTGTCGCTCTGCTTTTATACAGTCCTACCAACTTATCTGTGAACTGAAAGAGGACGGCACCGTCGATTCAGTGTTGCTAATTAATGTAAGGTGCCCAAAATTAAGTAAGTTTTCAAGAAGGAAATTTCACATTAGACATAATCGTTTAATAAGAATTACAGTTTTTACAAATTAAAAACAATGATACCTACATAAAAATAATAAAATAAATAAAAAGAATTTGATAATTTACAGTTACGTAGGTACACTAACAGTTTAGTCTCTCAACAATAAACAATGGCTTTATCTAAAAAGTAATCCAATGAAGTGGAAATTCAGCAGATAAAATGTTCCACGGGGGGATTCACCTTCATTTAATGCGAAGTTAAATAGGTACCTACCCTGCAAGAGGTACCTGGATGTCTAGCATTTAGTTATGACCTAACCTAACCCCTTTTTTTTTTCTTTTTTTTTTGGGTGGGATATCATCAAATGACTCGCCCTCCCGCTCCACCCAGAGCGGGAGGGCGTGTCAGACTCTTACTTACTAAAACCCACCCGTGTTCCTTCTCTTGCCTGTGCAATGCCAGGGGGCCACGGTATCCCTTTCGGACTTTCCCGCAACCCCGGCAGGCAATGGTCTCATCGGACCCCTTCATTCGCTGACATCTCTTTGAGGCGCGCGTGGAACACAACGCGCCGTCGACCCGGGCTTGGTCCTTACCGGACGGCGAGCTACCCATTGCTCACCGTCCGCAAGCCCGCGCCTACGGTGGCCGGGAATCCGCGATCGATTCCCGACGCCTGGGGCGTCTCCTCCTGCGGCGGCTAGGGGCGTGAGGGCGCGAAATTTGCCTCTCCCTCACGCGCTCCGCCTCCTCCTTCGCGAGCATTACTGCTTCGCAGAAGGAGGTGACGGCCTCCCATGCCCTCTCGCTCCGTACCATGGCCTGGACCAGGGCCGGACGCGAGAGATCCCCGCCACCGATCGCCTCCACGAGGACACGGCGGTGCTCTGCCTACTAACCTAACCCCTAACACCAGATTTGACTAATTATAATTAGCAGTGGTACCTAGTGGTAGTGTAGTGTAATAAAAAAAACAAATTGCTTTACAATAATTTATTGAAAACCAGGTTTACAGTAATTATGATCTTTAGATGAACCTGCTTATACAACTTCATCCTGGTTGTGAGGCCATACTCCGCTTATATCCTTACCACTATCATCATTATCACTGTTGCTTTCGGTTTCAGTGTCACTTACCACTTCTATAATAAAAGGTTTATCTAAATACAAATCATGTTTAAGTATACTCCTTCTAACCTGCGAACGTGTTTACAATGCTGTGCCCACTCATGAACTGTAATAAGCGTCAAAAGCTTCTCTAACCAGGCGGGGAATTACAGCATTTTTGTGCTCAATATTTACATCAGCAACTTTTCTTTTCATGCTCCATATGAGTTCAATGGGATTGAGATCACAGTGATAAGGTGGTAAATATAAGCATTTGTGTCTATTGTCTTCAAAAAAAATTTTTCAATTTCTTTTACGGGTCCAGGCTTGTTTCTCTTAATTATTTCTAAAAGCTGAGGTTTAGTCAAATACTCTCCGTAATCAATTTTATTTTGGGTCAACCATACTTGCATACCTTTTTTTAAGGAATTCGTATTTGGGACTTTATTCACACAAATACGGTGATAAGGAGAATTATCCATCACTATTATGGATGGCTCTCGTAAATTAGGCACAAGTTTTTCAATAACCCACTTTTTAAAGTTGGTACTATTCATCTCGTCATAATAATCAGCACTTTTTGTGTTTGATTTGAACACAAGTAGTGCATTTGTAACAAATCCAGTATCTCCTCCCGCATGAACAATAATATATCTTTTCCCTTTCGATACAGGCTCCAATACTCCGTCTTCACCCTCTCCTTGCCAACATTTACCCGATGTATGCAAAGAGTGAATATAGGTCTCATCTAAATAAATTAAGGGACGGGGCTGGGGAGATTTATTATTTTTATCCACTGCATGCAAGTACTTAGCTCTCCAAGCTGACATTTCTTTACGCTCCATAAGAACCTTCCGTTTGGATTGAGATTTTTTAAAACGAAATCCCACCTTGTGAAGCAGCTTTCGCAAACTCTCTCGCTGTCCTGTGTAATTTATTTCTGTTTTAAGACCTCTAGAAGCTTTTTAACAGTAGGGACCTCTTTTTTAGCAGAATAAAATTTATGTACTTTCCTACGTATAACTCCCATGTCAAAATCATCAACATGCACAAATCCACTTTTACGTTTTCTCTCTTTGCCTGGTGTCCGAATTCTTGTACCAGTTTCTTCTGCTGTGTGCCCTTCCTTCTATTTTGGAAATTAGCCCTTGACTCACATCTGAAATATAAGATGATAAAAATATAAATGTTAGTAGAAATTTGAAATCTTATCTAAAAGTTACCTAATACTTATAAATGTACGCTACCATTACGCTAACCTGCAGCAAGAATAGAAACGAATATTTCGTGGTAGTTAAGTATCGGGTAATTTATAACAAGAAAGTTGACAACACTAACCTGTCGCTGCGGAAATTCGTTTGTATATTTGATTAAATTGAATAATCGGAGACCCCGCCCGAGCTTCTTCTTCAAAAAAGGTTATAACCTATAGAATAATGTTTCGAGCATCACTTTTAATAGCTTCTGGCATATTTAAATTTATAAATTCAGCAATATCACGACAAAACAACCAGACAACCCGAATGTAGTAGACACTGATAATCGAATGACATTTCAACATGACGGCCGTAGTTCCAATTTTCGCCATTTCACAGATAAGTTGATAGGAGTGTAAATACCTAGAGTAGCCCATTGATTAAAGCCAACGGAGGTGCCATTAATGTTAATGGTTTTGGTGTTGAAAGTAGATTGGTACTCTTTTTACACAACATCAAAAGGGGCTCCATAGATATCATTAGGATTCTCGTGTTCTACTATAGATGGTGTAATCCTATGAGTTATATTGTTGTTAAACTTGTAGCAACGACTAGCTGTAGATATACCTAAGGCCTCCTGCCGGGGTTGCGGGAAAGTCCGAAAGGGATACCGTAGCCCCTGGCAACGTACAGGCAACTGAAGGAACACGGGTGGGTTTTAGTCAGTAATAGTCTGACACGCCCTCCCGCTCCACCCAGAGCGGGAGAAATTATTCGATAATTTTCCATAAAAAAGGCCTGCATTCATTTTTATGCGGCTTTTTATGTAATGGCATAGGGGAAGCTAGCTAATAAACCACAGATGCCGTGAGCCTAATAGGTTAAAAAACCAAGTTAACTAAATTATAAGTCCTGAACAGATTGAGAAATCTAGAACTCAATGGAGTAACATCTAAAATATTAACATTGAAATCTCCACTTAAAATTATACTTTTATTCACATTCCAACGCATAGTAGGTACCTATGGAGAAGAACAGGCAAGAAACTTCATGAAGAAGAAAGTAGAAACTCCAAATATATATAAGGTCGACAATGGAATAAGCCATTAGGTAAGGCTATATAGAATTTTATATCATTCGACGTTTCTGTAATTCCGTACGATGTTATATTCGCAAGGGACCACGCTACAAAGAGATATTAAATTTAAAAATGTACGCAAGCAAGATTACTTGGCACGGACCGATGTGCTCGGGAAATATTCGGGCTAGTTCTGTGAAGGGTTGAAGACGAGATTGGGTAATGTAATTACTTATTCACCATTTAGTGGTGGATTTTTAATTTTTATTGCATAAGATATTTTTCCTCGGGACCCCCGTCAGGAACGTTTCTTCTCAAGTATGATTTAAAACAAAAACAAGATGTCATAGTCTTTATCTTGGATTTTGCGTTTTGACCTCACCACGTCTTTAGCACCCTCGAAAACCATGGAAACGATACCCATGATGAAAAAATTTAAAATTTTCGCCACCTACGATTTTTTTTTTTTACCAAATTCATATTTACTCTCTCTCTTTCTTTCTTTTTGAATTAGAACAGGGATTCACAATCGGTGGGGCGTGCCCCCCTCGTTGGGTGTGGAGTGATCAATGGGGGGATGCGGCGGCTCTAATAATAAACTATAGATTTATTCAATTTCATGTTCTTCATTTAGAAAAGGGTAAAGATAGTTTTCATAACTAAAATATTCATAATTATATATAGGTACAGTCACGAGCAATAATATGTAAACACTTGGCAAAATGCAAAAGCAATTTACTCGGGGAACTACGATTGCAACTTTGAAATACGACCTATTCCATAATAGTATGGGTTCCAATATACTATGTTCGTAATAACACAAAATTACAATCAACACAGCAGGAGAAAATCACTTTTAAAAGTTACTAAGTGTATACATATTGGTGCTCGTGACTGTACTGTAAAATAAAATGAGCTTCAGCTTTTCTGCATAAGACCGTGCGCACTTTGGACGCTTTTTCGTACGAATTTTACTCGTGGGAACACATGTTTCATGTGTTTCATAGGGTTTGGTTTCCGCACTTAGTCCGTCAGGTGGACCATTGTGCGTGGGCCAAGGCGGGCATATTCCAACCAACCCCCTCTAGAAGTTTATTAAATCTCCTGGTCTGTTCAGAACATCTGTGAAAGATCTGGGTGAGAGGGAGGGTTTCTCTTCTCATCTGGGTGACCCCTGTACATTCAAAGAGCACGTGCGTGACGATTTCCTCAGCCTCCATGCACGCTCTACGCACATAGCACGTGATAGTCCCCGTCACCAGGCGCAGGCAGTTTCTGTCCAGGCGTAATTAACGCCTGGTTAGCCTGCCATGCAAGGATGGCATAGCTTCCTTGGACTGCCTGCAGCCCGGTCTTGAGGTCCACCAGTTCCCCGCTTGTGTGTGGGTCAACTCCACCTGCGTTTTTGGTTGAAGGGGATGGGTACGATAAGCTCGTATCCACAGACTGCCGTGCCAGATCCTCGTCTAGCAAGTTCGTAAGCTGCGTCGTTACCTAGCGATCCGCTGTGTCCTATTATCCATTGCAGTGTCACCGTGTTGCGGCTAGATACCGTTATTTGTTCTAGTGCATTATGACATTCTAGTGCTAGTTTTGAGGTATTATATTTTTTCCGTAAGGATTGGAGAACTGAGGCGCTGTCGGAGAGTATACGTATGTGGGTGTCCGTAACCCTCCTGGCTTCTAGGGCGTGGACCGCTTGTATGATACCCACACACTCCGCCTGATAGATGGTGTTGACTGTTCAACACCGTCTGTTGAACAGTCCCAGCGGTGTTGAATATTCTTCGATCCGTCGGTGGGTGCAGTTCTCATTCTGCTAGAGATTGCAACACAAGCAAACCGCTGCAGTTTTTCGAAATCTCTTTGGACTGTGCTCAGGTCTATCCTGGGCCACCAGAACAGTGAACCGTATGTGATAATTGGTCGGATGACTGAAACCTGTATAAACAGTGGGTGACCTTGGGGCTAATGCTCCAATTCCTGCCGAGCAGTCGTTTGCACTGCTACAGGGGTATGCTGGCTTTTAGCTATTGGCGTATAGTTCATGTGTTCTGTCCAGATCATTTATTTGTCCAAAACATGCCCAGGTATTTGGTTTCAGTTGAGAGGCTTAGGGTTGTTCTAAAGAATCGTGGTAGTTGTAGTGTCGTCAGTTTTCTCTTTTTTATGAAGATAATCAGTTCGGTTTTTGTAGGGATCACTGAGAGTTGGTGCTTGTTGCACCATACCTCTACTATTTTCAGGGCTTGACGCATGAGGTTGCATAGAGTGTTTAGGTTAAAAGGTTGGGAACCCCTGAATTAGAAGACAGTCGCAAGTATAAACGCTTTTCGCGTTACAATGTCTGCCAATGCACTCCTGCGATCCAAAAATCCGCCACTAATAATGCCGTTGCATCAAAACAAGTGTCAAGTGGAAGTTTTTCAGTTATGCATTCTATTAGATCCTACTACTGGTCTACTAATGTCTGCCATAGTGTTAACGTTTCATAATTGAATAGTAGTAGAACAAATTAAATTGTTATCGATTTAGTAATTCGACTAATATTGTGTTATCTATGGTAATCATTTTCATAAATGCCGTCAAACGACGGTAGGTTGACTTTTTGTTCGAGCGTTGTGACGACAAGAACTTATCGAACGGTTGGCTCGTTTATGTGCTATGATTTGTAATTTAAAATAATTCACATTCAAATAAATCTGTTCTAAAACGTTTCTATTGGTTTTTAATTTAAAAGTTCAGAAGTGGTATTTAATCGCGTCAACCACACGGTCTAAAGTAAAATTAGTTGCAGATTAGGGGTGAGTTGTTCTTATTGTTTTACTAGCTTGATCAACGTATTAACGCTGACCAACCTATGATGACACTGTCTTATTGTTATTGCCTTATTATGTGTTTTACATCTTAATACAAAGCGATCGGTTTAATAACAATGCAAATTATTGAGGAATATAGTTATTAAAAAAAAAATGTAATATTGTTGAGTAATATGTTCTAGACATAATCCGTTTGCTTGGAATTATGTGTGTTCATTATGTGTTTTGTTTGTTCTCATTTTACACCAATAGTCGTTTTATCACAATAGGTAGGTACAAAACTATAATTTTGTTCATGGATTTGTCGTTGTACCATCACCCTCAAGGCGGGCTATGGTACGGGTACCTACCGGCTATTGACCTACTTTTAATTAAAGTCTAACTATCAACACTATTGTGCGTACCTACATACTTAGAGTTGAGTAACTCTTGACACAGCAACAGTTTTTACATAATAATTATGTAGGTACGTAAATACGGAATAATGGATGGAATGGATTTGTCATCGTACCATCTTACCCTCAAGGTGGGCTGCAGTAAATGAGTACCTACCGGCGGCGGGCGATTGGCCTACTTTTTAATCGAAATCTAACTACACTAGTGCGCCTACCTACTTACTTCTTGTTTTTTTTAATAATTATCTTAAAAGTTTGGTTGAGAACTATTGACATAGCAACAGTTGATTTACAATAATTAACGCTACTTTTGAGTACGTAAATACCCACATTTTTTTTAAATGTTTATCAATAAATGGTTTTTGATAATCCCCGTTAATGTTAAGTTGTCAAATTCTGCTTACTTAATTATACGAGAACAATGATTGACATTAGACTACAGACGAGAATATCAGATACTAAACTGAACCTGTTTGTTAAATGCAACTTATTAGTTGGTAAACATTGCATTAATGTTCTAAGTATGACGGCAGCCATAATTGTTTAACAGCTGCGAGAGACGGCGACTAGATGGCGCTAGTGGACCGTGCACCAGACGCATCATAGTTAAATCTTTCACTCTATCGATCATTGGGCTTAAAGGACTTGAAGTACAATCGAGTAAAATATTGTAACATTTCCCCCCACTAGCGATTGCCTTTATAAGGAGCTGCGCTGTTGAGTCGGTACGCCATGACCGGCCATCAGCCGATCTCTCTGGTATCGGTCTACGTCCCACCCCTCAATTCTTCGGAGAACTTCCAACTCCTCTCAGACGACCTCTCTATCCTACTCGGCATGAGCGACTCTGCTATCATAGCGGGCAATCTCAATGCCAAGCATCCCGCCTGGAATAGTTCCAGAACCTGTACCAGAGGGCGACACTTGTTCAACCTCTCAAATACTCTCAACTTTGACGTCATCGCCCCGATGACCCCAACTCACTTTCCCCACACTCCCCATCATATCCCCGACGTCCTAGACGTGACGCTCCTTAAGAACGTCACTCTAAGGTTAGACTCCATAGAAACGGTGCAAGAGCTTAACTCTGACCACCACCCAGTCGTTATAAAAATGGCCCCCCGCATAGGTCTCCCCAACCCGCTCTCACCAAAAGGGTAACGGACTGGAAGAAAGTAAGCACCCAGCTGAAATCCAACACGTCCCCCCAATTGGACGCCATCCCCGACCAATTCGACTCTATCGCGGAAACGACGGCCGCGATCGACTCACTCACGGAGCACGTACAATCAGTCCTGAGCGACTGCTCTAGGGAGGTCCCAGCGTCGGGTGACCCTCACTGGAGCCTACCGGACGATGTTCGCGCGCTGCTGACTGAGAAGATCGCGGCCGTTCGTGCCTACAGCAATTTTCCCTGCACCGCTAACAAAGCTCATATGCGCTATTTACAGAGAACTGTAAAGACACGCATACAGGAGCTGCGTGACACGGGCTGGAACAAGATGCTCAGCGAACTAGAGCCTACCCACCTGGCATTCTAGGAACTTCAGAGGAAACTCAAGTCCCAGCAAGTGGCCTCCATGCCCCCCCTGACCCGTCCCGACAATTCCATCGCGTTCGTGGATTTGGAAAAGGCTGAATGCCTAGCAGACAGTCTCGAGGCGTAATGCTCCCCTAGCTCCCAACCGGTAGACCAAACTCACCTCCTAGAGGTCGACGCTGAGGTCGAACGTAGATCTTCTCTCCCTCCCGTTTAAGACCCTGATAGTCCTCTGCCGCCCGTCACTCCAGACGAAGTGCATGACATCAACAAAGGTCTGAAAACCCGCAAAGCCCCCGGCTCTGCTGGAATCACCAATAGGGTGATCCAGCTATTCCCTGCCCACCTGATAATGCTATTGGCCACCATCTTCAATGGTGCCCTAAGCAATAACTCCCCATGGAAAGAAGCCACGGTCATCGGCATACCGAAGCCCGGCAAGCCAAATACCGAACCGTCGAGTTACCGCCCTATCAGTTTGCTCAAGGTACTCGGCAAAGTCTATGAGAGGCTTATTTATAAGCGTCTCAGAGACTATGCCGAAACCAAGGGCCTCTCTCATCCCCAACGAACAGTTTGGGTTCCAAACCCAGCACTCTAGCGTGCACCAGGCCCACCGGATTATTGAAAACATATGCGCTGGCTTCCAACGCAGTTTGATAACCGGTGCAATATTCTTCGATATAGCGAAAGAGTTCGACAAAGTCTGGCACAACGGCTTATTATAATTATAAGCTCGTGTGCCAGATCGTCTCGTGCTCATCTTACGGGACTTTTTGTCAAACCGCACCTTCCGCTACCGTATCGAAGGAGCGATATCCTCCCCCCGTCCTATCCGCGCAGGAGTCCCTCAAGGCTCTGTGCTCTCCCCCCTAATCTTCACGCTATTCACCCGCGATATCCCAAAGAGTAGAAGGGCGCAGTTGGCTCTGTTTGCAGACGATACGGCCATCTACTACAAGGGTTCCAGCTCTGACTCGATAGCCCGAACTCTCCAGACCTCGTTTAGAAAGTGGAGGATCGAAGTCAACCCGGATAAAAGCCAAGCGGTTCTCTTTTCGAAACCGCGTAAAAGGTTTAAACCTCCCCGACCAATCACCATGTTCGGCAAGCCTATCCCCTGGGAGAAGCGAGCCAAATACGAGTACCTAGGTGTTGTCCTCGACCAGCATCTCTCCTTTAGCGATCACATAAAGCAGGCCCGCTCGCCAGCCGCTTTCGTTCTCGGTAGACTTCACTCTGTCCTGAATGCAAGTAGCAAAATGTCACTAAGGTGCAAATTGCGTACGTACACGGCGTGCGTTCGTCCCATTATGACCTATGCGGGAGCCGTATTTGCACACGCAAAGCCCCGCCATATCCATAGGATGCAACCGCTCCAAAATAGATTCCTCCGTAAAATCACCGGTGCCCCCTGGTACGTTAGGAACGAGATCCTCCATCTCGAACTAAAGATCCCCACAATCCACCAATTTCTCAAACACAATTCCAAGCGTTTCTTTGAGTCCGCCGCCAAACACCGCAACCCTCTGGTTGTCGAGGCCGCCAACTATGTCCCCAGTAAAATCAGTAAGATCCGCCGCCCGAGGCAAATCCTTACCGACCCAGAGGACCCCATAACGCTCCTCCAGGAGAGCAATAGGGCCACAAGTACAGTGCACAAACACAGACACCGACCCGCATTCCGACCTCGCCGCCGAGGTCCTCCGCGATCGCGACCCGCCCGAGTTAATAATACTCCTCCCCGACCCTTGCCCGTTGATGCGCCAGCCCGCGTCGATGCTGAGCCAGTAGCTTTAAATTCCCCGATTAATAATAATGAATTATCTTTGATCCAGCCTGTCCCAACTTACTGTCCTGCCCCAGCGACGCCCTAAGCCGAGGTCCGTACCCCACAGGGGGTGCCCTTAGCGAGCGCTCGCCTAGTTTTAATTAGAATAGTTTTGTACCTGGCTGGAGGCTTTGAGTTTAGTAGCTTAAGGCAGCCTCAGGATTGTCCGGTTAAGTAGTCATCACCTCAGAGGTGAGCTACGAGATGATAGCAAAAAAAAAAAAGAGTCGGTACGCATTTCGAACGGATGCGTGCACGGACCACTGTCTCTCGACAGTCAGTACTGCCCGGTTATTGGATGTGGAACGCTGTCTCCGACAATTAGTAATATCCTTAATGCGGTGGGTGCATGGACCACTGTCCCTGACAGTCAGTACTGCCCTATGTGACCGCGGCTCACTGCCATTATTAATTATTTTATTTTGGAAGATGGCGCTGCCGTCACGATAACATATCGCTCCGTAGTTTTTTATTCCTAATCCAAAAATTGTAATATCACGATAAATTAAAACTAAAGTGACTTGATTATTCAAGATACATCAGTGATAGTGTTATTTAGCACCAAAAAAGGACACAAAACAAATAAACAATGTAAGAAGACTAGAACCGTGGAAGTAACAGTGTTTTCATATTGACATAAAACTGTTCATAAACGGTGTAATTCCCATTCAAATCAGTGAAGAAGTGAGAAAAGAGCATTTCAAGTGAGAACGGTAAGCAGTGAAAGTGGTAAGCCGTATAAAAATTTAAACTTCACATCACGAACAAATCGTTAAGAAAATATTTTTGAATAACGTAGAACAGTCATAATGTTAAATAATTAAGACAATGCCATCTATATCTTTATACCCAGACTTCGTATCGTCGATAAAACAGAACATTTACGAAATTACTAGAACGACAAACCGATCAACTAATTTGACGTGACTACGTAAGCGCTCGATAGCCGTGAAGCGAAACTGTGTGCCTCTGATGGTATGAACAATAGGATCGTGGATTCGAATCACAGTCAAACAAATTACTTTTTGGAAGCTTAGCGACACATAAAAATGAATTCTGATAGTATAAATAATATAACGATGCGTCATAAACACAAAAAAACATCTATGTCATTTGAACGACTATGTTTAACCAGCCCATCGTCATCTGAGAAGTCAATAGCAGACAGTCTACCCGACAAAAATTCAAACTACGACGATGACCACACCAAAATTTTAAAAGAACAAATAAAATTACTGACTGATCAACTTAATAGCGCACACGAACAAATTGACGAACTGTTACTGGAGAATGGCTCACTTAACAAAGTAACCAAGGAACAACAGAAACAAATTGCGTACTTAAAAACGATATGTAGTACAAGCACTCCCCAGAGCACTAGCTCGGCCCGTAAGAGGAGAACCAAAAAGCAGTATAGGAAAACACTTGATTTCGAAAGAGAAGATAGTGATACGGCACTCAAAGACTATGAGACAAGTGAAATTAGATTTAAAACATCACAAGAACAAGATCAAGAACTTTTACAGAATCAAACGAATAGGCAGGCATTTGATAAGCCGAGAATAATCATTCTGGGAGATGAACAAGTTCGAGGACTCTCACAAGTATTAATAGATAGAAGGACAGATAAATGGAATGATGGTTACACGGTCTCAGCTGTGGTCAAACCAGGTGCAACATGCTCCGAAATACTGTGTAATGATAATAACTTAGAATTATGTAACTCGGTAACCGGACAAGATATTGTTATACTTTCGGTAGGGACAAATGACAAAAATCCATGCCATCTCCAGAAAGAAGTATGTATAGCCCTAAATAACTTGAGAGCGTGTCAACAAATATATTTACTAGGCGTGCAATGTAATAATTATTTAAATATGAATATGTTAAACCAAAATTTACAACTTATGACTCAAATTTCACAAACTGCAAATTTATAAATCTAAATGAATTCTCCTATTATAAGCGATACTTTTATATTAAGCAAAATAACCGCACATATCTGAATGAACTTAGCTCTAAATTAAATATTGAAATTGACTATCTTAAATACGCAAAAGAATTTATCATGAGAAAGCCTTTATTATTCACTGCACATAATCAGGAAAAACGGAGAGAGATAACTAACATATCGTGCTCCAGTCATAAGACAATTTTGGATTATTTTAAGCCAATGGCATGTGACAGGAAGGTAGCAACTGACACCAAAGCACAAGTTGATTCTGGCAAGATTTCTGATTCAGCCTGTGATAATCTTTTTCGTGTATGAACATATTTTTGTACTGCACCAAAATATTAATGGACTTGTAAATAAATCGGACTTACTAAGTGTGCACCTTAATAATTTTAAAGATGAGGGTAAATCGGTAGACATAATATGCATAACAGAAACTAACATGAAAAAAGACGACCATATACATCTTTACGTACCTATTTATACACTACACACATACTATTCACGAGAAAATAGGAACGGGGGCTCATGTATACTAATGCGGAATACTTTATTGGCACAAAAAATAGATGTAGGAAAATGGTGTAAACCGAACCGTAGTGAAGTTTGCGCGGTTGAGTTGCAGAATCACCCCGTAATAGTTGTATGTGTTTACAGACCTCCTAATATGGATAAGGCCTCAGTGAATACATTCGGCGTTGATTTAGAGATGATTTTTAATGAAATCTGTTTTAAACGTAAGAAAAAGATAATTGTGTGTGGTGATTTTAATATAGATATTTTGAAGGATAACTACGCCTCTCGCAGCTTTAAAAACCTATTGCAAAGTTTTAATTTGAAAGTTGGTGTGCTTACTCCAACACGTCTTTGTAGCGGAACGTGCATTGACAACTTTTTCGACAATCTAAGTCCGGTAGCTGCTTTATTCATGGATATGAGCAAGGTATTTGATTTTGTGGATAGAACAGTACTATTGAATAAGTTGGAAAGGTATGGAGTTAGAGGCAATGCTTTGAACCTTTTGAAATCGTACTTGTCCGATAGAAAACAAGTGACTAAAATGGATAAGGTCTGCATCACCTCAAAAACCGAGCGTACGTATGTATCGAGTCAGAGGGCTAATAACTACGGTGTACCCCAAGGAAGTATTGTAGGATCTTTATTATTTATTATTTACATTAATGACATGCCCAGAGAAACACATCATCCGATGGTTTTGTTTGCTGATGATAGCACGGTTGTTTTTAGTGGTGAAAATGATGCGACGACACTTGAGGGAGAAATAAACCACTGTCTCCAAGTATTAGTAGAATGGATGGGCGCGAATAACTTAATAATTAATACTGACAAAACTAAAATAACTAACTTTTGAGCAAAGGACGAATCATAAAAAACCTGACATAAAATATGGAGACAAGATAATTTCAGAAACGACCACTACAAAATTTTTAGGACTTGATCTGGATAGAGACATGTCGTGGAAAACTCATACAGACAGTCTATGTAAACGCCTGAGTCAACATTCATATGCTTTACGTAATCTCGCAAAGGAGGTTAATCAAAAAGTGTTGGTTACGGCGTATCATGCATATGTTACGTCTGCATTACGATGCGGGATTATATATTGGGGTAACTCCTCCAACAAGGAGACAGTATTTAGAGCGCAAAAGAGGTGTGTGAGGGCAATATGCGGTATTCAAAGCACGGAAAGCTGCAAACCATTCTTTTTGAATTTCCGTATATTAACAGTACCATGCTTATACATATATGAGGTGGCCGTATTTGTCAAAACAAACTTCCACTTATTTGAAAAACTACACAGTTTGCGACATTTAAATAAAATAAGCAGTAGGCAACACAAAAAAGCAATATTTCGTAAAAACTTCCTAGGAATGGCACCACATATTTATAACAAATTACCTAATGCTTTGTTAAGTAATAAAGATATCCATATATTTAAGAAGCAACTCAATAATCTACTGATAAGTAAGACATACTACACAATAAATGAATATCTGTCTGATAGAAATCTGGGTGTATAATAATAATAAGTACATAAGTATAATTAGGGTGAATACTGGAGTCCGATTTATTTTTATTAAAATTATCTTATTTGTATTGCCAATTATGTGTTCACTGTATTAGAAATTACTTTGACTTTATTATGACATTATATATTCTGACATTACATGCTTATTGATTTGAATTTATGACATTGTGTATGGTAATATTTTGAAATTGTATAACTTATTAATGTGAATTTATGAAATGGTATCTATAATTTTAATGGTGCTTAGAATTTTAATAATAATTTTGCATGCCTGAATTGGTGCAACACAGTGAACTGCGCATTCACTTGACATCTAGAAATGTATGATTATGTACTGTGTTGAGCAATAAACATTTGAATTTGAATTTTATTTCTATATTTTCAAGATTTAAGATCTGATTGTTCGATTAAAATAAATTTGTGTATTGCCATATCAGAGTTTTACTTCTGATGTCTGGACCAAACCCGACATGTCATTTACAGTGATTGAATATTGTCTTTCCTTTTCCTTTATCTCTACTACCCTTACAACTTTTTTTTAAATCCAAAATGCAATCCCTTTCTCCTGCTAGATCAAGATCACGGTCACGGTCTCGTAGTAAACATAGAAACTCGTCTGTGCAGAGCAGGCTCTCTCGTTTAATCAATAATAGACGTAGGTCTCGTAAACAAAGCTGCAACACAAGAAAACGAAAAAGCGTTCGAAAATATGATTCGAATAGCTCTTCGACTTCGTCATCGAGCTCCAGTGACTCATCTTCGGTTAGAGATTCAAACGTCAAAAATGTGAACGTAAACGAAGCGAACGTTTAGGGAACCGGGAATCTGAAACGTCTGTCTTAGAGAAGTTAGTAATTGCATCGATAACACCGAAACGTCTGTCTTAGAGAAGTTAGTAATTGCATCGATAACACCGGGTCTCTTAGTCCATCTGTGGTCTCCATGCCTCTCAAAACTTTATATCTGAATTTGACCCTCAGGCTAAAACACAGACAATGAAACATTCAGATCCGTCGCCCCTGGTCCCATTTAGGGGGGCTGGAAGAGAGCATTATCTGCCCTCCGCCGACGCCTGGTGCGTCTGCTGCGGATCGTCTAGCGGAAGCAATCTCCCGCTCCCTTTCCGCAGCCTCCTTCTGCGAAATGTCAGGATACCACCGCGTCCCAGCTGCCGACCATCGATTCGACAATGGCCGGCAGCGACAGGAAAATGCTTGCTTTGCAAAAGATGAAATCTTCCACAGTTCTAACCTAACCTAACCTAGCCGTTTCGAATTTGACAAATTTTTGTTAATAAATCAACTCCTCGGATCAACTATAGGTACGGAGTCTGACATCGATAATCGATAATGAAATGAAATCGAACTCAGGGTCCGTAATTCCAATTCTCATCTAAATATCTGGTAGATTAAATCGGTAGGTACCTACTTGATGAGTTATAAAATCGAGCCCATAAAACCGTAAATATAATTGCATAGCACAGGTGTGAGTACTATGTACTAAAGAGCTACCATTTACCGGGCAATATGTAGTATTTCATTGACTTGAATGTGCCCTGGCAGCTGTGAGCACGTCATGCTCACTCAAATGTCTCGCTGATGGTGGCGCGTGTGTTGGATCATTTAGCTCCCTTCAAAATGGTTGGGTGCTGATCCATGCGTCATGTTCGTGAACGGGCGCCGTCAGTTGGGACTGGTCATCTCATAGCTGCCATGGCTTATTTTAAGTTTTTGAATGATTCTTTATTTTTTATTACGGACGCTTTTACGAACTTGCACGTCTTTCTACATTGTTCTCACATGCAAAATTTCAAAATGAATGATGTAACCAATATTTTGTATCAAATTTTTAATTTAAAAGAGTGTCCGTGGAGTTTCTTGCCCGTTCTTCTCTATAGGTACCTACTACGCTTTGGAATGGGTAACTAGCTTCATATTTTTGACTGACCGACCCCTTGACAATTCAAAAGTGCCTGTAAATGGTTTAATTGAAATAAATGGTTTGAGTTTGAGTTTAAAAGCTCCTACACACAGTGCCGCACTGCCGTGGTGCGCCCGGCTTGCCGCAAAAGGAGCCGCCAAACAAAGGAATGGTGCCTCCGCGTTTCACGATCCATCAAACGTTGACGCTCGCGGTTTGTCAATGAGCTAAGGTAGGTAGGGTAAGGCGGGTAGGTTTTTATGTATCTGAGTAAAAATTTAGGGCTGCAGAGAGGGTTCAATTTCGTAATGACGAAACGACCTTGGCACGTAAGTAATGTACCTGCTGGTACATACATATAATATGTAGGTACATATCTACAGGATGACTTGTAAAACAGTTGAGGAGTTCCATGTACATTCCTGCAAAATTCCTTCCAAGTTTGTACGTTGGGTTGCAAAACTATATTATCTTTTTTTTTTATGGTGTTATGCCTTATAAAGTTATAACATAATCTATAACTGTGTGAAGAAAATCCGAGTCCCATTCACAATGATTAGTTTAACATGAAACCCATGAAATTACAAAGTTTCGACGGGTTTAGACCGCTTAAACTTACTTACTTAATACATCATAGAAGGTTCAGCAAAAAGGATTCGGATTGATCAGTAAAATTTAATTAGACACGACCATTTAGAATGGTTTAAAGGGGTTTTGGATCTTACCTATATCCCTTTAAATGCCTTTTACGTCGCAATTAGGGTACCCTATTCTACAGCGTTGTAACTTAACACGTTTAATGCCGGGAGCCCTCCTGGAGGGTTCACTTAAGTCGCATATGGGATTCCAGGAGCCCTCGCGGAGGACTCATTTTCAACCGACTTCAAAAAGGAGGAGGTTCTCATTTCGGTTGTTTTTTTTATTTAGTTTTTGTATATTTGTTACGCGATTACTCCGTCAATTATGAATTGATTTTGATGATTATTTTTGTTTTTGGTAGGGCATAGTTCAGAAGTAGTCCCATATAAGTTTGGTCAAGATCTAATGAGGGGTTTTTGAGTTAGCTTCAATAATACGCATTTTTCCCACCTAGTATATGTGGATGATGTTCTAATAGTTCCTGTCACTGTAATTTACATAGCAGGTAGTGGTATTCAAATTTTTGTAGGGGGTTTGTGTAGGTACCACAACTAAAAAGTTAAAAATAAAAACTTTTTTTACAAAAAATAAAACCGACTTCCAAAAAAAAACACTACAAAGTGAAAGATAACTGATTTCGGAAGTCGGTGGTAAAAAAACGAAGTAGTGTTGTCACTTTGTAGTGTTTTTTTTTTTTGGAAGTCTGTTTTATTTTTTGTAAAAAAAGTTTTTTAAATGTAATTTTTTGTAGCGAATTCGCCATTAAAAACTATGAAAATAAAAGCAGTTGTATATTTTAACAAGATTTCAAACCTAGCATTAGGTTTGAAATCTCGGTTACACTCCTCGAGGGTTAACTTTAGCGCAAACGTAATGCCGGTGAACACCCAAGAGCAGATCCAACCCTCTAAAAAGGTTGTGGTCACGTTGGATTAGGAGTCGCTCACGATCGACTCATTAAATATTAAAACCATATTGCTATAAGTCCATAGACCACTTTTGCCCAGTCTCCTTCGGTAAGTACGTGCATGCTCGCACACAATGTGTGTGTCCTGTCTACATCAGAATATCAACCTCAATTACGAGTATCACAACGGTGCATCAGCGCTTGTGACCATCCTCGTCAACTTGCAATATGTATGACTCCATGGCGTATGGGCTCTGTGAAAAATGGGGGGAGTCGAAGTTATATAATATATTGTAAGGGTAAGTAAGTGGTAACAGTTTGCGCGCCGAAGTCACTTCCACACTGTATATATTTTTGCACAAGTAACACATTTGTACAAGTAACACATTTGTTGGTTTTGTTTTTGTCTGTCCATTTACTTCATTACTTCTCAACTTGGCCGCTTTGCAGTTCACAATCATCTTGGGCCGGTAGTTAAATAACTAATATTTCATCTGTCTCACCGCTAATCTTTTTACTTTTTATTTTTATTACTGCCGGGTATTGTAATAAGTTTTATGTATTTTTGTTTTGATGTTTTCACAATTTGACGTATTGACTGGACGATGTGACAGATGTAGACAGATGTCAGTGTCACTGGTCCTGCCCATTCGTCATTGCGTCGCGTTCCATTTTAAGTTCAGTTCGATGTGCGAATCGGTTTTATCGGTCTCGTTTTATTTTTTAAATTCTGTCAATTTACCAGCGAGTGGGGGAGGTTTTTCTATTATAGGAAAAATCCGTAATTATTTGTGTTTTTAGTATTATAAATTGTTTTAGTTTTGTATTTTAGTTATTTATATTATTTTTAAATTATAATTTGGTACTCATGGATGATGTAGCTGATCTTAATGACAGCTTCTTCTCGTGCTCTTCTTCTACCAGTTTTGTTAGTGCGGACAGTGACTCTTCTATACCACTTACTTTACATGATAAAATCTCTTCTCTTTTCTCCAATGATCCTAAGAATTTGCATATAGCTCACATAAATGCTCAGAGTGTTCCTGGTCACTATTCTGACCTTCTGGCATCTTTTAGCAGTGCTCACCTGGATGCTCTCTTGATATCGGAATCCTTTTTGAAGCCATCTCTCCTCTCTACTCAATACTCACTTCCAGGCTTCGTCTTGATACGCAACGATAGGACCGGTAAAGGTGGAGGAGGTGTTGCTATATACCTGCGTGCTGATTTACCCTACAGGGTGGTCAGTTCATCTCCTTCTCGGTATTCTGAGTCGGCTGAATACTTGTTTCTTGAAATCAATGTTCATCACACTAAAGTTTTGCTTGCAGTGCTCTACAGTCCTAATCTTCGCATTGACTATTTTAATTCTCTCGACACCACTCTCAGTGATCTTTGCCCCATGTATGAGCACTTTATCTTAATGGGTGATTTTAATACGTGCTTGATAAAAAATGAATCTCGCTCCCTTAAACTCCTTTCTCTGTTGTCTTCTTTCAATCTTCAAGTTTTGCCTCTCTCTGCAACTCACTATTTCCCTAATTGCTCACCCTCTTTTCTAGATCTTATGATTGTTTCCTCTCCTAATAATGTTTCTTACCATGGTCAAATTACGGCAAATTTTTCTTACCACGATCTCATTTACCTTTCCTATCGTATCCGTGTTCCCAAGCGTAAGTTGGAGTATTTGTATCTCCGTAACTACAAAGGCATAGACCTGGAGACCTGTCGATCTCGACTGGACCCTTCTGGTTGAGAACGATGACATCGATGATAAGGTGAATTGTTTTAACGCAACTGTTCTTAACTTATATAATCAGCATGCTCCTATCAGACGTGTCAAAATTCGACATAACCCTGCACCATGGATAACGCTACAAATTAAAGAGCTTATGGCCCGCAGGGATAAAGCTAAGAGCAGATATAAGCGCAGACCTTCAGAGCTGAATCTCTCTTACTACAAATCCTTACGTAATCGCTGCAGTCATCTGTGTCAAGATGCTAAGAGACGCTATTTCCACGATCAACTCAATAACCGCAGTTCCTCCGATGTATGGAAATTTCTAAAATCTGTAGGCATAGGCAAGTCACCTACCAACCAGTACAAGGATGTGAACCTCAATGATCTAAATAAGCATTTCTCTCTCCTTCCCTTTTCTCTTGATCCGTCTGTCAAAGCTGCGACACTGGAGAGTCTAGCTAGTTTGCCGTTACCACAATGTTCACACTTTAAACTTAGCGATGTTATCGTGGATGACGTTAAGAAATCTATACTTGCTATTACTTCTTCAGCAGTCGGTAATGATAAGTTGTGCTCAAGAATGATAACTCTTATCCTCCCCTCGTTACTTCCTGTCCTCACTCACATCTTCAACCACTCTTTTTCCTCTTGCTCATTTCCGTCAGTTTGGAAAAAGGCTCACATAATACCGTTACCTAAAACTAACAATCCTACTTTATTAACTCACTTTAGACCTATTTCTATTCTCCCATTTCTCTCTAAAGTTCTCGAGCACATGGTTCATAGACAGTTATCTTTTTTCTTGGCGTCAAACTCGATAATTACCCCTTTTCAATCCGGTTTTCGCTCGGGACACAGTACTGTAACCGCGCTTTTGAAGGTAACTGACGACATCCGCTGGGCAATGGAGAATAAGTCCCTTACTGTTCTTGTATTGCTTGACTTTAGTAGCGCCTTCAACTCAGTGGATTTCGACATTTTACTAGGTATCCTCAAATCAATCAATTTCTCTTCTTCCGGTTTAGCTTGGTTCAGTTCTTATCTTCGGGGACGCTCTCAGTGTGTTCGCCTGGAGGAGTCCTTCTCTGATTGGTGCAGCCTCACTGAGGGTGTTCCTCAGGGTAGCGTTCTTTCTCCTCTACTTTTTTCAATTTTCATCAACTTTGTTACCAGAGTAATCTCCTCTAGTTATCATCTCTACGCAGATGACTTGCAGCTCTACCGACATTTCACTGTAGCTGACGCGGGTTCAACTATTGCTGCTATGATCCATGACCTGGCTTCCATAAGCGTTTGGGCTAAGTCGTTTGGTTTGCAAATTAATCCAAGTAAATCCCAGGCTATGATTATAGGCAGCAGATTCGTTCGCAATGCGGTTGATGTTGCATCTCTGATGCCTTTACATCTCGATGGTGTTCACATTGACTATACCGAAACCGCCAAAGATTTAGGGGTCATTATTGATTCCAATCTTTCGTGGCGTGCTCAGGTCAATGAGGTCAGTCGAAAGGTACATATTTTATCCTTTCATTCTTTGAAAGGCCTCCAAAGTCTCCTGCCCCTGAAGACTAAAATTTCTTTGGCACAAACACTTATTCAGCCGATCATAGATTATGCCGACTCCTGCTACCTGGATGCTACTGAGGAGCTATTAAACAAGCTTGAGCGCTTGCAAAACTTGTGCAATCGCTTTGTTTTCGGACTTAGAAAATATGACCATGTTTCCCATCTTCGCAAGGAACTCAAGTGGCTCCCAATCCGCCTTCGCAGGAACACTCGGATCTTATGTCTCCTCTTTAACGTCTTACACAACCCGTCTTATCCTTCCTACCTGCGTGAGCGTTTTTCTTATGCTAGGGCTAGCGACGCACCGTGTCGATCACACCTTAGATCCCTCCTTAAATCTCATCCTCATAAAACAAGCTACTATTCCTATTCTTTCTCTGTCCATGCAGTAAGGTTGTGGAACTCACTACCGCCTAGCATTCGTGACTTAAAAACTGTTTCACATTTCAAATATCGAGTAAAAGAGCATTACCTTTCCTCTCAACCGTGAGTATTTATATACCTATAGTATGTATGTTTATATATTTAAGCTCTATGTATTTATTTAAGTATATGTTAATTTATTACGTTATACGTGTAGGTTTATTTCAATATTTTAGTTTAAGACTTCGCATATTTATAATTTTTTCTCTTCTTGTTCTCACACACTATTGTCTACATTTCTTTCTCATTTCTCCTGTCGCAGGTCTGCTGGAAGAAATTTCTTAAGAAATAAGCAGTACCTTTGTACTCATAATTATGATTATGTCTTATCTGTATCTATTTTTATGTGTGTACATAAATAATAAAATAAATAAATAAATAAATATATTCCGCAATTTCGCTCTTTTGTCATTTATTAAAAGTGTGGAAGAGGCCGATTACTGGTTGGGGGCCGGGAACTGGATGTTTTACCATAGAATATAGAAATTTGCGGTGGTACCTTGGAATGTACAGTGAAAGGGAAGAGCGAAAGTCATCGGAAAGATGTCTTTCTGAAAGATTATTATAATAAACAATAATAAAAACGGCCGCCACATTTACCGCCCTACGTTCAAGCCTGCTCAGCCCGCTGGTAAATCCGCCACTAGTAAGTGGATTCATTTGGGTTGAGCTCCAGTAAGTTTTGCCAAATGATGTTGATTGAACTCTAGAACTTTTGTTCGCACCCATTTTTGGAAAGTGTCTCAATTAGATTCTATAGTGCTAATGATCCACTAAAAAAATCTCAATTTTTTTATTCAATTGTTATGTGCCATAAAAATGCATTTAAATTATGCATTTTCTAATTTCGCTCGTAATTTGACGAAAACGATGGACGCAGTGGACGCCATATTGCTCTGTGGCCAAGACGTCAGATGGCTGTGTAAACAAATGCAGTGATATTTTTAAGTTATAAATTGTTGTATAACGGAGGACGGTTTTGTAAATGGAGACATCCATTTACAAAACCGTCCTCCGTGGTATTATTTCAATAAAAATTACGTTGGTTACGAAAATAATAAAAAACCTTTATAGATTAAAGGTACGCTGATAGTTGACAGTTAACACTTTCTAAGTTTACTTAGCCGTATGACGTAATAACATGGCGACTACTATCTAATGGTGTTATAAAACAAATTAAAAAAGCTGAAATATTTGAATTGAATTTTAAAATTTAGTTTGCTATTTTATGAACTAAAACTAACGTTTTCCAACTGCTTTTTGCAGCTATCTCAATAATATATTTTTAGATTTTTTTCTTTCCTTTCTTTTTTTTTCTCCTACAGGGTAAAACACCCTATTCTGATTCCAGTGTTTTTTGTTTTTTTTGAGAAAGTATCGCTGGTAACTTGGTAGTTAGTTTCTAGTAGTCTTTTAATAATTATTATTTTCTCCATCACATAAAGAAACAAATCCTAACTGCGAAAGTGAAATGAGAAATGAATGATATAAATGCGAAAGTGAGTTTGTTTGTTTGCTACGCTTTCACGCTAAAACGGCTGAACAGATTTGACATATGGGTAGACCATGACCTGGATTAGGACATAGGATACTTTTATCCCGATATTCCTACGGGATTGAGACTTATGCGGGTGAAACCACGGGGCGCAGCTGATATTATACGAGTATAAAGAAGTAATATTGAACTTCTTCACAATAATTGAAAGCACAGTAGCAAGCATTTGTGTAGATTGATCTGGGAAGTTTTATCCAAAACAAAAGTTGATAATAAAAATTAATTTATTTCAAAAATTATATTAACAATTTTACCACAAAATTATGATACAATTTATTCTTCACAATCAAAATAAACATTTTATTATTTTACAAGATATACAATGAAATTACATTAGGTAACATTTTAGTCTCCAATACGTAATAAACAAAAAAAAAAAGTTAGTATCGGTTTGGCACAAATCACATTCTGAAGCCTGATTCAAAAACAAAAAATCTATAAAAAAACTGAGCATTTTTATTTATTAAACTAATTAGGTATATTTTATTTTTTATAATTCTACGTATTGTTATGATGGTATAAAAAAATGTTTCCTTCTTATAAAAATCGTAGGTGACAGTTCGCGTTTTACGGCTTTCCGCACGCAAGTAAAGACGTAGTAAAAACCTTATAATACATTTTAACAGTAACTGGCACAAAATTCGTAAAGAATATGTAAAAAGAAGAAATATAAAACGTTTTGTTCTCAAGAAATCTAGAATAAAATTTCAGATAAAAGATAATGTCTGATCGTAAGAAAAAATCACTTTATCGCCAATAAATTGGGTCCAACGTTTGATCTCACAAGGCAGTCAAGGTTCGTTTGTTTACAAAAGTTTCAGAACAAACAATGGCGCCTTTAAAAACGATGTCAAATTACGTATTGATTGATGGCACTTTGCCAGAGATGCGTAAAAATAGAGATTTACAAAAATAGTAAAGTCTTTGTACCTGTATTTACTATTCAGGTACCTTAAAAATATACATCACCATGTAATGCCATATTTACATCTTTATTATGCACATTTGTTCATAAAAACGGGACTAGCCTTGGCTAAGAAATCACGTTACCATTAAGTACAAAAATATAATTATCTAAAAATTCGTTATTCACATTTTTTTACTTTAAATTATTCGAAAGTTCAGTCGTATTCTTACACGAAGAGAATTATTATATTCGTTGAACACAAACGTTACAAAAATATATTTTAAAAATTAATTAATGATTTTCGGACGGAATCCACTTCCATTCATTCACTTCAGGGTTTAAAAGTCACTTTATAAGTCTTTTGTTAACACTTTAAGAGAGAAAGTTTGTTATTCACTATTTATGTTATAGTTATGGTTTTATAACTCCGTAGTGGTCTCCACTGGTGATTGGTCGTAATTATAACCGGAGAAGTTTCTCTTGCCGAACGTTACATTATCGTTGTCTGATGCCCTGGAATACAAAGAGCTATTATTACGATAAGCTGTTCAATTTGTGAGGTAAATGTACTATCAAAGAACTACATATCTAAGCAGTTTGAAAACAAAATCCCGTGAACACGATGACTACATATGTTACCGCCCCGGTTCAATTGCGGCCGAGCGCTGTAAGCAGAAATAGTCCTTATGGTGTATAGATATGAACTTCTTCGATGGTACATACGTGCTGGGTTAAAGATTTTTCCACAGAAATGTCAAAAGACCGATAAATTATCGGAACGTTCTATTTGATCTGAATGTATGCCGAGCTGCAGTATAGCCACTTGGGACCCAACAAGATAAGTACAGCAGAAGATAGTTTTAGCTAATGTAGCAGATAGATCGGTCTAATGGTGGGTTCTCGTAGCTAAACGTTGACCAAGTATGAAATCTGTACCCCTAGTGCACTCCTGAAAAAGGCTGCTCCCAAAATACGGCAAATTACTCGATCTTTTAGATATTGTGAGGCTCTCGAGCTGTAGGTATTTGAACATGAAACTACAATAATCAAAACGAACCTCTGCAATCCAGGTATTTCATCATACGCCATAATAGGCTGCGTAGTTTTCTTCTTATGATTGTTTCCACCATTTATTTTCCTTCCCAGCGTCGTAGCCAACAACCCGCCACCAACTCCATTGTTGTTGACGCGCGGTAACGTTCCTATCGCGTTGTTGAGTGGATGAGCGTTCGGCACTCGACGGTTGAGTGTTTGAGTGTTGCGTATGAGTGTTGAGTTGTTGGCTATTGGCTCGAATAGTTGGCTGTTGTGCATGTTGTTGAGTGTGCCGCCGTTTTCATTAACGCTTGAGGCGCGGGCTGTGGTTGCTGTTTCTGAGAGGGTTGGGCTGCGTTCGCCTGGAAATAATTGTTAGGTACTTTATATTAAACATGACATTTTTTTGTGTGACATTTATAAGAAAAAGTTTGCAAATAATGTTTTTGCAGGCATTTAATAACATGTACATTGTGCTGGGAAAACACTTCGTCGTTCATAAGCTTAGTCATATTCATCGCTTGTATAACCTTTTTATTTTTGTCTTTGCGGAGCGGGAGGGCGTGTCTGACTCTTACTGACTAAAACCCATCCCGAGGTGGAGGAGGATGTTGCCAGAGGCCACGGTATCCCTTTCGGACTTTCCCGCGACCCCGGACGCTTGTATGATTCTATTGTTGTGCAAGAGAAATATTCAATATCTTTTGTATTTGTTTTGACTTTATAGAAGCGATTTATCTGAAAGTTCGGTAAATAATGTAGCTAATGAACTAATTGTTTCTGAGTATTACTCTTTGTACACAGACGTTTATCTTGCCGTGAAAAACTACGGTTTATACGCTACGTGTAGGCACGGTCGTCAGTGTTGTATGGATCAATAAGGAAGCTTGTTGACAGACACGTTTTTCTACGGCGCGGTTTATACGCCGTACCGTAAAGAAACCGTGCCGTGTACAAAGGGCCTTAGGTTCCCGAAAGGACGTGTACACTTGTATACAATGAATACTCCATAGGTTTAGGTTAGGTTAGGTTAGGTTAGGTTTTAGTTTGTTTAGGTAAACAAACCACGTGACGGGACAGCTGTCAAGTAAACGACTAAACCTGTCAATTCAGTTGTACTCTTCAATTTAGAAAAATTATAATTCGTTGACGATTAGAGTTTGGGCTCTTTACAATAGACAGATTATAAAATACAAATGTTATTATTATTATAAATCTAACAAAAAAAATGTGTTCAAGCATTTACATCTGATGAGTAAAGTTTAACAAACATTAATAAAAGAGGGTACTAATTTGGTTTCATCGTATTTTAAACAAGAAAGTGTCATCTATAAAAACCACTTTTACGATTTATTTACCTTTATTTAACTACCTAAACCTATGGAGTATAGATAAGATTTAATAACATAAAAAGTTAAACTTACCATTATCTTTCGATAGGTATTGCACGCTGTGTATGTTAAAAGCATGGTTGTTTGGACTGAAGTCTAGCTGTAAATCTGCGTCATCTACTGCCATGTTTAAGACCTGCAACAAATATGAATATTAATTATATTCTTAAGCAGAACCTAAATCAAAGTCAATGAATTATGAGCGAATGTTGTTGCGAAGTTATAGCATGCAAAAGTTAATCACAATATTATTGATGTGTAACATCTTCTCTCATTCTCTGTAGGAGTGGTTTCGTGAAAAGCGACGGGAGTGTGTAACTGAAAGCGTGCGCTATTTGATTTGGCCTATGAGCGCGCGCTATTTGATTTGGCCTATGAGCGCGCGCTATTTGAATTGGCCAAAGAGCGTGCGCTATTTGATTTGGCCTATAAGCGCGCACTATTTGATTTAGCCTATGAGCGCGCGCTATTTGATTTGGTCAAAAAGCGTGCGCTCTTTTTTTGGCCTATGAGCGCGCGCTATTTGATTTGGTCAAAGAGCGCGCGCTATTTGATTTGGCCAATGAGCGCGCGCTATTTGATTTGGCCTTTGAGCGTGCGCTATTTGAATTGGCCAAAGAGCGCGCCCTTTTTGATTTGGCCTATGAGCGCGCACTATTTGATTTGCCCAATGAGCGCGCGCGGTGCTTGAAACGACCTTGACGAGGCCGCGCCCCTAATGTTGCTTATTACCAAGGTGAGATGTTACACATTATTTGCGGCTACTATACTTTACTTAACTAACTTACTTTTTTTTTTCTATTGTTTTTTTTTTGTTACAAGACATTAAACATGCTAGAAACAGTGCTACCACTTAAAATTATTTTAAATTCATGAAAAAGTTTTTGTTTTTTGCTGTATTTGTATATACTTATCCATGCCTTTTTTCTGTACTTATCGAATTACTGTTCACAATAAAAATATTTTAGTACATTTTTCTCGTCTTCTACCGACTAGATTCTCACGAAAATCAGTCCAATAAAAACTTACTTGCAAAAATGTTCATCTCGCATGCAAAGCCAGCACTAATTATTACCATGCGAATGAATGATAAAGGTAGTACATACTCGTCTATTTACCTGTGTTTCGTACCGGGGCGCGGGGTCCTCCTCACTTGATTCGTAACCCGACGCCGGTCGAGGTGTTGGCATGCTCATACTTAGCGTGCCGTACTGCTGTATGGCTTGTTCTTTGTGTTTCTTGTATCTGTGGACAAAGTTTTTACATTAATGTTAACTATTTTTATATTCAACGTCTAGAAATGTTTTTATAGGCGAAGAGATATGGTACCTACAAGATAATTATGTAATATTTTTTTATAGGAACAAGGTGTGTTAAGTTCTTTCTTGCTCCGAAACTTATACGCTCGTAAGGGCTCATTCAAATGAGGACCATTCGTGTTTTTTGAAGGATGCTTTTTTTAGTGACGGATCCGCTGAAGCGCTCGACCAAGAACTGTCCGGGCCAGCAGCGGCGCGCGCGCCGGGCCCGCTTGGTGCTATATGAGGGCAAAGTCTGACCTGTTCCAAGAAGCGCAGATGTAGATCGTCGCAGTGATAGCAGCTATTAGCACCACGGCCGCTAGCGCGATGAGCGCGGCCGGCAGCGCCGTGGCCAGCGGCGCGGCCGCCTGCTGCACGCGGCGCGGCGGCGCGCGGGTCAGCAGCGGCGCGCGCGCCGGGCCCGCTTGGTGCTATATGAGGGCAAAGTCTGACCTGTTCCAAGAAGCGCAGATGTAGATCGTCGCAGTGATAGCAGCTATTAGCACCACGGCCGCTAGCGCGATGAGCGCGGCCGGCAGCGCCGTGGCCAGCGGCGCGGCCGCCTGCTGCACGCGGCGCGGCGGCGCGCGGGCCAGCAGCGGCGCGCGCGCCGGGCCCGCTTGGTGCTATATGAGGGCAAAGTCTGACCTGTTCCAAGAAGCGCAGATGTAGATCGTCGCAGTGATAGCAGCTATTAGCACCACGGCCGCTAGCGCGATGAGCGCGGCCGGCAGCGCCGTGGCCAGCGGCGCGGCCGCCTGCTGCACGCGGCGCGGCGGCGCGCGGGCCAGCAGCGGCGCGCGCGCCGGGCCCGCTTGGTGCTATATGAGGGCAAAGTCTGACCTGTTCCAAGAAGCGCAGATGTAGATCGTCGCAGTGATAGCAGCTATTAGCACCACGGCCGCTAGCGCGATGAGCGCGGCCGGCAGCGCCGTGGCCAGCGGCGCGGCCGCCTGCTGCACGCGGCGCGGCGGCGCGCGGGCCAGCAGCGGCGCGCGCGCCGGGCCCGCTTGGTGCTATATGAGGGCAAAGTCTGACCTGTTCCAAGAAGCGCAGATGTAGATCGTCGCAGTGATAGCAGCTATTAGCACCACGGCCGCTAGCGCGATGAGCGCGGCCGGCAGCGCCGTGGCCAGCGGCGCGGCCGCCTGCTGCACGCGGCGCGGCGGCGCGCGGGCCAGCAGCGGCGCGCGCGCCGGGCCCGCTTGGTGCTATATGAGGGCAAAGTCTGACCTGTTCCAAGAAGCGCAGATGTAGATCGTCGCAGTGATAGCAGCTATTAGCACCACGGCCGCTAGCGCGATGAGCGCGGCCGGCAGCGCCGTGGCCAGCGGCGCGGCCGCCTGCTGCACGCGGCGCGGCGGCGCGCGGGCCAGCAGCGGCGCGCGCGCCGGGCCCGCTTGGTGCTATATGAGGGCAAAGTCTGACCTGTTCCAAGAAGCGCAGATGTAGATCGTCGCAGTGATAGCAGCTATTAGCACCACGGCCGCTAGCGCGATGAGCGCGGCCGGCAGCGCCGTGGCCAGCGGCGCGGCCGCCTGCTGCACGCGGCGCGGCGGCGCGCGGGCCAGCAGCGGCGCGCGCGCCGGGCCCGCGGGGGACTGCAGGCGCGCCGCCACCGCTTGGTGGATGCCGCCGTCTATCGCTCTGAAATAACGTAGATAAGGTTATTTCATTGGCTAATAGATACTTTCAGATAGTGCAATCCACGACGACGCGCCCCACTCCGCGATTACTGTACTGTAAGCCGTACTGTAGTACGGAGCGGAGCGTAGTGAGGCGCGTCGTCGTGGATTGCACTATCTATACTACACTGCCTACACATCAATCAGTCGACAATCATGAATGTTTGTTAGTCAATTCTTGATAAAATTCTGGATAAATCCACTTTTTTTTAGAGGTAAAATTGAATAGTGTTATTTTTACCAGACTACGGAAATGGACTGGATTTATTAGCAGCTTAAAAAAGCGGCGACGGATGAATTGTCCAAACAAACGTAATACCAAAATCATTTGTCGGATTTAGACAGTATTTTTAAAGGCTTTTAGATTATTTCCAATCAAATTTATTTGGAAAAAAAAAATGTAGATTATAAAGTACAACACAACTTAGATGTAGCATCGGCAAAATTCGTTAAACCGATCACCATCTGAACTGAGTGCGCATTCAAAATCAACAATATTTATTACTACTTTACCTGAAAATGATCTTTACTAACTTTTATAACTTCACAAGTTATTGCGTTTGCGTAAATACATTCCTAAATAGTAGATTGTTCGCCAAGGGAGCAAACAACTATATTTAAGGCGAGAGTGTTTTTTTGAATCCAGAGTGGAGCGAAGGATTCTAAAGTAGAATCCTGAGCGTAGCGAGGGATTCTAAAGTAGAATCCTGAACGCAGCGAGGGATTCAAAGTACGTCACTCGAGCTTAAAATAGTGTTGCTCCCGAGGTGAACACTACTTTTCATCACCCTCTATGAAAAAAAAAAACTTGTACGGTACTACCCTCATTTCTCACGTATGATTTAAAACCAAAACAAAAAATATAACAGCCGCCATCTTGGATTTACATTTTGAACTCTTTATCGACTTTAGCAGCTTTAAAAACTCCTGCCTTCACGTCTGCACCCTCAAAAACTATGATAACGACATCCATGACGAAAAATTTTAAAATTTTTGTAGCCGCCATCTTGGATTTATATTTTGACCTCACTATCGGCTTTAGAACCCTCGAAAACTATGAAAACGACACCCATGACGGAAAAAATAAAAATTATCGTAGCCGCCATCTTGGATTTACGTTTTGACCTCACTATCGGCTTTAGAACCCACGAAAACTATGAAAATGACACCCATGACGAAAAAATTTAAAATTATCGTAGCCGCCATCTTGGATTTACGTTTTGACCTCACTATCGGCTTTATAACCCACGAAAACTATGAAAATGACACCCATGACGAAAAAAATTAAAATTTTTACTGCCGCCATCTTGGATTTACATTTTGACCTCACTATCGGCTTTAGAACCCTCGAAAACTATGAAAACGACACCCATGACGAAAAATTTGAAAATTTCCGTAGCCGACATCTTGGATTTACGTGTTGACCTCACTATCGGCTTTAGAATCCACGAAAACTATGAAAATGACACCCATGAAGAAAAATTTGAAAATTTTCACAGCCGCCATCTTGGATTTTCATTTTGATCTCACTATCGGCTTTGGCACCGTCGAAAACTATGAAAACGACACCCATGACGAAAACTTGGAAAATTTTCAAATTTTTCGTCATTGGTGTAAATCTTGGATTTACATTTTGAACTCTTTATCGACTTTAGCAGCTTTAAAAACTCCTGCCTTCACGTCTGCACCCTCAAAAACTATGATAACGACATCCATGACGAAAAATTTGAAAATGTTTGTAGCCGCCATCTTGGATTTACATTTTGACCTCACTATCGGCTTTAGAACCCTCGAAAACTATGAAAACGACACCCATGACGGAAAAAATAAAAATTATCGTAGCCGACATCTTGGATTTACGTGTTGACCTCACTATCGGCTTTAGAACCCACGAAAACTATGAAAATGACACCCATGAAGATAAATTTGAAAATTTTCACAGCCGCCATCTTGGATTTTCATTTTGACTTCACTATCGGCTTTGGCACCGTCGAAAACTATGAAAACGACACCCATGACGAAAAATTGGAAAATTTTCGTCAGGTGTCGTTGCCGCCATCTTGGATTTTCATTTTGACCAGGCTTGTCAAAGTGTGAATAATAATTCACACTTTCTCTCTCTTTCTTGCCAGCCTGTTACTTGTTCATACAATTTTCGGGATTGATCTCCTTGGTGATTGGAACTTTTTCTAACAATATCCACATTCCAAATTCAAATCTACTTTGCTCCCTAGGGATCAAAGTGCTATTTTGGTCCCTGTTTACGAAGAACAAACTAGGTCTTTTTGAATAGATGTGATGAAAAAACATTTGTAAAATTGAAATGAATGAATGCAAATTTTCAAATTTATGCTACATCTAAGTTGTGTCGTGCTTTATGTGCCTACATAAACATTCTGCATCGAGGTCAGTACCAATAAATTTCGTATTGTGTCGCATTTACTTTGCTTGATGGGATTATAATATTATTTTCATCACATCAATTCAAAAAGAGCGCGATGGCCGTCTGTCTGTCTGTTTGTCTGTCCGTGGTTTAGCTTAAAAACTATTGGTATCAAAAAAAGTGGTAAAATATTTTTGAAAATAACAATTATTTAGGGTATCTCCCTTACATGTAAAGTAGGGATGACAATTTTTTTTTTCGTCCTTCCCATAGTGTGGGATATCGTTGGTAGTGGTGGTTAATAAAAGGTATAGCGCCAAAACATAACACCTTATGTGTACAAAGCATCTAGCGTTTGCTAGATCGACTGACTTCGCGCTAGAATATAGCACTTCAACAAACGAAAAGTCTTAACGCGCACAGCGGAGCCAGAACGGGATAGCAATATAGTTTTATAGTCTTACACAGCGCGTCGGGTGAACTCGGGCGACAGTCGGCCCGCGTCGTCTATTATTACGTAACGCGTATGATGTAAATAGTTCATTTTTTGTAAATAAAATCTATGAACTTTTAAATACGACTATAATAAATAATAATTGTCTTACAAGAATTTTATTATAACATTTAATGAATTTTATTATAAACAGCCCTAAGCCTGGAAACTGAAAGAAAGTTCATTGATTTCTAATGCTTCAATAGATATTATTATATTCTTTCGTGTACAGTACTTAATTATGCGCGGTAAATGTTATCTCACAACGCAGATAACATTTACCGCGCATCATTAAGTTCGCGTCTAGCGTGTTGCCAAATAAAATGATAACGTTTCCGCGTTTAGACTGCGGCTGAGGTTTGTAACAACGTGTTATAATGATAGCGTATAAACAACGCGCTAGAAAAATATATTTTATAGTCTATAGTTTATAGCGGATTTGAACATCACTAATCGTTGGATAGGTCTTTCAAAAATATTGGGGGTTTGGTAAGACCGTTTTTTGATTAGGTAAACTGTTCGTGACTTATCAAGCTTTAAGAGTCCTATTACATTTTTTTACGGAAATTCATGATTTTTGACCATGTAATTTTCAGCAGCAGTAAGATATTTTAATTATTTGATTATAATAACTATAGTGCCATTCTCTTTATTGTAAGTTGGAGTTGCACATTTTAACTTTTCATGTCGTGTAATTTACTATGAATATTTTACGAACTCAGTTTACAAGGAAAAACGTCGGCAAGTCAAGTGTGACCCCCCCCCCCCCTCTACCAACTAAACCGTTGTAGTTAGAAATTCAAATGTCACGACAGTAGTAGTAGTAGAAGTTTAAAGGAAAACTGTCACAGCTAAGTAGGCTTTACAGATTAACGAGTAACAATCGACCAACTTAAATTTGCAGTTTGAAAAACATGTTCTCCCATACATTTCGCATGAGAGAACATGTTTTTCAACTACAATGTTAAGTTTGTTCTTGGGATAAATTCATCCCAACTACGGAACCCTTTATTGTGCGTGGTCCGACAAGAACTTGGCTGTTTTGTTTTTTAATGATGAATTTGAATATATCAATATCTCTGAAGTTACTGAATTAATGGTTATTAAAAATCCTTGTTTTTTATTATTCTTAGCTCGGAACGCTTTTATTTATCTGAATTTAAGGACATCGCGTAGGTAAATATTAATTATTGGAATATTTGTCTATTACTAATATGTACTTTGCATTACACTTTTATTATTTGAATTGTATTAATTATTTAGTCATAACAATATTTGAAGTTTAGTAAAAAAGGAATAGGTATCTACTGCAATAAGACAGAAAAAGCCTTAGTTTTTTAATGTTGAGACCACCATAAAGGAAATAAATAAACATAAACAGGCTTAGCCCACGTTCGCACGAAGAAAAATATTGTTTTTTCAAACAGAGATAGCAATATTCCAAACGAATTTTGCACACATCTCGACTTGTAGTTGCGAGCTTTGCTCTCCGCGCTCTTAAGTATGTTTGGCCGATCGTAACTGTTTTCAGTTACTATTGACCGGTCGCTCGATTTCGGTCGGATAATTTTTTAAATAGTTTTTACTATTTATCGGATTTTGCTTCACTTGATGAGACAGCACATTCATATTTAGAATGTTTTTGAAGTTAATTTGATGGGAACCACTCTTCCGAATTTTATCTTACCGAACTATATTTCGCCGATTTACAAAATAACTATTTGCTATTGGCCGAAGCCTCATTTCAACTTTTTTTCATTTGCCAAATAATTTATTTGCCATATTTTCAACACACCGAAACAACATTTTACGGAATATTATTTGGTCACTAATATATAACCTTACTTTTTAACGATTACTTGGTAGCATTTTCCAAATAAAATAGTGTCAAGCCTGCTTGCACGCTGCATGCTGCCTGCTTGCATGCTGTATGCTTGGAGCAAGCATTTGTTTGCATACTTCTTACTGGGACCACTTTACCACTTTTGTTCATAATCAGCTGTTTTATTAAGTGCCATTACATTTAAATTCAACTACTTATTATCGTTTCGTTTTTTTTTACGTCATCGTAGTCACGTCTTCCACTGTATCGGTTGACTACAGTACAGTTATTAATTAAACAAATTGTAGGTAGAATGAATGTAACTTGTAACAATGTTCGGGGATTGCGTACAAAAACGTCAGTATTTTATAGAAACGTGTGTGTTAATTTCTACGATAGTATTTGCTTAACTGAGACTTGGCTTATTGAAGGTAT
This sequence comes from Xanthia togata, assembly GCA_963853775.1. Taxonomy (NCBI): domain Eukaryota; kingdom Metazoa; phylum Arthropoda; class Insecta; order Lepidoptera; family Noctuidae; genus Xanthia; species Xanthia togata. The sequence continues at coordinate 17,359,833 of OY970801.1, read as the reverse complement.
TAGTGACCGCGAATTGTTTGACGACCGTTACATAGTGTGGAGGCGCGATAGAAATTATTCTAATACAAAGTAAACTTTGGGGGGTGGAGTACTTATTGCGGTGCGACGGGAACTTGTCAGTGATCTACGCAGTGAATGGTTCTCGTCTGCTGAAGACTTGTGGATCACTATCACCCTTCATAGGAAAAAACCGCGTGTGTCATACAAAATGCATCTGTGTGTAGTGTACATCTGCGATCAGAAGCTTGGCCACTCCCAGGCAGGTCAGTTAACTATTTTTTCTAATAACCTAACAGACATTGTTCAGAAGCATCCCACTGATAAGTTTCTAGTTCTTGGAGATTTTAACCTACCAAACATAATCTGGAATCCAGATGATGATGGTCATTCTGTTCGGCCTAATAATATCCAAGGTCATGTTCAGGTTAATCTCTTTGATAATTTTACCGTCTGCAACTTCTCGCAATACAATTCGCATGTAAATGTGAACAACAAAATACTAGACTTAGTTTTGTCTAATAGCGAGGTCTCAGTAGCGGGTTGTGGTGATCCCCTGGTGCCGGAAGATTCGCATCACAAGACTCTCTGTGTGTCTGCTGACTTCGTGGAACTTCACACTCTTCCTGCACTTCCTCGTGTTAAATTTATGTACAGGTCGGCCGATTATACGGCCATTAATCACCGGCTTAGCCAGATTGACTGGTACAGTGAAATGAGCACGAGAGCATTCGAGGATGCTGTATCATTTTTCTACGACACGCTCAATGATTTGCGTGATTCTTTTGTACCAGTTAAGACGGTCGTCCCATCCAGTAAATATCCTCTCTGGTACAAGGTGCCTCTGATAAAAATTCTTAGAGAAAAAGCGAAGCACCACTCTAAATTCAAGAAATACGGAAACCAATATGATCATGAGTTTTTCGTTTTACTCCGACAACGTGCTAAGTTAGTTGAAAGCGAAATGTTTAGCTGCTATATTAAAAAAATTGAAGAAGGTATATTTAAGACCCCCAAAGCGTTTTGGTCATACGTCAAGTCTAAAAATCAAACGAATTCGTATCCTTCCTTACTCAAATATAGAAACTGCACTTCCAGTAACGGAGAGGTTATCTGCAACATGTTTGGCGACTATTTTTACTCGAACTTTCTAAATACTGATAGTAGCACCTACGGTGACAACGGCCTATCTAATGAGCGTGCGCGGGGTTCTAGCATGCATTTGGGCGGTATTACTTCAGACATACATTCGGTCGAAGTTAGTGAATTGGAAGTATTTAAACTATTAAAAGGAGTCGACTTGACAAAATCTGCAGGACCAGATAATATCCCGCCTATTTTTATATTTAACTGTGCTAAAAGTCTGACTACCCCTCTTTCACTTTTGTTCCAGCGATCCCTAGCTGTGGGTGAGGTACCTGCAATTTGGAAGTCAGCGTTGATCTCTCCGATTCACAAAAAAGGGCCTAGGGACATCGTGGAAAACTATAGACCTATCTCCACACTATGCCTTTTTGCTAAAATGCTCGAAAAAATAGTATATAAGCAGCTGTATGCTACTCTTAAGTTAAGTATGTTAAGTATTAGTGACCGTCAACATGGTTTCCTGCGAGGTCGGTCCACAACCACCAATCTCATTCTTTGCAGTGATTACTTGACTGAATGTATGTCTCGTCGCACACAAGTAGATGTAATCTACACAGACTACAGCAAGTGTTTTGATCGCCTGGATCATGCTATACTCTTGCGTAAGCTATTAGCTATAGGTATCAGTGGAAATCTTTTCAGGTGGTTCTCGTCATATGTAGCCAACAGATGTCAAACTGTTGTTTTGAATGGATACACATCCAGAACTATGTTTATCCCCTCGGGGATTCCTCAAGGATCGCTACTGGGACCCTTAATGTTCAACATTTTCATTAATGACGTCTCTTCATGTTTCTCGAACTCAAAGGTTCTTTTGTTTGCGGATGATATGAAGGTTCTAAGTGAAATTGTAACTGAGGAAGATGCTGAACTTCTTCAACTTGATCTGGATAGATTCCAAGAGTATTGTGTCGCCAACCGCTTGGATTTAAATGTCTCGAAATGCTACTTATGTACGTTCACTCGCAAACCTAAACCTATTCTTTATGATTACAAGCTAACTAACACTTCAATATCCAGAGTTAATACGATTAGAGATTTAGGCGTCACTTTTGACTCGAAACTTCTTTTTGACACACACATTGATAAAATGATTAAAAAAGCTTCCAAGGCACTAGGTTTCATCATGAGAATATCAGCCGATTTTAAAAATATAAAAACATTCAAAATTCTTTATTGTGCCTTTGTGCGCAGTCATCTCGAATATTGTTCACCAGTATGGAATCCTATTTATGTTACTTACGTTAATCGCATCGAAAGTATTCAAAGGAAGTTTTTGAGGTACATTCAGTATAGATCTAAAATCTATTTACCTGACTATCATAGTCGACTACGATGACGTAAAAAAAAACGAACTTATAGTTGAAAAGTTTTAGGTGAAATAAAATTCGGTCAAATATTTTTCGATCTTATGATAGGTAAAGAAAGAAAGTCTTTCTGCCGCAGCGAGGAGTCCTGGGACGCAGTGGTATCCTTCTGCGAAACAGTCATTTCGCAGAAGGAGGCTGCGGAAAGGGAACGGGAGATTGCTTCCGCAACTTGATCCGCAGCAGACGCACCGGGCGTCGGCGGAGGGCGAATAACGCCCACTTCCAGCCCCCCTAAATGGGTCCAGGGGCGACGGATCTGGGGAAATTCGTCGCCCCCTACTCCTTAGGACCCGAGATGGCGGCGCGTAGTGTTCCACGCGCGCCTCTCTATGATGTTAAGGGGGAGTTTAACACCTCACTCCCCCCTAACTCGAAGTGGCCCACAGAGGTGGGCCGACACTAGCCGGGGATCGCGAAAGTCGCATTAGATCACGTGATCCCCGGCGCAAGTGTGAGACGGAACACCGGGGTGGTTTTAGTCAGTAAGAGTCTGACAGACCCCTCCGCCCTCCCCAGGGCGGAGGACATCCATGAGGATTTCCCCCCGTAATCAAAAAAAAGGTAACCTACTTTGATAGTTGGAAAATCCCAATATCCCGACGTCTATTTTTATAGAAAAGAAGACGAATCAAATGAATAAAGAAAGACAGAATATTGAAGATATTATTATTATAGTTCTGGCCGAAAACATCGCACCACTTTTCGCAATAACAAAAATAATAACAACTTACTTTTTTACAGGCTTCGACTCCCTACTCAGAATCGCTCCCGTATTCGGATCAACGAGATACAACCACACATCGGTGCCCTTCGTGTCACTCTCAAGTGTTCCATTCTCTCCGAGGTAATGTCTTGAAGTCAGTTTCTCCAAACCAGCGTAAAGTCCGGTTTTCTCTTCAATGGCAGTGAGTAAGCTTCGTGATCGTCGACGCATAACGTCCGCGTTCAGTTCCGACACTTCGACGACTAGTTGGTTTTCTTTTTGGAGGAGGTTTATCTGGAAATAAAAGTATAAAAATAAGAAGATAATAATCTGTATACTTTATATAAAACATTGGTCAGGCAGTGTCTTTCCATAGTCCTAGTAGATAAGCAGTGCACTTTAGCCACCCAAGCCCATAATCCAATATCTTTGTTTCCATATCCTGCAATAGTTCTACACCAACCGGGGGGTTGTCCTTGGGTGCAATTGCATAGTGCGAACAAGGATAATCGTCAGTTGGTGCCTTATTTAATTAATAAACGTGTAACGGGCTTCTGCGAGTTGGCTTCAGCCCCTCGTAAGCCTTTCAAAGGTCCCGGTGCCCAGGGTCTCGCGAAATGTCAAGAAGAAAATAAATAAGTTAATATTAGGTGTAAACAAGTACAAAAAAGTACGCATGGTATACAAACAACGTCATGAATTATTCAATCGACGCTGTATTCTATGATAGAGAATTATTTTCGGGCAAACCGTCACTATAAATTCATTACATGATTCAAGACATCCTACGGCAAATAATTTTCGTCGGTAAAAAAAAAAAAACTGCTATTCCATACATTCAGGCCGTGTAGTTACACTTTTGTATAAAACAAAAGTATACCTACCTAATGCGAAATGTGGACAACCTCCTCGTATCATCTCCACCGTCAGGAATACATTAGATATGTAACAAACTTATAAAGAATGGATATAAAATGTGCAAGTACTCACAATAACCGAAGCCCTCGCAATATTATAATCCTGCGCAGAATTAGGGTTGTCTCTCGCAGTGACACTAAACTTGAACGGTAGCACTTCTTTAGGCACGTTCTCGAACGTCTTTATATTGCTTATCACTCCGGTATCAGCGTCCAGACTGAAGTACTCTTCGGCAGCCTTCGTCCAAGAGTTCTTTTGGTACTCTAGCTTGCCGAAATCCCCACTGTCCTTGTCTTTTGCCTAGAATTAAATTAAAAATGGTTAGTTAATGTTTTACAATGAAAAATGGTTCGTCATATTAATGGAATGAACAGGTACAACTAATTATCCAATGTATTGTTAATTCGTTTCATCATTAGATGATTAACTGCGCTATTTAAATAACGAAGAACAATTTTACTGCACAGGACGTAGAGTAATTTACGATGTTTCATAGGGATAATAATTTACATGATGTTTAATCATTTGAAGGATTTACAGTCAAGCTTAAATAGCTTAAGCATAGCTAAAGGTTGTCTGTAAAAGATCGCTTTAAGCGATAAGACCGCCCATTGTGTTACCCTATGTAAAATTTCTAAATTTATGTCTGTAATTTTTATGGTGTACAATAAAGAGTATTCTATCTATCTATGTATCTTCCGCATAATAGGGATGATGCCTGGGTCAAAAAAAAGAAATTCTATTTAGTCCGTCAGTCAGATAATAAAAAAATATTAGACACGTATTTTTTGCTTTATCATATTAATAAAAAATGACTCAGATACAACGCATTATAGTTGGGGAGTGCGGGTTGATACGTCACAAGTATTTATAAAATCTACATACAAGTGACGTCATGGCACATTATAACTCAATGTATCGCCGTAATCTTTTGATAACGTAAAAAAAGAAAAAATACGTGTACGTTATTTTTTCATAATCTATATTACGGACAAAAACATTTTTTTAGTCATCATCCCTATTTCTAAAGCGATTGTCTAGGCAAATACAGATTTTGTTCCTTACAATGTACCTTACATGAACTAGAGATTTCAACATGTTTTGTTGTGAATTTTGCCATAGTGCATTCCGGGCTTATGACTTACAATTTCAATTCATACAAGCTTGAAACTCACCTTAACTTGCAAAACATTGGTCCCCAACAACATGTCTTTGGTCACGATCGCGAAGTACTTTCCCTTCGCGATGGAAATACTGCTTTGTTCAGGGAACACAAACACTGGGTCGTTGTCATTCGCATCTGTTACATGCACTTTGATCGTAGCTTTACTGCTCTCTGGGTTTATCAGACCCTGGATGGATTCTAGTTGGACTTCTAAAGAGTATTCTCCAAGAGTTTCGTAGTCTAAGGAACTTGTGTTGAGGTAAATGGCGCAGTCTCGTTCGTCTGTTAGTTTCACGTAGAATACTCCTGTAAAAGATGTTTTATATTAAATTTCTCCAAAAAAAACCCGCCAAGTGCGTGTCGGACCACGCACAATGAAGGGTTCCGTAGTTGGGATGAATTTATCCCAAGAACAAACTTAACTTAGTAGTTGAAAAACATGTTCTCCCATACATCGAAATACGTCACGGTCAATTCTCCACTGCAAATGTAAGTTTGTAATCGCATTTTTTTATGTATTAAACTCAAACTCAAACTCAAATCATTTATTCCAAATAAACCAATTACAGGTACTTTTGATTTGTCAAGGGGTCGGTCAGTCAGAAAGATGAAGCTAGTTGCCCATTCCAAAGCGTAGTAGGTTCCTATGGAGAAGAACGGGCAAGAAACTCCATGGACACTCTTTTAAATTAGAATATTGTTACAAAACATTGGTTACATCATTCATGTTGAAATTATACATGTGAGAACAATGTGGTAAATCGTGCACGTTAAAAGCGACCATAATAAAAATATAAAAACAAAAATAATTAAAATAAGCCATGGCAGCTAAGAGATGACCAGTCCCCACTGACGGCGCCCGTTCACGAACATGACGCATGGATCAGCATCATTTAGCTCAACCATTTTGAAGGGAACTTAATGATCCAACACACACGCCACCACCAGCGAGACATTTGAGTGAGAATGACATACTCTCACCCGCCAGGGTACATTCAAGTCAATGAAAGACGTACTCAGTAAATGGTAGATTTAAAGTAGGTAAACAGTGCTCACATATGTGCAATGCAATTATATAATACTAAGAGATTGAATTTATACAATGTAAATATATTTTTTCAATCTTCAGCAGCTCCAACATATTTCTCCATCATATTTTCCAATGCTAATCAATTAGTTTATGCGCCCTTGTGGAGCTGGACCAGCGTTGAGCCAAGCATTTTTGTCAGCGATGTAATCCCCCAACTTATAATATGCTTGGCAGCATAGTGTGCGTTTTATGCAAGATTTAAATTTCGTTTCATTCAATTGGAGTATGTGGGGAGGTATTTTATTGTAACATTTTACACAGTGCCCCATGAAAGATGAGTCTACTTTAGCCAGTCTGAAACACGGTTGAACTAATTGGTCCCTATTTCTAGTCCCATAATTGTGTCTATCACCTATTTTACTGAACATACTTAGATTTTTCCTTACGTACATGATGTTCTCATAGATATATTGACAAGGTACCGTCATAATGTTAATATCTTTAAATAGTTCCCTTAGGGAATCGCGTCTGCGGAGGCCATATATTGCTCTGATGGCTCTTTTCTGCAGAATAAAAATCGATTCGATATCTGCAGCCCGTCCCCATAGTAAAATACCGTAAGACATGATACTATGAAAGTAACTGAAATAGACTAGCCTCGCGGTATCTACATCAGTAAATTGACGGATTTTTCTCACAGCATATGCTGCTGAACTTAGCCGTCCTGCAAGAGATGTTAAATGAGGACCCCATTGCAGCGTTGAGTCGAGCGTGATCCCCAAGAAAACAGTTTTATCGACGAATTCTAGTTTCTCCCTATTTAATACTATTTCACAAACACTACTTTTAACATTCGGCAAAGCAAATCTTATGCATTTAGTTTTATGTTAAATGAGGACCCCATTGCAGCGTTGAGTCGAGCGTGATCCCCAAGAAAACAGTTTTATCGACGAATTCTAGTTTCTCCCTATTCAATACTATTTCACAAACACTACTTTTAACATTCGGCAAAGCAAATCTTATGCATTTAGTTTTTTTACCATTTAATACTAAATTGTTAGCAGTGAACCAATTTTGGACCTGCAGTAGGGCGTTATTTACGTCGTCAAGATTTGATTCACGTCTATTTATCTTAAAAATTAGAGAAGTATCGTCAGCAAATAACACCATTTGTGGTTTGTTTTTTAATAAATGGGGTAGATCATTAATATATACTAAAAAGAGGAAAGGACCCAATATTGAGCCTTGTGGAACACCCATTTTTACTTTTAGACCGAGTGAATTGACACCGTTAATTTGAACTTGCTGTTGTCTATCATTTAAATAAGAGTTTACCAAACTGAGCGCAAGCTTACCTAGTCCGTAATGCTCAAGTTTCAAGAGCAAGGTTTCGTGATTTACGCAGTCAAATGCCTTGGAAAGGTCACAAAAGATTCTTATGGCATCTTGGGCCGCCTCCCATGCTGTAAATATGTGTTTTAATAAGGCGACACCGGCGTCAGTCGTACAACGTCCTTTGGTGAACCCATATTGTTGTTCGTGGAAGATTTGGTTGGAGTTAAAATGATTAAGCATTTGATTGAGCATTACCTTTTCGAACACCTTGCTGAATACCGGCAGCACGGATACTGGTCTATAATTGTTAGTGTCTTTACTGTCCCCAGATTTAAAAAGTGGTACAACCTTACTGTATTTAATTAAATCCGGGAAAACTCCTTGATCCACGCACAAATTAAATATTAAAGCTAAATATGGTGCTATAGTCTCGATTATGGATGTACAAACTTTGATAGATAATCCCCATAGATCTTCAGTCAATTTGATTTTGATTTGCCGAAAAGCTTTTACAACTATCATAGGGTTTATATGTTTAAATTGAAATTCAACCGGGCAGCCGTTTGTAACGTTCGCTTTTAATAAATCAATTGAGACATCGGGTGAGGAATTTAAAGCTTCCGTCGTTTTTGATAGTATATTAGTAAAGAAATTTACAAATTCTTGAGCTACTTCTAAGTTAGAGCTTATGGGACCACGTTCAGTCTCCAATGTGTACTCAGTGTTTCGTATTTTTTCTCTGTTAGTTTCATTATTTATTACTTTCCAAACCGTTTTTATTTTATTTTCTGCTGATTTGATCTTATTGCTAATATACAGAGCTTTAGCTGTCTTGCAGGTATTTCTAAATATTTTCGAATATGTAGCAACATACTTGTTGAAAGTTTCTGTGTTAATGTAAGGCTTAAGGCCATACAGCTCGAACAGTCTTTCCCTACTTATCCTAATACCTCTAGTTGCCCAGTCACTAAAAATAAAATTAGGGCAAATATTTTTTGTTTTCTTTTCAAAAGTTTGATTGAATTCAGTGTGCACTATTGAAAAGAAATCCTCATACAATTTATTTGCATCTTCCATATTATGGCCCAGACCATTTAACTTATTATGTAGGGTACTATTGAATCTATTTAATTTGCCAGTTGTTATTGGTCTAAATTGTATTTGCACTTTTTGCTTAACTGTTTGAAAGTTACCGTTTGTCCACTATGATCAGACGGCAAATAATTTACGATGGATTTATCTAAATAATCGCAATCGCAGAAGACATTATCGATACAAGTAGCAGAAGTTGGGGTTACTCTAGTTAAACAAGTAAGTTTTAAGTAAAACTACTTAGGGCCGATTTTTCAATCCTCAGTTAAATCTTTGAATAGTTATCTAGCGTATAAAATTATCTGGCTGTTTATCAGGCGAATAAATATTTTCAATTTTTCAATCATTTAATAACTGAAGAATAGTTATCTGTTGTATTTGTTAACCAACTTCACACTATCATGTGCAAGCGAGATGCACAGATACACAGTATTCAACGTGTTAGACAAGAATAGAAACAAAACGTATGTTTGACATTTTGACGAGATTTCTTGTCTTTTGTTTAGATCCACAGATGGTCAGCAATTATGGCGACCTTTTTTTTGTTGTTGTTTGTAGCTAAGTTGATAGGAGGGCACGTATTTAGTTGCTACGCATTTATCTGATCATTTTCAGTTAAAAAGAAATTCTATGTGTGTTAATTGAGTTTTCGACTTGGTACTAAAATTTTAGCCTAATGGTTTTAAATTGTTACATAATTTCGTCCCGAAAATGTAAGAAAAGTGATATATTTGGAGACATTTAAAAATTCAATCAAAAACATCCATGTTTTCAACAATACAAGAGCACGAAAACAGGCAGAGGCAAAGCACATTAAAACCCCAAACAAAACAAACGTCAAAACATTATTTATTCCCTAGAATAACGTACTAACCGAGGCTTGAAGCGACAGTTAACTTTATTCCTCAGTTACGGGCTTTATTCGTCAGATACGGACTATCTGACTATTGAAAAATCCAGAATCATGCTATCTATGGAATAAACGCTATTCGATTCTTTATCTGAGGATTGAAAAATTGGCCCTTACTCGTATTATCATTTTTTTACTAGCTAGATTTTTTTTAAGCTCCGTGGGAACATAGATCTACGTATTTGATATTAATTTCTACTTGATACCTCCACGTATTCCTGAGAAAATGGGTGTTAATTAAGAGATCCTATAAGTTACGTTTTTTTCCTTTTGAGGAAACCTAAAAATGGGCTTCGTTCGAGTTGACACATGTCGGGCAGTTTTGAAACATACCGTGAATATTTTGAAGTGTTACTGACCACACGTTTTCGGACCAGAGTTCTCTCTTTATGGTTTTATATAAGCCCTTACTTTTCGAGAAAAAAAAAAGCCGAACAAAACACGGCGGTTTTTACTTAATATTGTACGGTGGTACGGAACCCTTCGTGTAGACCGGTTTTTTATTCTTTGTCTTTACTTAGAGGAAACATTCCGAACTTCGTTGTATTTTATCAAAACCAATGTTAGATTTTCAGCTTAGAATGTTTATTTTAATTTTATATTTTTTTATTATAGTGGCAATAAAAATACACAATCTGAAAATTCCAACTGCCGACCTATTACGGTTCATGAGATACAGCCCGCTGACAGACAGACGGGCATCGGATGCTTAGTAATAGAGTTCCGTTTGGCTACCTTCGGGTATTCCTCAACATTACGGACATTTTCAATAAAAGTACAGACGCAAGCAGATCAACCTACCCGAAACTGTAAAATTTTCCCAATCAACTTTGAACCTTATACTTTAGTAATAAAGTTGAAAATCAATTAAAGAAATTTGACAGATTGTAGCAGGTTGATATGCTGGCGTCCGTACAATGTTAGCAATCATTTTTGAAATAAAGAAAATATCACCACAGTTAACCAAAATACACACAGAAACATAAAACTAAAGAAGTACACAGAGTAGCAAAAAGAGAAGTAACACAGAAAAACGTGATATCTTCATTTGCCACTAACCTTCCACCTTACCTTGCTGGGACGACTCGGTGAGCCGACACTTGAGTGGCGTGTCTGGAGAGTGTTCGCGTTTGTTCAGCAAAGGCAGGATTCTGAGTAGCGTGCCGTTTGGAGAGTTCTCTGCTACGTGTTCTGTGTATAGCGTGTCCGCGAAGCCGAGGCCCACCTGAAAGAGATAGAAATAGGAGAATAGGACAGTGAGAAAGAGTGAGACATATTGTTTTGATAAATAAGGAGTTTATAATACGTAGACGGAAAATCGATTGAAGATATTATTTTCTCCTTTATTTAGATGGATATCTAAAACGTGCGTTTGTTTCTTAAAAGCGGAGTTTAGTAACTTTTGCATTGCAATAATAATTATTTAAGTCAGACAGCATTTTAAATTATGGTTAATTTGCTATCTTCAACCAATGACTTGATTTTTTATTTTCTTGTTTGTTTTAGATTTATCAATCATTTAGCTTCAAAGAGTAGAGTAGGTACTTACATCGGGCGGGACAGTAGCAGAATGACTGACGTATATAGTAAGACTAGAAACTGAAGACATCATAGGCTCGCCTTGGTCGTAAGCTTGCACGTCCACCTGGACAATAAATTAAATTATTATAATTACGTGTTGCAAAGGCCTATGATAGGTGACCTGACGTAGCTGGCCAACCTTTGCCCAAAAGGCTGGTTAGGAGCGTCATTCTGGAAGCTGCATAAGGGCAAAATAGTTTTAGCAAAACTCTTTTGGCAATTCACCACAGTAGATAAACATTCTACAATGTTACTTGTGGGTATGCTCCAAAAAAAACACGAAAAAATATTAAGTACCTTGAAAGTAATAGAAGGCATTCTTACACGGCCCATGAACACTAGACAAATATTTGAGGCGACATCTATATCGCCACATGCGAACTACGAATCAAAGACCTGACGTCACACAAAATCCTGACGTCACACAAATCCTGCATCGCGCAAACGACATAATAATATATAAGACTATCCGACATCAATCGTTGGGCAGTTGCCAGTACTTGCCAGCCAGACACGACACAGCGAATTATTATTTTTGCATCCTTAATTTTCACACAATTATCCTATAAATTATGTAAATATTTTATCTAACCTCAACACCAAAATTTTTAAAAATAATAACGTCACCGACGTACGTATTCTTCTGTTCCTTTCTTCTTGTCTGTTTGTATGTGTGCTTAAGCTATGAAATAAATAATCGTTACTCACAGTATATTCACTATCGGTCTCCTTCCGCAGGTCGTCCCGCACGCGCACGGCGCCGCTGTCGGGCTCCACGTGGAAGTATATGGACGCCTTCCCCCGGCCCGCCAGCTTGTAGCGCACCCGGTTGTTGGGCGGCGACGCGTCCGCGTCCATCGCGACCACTGTTTGTACGAGACTGCCGATTGAAGATGAGTCCTCGATAGTTATGGGACGGACGACAGATGTGAATATGGGAGCGTTGTCGTTTTTGTCCTGGAAATGGTAGAAAGGCGTTGTTATAAAATTCAAAAACAATTATGAACAAAAAATATTGCACGTAGTATTTAGCTCTAGTACAGTTCGCGTCAAATTACTTTGCCGCTTTGAAGTTGGGTTGCGCATGCGCGTTACTGTTTTTAGGTAAGATTGACTACTGCGTAGTCATTTGTAGCCTACTTCAGAGCGGCAAAGTTATTTGACGCGAACGATAAGTCAATTGAAACATGTACCAGAAACTGAAAAATAAAAGAGGAGAATCCTCAAGTGGAAATGGGCGGAATAAATTGTTAAAGCATTAATAGAAGACATATAGGACGATCTCCCACAAAAAGGAACTTGTCTCACTGGATGCGTTCTGCGTCCTACGGTCCGGTCAACTCGAACATTTATGTTATGTTATGTACGATTTGACCGGACCGTAAGGCGTAGAACGCATCCAGTGTGTCCCTTAGGATTGATGACTTCAAATATATAACAACTGAATGCAGCTAGCATAAGACTGAGACGGATACAAAATCGGCCTTGATTTTGCAAGCCATCCGTCTCAGTCTGATTTTTGGTCTATTCTTAGCATTAGGTTGATATTATTATGAAGATTGAATTTGATATTACACAAAAGCACGGTTAGGCCAACATCACTGTTGGCTTGCGGACGGTGAGCAATGGGTAGCTCGCCGTCCGGTAAGGACCAAGCCCGGGTCGACGGCGCGTTGTGTTCCACGCGCGCCTCAAAGAGTGTCAGCGAGTGAAGGGGTCCGATGAGACCATTGCCTGCCGGGGTTGCGGGAAAGTCCGAAAGGGATACCGTGGCCCCCTGGCATTGCACAGGCAACAGAAGGAACACGGGTGGGTTTTAGTCAGTAAGAGTCTGACACGCCCTCCCGCTCCACACAGAGCGGGAGACGTCATTTGATGATTACCCACCCAAAAAAAAAAAAAAAAAAAAGGCCAACATCACTGTAACATAGGTAAATAATATCATCATACTCACATCAACAAAAACTTCAACAGTAGTACTAGCGCCGGGTCCCTCCTCCATATTCTCCTCAGTCCCCACAATGATCTGGTGTCTCGCCGTCAATTCTCGGTCCAATGCCTTTAACGTTCGTATCATTCCAGACTTGCGATCAATTGAAAATAGCTCGGTGTCACCCATTAGAATTGTGTAGGTTATTTCTGGTATTGTGTCTGGGTCTTCAGCCTGAAATTATGTGTTGGTTAGTTTATTACTTGAATTAAGAAGGCCGTTTAGATTATTTATATGGGTTTGGGAAATATCTATTATACTTTGTAACAGCGAATCAATTTCCACGCGGGGGAGGCGTTAAGGCCAAATATTTTTTTGATATTCAAATTTTTCGTCGTGACTGTGCCTTATTGAATATGAATTAAAAATATTAATCAGCGAAATTTCGCGGGTACTCTGATAAACGACAATTTAATAAAGTGTCTGCTACAATAAAAAACCAAGGAATATAACCATCATCCACGTTTCGGAATAATTATCAAGTTATTTTTAAACATATTTCTTGATTTACTAAAGTACAGATCCTTTAAAAAAAAAGTCTTCTTGGAATTATTTAACAACAACTCTTTAAGTATACGTATCTTACATGCATTTTACGAGATTATTGATGGTCAAAACGACATCAAGTATGTTTACTTATATTTTATTTCCTCCTTGTTTGTCTTGCACATGGCACTGGTATCAACCCATATATTTTGTTCTTCACGGCTTAAGATATCAAAAGTTTTCCATACTAACCTGAACCTTAACAACAGGGTAATTAGCTGCATTTTCGGGTACATGCACCGAGTAGACTAGTTTAGTAAAGACAGGCGCTTCGTCGGGAATGTCCGTCACTTGTACCGTGACTGAGGCGGTGCCGAGTCGCTTGTCTATCGCGCCGTCCATTGCTGTTACTACGAATGCGTAGTCCTGGAAATAGTATGAAGAAAAGTTTTAGTTATCTATTGTATGGACATGAAAAACTGTAGAATTTTATACAATTTATACTAAAGAAAAAAAAAAAACTTTCTAACTACATTATTAGTTTTTAGAATTTTATCTTAATACAGAATGTCAATTATACGAATTTAACTGCAATAATTCGGGAGCATAAAAAATACGTGGAAGCATACTTTCCACAAAATAAATAACCAAGTTTTAGTTCATAGCAAAATCAGGCCCTGAAACTTAAGATATGAATAGGTCTTTTGACAGGAAAATTTAGGGGCATGAGGAACAGGGTGTAAAGAACTCCGACCTGACGGGTGTCGTGTCTGGCGGGCAATTGCCCAATGGTTGAAGCCGGGAACTTGTATATATATCGATCGCGCGGTAAACAATAATTGAGCGATGCAGAATTTTGTGTGACCTCAGGATTTTGTGTGACGTCAGGATTTTGTGTGACGTCAGGTCTTTGATGCGTAGTTCATATGTGGCGATGTAGATGCCACCACAGAAATTCAAGAATTATAGGCTCGTTTTTTTTCTATGTATATTATTTACCTTAGTATGCTCATAGTCCAGCTGTGTGTTGGTACTGATCATGCCGGTTCCGTTGTCAATGCTGAAGGGCAGGTGCGTCGGTATGCTGTAGCTGACCATCGCGTTTACTCCTTCGTCTAAGTCTGTTGCGTGCACGTATCCTACGAACTCGTTTGAGGCGCCTGGAAGATGTTAAATTGGTACGTAAGCATATTATCTTAAATCCATTAAATTTTTATATGGGCGGCCGCGAATAAATTGAGATGTTTTTATAGGGTCAAAAATCAACCTAGCCTTTTCCGAACTTTATTGGGGTCGGCTTTCAGTCTAACCGGATGCATCTGAATACCTGTATGTTACATGGAGCGACTGCCTGTCTGACCTCCATACCAGTAACTGGATAATACGATATCCCTTGGTAAGACTGGTAGTCAGACTTTCGGGCTTCTGACGTCCCGTAACTACTGTCAAAGATCCACGAATGACAGCCGGGACCAACGGCTTAATGTGCTTAGCAAGGCACGGAAGTCTCGGTGTGTAAAGATGGTCACCCATCCACAGACCAACCCTGGCAAGCGTAGCTTAACCTGGTGGATCAACCCGTGTGGCAGTTATTACTTAGCTAAGAGCTTCTCGATTTCATAGGTATTGGGTATGACGCTAAATTCTTGAATGATCTTTGCTCCCGCATTTTGAGCAGTCATCTTCATAGGTTAGGTAGGTAGGTATGTCGCTATGTTTTATTGCAGTATACATACAGTATATGTATATAACCATGAGCCAACGAACACGTCAGAAAAACGATATTTTTGAAGTGAAAACTTCTTTAGGCGCGTTAAGTGATTTTTGGTAGGGGTATACTTATGGATTCGCGTCACTGACATGCTCACGACGTAGTACTCTACTATAGAACATAGATGGCGCTGATAACAGTTTTGAGTTTTCACTTCTGTCGGCAGTCCCCATGACTGTCTTTTTTTTACCATACTTATGTAATTCTCCAACTTACCGGTCTTTGGCGCTCAATGCTCGTACCTTCTCAGAGTAGAGTTCTCGAGTAGAGCCCTTTGGCCCACAGTGGGACCGTTATAGGTTGGTATTATTTAAATATTTTCACATACATACATAAACTCACGCCTTCTTCCCATGGGGGTAGGCAGAAACTACAGAATGCCACCTGCTACGATCCTTACATACTGCTTTTGCCTCGTTTACGTTCATACATCTGGTCATACACGCACGCCGGTTGCGAGCACTACGCACCTGTCCTTTCTGAAGAACATCACCAATAAGGTCAGTATATGTCCTCCTAGGGCGTCCCTTCCCGGCGTTTCCATTCACATCTGCCTTGTAAATACATTTTGTTAGTCGCCTTTCATTCATCCTCTTAACATGACCAAACCATCTCAGCATACCCTTTTCAATTTTTGTCACTACATCTTTTAACTCACACCGTTGTCTTCTCACCTTAAATATTTAATTGAGTTATTTTACCTTCTTTCACATGGAACATGTAGGTATCCTCGTCGAACTTGGGGTTGTTGTCGTTGATGTCAGTGACTTTGATGTTCACAGTCGCAGTGCTCGACAGCCTCCCTGGATCTTCCGCTCTTACCATCTGGAATATTAAAAGAGCTTTGTTACTTTATGTTATTTTTGAAGCTGTAAATCAGAAACCCTTTAGTATTTTAGTACTGAATAGGACTAGAAACCAAATAGACGCCATATTTTTAGCAACTTGTTGATACTGGTTGGCCCCTTTGTTACGTGCAAACTGAGGTATCTACTGTTCTTTGACTACTGACTCCACTCAATACTGGCTGAAAGAACATTTGGAAGTCGACATACATAATGGATCTCAAAAACTGAGTTGTAAAAGTCAATATTTATGTCGAGATAGGAAGCGCGCAGCATCTTCCTTGAGGCATATCCTATTGTATGTTCTAACAACATCCTGACATCTCCAGGCGTTTGGCGAGTAAGAAACAAAGACATATATGCACATACTATTTAAATATCTTTGTTTAAAAGAGTTCACAGTAGCTTTCTTTAAAAATGCCAGACCAGTCAATAAATGATCGATGACTTACCAGCTGGTATCTCGTTAGCACTTCTCTGTCCAAACTCCGAATGACTGTTATGATACCAGTGTTTGAACCAATCGCAAATTGTCGGAGGTCGTTGCCCGATGCTATGGAATATGTCACTGGCTCGTTTTCTGGGTCTTTGGCCTAGAAATTAAAAAGTAAATTAATGAAAAGCGAGAAGACAGATTCAAACTTTTAGGTTTTATAGTTTACAGCCATGAGGGTTAAACTTAACAGTGATCATATTGAAGATAAGCAGATTTTTCTTAAAAGATGCATTTTCAGAGAGTATTCTTCTTTTTCAGGTAAATAACAACAGTTCCACAATTATTTATAAATTGAATCTTATTCCTTTCACATAAAGTCCAAAATTTTACTTACAGTAACTGTAGTGACAGTAGAATTGATAGCAGCGCCTTCGGACACTGGTGCATAGTAATCCCGGGATGAGAACTGTGGAGGTCTGGTATTAGGCCCCGGTGCGACTGATAGTTCTACAATGCCTTGAGAACTGAGGCCTTTAGCGTCTGTGGCCCGAATTGTGACGCTGTATTGTTCGCCTGCTTGAAGACGGCCTGTGCTTGCTATGGAAGAGAAAGAAAGAGGTTTTAGTATTGTTTCTTGAATGATAAACACAAAAAAATATAAGTTAAATAAAAAAATAAGTTGGTGACTGGTATAGTTGCAAAACAAACGGTGATTTTAATTATTAACTACATACATTTTATAAATCCCAAGATGCAAATAGTGCAGTTATATTTACATAATAAAAGTAAAGTGGCAAATAAAGTCATTCATAAAGAAAATAGAAGAAATTATTCGGTCGTAAGATCGGGCCAACACAGTGATATCATTCTAACACACAAAAAGGTCGTATAATAACGAGTAATTTTCAATAAAATTTATACAGACGCTTATCAACAAAGAAAGCATGCTAATATTTACGTCTGACGAAATTTTATCGTCATTAACTTGCGCCCAAACGAGACAATGAATATGCTTAAACAGTGACATCTCATTTCGGTGCGAGTTAATCCGACGATAAAATTTTGGCACGCTGCGCATGTCAACCCGGAATGGTCCGTAATTTTGACCGCAACAATACAAAACAACTCTTACAAATACGACCTCAAAAACTCACACACAAATACCTCTCCAGACACAGGTACCATCGAAGAACTTCATACTATACATCGTAAGGACTATTTCTGCTTGCAGCGTTTGGTGGCTATAGAACTGGGGCGGTAACAGATGTGGTTATCAGGTTCACGGGATTTTGTTTTAAAACTGCTTAGATATGAAGTTCTTCGATAGTACATTATCGTATTAAACATGTACCTGTTTCGAGAGATATATATACATGTGCAACTTACATATAACTCCGGTGTTAGGGTGTATAGTGAACTTGTTGCCTCCATTGTTAGATACGTGATATATGCTGTACGTTATGCGTGCGTTCTCACCCTCATCGATGTCTATTGCCTCTACCTGTGGGCGTAAAGATTTTGTTAATAGATTATTTGATGACTTACCTACTTTAAGCTAGCAGTTTATACGATACAGGCCGTGTGCCCAATGGCATTTCCTCCATACAAACTTTCGGCCCCCATTTAGCCCCTTTAGGGAATTAATGTTCAAAACTCCTTCCTTAGTGCCCACCTTCGATATGAAAGGAATTTCGTTATTTTAGACCCAGCGGTTGAGGCTGTGCATTGTCTGTCAGTGAAGTTAAGGTTTGTATAAGGGATGATTTGGATGCAGATATTTACATCCGTGGATGCGGATGCGGATCAGAAGGTTCAGTATATTTTAAGGGATTCTTACGTTTTTTTTGCAAATCGCACCGCTGTTTCGTTGTATGTTGGTCATAATTCAATTCGCGGCAGTTATAATAAAATAATTACTAAATTATAATCATTTAAAAATCTATAAGGTCTCGAAATTTTATGTTTGTTGGATATAATTTCCATTTTGTTGATTAAGTCAAAATCACATTTTCACGACTATTTCAATATAATTCATAATTTGATGATTTAAATGATTATAATTTCCATTATGATATTACTTGCCTATATTCACCCTTTTCGACCCACATCTGCATCCGCATGAGCGATGATTGATTAATGCGGATGCGGATGTCTAAATAAATGCGGAAGCTCCGCAAATGCGGATGAGAATATCCGTAACATCCCATGTTTGTATTTAGTAGATCGGTGATCGGTTCTGTTCTTTTATAAATCCCAGGATAAAACGATGTCAAATCGAAAGCGGGATTCCGGGATATTCCATTCTTAACACCATTTTGGTATTAAGAATGGAATTTGTGGTAATCTGCAGAAATATTATTTTTAAATTCGACCCCAATCGACGTGTTCGATTTGCAAATGCTACTATAGTTTTAACAAAAGATTCATCAGCGTATTATAAGTTCGCATGTTTTGTTTAGAGATATTTAATTTAACGATATTCAACATCATTTTGATGTGTAACATCTTTCGTATTCTGTTTTTGTCTTCTGTGAGTGGTTTCGTGAAATGGGACGGAAGTGTGTAACAGGAAGCCGGGGAAGCGCGCGCTATTTGATTTGACCAATGAGCGCGCGTGGTGCTAGAGTTAGCAGTCAGATGGTACCAACCCATTTTCCGAGAGGTTGGTACTGTCAGCCAAGTTGTCAGATGTTACACATTATATGCGACTACATCAAGGCTCGCTCGTATTTTTTTTTAATTATCCCATAACAGTAATCAATATACTGACCGTATGCACTTCAGCAGGTTCCAAGCAGGCTGGTACAATGATCGGTTGAGTCTTAGGTATGACTGGTGCGTTATCGTTCTGATCTAGCAACTGAACTGCCAACGAGTATGGAGCTGATGCTGCTCCGCCGTTCGCTTCGCGGGCAACCACCTGAAATTAGTAAATCAAAACATTTAATTGAAGAAAAGGACTTTAATTATAGGTCTTTTAGTCGATAGATCAGGTTAAGTTATGCTTGCCGCGGTTGGTTCGTGGATGGGTGACCATATTTACATACAGAGACCCCTCCGTGCCTCGGAAAGCACGTTAAGCCGTTGGTCCCGGCTGTCATTCGAAGATCTTTGACAGTCTTTTCGTGTCGTCAGAAACCCGAGTCTGACAACCAGTCTTACCAAGGGGTATCGTACTCAGATACTGGGTTGTGGAGGTCAGAACGCTCCATGTAAAATACTTTTATTCAGCTGCATCCGGTTAGAGTGGAATCCGACCCTAACATAATTGGGAAAAGGCTTGGCATAATGATGATGGTCTACTGGCTGGCACTACTCAAAACGGTGAAGGAAAACATCGTAAGGAAACTTGGTGGATTTCGGCCCACTCCCTCGCACAGAGACGGGGTCTGTGTCCCTGTGGGAACATTATATGCTGATTATGCTAAGGTCTACTATTGTATAGCAGAATCAAATATTTCACAGTTGCTGAGAATTATTAGAAAAGTAGCACTTATTGACGCGGAATTGGTTTAAACAGGTTTAAAAAAAGCATGCAATAAAAACGACAAAAACGTCATTCGCTACGAGTAAGTTTCAGTTCGGACGACGCAGCTCGAAACCGCGTCGAAGTTATTGCGACCAATGTGGTAATACACGGAATCAGGTCAAGCCGATTCCGCATCGATAATTGCAATCTCTTTGGCATCATTATTTAACAGCGAGCCAGATGTAAGTGGTATCCTTATGGTGCGATGCCGGTCGGATTATAGGATGTTTGAGGCGTACGTTCAAAAGAAAATCAGTAGCTATATAACAATTCTTACCTGGAATCTAAATTTGCCTGGGTTCGGTGGGTCTCGGTCGAGTTTCTCGTCGCTGACAACCAGGTAACCATCTTTGTCGATGTCGAAGAAGTTCGTTGTCAGTTCAAACGTGTATTTTGGTATTGGATCTCCCGGGCCCTGAAAAAACACAATACAATTGGTTCAGAGGGGTAGATCTTTATCTGGCAATAGCTGTCGAATTCCAATGATTTTTTACATGTGCTAAGTACTGTTTTAGCAAGGCTGAATCAAAACTCGATACTCAATTATTATTTCTTGCAAAAGTAGGTCTTAAATTAGCCTAGCAGCCTTATATAGGCGTTGTAGATTAATCTATTACTGATGGCGTCATACAATCTAAATCTATTCAGAAAGTGGACGTATGTGCAACAGCTGGTGTAATTTCTCATAGCTGATACATGATAAACCTAAACTGGACAAGTCCACTCTAGGATAATAATAAACTGTCATAATCCATCATGCTTGGATTTTTAGGAGCCGAGAAAAAAGTAAAAAAGAACGCTAAGCAAAAACGAACCGCGGAAAGGCGATGCGATGCGACGAGGTCGACGAAGCAGCAGGCCTAGGCTAGTGTCATATAATATGAGACTGATTATATCTAAAAGTTATTATAACTTACCAAGTCAGGATCTGAAACAGTCAGTCTAATAGGTTCTCCATCGGCGGCTAGTACTTTAGTGCCTTTAGCAGAATTTTCTTCCACCATTCCTTCATCAGACGACGCCGCTACGACGGGCGGACTTGCGTCTACTGGTCGTACTGTTATTGTTAACTTCGCTGTTGTGAATCGGCGAGCTTCTGACACTTCTTCCGCCTGGAATAAATAAATTATCAATATAATAAAGTAGTTATCTACTATCGAAAAACTTCATATTATTATATGTATAAGCAGTTTGAAAACAAAATCCCGTGAACACGATGACCACATCTGTTACCGCCCCGGCTCTATAGCGGCCGAGCGCTCTAAGCAGAAATAGTCCTTACGGTGTACTTATAGCTTAACTTCGAAAACTTCGTACGTTTTTGCATTGAAGGACCTATCAATCACTAGAACTTTGTGGCAGTCGCGTAAGCCATACCAAACTATATAGTATATTACCTAAAGCGATGAAAAATCTACCTTGCTCCGAAATGAAAAATGAAAACGAAAATTACGGGGAAGACATTTTGATTCTAACGTTGGTGACGCAAAAGCCATTAAATAAAGCTTTTGATATTGCAAGCCACCACCAACCAATTTTCATTGGATGAAAACTATAGGATGGTTTGCCTAGACCATTATATTCATTATCATTTATATAGATTCTTTTCTTTTAGATTTTGTGAATATGAGAACGTTGTAGATCTATCGACCATTTTCTATCTTGCTAAGTACCTACCTGGTACTTGTTGATAGGCCTACACTGTCCTCTCATACCTATTAACACTGTAATTTGAAAACATTGTAAAAACCATTTACTTTTAAAAGAGTAACCGTGGAGTTTCTTGCCGTCTCTTCTCCATAGGAAACGACCAATTGGAACCGTGCAGCTAGCTTCTGACGTTTCATTAGTGCCCATGTAGGTTTATGTGAAATGAGCTATTTTGAAATTCGATTTTTTTAAATTTTGAATTCCATTCCATGGTTGAAAAAAGCTGGCATTATTTAAGGCTAAGTTAACATTTAATACTTTTGGTCAATAGTCCGTGACTTTCTTGTTTGTCTTCGAAACGACCAACTTCATGTTCCTCAACAGCTTTTGTACAGATTGTTACACTAACCTTTATAACCAACTGAAACTTCTTAGCAATGGAAGTATCAACCGGCACAAGCTGCCTCACTCCTCCAGTATTAGGGTCTATCGCGAAGTACGTAGCCCAGGAGTCAGGCTCCCCACTGTCGATGGTATACTTGATCCGGGCGTCTAATGTATCCATGTCTACTGCCTGGATCTTCTCTGGTTCGATTGTTAGAATGCCTGCTAGGACGCCGCTGTTTACCTGGGGTTTAAAAGGTTTTAGTTAATTAGTATACAATTAGGCGTATGATGAAGATCATCAGTATTATGTGTGGTTTAGCAAATAATAAATACATATTTACAGTCAACCGTACGACAATGGCAAAAATTTGCCTAAATTCGACATAGTGAGGTTGGTTTTCAAAGTTCATGTGAAGTACGATTGACCGTACTCGCTAATATCTTTTTATCTTTGCAAAGAAGACATAAGTACAGGTTACTTAGTGCCTTAAATCACTAGGCAGTGGGTGACCCAAGTAATCAACACTTGAGACAACTTTGCCTAGTCGTAGAACAATTAAAGGCTGTGTTTGGATCAGTAGTCATAACTACAGCCTGATCGAATCGAACCGATCAGAAATCGTCTGATTTAGGTCTTCATTTGTCACAAATGCCTCTAAACTAAACTAAAAATCACCAAAATTTAGTTTATTCCTGTCAAACGATGATTTCTCATTCTGAAATATACTAAAGTGACACAACTTAACTATATTTTAGTTTGGCAGCACTAAAATAGAACTGAGATTTTAATTTAGTGAAAATGTCAATTTTGCTATTCTGAATTTGAAGTTTACACACCTAATTTTTTTATTGTCTAACTAAATCTGGCCATTTTTAATCGGAATCGGCGTTTTTAATAAGGAATTTTAGTGATAGTTTAGTTCGGTGTATAAGAGAATCCGCACCATTGACTCACTGTTACAGTTCGGCTCTAAAAGCCTTCACCCCCTCTCTTCATCTAAAACCCCCTCAGATTTAATATTTCTTGCCTAGTTTTGACTTCTGCAAATGAATACTTACAAAAGTAGTATACTCCGGATTGAAGCAAGCTCCCTCATGAAGCGTGCAGCCCTTGTATATGAAGGATGGATCCTGATCATCATCGTCTTTTACGTGCACTGTCAACGTTGTGGTGCTCGATAGACGTCTCTTTGTGTCGCGGGCACGGTCCTGTAATTAATGTGTACAGGTTTTATTCAATGGAAATTCATATCGTTATTCATTTGTTTTATAAATGGACAGAGGCGAGATTTCTTCTTAGTTAAAAACAAATGAGGAACACAATTCTACTGCAATTATTCATTTTACTAGGTACCAAGTTTCATGGAAATACTTATAATGTGTCTAATGCTGAGAATCAATGGCAGTAATCCAGATGAAGCAGATATAGCGCCGTACAATCAACAACACCTATCATCTCCTGGTACTAGTATCAGTAAAAAAAATGTTAGGAATCCAAATACTTACAGTAAGTAAACCAAACTGACTGCTGACTGTGACCTGCTGAGGAAGTGGTATATGGCGAAGCTACCATAGCCGTCTACTGCTACCACTTCCTCTAAAACCTAACCTCCTGGTACCAATAAAATTTCTGAAATACTTACAGAAGCAAGGATAGTGACTAGATACTTCTGCGTGCGTTCCTAATCCAAAGTCCTGTTGACTTTGACCTGCCGCCCCTGATGAGGAAGTAGTATACCGCGAAGCTACCATAGCCGTCTACTGCGACCAACTCCTCTAAAACCTAACCTCCTGGTACCAATAAAATTTCTGAAATACTTACAGAAGCAAGGATAGTGACTAGATAGATACTTCTGCGTGCGTTCGTAATCCAAACTCCTGTTGAATTTGACCTGCCGCCCCTGATGAGGAAGTGTTATACCGCGAAGCTACCATAGCCGTCTACTGCGACCACCCTCTCTAAAATCTAACCTCCTGGTACCAATAAAATTTCTGGAATACTTACAGAAGCAAGGATAGTGACTAGATACTTCTGCGTGCGTTCGTAATCCAAACTCCTGTTGACTGTGACCTGCCCTTGATGAGGTAGTGGTATGGCAAAGCTCCCATAACCGTCTACTGCATTAGCTTTCTCTATCGTTGCATTATCTCCTGGTATTATGAAGTATTCTGATAGACCGTTGACGCCTGCGTCGAGGTCTAAAGCTTTAATACCGTCGAATATTGTGGTACCGACTTGTACCAGCTGAAATAATACAAGAAAAGCATTTAAAAAAGATAGAAATGTGCTGGGGCTGTTTTAAAAGAAGAAAAGAATCGTTTCTAAACATGAAGTTTGATTTTAGATCTCAACAAGTGTCACAACAAGTCTTGTGACACTTGTTGAGATCCAAAACAAGGTGACTGGCTGGCCTATTAGTTGCAGTGTTGCCTTTGCAAAGTCATTAGTGTTTTTTTTTTTTTTTTTTGTTTTGATATATCCATTTAACAATACAATACAACAACTAATTTGATTGCAAAACAATTCGGAAGCTGTGAGTGTATTCTAAAACACATATTCATTGACAGCAAAGGGACACGTCACTGAATACAATACCTACGTCTTTAGTCTTTACTACAAAATATCCATAATTATCAATCACTGGTAGTAGGTTGACGCCAGCACGTCAAATTTATTTAATAGATTTTAAACTTTATTACTAACGCTTAAGGTTCAAAGTTGATTGGGAAAATTTGACAGTTTCGGGTAGGTTGATGTGCTGGCGTCTGTACCTACTATTCACCTCTGCCAATCCCTTCGAGGAATTCTGGCGTTATGTTATGTGTAATGTTGATTATCGTGATGTTATCATCTCACCTCAGAAACAGAAGATTCATACGGCGTCCCTTGGAAAACCGGCGCATTATCGTTGATATCGGAGACTCTTACTATCACTGGTATCGTTCGCCGCTTCTTCGTCGCTTTCACCTGGCATACCAGCTGCAAACACACCCATTAATTACAACCATATTACTTCTAACACAGATTAATAACCATATATACGCCTTAGGCGATCTACATATTAATCTGTCGCGCGCGCAATTAGCAGACACAATAGAATTTTATTGTTATCTGTCTCCAATATGAGACACCAGTATTATAAAGGTTAATAGACTTAATTCGGTTAAGGCGAAATATATCGGTCCATATTGGAACCGCAAACACAATCTATTCTCAACTTTAATTTGGAAGCGTAAGGTTGGAAATTGACAAAATAAAATGAAGTGGCTACCTATGAAGTGTCTAGAGCTCTTTATAAATTATATTATATGACAAATTATCA
Source organism: Xanthia togata (assembly GCA_963853775.1). Lineage (NCBI taxonomy): Eukaryota > Metazoa > Arthropoda > Insecta > Lepidoptera > Noctuidae > Xanthia > Xanthia togata. The sequence continues at coordinate 17,334,169 of OY970801.1, read as the reverse complement.
TAAGATGATTATGATAGATCATTTATTTTAACAATGATAATTAATGGGTTACAGAGAATATATTCGGATGAATTGACAATAAGTTATTGATCGTGGGAACTGTCTAAGAAATACTGAATATTTGTTGTGTAACAGTTATTTAATCGCTGACCTACAGTCACGGGCGTATATTTAAGCTATTCAATCGTACGTCCGCACGTTTATCTAACAAAATTACGTGCACCTTATTATCTACTCCGTATGCAGTGCTATATGATCTGCATACGCTAAACATGAGAAGCTCACAAAATGTGGCTACTATCTTAAAGTATTACTAGCTGCTTTGCCCGTGTGGATCCCAATTTTTTTTCTAAATTAAAAGCCTAAGTTACTCCTTATAACATCAGCTATCTGCCAGTACAAGTTGGACCAGCCGTTTCGGAGATTAGCCGAAACAAACAGACATAAAGACAGACAAAAAAATTAATAAGTTATTTTGACATTATAAACACTTATATTTTATTTATTTGTGTGTGTAGTAAGTATTGTATAAGTATATTGTATAAATTATACTAGTATCGATAAAGTAGATTTTATGATAGTCTATGGGCTGACACATAAACGTTTTTCATAGCTAAATATATCAATTGAAATTTTCCTCTTTACTTGGCAAGTAAATTACCCAGTTCTATTTAATACGTGGTGTTTTTTTTTTTTTTTTTTTTAAACACTGCTGAAAATCGAACTAATATCGACTGTTCTGAAGGATCCAAGTTCAACAGGACATTTTCCAGCTCAGGCATCCCAGCGCGTCAACAAAATACACTGCGGGATTTTGATTTTCGGCGGAAAGTGCGTTGATAATAAGGTGCGCGGAAAATTGCCGTGTTACAAAATTACCCGTGGGTGCAAGGGCTTATAATCGCTTTTAGCGGTAAACCCACCCTTTGATTTCGAAGATTTTACTTTCTATAGTTAATATAATACACTATACCTGAAACACCATATGCGACAAGTTATCCTCGTCTCTATCAAGAGGCTGTAGGAGCTGCAACCGCTTCCCATCGAGCTGAAACAACGTGGGGCCCTTCGGAAAGACCGTGGATAGCAACACATCTTCACCTGGCTCCCCGATTATTGGAAGCAGGGCTGGCACTGTGCTTTGGTTCGTCTCTGAAAAAGGAAGTTGTGGACATGAATAACGATGTGGATAATTAAGAACATACGGATGTTCAGGATAAGACATCTACCACACCTATCACAAATCACTGAACAAATACGTTCACCGCTAAAGGAATTTAAAATATGGTTCTGTTTCTGTCCATCGTTTGAAGATGACAGAGACAGAATGATAATATAAATATATCTATTATATTTTTTAGCTAATGCCTACATAAAAATGTCTGAGGCTTATAAAATTGTATAGAAGATTAATAGTGAAATGATTTGTTACTTACGATTTCCTCTGCTCTCTTCAATATCAACTATAATACTAGACTGGCCTGTTTCCACTTCACATGGACCTGTAAAAACAAAAGAACATTAATTAAATCATTAACACTTCGATAATTATGACGGCAAACCAACTATTACTATTTCATTTGAGCATCGCGTCGTTCCGGATGCAAGCGTACCCATTCACACAATACAACAGTTTTTTGACAAATTAATTAATCCATTACTTGAATTAGCATAGAACAATTTTTCAAACACAACATTTTCCTACATTCCCCGCACATCGTAAAACGAATCTGTAGGCCATTAATCCCACATTTATCACCGTGGAAGGGAAACACAACGCATTAAAGATAAGAGACTACAAAGCTCGCAGTTCCCGAGATAGAATAAGCAAATACGCTCACATGAAACAAACAGTACCTAATAAATAAGAGAATCGACAGGTGCACGAGACCTTAGCTTCGTTAGGCCTTTGAACAATTAATTAAGGTTTTGCAAACGTAGCCTTTCCTTTTCCCATTAAATTGTTTGAAGACTAGCTTTTGCCCTCGGCTTCGCCCGCGTGGATGTCGCCAAATATCCTCCCACGGGAACGTACTACCGGGATTACATATCTAACAGCCGAAGAAAAGGTCATTGACTCCTACCGCTGCGCCCGCGTAGCAGTCAACCATAATTATTTGGTTACGCGTAATTTTGAATCAGTAATATCTTTTAAACTATTCATTTAAATGATATGATAACAAGGCATATTTTAATCTAATTTAAATACCCAATTTAAAGAAAATATATTATTGGATATGGATTAATATAATACCGGTCAAAATAACTTTGGAAATTACAATGAAATTTTTATCGAATTCTGAAAGATGATAATGGTTAATGAAGGTCATCCTTAGAAGATAAACATATGCCATTGCGGACTATTTTTTGAACTTTTTAAGATGAACAATGCTGTAGAACATAATTTTCATGTATATTTTACGGTTTACGCGGCGCACGCCAGTAAAGCTCCCAGTAGGCATGATTTTTTCCGACATCTTCAACAATAATCGTCATATTTCAGCAGATTTACACAAAACCTTAATGAATTATACACTAAAACCTTCCTCAAGATTCATTCCGTCCATTGGTGAAAACCGTTTGAAAATCGGTTCGGCAGTTTTTGAGTTTACCGCGTTCAGACAGACGGACAGACGCGGCAGGGGACTTTGTTTTAAAATATGCAAGGATAATGTTAACTGTATATCGAGGTGCGCCTGCTAGAGATCGGAATAGATAGACGTGCCAAATGTCATGATTGCCTATTTCAGCGCATACCCGTAGTACAAATATATTTTGAAATGTTTTTGTTTTGGAGTAACCTTTTTTTCTAAGAGTTGCATGTAGTACTTAGGTACCTACAATTTGAGCACTTCATTCGCGATATACTCGTACCATATTTTTTATAAAAATTACGGTACTTTTAAAAATTACGGAACTTTTAAAAATTGCCATCGTAGACTTGTAAAAATCTGGAATCCTGAGAGAAGACAGACCGCTTAATACATATTCAGCCTTTAATGTTCCCAGTGCTTGTCCATAGGCCTCCTCTATGTGAGAGTGAGCGGGCCGTAATCCACCACGCGGGCCCAGTGCGGGTTAGTAGATGTCACACGTCTTCGAATGTTTCGTTCTAGGACATACCAGTTTCCGCACGAGGTTTTGCCTTCACAGATTTGAGAGATTTGGGGATGGAATAATTTACACACAGTAAAGCGGCTGTCTGGGTTCGAACCTACGACCTGTAACTCGTAAGTCGCAGTCGTTTCCGCTGGGCCACCACTTCTGTCAAGACCCTTCAATGAAAGCCAGCAAATCTATACTAATATTATAAAGAGGAAAGATTTTTTTTGTTTGTTTGTACCGAATAGGCTCCGAAACTGCTGGACCGATTTGAAAAATTCTTTTACCATTAGAAAGCTTAGTTTTCAGTGAGTAACATAGGCTACTTTTTATCCCGGGAAAAATATCAGGTCCCGCGGGAAAGACCACGGGAGGCGAAGCCGCGGGCAAAGTGCTTGTAACAAATAAAAAACTTGGCCTTTAACTGAGGTAGGTATTTCTAAGCAAGAGATCTATTCGATAGTGTTAGTTTGACATCTTGACACAGTTGCAGATTGCGTTTCTGTACACAAATACGTGCCTTTTCATAGGCCCCGGTTACCGGGTAGCCGGTGCTGGGTACCCGGTGCTAAGTACCCGGCGGCTAAGTGTATGATATACGATATTATTACGCCGGTACGTACGCTTAGCCGCTGGGTACCCGGCACCGGCTATCCGGCAACCGGAACCTATGAAAAGGCCCTTAGGAAGAACTTTGCTAGAAGTCAAATTGTCGAATCAATAGTGCAATTAAATATTTTTTCAGATCATCAGAGTCGTGAAGCTTCCAGTGTTCTTTATCCCGTTACTGATTTATATTATCGTTACGGCTAACTGAATCAAATCAAATCCATAAACTTCAGTTTTCTCGCTAATCACTTATGCTTTATCGTATCTTTGAGCATATTAAACTGGATACTAATATACGAACCTATAAAATATAGCCATACCTCATAAATATTATAAGGAAAATTATAATAACTTACTGTAAGGAATAGTTGAAGATTTGTCGTAAAGTTAGTAAGTATAATTATAAATAGCCACGAGAATCCTGACTTAACTATGCGGTTATAACACAGCTACGTAACTGCAGTTATTTATTAAATTTACAGATTTTCAATATTGTTCCGTTATGATATAACATGCTGCTGTAGTTTCACTCATTCTAAGAGAACTGCTTTGTGGATCCCGATAAAAAATACCCAGGACTTGATAAAAACTGTCAAATCAATTATCCTGTGCTCCGCCTGCCGCATCTAGTCTGTCCCAGCCATCTTTTCTTTACGCCGCAAGTCTGTTTTTTTAGTCTTTCTTCACGCCAAAACTTTACATTTCAGCTCTAGCTCCGCTACAGTAAATAGCAAATAAAGGAAGCATTATCTTAGAGCAACACATTCTTATGTTTTATTCATCGACCAGCATCCGCCCAGTTTAGTTGTGAGTCAGCGAAGGGGCTCATATTCATCGAGCCGATGAAACAGAAGAATGTGTTGCTCCAAGAGAATGCTTCCTTTATTTGATATTTACTGTAGCGCAGCTAGAGCTGAACTTGTAAGTGCGGATGTCACCAATGAAACTGAACGCGATCAGCACTTCTAAACCGCGTTCAAGGGCTGTCAGTGTCAATATTCCATAACAATATTGACACTGACAGCTCTTGAACGCGGTCCAGGTGTGCTGAACGCGTTCAGTTTCGTTGGTGAAATTCGCCCTAAATCTGTTCAGCTGTTTAAAAGTAAGTACCTAAGTCGTATTGATTTTTTGTCACAACAACAACTTGGTATTTAACTTCTCTCAAAATTCGAAAAATAACACATAAACGAACCTGTGAAATTTCCCAAATTAAAAGTGAGAACTGAGTGAGTACTGAGAACCAATCAATTAATTATAGATAGTGCAATCGCGTACTAAAGTACAGCTTACAGTACAATAATCGCGGAGTGGGGCGCTTCGTCGTGGATTGCACTATCTGTATCTCGTTATACATTGGGCATTCTTTGTAATAATATAAATAGTAACCGTATAAGACGGTGTTAATTAGTACCTACACGTGATCATAATAACCACAATATTTTACTCCCTCTAAAGGAAATCGGGACTATCCTTATAAGTATGTGTTCCAGTTAGAAAATTCTGTTCGTATCGATTTCCAAGTACGTAGGATTCTTGGAAATCGTTCGTTCAGGCTTTTAGGCAATTAATACTGTGTTTGTTGTAAATAAATTAGGTAGAACGTGTTGCTGTTATGTTACGGTAACAGTTGTAGCGCCATTTTCTTGGAAGCATAGTTTTGTTGACTGTACCTATTTGGGCTTGTTTATTTTATATAGTTGTTGCGTTTGAGCATGGCAATAGCGGCCATTGCCCTTTCCGTAACATCTCTCCGGAGGAACCCAAATAATGAACTTTTTATGGTTTTTGTCATCGGAACATGTCGACGATCACGATAATTGATTACGTCAACAGACTTAAATTCCGTTTTTTAAATAAAAAATACTAGAACATGTAGGTGGGTCAATGACTGCTATTGCCATGCTAGAACGCGACAACTATAGTAAGAGCCATTTATAGCTGAAATGCTGCTGTATTTGGACAAACTGAAAGCTAAAATCTACCTACTTTTTGACAAATCTGTCATCGGTAGTCATTACTGGCCTACTTTTGTTATGTGATCATGATCAAAACATTAGCCTGCTTTGATCATAACATAATTAATACAAATTTATTTGGGGTCTGCGCGACATGTTTTTCCTCCATACCAACTTCTAATTAGCCTGCTTTGATATTTAAAAAAAAACACAATAGGTACTTATCCTGCCAAACGATTATTACTTTTCCGATTCAATGAAATTCGATAAAAGCGATTTTTACAAGCTTCACTGAATACGTTTAGTTTCGATGAATGAATGAAGCGATGACGTTATTTTATTACTCGGTCCATTCAACGGGCATTATTTGTAAACACAATACAATGGGGTATTGATCTGTTTGTTAACAAATACGATTATTGATTTGATCATGTTAGCCAGTCAGTGTTTATTTATACATAAATGTTTTAAATCGCGTCGCAAAATAAATCGAATAATTTTGACATAAATGTAGGCCACATATTCTAGGGATTTATAGCTCTATGTAAAAGCCCGATTCAAACAAGTCCTTTTTATAATATTTTAGCTAGTTTTACTAATAGTTACTTGTGGGAAAATAGCATTTATGTACTCTGTCATGGATAAACCACCACACATATTGCAGGTGTCATAAAAAACTAGTAATCCTTGATTAGAGTAACAAAATCTTATATCATCCATTCGCTAGCGTCGAATACCGTTTGTCCTATAACCCAGGCATCGTTCATTTTAACGGTTTATATCATAAGGCTATATTCAGTATTCACTAACACTTTGACGATTTTTTTTTTTTTTTTTTTTTTTTTTTTTTTTTTAAATTTTGTTTTGTTCTATTTACTGTTACATAGTAAAGGCACAATCTTACTACTGTTAAGGCGCACTTGCATCACAAATCACTAAATTCATTTACCGCTAAACGTATTTAAAAGATCATTCTGTCTCTCTCATCTTCAAATGATTGATCGAAGTATGTAGAACGATGTTTTAAAATTCGTTATTTGGAGTGGTGCAAGTGGGCCTTAGTATGTGTCCCGTACTGCCATACTGCAGTTATGAGAATTTCTCGGGTTCTGTCAAATGTATGGTCGATGAACCACTGTAAGTAGTTACACAGTAGTGGAGGTTTTACTACAGGAAGGTACTTACCGGGCGTTGCCCTCGCCACTTGCAGTAAGCAGAAGAAAACAAGCCAAGCCGTTGATCGTCCATGCTGGAGCGCACTCCACCGCGCCATCTCACTGTAACAATTGAGAATAACTATAAGAACAACATTTTTTTCAAAGAAATCTACCTCCATAATTTTATGCAAAAGTTGTGTCTGAATTTGATGTAATTTTCCTTTCATCAATAAGTCACTAACACCTATTATACCCCATTTGAAATAAGTTTACACATTTAACTATACTTTTTTTACAGTCCGTTCAACCGATTTTGACTATTATTGCGTTGGTGGCATGACAAATGGCAGCTGCAGTAAACAGTTGGTATTGTAACCACTTTTTGCTTTTAATGTGATCCTTATGCCTACGGAATAGAAGTCAGAATCGGTTGAATGGTCTGTAAAAAAGGTTTGTTTAAAGGTCTAGTCTTATTTCAAATGGAGTATAGATACTTATTCTAAGTATAATTTATTTTTTAGACAATAGGCCAGGATCTGACAATACCACTGAATTAAAGTTTGTATTAAAATGTCAAAATAAACCGCATGATATTTTAAATATAAGAAAAGAGGTCGTTATGGAGTATGACAGAAAAATATGCCGAGTCAGCATGTGCATCGCCCACGAGCTTCATAACTTCAAAACTTTCAAGGCTTTACTACATGAACATCTTAAGCTTAAAACAATATTATGTAAATCTGCATTTCTAGTCTTACTGCGATGGGTATATTCAAAGAAATACCCACGTGAATCACTTGCGCTTTAACTCACTCACACAACAGTCATTTTAGAGAGCTTTCCTTGACAATTTGTCGTAACAATGCAATGGACTCAACATTTCTATCTAGACAAACGATTCATTAATCAGCGATATCACTAGGCCACAGTTCAAAGTATAATAAATATCCTTCAAAAATAATGAAGAAAACAATACCTCAAATACAATAGAAAATCCGACAACACTTCTCTCCACATGTGATATCGTGGAACAATAACTACACGTGTTTTCACTCACTCGTTAATAGACAAATGAAATAACAACTGTCTACTGACATACTAACAATAGAAGCGTAATATAAAAACAAAATAATAACAAACAAGATAATAAATCTGCAACGAAGCGTAATACGAATCAAAGTTTATCTACAACTCGGTTCCCAAGGGAGAACATAGCTGACACTAAACTGACAAGCCAGGCTGCGATAAAAACGCATCAAGTTTATTACAAATTAACGCTTATATCTATGATATTATTGATGGTAATGGGAAAGCTTGTAATCGATGGATTTAAATTATAATAAACTAGCTTTACACTGTAATAAGCGAAGTTAATGATGATTATGAAACTTTTGTCCGCGGATTTGCCCACGAAGATTAGGTTTCCTGTAATACTCTGGTTACTATTTGAATTACTTAAGATGAAAGTTATTGAATGTTTATATTCATAACATGGGCTACATTGATGCAAAATCAAGAGCCACAAGTGGAACAAACTCATTCTCACATTTGTAATAACAGCTAGGATTAACACAAATAGTTCTGACCTTATTGATGGTAATGCGAATATTTGCGATCAAGGGATTTAAATTATAATAAATAAGATATTCACAAGACTTAGTTTCGAAGCCACTAACAATATCAGAAATGCATTAAGGGCTGCTACTTATCGCACCAAACGCAATAACAGTAAAGCTTTGGAAGAATCTGCCAAAGATAAATGGTGGAGAACAGATGCAGATATCGCAGTAGTCAATTCGACAGAAGAAGCCTTTTTAGCACTAGGACGTGTTATAATGTAGAATTCTCTTGCTATTTGTGAAAAATTACAGCACCATTGTTGATAAATGATTCAGAGATGTTTTTGATAACAACGATATTTCAAGCACGGCAAACACCAATACTTTATGTTCAGAGAGCAATGGCTTGGTGTACGAAACTTGAAAGTTGAAGGGTGAAATGATTAAGAACAGTCAGTAATAATATATCAACTTAGTAAAAAAAAAATTGGTAGCTAGTTACAACTGTCTCAGTACCAACCATATTTTACAAGTGAACATGGCAGGCTACCAACTAATCCCAATGTTGGACTTTCTGGTACCGAAGTAGATAACATTAATCGGATTACAAACTACATAGTTATCACACCACCAATTCTCACGATTAAGCAAACAGGCACAACCTTGGGAACACTTTACAAATCCATTTATATCTTAATGCAATTTACAATCATTGAAATCCTACAAGCTAAAGCAGAAAAATAAATGGTGTCGTGTAAATTATTTGTATTGATACCCCGGTCGACATATCGATTCGAAGCTTAAGACCTCAAAGCCTTCGGGTCTACATTACCTATAGTGGAATTTATAGGCAGATAGTTTGTAGGTGATATTCAGTTAATGTATGGACCCACGTGGCTTCATGTGAATAATAAATTGTAAACAAAGAACTATATTTTACGAGCTAAACAAATTTCTGATGTCCTTCTCTTAAAACGTACGGTACAATTTTCATCAAGAAACAGGATAACGAGTTCATTAGCGGTTTTATGTCATAATTCCTACTTCATCCGCAGTATTGTGAGATTCAGGTTTTACGCGTGAATGCGTATTTTCAATTTCTAATACTTGCCCACAATGTAGAGACATTTGCACGACATTTCATAATTTAACTTCAGGCTACATTTAATCGAAATTAGGGCACGCATAAACTATTCTATTATTATGTCCAAAGTTTCATAACCATACTTCCTAAATCCTACATCATAAGATTCAGAAAACATAACAAAGGACAATACTCCTTTGCTTGCAAGCATTGTAAATTCTCATTACGATTAAGGTCAAGCACATATTGCAAGTCAATGTAACAAAATAACAAGTAAATAGTCACTGTAGACACTGGGACGTGTAAGTAAGGCTTTTAAAATGTGTGCGGTTCAGAACAAAAGTCGGGATAGTGTAAGATATATTTTAAGTCCAATGCACGCTTATTATTACTAATGACATATACTGCCTCGAATGACTTTGAGAAATGCTAACGCATGCAATGTGCATACAACTTCTAGCACTACAAATATAAAAACGTGAGACACAGCATATTCCTAGCGGAAGACATCTTTCTTCGAGACAAATTATGAAATTGCTACAATACCAGCTTACCACATAAATAAATTCTTATTAACACAATCTTATAGTGTTTATTTTTAATACAGATGCGTCGGGCTTGCTCTATGCAGATTTGCAAATGAATGTATCACCTGCTCATAATCCCACGCGGTTGAACGCAAACAAAGAAGCGAAAACTTTTCATGTATTAAATGGAGCTATTTGATTTTAAGCAAAAAGTCTTGTAGGGTATGCAGGTACAGTATTTAAACACAGATGCAGGTTGAGTATGGAATAATTATATTTCGGAAATGCGTGCTCCTTTTATACAAAATCGGTTAACCAAGATTAATATATTGTGGGTACATATATAAAATTACTTTGACACAATTATTTAAAAATACCCTACATGCTGTATGAATCTGTGAGGATGGTATTCCGCTACAGTACACCCCCTCAAGCGAAGCGTACAACCGGTTTCACTAGTCTTCCTGATCGGGTTGTTCTCTGTGTGTCATCATTTTCTTGTTCGCTCATGGTGTAGGCAGGCTTTAGTCGGTCGATCGAGACGTTGTTTACTCTTCCTGGTAGTTGTAGCTTGTAGTATTTCTCACATCTTTCCAATACGGGATATGGGCCTTCGTATGTTGGTTGCAGTGGTTTTTTTGTGCAATCTCTTCGTAGGTAAACATTTTCACAGGTACGCAGGTCGGTGTGAACAAACATATTCTTGTTGCTATGCGAAATCTCAGCTGGTCGGTATGCGTTGATAGTGTGTCGCAGCTGTTCAACGTAATCGTGACTCATTGGGCTTCTTTTTGTTTCAACAAAAAAATCTCCTGGTAATCGCAGCGATGTTCCGTAGGTATATTGTGCAGGACTAATCCCTGTGTCACTGCGTGTAGCTGCGCGTAGTCCGAGTAATACGGTCGGTAATTCGTCAAACCACTTTCCGTTCGCACTAGCGGTGCAGCGCGCGGTAAGTGCGGCTTTGAGTGAGCGGTGCCAGCGTTCGATGATTCCATTTGACTGTGGGTGATATGCAGTTGTTCTCGTTCTGTTTATTCCCAGTAGCTTCATTAATTCAGAGAAGAGTTGGCTCTCGAACTGACGACCTTGATCGCTTGTTATCGTGATTGGACAGCCAAATCTTGTTATCCAGCCTTCATATATTGTCTTGACAATTGTTTGTGCAGTTATGTCGTGGAGAGGTAATGCTTCGGGCCATCGCGTGTACCGGTCGATTATAGTGAGTAGGTACTTGTGTCCATATTGTGATGGTGGTAGGGGCCCAACAATGTCAACATGGATATGTTCGAATCGTTCCGATGGTGGGAATGTTGCAGTTTGACTCGTTGTATGTCGACTAACTTTTGACTTTTGACAGGCTTCACAGGCTTTCGACCATCGTCCAGCGTCCGCGTTCATAGATGGCCAGAAGTATTTTTCACTGAGTATTTTTCTTGTTGTGCGCGTGCCGGGGTGACTGAGGTTATGTACACTTTCGTATGCTGCTCGGCGAAATGTTTCTGGTAGGTACGGGCGAACATGTTGTGTTGATGTGTCGCATAGTATTTTGCAGTTCGTGTTTGGTAGGTATATGCGCTTCAATTGCAAGTTGCTTTGCTTCATTACGTCATGTATAGTGCTGTCTCTTTCTTGCGCTGTAGCTAGTTGCTTGTAGTCGATCGTTGTAGGACAGCTGATTGTTTCTGTGTTGATCCGTGATAATGAATCTGCGACTATGTTATCTTGCCCGCTGATATGACGTATGTCGTTTGTGAACTCGCTTATATACATGAGTTGTCTGGCTCGGCGCGGTGTTTCGCTGTCGGACGATGTTTTATTTATCGCGTAGGTTAGCGGCTTGTGGTCGGTGAATATTATGAGATGTCTTCCTTCAAACATTTTTCGAAAATGCTTCACGGCCATGTATATAGCTAACAGTTCTCTGTCGAATGTACTGTATTTGACTTGCGCGCTTGACAATGCTTTGGAGAAATAACCCAGTGGCTGCCATTTGTTGTGTACATATTGTTGCAGTACAGCACCGGCGCACTTATCAGAGGCGTCAGTCATCAATGCGATCGGTGCGTTGTGTGAGGGGTGAGCTAGTAATGCTGCGTTTTGTAAGCCAGCTTTACATAACTCAAATGCCTTCTTGGCTTCGTCGTTCCATATAATTTTTGTTTTGTCCCGTTTCTTGCTATTGTGCAAATATGCATTGAGAGGTGCTTGTATTTCGGCTGCCTTTGAAATGCAATCTCTGTAGAAGTTGACGGTGCCAAGGAATCTTCGTAATTGTTCAATGGTTGTGGGTAGCGGGAAATTGGTGATTGCTTCTACTTTTTCTGTTGGTGGTTTGATGCCATCTTGTGAGACAGTGTGTCCTAGGAATTTGATTACTTTCTTGCCTAGTACACATTTCGAAGGGTTTATTGTGATGCCATATTTGTTCAGTTGTTGTAGGACTGTTCGTAAATGTTGTCTGTGTTCTTCCTCTGTACTGGAACTTATGATAACGTCATCAACAAAAGGGTAGGCAAAGTCGAGTCCGCGAAGCACTTCGTGAATAAAACGCTGGAAAGTCTGTCCAGCATTTTTCAGACCTGGGCACATCCGTGGAAATTCAAATAGCCCGAATGGTGTGATGATGGCTGTTTTTTCGATATGTTCTTCTAAAACAGGCAGTTGTTGGTATGCTCTGTTTAGGTCAATCGTTGAGAATATCTGCTTCCCGTGCAACTGGTAAGTGAAATCTTTCAAACGTGGTACTGGATATCTGTCAGGCTTGGTTATGGCATTCAATCTTCTGTAGTCTCCACATACGCGTAAGTCTCCGTTTGGTTTAGGTACCACGTGCAGTGGACTGGCCCAGGGGCTCTTGCTTGGTCGGCATAATCCCTGATCCATCATTGTTTGAAATTCTTTCTTCACAGCTTCGTAACGGTGGGGTGGCAGTGGACGAGCTTTGCAGTATAATGGCGGTCCTGTTGTTTCGATATGGTGCTCGACGTTGTGCTTCGGAGTATTTTTCATAGTGGAGAGTCTTGTAATATCGGGAAATTCCCCTAATATGTTATGATATTTTTGTTCCAGGTCTATGGTTCTGATGGTTGGTGCTGTAGATTTGCAGATGGACGTCTTCACTGACAAGTTAGTTATCTTGTCGATTAAACATTTCCCAGCGAGGTCGACTAGTAGGTGATGATGCTTCAAAAAATCAGCGCCGATGATAGGCTTACTGACTGCTGCTACGATGAACTTCCATCTGAATGGTCGTCTCAGGTTGAAATCTAGGTCCAATGTTTTTTCACCGAAGGTAGCTATTTCTGTGTTGTTTGCTGCATATAGTTTGAATTGGGTTGGTTTCAGGATTTCACAGCGTTTTCCAGGGATAACGGATATGTTTGCACCAGTGTCGATGAGAAAGCTTAGATTTGTCTTCTTGTCTTTCAGAAATAGACGGTGTGATTTTTCCCAGGCGCCAGATTCCGTCTCTGCTAACACCTGGTTTAGTTTCCCGAGCTTGAAGGGTGCTTCTCTTCATAAGTACATGGTCTAGTACATTTTCGAGCTTGTTCGCCGAACTTTCTATGAAAATAACAAACGGAAATATCGTTGTACTCGTTCCTGTGTCGTTGATTTGAATCCCACCGGCGGCGGTTATCATGCGGCGATCGGTATGTGCTGCGTGATCGATGACGCGCACTTCCGCCTCGCCAGTTGCGCCCGCGCTGCCTCGCGTAGCGGCCGTGGTGTGTTTTTAATTCCGCTATTTCTTTCGCCAGCATGTCGATCTTCGCGTGAAGTAATGCGTTTTCATGATTTGCAGCTACAGGTGGAGTGGATGGTGTTGACGGTGACGAAGTGTTGTGTACTGCTGATATTTGGTGGTGGAGTTGTTCTAGCATTTTGTCGGCCATTATTGCTAACTCATTTAGGTCGGTTTTCTTGGCTATAGTTTCGCTCACAGCTAGGATGGCGCGTACTGATGGCGGTAGGTGCTTCGTCCATATAACACGCAGAGTGTTCTCGGCGATGTTGTTTCCGGCTAGATTTTGCATGCGGCGTAGCAGTTGCGAAGGTTTTACATCTCCGAGTTCCACGTTGGACAGTAGGCGCTCGAGTTTAGTGTGGTCGCTCTCGTCGTAGGTTTGGATGAGCCTCATCTTCATGGCGGCGTATCGCTTGTTTTCTGTTGCACTTTTGGTATCGAACATGATGTCTTGGATTTCATCTAAATCTTGTAGGTCAAGTTGGCGGATGAGCAGCTCTGACAGTTCCTTGTCGCTTAGTTTTCCAGCAGACACGATCGCTTCAAATTGCAGGAACCACAGCTTGATTCTGTTTCTCCATAGTGGCGGTATCCGTTGATTGTACGAGACGGCAGATAATTCGTGCGAATCCTTTTGCAGTGATGTTTCGCTTCCATCGCTCAGGTTTGAAGTACTCTGGCTCATATTATGTTGGCTTCTTGTTAATCACGTCGGGGTCACCACTTGTAGGGTATGCAGGTACAGTATTTAAACACAGATGCAGGTTGAGTATGGAATAATTATATTTCGGAAATGCGTGCTCCTTTTATACAAAATCGGTTAACCAAGATTAATATATTGTGGGTACATATATAAAATTACTTTGACACAATTATTTAAAAATACCCTACATGCTGTATGAATCTGTGAGGATGGTATTCCGCTACAGTCTCAAGGCGTTGTCTGTAATGCGCGCTTGTTCTAAGTGAAATTATTTATAGTGGTTTATAGGTGCAATAAAACAAGCCAAGCGGTCCTGACCGGTTGCAAGTCAGTGCAAAAAGTAGACCCAGTATTAACAGGCTATTCAGAAGACAGGGTAAATCATGAGAAATCGTTAAAAGTCTAACGCAACATCTAAGTTTGTGGGCGGAGACGACAATAAATAAGATAATGCAATGATACGGCTAACGGATGAACTTACTTTTGTAACTGCTAATGTTTTATAAAGAAGAAATGTTCGAAAGAAAAGGGAAGCTCTAATGGTTGCAGTAGTAAATTGTAACCTAGATTGTAATCGTAATTTGTGTTCTGAATGAAAAAAAACTTTTGACAACTTCGGCGTGTCATAACATGGAATGTAAGCAGGTAATGACGAGCCAATCTAAGCAGATCCTCTCATTACCATTACTAGGAAATGATTCTCTCCTTTAATATGAAGGAGTGTACAATTGCAAATTCTTTCTTCGTTCTCATAAATCATTTCACAATTAGCATTATTGCTAGTAGACATCGGATCGAAGCCAACGTTGCTTGCACGTAGCTTTAATTTGTCACGCGTTGTGTTTGCATGCTAAAGGGATGTCTCAAACAGGCCCCCTGGCGAAGGGACATAAAGTTTGACGGGACTACGAATTACTATTTGTAGAACACGCTAGAGATGTACACGGAATCCTGATAAGGTTTTGAGTAATTGGTTTAAAATTGCAATAGATGATATTAGAATCAGAGGATTTGTTGGCAAAATGTAGAATAAGGAAATATTAATAAAGAAAATATGTGATCAGTTTATTAAATAACTCAGATCAAGTGGCTATCGTCTAAGTGACAAACTGAAAAAGTATCGTTTGATGGATCGTCCATGTTCCTATGCGTAGATAACACATACATAGCTTCAGGTTGAGCTCAAACCAGCGGTATTCTTCGTACGATGCTGTGAATACCGATATTAGACTCGATAATATAGATAAACTCTTTGGTGATGTTAAAAACAAACAAATTGGAATACAGGTGGAAATATCAAAACCAAACGAAGATCATGAAGCTAAAGGTGTTATAAGAATCAAAGTATTCAAACCAGAATAGAAATCCTGACAAACCGACTGTAATTCCAATAAACAGGCCACAATAGACATCTCATTTGGATGGAAGCCCTATAAAAATGAAAATAAATCTACGCCTTTATCCAGATATGCGATTACGGTTTGCCTTGATAACAGACCGTATAATCCGTTAACAGCATTACGATGAATTACGAACAGTAGGGACGTTGACGTCTCTCATAATCCTATTAGTATCGTCTAAGATTCGTGTCACGAACATTAATTCCTTGGAAATTGGACTTCGTTGTTACGGTAATTTTTTGGTATTACTATTAATATTGATTAATGTAATGACTGTTCTTCGACTGATGCTAAGATATGGTGTTTATTGAAACTGGATGTCATAAAATGATGTCACATTCCTAAGTTTTGAAACGCGTGATTCTCGTCACGGTTAGTATGGATTTAACTGCTTTAATCGTTTCCTAGGAAATTGTTCATAGTTTTATTAATTAAAATTCTCGTAAGGTATATTTATTTTATAGTCTATTCTACCTCACTCCATTGAATACGGGCCTTAAAAGCGTTTATACCGAAAGTGGGCAACGTCGCAAATAGCTGTCAAATATTTCGCTGTTGATTGATTTGGCAATATTATTAATATATGGAAGTAAAAAGTCTAAAGTTATTCGTGCGTTATCCAGATAACATAATATGAAAATATCACGTGTGACAAATATGTACCGTTTGAGTTTCTGGAAACTCTGGAAACTTCTGATCAAAATACCGAAATATCGGTAAAATTTAAAAACTCCCACAATGTTTCAAACTAAACATAAGTTAGGCACCACCGAGGGCGATGACTCTCATCCACTGAACTATAATAATTTCAACTGCCTATTAAATGGTGCACCATGATAATTCCAAAAAATTACCATGATGCCTCTAACATATTGAAAACTGGATATTTAGTAAAAACACTCAAACACACCATATCCATATTTTTGTTTATACTCTGAAACTAGTAGGTACTCACTTGCGAAGGAACATAATACATTCTGTGTAAAAAGTACTGGGAATTGTTCAATAAAACAAAAAAAGTATTTATTCGTCAACATTTATTTTGTCGCCTTTAAAGTAGGCTCTTTGGCTTGCAATACAGCTACACCAGCGCATGAGGCATGACCCAGTCCTCCGTACATTTTGGTAAGCTAATTGAGCTATGGTCTACAACTCCTTCAGCAAATTTTCTTTTATAGCATCAATCGACTCGAAACGTCTACCTCGAAGAGGTAATTTTAGCCTCCGGAACAGGAAAAACTCAGGCAGAGCCATATCATGTGAGTACGGCGCTTGGTCGATGACATTCGCTGAATTTTTGGCTAAGAACTAGCACAATGATAGTTTTGTGCTATGGTGCATTATCATGGTGCAAAATCTACGAATTGTCGTTCCACAAATCTGGGCCGTTTTCAGCGGATATTCTCTCGCAAACGCCTCATAATGCCTAAATAATACTCTTTATTCACTGTTTGTCCCTCTGGAAAAAATTCGTAGTGCACTACACCGCGGTAATCGAATAAAACTATCAGCATAACTTTCGTGGTACTTTTTATTGAGAGTATTATACAAACAATACAATAGTATTATTTTTATTAATTGCAACAATACCTACACATTGTCCATGAATGAAGTTGTCAAGTTCCCCGTTGAACTTCAAGTGGAATACGTTAGGAAACGTTATTGTTAAGAGAATCTCGCGTTGCAATTTACAAACACAGAAAAATATAAAATTAATTAATCATATAGCACAATAAACATTATGTTCATATTTCAACCTACTTTTAGTAACTATATTCAAATATATTTATAACTAATATATTATTATGCAAACTAAAATATAGCGTCGAAAAATTCATCCGCATCGCTGTCGACTGGTAGTGTACCCAAGAGACTGGCCGCATTGCCACGTTGTATGGCAATGCTTAGCCTCTGGCCAAGGTAAAAACCAGCCCTTGGGTCACGGGAAGTGTCAACCAGTCGTTTAGAGATTTCAGTGAATAGACCATGAGCACTAATATATTTATTATTTTTATCATAAAATACGTGATTTAAATGAAACCGTAACTCACCGATAAATATTTATTTGTGTTTCTGAATGTTACGGCCGAGAATTTCAAGCCAGCCATAGACAAACTAGCCAGCGTGAAGCCGGTTAGAATTACGGATAATAGTCATAATACGAAATTTATCCAGCCAGTGAAATGAATTGCCTGGAACTTGCCTGGTTTTTTTAAAGTTCGTAATAGCCCCCCAGGTAAATTTGACAGCTATTTGCGACGTTGCCAACTTTTTGGATGAACGCTCTTAATAACATCAAATAAAACAATCGTTAACGATGCATCGTTTACGATGTTGACGGGATCGATAAATCGAATTATAAATATACATTATATTGTACTATCATAATAATAATGTACTCATAGTTTTATTACTCTTTAATTACTCACTCTTAGAAAGCTTGATGAGTCTAAACGTATCTTAGACCACACAGGGTTCAAAATATTAATCAAGCAATATTAATGATCATTAACAACACATAACCGATATAAAACACGGTGGTTATAAAATATAATTACTTATGGAGAGAACTATTAAAAGGCATAATTAAACATCATTAAAGGATAGTTAAAGGAAATTCAAGTGCTATCATAGTCAATATTTTTTTTATTGATAATTCTGTGTTATAAAATAAGTAATAATTATTTATCTCATGATGATAAACTACCCAAGAAGATAGATTGTCTGGTCTATACTTACCGACAATGCCAGCTTGTGCAGAACTGTCGAACTTCATGACTATGAAACTCTTTGCTTAACTGTTCTAACACCCACAGAAGGAAACACATGGTGTATTTCTTGCCCACAGGCCGAACAAATACTAACCAAGCAAAGGCGAAAATTGAAAACGTCACACGCATAAAATATATCAAAGCTCTAACTGAAATCGTTCAAGAACCTATTGGCAATTTGCACAAGGAACAATGAAAAACGTCTGGGAGGCGGCTACGGAAATCTGCACACATGTAATTTGTGTTAGGAATTTGTATTGTAAAACAACAGTAACCCATCGCCATTGTCTTAACGGATTGCGGTGCACTCTTGCGCACGTTCGGAGGCAGACTAACACCGATGAATGTTGATAGGTTCCTTTGGAGCATTTCTGTAGATAATGTTTCCGATTTATTGTAAGACAGTTTGGAATGAGCTGAGCAATATACAGTTAGAACGGCTAAGTAAGACGAGAATTACTTGAAAACGCACTCAGGAAGTTGTAGAATTACGTCAGTTTTAGCGAAAAGGAATGGAAACAATCGTATAGAAAATCCAAAATTCATTTTAATAAAAATAAACTCTAGTCTTCTAAGTTACCAATTCCTAGACAGCCACTTAATAAAACTAGTGCCAAATAATAACGAATAAAAAATCTCAACGTCAGAGATAACGGTCAATAAATTTTTATCATTATAAACATTTTGACACCCGATGATGGATCGTTTGTCGACTCACTTTATACTTTCAATAAATTAGTAGCCATTTTGTATTATTGCTGTATCGATAAGATTGCTAAAGATACTTAATTGAGGGCTGTCGTACGTAATGAAAGAGTAAAGTGGTACAAAATAAGAAATTAATCAATTTAAACGAGAAAATGCCAATACATGTTCCCACAGATCAAGAAGACATTGATGAGGATCTTCAACTTGACACAAAACCAAAGTTAATCAATAAGGAATTAAGGACATTACATTATAATCTGGACACTACACCCACCTAACGGAAGTTTACATATCAGCTTTTCCTATATGAGGATCAGCGAGCACTATGGGTACAAGTTTATTTAAAAGGTCCAAAAGCCTCACTTTCAAATTCATAACCCATTTATTCCCTTTACTCTTTTAAAACTAAAGGATATTCGGACCGTTACATCTGCAATATCACGGATCATTCGATCTGTTTCCGCATCCACCCCTCGATTTACTTTGCTAACGGCGGCAATTGTGCGCCGGCGCAGCCAAATGATCGATGCTTTATTGTAATGGCCCACACGCGGGTGAATCTATTAACGTTCACAATAAGCGGCGTGAGCGCGAATATATTGCCTTGTGACGTAATACAGCAGTGAAGGTGCATAGTGTAGACTTAAAGGTGGAATTCAATGGATAAAAGATTTAAATATCTGAGAGTAGTATTGACATTGTAGCAAAAAAAACCATGACAACAATTACACGAGCTCTGTTAATAGTTATTATATTGTTTTTTTTAAATCTTGTTATTAATTATCAGGTATACGTTGTTATATAATCATTCTGAATTGATAAACAGATATCACATCTTTATCCATGAATACACAGGAGCTTTTATTTAAAACAAAAGAAATGAAGATGTTTGAAGCTCGAGTAAAGTTTACGATCCCAGATCAGCCTATTTCAATCTACAGTTAAACATAAACCTTCATCGGGCTAAATAGCTAGATTGAAGGAAATGACAGATGTATTACAAGTGCCTACGCTTCCTAAGATACCTAACTGAGAGGATATCGGATTCCTCCCACACAAACCCCTATAGTGTTACAAGTATTATCGTTAACAGGCATGGCGTCTGAGAAGCTTTTGATACTAACACTGATAGCTTAAATATATTATTGATACTCAGGTGCTTCTCGCTAGCGCCCTGATGAAGATAATCTTGAATTTTGTAACTGTGACAACAGGCGGGATAAATAATTGTAAAACTTTTCCATTTACCAGAATCGCAATGCTATCAACTGGCTCAATCGCAATCGTTAAATCGAAATAAATAAGCTCGTATAAGACAAAACTAGTTTTAAAATAACTTCATCGATAACATAATAAAAACACGTTAATAAACTTGTGTTGATACCTGTACCAAGAACCCAAACGTCATTATTTTAAGTAAAAAAGAAAAAACATGTGTAGAACAAAAGTCGCATTTAAATTATAATAGTCTTGATATTGGAAGCTGAAATGTCAAACACAGAAACTAGTCTCGGGTAACGTGGCATTTACTTCTATATCAATAATTTAATTAAACAACATGAACAACGCCTTAAGTAGACCCGCTTTAAAGGGAACATACTCCGTTTTTGAACTGAGCTGTAATGAGCTAGATTAAAGTTTCTTGATCCTTCGCGAGACAGGTGTAGAACACGCTCGCGGAGTTGCGTTGGAAATCGTGCTTTACTTCGTGGGAAAAAGGTCGATATTAAACTGTTATAATTTGACACGATTTAAGTTCCCTTTTATTAGCTAACTCCCGTGAGATTTCGACAGCAGCTTACTTCAAGACTTGAATGTCGTTTCCTAATAAAAATGTAGAAAAGTGTTTTGCTAATTAAGTACATATTTCCCTAATTTACCGCTTCTAACTTACCAGCTTAAGTTAGAAGCGGTAAATTATAACCCATGATGGATGGATAATGACAATTGAAATAAAAAAACTACAAAATGGCACGATAACATACCTTTAAAGAATATGTGTACCCATAGGGAAAAAAGAACATAGTTGAGTAACGTACAGAGAGGCCCGCCCACACACAAGGGGGAAAAGACACCAATAAATACAGGGTTTGCCACGGGACGGATTATTGAACTTGTTGCTCCTATCTCCTATCGCTGATACTATCTCCACATACGACAAACAACATAAATTCCTACACGTATATGCAGTAAAAGGGCCGTTTATGGCTAAACGCGAAATTTCACTGTTGTTAGAGTGAATTGTCTTACAGACATGGAAAGTTAGGAGCTAAGCTAAACAGATCATGGAGCTGTATTTACAAAATAATACTGAGAAGTGAATTTACTTACAAACGAGTTTTGTATATTGAATCTCATGTAGATGAGATGTAAGTATATAGTAGTGTGTTTTCTTGAGACCTAAGAGATGAATAAGAAGCAAATATCAAATACTCATAGTGCAGCAGCATTATCTCAATTCCGAACGCGTGAATGACAGCACTCGCAGAAAACAAAAACGAACGTTACAGAGCTTAAACGGTCTATAACCAGAAAAGGCGCAGAGATTGATCGTATGAAAAGCATAAAGTGTGAATTTTATTACATAATAAAACCCTTAACAACGACAGCAAAGATGGTGAAGATAAAGCAACAAATCAAAACCCTCACGATCCATTCCCTTATATTACCTTAGCATTACGTATAGAACCTCTATTAGTTCGTGAAAGTGTTTACATAAAGCCTGTGTTTGGTGCATCCTCATGATTTGCATAGGCTTACGTAACATCTTCATCTAAAGTTCATTGGGTCGCAGCTTAGTGCTCGTGACTGATGTAAATTAACAGCGCTGCAGCGTCTTCGTGTCAGCGGATTCTGATGTATGAGTGTACTAGGGTTAGCAGTGAAGCTAAACATTTGTTAATCTAGCTAGGCGCTTATTTATTACGAATGAAAGCGAAACAAAACTACTCCAATAAAATTAAAATGAGAATGCTCTGTCGATCAAAATATTTATTTAGGTAAGCAAGTGAAAGATTCAAATAAAACATAATTTCACAGTTGATTAAAACTTCTCTCAAATAGAAAATTTGATTATATTAGAATCAAAACATGCGTAATAAGCCTAAAATGTACTGCCGGGCCACAGGCTTCCTCTCTTTGAGAGGGAGAGGGCTGTAATCTATCACACGGGCCCAGTGCGGGTTGGTAGATGTCAATGTCTTCGAATTTTCGGTTCTAGGACATGCCGGTTTCCTCACGATGTTTTCCTTCGCCGTTTTGAGAGCAGTAGTGAAGATTATTTTACAGAAAGTAAAGCGCCTGCCTGGGTTCGAACCCACCACCTACAACTCATAAGTCAGGGCCGTTACCACTGGGCCAACACTGCTCAAAACATTGATACTTCGAAATCTTCCCGCGAAAAATCGACATTACGAGTATTGGTAATACGAATTTCACCGAAAATGAAATGCTGAAATTGGTCTTGTACAAATAAGATCTCTGACCATAAATTCTGATATTTCAGGCCAAATCTTAACGAATGATAACCCTATGCAGAGCAGTAAAATTACACCCGATTTGTGAAATAGAGATGTAACGTATGATCAATTGCTCGCAGACTTAATGACCGTGTTGCTAATGAACAAAATATTGCAAAGTGCAAAGGCCAACTGTAGCCTGAAGTTAAGTAATTAGTGCAGTGATATTTACTGGTTACTCATAATTCATTATTTTAATGGTAGATTAGGATATGGTTGGGAAAAGCAAGTCAGCTGCTGCGCTAGCAAGCCAGTCACTGTTATATCTGGCTCTATTGCGAATAGTAACTGAGAATGTTATTGTTATGGCTCCCGTACACCCCACTTTAGCCCACTTCAACGCCCACTATGCTGTTCGTACAAAAGAGGTCTATAAAGTAGCCATTAAATCAGCAATGGTTGGTAAAATATAGCCAAGACCAGAAGCCACAAAGGAATAAGCATTAACGTAATTTTATAGGAAATTAAAATGAACTTGATTAAGGTGTATTTTCCTGGAATAAATTATGAGTAATCGTTCATCAGAACTAAGAATAGCTGAATCACTTACGTCCACAAATCGAAAATAGAAATCATACTAGCTTTCCCGACGTTAAAAGAAATAAAAAATTCACATCGGCTTGCAAGTTGCATCATACAAAAATTATAAGTTTTTTTTTATTAACAATAGATACTTGCCTCCACATAATTATATTCCATCCATAATTTTTTTTCATCGTTTGACTGGCATATAATATGTACCTAGTTATTCAGTGACCTATTCCTTCACACCTATTAAGATGACTTTTCTATTTTCCCTTTTACGAAACAGATCACCTTCAGAATACCTCCAATGAGTACTACTATTACACAACTGTGTTAATAATGAAAGTGCAATCCAATTCAATGTTGAGCAACACTTCTATATTGCATTCAAAAATTAATTTAGATTAGATAGTGTCCAAAACTTTATAAAATCATTTTAATCAGCGTTTCCTTTATATCACGTCCGGCTTTGCAAACATTGTAATATATGTCTCGTTATGTTAATCATATCTGCATCTTATTATCTAACCGCATAATGAAATAATATTCAAATGAGGAATTAATGCAAGATCTTGTCGTTTCTCTGAATCAATGTGAATTAAAAAAAAATTGTAACAATGTGATGTTAATAGTTTGTTTATTAGTGATTAATTAAGAATTCATTCAGTTGTTTAAATGTTCCATGTAAAACAATTATAAATATAAAATCAATTTTATGGCTATACTTTCAATAACAGCAGATAATGTAACGATTACAATTGTCCATATCTTTTACAAGGTCTGAAAGATTGAGCACCAAAATAATTGATCACAATGATTTAAGCAAATATTGCCCAACCACAATAAAACTAATTTCACGGATTTATTTGAGTTCATAATATTTTGTTTTTACTACATTGTGCGATGCAATCATTTAGATTGCATCGCACAATGTAGTAAAAACAATGGCAATTCTATACTTGACATTGTAGTAGGACGAATATCCATCGTCCACTGCTAAACATACAACCTCGGTAGACCGTTACAATAAGTAATCTTGAGCATCACTTTAAATAGATAGATAAACCATTTATTTAGTATACACAAAAAAAAATTCACACAAAAGCACCATTAGATGAAAAAAAATTAGGTTCATGGTTCAAGGTGCCAAGTGTCAATAAAGAAAAAATAAATAAAGTCATGAAGTGTCACTATGACCATAGACTATGATGTTTTTTTTTTGTTATGAATTTTTGTGGTGTACAATAAAGTATATATAAATAAATAAATAATAACTTGTTATGATTTTTACGGCTTAAAAATGTCTTGAGGACCAACTAGCCTTCTAAACAACTGTTGACTTAATACCATTCCATTATTCTGAAGACACCGGACACGTCAGAAAACAACCATCCAGGAAACACAATTCTATACAAAGATAAAATGATGCTGATGTATGTGCATAATAAGCAGACTATTACATAAGTGACGCCGTATGTATGATAAAAACGGAAAAATTTCTAACCACTCCCACGAGACTGAATCACCAGGCTTCATTAAAGCAGGAGCTTCAAGATCGGATCGGCACGCAAGGAGATCCGATCTAGATGTTATCACCGCGACATCGCCACCAAAACCTCTTAGAATAAATCCAGTACTGACTTTATTTTTGTTGCTAAGTTTTTCATTTGAATAGACGTAAAGTGTTGGCTTAAAATGCACCTGCGTAAATGTATTTGGCATAAAATGCAAGATAGACAAGGTGGTCAATACAAATTTTTGAATAATGTGCCGACTAGAATTTAGTGATAAAGGTATGTTTTTCACCGTCCTTTGCTATGCAGCAACAACATCGATTAATAATCTACTTATGACATACCTACCGGTGAGAAAAGAAAACATATTTAAATCTAATGAATACGCTTAAATTTTTTATTGCTTTTAATAAAATTATGAAGCAACAGGACTTTAATGCATATGCATGTTATTGAGAAATCACGACTAGCGACTAACAATCATGTCATCAAAGCAACAGTAAAGTCATATAATAATATACTCATCCTGTACACTGAATAACACGTCTGACCATCAACGGCGATTTAGCATACCATCTTATGGATATCGGATAACCATCAGTCAGGCGACGCGCCTCTCTGGACTTCCAAACATACGCTTACTGATGAACATGAAGCTGATAAAACCCTATTACCAAGTCCAAAGGTTCACTTTAGAAGTATTTTTAATAATGTATGGTATTGTTAAGTTTGCTACACAATATCCTAAACGACGCCAAATGTCAAAGGGGAAGTAATGACCGAACATCATAAATAGGTAATAAGCTCCTTTTATCCGACCGTAGTAATCCGCAGATTTATGAAATAGGAAGCAAGTTGACATAAAATATGAGAAATTTATCGCTGTCGCATTTTAATGTTTAGCAATTTTACTGACAGTTGCAACAACGAGCAATCAACGGGTTATGCTGAATAAGTGCGTTGTAAATTAACGTAGAGGCGATTACACTGTTTTGTGTTTTAAGGGTACGCTTGTCGGTCATTCTTCCATACAAACGTAGTGGTGATTACTCGTCTGTTTGACGGTGTACGTTAAAAACTAAAAATGATATCAATTTGTCTTGTCATTATCTAGCCCTGTATGGAAGTAGAATTGGAAAAAAAAATTGGTTTGGAAGTTATGAGCGTCGAAACTTCCATATTTTAACACTAATTTTAACTCATCTTTGGGTGTAAATAAAATAACTTATGTAGTAAGAAAATAGCAAAATAGAAACCGTACAGGAATAGACAATTTATACAATAGTTTTTTCTTAATATCTATACGCCCAAAGGTCTGCTGGTCGGTTATAAATCATCGTCTATTTCACTAAATAAATAAATAATTAGACTAATTAGCATGCATATTGGTCACTCCCACCAACGAGTTCGAGCCGTCGACTAGTGTGACCCTTAAGATTTCGCGGTGTTAATAAAGAAAAGCATACGCCTTTTTACGTGTGCTAAAAACAGCTCACCTATCCTATTTTTCTCGTTGGTGTCGTAAAAGGCGTTTACAGACGTGTCAAGTAAATGGCAGTCACATCTCCCTGTAAATTGTTAACAACATACTGCGAAAGCCTGGTCATTAAAGTTTTCAGTTTAGACGTTAATTGTTTATAAGTCCTCCCAAAATCAAGGCTTTAATGGAGTTATTTGGGAGCTAATTCAGCTAAAGAAGAATTCTAGAGCCATTTCAAATGTAAATGTCCATTACTCGGGCACATTCCATGTTTTAACACCACAATTAACATCTAATATAGATAGCGATACGCTGAACCGTTGAGAAAATAATTGACAGATCCCATGAATATTAACTGAACCCAATTGTTCTGTCAAACGGATTCTGTTACGGCTGCCCCGTTTTCCCAGGATACAAGCGAACCACGACTGTAAAGTTTCCTCTTAAGGTAACAATCCATTAACATTTTGCCTCTAACCACATATCAGAGGGCGAATGTAAAGCGGCAATGTACATGCAATTAAGAGTTTAATTCGTGGCCGATGTATAGTTGGGTGCGGCTCGGGTATTTTCTAGTCGCCAGGATTAGTGTTATTACGTGAAGATAGAAACGGGATTTGCGCTGAGGTGTAAGCAATGTTTATAATACCTACGTATACATAGATCAAGTTGAAGTATTTTGTTTTGCTTAAAGAAATTGCTGGAGTAAGGAAATTGATGGTGTCTATGAAATTGGATGTGGTGGTATCTCATTTCTTTAAGACTACGGTTAATCATGCAACAGTTATTATTGTATTATTGTTTAAAGGGTAATCTGCGTATTATTAATAACTATTATGACATTCTGTTACAGAAACTATATTTGGCATTCATTATGTTGAGTTAGCTTTCATGTACAACGTTCGTAAAATATATAAAACTAGTGTCTTGAACAACAATTTGCAGAAACAAAATTGCGAATTTGTTGAAGTTTATAGCCAATAAACAACTCTCAGGAACAAGGCCTTCGTATTTACAACAGAAAGAAAGGTTTAAAGTTACTCGAAACAAAATAACACAACGAAACTAATCAATTACGATTCGATCACAACTTAAAACGTTACAAGAAGCCATTCGCGCCAAGTGCACAGTACAGAGAATTCCTAAACATTATTTAACACAAAGCTCCAGTTAGGCCAGTCATTATGCTAAGAAACAGGTAGCCTATGGTACAGATACACCATTAGGTACTGAACCGTCGTGTAATTTTATTGCAAAGAATGCAAGCTTTGCGCGTTAGACAGCAAGTCTTTACTGCACCAATAATAATTAAAGGTGCTATATTTTTACGTTTTATAGACCTGGGACTTGGGACTTCTTTTTTCCTTTTTTTTCTGATTGATTTATGGTAAAAAAGTGCTAGAAAGTTTATAATAGGATTGAATAGATGTTTATGGCTGACTTTTGTAGGTTTAATAGGACGTTTAATAGCCTATTTGGTTACTTACAAATGTTAATGGTTCGCTATGGCTGTTAAATCTGTGAATGAAAAATTGGGTTGACTTTTGAATTCGAATTTAGATTGGAAGATTTTCTTCATATTTTCCTCCCTTCTGTTAATCATGTGGGTACTTTGCATTAAAATAGGACGATCCAATCGATCGATGTTATAAATGAATTAAAATTTGTAAATTGATATTTCCCTCAATTAGTCAACAAAAAGGTCAAGTACAAAGCGGAAACTCGAATAAATAATATGAATGATTGATAAAATATTAACATGAACATAAACCATAATTTAAATGAAACCATAAAAAGAAAACAGAATTTTAAGCATACCTATTACTACATCGAAAAAAGTTGTAATTAAATTTAGTTAATTAACTATGCACATATAATTAACAGACGTAACCTGTCAACGTCAATCTGTTATAGAAATGTTTATGTGTCAAACAGTTTACACGTCAAATTGATTTGCGAAGTCATAAATCTATTAAAACACTTTTATTTAAGTAGGTACTCATAAGTAACGATAATCTTAAAGCTTTTAACCGTTCTATAACAGTGATATAGATATTATGCTAACATAATTTTTAGCATAATGCATTATGTAAATTGGTTCTAAAATTAATGCATATGTTAATGGTGCACCAATAAAATTAAATTATTGTAATAACTTGATATTTGAAATTAAGGAAATATAAATGTTGTTTCTTAGTATAAAATGTCAAATCTACTACAGAGCAGATTTCAGGACATGTAACCAGAATCACAATCAAGGGAAAAACTGCATGAAAACCTTTGTTAACCTGTCTTTCACATTCACCTGCTACCTACATTATTACTCAACAGGATCTGCTTTTTAGGGATAGAATCACAACACTTTCTATACTGAGATTCTTTATTATGGATTCAAAACGACCTTTCATCCAACAGACGTGCTTTGCTCCTTACAGAGATATTATTATGAGGCCACTGACATTTTCCAAACCTTTAAGCTTAGTACTCATCACACGCACAATCTCACACGTACTTTAGTGCAGACTCACACTAGACATGAAATTACTTCGCAATGATAAAATACTACAGTGTAAAAAATATGCTTTTCGGTATGAGATTAAAGTAGCGATAAAATGGTTATGCGACCACTTTTTACTGCTAAAATAGTAGCCCGACAGTAGCCTGCGGCTTTACAAAGAATTAGATTTTTGACGACTGTGCGTATTCTTTTTTTAAATTTGCGTACTATGGAATTATATTTCTCCCGCCATCTTGGAATGAAGTGGTTAGAGCCTGATTTATAGTTTCTGTTATCGTCTTTGAGTGTCTTATATTTTAAGCGATTACTTTAATGATTTATTAGACGGCTTCTTGTTATTTTAATACATTTTCCAAAGATTTACTTAAGTGAAATTACTAATTGACTAATCAGAAACTAATATTTACGTGTAAAAGAGATACGATATTAATACATATGAATAAAAATCTATTAAAGAACACGTCGACCAACATTACTTCCTAGAATATTGTAATAAAATTCAATGATCGTTTCTGAACGCAGCAAAAGCCTTTTATTCCACCCAATTTACGATAGCATCTGACAAATAAAATCACAATGCAGCTCTTTAAAATTTATAAAGAAACATCCAGCTTGCCAGCAGTGAATTAAAACATGTAAGCGTCTACGAAGCTAACCGTAGGGTTTAGAAAGCAGATGCTATAAATTATAGCGAAGAAGAGGCACCGGATACAAAGAGACATGTATAATTTGCTAGAACCAGTTCCTACACAGTCCGACCATCGAACCAGTAAAATAATTTACTATCCAGTTATAAAATATCACATAAGAATTTATTTAAGAGCCTTTAGTATAGAATTCTAGGTGGCCAGGTGTTTCGCGAACATAAATATTAAAAAGTTTCCAATTTCTTTTTTATTTCGTAAAACTTTAATCTGTCTGGTATTTATTAAAAGTTAAAAGAGTCTCTAAACATCGGTGGGCTAGTGTTGCATGTCAAAATTATCGATAATCTTGTCTCGTCGTCGTTGCTTTTTGACAGACGATTTATTGTTCCACTGTTGCGAGGCGTTCACCTACACGGTGCAACTGTGCAAGTGTTTTAAATAACTCTACGATGTTATCGATCGAACATCACAAAAGACAAACTATAAGATTTATTTCACAGCACAGTTTATCGGTTGTCGTTTGTAGTTAGTCAGCCAATGGATGCCGACTGAGCATTCATGATACGAATAAAACTTTAATTAAGTCGTTGTTAGCATTTAAATAACGGCTGTAATGCACACACTGGGCTTTATAAAGAACTAAAGCAACTGGACATGTTAACGAGAAATGTTAATTACACAGCGGATGGCATAACTATAACGTAATATCTTTTTATTATAGCACAGAACAATAAATGATCCCATTTACAACACATAATAAATTTGCTAACACATTGTTATTAACACTTTTACCGCGGCATAATCGAAATTACGAAGCAATTATGACGTAACTGAATGGAACTTATGTGTGTTAAATTAGAACAAACTTTCTGAAGCGTGTAATACTAACTCCACGATTTTAATTAACTCTGCAAATATCCTAAGAAGGAATAGCAAATATTATGAAAACGAATGGAACGATTGAACTTCATTATCATAATCATTTAATGCAATCGCAATCTTTAATTACCTCTCCTGTGGCTAGTTGACCATGCACCTTATTTGCGTAATAGTATCGATAAAATGCAATTGAGGCCAACACTTTTTCAAATTGACAGCTGATTGGAAGATCGGTATCTTTACACTCGTGTCGGGTGAAATTGTTAGTTATTTTCTGTTAATTGTTTTCCGTATTTGCTTTATGATTTATGTCCGTTGAGAACAGGTATTACTGCGTACATGTCGAGCTATGTAAGAGAGTCGATATCCCCTCATCATAGCGTCTAATAACTTACGTGATGCAATCTAACCGTCGCTCCCTTTTCAAAAGCCGTCTGTTTGTTTGCAAAGTAGCAGCTTTGATGTTCGCGAAGTCATGTTCTTTCCGCTGTGCGCGTGAAAGGAACTCCAATCAGTGTCAACAAGAAGTACGTTCCTGGTTGGAACGGCTGCAATAATGTGTTGGGGATTAATGATAGCAATAGTACAGGAGTAGTGACAAATTGCTGGGCCGTCGGCCACGGAAACATTAACCAGTTTCCAGTTGATTTCCAGCTCCTTTAACACGGCGATAAACAGCTAATATACTTTAATGCGCCGTTTTCATTTGGTTCATGATTCATAAAGGCGACAGAGTAATCACTACATGTTGTATAAAATGAGGCACCCATGTAACGATGTCCAGGTCTATCTGTAGGTATGTTTGAGATTAATCTGAAGATCTAAAAGTAGTACGTGGGCCTTGCTACTGCGTCAGTCATTATTTTGTAAAGAATTTTTAGTAAATAGCGGAAAGTTCAAATTATTATAATAAGGCAAATCTTTTCCGTTTTTGAACTTTTGTATTACTTTATTTAATCCTCAACACAAAACTGGATATCAATAAATCTTGTTTATTTTCATTTATACAACTCCCAAAACACCGATTATAACCTGTTCTTATATGAGGGTCATACATAAACGTATCATTAATTGTCAATAGCTTCATTAGAGGCTTCCCTTTCATGTATTTGTTTAAGCTTTCTATAGGAAGTTGGGTGGGCGTTTACGAGTATGTACGTCGATAATAATAAGTGCTAATACTTCTGACCTCGATATCGATACACGGGTTGGGCCACACTATTAGCACGCTAAGTGTAGGAAATGGAACAGTGTCGTACTGCGACTGTTACTTTTTACGATGTTATGTTTGTTTTCTCCTAAGTTTTGTACCTAAAAATCAATTTCAGGCTCGCGTTTTAGAGTTGTCACTGTCATTATTGTTATGGAATATTTATACTGACAGCTCTTGAACGCGATGTACCAATCAATCAATCATGTTTATTGTGGATCATAGGTACAGAAATAGATACAGGTGTTAAGAATTACAGTAATGTTGGTCAGCTATGTCCCGCCTTTTGGGCATACAATACAATACAATAATACCTAGAGGTGCCGATCGCGTTCTGTTTCATTGGTGAAATTCTCTCTAAGTCTTCTCCCGGTAAAGTCAGTTTCAGCAACCTTTGCCTTCTACAAATAGTTATTTGTGCAACAAGAGAGCAAAGTTGTTTTTTGCTGCGAGTGTTGATTTTGAATCCCGAGTAAGCGAAGGATTCTATAATTGAATCACGAGCGTAGCGAGTGATTCTAGGTTAGAATCCTGAGCGCTGCGAGGGATTCAAAGACACGAGACGCAAATAACTTTGCTCTCGTGTAACACATACAACTTTTCACCTCAGCAACGAGAACATACCTACAACATGTAAAAAAAAACCTGTCGATCCGTGAGGGTGTTGTTAGGTATCATACTGTGACCATATTTATGTCGAAATTTTCAGGAAAAAGGATTCCCCACATTTTTTTTCAATGGTGAATTTTACGTTTGGTGCGGGCGGCGGCCGTCGTAGTATGAGTTTTGCAAATTTTTTATGGATTTGGGGTAATTTTGGAACTAAAGATGTGAATTTTAAATACCAATAACTTTTTTACTATAAATTATAATAAAAAAATCACTCTTTTGTAATTTTACTGCAGTACCATATGCCCTTTTCGGATCGGACAAGGTTTTTTTTTACATAATCTTCATCACCTCGTATTTTGCAGCCACCATCTTGGATTTACATTTTGACCACACTATCGGCTTTAGTACCCTCGAAAACTATGAAAACGACACCCATGACGAAAATGTGAAAATTTTCGCAGCCGCCATCTTGTATTTTTATTTTGACTTCACTAATGGCTTAAGCAACCATGAAGAAAAAATTGAAAATTTTCGCAGCCGCCATCTTGGATTTACATTTTCACCTCACGATCGGCTTTAGCACCCTTGAAAACTATGAAAACGACACCTACTATGAAAAATGTGAAAATTTACGCATCCGCCATCTTGGATTTGCATTTTGACCAAATTCACACTTACTGTCTCTCTCCGTCTTTCTTTCTCTTTGAATTAGAAGAAGACAGTCGCAAGCGCCTTTTCCCGTGACGATTTCTGCCAGTGCACTCTTACCGCAAGCCGCCTAAAGAACTTCGTTCCAAAAAAAAAAAAAACAGAATTTAAATAAAACCATAACAGATGATTTCCAATTAGGTTATATGTGAATCCGAACGTTTTATTGTTTGTTTAATTTTTGGGCCTACTAGATGGAGTTTTGAAATCGAACTTCGAATCGACTTGTTTCTATCTCTCGCTTTTTTCGTATCGAAGTGAAAGTGACAAAACTAATTGAAGTTCAAATCTTTAGAATTTTGTGAGTAGACCCAACACTGCTTTCGGCATTTAAAAAAAATATTAAAAAGTTACTTTGTCTCACGCTCGCAGCAAAATCGAATTTTGCTCACTGTTTTTTGACAGCAAAACCTGCTTGTTTGAGGTGCTGAGGTGAAATAGTTATTTGTTATACAAGAGTGCAAAGTTGCTTTTTAACCGCGTGTTCAATTTTGATGACCGAGCAAGCGAAGGATTCTAAAATTGAATCACGAGCGCAGCGAGTGATTCAAAATTAGAATCCTGAGCGTTAGCGAGGGAATCAAAAGAGCACGAGGTGAAAAATCTTTGCACTCGAGTGCAACACGTAACTTTTCATTCCACCTCAGCGAGGAAATGACTAAATGCAAAAAAAAAAACGTTTACAATCACAAGATAGGTACACTTTTATTTCAGTTTAGGTATTAATTACTACATTATGACAGGTAAGTATTACAGAATAATCTTTAAATTATAACAAAATAATACTAAGGTATAATTAAGAAAATTTTAAAGTAACGTTGCTACAGTTATTTAAATTGAGTGTAATATTTTTGTTTGGTACTGTAATATTGGTGTTAGTCACTTGTGTACTGTTTTTCGGTAAACTATCTGTCATACTTAATAGTTGTACCGATTCATCGGATTCCCTTGGCGTGAATGTTGGAGAGAGAGGGAGATGGTTAGGTGTTTCATAACGGCTTATTTTTGATGTAGAAGGGCCAGTACAAGGATCCGATTGAGGCTCTTTCAGTGTAATGGCTCCTACGATGCCTTCACATATTTTAGACTTATTTTGGATGGAATCCTCTATGTATCCCTCTACAACTGCATTGGACTTCCAGCCTCCGTGGCGCTTAAGGGACAGCAGATCAGCTCCGGAATCAGCCAAAAGTGTGGCTGAAGTTCGTCGGAAACAATGACCCGTGTACAACAGGGGTTCTGGAAGTTCAAGAAATGTTGCTATTTCTCG
Source organism: Xanthia togata (assembly GCA_963853775.1). Lineage (NCBI taxonomy): Eukaryota > Metazoa > Arthropoda > Insecta > Lepidoptera > Noctuidae > Xanthia > Xanthia togata. The sequence goes on along the minus strand of OY970801.1, from coordinate 17,299,959 downwards.
TGGGATACTGCCAATTTTATTAGTACCCATAGGCTGTCTAACACACTTTCCATTGCGATACTGTAGAAAAAATCGATTGATTGGAGTGTTAGGCGGGCGTAAGGCTTGATATTTCTCAACAATCGTTACGTATTCCTTGCGAATGACGAAGTTGCGGTTTCTTTTTGTCTTTGTATTAGGTAAATTAATTAATAGTAAGTCATCTGAATGTTTCTCAATGTTTTTGACATTAAGTTGTGTTAGTTCATTAGTTCGACATGCTCCGTTTATTCCAATAATAAGAACAACCTGTAACGTAAAGAGTATTGTAGTAGATAAATGAATAAAATTGATATGAACGCATAATTATGCCTATCAACATCTACTAAGTATACTATTTAATTGAGATTAATATACTTAAGTAGATACTGAATGTGCAACTGACTTACTTTTGCCGCCAAATATACGGAATCGGGTGCTTCGTTAAGAAACTTTTCAATATCAGATACTGTGAAAACCTTCGATTTTTTTGGTTGATGACCAGATGAGGCTCTTTTTAAAAATGCCACTAATTTAGGATAGGTATCGATATGTTTGTCTTTTTTCATCTTTATTGTTGCTTTTAGCATCGAATACGTACTCCATAGAGTGCTTGCTTTCTTGTTCTCGGATAATTCTATAAAATATGCCAGCAAAACGTTTTCTGAGAAAGTTTTGGCTCCTTTTGCTAGTCGCCACGTGTTGAACATATCGTACTGTTTTAAATACTTCTCGCGTGATTGTTGAGGGAGAAAGCTCATTTGCGCATTATTAACAGTTTCAGTCAATTCTGTTGGCGTCAAGCATACTTCCTCGTCGCTAGAATCACTCATTTTAGTTTTTTCACTTGTTTTCAAGTTTCTTGTTTTTAATATACCTAAGGTTTAACAATGACGTGAAAAAATGCCGCGTAAAGAACCGCGTACAAAGCAAATTGAAAAAAGAACACCAAGAAGGTTCCGAGTCTGAGTTTTTAACAAATTAAAAAAAAGTTGTATGATATATTCGGCACCATAGAGGTAGCAGTAAATAGGTTTAATGTTTTTTTTAATTCACAAACTTAGTGCACACGATGTTCTAAATTCAATTTACTTTATCCTCTAGAGAATAAAAACGGCTTTTCCACTCAGATACTGAAGATTAAAAATACTCTTTCCGAGATGGTGGGATGAAAAATAAATTACCTACCTCATTGAAATCAGGGGGTCAACCACGACCTCTTTAAGCAGTATTATTTTGATGTTACTTCAGTGCGAGAAAGAAATGGAGCTATACAAGAAGTCTAGCTTCATCTCTTTCCCACGCTCAAGTAAGATTAAAACAATACTGCTAAAAGAGGTGGTGATAGCGCCCCAGACCTGTTTGTCAACTGAATAAACAATCGTCTCAATTATAATTTTAAATATTTTGAACTGGTAACACAGTACTAGGGAATGCTGTCCTATCCTAACCTTAAAATCAGACAAAGCTAAATCTTTGAAACATATTTTACTGTCAATAGTATCTGCAAAGACAGGGCGTTTGTTTATACAGCCTGAAACGTGAGAACGGTATTTTAATGGCTATTTATTCCATTGCAATCGTTACTAAGTTTAAACAGAATATTTAGAACTTAGAAGTGAAGGTTAAGCACGCCCGCACCGCCGGCAAACTTTTTGTATGTCCTAAAATCGGTCAGACGTATGTTTTGTATAATCTATACTCCATTTGAAATAAGAACACATTAAAAAAAAAAAAATACAGTCCGTTCAACCGATTCTGACTAGACATAAGGATGACTGACTGAAAACTGATACCATGGATTCAGTACATGATTCTGAACCCCCCTCCGTTGAAATTTTTCGTCAGTTATTTTTTTTAAAATCATCTGTTCCATACATTTTGACCGCGTAAGTACTGAACTTTTCAGTTATCGTGTCGATGTCCCTTCCACCCTGTATTAAAACTTAATAATATCATCGCAAATTACGAACTCTAGGATTGATAATTGAAACGCATATCAATATGCTAATCGGACGAACATGGAAAACTACTCTTGAATTTCTCAGTAATAGCCCAGTCTGGATTTGTGCTAGGTTGATAGTAAAAGGCTATTATTATATTATACATATTTATTAAGGCCTATTGCATTGCTTCAAACACACAGAGTGATTTGTAATTTGACGTATTCCTTCCAAGAAGTGATAGTGTGACCAGTGTGTAACTGGCGAAATGTGTGTGTGCTGTATAGGTACCCACACTTTTGCCCAATCCTTCCGGGATTACAAAAAAAATTAACCTACTTAAAAAAAAACATTAATAAGTTTAAAAATAACTTTAATTTCGGATGTCGGCGTGTTTTTTGCCACCGACTTTGGAAATTAAAGTTATTTTGCACTTTTTTTTTTTTTAAGTTGGTTCGTTTTTGACAATTTTTATTTTATTTATAAAATGTTTTTATTTTTCACTTTTTGTTGTGGTACCTAGCCCACACAAATTCGAATACCACTACCTGCTATGTAAATAACTGAGACAGGAACTTATAACATCATCCATATAAACTAAGTGGGAAAAATACCTATTATTGAAGCTATCTCAAAAACTACCAAAGCAAAGTTACTAAAATTTATATGGGACAACCTCTGAAGTATGGCCTACCAAAAAAAAAAAAAACATTAAAATAATTTTATAATTAGCGGAGTAATCGCGTAACTAATATTTAAAAAACACTGTCGAATTGAGTACCTCCTTTTTGAAGTCGGTTAAAAACAGGCGTGATGCAGACGAATCCGAAATTTCAATAAATGTGCTAAAATGTCTAAAATTCTAAAGCCACTCAGAAAAATCATTTATAACGGTAAAGTTTAAACACATACTTGTCTAAACAGTTATCTACAAGCGGCAGGAAGATATTTGCATGTTCTGCTTACGTCATAAGAGAAAATCACCGTAATTATTTAACTTAAGAATGTTGTAATACTTGTAACTTCAGTCGTTGGAATTGGAAACGTGCATTTGTATAATAGGCGGCTTCCGAAACGTACTTGCTGTCGGATATCTTCAATTTGGTGGTAAAATAGTACTTTTGATTTACAAAGTAGGTAGCTCTACAGAAAAATAAGCTGAAAACGTAGTTGGACGTACACCGTCAAACAAACGAGTAATCAATCACCATACTACGTTGTTTGTATGGAAGAATGACCGACTAGCGTACCCTTATCACATTTGCTATGTAGGTACCTTTTAGTTGCAAGTTCACCTGAAATGATAATTCAAGCTCTTTCCGTTCAGGGGGCCAATTCTCGATTTTAGAGATGGTGTCGAACTCGACAAAAATTTCTAATGACGTCATTTTTTCGACAAATTTTAAAAGTTGCTATTCTGGGGATGTCGAATTCGACATTTGTCGAAGGCTAACGTTAGAGTTCATGTCGAGTGCTTCTGAGCAGTAGAGATGTCATGTCGATTGTAGAGATACGTCATTTCTGAGTGAATTCGTTGAGTTTTGGATTGTACACTGTGTTTTCTTTTCTTTAATTTTTAAATAAAATACGGCTTGGCATCTCATACCTACTGGAAATTCGATTTATACTCTTTGATTTGTGCATTGTGTTTTCTTGAAACGACGACCTTCGCGCAAATAACAGACTCTGTAATTTGTGTACCCACGATTGGACTTGAAACCACTGAAAGATGGACGAGTTTATTAGCATTTTTATCTCGGAGTTGTTGGAAAGTGGCGAGCAACTGGCCAATACACAGCGACAACAGCGCACTTATCCCACCGTCGATATTTACGACTTGAGCGAAACAGAAGTCATTAAAAACTTCAGATTAGATAAAGATTTAATAAGGGTCCTAATAGATCTATTGGCTCCTGTAATTCAGGATACCACGAAAATAGACCTGAAAACGAAGGTAAATAATCGTCTGCTTCATAATTCTATTAGTCATGTATAACTGTTCACTAAACTAACCTTACCCACCAAAAATACTAATTGCACACCCTAAAATACCTAAATTACTTATGTAAAAATTGTGAAATGTAAAACAGCACCCAATAATGATGTAACACAGAGTACATGTAAACATAACAAAAGTTTTGAAGGAACCGCAAAAAGGCGCAAATTCTGATACTGACAGACAGTCAACTGTCAATTTGTCAAACTTATTATTTTTACACTAAACGTTTCGTTTTATACTTAAATAATTAGGTTTAGTCAGCGTTTTAAAACAATATCATTCATTAACTCATAGCTACCTAAAACGGAACGTGCGGTTCTTCATAATGGTAACATTATCTTCACTCGACTCGACATTTTCGTGACATTTATTTCTATTTTGACTGAGAATACGGAATTCTGCTCAATTCGACATTTTTTGGTAGAGATAGAGATATTTTTAATAGACATAGAGATAGACTTACGATCTCGAACTCGAGATAAATGGCGAAAATCGAGAATTGGCCCCCTGGTCTACGAGAAAGCGGCGATTGTATGACCTCGCATTCACACGCAAAGCATTCCTGTAGAAGTGTGGACCATGGCTTTATCTCACGCTTGCTATATGCGAATTATAATTATTTTCCATCTTGTCTTTGTTGCGTAACATGCGTGACTGAGGACGACGGTTGGCAAAATTATGTGATCGTTCAGAGATAATTTGTGGAATTACTTTATCTATCAGACTGTTTTGAGCTGCATGTTATATTTGTGACGTAAAGATATTTTACTCGCGTTCAAAATATTAATTCAGTATTGAAATTATTTGAACTCTTCGTCATAATAAAGCGCAATAACGGCAGGTACAATCGAGGAAATAAATATACCGACTTTCAGTTTATTCGATAAGCTATTCTAAATCGATGATCTAAATCGACTAATCTGTAAAATACTCGGTATCCAGATAATTAAGCGTAACTAAAGCTTAGTCGACTACTAACCATTAACTACTCGTAAGTCATAAACGAGTGAACAGATTAGCGTAAAATTTCATAGACGATAGATCAGGATTTAGATTACAATTACTATTACATTGTGTACTACTAATAATGTAAGTAATGCTGATGGAACGATACATAAATAAGGAGATAGAAACTTTATGGTTTGCACGCGGCTGCGCCTGTAGGTAACCGGTTGAAAGTATTAAAAAGAATACAGAAACAAGGCCACATTCAATTTTTGTAAACTGATATCATGAGAAGTTCGCCGCGGGCAACAGTTTAATTGTATTATCTTGAAGATCAAATTCTCTATCTTGTAATCATTTTATTAGGGTTCCATGTCCAAAGGGTGCCAAACGGAACCTTATTACTAAGCCTCTGCTGTCCTTTCGTCCGTCTGTCTGTCAGCGGGCTGTATCTTACCGGCGTGGCTGTATCTCATTATAGCCCGCTATCTAAGTACTCTACCGCTCTGTCTAATAGGGTAGACAGTTGAAATCTTCACAGGTTATGTATGTCTATTGCCGCTATATCAAAAATTAATTATTAACTTTATTAAATTTTCTTTAGTAATTACAAGAAAAGTGTTTTTGGTCGGCCTTTTTTTTTCACAATCTTTATAAGGTACGGAATCCTTCGTGTGCGAGTCCGACTTGCACTGGGCCGATTTTTATAATGATCCAACACAAACCTACTTATTTTCCATTTGAAATAAGATTAGACATTTAACTAAACCTTTTTTACAGTCCGTTCAACCGATTTTGACTTCTATAGCGTTAGTGGTATGACAAATGGCAGCTGCAGTAAACAGTTGGTATTGTAACCTTTCTTTTTGCTTTTAATGCCATCCTTATGCCTACGTTATAGAAGTCAGAATCGGTTGAACTAACTATAAAAAAGGAATGTTTAAATGTCTAATCTTATTTGAAATGAAGTATAAGCTACTTACATTACCAAATTAAACTAGCTGCTGTTTTATAAATTTATAATTTAGAAACAATTTCTACTTAGTTACAAACATTTCACCAAATATCATTCATAAGGAAATCATATCAAACAATTTAGAATGAATAGCTGCTTACGATAATTGAATTAACTCAAACTGCACCGCAATCAGGTTCATTTTATTCGACAATCGATGATTCGTTTCCCATTGTTTTGTTATGGAAATCGCAGCTATTTCTGAGAACTCGATTGTTTTACTAGCCAGTCACAATCAACAATCGAATAAGTGGAGCAATCAAATAATTGGATTTGTTTTCATTTTACAATCGGCCATCGTTAATTCACTTAAACTCACGTTACTGCTGCAAGCAATTCCAAATCTAGAGCCGCCTACAGTCATATTCGTTGATTAATAATTTAATTTAATTGAAACTTACTGAAACATTAAATCAAAAAGTGTTCTTGATATTTGTTTATTGAATCGGCAAGATATTTAGAAAGGGTCGACCAGAAACTTCAATGTAATTCTACACGTGTCAAGTATTCGCTAAATAGGGTTAGGACTAGATTCCTACTCTTGGATATGCATACCTAATCCATACCTGAGATTTGACTAATAGAATTTAGCTGAACTATTAGCACTGAATATACGAACTACCAACCTACGAACTATCATATTTCTCATTAGTGTAGGAAAACGAAGGCATTTTCATATTTTGTGTACATAGGAATTTTCAATCATTAAGATCTTATAACAGCTCTCTAAGTACATTCTCGACTCGTCCCACTTTACATCTCAATAAAACTCAGCTTGTAACAATAATTTTGTACAACACCCATAAAATGTCTTCGTGCTTAATTTTCATTATACTTTCAGAAGTCCTTCGATGATCATTATGTAGTGTCCTCTATTTCCCTAGAACCATACAAAGCTTGCCACAGCAAAAATACATTCATGTGTTGTAAACTTAACGCAACCGGACGCTATCTTCTGCTCCCGCTGTCATCTGTAAACTCATCCCTTTTCTTTCGTAGAACGACTTGCGACGTAAAAATGTATCTTCCAGTTAGAACCTTTTTACATCAAAGTTATAATAAGTTATATAGTTAATTAAACATGCCAAAACGTAACCCTCGTGAAGATGGTGTTAGTGAAGAGCAGGTATATTTTAAAGAAAATCAAAAAACTCGAGAAGAAAATACGAAATCGCCGTCCCCGCCATCACCGAAAGAATCCCATATTCCAGTCACTGTGATAATATCACCTACACCAGAAGATGTTTAAGAAGATATTGTAGCTACGTCTATAGATCTATGGTCTAAGCATTTTCGTACTTGCGACATTGTCGCCATTGTTCACAAACAAGAACAATTATTAGACCTAATATATTTCTCGAGTGCATGTGAAGCCAAGTTAGAGGCCCATGGGCGGCTTTAAAACTCTGACACCAGGTTAGTCACTAACAACATCTAGACAAATTGATAAGCACGAAAATAATTTTGCCTCCGTCACTTTAATTGACGACCTATTTCATTGAGTTATTATCTTATTATTCCACTTTCGTTTAGAAACGACTAGTCATAAATATTCAATAACAAAAATATTGACTTTTGATAACTTTTGGTTTTGTTTTACAGAATTTTATAGACAAATATTAATTGTAGTGATTTCAAACGCTATTTTATATAAGCACAGAAAGTCATTGTTTTATCACTTTGGTTCGTTTAAATTATTAGGTATGAGGTATCAAAAATGAGGCTTTAATTTATTCATATTATTATACATATTGGATCTTTTAAATAAGTATTCAATCGTCGAATAAGTATTAAGCGACTCTCAAATCGATCCTCATAAAAATATACCGAGTGTTTATAAAAAATCATACTTTCCTTTTTGCCAGTAATCTCAAATAAGATAACTGATAATTGAACGACATCGACAAGAACAACATTGTGGTCATTCCTCGACACACAAAAAACATCTGTATTTTGGTCAAGAGGTCAAAACGCTGCAAGGGGCTTTCAAACAATATTTCATCAATAGTAGGTATTCGTAATCTCAAATTAAACATGACTAGAACAATAATAGAATTAGTAAAGTTCATTAGACATTATGCTAATCTTAAGGCCAGTTAATTAGCAATTTAGCGGCAATTAACGCAGCAAGGTTCATTCGTTGTAATTTGAGAGATATAGCTTTTGTAAAGGATAATTTTACTAATAATGTCCTTTCACCTGTGAAGCAAAGGTAATAAGGTAAGGCTGCAGTTGAGCATCAAATTTTAAAATAAAAGCTAATTCTTATTGCGTAACTATAGGGCTTAAAAAATACTGAATACCTTCGACATTTAAAACAACCACTATTTGACTGGCATATAGGTAAACTCGTATTTAAGTACCAGAAAACTGACAAAAGGCTTATTTAAATTTCAGAACATAAAAATATTTATTCGGGTGGATCCGAATAAAAAAGTAGCAGGATTATATTATTTATTTTTAATACATTATAGACCATATAGGTAGTTCACATAATAATATAACTGACCAAATTAACCCCGTTACGTTGTGTTTGCAAAGGAAATGAACAAAACATAAAATATTAACGTCATAACATAATTACATTTAGCGGTAGGCGAGATTACCTTTCACGACCACGAAACCTAATCTAGTAATTCCTATTTCCTATGTAGTCTGATTCTGATAGAAACCATATTTATGTCATATTCAAACGTCGACTGTGGTTATTAGTAATAAGGCCACCTTCACTCAGTGGGCCTCCTCTCTTTTCATGGGAGCCAGCTTCGGATTATCAAGAGGATGCGTATAGTGGCATCCTTCTTTTGCCAGCTCTAGTTCCATGTTATTTAATGTGGGGTCGGAAAAATGTTTTTCTCTTCCATTCTCCCTTATCAGCCGTCACACTCGTTCACTTTCTTTTGACTCAAATTATCCCTCACACACGTACCTATCTTAGTATCACCCTCCTGTCAGCTAATGAAAATGCGATTTACAAACCGATCACCCAAAATATGTGACCTAATTTTGGCCATTTCTAAAGAGATTTCAATCACTTAGATCTTTTTCGCCCCATTTCGAATGTAATTCACACGAAACAGAGCGAACCGACTTTGATATACTACTTTTTGCACATGTCTTAAATCACATATCGTCTTTTAAAAATCACGTTTGTCATAAAACATGAATCGTGAATTTTGTGTGACGGATCCGCTGAAGCGCTCGTCCAAGACTGAACTCTGAATCTCGAATCAAGTGTGGATATCTATTCGGATATTTTGACGAATCGCGAAAAAACTCGTTTCCGTATGCAATGTGAACGTGCATCCGTCATGACGTATCGTTTTTTTTTTTTGACGAATCGTCAATGACGGGTCCCGTGTGAATGAGCGGTAACTTCTCGTTGTTATATTTTTTTTTTTGAACTTGTGGTGATGGTTAATCGTAGTCTCGTTTTCCTATTCATAAATAAAAGGAGTTATTGCTTGGAGTTTCTTTCAGCAATAGCATGGGTCAGTAGGTTAATTTGACCAGCTGTCAGTAAGTGTGCAAAGTTCATACGTCAAAGTGAATGACTCACTTCCTAATTTAATTTACTGCAGGTCGTGGGTGTGAACTTAACTTACGTTGGTACTTTATAGCTTTGACAGCAGGTTTCCCTGATAAGAAAGGTCCAGAAATGCGTAGGCAGGTCAGGGTAATTCGTTTTTGAACTATGAATTTCAATTACCTACCAGGACACGATATGTCACATGCAACACGCAGTAAAACTTAATTATTCGTGACCCTCCCGAAGGAAATTCACAGTTCCATTCTGTTCCCATGTTTTAATTTTTCTTCAAACTCATATTCAGATGTTAGACAGCAATAAATAATAATTAGGCGTAAAACGCTGGATCATAATATCTCCAATTACTTAATATGTAGTTCCTCCAGACATGCTCTTATAAATTGATATATCAATCATACCCCATAGATTATAACTACCACACATTTTATTTACAGTCTAAGCGCACCGTAAATCTTTTGTACTAATTCGTATTGCTTTAATTGGAAGTTCCCAAAACTAGAATAACACGCCACATAAATCAACATGTTTGTCGGCATGCTGAGACAACTCGACGCTAGATTAGGGCTGGCCCACGTGCAGGTATAATATATTGTATAATCGTCTGGCTAGAATTTGACCTCCCTGTCACTTCCCGTTAGTGTCGTAAGAGGGTTAAACATGGAAGACACACATAAACAGCTTAAGGAAGGGAGATAATTGCTAACAGATACAATCTTTTCCACCAATGACAGCTGTCACTGCCGTCTGCTGTACAAACCCTATACTACTAGTAATACCTATGCCAATTCTTTACCAATACAATATACTTCTGTTGTAGACTAGGGTTTTTCAGAAGACTAACGAGGGATTTTAATTACTCAGCATGACAACAAGACCGATAATTTCTTAGTTGTCAGTATTCGAGGTACAGGTTTTGTAAGAACGAACTTTTCAATTCGAATTACTGCACGTTTTGGTTTTCTTCATGTTAACGCCCAACGTCTTGATGTCCCTTGATTTATAGCCATTATTCACCCACATTGTTTAGCTTTTCAAGGCATTTCAACATTGAAATGGACATTTTCCTAGATTACTTGTCAGCCCTACACTAGATCCGAGGCTCAGGAATGTGGCTGTGACGAAACGCAAAGGCCGCGTTGGGTGCGAGCGGTACTTGCTTATTTGAAGTACCTACTATGAAATTAAAGGCAATAATGTGCACCGTGCACCTATATCGTAATCTGTTCGGAAATGATTTAGCTTCAGAAGGTATATTAAAGTTATTAAACTGATTCGATTTGATATCAAAAGGTAATGTCGTAAGGTAATGTATGGGATAGTCGGAAAAAGGCTTTGCCCGTATTTCCTCTGTAATAAAAATCACATAGCTGTTCATAAGTCCTGAAACTTAGCATTACAGTCCCAAATTAAGTAAACATATAAATTTTCCTTAAATAAAACATCTCATCCCTAAGACTATAATACCACCTTCCATCAAGTATAATTATTATGAAAGCCCAACACCATATTTCCAGTGACCGATAAAAAAATCATGAGGTCTAAAAGCAAAGCTTACCAAATACAGTCAGCTGAAAAGGTACGGGCAAACAGCTTCATTATACCAGGTATTTGATTATGAACGAGTGGGAGGTAAGTTAGTTAAAGATCAAAGCTTATGGAAATATAACGAGGCAACAGTTATGAAATGAAAACAGACTACAGGCTTGTCCGCACTTGCACTAGGCCACCATTGAGATCGCGATACATGTTGCGCGACAAAACTCTGAAACAATTTCATTTCATAGCTGTATCGAATTTTGCAACTTGTGCCTACATAGGTACGTGCGTAGTGCAAACAGGCTTTATATTTTATTTTTTTGTGAATGTTTCAAAAAGAACAAAACAGTTTGCAACTCTATAAAAAAGCCAATAAAAATTATCTACGGAACTTATAACAACTTCATCTCAGCACTTAATCGGCTTTATCCCGTAATATATTTTTTTAACGGCAACCCTTTTATTTTTTACGCTGGCAATCAAACAACTGGTCTGCGCGAACGCACCGCGTACGGAAGACAGGTGCGCGCGCTTCCTTTGTTTATAACTAACCATAAAATTATATAAAATGAGGAGTTTAAGTTTATTACCATCCATAATATTGGAAACTGGAATTGGAAGCTTTACTTCTCTTTGTATAACCTTTTCTGGCTATATTCTACGTGTCTTACGTTTCGGAGATATATGGAGCAATTTTTTTTTTTAAAGAAACCGGTAGGACGGAACAAAAATTTTTTTTTTTAGAGCAAGTCATACAATTTACTAATATAGAACGGTTCTCATTTCATGCAAATAATCGTATAAACAAATTTGTTGTCAAGTATTTTTGGTCCAACAGTAAATAATATATTAGTTGCATAAGCCTTCACTAAAGTTCCAATCGTACAAGCTTTTAATTAAATAGGTAGATTGCGACACATTAACAAACATTAAACGTACAACACTTAACACAACGCCTCTTAACCTGACCGTTTCGAAAACAATTGCGAAAATAATTCATTAAGTAAACCACAAACCACTAATCAATCCAATTTATTTAATTGAGCCTTCACAAAACTTAATATGAAAGGTTACTGTTTGTCTGCCTGTTGATCAATCATTTGAATTAGCAGATCCGAAACGAACTGTAGGTCATGGATTATTTTATTCGCTTTATCTTTGTGATACAAGTGAATGTGATCGTTATGTTATTTGTTTTTTTATAAGAGCGGTAATTAAGTTAAGATCAAACTCAAACTCAAACTCAAACCATTTATTTCAATTAAACCATTTACAGGCACTTTTGAATTGTCAAGGGGTCGGTCAGTCAAAAATAAGAAGCTAGTTGCCCATTCCAAAGCGTAGTAGGTACCTATGGAGAAGAACGGGCAAGAAACTCCACGGACACTCTTTTAAATAAAATATAAAATTGATACAAAATATTGGTTACATCATTCATTTTGAAATTATGCATGTGAGAACAATGTAATAAGACGTGCACGTTCGTAAAAGCGTCCGTAATAAAAAGAAAAAAAAGAATCATTCAAAAACTTAAAATAAATTAAAATAAGCCATGGCAGCTAAGAGATGCTAAGATCCAACGTAAGCTTGGATTTAAAAAGAAAGTGGTGCCGTCACGATAGTCTATTATACCTAAAGCTTTTATTTACACCGGATTGAACCAACACATCGATGATAATAATTATGGGTTTTCTTGATAGCCGTCATTTTGCGGCCGCGAACAAGGCATCCGTTTCTACAGAAATCCAAGCTTTAATTCAAAATCTATGTTTATGTATCTAAAATGATGTTTTTTTTTTAACTCTCCATAGTTTAAAACAGCACATTTATTTCATTTATTCTAAACCTCCCCGTCCTGGTCTTTTAGACCAGGACGGGGAGGTTTAGAATAACTATATAAAAATAAATTCATATAATAAATTCACACTGTGATTCTAATACATACGTTTGTCGTATGTCATACCGATTCTCATCAAGAGTGGTTGGATGGCTAGATGATCGCTAACATCCGGCATCTGCAGTCATAATATTATGATAGTACATTGCTTTACTCAAGAGGCTGAGACCTGTGCTGAAATGTTTGCATAATCAGCCTATAGGTAATGTTCAAAATGCTGGGACACAGCACAGGCTTCCTCTCAGTGAGAGGGGAGGGAGGGAGGGAGTCGGCCATAATCCACCACGCGGGCCCAGTGCGGGTTGGTAGATGTCACATGTCTTCGAATTTTTGGTTCTTGGACATGTCGGTTTCATCACGATGTGTTCCTTCACCGCTTTGAGAGTAGTGATGATGAAATAATTTACACAAAGTAAAGTGTGCTACCACTGGATACTACTGTGTAATGTTTAGTTATCACAAAAGGCGAAAGTTTGTGAGTGTTTATGTTTGTCTCTTCTTCACGCTAAAAGTACTGAACGGATTTGTATAAAATTTGGCACTCAGATAGTTTATAACCTGGATTAACACATAGGATACTTTTTATCCCGATATTCCCACGGGATCGAAACGTATGCGGGTGAAACCGCGGGGCACAGCTAGTTGATAATAAATATACGTGCAAATAATTATACTTGGGAAACTGGGCATAACCTTGCAAAACATGTTTTATATTAAATTAAGGGTATTATAAGGTTTGTCGAAGGACTGATGGCTGGTGGAGCAGAAGAGTCCTGGAGAGGAGATCACGTATCGGCAAGCGTAGTGGGGGACGCCCCCAGCTAGATGGAAAGACGACCTTAGGTGGAGGATGATCGGAGGACACGGTGTAGCATACGGTGGAGGTATGCCCGGCTTGGGCAGAGCACCGCCGCGCCGTGTCCTCGTAGAGGCGATCGGTGGCGGGGATCTCTCGCGTCCGGCCCTGGTCCAGGCCATGGTATGGAGCGCGAGGGCATTGCAGGCCGTCACCTCCTTCTGCGAAGCAGTAATGCTCGCGAAGGAGGAGGCGGAGCGCGTGAGGGAGAGGCAAATTTCGCGCCCTCACGCCCCTTGCCGCCGCAGGAGGAGACGCCCTGGGCGTCGGGAATCGATTGCCGATTCCCGGCCACCGTAGGCGCGGGCTTGCGGACGGTGAGCAATGGGTAGCTCGCCGTCCGGTAAGGACTAGGCCCGGGTCGGCGGCGCGTTGTGTTCCACCCGCGCCTCAAAGAGATGTCAGCAAGTGAAGGGGTCCGGTGAGACCATTGCCTGCCGGGGTTGCGGGAAAGTCCGAAAGGGATACCGTGGCCCCCTGGCATTGCACAGGCAACAGAAGGAACACGGGTGGGTTTTAGTCAGTAAGAGTCTGACACGCCCTCCCGCTCCACCCAGAGCGAGAGAAGTCATTTGATGATTTCCCAGGCAGAAAAAAGGTGGAGGATGATGAGGAGGTGGATGCCAAAGGCGGAGGACCCGTTTTGTGGCGCAGCCTGGGAGAGGCCTCTGTCTAGTAGTGGACTGCTATATAGGCTCAGTTTAAATTACGCTATAGTTTCACAAGTGCAGTGGTGGTGCACACCGCTACACATCAAGATTTACATTTCCAGTTTATGCTGATCTCGCATTTTATAGGATTTCCGTACAATGCGAGGTCAGCTTATACTTAATCGTAAGCTTTATGTGTAGCCGTGTGTACAATAAAATGATACTCGAGAAATATTAACAAAATCGCTAGGTATTAAACTAAACGACATAAAATTATAAAGTTTGATCGCAAGCTATTTGCCGAATGATAATAAATTCTCCAGTCATGGTCACGCTAAGAGCGCCAAGCAGTATTATCTAAATTGATGCAAAATATAGTTTACTTAACAAATTGTTACCATAATTACGATATTACAACACAATAAGCGATTTTTGATCGACGTAGGTGGGCGTCGTTCTAATGAATCGATTTCGCTATGCGATTGCATTTGAATCGAATTACGATAAAGTTGTAATAAAATGGTTGAATAAAGTGCTGATATTATTTTCGCGAAGTTCACTAATATAGTCGATATTTTAATGTTGTATCTCTATCGTTTCTAGACTTGTAACACAGGATAAGCAATCGCAATATGAAGGTTTACTATTATTAGGATATCAAGGCAGTAGGTACCATAATAATTTTGTAAACGCCACATTAAAACGCTATGTTGTAAATACAAATGCGAGCATATATTTGGACTCAAAAACTACGCTTAGAAAATGATAGACCTACTGCCGAAAAAGTGCAAACGGTCAGTACAAGTTAAGACACAATATGCAGTTCACATATGGAGATCACCATATAGACAAAGAAACTCGGATTGACGATTTGGAAAAACTGGTGAAGTTCAAGGGAAGAATTGTCAAAACAGCCGAAAATGTGGGCCTCTTTTAGTCCACCAGAATCTGTGATATGATACCTATCATTACAAGAACACGAAGCGAAACTGCAAGCTAGACAAACCAGACAAAACTTCATAAACTCAAACATATCGTCGTTAAAGACAATTTGTTTAAGTGTCCCGATAATGTTTTCACTAACACAAACTAACTGATCAATAAAGCCAGCAGTTTTATAGCCAGAGATTAATCTTAAACTGGAGCGGAATTTGTTGTTAAACAAGTTTTGCAAACAATTCTTGCAATAGTACTTCTCTTGCATTTTATATTGCTTGAAAGAATTCTAATCGCGTATAATTGGTTGCATTTGAATTTGATTTCGAAAAAGCTGAGGCCGATAAGGTATTTGATAGTCCGTTAGCCAATGCAAAGACTGCAACCGCTTTTTTAGCTAATCAAAAGTCCTAAGTAATGGTATTGCATGGGGCAATAAGGCTACCTATCATTATCTGCTTAGGATGTGTCGGTAGTCAGCATGAGATATATATGCAGGTTGCTCTGGTATATTTACCTACTTCATGCTTGCGTTCTGTGTTGTCAAGTCTTTGACACGGCTCCTCCGCATGTGTCATTATTTGAGTACAAAAATCCAACGTTTCTTTGACTTGCTCCTGATCTGATTACTCTTTTTCTAGGGAGATATTCTTCTATGCCTAATTAGATATCCTAACATATGCCTATACCTGCATTTATTACTACATAAATTAAGCCAATTATAACCTTACTTACCCTACGTGCATAGATAGTTCGTAGTTACGTTGAAAATATCACAGCAATATATCATTGAACAATTTATCTTTACGATTACGAGATCGTCACGATATCGTGACATTATATTAGAAGGTATGGGCCAACTAAACAATAACTTACTGGTTATTAACGATCAAACCTAATTATTTATGTGGAGATAATATTAGGTTAACAAGAGCCATTAAATTAATGAGCGGATGACTTCAATTAAGGGAGATTATTTAAGAATATTTATAGGTCATTAATACAAACCAAGCTGCCTTAATTATGTCAACGCATTTTTACTTAATTTGGATTTTAACTTCGTTAAATACGTACTGTGCGACACCGCCATAAATTAGATGTTTATTTCTTTGTACTCAATAAAAATACAATTATGAAAAAGCCGCCTTGAAGCTACGCGACCCGTAAAGGCGATTGTATCTATAATTAAATTAATAAATATAATAATAACATTCAAAATCAATGTCGTACTTTAACATCTTAATACCCAATTCCGAATGATCTTTATAGATCTGACTACATCGAATTCCATGGTCATAACCTGAACGGAATATGAAATGATTTCAAAAATAAATTGACGTAAAATATTATATCACGCCTTCATCTCTGATGTTTGTTAAATTACTAATATCAAGATTCGAATTAATAAAAAGTATAAGGTTACAATAAATGAAGCTATTTACTCACTTTTATTTCGATACTACTAATCCTAATCTTATTCCAAATATGTGTACTATCAGAATCTTCAATTTGTCAATGCCCGAGAATATTAGTTTTCTACATTAATAAACTATCTGACACCTCACCGTTATACAGAAAAGAATTTAAAAAAAGGCTCCGAGCGATGTCCTTGCGTGTTGGTGGAATAGAATGGTCTAACTAAATCCTAAGTGGATTTTCATACACCATTTTAGAAGCACTTAAATATGACTGACACGTCAATCACATAACGAACCACATCTAATTGAGTCGTACATTCACTGATTAGACAAAAAAAAGTCGCATGAAAAATATACGCACACAAATATTTCATACAGCTTCGAGTTTTAAACCAGCTTATCTTTTTGCTAGCATCAACATAGATCAAGCAGTAACCACCAGTTTCAAGCCCGTTAACTACGCGTGTCGAATTGAAAACGAATCGACAACCGCATATAATGGATGTTACATAAAATTGTACTTACGCAGAAATTATGACACCGAAGTGTTCGCATTACTCAAAGTATGCTTCTTTCTCGTACATCTGAAACAATAAATTAAATGAGTTATAGATAGAATGATAAAATGATCATTAAAAGTAAAACAAGGTGAGAAAGCAGTGACTAGTTGAGTCAGTGATAGTTTTAAAACATTAAGAGATTTTATTGCTGATGAAGATAGTTGTACCCATAAACAAGAGTTGGTGGTGGCGTCATGTTTCGTTCCTCAACCTGAGAGCTCGTATAATCTTAAACAAATCACATGAACAACTGAAGCAACAAAAGACAATCACAAAATCAAACACGGCACAAGATTCTCACTAATAAGATACGACAATGTTCCCAATAATCAGCACCTAAATCGAAAGGCACCGTTCTAAGAAGCCATCGCTTCCTATAGCAACAAAAAGTCGTTGCATCATGATCCTTAAGGTCAGCTCCCAACATTGTCTAACCACAATGGCAATTGTGAGAAAGAATCGCCAAGGGAACAATAGAACCAAGTCAGCAATTAGCAATACCAATTAAATATTTGTTTGGATAACATATTGTTGTGGTCGATCTGTCGGGCTAAACAAAGATGGACAGTGAAGTTGAAAACTATTGATTGCTGTGTGTATTTTTTATTAACGATACTTTCTCGTAATTCAATTCCTCTATTGATGTTAGGCTGAATAGTAGAAAATACAGCGTTGGATTTCAACCGAAAATGAATGGAGCATCGCAAACAATAAAGATGAATGACACACACATATTCAAAATCAATAATTAAAACCAAAAGTAAATCATCTCGTCTAGATATAGAATACTTATAAAGATAAAATACTAAGATAAAGCTTAAGTTAATAAAAAGACCCTTACCTAGATGAAAGACCCTTGAGCCGATTGTTTCTTCATAATGGAAAAAATAAATAAGCCAAGAATGAAATTATAGTATACGCAAAATCACATTAACCATAGTATAGGGAACATGTCGAGACAGACCAAAGAATGTAACCATAGGTTGTCATTAATTGATTACATGGAAACATAATGCAGAATAAAGAATCGCCTTATTGTTCTTTGGTAGTGAACGACTTTAATATATCGAATTTGATTCCGAAATTTATAACGGGTTACTATAACTAGGTTTTCCTGTAATAAAATGTACTCAGCTGCTGACTGATATAAAAGTCCATTTAGTGGTTGTAAAGGAATTGTGCTTGCCTACAGCTGTTATAAAAAAACCTTTGGAAAATATGGTGATTGAAGTTAAAATAAAGAGGGAGAAGGAAATAGAGATTTGCTTAAAAAAATAATCAGCATGAATCCACCGAACTTTAATAAACATAAAGAAACCAATCAAGAACAAGTGTAACACAACAACCCTTGCATAAGTGATGTCAACGTTTTGGTGCGCTGCGTAGGCGCCCAGTGGGTGTGGGAACCGGTCCACGTGACTCACTTATTGGACAATAATTTTGGTGGTACGACAGTTACGTCATGAAATTAATATGAATAGGGTTGAAACGTTTAGGACGACGGTCTCGGACGCTTTGAACTGTGTCTTTAGGACACTTTTCAAAGTAGAAAAATCTTGCAAGTGTGCTAAAAGTTGTATACAGAACCTGATCCAGGGATGACCGAAAGCGGTAAAGTAATTTTGTTGGTTGAAGCAGCGGTAATGCTGGTAGGCAAAACGACTAATCCAGTAAATATGTCCAGCATCGAGTCACAAATTATATATTTAAACAAATCCTATCGTTTTACCTTTATTGATTGGGTAGATAGGAATTTAAGAGCGCAGACTGTTTATTAAAGTAATATTGTCGCAAAAGAGGAATGTTTATCTTCTGTCGCGTGATTGTTCTTTGATATATTCTACATTATGAATACCGTTTGTCTTATCTTCAATATTAATTCCATCAATAGTAACGTTAACTGTTTTCACATGAAAGCTGTGCCATGTGTAATAAATGTAATTAAGTACCACTTAAGTCATACCAGGTGGCAGCTAGTCTAGGAGTAAGATCATAACTTAATTCCATTGGCTCATATTAGTTGAGAGTAATACAAGTCTCCCTTTCCCTTCTATTTCAAATTGGGTAATGCTTCTTTCATATAATTAATAAAGTTTATGGACTAGTAGCAGACCCTTATTTACATAGTCCAGAATTTGTGGAAAGGAATTTCTTGATTGGCAAAATTTAGTAACATACTGCACAATACACACCACTAAAACTTAACGTCAATTAAAAGTAAAAAGGATTATACAACAACATGTGGAGCATTTTATTAGTTTAGCTAATTGAAGTTTTTATTTTCAATTTAATTGGTAATCATTCTTTTAGCGCCTAAAATGCACTAACCAATTATGAATTTATGGATCAAAGTGACTATTTTATGACTTTCTTTGATCATCGATGATCGATTAACGATATCAATCATCTTAATATTGAACAGTCTAGTTTCCGTGTGTTACGCCACGTCTCTATAAAGTTGCTTGCGACTGGTTTGACTAGACATCAAACCTGATCGATCATTAATATATTTACGAGAAACGAGAAATGTATCGGGTTATCGTTATGTTTTTTTGGTTGCTACCTAACTTTAAGGATTTTATAACGAAGGTATTGGAAGGTATTGGATTGGGTTTGGATAGCTCTAGAAGCATCTTAGTACAGCGTGCATTTACCTATAAAAACTTTCAATCCGAAATTCTTATTGAACAGCGATTTCGCTAATGATTTTGGAAATACACTTTAAGTGTGTCTTATTATGGGTGGATGTATACGAACTTTTGGATCTACATTACATAAACGATGGCGGTTTAACTGTTGTTCTTCATAACATAAAACGATTCTCACACATCTCACGATAATATATGTAGAATAGGTAATCGTGCAAATGCACACATTGTAACAATCTCAGTCAAGCCGTTTACGATATCAATTTACTATCACGGGGTCTTTGCTCTCAAATCAACTGAACTATTCATAAAAGTTACCTGTACGTGTTACCCAAAACAATGGCAATTTACCACGCTAAACACGCACCTAGTTACCCACTTACTGAAAACTGGACCACCCCAATACATCAGAATCGCAACTCGATCCAATCTTTCGTAATCGATGTAACTGTATAACAAATCGATTTATGTGTACATCGATTGGTCTTGTGTAGGGGACGAATAACACGGAACAAAAAAGAAAAGAATAGCAGTTTCTTTTTCGGCTTTCGCTGCGCGTGGGCCGTTGGGAGTAACACCAAATGAAATCATTCAAACAGACACGAACAGGTTGAATAAATAAACATTGAATATAATAGGAATTGTGATCACAAAACAAGATTTATTTGTGCCACACTGGTAGTCTGTGCTAACGATGTATTTAGTAAGACCGCTGAGATCTCAATACTGGTCACAAGTTTATCTATAGATTCAAATAAATAACGTGATATATCTTACGTCTCAATTTAGTAAAGGAAATAGTAATTTGATTTACCTATTGTGAAGATAACGTCTTGATATAATTTGACGTTTTCTTAGATATCACTACCAATATTAATGCATCAAGAGCTTGGACTTAGAGAATAAGATACGAAGCGTGTGTACAGTAGAGATGATTGCGATAAAGTGTTTCATGAACAACAACATAGCTAAGGCGCCGCCTCCACGGGCGAGTGAATCGCAGCGATGGTCATGCCGTGCCATCAAATTATCGCCGCGATGACATCGTCGCCGTGTGGAGATGGATTCCAGTTTCTATTAAATTTGATGGCCCGGCGAAACCGTCTCGCCGCGATTATCTCGTTCGTGGAGATGGCGCCTAATGTATCGTTAAGGGTTTCCCTACGAAACAAACTATAAATTCCAGGAAAACGTAAAATAAAGTATTTACTTACGAATCAGAAATAAACATTTAAGTGGCAACAAACAATAAATAATAAGTGCTGTTAATCGAACAGAAAAGTGATCAGGCTACTGAAACACTATATGCCACAGACAGCTTTGCTCACATGGTGAAAGCAAAACAATAACGACCCCAATATCGGTTGAAAACGATTAGTTAAAATTTTCAAAATACACCATCCAAAATTTAAATACAGTTATTACGTATGGCTAGTCGCAATTATCGTTGATATTCTCATCATTGTCTCCAAACCATTGTGATATTACCAAATGGCCTACTTAAAATATAGCACGTTTGGATGGATACAAAACGGCTCATTTGGAATGCAGTGTTCATGAGTAAAAACTCAAAGGTCGTAAGCATGCCGTTAAGAAAGTCAATTAACATGCACAAACTATGAAAGAAAACCGGTTCTTGTGTAGATAAACAAAGATGATGTTTTAAGTAAATGAAGGCTGTAATAGGAAGTTTTACTTGTGAAGGACGTGCTTGTGATGGGTTGTATAATCGGAAAATTTCTGATGGTCGCTTTCTAAACAATTATTGTGTTTTGGTTGGTATTTTCAATTCATTTCTTGTGATTTAGCATCTCTACATAATATTATGTACTACATACAAAATTAATAATAATAATAATAACCCCACCGCCGTATCTCTACGTTGACGTCGTGGTGGGGCTTGCGCGCTCCGAACTCCAGGTCTGTGGCGGTAGAGTTTACTTTGCCGGAACAGGTCTGGGATGAGGAGCCAGACCAAGAGAGATACAGAAACCCGCAGGGCAGCATGTGGCGAGCTGTTGGGCAGTAGTGACCCCCTCACCTCTGGCTTACCTTTATTGGCCGGCTGGAGTGAACACTGACGAGGAATAGAGCTCTCACCTCTTTCTTGCCTTTATTGGCCGGCTTGAGTGGAGATTCGCAAGAGCAAATTTGCTCGGAGGTAGGAAGTATTCCAGTAAGATGCTGGTAGGGCCTCTTGACCGTACTTCCAGGATTGTCCTGATAGCCGTGGAATACCGCTCCACTCCTTATAAGCACCTTAGGACATATTGCCCCCTTGTCACTACGACACTTTGTGCTAGCGACTGTTTTTGGGGGCCCATTATTGAGTGTGCAAGGCACCCCCTGCCATTTTACCTGTGTATTTTATATAAGATATTGGTCAGGCAGGGGCCATAGTCTTTCCATAGTTCTAGATAACCAATTCACTTAGCCACCCAAACCCATAATCCAATATCTTTGTTTCCATATCTTGCAATAGTCCTGCACTAACCGGGGGTTATCCTTGGGTGCACTAGATTAGTGCGTACAGGGATAATCGTCGGTTGGTGCCTCGTTCATTAAACACGTCTAACGGGCCTCTACGAGTTGGCTTCGGCCCCTCGTACGCCTTCCAAAGGTCCGGGACCCTAGGGTCCCGAGAAAAGTTTATTCAGGTAAAAAGGTAAAACACTACATACAAATTTGCTTAAATCTACGAAAAATTAAATTGTGTTACGCGCCTGAACATGCATGCATGCATGCATCCTGTGTTTCAGGCGAGGCAGGGTATAATATTTCTAAATACATAAACTCACGCCTTCTTCCATGGGGGTAGGCAAAAACTAAAGAATGCCACCTGCTACGATCCTTACATACTCCTTTTGCCTCGTTTACGTTCATACATCTGGTCATACACGCACGCCGATTGCGAGTACTACGCACCTGTCCTATTTCTAAATAATCACATGAATTATAAAAATCACGTCATCTAATACTTAGGTATGTAAAAAGGTCTAAATAGTACAATATATGCAATAATTAAATTAAAATACAATATTATGCTAAAATCTTAGTACCTATCCTAACTTAGCTAAACTTAATTAGTACAATTTTTATTTTTTATTTAAGTATCCATCAATAATCATGAAGATACTATTATACTTGTATACGATATTTGTTTTGCTTATTCAAAGAGCTTTTTCATTTCTCTAGCACCGCGATCCTAAAGACAAAACATTATATCTATTGCAAACAAAAGGACACAATTTTTTTTTTTGACACTGACATTTTTTTAACAATTTGCACGAAACAGCAGATATGCATATTTTCGATATCACAGACTCGGTCGCATATAAAAAAAAACTTATATTCATTACTACTTTCATCCCGTTAATGATTGCCAATGAATTAAAAGACAGGCTGTGTAACACCTAAAGCGTCGTGCAGACCGGCGCGACGCGACAGGGCGACGCAACTCTAACAAAACAATTTCTAAGAAAACTTCATGGTAGAACAATAAACCAGTGTCGAGTCTGCACGAGCCTTAAGACTGGTCGATGTATTTGCAGTTTTACGGGCAACACTTACTAGATCTCGATTACAAGAGCACGATTCAATTTGGGCTGTCAATAGTAAAACTGCACCTAGCTATTCATAAAATGTTCACGTCCCATGCCGAAGCTTAGGGCACAGCTGTTTTAAACGCTTTTCGAGACACATTTACGATGCACGGAGTCTAGCGCTTTGATAATGAATTAAGTTTATCATGTTTTTATTACGAACCAAGTTATAGGTATTGCGTCGATCAGAGAAACTAGAAAATATAATGAACGTCGTTATCAATACTTTGTTTTCACTGCAAATACGAGCGCTATAGTAAGTTTTTACAGAATAACACTGCACACGGTGAAACACTGAAAACTGTCGTACAACAAAATCAAATAAGGCAATAAGTTAAAACGAACAATCAATAAAAAATGGCCCTTCATCCAATCCCTTTACAATTTCCTAATCCGGAGCTTTGAAATACCGGCAAATCACGCATGAGCAAATAAAATAGAACAATAAAAAAGTAATGTCGGCAAACTGAATACAACAAGTGGCCAATTGACATTTCCTTCAAATGGAATTTTATCGAGCCATTCTCTTGTCCTTTAGTTGGTCTTACATGGCTAGCAGTTTTTTAACAAGCACAGACAATACTGAGACATACGGCTGGCAAGGCAAGACAACATGAAAAAAATATGCGTCTACTTCTTGTCTTGTAACTGCGTCCGTAACATGGTCAATGTTTTCTTCACGACTTGGCACAAATAAAACTTTCTATACTTACTTACAATTTTGCAAACGGTTGTGGGAAAAGTTTTCTCTGATCTAACAATTTTAACATCTCAATAGGTATTTAACTTTTATTTCAAAATTTATATTTCAAATACGGGCCTCATTCAAACGTTGTCCTTCCCATCAATCAACTCACTAAACTAAATTAATGACAGTTTACACTTCAACAAAATAACACTGGCATGCAGTTCATATTTATTCCACATTTCAACTTAATTGACGAGCCGTAAACACCCTATGTCATACATCGTTAAAAGCACATAACAGTAGCCAGTTTGAATTGCGTAAAGACCGACGTAGCCAGTTAATAAAGAAAAAAATCTCCGAATACGAATACATATCGCTATAAACTCGATCAACCGGCAACGCTCACTTTTTGCACTCATGTCCACTCACTTGGAGTTGGAGCACCGCCCTTCATTGATTATTAAATTGGTGTATTAATAAAGTCTGAAGCGATAATGATTCTAAAACTAAATGTGAATTAATAATTAGGAAGAAAACATTTGTGAACAATTTGTCGAATATAGCAAAGGCTAAAATCTTAGGTAATCAGATTTCTAAATCGAACAATCATGATTCATATATTCTAGTGGATTCTCCATATGTGTTGTTAAAAAGAGTAATTATTGGAATAATACTAAAATATCGTAAATCACATCCAATCATGATGATGAAAAGAATCGCCTCTAACCTATCGTTGATTGAGCACTACATATTCATAAATGAACTTTCGAAACTCTCTTTATGAATATTAATTACCATCAATCAACTTTGTAAACTGAACGAAGCTAATTGGCACCACCTAACATGACTAGATTACTTTATCGTAGCAAACTGGAATAAAGGTGGGCACTGAGTGGACTGCAAAAAGCTACCGTGACTCGAAGTTGGTTTAATCTATCAGTCAGTGAATAATGTAGACACGCGTCGATCAGTCTAGTGAGCTAATTTCAGTGGAATCGGTGGAACGACATATTGGTAGAAAGGTGAATTTTAATAGTATACATAAGACGTCTACTGGAAAAGTAATTTGTTCATTACAAGAGAATATTAATCCACAAACACATTCATAAGTAGATCCAACATTAAAATTCCAAAAAGCCATATCATGTGACCGTTCTTTTAACTAAATACATAGTATACATAATGAAAATGAGACGCAGTTTTTACAGTTAACGCAAGGATGATCGTATGTCACTTTAGTTCGTCAAATATTTACCACTAAAGCTGACGACACACTCTCAGTAGATGTTAAGCACACAATGAATCCCAAAATGCGGTAAGTAGCATATCTGTAGATCCTTTCAAGATCAAAGGAAGTGACGATGATTTTATGTTAGGTAACAAACACTTAGTTATAATAATATTCGATATGGATAGGACTGATGTAACAGACCAGTTAGCACCATGAGCTGCGATTAAAATCAGGCGTCAGAATAAGTGCTAGCCACAAGCTGCAATAAATAAAACAAGAAATAGTCGATTTACAATAGAAATCACGTTAAACATGGAACGTGATTTGCTGGTAAAATGTGAATCTCCCACGTTCGAAGCTTCGCAATGACATTTGAAACTTGAAGACAAATGTCTTTACACAACAAGTAGGGACACCACTATTTTCCCTTTTTAATTGCATGGCGTAACGGTTTTTCTTGCACCTTAAAGTGCCATAAGAATATTGAATGGTAAAACCAATTAAGTTTTCAATATCATACGGTGAACCGGAGAGCAGAAATTAAATGAGAAGAGAAAATATTATTAATAATTAAGTACAAAGAGTTATTGTTATTAGAACCTGTTGAACTATAGCGTAACCCCGGGTGGTAAATAATAATCTGAATAAAATAGTGTGAATTAAAATACCAATACGTGCATGTCCTTAGAAAATGACAACTAAGTATTATATTATCTACTACCTATTACAAAGATTGTCTGTTTTTGCTCATTATAGATGTCGTTTTCCATGTTACTCAATTGAACGAAAATTAACAATAAGCCACTATTGTTAATTTTCGTTCAGAGTAAACAGAGACAGGCGAACAAATAGAAGAAAAAACTTTTTCACAAAAAATAAAACCGACTTCCAAGAAAAACACTACAAAGTGACAAATAACTTTGATTTCGGAAGTCGGTGTCCTGAGTTTTTAATTTTAGTTTTTTTTGCCACCGACTTCCGAATTCAAAGTTATTTGTCACTTTGTAGTGTTTTTCTTGGAAGTCGGTTTTATTTTTTGTGAAAAAGTTTTTATTTTTCACTTTTTAGTTGTGGTACCTACACAAAACCCCCACAAAAATTTGAATACCAAGTAAATTACAGTGACAGGAACTATTAGAATATCATCCACATATGCTAGGTGGGAAAAATATGTATTATTGAAGCTAACTCAAAAACCCTTCTTCAGATCTTGACCAAATTTATATGGGACCACTTCTGAAGTATGCCCTGCCAAACAAAAAAAGAATCATCAAAATCAATTCATAATTGGCGGAGTAAT
Organism: Xanthia togata; assembly: GCA_963853775.1. Taxonomy (NCBI): domain Eukaryota; kingdom Metazoa; phylum Arthropoda; class Insecta; order Lepidoptera; family Noctuidae; genus Xanthia; species Xanthia togata. The sequence goes on along the minus strand of OY970801.1, from coordinate 17,273,167 downwards.
CGCGTAACAAACATACAAAAAAAAAAAAAAAACATACCGTCGAATTGAGAACCTCTCCTTTTTTTGAAGTCGGTTAAAAAAGAAAGAAAGAAAATATGTTTATTCTGCACAAACAAAACGCACATTAAAAGAAAAAGAATAGGCTATTACACAAGTATCTCTCATTAAATACAAATTCTCAGAAAATCGAATCCCGTAGCCAGTTAAAACCATGGCAAATGATCGTCAGGTCTATAAAAGTTCAAGCTTCGACCAGTCAAGGTCCCGAGGATGCCGTTATCGGAACACCACCGTCACGAGACGAGCGGTGCTTTCTGCACTTCGGAATACTTCGGATGCACGCCCAACGAGTTTCCATTGTAAGGTCGGGACTTGATTTAGGATGTCGTCTGTGAAAGCACGGTAATTGCTTTCTCTTCGATTGTCGGGCCATGATGGCCGTTCGATTAAGCTTGCCTTTACATCGAAGGGGGTAATCCCTTCGCAGTTACATAAAGGTCTATGAAACTATGCGCGAGTTCAATTTGTGCTGAGATACCGTAGCGTGAACTTTGTCTGGTTAGTAAAAAGGTCCCAGAAACAGAAGAGCAATAATCAATTATAAGACTTTCTCTGATAAAAGACATAGGTACTATTTGGTGTTGGAATACATTGCATTTTAAGGTTTTATTGCCCAAAACTTACAACACTTGCCAACATTACACAAGGGCAGCTACGTAACTTGGGTCCAAAAAATTAATTGACATCTGTACATTATTTATAAACACGTCAATGTTCGTGCATAAATGGAAACAGGTATTGGCAACGTCACGATCAGCATTTACTTATTATCAAGAACTGAGCTAAGAAGTCCGTTGATTGTCTAGACTCTAGAGACTAACCAGTAGAGTGGCACTGCTGTTAAATAAATTGGGATCGCAATGATCGGATAGCTGAGCAATCGAGCACCGTATATGGTAGACCAAATTAAAAGCGTTTATGTAATTATAGAGGTAGATGAAACAAAAAACTTGATAGTTGACATATTATGGATGAAGGAACTGGCAGCAGTTAATGAGGGTACTACACTACTAAGTGTCGCTAACACTAGGAATTAGACGGGAAAGGCTTAGGATGAGAAATATGAAGACAAAATTACTAAAGAAGCCGAAATCATAGCCTAAATAATTCTCGAAGAGAAAACTTGGGCCTAGTGGCCCCTTATCTTGTCTCAATACGTGTAACAGACGAAAACCGTTGGTATACTCGTTGTTTGACAAATATAAAAACATTTAAACTATCCCAACCATCTCAAAACCTCGGTCCACCTAGTTAATTTCGATTTTACTAGCCAAATAAAGCCAGCATAGATCGGATAGCCTTTCTCGTACATATACAGACGATAATGGCCAAAGATTAAGATCTTTTTCGAATGAAATCGTAAGTAATGGACAGACTGGTCGTTTCCATATCGAGCTGTGACGATTAGACACTGGCAGTTGTTCCGAACATTTTATTATATTATCTACGGTATGATATCAGTTTCATTGGTTGTATAGCGTGTAAATGATTGTGGAGGAACAAATAGATGGGCGGAATTGGCTTTAGTAACAAGAAGTTATTGTTCCTGAAGAATGTTACACTGATCATGAAAATAGTATAAATTCTATCCTTCATTTATATACTGTTGAAATAGATCTGAACAGTTTCGTGTTTTCTATCGCTAATTTTATTTATGTGAGCCTTTTCTTGTCCTATTAGAGTTTGCTTTAGTTAGCAAATCTGATTGAATGCAATATAATTTCGAAAATGTTGAACATTACAGACCTAAGCGGCGCTAACGCTTTTAGTTGATCGCCTTTAAGGGAAAGTGAATTTAGTAGATTAAAATAAACAATGGTTTACTGTATTTTAGAGCGGTAGGTAGGTATAAATTCAGCTAGTTTATTATACTTAAAAATGTTCAAGGATAAAGTCTGCAACGTTTGCACAGAATTCAGTCGGGCTGCATTAGCCAACTCGGTTTCTTTTCCACAAAAAACTATCTAGTTTGCCGGGTAACCAAAACCGTGAGGTCAGTTGGGCGTTTAACTTTTGGCCAGACACGACACGATAATGTCACCGATTGCGAAAGTCACGCGCAAACTAAAACCACACTCGCGAGCAAAGCCGACCGAAATCTGGCGGATAATTCGATTCGTAACAATTACTCGATGGTGAAATTCGGAAACTCGATTTTTTTGCTACAATTTCGCTGTTACGCGGTTACGCTGCATTGGGGTCAGAGTGCGTTCGTAACTGTGTTTGTAAGTTGTTATTGAAAGAGAAAAGGGACCTTGGTCCTTAGACGATAGCACGATTGGGTAGTTCCAGAAGTAACACCATAGTTTATTTTTATTTTGGCTCTGGATACACACTAAAGATGAGATCGCATCAATAATGATGCAGAAAATGTACGATTGAAAAGTCACAGACCCACGGACTAGGAAGCGACTGCCCACTTAATGCTACTGCCATTCATACGCCTATGAATCGCATCTTTGAACGGTGCCCATACACCATATGAGTATACGGTAGATTGATTCTGTATCAAGAAAGTTGATATTAGTAGTGGATGTCACTGGAACTAATTAATGATTCGATAATGGTTTTGCTTTCGCCTTTACGCTTTCATAGTTCGTGCCATACAAAGTAACGTGTGGTTTGATCAAATATTTTGTCAGGTGTTGAATTTGATCAAGTGTGAAATTATCATGTCACGGGGTAGAAAGAATATACTACAGGTTATTTTTTTTTTACTATATATTTTCAAAGAACTCTCCATTGGCGTCTATGCACAGTTTCATACACGCGTCCCAACCAATTTTCATAACACATTATTTCAGTCCGCAGCGGACACCTTCTTCAAATTCCTTCTCAAATGCAGCCAGTGCATCTTCCGGTGATGAAAACTGTTTTCCCTTGAGTTGATTTTTTTATTTTGGGGAACAAAAATTATAAATCTGTAATGAAGTCGTAAACGCGCCGAGACGAGGCTGATCCAAATTTTGCTATCATGTCTCGGCACCTTTCTACCCGAACCTCCTTCTGAACCTGTATTAGATAGTGCGGTCCCCAGCGTGAAACTATATTCCTTCTCGTAGATGCCCGTGTAGAATTTCATGCACACTTCCCGATCTAATCTGCAGTACCTACATGCTGAATCACTTCATATGTAATTCGCATTCTCTTGAATTACATTTTTCACAGCCAGCACGATTTCTTATGTAACAGCCGTCATAGGGCGGCCACTTTTCTTTCTTCGTGAGCCAACGTTACTCGACCACGGTTAAATTCGTTGAACCAGCGAAAAACAGCAGCTTTAGAAGGTCTTTTGTCTATGAACACCATTTCGAATTCTTTCAAAGGATTCTTCTGGTTTTAGTCGACATTTGAAATCGTACAAAATCATCGCGCGAAAATGTTGCAAATCATCTCGTTGTAAATCCATTTTTCAGTGAGACAATATTTTGTTTTTCCTCGTAAAAATTGTGGAGGAAATTTCGAATTTGGAATGTTGTGTTTGTTTTTTTGTAATAAGTAGTCATAGTTTAAATTAAAGTTACATCAAAATCAGCCAGTGTCCCATAGACAAAAACTGTTAGTCGCAACATTCTGAGGAGTAACCTCTGAATGTATCATTGATTTGAATTAGAATATCAATGAATGTGTGGTAACAACATAATAAATAATTTGATTTTTCGCAAACGTTGTAATTATAAAGATGCTGTACGATTATTAAAGAGGATGAGAACTATTTATTTAAACATCGAAATAGACGTTTCAATAAATTTCAATACCGCAAAACCCTATAATTATATTAAGTGAATCATAATTACAATCTCTATCAAAACAAGGTCAATGTATTCGTAGCGTGTATTGATATTGCCAAAATGATGTGGAAATTAATCTTTAGTTACCTACATACATTTAATGAATATAATAACATAATTTGCTTATGATATTGAAATAAAGACGAAACAATATGGAAACTACTATGAGATATTTAAGCAATCAAGCAACTAAGAAAAGAGGTCAAGTTAAATTATTCTACTTGAGAACAATAGAGTGAATTAGATTGCTAAATTATTTTGGATTCGAATGAATAGTTAACTTTAAACTGCTTTGAATTGAGACGTCTATACGAAATCGTCTGGTCCAGATCTTTAATTTAAATAAAAAGACAATAAAGCTAGGGTTGCACTGGAGAAGTTTGGATAAGAAATGTCACAACATCTGCTCAAATTGCCTACTGTAGAACCGCGTTTGAATTTTTCCTTTTTTACACTGCTCAGACAGGAAACCGAGCAATAATGCTTCTTCTTCAGAATGCATTTTACAACTGCGAAATTCCAAACAGTCGACAGCTTTCGGATTCAGCTGTCTAGGAGCGATTGATGTGTGGATCATTAACAGCCCCAGTCGTCCGTGTACACTCCCCTCTAATGTCCACACAGCCAGTGTGTTGCCAGCCTTAGCTGTCTAACAAGAGAAAGATGTGCCGATAAATTGATTTTAAATAATTTCTACGAACATGTTTTATTTAAAATGTTCGAAGCAACATCTCCAACAAAAACTACGGACAAAATTTTTTTGAACGCATATCGTTTATTATCCACCGATATAATTACTCATAGCTTTGTATTCATTACTTCTAACGAACTCTTTAAAGGCATTACCATACAACGTGGTAATGCCGACAGTCGCTTTGGTTCATAACCAGTCCACAGCGATGCGGATGAATTTTTCGATGCCACATATTTAGTTTTAGTTAATCACTTAATTTTATTGTTTTTTTTAGGTATAGGTTGTTATTTATGTATGTATACATGTCATTTTAATTCTGAATAAACAACAACTCCTTAAGAGTCAAAGTGTATTTACAGTTGCGGCTTGAATTTCCCGAGATTTGATCTCTCGTTTCATTATTCTGAAATATAGGCTCAATAATTTTGAAAGCTCAGGAACAACATTCTCAAACAATATTTGCAACAGTAGCAGTCTACAGAGCGCAAACATAAAGCGACAATTGGTCGTAACAATCGGTTATCTATTGCAGTTTTCATAGCCCTCGTTTCGCCCCAAGCCTATAAACCGATAGCTATAATTAGCACCCGAAACGTGGGCTTACGATATCGAGTATCTAATCAATACAAGAGATCCATTTACAATTGTGAAAGAAACCTTACTGCAGGCAGTTTCAGACAGCCACCCGCTGCGCTAACTGCACCGAATAGGGCTGTTGCAGAATTACAAAAATGCGGAAAAAAATAAGCGAATGTTTGCACTGCCACGAACGAAACGGCATGCCTAGTTAACGTTCCTAACTAGGAACTATTGTATTATATTAACCTGGAACTAAGTACCTTGTTAAGTTTATGGCTGATGTCTTGCTTCTCAGTACACCCATTATAACTAATGGTATGACAATGATTTATTTTATGTTTGCGTATACTACTGCCTCTTAACGTTGATAATATACAAATGGAGCATGTTCATTTGAAACTGCAATGCGAAAATGACCGTGTCCTGGAAAGATTTTATCTTAGTACTAATAATTATTAAGAACAACCCTATAATCGGCACCTGTCTGCAAATTTTACTGCAGGCCTCTTCCTGCAACTTATAAATTGGTATTTGAATTAAAATGGAAAATAATGAAATAAGGAATCTGGTCCGACAGATTTTACGATGTCTTAATTAATAGTATTGCGATACCAGGTCCGCTTACAATTATTTACCAGGATGCAGTATCTGGTTCTTAAGTTTTCTAACTATTTATAAACTCGCCTTTAAGTGATCCCATTTAAGTTAACGATGTAATATCTAATTGGCCTCGTAAACATGACAAGGAATGTGCCACCCGCTATCTTCTTGAAGGTGTCGTTAAGGGTAACTAGGAATTATTTTAAGAGAATGGACATCAGTGTCCTCTTGTCTGCTACTAAATAACAACAAACGATTATCGTAAATCCTTAACTTGAATCTTGATGGTTGGGAGCCCCGCTAGCGGTAGACTTTACAAGCTGCAATTTGATCCCGTGCAAGAGTTAACAGGGATTGAATCGCATCGAGGTCCCACGAAGGATCAGTATTAAGAATATAGAAAAACATACAGTGAATGGCAAAAAAGGAAAAGTACAAGAGGGAAACAACTCACTAGGAAAACAACAAAATTGAAAATATGTACGAACCATAAAGTATCAAGAACCACTGTTGTAACTATGACCTGCCTCAATATTATAGACCTCGCAAAACGAAAACTTACCTCAGAAAACATAAACTTCGTTGACCAAATAACGTTCGAACGGGACTGCAAACCGCAAACACAGTAAAATCAGTAAAACTTGTAATGACTCCAGTACAATAACAGATAAAAACTAAAAAGCATCAACCAAGGCTGCTAAGTCTAAACTATTATTATGAAATTCCAACAAAAAAATAGCTTACAGCGTATTTCGAAACTTTGCCTTTCGAAACCTGTTAAGAAAATAATAGAAGGCTCAATGAGATGTATAGTTTATTCACTTTCGAAATTATTGATGATCAGCTATCGTGGAACATAAAAACTCATTTGTTTATGACTTGATCATTACGTAAAGTCTGAAGAGTACATTTGAGTAAGATAAATAAGTAAATTGGAGACGTTGTCCAATCTATCCTTCTATTCAACTATGGATAAAGAAAAACAAGAAGGCATACGAAGAAGTGTTAGGATAGAGATATACTTCAAAGGTACAGAAGCCGATACTGCAGATAAGGTGAGTGAAGATAGTAGCCCAATCAACATAGAAAGTAACAAACTACAGAAGACTATGACTGTGAAAGACGAATACGGTGTTGAAGTGCGCCTTGATAAAGGTTTGAATATTGGAATTAATTTTAGTGCTTACTCAATATAGTACTTCATAGATGAGAATGCTTATCATAGCAATACATAAATCTTGACTCTCAATGAATTATCTAAGTATTTGAATAAGTATTCCAAGTAATATCGAGAGTATTAAATTAGATTTATTACCGGCAAATGAAATCTCGCATATTTTACCTACATTAAACGCTTTTACTAGATATATTTTTGTCGTATTAAATACTTCAATAAATCAAGTTTCGATTAGTATCATGCTATCAAACAAAAATAAACCTTCACTTCTGCATTTAGAGTACAGAATCGCTTTGGCAATGGTCAGAGATGAGCAGAGCGTACCAAAGATACACCTTGGCAAAGAAACGCATACACATCACAGTTCCATGGCATTGTTCAAGAAGAGGCTATGGTAATAAGCCAAGAGTAGTACAATGGTACTAAATCAGTTGGTTTAGTATCGAGAACGATAACCAAACATGGTAACTTGGGCGTTATAAATCATAATACGAAGACTGGAAGCGACCTGCAGACATGAATATTCAATTAAACTAGCGCTTATGTAAAAATGACAGCTGTGATCCGCTTGTTGTGTAATATTCTTGGACGGTGTCGACAAGACCTTATAAGGGTGTGCCTTTGCTCAGAAAGTTTAGCAAATCTCTTGAATATCATACATTCTAAACATAAAACGCTAATATTTCCAATGTTATGCTGCTGAGATCGCCAACCTTTTATATCCTTACATATTATAAAACAAAGTCCCCCGCCGCGTCTGTCTGTCTGTCTGAACGCGATAAGCTCAAAAACTACTAAACGGATTTCCAGTGTTCACGTCACTAATCTAATGGATAGAGTGATTCATGCGGAAGGTTTTGTGTACATTAGCATAAATATGACGATTATAGTTGAAGATGTCGGAAAAAATCATGCCGACTCGACTGGGAGCTTTACTGGCGTGCGCCGTAAAAGATACATAAAAAAATATGTTCTACAGAATGGTTTATCTTAAAAAGTTAAACAAAAAAGTCCGCGCTGGCATATGTCTATATTCTAAGTTTGACCCACAGTAACCATTATTATCTTTCAGATTTTGATAAAAATTTAATTGTTATTTCCGAAGATATTTTGACCGGTATTATATTAATCCTTATCCAATAAAATATGTTATTTAAATTGGGCATTTAATTTAGATTAAAATATGCCTTAAATAGTTTTAAAGATGTCACAGATTCAAAATTACGCGTAACAAAATAATTATGGTTGACGGCCACGCGGGCGCAGCGGTAGGAATCAATGACCTTTTCCTCGGCTATTAGGTATGTAATCCCGGTAGTACGTTCCCGGAGGGATATTTTGCGACATCCACGCGGGCAAAAGCTAGTAAGTAATATAAAAGATTGGCGATGTCAGCATAGATAATGTGCATTATAAATAATCCTGAATCGTATGCTCCTTCTCCAAAACTGCTTTACGGTTAAACAATATCAAATTCTTGAAGATCATTCATTTTATGGTAGTAATGTTAACTTCATGCTTGTCTATAAATCCAGATTTAATTTTACATTCCTTTATTATTTACGACTCGAACTTCCTGCATCGCTGAACAAGAAAAACAACTGGACTCAGGTCAAGAAACTCGATAATTCAAATCTGTAAGAGCATCACAAAACATGTGAAACGAACAATCACAATTCCACATATCCCGTGAGAATTAATTATGAACCGCAAATAAACCAGGAAATATGCAATAAATTATCTATATTACTTAGCCCCAGTCCATTATGCGTTTACCGATGCGGGCCGAACCACTGTCATGAAATAAACAGGCCTATAAAGCATACTGATTGCTTGGGTTACATCGATAAATACGGGTCTAAGTGAAAAACGTTAGTTGACAATTTTAATAGACCATTCTGTAAGTTACCCGTTCCTCGGCAAGGATTTATATCTTCTCTTTTAATTGTTCCGGGAGATATTTACCAACTTTCTTAAGGATTGCTTGGCTTGAAAATATGGAAACAATTAATTCTAAAGTAGAATAATATATTGCCTTTCCTACGCACGTTAATCGTCGTAGTTGCAGTTGTGCGGATTGTGTATGTTTTATTAAAATTCTTGAACTAAGTATTAGCTGTTTTGAAGTAATTACTAAGCGCATTACGAATAACAGTATGGGTACTTAGGATATAAATCGTGCGATAAATATACAAGTTAAGACTATAATGCTTTAATCGAATGCATGGGCGTAGCTTGGAATACACAAAACGGTTAACAGTTGCTGTCGTCTAAACTGCAGGAGAAAACAAATGTTTAAATGAAAATGTTGAAATTGAAATAATTGGATAAGTATAACTTTACTAAAAACGGTATTTCCAAATGTTGGTTGTATCAGGAATTCAGGATATGGGGAATTAATGTTGTTGCAAGATGCATAGCCATGTTTACGAAAATACTTATCCAACCATATAGATCTACCAAAGAAAGAATGAATAATATTTATTTGGACACAGTTCGTGAATCACATAATAACAAAATAAAAAGTGAAAATAATCATAAAGCAATAATAGTGGCTGCGCCAAAATGGTTCATTTCAGCATTAATGCCCGACAAATGCAGTCTGACGCTGGTTTTCTAACGAACCCTTATGGACAAGTGACGGGGAGTACCAACAGTTTCAACATACCTACTTAATACACGGATAACCACGGATTTACACATACAGGTGCAAAGTTCTTGTTCAATTGCAACCTAGAGGTCTTAGGCAGCTTATAGGCAGAACATTCTCTATGATTATCCCTGATCAAAACGGTTCTTCGCCCATCATTCATTGACTCCCAGTCCAGTCTAACACGCATACATTCATCACAGTTCCCAGGTAAGCAGGCAGACCACCTGCCTATCGACTTAGCATAACGAAGTGCAATTTATAGAACGGCATTACTAACTACGTAGGCGGCGTTTGGTTCACTACAAGTTGACTATAAAGGCTATTCTGGATCAAACGCGGACGTTAAAGGGAAAAGTGTAGTTTTATTGCAAGTTGCTCTGGACGTACTGTTACGGTAAGATGTCGCGTGGCTGATCTTTTGTAAAACTGTAAATCCGTAAGATTTTGCTGAACATATATTGTGTTGTATTGATAGGTAGTGACCCAAGCTATCACCCCCTGCAATGTGTCGTGCTATTTACTGGACACCCTGTATATGAGCTAATTATGGTGGCTTTTATGGTTTTGAGTTGTGTTACAAGTGGCTTTTATGTTTTTTTGTGAATAGTTTATCTTTCCGAAGGGAACTCAGAAGCGGGGTTCAACTAAGAAATCGCATTGATCTGTAATGTAAATAATTTGAATCAATCTCTAGTATTTTCTGTAGACCACGGACCAGTAAGTACAAGAATTTGCGTTATTTGACAAGAGATGACGTTACCTTTAAGAAAATGTAACAGTAAAATCTCTAACAGTGCTCTATTTTCCATACTATTTACACCGACAACCGTGAATACTAACAGAAAATATCTTTTCAAAGGGCAAGACTTCCTACGTATAAATAAACTATTGTGTACACCCACTGTCATATTCCCGGGAATTGGAAATATTTTGTGGTAGCTTTTGCCCGCGTGGAGGTCGGTTATCATCCCAAGGAAAAAAGCTACCGGGATAAAAGTACTACTATAGTAAGTATACTACGATAAAAAATACTATCTCCTATCAGCATTACCATACAACGTGGCAATGCTGCCAGTCTTTTGGGCACTTTTCCTGTTGACAGCGATGCGGAGGGCGGAGCGAAAAATTATAACCATTTTCTAGTGAGGTAACAAATCAATAAAATCTATCTCCTAACCCAGGTCATACTCTACCCATGTGCCAAATTTAATGGAAATCCGTTTAGCTGTTTCAGCCGTCCAAGTGTAACAAACAAACATTTATAATATTAGTTAGGATCAGGATGGCCGCGAAGAAATAGAAGTCCCCGCTGTATTTATGGCATGATTCATTTGATGTAATCGACATCCGTAGCAAGTACACTGGTTATCTTGTACTAGAGGATTTATTACGAGGATGATATTGTTAGATTAGATTTAGTGCAAAGCTAGATTGAGTTTGATGTATTGGAAGAGGTGAGCTTTTGGTTTGATTACACTTCAGTGTGGAATGTAGATGTATATAGACAACATAGACTGTCTATGTATGCTGCGAAAGAAAGTCTGTTTGTCTGTCTTACCTTTTTACCCCTTAGTGGCTGAACGGATTTCGGTGAAATTTGGTACACGGATAGAGCTTAGAGAACTTTAGAGCCATGAGGAACAGGGTGTAAAGTTCACTCATCCACCATAGAAAAGGGAGGATCCTCCAACCAGACGGGTGTTGTGTCTGGCGGGCCGACTGCCCGACTGTTGATGTCGGATAGTCTTATCTATGTCTTTCGCGCGGTAAACTCTAATTGCGCGATGCAGGATTTGTGTGACGTCATGTCTTTGATGTGTAGTTAGTATGCGGCGGTGTAACCGCTACAAGACCATGGCCTGGGTTAGAACATACTTTCTACCCCGATAGAACGATCCCGTGGAAAAAGTCAGCAATTAGCCGACTTCCACGCGGGCGAAAGCTAGTAGGTATTAAACAAGGTGTACGCTAAAAGATGTTCCCAATTCAATCCTAAAAAGTTTTAGGTTAGTCTACAGTTGAGTCTTTTCTACGTTCAAAAGTTATCAGACCAAAAGAATTAGTACGCATAAAGTATAAAAGCTTTACAATCTTGTTATTCAGCTCCTTCATATCCGCTTAGGTGTTAACAATGCCTTTTTAACGTACCAATTTATTCTAGTTGTTAAGCACTACAAAAAACAGCCTATTACGATAGCGCCATTCAAATTGCAATTCAACTTTCTATACCAAAAGAATCAATTACGCTTATCACACATCTAATTTTATTATTGAATACAGGTACAAACAATATGTTCTAACTATGTTGTTACGAGTATCTCTCAACCACATAAAAGGATAGGAACATTTCAGATCGCAAATTGATTCATTAGATATTTGATTAACCCCGTACTGCGATTGTCCTGGACGATATGCTAAGTTGAAGTCGATATCGTTGGGATAAGGGACAGAATTGATACAGAATGTCCACTCAACTTGTAATAAGCCACTCCGGATTGTATCTAGATTTCACAAGAAATTACTCAAGTTACAAAATATCGGGAACAATCTATGGAAAGTATATGTATATATAGTCCTCCAGACCGTATTTCGGCCACGGCGGCCAATCTCAACGGAGATTAGCCTTCGGCGCGGGAGATATTATAGTGCACAAGTGTGTGCGCAAACACAGGTGCACTCTCTCTTCCATCACTCTCATAGTCCGATTGGACGGCACAACCGGAGAGAGATCAGGCGCAGGACCAACGGCTTAACGTGCTTTCCGAGGCACGGGGGTATCACACCGCCAACTTAACTCCGGGCTGTTACTAAGAAAATCCTAATGGAAAAACCCAATAACACTGCCCGACCCGGGAATCGAACCCAGGACCGCTCAGCTCAGCAGCGCTCAGCAGTCGCGCTTGCAACCACGGGACCAATGGAGCAGTTAATAAAAAATATAAAAAAGCAATGCTATCGCTATATAATATATAGCTATATACTCGTATTGCATTGCAAGAACATCAATATCTTCTGCATTTCTGCAAGCCGTGCATGCAATGGTGTGTAACTACAGATTGGACGCGAAGGTTGGTCTCGAATCGACAACAAGCTTGTGACGAAGCCGATATATTTAAAGTGGAAAGTTCAGGGGCTGATAGCAGATCAATTCAAGCCAAAATAAAGCTAAAGCAGGGCACCATCGCAGCTAAAGAAAATCATCATCCGCCAAAGGGCGCGGACTCACAGGCAGTCCGGATTTACTGCCTGATTTTTAATGGAAGTTTCGTACCTAATTATAATCCCACTAGTCACGTAGTGTGTGGGCACTGTAATTGGATTATGAATATGATCGTTTTTTAGGGTTCCGTAGCTCAAAAGGAAAAAACGGAACCCTTATAGGATCACTAGGTTGTTCATCCGTCAGTCTGTCATCAAGACCCTTTTTCTCAGGAACACATGGAGGTATTAAGTTGAAATTAATACCAAAAACGGAGGTCTATGGTCCCTTGGAGCTCTAAAAAATACGGCCATTTGTACGACATATTTTGACACTCGCAAATAAATCAAAACCTATATGGTACTTCTCATTGACCTAGAATCACGGAATTAGGCAAGAAGCAAGGTCTCACAGCACAAATAAAGTAAAAATTCCGAAATTTGTTACATTGATAGTTATCACATAAAATAAAAATGCGATTAAGTACATTTTTTTCACATTCAAAAAATGTTCTCCCAAACATCGATATGTAGGGGAGAACAGGTTTTTCAACTACAAAACACATATTTTAAATTAAGTTTGTTTTGGGGATAAATTCTTCCCAACTACGGAACCCTTCATCCGACACGCACATGGTCGGTTTTTAAATTAGAAGTCATGTTCGACTGCAGCTCTCGAATTAAAAAACAGTTTTCTGGCTTTATTCTCGTTCGCTACAGAGGCCACCCTACAAAGGTTGGCTTTCTGTGCTCTGTCTTTATTCCGCGTTCAAAGTTACGTTATCGCAGTAGGGATAAGGCGTGCATTTACATGTACCATCGAAGAAGTTCATATCTATACACCGTAAGGACTATTTCTGCTTGCAGCGCTCGGCCGCTATAGAACCGGGGCGGTAACAGATGTGGTCATCGTGTTCACGGGATTCTGTTTTCAAACTGCTAAGATATGAAGTTCTTCGATAGTACATGTCGACCGCATAGTACGTTAGAACGGTTTGTTCCTCGTGGCTCCAATGCCTTTCCGATCGATAGATAGGAATGTTCCATCGAAGAACTTCATATCTATACATCGTAAGGACTGTTTCTGCTTGCAGCGCTCGGCGGCTATAGAACCGGGGCGGTAACAGATGTGGTCATCGTTTTCACGGGATTTTGTTTTCTAACTGCTTAGATATGAAGTTCTTTGCTACTAGGTACATTCTCCGATGCGTAGTACGGTTCAATCCTGTTTTGTTTTTATTGGAACAGCTGTTTGATAGACGCGGGTATTCTTTTTGCGTGATTATTAAGAACTAGCTGCGCCCCGCGGTTTCACTCGCATAATCGTCTCGTTCCTGTGGGAATATCGTATGTTTTTTTTCTATTTGTTTAAGGATTTTTAATACATAAAGTACATGTCAATTCAATCGTAACCTAACTTAAACTAAAATACATCTACTTACTAAATGTTACTTCAGCGCGAGAAAGAAGTGAAGCTATACAGAACATCTAGCTCCATCTCTTTCCCACGGTCAAGTAAGATTAAAATAATACTGCTAAAAGAGGTGGTGGTAGGGCCCCTGGTACCTACCAAAAAATGAGTTATCATTTTTAAGCAAGTGTTTCTGCGCATATCCAACCAGTTTTCTTTCTGTCTAGTTAAAACAGGTAGGTAGGTAGATAAATAGTATTAATACCATAACTATAGTGATAAATTTTTCACATGCAAAGTTACCTTCTTAGATAAACCCATACTAAGGAATCATAGTTTCGCATAGCCATCCAACGGCTCTATTCATAGTCTATAAGCTATTTAACTATAAACTCGTAAAATGTAACCCACTTACATTTTACGAGTCAAGCCTTCGATTTAGAATTAGATGATGCATTTGTGACAAATTCGTCTGCCTTATGCAAAATTACCTATGCTTAGAATAAGTTTTAGGTTTTAAGCTCTGAGTAGTTGGCCAATGGTTACCCATTGGCCTGTATTTGCGAAATTGGTTCGAAATAGTGTTCAAATCAGTATCATAATAATCTGCACCGGTTTGACGTCATCACGTCAACGCCGGCTGTCACTGAAAACCAGCGCTGGGGCTCTGTCTCGCATAGGGTCCCAGGATTATGCTGAGTGATGGCCGTTTTGCGTGGATGTGACGCATATTTTCCCCCAAATTGTTGTTCTCGTGTTTTTTTTTTTCTTTGCTTGCCACAAATAATCGTATTTTCTTAATTTTTTTTCAGTATAATGCGTATTACAAACTTGGTTCTCGAAAAAACAGGAGGAAAACACCAGGGTAGCCCGCGAAATTTAACTAGCGCTTCCCCCTTAACGTGGAATGGAAGGTAGCAGTGGTGTTTCCTCTAAGAAATATACTTTAATATTACGGGGAAATTTCTGCAGGGCAATTTTAATAGTAATAGGGATGATGACTAAAAAATGTTTTTTGTCCGTCATGTATGTACCTAGATTATGAAAAAATAACGTACACGTATTTTTTCTTTTTTACGTTATTAAAAGGTTACGGCGATACATTGAGTTATTAACCCACTCCCCAACTTTAATGCGTTTTATCTAAGTATTTTTTTTATTAATATGATAAAGCAAAAAATACGAGTCTAATATTTTTTTTATTATCTGACTGACGGACTAAATAGAATTTCTTTTTTTTTTACCCAGGCATCATCCCTATTAACGGGCCGGCGGAGCATGCGTAGTTCATATATAAAGACGAGATATGTGGAATTTAAAATTTCTATAGAAAACTTATTTTTCTCTTATCTCGAATTTATATCAGTGTCCATTAAAAATATATATTTGGAAGCCTAGATATTCTGTAATCCAATCGGAATAAATACACACTACCTTAAGAATATGTTTGATTTACAAATTATTTTGGTATTACGTTTGTATGAACAACGCATGCTTCGCAGGCCCCTTAAGTAAGTCAAGACAGCAGTGGCTTCCTGTGACCAGTGAAATGCTTTCCAACTCCTGTTGTGTCCTGTACATTTGATATACGATGTGCGACGGTTCAGATATTCTCACCCTTCCCTACATAATATCTCCGTCCGTCATCCGATGGCAGTAAAAGTTAAGTACAAAAACACATTATCTGTAACCAGCCTCAAATGGTGGTGGTCTAGTCTATAAAATCTGACATAAAACGCGTGTTTCCTATTAGATTTTATAATAATATTAAGACACACATATTTTGTTTAAAATGACGGCTTAAATTAACAGTCTAGTAATAACATATAAGGTATATAACCTGTACAGGTACACAATGCAGAATATACAAGGTTCATAACTTGCCATTAACAAAAAAAAAAAAACTCCCCTCATTTTTATGGGGACTTTTCTAATCTTTTGGGAGAGTTTAGGTCATCGGTATTAGGTAATACGGGCTGGTTTCCGCAACCCCACGTCGAGTGTTTACTTTTGTACGAGAAAAAAAAACGTTATCTAACATTGGTATGGTCTAGACTAGACCAACTATCGGGTGAACATTCGAATAAAAAAATAAAGTTAGCTTTTTGGATTGTTTGTGGTGAAAATAATGACATAATAAAAAATAAACAATACAATTATTTTCCATAGATTTCACGGTGTAGTAATCAACACGTAATTGATTCAATTTCCGAACAAAAAAACAATGATGCCGGTTCCGTTTTTGTTTACATAATGAAATCCAAATAAATGATTAGTATTCCGTCTAGCGTCGAATCGCAACTCGAAAACTACATCGTAACCAATCGTTTGTAATCGATAGAATCTGACTCGATTTTAAATGGAATTTAATCGACTTTTTTAACTCCACACAATATCTAGTGCAATAACTTTTTATTACTTAGTAGGTATTGGACTGTTGAGGTTGAGACACGATTGAATTGTTAATTTTGTAATGGCGTTTCGATAGACCTATGTAATTATAGAGATGTATAAATACGTTGTTAGAAGTGGGTCAGACAATGTTAGTTGTTACTTAGAATGTTGACAATGTGTGTACAATGTACATTGTGTATTGTATAAGAAACTAGTAACACTGTGTAAGTAAGGTTGTCAAACGTATGACTTAGGCCCGATCACGCGTACACCACAACAACACGTGGATGGGCGCTAATCTGTATGAAAATGAAGTTTATTAACACGGACCTCATTTGACCGACAACCAACCGAGAATCAACCGTGTGGGCGATACCGATCACATCAACGCCATGTCGCGAAACCACCAGCGAGACTGCGCAGTAGCGGCCGGCCACATCTCCCCTACAATATCTGTCTGTCTGCAAACACTAAACACATCGCAACTACTAGCGACAACGCAAGCACAATAATCTGCAGCGGCGGCACTATTCACACTTAACCACTGCTTTCTCACATTTTGTCACTGCGATGTGTTGGTTGGGTACGTGTGAACGGGCCCTTAAACCGGACATGGTTGTATTTGACGCTTGCACATTAACTTGTATAATAATGAACATGGAGAGGTACTAAATTGACGTGTCAGATAGCTGAGATGGATTGATTTCTGCATGCAAGAAAATTTCAGTCTTGAGCACAACAATGTTCTACACACTTTTAAATCCGGGAGTGTTCATTCAACCTTATTGTTTTGGCCATAACGATTTAAAAGTTGAAGCAGCCTAATCTAAGATCATACATTTGTAAGCTGTACTAAAAAAATACCCCATTATTGAATACCCTCCTCGCTTACACAAAATGCCAGCACACAGCTTGTATTGTGGACCACCTGACCACGTCTCCGGTAATCACAATGATTAATTCAAACAATTTTCAATCTGGCAGACCTTCGAACAAATTGCCATCGCCCACATAATAAAATTCCTTTGGTACCGAACCATCGTGACGTCTATAAATGTAACGGTGTAAATGTTACCGTGAAACCGGGAAGATGGTGAATTTTAGAAATTCTAGTAAACACTGAGATTTACCCGGTAAAAAAAGATATTTTATAAAACATACAGTTGTTACATATATTTAGTTGAATTATACAGATACCTGCTGGAGGAAAAGTAAAAACTATCAACATTTTTTTTTACAAAATATTGCATTAAGAACCAAAACAATCAAAAAAATCTTAATCCTCTAGCAAAGTATCATAAAACAGTAAGTATTAAAATCTATCTATCAGTACAGTAAGTAATCAAATAGATTTTACTACTTCGACTTGTAATGCTATCACAGAATTTATTTATTTATTTATTAAAACTTTATGCACAGGTAAAAAAAAATACTGTACAAAGGCGGACTTAATGCCTGAGGCATTTTCTACCAGTCAACTAGTCAGTAATTATATTATTTTCTATTCTGTGAATGTTGGGCGCAACTCATAAAAACATTAATCTATCGAAACTAACTCTGAAGATAAACACCGAACAGCATTATTTTACCACCCTTCAACCTTTTACAGTAACATAATAATTCCAGCCAATTTTAGCGTATCCGCCCACAACTGAAACTTCGGCAAACATTGTTATTCGAGTAATAAGAAGGCCGCGCATTACACCGACGCGTAACATCGGAAACCCATTAGCAGTGACGATTTACTATCCAAAAGGTGTATCCGTCACTGTTACACAACGTATCGTGCATTCGATACTTTACATTAGTTTACATAATTCAGACATAAAGTAAAATTAATGACTTCATTCTGTATAATAATGTCAATTGAATTACCTGTAATTTATTTCGAGACTTCAAAGTGATACTTAGATACAGGTAACGATTTAATTGATGACCAATAATATCCAAGTTCAAGTTATTTTTGGTCATCAATCAAAATTGAGATTAATAAGGCTGTGTTGTCTTCCAAGTAATTGAAAGTGGCTGATACTCGTGTTACAGACTTTTACGTAACAGTGGATATCACAGAATATACTCGTAAACACATAAATAGCAATCTGTTGGCGATACTTTTTAGAATTCTGTGTAAATAAATTCTATTGTTGGTAACATTAGAATTTACACAGAATTCTAAAAGTAATAAAAGTAAGTATAAAAGTAAGTAATGACCGTTAGGAATTGGGCTTCCCCCTTTGAACATACCATCAAAGATTTTAGGGGGATAACGCCATTATTGCACTTGGTGGGTAGATTCCTAAGATATCACAGTATGGTGAAACAGGCAAATGTCTGCTGTTACAAATCCAGTTGTTTATAAATAAATGAATAATGTTTTGATTACATAAAGTCTAAATGAGGCGCAAGCAAGCAGAAGGAACGATAGCCAATCTTTCGATTAACAGTTGAATGAAAACCTGTTCAATGATAAATGGGGAAATGGATAAGCATACGTATACAGTATGAATCGAAATATACACTTAATTGACCAAC
The DNA here is from genome assembly GCA_963853775.1 of Xanthia togata. NCBI lineage: Eukaryota > Metazoa > Arthropoda > Insecta > Lepidoptera > Noctuidae > Xanthia > Xanthia togata. Next base: position 17,254,078 of record OY970801.1, on the reverse strand, counting down.
AAAGTGCAGTTTACCACACATTGAAAGTTAACCAGTAAATAAATCAACGCAATTGAAGTTGCCAGCGAAAGCCGTTTTACAAATGATCTCCTTTTTTGACTGCTGATATTTGTGCTTGGAAACGAAAGTAAATAGATGTTTGAGAGGATTGGTAGAAAGTAAATCCGACCTGTGCGGTCCCAGAGTGAGACTGGACCCCTTCTATTTGAATGCGACTGAGGCTTTATTATGGAATGGACATCACCTGTGGCAAATCAGTGGTATACACGTTCAAAACAAGCCAAACATGCATAATAAATGAACAGTCTATTCTTCCAATATAAAACAGTGTTGCGCTCAATAGGACTAATTAAATAAAAATAAATAAGTTATGTGATCGTATTGAAATGTGACTTATTAAAACAAAATTTGCATATTGCACTGTTAACACCACCTCGTAATCTACACGCCCCGTGATAGAAAAGGTCACGAACAAACATGAACACGGTGTATGAGTCACTGACGTCACACACAATCCACAACATTCGCGCCCGTGTCACTGTCGGTTGCCGTTGAAACTATAGCATTGACTATCCTGGCAATACCGTAATACTAGGGCGCCGTCAGTAGCGAAACGTGAGCGATAATTTAACGATAGTCCCCCTCGAACGGTACCAGACAATCGAGAACGTTTACGTATCGCTTATCGAGAATCACCACGGTTGGAATTTAGGGTCGGTATATCGGCGATTGGCGATTGCACCGCAATCTATGCATCGCATCGAGTTGATACAGATATTTACTTTGTCGAGTAGCAATCGGTTAGAGATGACTCTGCTGGAATAGTGACTGATATAATCCATGAGAAAATTGCAATACGATACTGGTAGAAGACGTATCCGTGATGATAAAGATTTGTTTACAAAACAAATATTCACGTTGGCAATTAACAACACGGACATGTTTCTTAAGAGTCCTATTACATTTTTGACGCAAATTCATGATTTTTGACGTTGTAATTTTCAGCAGCAGTAAGATATTTGAATTGTTTGATTATGAATAACGATAGTGCCATTCTCTTTATTGTAAGTTGGAGTTGCACATTTTAACTTTTCTTGTCGTGTAATTTACTATGAATATTTTACGAACTCAGTTAACAAGGAAAAACGTCGGCAATGGAACTTTGACGCTCAAATTCACATTGTTTCATTCAGTTCTAATAAAAGCGAAAGTTACTAAACGATAACTTGAATGGTTTACTTGTTTATTGGAGTTCTAGAACTTCTTTCAATTCCTTGAGTTTTCAGGGAAAAGTCGTAAAGAAAACCAATAAATGTCTTGATTTTCATGTCCATTATATTCCAAATAAACACAATTAAATCAAATAAACTAATATGATATAAAACTTCGATCTACAGTGAATACGTTTCATTAGTTTTTGTTTCTCAATATAATAAGACAAAATTACAATAAATTAAATTAAAGTACTATATATTCCGCGTCAATTCAGCAAATTACACGAAAATAATGTGTAACTCCAACTTACAAGAAAGAGAATGGCACTATAGTTATTATAATCAAATAATTAAAATATCTTACTGCTGCTGAAAATTACATGGTCAAAAATCATGAATTTCCGTAAAAAAATGTAATAGGACTCTTAACAATCTCATACAAATTAAGTTTAATCACGCGGCCGTTGATTCACTCCATGCCGCGACAATAAACAACAAAGAAAGACAGATACTCTGTATAACGACTCAATATAAAAACAATTAACGCCTTATAATAGCTTTTTAAACACCAAGAAGAACGGTAAACAACATAAATTCAAACCACGTCTCAATATTTCCTTCATAATAAAATTTACGAAAGAAAAACTCATTCATAATTCAAAAGGTAGAAGATGAAACACGTGTAACCGTGTAAGGTACCAAAAACGGCGCTGGCGCAAGTAGCGGTGAAGTTTGTGCCGCGATGAGAACAGGTTGTGCCAAATTTGGGACAGAGCACAATCAGTTCGCAGACATCAATTATTATAATTTGATGAACCTACATTTAAAGGTTGTGATTCATATTCTTGAAGCTGCCGTTTAGCAAACTCTAGGGATATGCGACATAAAAGGGACATCAGAGACTATATGCTTTTGAGTTTCATTCATGATAAAAGGATGTACCTAATCATATTTTATATCTAAGCTGCATTAGAGTCAGGCATAGTATAACATAGTAGGAAAGTAAGAAGAGAAATAAATGATTAGCTGCTTCTCGTCCTTTGTAAATCGTAGGAGTCAAGTGGGGTATTATAGTGGTCACTAGAGATCGTTATCGTAATTTATAATTGTTATAACTAGAAAGTCTACAGACTGTGACTCCTTACCTAATCGGAAATCGAATTATCATACCAATGAACATCTGTAAGAACTTACATGAAAATCATTACATGAGTGATTACGATCTATTCGTAGATTTGATGTAAGCGAGCAACCATTTCATAAATTAGCATCGTTACAGCATCTCAGCTTTACAGTTTACATTTAGAACTGATTCTGAATTCACTTCAAATTAACCAGTCCAGTGAAAGTTTATTAAATACATGTCCAATCGCTTCGTAGATTATGCAATTATCAGCTTGGAAGACGCAAATTTTATGCACAGTATGGTCCAGGACTTGCGCAATGACACCCACTTTAATTGCTGACATTAATCTCTATTTTAACGTCAATTGAGAAGCTAGCTATAATTATCTGCCTATAAATAAAATAAACGACAGTGATAACTTTTATTGGCGAAGCAATTCTTTGCATTTTGAAGGAATATCATTAATTTCGGAAGTGGGAGTCGCAGTTGCGACAGTATGGAGAAAGTGGACGTTAAGATTAATTGTTTTGGTAAATATTATGACAAAATAAATGTATGTGACACTCAATTCGGATTTGTTATCTTTCTCGATGCGACAAGTTGACAAGCTTCGATTGATAATGAAGTTAGCACACGCAAGCAATATAATATATATTTGTTGAGGCAGGTAATACCTCTTTTTTTTTCTCGCACTATGAAGGGTTCCATAGTTGGGACGAATTTATCCCAAGAACAAACTTAACATCGTAGTTGAAAAACATGTTCTCCCATACATTCCAACTGTGTTTGTACGCACCATATTGAGAGATTTACGATGTCATTACAAGACCATGGACTTCTTATAGGTTGTCCTGTAATCTATGAGTAAAGAACCATTCTCTGTACTAAAAAAATGGCTCCGTCGTAATTTCGGAGATAAGGGGCCAATTGCCAATTTTCATCAATTTTCTTAAATATCTTTAAAACTATTTATTTTAAAACTGTAGAAAAAAATGAGATCCTCGCATTATGCCCTTTCATCTATACTAATATTATAAAGAGGAATTTTTTTTTGTTAGTTTGTACCGAATAGGCTCCGTAACTACTGGACCGATATGAAAAATTCTTTTACCATTAGAAAGATTAGTTTTCATGGAGTATCATAGGCTACTTTTTATTCCGGGAATAACAACGGGTCCCGCGGGAAAGACCACGGGAGCGAAGCCACGGGCAAAGTGCTAGTTTGATATAGTATACACACACACACTTTGCCAAACCTTTTTTTTTATAATTTTCTTATTTGCCTCCCAAACTGACCCCTGGCCCGGTATTAAAAATGCATTTATTTACGTTACACGTCCATGTTTAGGGTCACAAAAATATATGTATCGAATTTCAAATCGGTCTTTCAGATTCAGAGCAATTGGCTGTGGCAGACGGACAGACAGACAGATAGACACACGAGTGAAGTGAGGTACGGAACCCTAAAAGCAAAACATTATAAGGCATATGCAGTTATTTCTATTTCAACAGCTATTTATTATGTTACATGATCAAACTAAGCAGATATAGTCAATGAATTTTAAAACATAACTGTTAATGCCGATTTCGAAAAAGCTATCAAGCCGACTCAATTAAAAACTGGTAGACAAGCCCGCAAAACTACGTATAACGGTCGAAGATCATCGTGGTAACGGTAGTAACATTCGAACATTTTTATAGCAATCTGTAAATATTAAACAAATTGCTTAATTCAAGAAGATTGTGTCCGGGCTTTGACGGAGTAAGCACTAACAACTAATATGAAACTTGTTCTAATACATGTTCAAGAAAGTGGGTTGACAAAACGGAGACGGACCACATACTGACAATTTACAATGACCGCATAATAACACCATTAGTTCATGATTCACCAATTTTAACAGATGTATCTGAAGAAGACTGTTTAGAATTTCAAATTTTGTTAGACATAAATGGTAATGTTAAAGACATTTCTTGAGAAACAAAACATTTTCATGCTAATTTAGAAATCGAGAAAAATATTTTCGCCGTCCTACACGAATAGTTTTAGTCTACAATTAGAACGATGGACCACCTTCTTATAACTGTTCATTTCACAGTGACATCATTTTAATCTATGCGATGGTATCTTTGAAACGGTACCAATAAACTTTATATCGATACTGCTGGAAAATGGCGCCCCTCACAAGGGAGAATGGTAAGTTACAGATACATATTCATTAGAATCTTATATATAGGAAGGCAAATAAGGGCAATCTTATGAATGTCTGGGAACACAGATGGATAAGAGGATAAAAGGACCGTTACAACAGAACCAAAGATTTAAACGAGACAAAAGATACGTTTGTGAATTACAAAACGGACACATTCGCTGACATACAATATAGCGCATATGTATACGGTAAATACCTTACATTAGAATATTCTAATGATCCCTGGGAATGAGAATTCTAAGACAAACCTCATTATGAAGTTTAGTTAATAAATCTTTATCAGTGTACGTTAAAACGAACAATGCATTTTACGCTGGATTAAAAGTGCTGGATGAAAAAGTCCAATTTGTAAGTAGAAATCTAATACATAATATTCTAGATTCAGTAAACTCGTTTCTATATTTAAACACTGACCTTGCTAACCAGACAAACGCAAAGGCTTCTGACACAATCGATAATCGATATTTGCAATACGCAACAAAGAACAAGAGCAAAATGGATCGACTTTATAAGAGTTTAGAAATTGTTCTACAACCCCATGTTTTGTCACTTTACTTCTCTATTGTTGATGTTCTATATTGTTTTCGCATATTCTCTTTCTCTAAAGCAATTTTTTCGAACAGTTTCAATATATTTTTTGGAATTCAATTTATTATGAATCGCAATCGATAGTGTTACAGTTACACGAGAATAGTTATTTTATTGGTTAGCACGATCAATTTTCGCGGTACAATTTATCTTTCCAATTATAAGTCCCTTTGCTCCTTGGGCCAATCAGGTATCTGTTTCAGAAGCATTATCACTTCGAAACGAGGGCGCCAGCCCTGTACCGTTATGGCGAGAACTTGAAGGAGAAACACACGGATATGTAATGTCGGCGTTAACGGTTAAAGTTTACTTAGAAGCGCATAATGAGTGCTTCCGTATTTAATATCGATGTGGGAGTTCAAATAAATTAAGGAATTTGTGGTTGATGTGTACAAGAGTGACTTTTGACGGATGGTTATACATATACAACTAGTGAAGCTATTATTGGTGGATTACATTGAACGCGCGGTCCGGTATAATTGTGCAAAATACAAGTTTTAGTTTATGTACTTAAATGTGTGCAAATACCGTTTGGATATAGATAATTAATTTATATTAAATTCAATTTATTTCCTTAAAACGATCTAAATGGCAATCACTGCGCACACACATAAAGTTACATAGGTCACAAATACTGCAACCTTATTACCTTTGAATTTAACGCGCATAAATTCGATCCATATATTTCGAAAGGCGAGAGTTTGAAAAGCCCGTACCGCCATTGTAAAGACCTTATTAGCTTTAAAGGTCCGTGTTCCTGTGAAAGATTTACTTAATGTGATTTCGGAGTAGCGTGCAGAAGTATGTGTGGTCTACTACCATTTGGTATTCCATGAGCCGATTTAGAAGGTGAGCGAAATTAAGAGCTGGAGATAATATAACAGTAGTAGGAGTTCGGTGTTGTTGTCGTCTAGAGAATTGGGATTGTTCAATCGTATGTGGAGTTTGCAGTGCAACCATTCCTCGCTCGGTTCTACTGTCTAAACACGAAATCGGTAGTTTCGGCCGAAGTTACAGGCGTTACGTAGTCCGTATCACATACGGAAATAAGATTAAATCGGGGTCCGAACTAAGAATAATCGACAACGCGATTTGACAGTTATCCCTAAATCCGATGTGTTATACCCATTAAAAAAATTGAATTAGTCATTTTTTTTCGACGGGGCAACGAAGATACGGGCCAATCTGTACTTTCTAATGGGCCCGTATCTTCGTTGACGGACTTAAAGAGTAAGAGCAGCAGCATCCAAACTTGTACGAACTAAAACCAAAATCTATTTTTTTATTTCCGATTCTGTTCAACTCTACCAGAGACTGAGTACCATTTATGCAGTGCTTCATCATGAATTTTAAATCTAGTTTAAATTAAGTCAAAATCTGGAGTAGTCTAGACTGCTTACGTTATAACCACGAAATTCGCTACATCAATGACATCATATTACGCTATCTCAATACTGATGGCTCAAAACTTTCAATGGTTCATTCCCCTCACGTTTTATAATGATGTTGATTACATTAAATTAAGCAAACCCATATCACGAACATGTATGTTCCTATGTTGTAAAGTTACGTGAACTTTGACCTGAGACTTGTAGTTTTCTTTGGGAATTTGTTCAAAGTAACGGAACCCGTTAATTAATGGCATTGTGATGGGATCGTTTAATTGTATGCTATCGTGAATATCGTGATGTTTTAGGGCACTTGTGTTGTAGGCTGTAAAATTAATGTTTCCTTTGCTTCGGCATGCAATGTTTTATTGTGTTCCTAAGATGTTTGTGCCGACGAATAGTCAGAAAAACCGTATTTGTCAATTTGGGACGGTTGTTCCGATTCAGGATGTTGCACAGTCCGGACTTGATATAAGTATGGTGTAATACTGTGAAAATATAATCACACTGAATTGACTCAGAGAAGCTAAAGCAAGTCCAGATAGCGTTGGTATTTATGGTAATTAAAAGATTGAAAGAAAAGAGAATATTATATTGATAAATAGCCATGTGTAGACAACGTACAAATAACAATGTGTAATAATGAACTTGACACGCTTAAATTACAAGCATGTAACATTCCCACACTTTATAAAACTGCAACCAAACGAAACAATACACCTACAATACACAATAAAACAAATTCTTCCGCCGTGACTAAGATTACACTAAAATCGGCGTCAGTTACGTATTCCGTAATACCAACATTGACGCTTACTGAATTGTAAGTTAACTGGCGTAAACAATTTATACCGTACATACAGTACACGTTGAACATGGTGTATTGTTAGCTAGCCTACAGGCAGAATTTGTAACACCTTGCACAAAATACGTGGTTGAAAGAAAATAGGAATATAATCTGAGGCTCGTTTCTAGAGTAAATAAAGGGTCTGTGGGTGGAGGAGACGTTTCAAGAAGAGATATACAAAAATTTGGAAGTAATAGAAATATTAAAAAACCGTGAATGGTTGTAATTGTTGTAAATGTGCTATGGGTGCTGCTGAGTAGAAGCCTTCTTGTCACAGTCATGGCGTGCTGCTGCCAAATATTTGATATGTACATATGTTTATATTGTTGTTTTTTTTGTATGCACGTGTTTCTGTGACAAATAAACCTATTTTTCTTTCTTTCTTTCTTTCTTTCTAAATCAAAAATTTTAGAGGTTGTAGAAACTTATTTTACACGTTAGGAATTGTAGATTGAATGATTATGTAAATGTCATATGGGTAGTGGGTACTCACCAACCAATACAAACCATGTTTATTCTGACAATAGCTGAGTTTCAAATCGGAACTGTTTGTACGATTGAATATTCGAGTAAAGCACGAAATTTATTAAAATATATACAATAGCTTGCTGGGAATTCAAATTCGTAAATTGAAAACAGCTTCAACAATACGTTTATTCATTCCACTTCACAACACAATACCACTCCAAACTAGCCACTAAGAAAGCATTACTACAGAGAATTGAAATGTTACTGAGCTCACAGCATTACTCAAAATATAGCTCACAGCACGGTAGCAACTGAAATAAGTTGTCTTATCTGTGTAAAATCTGAGATACTGGAAGTTTAACGATTATTACTTTCGATTATACATGAGCAACCTGTTATATTAAAGTTCAGAGCGTTTTAACGGAGCTAGTTACTCAATCTCATCGAGTCTCGGTCTACATAGTAGAATAGTATCGACGCGAAGGATTTACGACGAGAACAACTCGCAATTTCACGATTGACGTGAGTTAGGATCGCATACACGCCACATATCACGTCGTGAGCTGTGAAGTAATCGTGGTAACCTGTTGCCTTCACACAGAAAGCGGGGCGACCCTAAATCATCGGAACAGTTCACTGTCTTGTCAAAATGAATTGAATGACTTTATTTTGTCACTAAAGAAGCGTGGGTCGCAGTTCAATTCCTCATGCCACACCCTTCACTTTGCCAAGAGGGCATTTATCCATATAGATTTTCGATTAACCGCCAGAATAGGCCCATTATGTGCTTATGGCATAAACATGTTTCTTTGCATAATACATTTACATTCAAGACTCACCTAAAAGTCGTTCGCCGTTCGACCTCATAATCGCTCCGCCATCTTTGAATCTGAGAACAATTAATAAATGTATGTTAAGAATAAGTTCTTATGTCTTATTGCAGGGTCTAATAATGAGTGTATGATTATTTCATGAATATGTGGATGCAGAGGCGAGAGTCGTTGAGAATCTTTACAATACGCATGCGATGATTGAAATGAATTCTGATATTCATCGTCCCAAGAATGTGCCACCCAGTGTCAACGCACAGCAGGAAAATACATTTACTTTGTATAATAGATGTGGTTCACCAAAAACCATTAACATGGAAAAGCTTTCATTATAAAACACCGCCATGAAATGCTTTACGGCGGCAATAACAAGGGATTAACCATAAAATCCTTACTTACTGAGGAACCTGCCATAAAAGTAGATAAAATTAGTAAGAATAATCCAAGCATTAGAAGACTTTAAGCAATATAAATCAATCTTCTTTCATTCCATACTTGGACAAGTTTTTGCCGTCCTTTCATAACCCATCTTGGCAATATAATAATTCTATTTATTCTGAGTAAAGGCGGCAATAGATTTAACGTAATCACCGCCATCTTAAAACACTTTTACTGCTTTTTCTTTGCCGTTGAGAAACGACTGGCGGTTACCAAGAAATATATTCTGAATATAAGGATGTCTCCTTCATTTGCCGATCACGTCTTCAGCGTCGATACGTGAGTTCTTTTTACATTTTCAAAGGGTAGTTGGGGTAATCCTGTGCAATTTTCAGTCTTAAATGATTGTACTAAAGATAGAATTTGCATCAAAAGGAATATTCAAATACGGAGTACGAGCACTGTTATATCAGCTGCAATATATCTACCGGTTGATATAAAGACTCTACTCCCTTTGCATAAAGAATTGTCACCTGAACGAAGTTGGCAGTCTTGCGATACGTAAACTTTCTTCTTTTTGGGCAGTAAATTGTAGGAAGGCTAATGAAAAGCTTAAGTCCGCCGTAAATCTTTGCTAGCTTCTGAAACGACGAGTGATAGATTTAACTGCAGCTAATTTACAGACTTAGGAGTGAGCTACCTTAAACCCTTTTAAGAACCAAGCATGGTTACCGTTATGATTATTCAAATTTCTAAATTGATAATCATAAAACTGGTCAATAATAGTAATTCTTGGACTGTAGGGCTTCCAGCTATAAATATATTGGAATGACGATCGCGATAGTGCACAAGCTGACCCATGGCTTTGGCGTCGTTAGATATTTACTACTTGCCCTGGATATGCAGGAGCTAATACTGTCCAGACATCTGCAGTACGTTAAGTACTTTATTTTAAAGGCTTTATTTTTGATATGTAACATCTTTCTTTTCGCATTCCTGCAATCTGTGGGAGTGATTTCGTGAAAACCTTTTTGGCGCAGCTATGAGGCACACATTATTATATATTGCTATAAGTTTATTTTCACTTTTTATTTTGTTATTAGTGTTTCACGAACTGTGTCCAAATAAATATTATTCTTTCTTTCTTAAAAGCGACGGAAGTTTGTAACAGGAAGCCGGGAAAGCGCACGCTATTTGATTTGACCAATGAGCACGCGCGGTTCTAGAGTATGTTTTCAGAAACGACGTTGACGAGGTCCCTTTAATGTTGCTTATACCGACTCTATAAGGCTAATCAGGGGTCTGTACTATTGTCATCTTTGCACAATTGAAATGAGACCCGAGATTATTTTGATAGCAGTTTTATTATGAACTAAAAAATAGTATTAGATTAGAACATCCAGTCGGAATTTGACATGACTATTCTATAGACCCTTTGTTTCGGAGCGCCGAGTTTTACAACACTAATTTGAAAAGATCGTAGATCCTTCACGCGCAAACATGAGTTTCTTTCCCACCTTCAGAAGTATGACACGAATTCCTCCCAAAAAGTTCAGTAAAACATTTCAACACAGTTCTTCTACAAGATATTTTCAATTTACTCGCGCCTTAAACGTGTGCATATAATTGCATATTGCAGCGTTACCACATAATGGTTCTCGTGTGCTCGTAATAGCAATTACGTGACTCCAAACCATTGTCAACAATTACACTGCGAAGGATTTAGGGAATACATTTACTAAAATTATACAGTTGTAGCGTTGTGAGGATTAACAACTAACAATAGTCGAGTGTTGCTGAAAAATCACAATTAGTAAGTTCCTAATCACATCACTAGAATCGGGGTACAACACAAATTTCCCGGAGACTCTTTGTCACAGACTACTTAGAGAGAGATACTACGTATCTCTTTGTCATTTCGCCTCCATTTGCAGAGATACTTATTCCCTGATCCTCTAAATCCTGTATGCCCCGACCTAGGGTGAGTTCCACATTCGTTTGGTAATAATACCAGACCTTCTGCGCTGGATAACCTATATTGATTTTACCACCTAAGTGATATTCGATTTCGTTTGTGTCGATGACGGACACGCGGTTGAGAGTTATCCAGCGCACGGGAGATGGTAATATATAATTGTACTGCTGCTGCATCAAGGTGGTGTAGTGCCTTGTTGTGCTATTGTTAGTGATCCATCTGCTAGGATCACGTTTACTTTGTGTTTTGTGCACGCGTGCTCGCATACTTAACCTAATCTTGGCATCTGTCAATGCGCCACGCTATGTTTGCAAACTCTCTGCGTGTAAACCGCTGCGATGTGCTGAGCGTCTACTTACATTGCTTCCCACACCATTCCTTGGCTTAAAAAGGGGAAGAAGCTGGCACATCGCATGCGGCTTGCTACTATCTTGCACCACATCTAACACGCGCTCCCTATGGCGCTTCCAGTGCTCCTTGTACGGGCTGAGGGAAGGCCCCTTACCAATTCCTGCTGCTGAGCGTTGCAATACTGCACGCCACCTACAGACTAGTTGTGCTGACAACCTGTGGTCTGCTTCCACGTGCCAGTGCTGACAGGCCTGTGACCTGTGCTGATAGGCGGCCTCCACGTGCTACCGACGCTCTCTACCAGCGGACTTACGAAGGCCGTCCGGCCTACTGCAGCCTGCCGCCACGTGTCTCTGCAGCGAGCCTGTGACAGGCCCCCCACGTCTGCCACGTGTAGCCAAGGACGGTACCCTACCTTTTTAGTGTTAGTGCTCAGAACGATACAGTATCTAGGACCTTACCCGCGACCTAGCCGTGTTACTAAATTTATTAATATATGTATTAACTTTTCAACCTGTTTAATTTAAATAACTTCTACCTACTACCTACCTACAAGTTAACGGTCTGCGGAGTCTACCCTGCACAGCCCTAACCGTTACACAGTACGGTATTAGGTTTTATGATCTTTTTGAAGACTTTAGTTAACAGTTGCTTTAGTCATAACATCACAATTGTTCATAAATTTCATATTTCTTCATTATTGCCTGTTAAGGAATTGAATAGAATTCTGCTATTTGAAGCTTACTAACAGAACTATAAAGTACACGACCGCTATGTTGAAATTAAACATATATCTTTAAGTGTTTATTAAGTCCGCCTGTGTACAGTATTTTTTTACCTGTGCATAAAGTTTTAATGAAAAATAAATGATAACAAAAACTTTGAGGATATTAATGTTAACTCTAAAATCTGAAATCTTGAGTAACTTGATATTTTCTCTTCGCAAACAGAATTATACGAATCCTTCACCTTAATAATTCAAATGTTTCATTATAAATGCCCACCACCTCTGGCACCTAGATTGTTTACATTCTTTGCAGAATTATCTTGCAACGATTATACTTTTGCTCAAGTCATAAATAAGAGAGCACGTTTTCTTAATTCCGTACCTAAGCTTAATAAAACTTGCTCGAGGAAGAAATTAGAGTTAGCGTTGATGAATGTTTGACGTGACGCTAGTTCGTGACGTAGTTGTTTCCATAACTGTACTACTAAGTGCTGGAGGTTTAAATGTAAGTCCTCCGTTGTCCGTAGAGTAATAAGTTACAATGTTTCATAATTTCAATGTTTTCAGGTTTTTCTTTGTGCTGTAACTTTTGTCCCAAAATGAATTGAGACTGACCGCCATAGTAATAAGTGACAGTTATAAAAAGAGCCTGGAAATTATGTCTGGTTATTACTGGACGCGTCCCATACATTTTTGCCCAACCTCCTTTGCTATTATATTTTGCTTTTCACTTGTCAACAGTCGACGGAATGACCGGAAAATGATCATGGATTTTCATTTCAGATCCATTCAAATTATATAGGACATGCAAAATTAAGTTTTGTTTATAAGCTCAGGTCATTCTAGCAGGCCCAAATTAATTCCGAATAAATAATTAAATACTACATTTAATTCAATGTCTCAAGTTAAAAATGCTGAAGAACGCACATCTTTAGCAAAGTCTCGTCGTACTTACTCAATTCCCGTTTAACTGGTGAATCGATTAAACAAGCCTGACTAACCTCTTGATGCGGAATCCATGCCAAAAGGTTAGTCAAGCACAAATTAATTACTGATGTTACGATCGATGGAACCCGTGTCATTCAACTAAACGTCAAGCTGGTGGGAAGGTATTATCTTCCCATTAATTAGGCAAACATCACGCAGACATTCCAACATACTAACTTTCACATTTAAAATATTACAAATTTATTTAATTTATTTTACAGTTTTTGGAAATCTTACAGCTAGACACTTTTGCACGATTGAGAGTAACAACGTAATGCCAAAAACAAATTCATAGCCTTTTTTTTTTTTATCATAGCCAAATAAATATGTCGCAGCAATATATGTAGTAGGATTTAATTCGTAATTATTTGATGATATTACTAGTGTTGTGGTGTAAATGGACAATCGTACAGGTTTTGGGTCCATGGTAATAATAATATGTTAAGTATCTATACAAAAAATTTACTCCAAAGCAGCAAAACTAGAAACATTGGCAGGTATCATTAGTGTAGTGATATGAGTAAGACTGGCAACACTAATGCCGAAACGGTATAAAAAGATTTCTATGATATATAATTAATATTCTATTCTGACATTATTTTCATTCAAACTTAAATGTTCTTGTAGATATTGGGTAAATGGTCCTGCGGTGAGGACTTGGAAATGTATGGTCTTTGGTGACTGTTTGTTTGAAGTTTTAATTGACATTTGCTTAGTGCGAACGACTATTCGTTTCTTAATATTATTTTTATTCAAATCATTACCTTTTTGGAACCTCTAGGAGTAACCATATATGCATCTAAATGCCATGATCTTGCTTTTAGGGTTTTCCTCACCTCACCACCGTGATAATTCGCTAAGATGGCATTATAATAGTATTGGCATTAAAATAAATAATAATAATTATACATGAGTGGTATCAAATAGTAATGAGCTTGAGGTCCTGGGTTCTATTCCCAGATCGGGCAAAGCGTTATTGGGTTTTTCCATCAGGAATTCCCGGAGTCCCGGAGTCTGGATTCGTGCCCGGTTGATATCAATAGGGTCGCCCCCTATTACATGGGACTTACACATAACTGGCGAAATGTGGTTGTATAGGTACACCCTTCGAAGCCTCAGGGGATTACAGGCTGTTATGTTATGAATCAATTAGAGTAATTCATATTTTTAACTGCAGCTTTCAAAGTGTGCTTAAGAGGCCATTGGACGGTGTTATGTAAATCCGACATAATGATATGTATTTTAAATATGAAACATATTTATCTGCCAAGATGAACGTGTAAATGGCTCCGCAATGATGGCCAGTTCCATTTAAATAACACTTTGCAATGTAGAGCATACATCTTATCTGACTTCTAATTACATGTAGATTGAAAAAATGATGCAATGAATTCTAAATGCCTCCCATAGTTGTGCCCAATGGCCATGTGAGATATATTTCTAAACGGATGCCAATTTGTCTTCGAACAAAAGATATTGTTTTGGTTGTAATTAGAACTGTGGTCCTTTCTGTTTGTGTAACCCTCATAGCAAAGTTATTTATTAAGTGAAGCAACTTATAGTCATTTCTTTTGAACAAAATATGTAAGCAGCAATTTTTCAATTGGTCTGTTTTCTCTCTATGTTCAAAGGCAGATCTATAGTGGCCAGTGCTGTGGGAGGCTTTGTTAAAACACTTTATACTTGCGGGGGCCTACCATGAATAGGCTCCCATTGAGCTGAATAAAGGTAATTTACACCTACGGGGTTTAACCTCTTAATACATACAACAACTAGGACAGTTAACTTTTTATATGTTCTAATAAGTAATCATTGATCAACAATAGCTAGCAAAAAGTTATTTCACAAGAGAAAATCCTATCCCGATTATAACAATGCTCATAATCCTAAAGGTTTAAATTTTCATGCAGCGACCTTACAATGTGGATTGTTATTACATACCTAAGTTTTTTCCTATACAATTGTGCACTGTAAGTAAATCCGCGGTTTTTAGAGCGTCTCTTTCTCACAGTTCTACTATCAATACTGGTCATCTACAACATAAAGTAGTCCTTCCCACTTTGCAATAGCAGGCAATTTCGTTTGCACGCAAATTAAATATCGAAGTTAATCACGTCAGTGAAATATAGACGTTATCTTTTGTGAATAAAGTGTGTTTTAAAATGTCATTGGTTGGTTTATAATTCGTTTTAACAGGTGACAGACACGATTGTCGTGGTCAGGTTTCCCGACTACGCAACTGGCTGGCTGGGGTACACTTTGTACACAGATTGCGACAAAAGTGAGAATTACTTAGAAAACAAAGACTTTGGAAGACGTGTTGAATAAAACAATATTTGACTTAACATTTTACATTTAGCAATTATGAAGAGAATAACAAGTTGTTTTTACGAAATAGGTACACTAAAATATGAGTGCTAGAATCGTGAGTCTTTTTAGCGCCATTTTATAATGAAAGAGTTAAACCAGAAACCATAAAGAACAGAAAATACAAGTAATAAGTATTAATTTCAGCTCGCCCTCAAAACGAGAGAAAAAGAAATAAATATTAATTAAACACGGCCCATTAACTTATGGCAGGCGGCAACGTGCACAGAGCAAGAACCGCTTCATTTGAATAAGTAACATGATACATTGAAATATGAACTTGCCAGGTTGCCAACTGTTTTTTAATATCAAATATAGTATTTTCGAAGCTATTGCTTGTAAAAAGATAGTAGAGGGCGAAAAAAAAAACAGGAAGTTTCAAAAATATTTTGTTTGAAATGCAATTTTTTTGCTAAGGACATTGTTCGGCGTCCATACATTGTTCGCCTAAGAACCAACAGACACGTGTATTTACTTTCTGTGTTCTAAATAACGCATATATCCGATTGAAATTAAATTTAAATCACGGACACTTCTGAGGATTGTAAAAAATCAAACACACTTTCGGATTTTGGGGTTATAATTAGGTCAATAGAAACATATAAACTTAGCGTTTATTTGTGAAAATATATTGGATTTACATTTACATTGGAACGAGTCCGAACCATTATTTTTCTACACTAATTAATTTGTAGTTATGACCAATAGAAAAATGTACTCTGAGTGATGACACTGTCATTACTAGCAAATCTCAAAGTGTCATCTGTCAATTCATCGACTGTCAGTCGATGTTGCTCGTTTCACACAGCGCTTTTAGCCGCTTTATTTTGTTGGTAAATAAAAACCTTATTCATAGATCAAGCGCTTAGTGAGCCTATTCAAAATGTCAAATTGAAACAAAAAATAATGGCGCTGGGGAATAAGACCGAAGTGATTACTTTTTAAAAATGTTTTCGAAATTATTAAGTGTCCGTTTTATAGTAATAATTTTAATGTAAATTATAAAATAAACTAGTAATTATAGTAAAGGTTTCATACGTGTTGATTCATAGGCCATTTTTTACAATGTCCTTTGAGCCTTTATTAACGGTTTGAAAAAATATATTAATATATATAAAGGTCTCATAATCATAACTAATACATGTCGCCATTTTGTATTGAAATTAATATACGAGTACCTATACTATGGTATTTAGGCCTCTAATATAGCAGGATACTATATACAGGATATACATCTTATACAGTACGGTTGGCAACCCTAGATAAAACGAACAAAACCTGAAACGTTTACCTGGATTTCGGAGGTAAACGTAATGTGAGACTTATCGTATTTTGCACTAAGGAATTCACGGTAGGACGGTTGGCAGAAAGGTTTTTATTAAAGCTTCACACCTCTACCTTTCTCTAATAATGTTGTTATTTTATTATTTATGTACACACAGAAAAATAGATACAGTTATGAAATACTTATGAGTACGAAGGTACTGCTTATTTCTTAAGAAATTAGCAAATTTTCTTAATAATAATAATACCAGCCTTTTATTGTCCCTCTGCAGGGCAAAGGCCTCTTCTCATACTAAGAAGACACGAACATTGATCACCACGCTTGCTCAAGACGGGTTGGCGATTTCAGACTTACTTATATATTATTTTAAAGTCCAGGTTTCCCCGCCATGTTTTCCTTCACCGATGTCAGTAATGTCCAAGATAAACTCAGTAAGTACTTAAGAATTGAAAAAGTCACATTGGTACTTGCCTGGATCTGAACAACCCACAACCTCGTGCATAAGGCACCGGCCACACAGAACAGACGCAAGGCACGGACCCGTCGCAGTCGCGGCGCCCGTTTAATCTACTTGCATATAAAATGTATACAGCCGTCGCGACGTAAAACATACAGAAAAGACGGGACGCCGCACTATGGGACCAAACAGTATTTTCCATCTCAAAAATGGTTTTGTCGAAAGTCGTAAATCCATAGATTGTTTTATGGTTTTATACTCTCAAAAGATGGAACTTACGAATAAATTACAAAATATAAAAAAAATATAAAGTTTTACGTTTATAAAATGAACCCCAAACATTGGGCATAAATATTTTCATGCCAATTAAATTACCGTTAAGGGAGTTCAACACATAATTATTCTGAAGTTTTCCAAGGAAACATATTAGTGTTATACATCATTAGATAGCTTAGAATATACACTTTGCAACCACGTTCAGTTTTTGTAAAAAAAATATTTTTATTTAATTTTTTAATATTTTTTTAGTGAAGTAAAGAAAATTTAGTTTTTGTTAATTTCAATTGGAGTTTTCGTTGTTGCCGAAAGCAGCCGGTGTCAAGTTAATTACTCTATTAGAGACCTTATCTACTCAGTAATATGAGGATTTAAAAAAAACTTGCGCGTTTTTTGCGCCAGAGGTGATTCCGATAGGAAAAAGAAGAGAAAAAAGTTATTCTACAAAACATACTCAATCCAGATAACGTACTTTCCTTTACAAAAGAGGAAGCATTGAGTATATGCATTGAAACTGATTTAACCAAAGCACAATATGCGTACCTAAGAAAAAGGCTCGTTGATAAGAATTTAAGTTCTGTATTGCCTTCGTATCAAACACTAAGTGAAGCAAAAAAGGCTTGCTATCCGCCTGCATCCAGCAGTACGGTGACAAATATAAGCGCAAAAATCAACCTGCAAGATCTCTTAGACCATACAGTCTGCCGTATTATAAGGATAAAGTCAGGATCGACTTACAATCGTCTCAAGCTTTTCACTAAATGGGGATGTGATGGATCCTCCGGGCAAAGTGAGTATAAACAAACTCTACCGGAAGAAAACGAACAAATATCGGACGCTAATTTGTTTATAGTGTCCCTTGTACCACTGCGACTAGTAGACGAAGAAACTTCTACGGTCATATGGAAAAACCCTACTTGCTCATCTGTTAGATATTGCAGACCAATTTCATTAGAATTTGCAAAAGAAACTCCCGAAAAAACTACAGCGGTTGTCAGTGAAATTGAAGCCAAAATTAATCAATTGATTCCAACTCTTGTGTCAATAGAAGACAAAGTCATCGAAGTTAAACATCAACTGTTTATGACAATGATTGATGGGAAAGTTGCTCAAGTGTTGACAAACACATCATCCAGTGCTACCTGCACTGTTTGTGGAGCAACTCCCAGACAAATGAATGATCTTTTAAAAGTTACAACGAGAGTTGAAAATGAAAATGCGTTTAAATACGGATTGTCGACGCTACACGCATGGATAAGATTTATGGAAATGATCCTCCATATTTCTTACAATTTAGGTTTTGAGAAGTGGTCTGCAACAACTCCAGAAAACAAGCAACTTAAAGAAGACAAGAAAAACTTTGTCCAAAAACGTTTCCGAGAAGTGCTTGGCTTGCATATTGATAAACCACGTCAAGGTTCCGGTAATAGCAATGACGGTAATACGGCAAGGAGATTTTTCCAAAATTACCAATGTTCTGCAGAGATAACCGGAATTGATGAAGAATTAATCAAGAGACTATATGTAATTCTTCAAACTATGTCATCGGGATTTCCTATAAACGCAGAAAAATTTGGTCAGTATACATTGGTAACCGCGCAATTATATGTAAGCAAATATAACTGGTACTACATGCCATCTTCGGTCCATAAAGTACTTATACATGGTGCTAAAATAATAGAGCATTATGCAGTTTTGCCTATAACAATAACATAACAATTATCCGAAGATGCCCAGGAAGCTCGAAATAAAGATTATAAGAAATATAGGTTACATCACGCTAGGAAGTGTTCCAGATCAGCAACAAACGAAGACGTTCTGCATATTTTGTTATATACATCTGATCCTTATATATCTAGCTTAAATAAACCAAGTTTTCTAATATCCAAAGAATTATTTGACGAAGCTAAAGAATTGTTGGAAATAGAAAGTGATGAGTAGGATAAGTTTAAGTAATAATTTTTTTTTGTCATGTAACTGTTTGTTTAATAATAATAATTTAGTTTTAAACTTATTTTAAGCATAAGTGTAACTTTTATTGCTTTTAATATAACTGTATGATTTTTTGTATGAAATTTCGTATAACTTTATCTTTGTCATTTTTTTTCGGAAAAAATATTTTTTTTAGAATGATGATGTTTGATTTCTTTTATTGCCTAGATATTCACAAATACGTGAAAAAAAAATCAAGGAGATAAATCACAAAACAACAGAGTTATCGATTTTTGAGATGGAAAATACCGGTTGGTCCCATAGTGCGCCGTCACGACGTTAACTCGTCGGCGCCCTATTGGAAAACATATAGAAAGGACAGGGCGCGGGCAGGGCGCGGGCCTGCACGGGCGCAAGCGGGGGAGTGGAAAGGGCGCGGAGGGCAGGTTCTCACAGCGCTCGCCCGCCAAGTGCTAATACATCTTCATCTTCAAAATCGGACGGTTGAATGCCGGGAAAAGCTTCTAGTGTGCGCCATAAAAAGTCGTGACGGCGCCCTGTCTGCGACGGGTCCGTGTCTTTTCTATATATGTTAAAAAGTCGTGACGGCGCCCTGTCTGCGACGGGTCCGCGCCCCGCCCTCGTCTTGCGTCTTTTCTGTTTGGCCGTTGGCTAAGAGGCGAGGCCTACAAATGCAAGAGTTGAACTTATGGCTTCTGCATGGGAGTACTTACCTAATAGTTATACCAACCATGAGCCTGTATTTTATAAGAGTTCTCAGAATGGTGTTGCATTATTGCATACCTATTAATAAAATAATATGAAGAGAAAAAAAGTGGCTATTAGAGTAGGGGAAGGCCACGGGGCATCATGACATTTGTCTAGTAGTAGTAATACACACGGCTACAAATCAAGTTCAACCTTTCCATTTTATGCTGATCTCACATTGTACCTATACGATTTCCGTAAAATGCGAGGTCAGCTTATACTAGAAATGTATAGCTTGATGTGTAGCCGGGTGTACCTAGTACTTAAAGATTATTATTCTTTGCCTCTAGGTACTTAGAGAAAACATTCCGAGCGTCGCGCGTCGCGTCGTTGTATTTTATCAAAACCAATTTTAGATAGGTACCTACCTACGTAAATAACTACAGAATACCAGATTGTGCTTCTGCTGTTGTGATATTTCCTTCCAATCTAACGAGTTAACGGTACATCAGATTGCCAATACAGCCAGGCACTTTAACCGTCTGTATAAATATTATGCCACCAACGGAAAACCGTAATTAATTTCGCATTTATCATTCCAACAAACATTTGAACGAGGTGAATAGTACAGTAGGCTGCACATCAGTGGTAACAAAACTAGTATAAGATGGCCTCTTATTCTATGGAAATTTCGTACTTACCACTAACCAAGTAAGTTACCACAAACTTGCGAGCGACTGTACATCCACATCGGAAATACAAATTGATAGTAGGTACCTACAAGTAGTACCTAGTACTTAAATGTAAGAACTGTCAGTTAATTATAATTTCCACCCAATATGAGAGGAAGTTACCAATCATTTGAAGGAAACACCAGATTTATCGAATGACACATTTGGAAACGGTTGTCAGTCACACCAACGCGCAATAAAAACTTATTTGGATTTAATAACAATAATCATAAAGTTTTTTATGCTATTTTCATTATGATTCGACGAAAATCTCATTCAATTTGATGTGCTATAGGACAAATATGGTGTTCATTGCGACTTCTGTGTCCTAAATGACGCTATTCGTTCTGCTAGAAACTTTATATGGAAATGATAATGCAAATTAGGCAATAATTAGCAGGGACCGTGCATCGCTTACGCAAACTATACTCCATTTGAAATAAGATTAGACATTTAACCAAACCTTTTTAAAGTCCGTTCAACCGATTTTGACTTCTACATCCTAAGCATAAGGATGGCAATAAAAGCAAAAAAGTGGTTACAAAACCAAAAGTTTACTGCAGCTACCATTTGTCATGCGACCAACGCAATAGAAGTCAAAATCGGTTGAATGGACTGTAAAAAAGCTTTATTTAAATGTCTAATCTTATTTCAAATGGGGTATAGGTACTTATCGAGTGGGTTATTATAATAAATGAATCGTTAAATATGCATTAAAAGCACCGATAGTGTCATCTTCAGAAGAAAGTTGTTAAAAGTTCCCAATATGCTAAATCAATAGAAAAAGATTTAAGCTGAGGCCGTGCGCACCTTGAGCGCATTTTCGTACGAATTTTGCTCTTGCGAACACATACGAATAGGCACGAACGATCCTGCCCGAGCTTAATTGTCAAATATCGAATACACTTTAAAATGTTAAGACAATCCAAATCTCTTGTTCATGCATGTCGTTAATCACATTCCAAAGAAGAATAGAACTGTTATTGGTGATGGAGCCATCATTATATCGACATTTAAGTTCGTTGTCCGCATCAAAAGTCATCAAACAATTGACGATTGACAAACGTTTAACGATATTTGCCTTGAAGTTGTTTTCTGTAATGGTGCACAAGCGTAAAAATCTTCATTACGCAACGGTATTAAAAATAAAAAAAGGGAATATACGTCGTTTTATATGATTAGTTTTATAATCAATAAAGATGAAGTGTGTCGGTCCGTTATACGTACAAAAACCTGTAGTGGGTCAATGGCACAGCGAGATGGCGAACGAAGCCGAAGCGCGCTTCGTTCATCTCGGTACGAATGTTGTACCTTTTTTTGCATTTCGAATCGATTGCGATACGGTGTCCAATGATAGGTATTATTGTTGACGATTAAATACTTTATTGGTTTTTTGTTTGGGTTCAATGTCAGGTTGATTCAGAGAAAAGTTTCGATGCCGTTATTTTGGTTTGGATTCTAAGGTTAACGTTATGAAGGAACATAGCAGCATGGCGAAAGGTAAAACAAGAAGCATTATCCTAGTGCCATCTTTTATACCGATTGAGAGCCTGATACTCATTGTATTACGCTTGTCGATCGTCGATATAAAAATACCAAGATCAAACTCATCAATATAGAAAACAGCTTCAAGGCAAATAAAGCGAAACAAATTCTTAAAATCCATCTAAACATCAAATACATCTAAAAACACCTACCGAGAAATCATAAAATACCGCTTCAGGTGTCAAAAACCGTTGTATTAGTCATCGATACACACACTTAAGATGTAAATCCATCGCGAAAACGTGAATAGAATATTTTGAACAACGCATTTTACTAAGAAGGGGAATGAACTCAATACAATATAGCCATTTACATATCAAAATATAAATCACAATGTGTACGATTACTATTTATTATTTGTAAACAGGTGGACAGTGTCGAGTATTTATGAATAGTGATGATGCTGACAATGAATAGGCTACATTCCTGCCAGCTGTTTTTTTTTTTTTTTAAATTATACACTACTTGTTAGCTAGGTATAATTACAAATACATCATGTATGTATTTGTAATTATCATTAGGTTAGGTAATTATATACAGGGTGTTTGGCGCATGGACCGACACAATTTTTTCAGGGATTTGGGAGGTCATTAGCTAGGTTCTACCCAAACACCCTTTGTCCCAAATGTCACGGTTGGTTACATATGATTATTTTTTTTAAATGAAAAAAATTCCCAAAATGTGTCCTTTAATTTGAAATAACTTTTTTGTTTGTGGGTGTAGTGGCACAAAACAAATTTTGTTGCATTCTCCAAAGTCCTTTAAATCTAAAAACATGGTACAATACAACTGGTTTCAAGAAAATTCCTTACAAGCTTCCAAAGTTAATTTTTGTATTTAATGAATGAAATTTTACAACTTCTAAATTAATTATAAAAAAAACTAAAAGCTATTTTGAACTTAGCTAGAACCTAGCTAATGACCTCCCAAATCCCTGAAAAAATTGTGTCGGTCCATGCGCCAAACACCCTGTATAGTGCTCATCAGTCCATGAATGATATTGATATGACAGTAGGTCTTACAGACTAAAGAAACGATAGATGGACTGTGTGAAATGATATGATAGGTATGGCTAGAAAGGAAGTGACTACCGAGATGACGATTAATAGAGAAGTACCTATAGAAGAAAAAGATATGTTGCGCCGACCCCAAATAAATTGAGATAATGGCAGGAGAATGAGAATGATGATATGACAATAGGTATAACTGATAAAAAGGAAGAAATCGAATGTCTTGAAATGATTACCCCAATGGCAGGTGCTATCAATGAAGTTAGAATAACCTCAGCCAGCTATAATGTAAGAAGGTGACCAACCATATTAGAGATCAGTAACAGTTCACAAATTAAAACACTGATGTTTTGGGTAGTCCGCTGAAAATTTACTTATAGTCTTAATACGTCCCACAGCAGTGATAGCCTAGTGGTGTGACCGTCAGACTGCCAAGTCATAGGTCTCGAGTTCGAACCCAAGGCACACACCTCTGACTTTTAGGATTAATGCGCATATTGTATAATGACCACTTGCTTCAAAAACGGTGAAGAAAAGCATCGGGAGGAAACCGGCATGCCTGAGAGATATTTCTCGATGGCATGTGAAGCCAAGTCAGAGGTCCATGGGCGGCATAAAAACTTTGACACTAGGTTAGTCATTAACCATACGAAAAAGAAGAAGAATACAAACTGTATGCCACATTCAGCAGGAATATTGGTGCTTCAGTATCCTCAATTTGATTACAAATCACAACCAAAATTAAAGTCAATGTATCTCAATTTCCAATATACGTGGATGAGACCGCAGTATAGTAAAAGGTGAACTCTTAATAGGTATTGAACTATTGACGAATGGTCCACGTGAAAACGTGATGTTATGAAGGTTCAATGATGAATGTAATATTGTAATTAGCATTCAAGCAAATTATTCTACATGTTATTAACGATCTACGATAAAATAATGCTGTGTGTCTTTGAATTTACAGTTATAAAGTTTATTGGTATACTGGAGTTTAATTGTTCCCACATCGTTAAGTTTTATAATTATAAAACGTTCCCATTCTGGTTGATTTCAGAATATCTATGGTAACTTTGTTGAACCAGTATGTAAGGTAATGGTCATTACATAATAAACCATTCCAATATTGCAATGAATCGTAATTTAGCACCAGTAAATAATGTTGTTAATTTTTATGTAGGTACTTCAGGTAACACATAATTTGAGTAAATACACGTTCATAATATGTGTACAACGTCAAAATAAGAATTAAAGATCAAGATAAGGCATCTAGTACTACAAATGTATTACCAGCTGCATCAAAAATGTGACGGAAAATACTTGAGAAATTACTTAAACCTTACAAAAGTAATTATCTCTAATTACACAACACATACTCGGTTCACGATTCCGACTTGTCACTGTCAACTAAGATAGATTAACTGGTAACTCTACGTAAAAATATGTTAGTAAGTTCAAACAAGAAAAATATTTCACCGTCCACCGACCTATTCCAACTCTATAATTCAAAACTCGGGAACAAACGTGGCGTAATAAACTAATGTATTTATGTGCAACAAATCCGTCACCTGCCTTCTCACTCACACTGCAAATAAATCGGATGAAGTCGCACGACCGGTCTGTTATGAACTGGTGTAAATCTGTCCGTCTGTACGAGAAAGGTAAATAAATAAATACAAAATAGTATGATTAACTTTTGATTAACGACTGAAGTTGGAAGTGTGTTAAGAAGATGAAGAATCTTAAGCTAGCTCAGACATACGACTTTCATTGAACAATTGGATTGGAATGTTTCAATTTGCAAAGCTTGGCCGTGGGATTCAGCATTAGAAGAGACATAGGCTAGACTTAGGGGTCCTGTTGACCAATTACTGCGCTCTGATTGAAGCTGACCCAAATATATTTGGCAAATGTGACCAGAGTAGTGAAAAGGGCAAGCAAATCGAAAGTTCAATAGATAGAGGAGTAGTATGATATAAAATCAAACTCGAAATAAAAGAGAAGGGAGATTGTCGATTACCATCAGTAATAACGTAGACTTCGTCAATGTGCCGCTAGGACAAACAAGCGTAAAGAACACAGCTTTAAAAACTCCAGTTGACACTTACACACGAACGTCTATAGTACATAAATTCCCACGCAAGTGTGAGCGTCAACGAAGAAAACAGGTCTCTTATGTAGGTCACTTGTCCAATGTCCAGTCCCATAACCGTCACGTGGATGTACTTACATGTTTTTATGAGCTTCTTTGGTTATAAGCTGAGCGAAAATGATTCCAGTAATACATAGAATACGTTCGCAAATCGAATAAAGTAAATGGAAATAATAACAGTGAACGAAACATCAATTGAGACTTACAGTCTGTAACAGGACACCACCATTATAAACTACAATCTCCATCCTGCAATATAAAATTAATACATATTCATATGTAATTAGTTCCACGATAATTAAAACTATGTAGCGGAGATGAGGATTATTCATAGCGGGCACGGTTAAATCAATTTGAGCTCAGAAGAGCAACTCCTCTGAGCTAAGGAGTTGCTCTTCTCAAGAACAAAAGTGTACGAAGTAACAAATCTTGTTGAACTAGCGTCCACTACCAGTACCTAAATATTTTTTTTTAGAACTAAAGTCCGTTTGTTATATACCCCTAATTTGGTACAGGCACTAGGCTCATGCTCAAGTCACAATGCACAAATCAGAATAGCGGGCGTTTAGCACTGAGTAGAGAGAGAAATTCTAGCTCAGTTGAGTCTTTTCCTACACTAGGTGCAAAAAAGAAAACTCTGATGGCAGGTAAAAATCACTTGATGCGGTAAACAGAGACATTGAAGTTGTGTTGGACAGTGATAATCGAATGAGCAAGAGTCTATATTATTCATGACATGGATGTTCCACATCAACTTGTGAGGCATGAGGATGAGCCTTCTGGTCCTATCTATCTAGTACTTGTACAGCTTGTACCCAACGGTGTAACAGTTATGCGCGCGCGCGGGTTGGGTGGGCCGCGATCACGACACGACGTCCCGAACGAGTCACGATGATTGACGACTACCTGACGGACATTGCCGAAGGGCTGCTGCCCCCAGCAGCCCTACTCGTGAACTAGGAACGTAAATGATTAGATGTTAAGATGATTCTATCAGTCAGTATTGTGCTGTGAGCAGTAATTAGGTCAGAATTGTTTGTTTGTTGAGATGTTGCGGAGTTTATATTGTCTGTACGACTTACAGTGATGAACAATGAGCATGCTATGCGTTTGGACACGAGAGTTTAAAAATCAGTATTTCAACTACATACTTTGAACTTTTGCTGTATAGGCTCTTGATGCAGCTTTTGATGATGAAAGAAAATGAATTACTTGAGCCAATACACGTTAGATTAAAACTACCTTTATGAAGAATGTCATTACTCTTCTATCAAAACGATCTAACGCAGACATTCCCCACTTATCACCGTTACAAAGTATTACATGATCAAATACGACTTGTAAATCAACATACCAAGAGAAACTAAGTAATGTTTTCTTAGAAACCTATTTGCGTGAATTCCTGGCAATCTATCGCAACCACTAGGTTCATATAAAAACGGTATAAGCCCACAACATATAAGATCGTAATAGATAGTTAAACTGTGGTAAAAACTAAGCTATCACTAATAGCTACCAGTTACAACAGCAAAAAGGCTTGCTTGACATCCAGTAGATAGATATCAATACTAGTCTTAGTAATTAATGCTGAAACGGGATTGAGGGAAATTAAAAAGAAAGATACATAAAGTTCTAGTAGAGAAACAAAGAAGTGTTCGTGGATTTGTGCCACTCAGAATGACGTCTTTATTTATGTATAAATTGAAATTCTAAGTTCGGGAAGCCGTTGGAATTGGTACGTCTGCAGTCTAACAGGATTAGCAATGACAATGTTAAGACACTACGAGTACATTATATTAGGCATATTCCGCCATGTCAGCTAAGTCTATAACTGTCTATCGCTTCAGCAATGAGCTTATATTCCTCTATAGAGTATTACATCTATCTGTCTATATATTCCTCTCAAAAACGTGTCGGCTTGCCGAGTAATTCCATTATTTCCGATTCTCCATTGTCAAATACATGCACGTGCTGTGAAAATTCACGAATTGGCCCGAGTCGTGGAATAGCGGAACAAACGGTTTACTCACGAACGTGATAACACCGCTAATCGAATTACCGATGAAAAAGTCTAAACTGACAGATGGGTGACAGAAACTGGGACTGACGGTGACAGCTAGACAACTGTAGTCTTTGGTAACAGCCGTGACGGGATTGGTCCCTACAAAAAAGCATAAACACAAGTTGGTCACGCTTTTCTTTTATGATATTTTATTCGATTTGCAAACGAACAAAATCGATAAGCTTCTGAGAATGTTCATGCAAGACTTTTTACAAAGAGATCAATGAATAACTGTTAAGTTGACAACAATAACGAAAATTCGGAGATTGAAAAAATATTCTCGTGCGGAAAAATCAAGCTAATGCACAACTTGAAACTTACCCAATGGTCTTTTTTTCACAAATGGAAGTTTTGGAATAACTTCGTTATATTCTATTCAATGAGTATTTTATTAGTAAGCTAGTTGCGGGCGGGCCTACAAATCGATCCCTTGCGAAATTTATAACCATCGTTAATTGATGGAAAATCATTAACTACGTGAGCGTTTTCAATAACAAGCAACTAACGGTGCTAGTTTTAACACGCTAATTCAATAATGACGCTAACGAAATCACAGTGTAAAAACATACGTCACTGCTCGATTGTGTGGCAATGATCGATTTCACGACTCGATGCGAGATGTACTCGATACCGACAACAAAGCGATGCGTGCAGAGTTGATCCATTAAAATGTCTCACGCTTGCGCCAAGAGCTTCTGTCGGCCCATCTCATACAATAGCATGCTTTGTGAAACTACTGTCGAACTTTAACTGTTCATTAGAAGAGCAATTTGCTGTCGTATGGTGTTATTGTATAAGACGAAAGTGAAGAACGGCATTGTTAATTTGAAGCTGTCATTAAGAAATCTTAGTTTCTTTCAACAACCTTGTTCGAAATCACTGTAAATAAAACGTCTAATTTAAAACCGTCTAATTCGTGCGTAAAATGTTTCAATTACAAAATTTACTATCAAGCTAAAATAAAACCCTTTAAGAACCTTTTAGCGTGCAACATCATAACATCTGTTAGGCAGTTTAATAGCGGCAACTAGTAAAGTTATAACATAACACTTAGCATGCACAATTAGGCATGCACATACCGTGACTCAGTATTCGTATTCCGATGAAGTAGTCTCGCTTGCCCGTAAATAAAACTAGGGAACATCTTACTCGATACTCACACACTTAACCCCGGTGTCGAGAAATCGATTCAAACACGTCCAGCGGAATCGATTTCCTTTACAGTTTCGCGTCCACCCACGGTCTCGTAGACCGAACAGAATATCTCCATACCCTGATATAAATGGCGCATACTAGATAAGGAACATCACCAAATACACCGAATATCTAGTTATTAACTCGTTTTGTCTTTCTAGTATAATATGTTTTAAGTAAATTCGATGTTATACAGGAATCGATTCGAAATTATTATCAGCACTATGAACGTAATATAGTGTTTCGAGCGAAAATGCTTATCTAAACGATTGTCTCATTTGAATACGTATGACTACGTAATGACGTTGGACTTCTATTGGGTGTGCAAGCACCGTTTTCATAGGAAAATATTGCGAGTACTAATCTACATACAAGGGAATACGACTACTAAATCTTCCAGTGGACTTATTTCCATGTTTCTCAGTACTATGTACTCAGAGTCTGAGAGCGAGCCGCGCTCAGCCATTAGCATAACTAGAGAAGCGCGGGCGCAGGTGAGCGGCTAACGGAACACCGCATGAGCATATCGACGACGCATCTATTACCCGTGAAGCATACCAAATTCAACTTTGCAAGTACTGATTTAAAAACCATTTTGGAATGATGGTAATCATTTCGAAGTCATTTTAATTTATTGGCGAGTTTAGTCTACAAATCTGAGAGACAACGCTTGAGGCTGTGTCAAACAGATTAGCGCATCACCGTGTATTGTATGGTTATAGCCTTTACAACTGGCATAGTAAAAAGTTCTGCGGTGTCTTTGCATAGCTCGGGTATAGAGTGATTTATTTTATTGATAGCATGAAAGGTACAAACAAGATGTATGGTACATTGCATTCTGATTATGTTTCTATTTTTACTTCAGGTGTAGCAGTAGATGAGCTTACTTTCCATTTGAGCGTGTCTTTTGTTTCATTTTGACGAATATGTGCTTACATAATAGCCTCTATTTAACAAATTTCAAATGCTAACCATACATTTCCATCACTCAAAATATATCAACTTAGTTCATCTCTTATGTCTCAAAATGTTACTCCTTAACTGCATACCATGGACTATTATGGGTCACCAAATACGTTTTACATGCGCATAATTTGTTGGACCTCAGTAAACTCACTAACCTTCGGACAAGGACTGTATTCATGAACCATTTGTCGTATTGAAAACAAATATTTAAGACAATAATCTATTGGAACTAAATTGACTAGTCCCGAAATTTTACTCATAAACACGGCTATATATACAAAAACCAATACATATTTCCATATCCCAAGCAAGAAGTGTTTGTTTACATATTTACACTCTAATTCACAAGCCAAGCGTGTTAGTAGACCATACATAAAGTATCTTAAACGTCGTTTCGAGAGCAAAACTCGTGATTCTGAAAGCGAAACAAGACTTACGAGGCGTATATCTCCGTGACTTAATGCATACGTTTAGACCTATTACGGAATGATCGAACCGTTATGGTAACTACGCTTATTGAAATGCTGTTGCGTTTTTGATTTTATGTAACTGTTTTATGTCAGTGTAATTAATTATGTTTACAATCGCGATTTAATAGGTTATCGTAGGGTTATGTGTATCCGCGATTACATCCTTTATTGCAATAATATGTTATTTGATAATGTGTGTTGTTTTACTGAGCTCAGTTCAAAGTGCTTTTGCCGGGTTTAAAGTCAACTTCAATAAACCGTGTTTATTACTACAGACAATTCATTGAAGGTTTTCTTCTGGATTTTAATAACGGTCTTCTGGTCAAGTCTGATACGTTGTAAAGTATTACACATCAACAATGTTGATCACTTAGCCCAGCCCTGCTTATAAATATGTCGAGGGGTTTCACAATATTTTATCAAAAACATTAAGACAGAAAGAGGTTCTTGACTGTTTACACTTACCTACAGTTACATAACCACCAATCAATCTGCCTATCATTTTCCCAACTATGTTGGGGTCGGCTTCTAGTCTAACCGGTTGCAGCTGAATACCAGTATTTTCCATGGACCGACTGCCTATCTGACCTCCACAACCCAGTAACATGGTAATACAATACCCCTTGGTAAGACTGGTTGTCAGACTTTCGGGCATCTAACGACCCGTAACGACTGTCAAAAATCCACGAAGGACAACCGGGACCAACGGCTTAACGTGCTTTCCGAATCTCGGTATGTAAAGCCTGACCCCTAAAGACCAACCCCGGCAAACGTAGCTTAACCTGAAGGATATCCGTGCGGCTGTTAAGTATTACTTAGCCACGAGTTACATAACGACCAATTGCAGGTAAAGTATATTCTTAATTGAAGTCCCTTTTTCGCACTTAGGTACTTCACGAGGTCCATTGAAATCAAGTCGTATAGCTGCTATTAAACACTTTATAGACGACTCTTCGTCTGTGTGTTAATTTGCAATCGTGAGAAGTAGGATAAGATCGTAAAGGGCTAAAAATATGTGGAGGTACTGCAATACGGGTGGACCTGTAGGTGACCTCAGAGCTCGCCTATTTCTACAGCGATGCAGTCTTTCTTCTGCATTACTTAATATGCTTATTACACCGTTATAACAACTTGTTTCTGCTCGGCACAAAATCCCCATTCTACCCATGTCATTTTTCACACAATCCATCCATCGATTCTTTGGTTATCTCTTTTCTACTAGTTCTAATTGAATATCAAGGTTTTGTAATTTGTACCATGCTTATTAGTTATGCTCCTGGGCTCAACGTTCTCTAAGCTACACTAAGGTGTAGAACATGGTACTGTTCTATACCTTCCGTATCCAGTCTAAGCCACATTCCACCTTCACTCAGCAGATCGATCTAGCGGTTCCAGCCGGATGCTTGAATCATTCATCACGTTTAACTAAACGTTTTTGTTTCGGAATCGATTCAACAGAGTGACTGTATCGATGCTAACGTGCGATGGCATCGGGGCCAAGGTGAATACTATTCCGGCAAAGCCAGGTAAACGAAGAGACTATATTGTTGACATGATAAACTCTATTGTTAAAAGCATATCGTGAACGATGTGCGTCATATCTGGGTACATAAGTCGGTGTAGAAGACGGATGTTCCAAGTTCAATTTATAATTTTGATGGGCCAGCTTTAATGCTCGAAGCATTTAAGCCTGGTGCGTTGATCAAGTGGCATGCAAACCCATACACAGTTCAACTACAAAGCGTTGAAATGAACAGTTCAACTGCAAATGGTTTGAAAGATGAGCAGCAGTCTTTGAGTCATCTCGGGTTTCCGTCCGTCCTTTTGTACCTATTGCCCGACATGTCTCTCATTTATGGCCTGGTACCGTACATAAGTCTTCATCCATACAATATTGACTCCACGCTACATATTACTCGTACAAGAAACACGTTGTCACGAGCGAGTAATTTCGAGAACGCAACAATATTTGTTACTCACGTACCGATAGAGTTTGAAGTATAGCCGACAACGAGAACAATGTGCTGTAGCTAAATGTAATATATGGCCTGTGTGTCGAATTTGTACAAGAAAATGGCAAGGAAATATAACATACCACAGTACGTGAAAGGTTTGGCAGTGGTACAGTAATACGAACTGACAATGATGAATAATGAGCCTAAATACATATAATATTATCGTTATTCTATGCTTAAACCAATACTGTCATGATAAGATACATAATTTTTATTTGTGCTTTTTCCGTTTATTCTTTAACCGTCTCTGAAGTGCTTTGCAAAGCTAAACTTAGAGTTGTTTTCATTCAAGCCTGAATTATCTGATCAACAACATTCTTCCAAATCCAGGTCTATTTTTGAATCAGGAAAAGAAGTAAAAAGGCATTGATCTTCTTTGACTCGGCTTCGTTCATATACCTAATACTCATCCCTAGTTGGAACTCACCAGGTTGTTTATATCCCTATCAGCTGCAAGGGTACGGTCTTGACTCTCAGCTTTAGTTAGTTAATACTAATACAGTACCATTTTTCCAGTCATGCTTCAGTCACAATGAATTACATTATTACGAGTAAATCGTAAAAGTTTAATGGTTTGGTGAGCATTCATGTCTCTCAAAGGAACCTAGTGTGAGTAATAGACTGACTTAATGGAACCTTTAAGTGTTTATAGCTTATTGAATTCGCCATTTCAAATACAAAATACAGTTAAAATGAGATTGGGTAAGTAAAGCAGGTTTACTGCTGAATTCGATCTAGATATTGTGATTATTACTGATATGGATGTATTTAGGTTAAAAAATATCGAGAAATTTCACGGATATACTTATTGTTCGATTTTTTATGTTTTTGCTTCTTCATACTTTGTTATCCCATGTCACGATTAGGAAATAATGATGCCAGGTGGATAACAAGAGCATCACCCGTAGCTGCCATAGCGGCCTTATAGACTGCAAATACTAGTACTCCACGTGATTCGCTCGCGAATTCGTTTGCCAGGCGTGGAGACTGAAGAAGGTGTTCAGCAGTTTACCGTGAATTTATCACATAGTGATATGAAGAATTGAAGATCTCTATAGAGTTCAGCATTTAAGTTGAGTGAATGTAAGTGAAGGTACGAAATACCATCTTCAACGGCACTTGTTGTTCCAAACAGTACAACATTACCATATATAAATAATGGTTGGTATTCTAACCCTACGCGCGCTCCCTGATTATCAATTACAACGAGTTTAGAACAACCAACATGCATTCCATACTGAAGAGCCACATTATTCAGAATAACAGTACTTTCTAGTCATAAAAATGGTAGGTAATAAATAAGGTATTCTGCTGCTCAAATACATACATTTTATAAAACCTATTAAAGTCCTATACAATATCTATCACGATTTCATTACGTGTCATTTAGGTATATTATGATTTTCACGCAACCTTAGACCTTAAGGCTATGAAGCAACACAATAACCCTTGTAAAGCAGGTACTAATTAGTTATTACAGATATACAGAAAATTAGGTCGTATTTGCAGTTTGCACCATATAATTATGTTTTGATTCTTGACTTAGATAAGGAAATAACGACTTCATTTTAACTTACATTGGGTTCAATTTCAATCGGTCCTCATAGGTTCTAACTGCTTTCAGTAAATAATTGGTACTTAGTGTTATTTTATCGCAGATTCAAAGGGTTATAATCATAATACATATATATTTTTTCCAAAATTCCCTTTAGTTAAAATAACTTTCCGAATTTCAGTTTAGATCAAACGATTTTTTGTCTCAACCAAAAGTATTAAATTTAATAGAATTTGGTCATATTATTTAATGTCATATTAGAATGATTGATTAAAGCCGCATCTTCTGTAGTTACCGCTTTTGATTCTTGTAAATTTTGTAAGGGAAGTGCGTGACAACGCATACATAAATAGGGTTCTTAACATCTCGGCGACGCCATTGACCATTTGCAGTTTTTTTTAAACCTGATCAAATATACATGGTAAGAAATATTGTATGCTTCAATTCTATGTCATATTATATAGAGTGCTTTGTATTTTAACAAGTAGTTGTATTAGCAGCTAAAGTTTATCAAACTAGGAATTGATAGGTCAGAACTGCAACCAGCTATACCTACAGCTAAATGTCAACGTCAAAAGCTCCAAAACTGATATTCGAGATTTAAGATTGCTCAAGCAAGACGTAGTAAAGCAAGGGAAATATAATATTTACTACTGAACTTAAAGTTCTTGATGTTAATAATATTAACGGTTCCGCTAACAACGAACTTTCATACCAACAAAATCCTAATAAATTGAACTATCTGATGAACCTATCAAAAGACAAAGACAAACGCCTAGCAAGTCTCACAATTTCTTGAATAGCTTACCAAATAGAGTACCAAAGCTCAAGTGAATATTGGCAATATGCCATACATCTTTGCATTAGTATAATAAGTTCGTTAACCTATGTATGATGCTAACTTTAACTTTACAAGTCCAATAAGTACAGTGAGACATACTGGCAGGTTAGTAATTTATGTTTCTTTTGTTTTCCGAAGATATATCATGCGCAAATCGGGTGAGCTTTGATTGAAAACGATTATTTTCACATTCAATAATCTCATCTTCAGTTATTCCGTAGTTAAGAAAATAACTATCTTGTCTCGGCAACTTTTTGAGAGACTTCTGGAAAGCGTGTGTCAGTGTCCTTTACTTTTCCACCTGATTATCCTTCTATGGCTTTCAGAATACATACGTAAGCTATTCTAGTATAAACACCACGACAAGCTCCCCTTAGTATTCAACTTTGTCTCCAACATTATCTTTACGTCTTTCCGTCATTGTTTCGCTTACAAAATTACGGATAAGTGCGTGATATTTGGGACCATTTTCCGTGCCATTTTACAAATCTGTCGTGCATATCAAGTCAGGTCGCTTAAAATTCCTTTAAGATATTTACATTTAACCGATAGACACATAGCCCAGAGATAGGGTGTGGATTTACGATCGAAAGGTCACCAGTTCAAATTGGGCAATCATAGTGAACCTATTCCCAGAACAAGAATTTTGTGTAGTTTTGTAAGATTAATAGGAATATTTGTAAGTTTACGCAATGGAGTCAAAGATATTAGATTACTAGGTATTGTGATACTAGGTATTAGTAACGAGAATGAAATAGACCGAGCAGTTGGAAATATACAACTAGACTTTCGACGAATTCAATCAAACCAGAATAATCGAGACCGGTGGAAGCCTCAACCTCAAAGGAGCTTAGCTCAACAATGAGACAGCGCGATCTAAATATGCCACAATACAAATTACGAGTGAACTACTATTGCAACTTGGTGATTAAATCAAGTGACTTGCACACATTAGAATAAGGGCTCGTGAATCGATGATCGGCGAGTGTTTACTGTGTCAATATGCAACTGTGTAGACAAAACGGAATAACAGTCCAGTCGATTGTGTTGCAATACAAAACCATCGATCAAACTTGTTCGACCTACAACAAGGTGAATAGCTGTAATAGTGCAGAGATGAAAAGACATGCAATGTTTCATTCGGACTTACGAACAGCCGCACTGTCGGAAATAAGAGCAGGATAATAAGAGAAGATAAGAGAAGGATAATAGGAGCCGAAGCAAAAAGTGAAGAGAAGGACTCGATAGTTTGCAGCGTTAGGTGTATAACATATATCCACCACACCACAGCCTGTTCACTGTATAGTATAGGGTAATTTCCTACAATTTAAAGTTAACCAACAGCTAATTCACACGTCTCGTTAACCAATGAGCTTTTCCTAACAGACCTTACGATTAAATTCCCATGCATATATGAAAATACTTCACCAGACTGGCTATAATTAATAACGTAGCATACGTCAACCAGTTCGTATCTGAACACCTCTTCCGATATACCGCCAGTACTGCTTGACAGCGAATGGGCGTGCATTAGTTACAATATTTATCGCCCAAGACACAAGTGGGTGGCGAAAAAATGTAATTAACTAGGATAGAATTACTGTTATTAGTAACCAATATATTTTTTGTACGTGTGAAGGGAATTAAATGCGAATCGATTGCGATTTTATCGCGGATAGGTTATTTATCTCAGTTGCCTGTATGGAATATTAAATGGTGTTTAATGGCTTAGTGTTGGCGAATGAGCGCTGTTATCGCCTTTTACGACGCGTTATACCTATCAACGAAGCCAATTATTTCATTGAAAAGAAATAAAAACATGAATGAAATACGCATTCTTGAGTAGCTAGTATTATAAACAAGACGGCAGACTACGTGCCTTTAGTGACAGAAACGTTGATTAATAATTAAATCAAATAGTATAAGGATGTCAGTATCAGCACGTATTCTTTCAAAATAAACAAATCAAAAACTCAACATCGTGTCTGTACTCTGTACACACAAAATCCAAATTCAACTCGCTAATCTCTCCGAGCTCATGCCTTGTATACCCAACGCAAGCGCAACCCGCACCGTATGGGAGCACACGGATAATTTATGTGATAGAACGAACGATGCTCACAGAACACTGTGTTCTACAGTTCTACCTCTGTTGTCGTCAGCTATGTCCACCTGCTGAGACATCGTCTTCGAACTGATACGTTTTGATTTAGTTGCGTATTTCATTTGGAGATTAGAATTCTTTATAGCTCCTACAAAAGGAATTTTGTACGCTGTTATCTGATAATGCTGTGACTATTCCTAAGTTGTCGTGTTTTAAGATACCGTTAAAGGTGAGAGATTTATTTTGTGGACTTATTTGGTTTATTTATGTTGGAAATCAATACTAAGGCTACCTAGGTCTTCTTCTTTTCGTGTGGTTAGTGACTAACCTGGTGTCGAGAGTTTATACCCATGGGCCTCGGACTTGGCTTCACATGCCGTCCAGAAATATCTCTCAGGCATGCCGGTTTCCTCACGATATTTTCCTTCACCGTTTTTGGAGGAAGTTTATACAATACGCAGATGAATCCGAAAAGTCAGAGGTGCGTGCCTTGGGTTTGAACTCGAGACTTGGCAGTCCGACGGTCACACCACTAGGCTATCACTGCTACTGTACCTAGGTAATACTTTTAAGCTTGTCGTAATATCCTCTCTAAAACCGACCAATTTAAGAGACCCATTTTAACCTCAAGCTATTTTAAGAGGAATGCGCTAGTAAACCATCGGAAATGGATTATACACGTAATTATCCACATGTAACTCTGCCACACTATGACGGGTACAACGCGTAGGAAAGCATTAATGTGATTTACTCCCCTAACGGGATCTCAAGCTTCGTCCGTGACTAGTCCAGTAATACTGGTTTTTGGTTAAAGGATATTGCCAATAAGTGTTTATAGCACTATGTTATTCGAAAAGCAATTCAAGCG
This sequence comes from Xanthia togata, assembly GCA_963853775.1. Taxonomy (NCBI): domain Eukaryota; kingdom Metazoa; phylum Arthropoda; class Insecta; order Lepidoptera; family Noctuidae; genus Xanthia; species Xanthia togata. The sequence goes on along the minus strand of OY970801.1, from coordinate 17,216,448 downwards.
GTAGTAATCTATAATAAACCTTTTGTAGCCTCGTATCTGTTAATCAAGCAGTCAATATAACACTGAACAAGTTCTTGAAAAAGGATTGAAACTCATCAGAATTAAATTTGTGAATTGCAAGAACTGTTCAGATCGTCATACTATCGAGTTCTAATTTAAGATTTTGTTCCAGCAAATAAAGTGTGTAGTTTTTAGCTTATAAAGTAAGAGGAAGAGACGCAATATTCTTTTCATCCCACCATCTCGGAAAGAGTATTTTCATCCCACCATCTCGGAAAGAGTATTTTTAATCTTCAGTATCTGAGTGGAAAAGCCGTTTTTATTCTCTAGAGGATAAAGTAAATTGAATTTAGAACATCGTGTGCACTAAGTTTGTGAATTAAAAAAAACATTAAACCTATTTACTGCTACCTCTATGGTGCCGAATATATCATACAACTTTTTTTTAATTTGTTAAAAACTCAGACTCGGAACCTTCTTGGTGTTCTTTTTTCAATTTGCTTTGTACGCGGTTCTTTACGCGGCATTTTTTCACGTCATTGTTAAACCTTAGGTATATTAAAAACAAGAAACTTGAAAACAAGTGAAAAAACTAAAATGAGTGATTCTAGCGACGAGGAAGTTTGCTTGACGCCAACAGAATTGACTGAAACTGTTAATAATGCGCAAATGAGCTTTCTCCCTCAACAATCACGCGAGAAGTATTTAAAACAGTACGATATGTTCAACACGTGGCGACTAGCAAAAGGAGCCAAAACTTTCTCAGAAAACGTTTTGCTGGCATATTTTATAGAATTATCCGAGAACAAGAAAGCAAGCACTCTATGGAGTACGTATTCGATGCTAAAAGCAACAATAAAGATGAAAAAAGACAAACATATCGATACCTATCCTAAATTAATGGCATTTTTAAAAAGAGCCTCATCTGGTCATCAACCAAAAAAATCGAAGGTTTTCACAGTATCTGATATTGAAAAGTTTCTTAACGAAGCACCCGATTCCGTATATTTGGCAGCAAAAGTAAGTCAGTTGCACATTCAGTATCTACTTAAGTATATTAATCTCAATTAAATAGTATACTTAGTAGATGTTGATAGGCATAATTATGCGTTCATATCAATTTTATTCATTTATCTACTACAATACTCTTTACGTTACAGGTTGTTCTTATTATTGGAATAAACGGAGCATGTCGAACTAATGAACTAACACAACTTAATGTCAAAAACATTGAGAAACATTCAGATGACTTACTATTAATTAATTTACCTAATACAAAGACAAAAAGAGACCGCAACTTCGTCATTCGCAAGGAATACGTAACGATTGTTGAGAAATATCAAGCCTTACGCCCGCCTAACACTCCAATCAATCGATTTTTTCTACAGTATCGCAATGGAAAGTGTGTTAGACAGCCTATGGGTACTAATAAAATTGGCAGTATCCCACGAGAAATAGCAACATTTCTTGAACTTCCAGAACCCCTGTTGTACACGGGTCATTGTTTCCGACGAACTTCAGCCACACTTTTGGCTGATTCCGGAGCTGATCTGCTGTCCCTTAAGCGCCACGGAGGCTGGAAGTCCAATGCAGTTGTAGAGGGATACATAGAGGATTCCATCCAAAATAAGTCTAAAATATGTGAAGGCATCGTAGGAGCCATTACACTGAAAGAGCCTCAATCGGATCCTTGTACTGGCCCTTCTACATCAAAAATAAGCCGTTATGAAACACCTAACCATCTCCCTCTCTCTCCAACATTCACGCCAAGGGAATCCGATGAATCGGTACAACTATTAAGTATGACAGATAGTTTACCGAAAAACAGTACACAAGTGACTAACACCAATATTACAGTACCAAACAAAAATATTACACTCAATTTAAATAACTGTAGCAACGTTACTTTAAAATTTTCTTAATTATACATTAGTATTATTTTGTTATAATTTAAAGATTATTCTGTAATACTTACCTGTCATAATGTAGTAATTAATACCTAAGTAAACTGAAATAAAAGTGTACCTATCTTGTGATTGTAAACGTTTTTTTTTTTGCATTTAGTCATTTCCTCGCTGAGGTGGAATGAAAAGTTACGTGTTGCACTCGAGTGCAAAGATTTTTCACCTCGTGCTCTTTTGATTCCCTCGCTAACGCTCAGGATTCTAATTTTGAATCACTCGCTGCGCTCGTGATTCAATTTTAGAATCCTTCGCTTGCTCGGTCATCAAAATTGAACACGCGGTTAAAAAGCAACTTTGCACTCTTGTATAACAAATAACTATTTTAATCTTCAGTATCTGAGTGGAAAAGCCGTTTTTATTCTCTAGAGGATAAAGTAAATTGAATTTAGAACATCGTGTGCACTAAGTTTGTGAATTAAAAAAAACATTAAACCTATTTACTGCTACCTCTATGGTGCCGAATATATCATACAACTTTTTTTTAATTTGTTAAAAACTCAGACTCGGAACCTTCTTGGTGTTCTTTTTTCAATTTGCTTTGTACGCGGTTCTTTACGCGGCATTTTTTCACGTCATTGTTAAACCTTAGGTATATTAAAAACAAGAAACTTGAAAACAAGTGAAAAAACTAAAATGAGTGATTCTAGCGACGAGGAAGTTTGCTTGACGCCAACAGAATTGACTGAAACTGTTAATAATGCGCAAACGTTTTTTTTTTTTGCATTTAGTCATTTCCTCGCTGAGGTGGAATGAAAAGTTACGTGTTGCACTCGAGTGCAAAGATTTTTCACCTCGTGCTCTTTTGATTCCCTCGCTAACGCTCAGGATTCTAATTTTGAATCACTCGCTGCGCTCGTGATTCAATTTTAGAATCCTTCGCTTGCTCGGTCATCAAAATTGAACACGCGGTTAAAAAGCAACTTTGCACTCTTGTATAACAAATAACTATTAATGCTTTTGCTAATCTGCAGCAAAAGGATCAGTGCCATTAGCCTTTTCCAAAACGATGCAGCGATCATTAGTCAAGTCTTCGTATATATATTCATATGTAAAACAAAAACGACTATTTACGCTTATAGCCTATTTTATATCGCATTAAGAACCGATTGAACACCTCGTCAGCTGACAAAAAGTGTTATGGACACTAAAATTTACATATTCAGTGAATTGCCTGCGCTTGTAAGGGTCAAATGTGGGAGTTTTGCACGTAAAATGCATAAATTGTGACATCCTTTAATACCTGTAAACAAGGATTGAGAAAGCTTGGCAGGCTATCCTGTGATCGAAGAAATGGCACTGGTTGGAGCTTCAAAGCATTTGAATAAATCATTAGATAACAGAGGTATTAGTTTCGATTTTTTATAAAAATACTTGAAATAGGAATAATTTTGTAAAAAAAAAAAAAATGTATAGCCACAGCTGTCGTGAGCAAAGAACACACCGAAACCTTACAAGGTGTGATACAGGGGCATCGCAGCAAGTTTCATATTACTTTTTCTACCCATTGAACTAAAACGAAGGGAGTTATTTTTACTGGCAATGCCAATAAAAAATCTCCCAATTACTCCCTAGAATTCTCCTGAAAGTTCAACACTCCTTATCTACTTAAGAGCAATTTGCTCAAACTGTTTTGTAATATAAACAACTTTGTTACAAAGTAAAGCAGCAAGGCTTGTCCCTATAATGCCATTTAATGTTGCCATTAATATTCTAGACAGAAAAGCATTTCTTCCAATGTACATACCTAGCAGTATCGTTGATTTTAATCTCATCCGTAAGCTGAAGTAGATTGGAAAGACATTGTTAATATATATTATTGAGAAGTTAAGTCTGATCTAAACTGAAGATATGAGCTGTCAAATAATATGAAAGTTGATACATTCCGTTGCCAAGAATAACATGGCAGGTGGTAAGATAGAAAATTCTATACACTGTTAGAAATATACCTTTGAAAGCAGAGCCGCTAGAAGTGCCAAGCTAAACTGGGCACCCAGTAGTTCTTTGGATATGCAAGAATTAAGCAGAATAGCACTAGTATAGGCACTATGAGAAACATTCACAACTTTACTTCCATGTATTAAACATTTCCAATATCTAGTACCTAATTGTGAAGTCAAAGCGACCCTGCCTCAACCAGTAGATAATTAGTAGGAGGACCAAAACCTTTTTGCTCCTAGCACGTTTTATATTTCAAAGGTGCAAGGTGCAATATTCTAGGAATTGTGTGAAGTCACGTTAAACAGTAACGGGCTACGTGCAAGTAAGTGACAAGTGGTCGGCCTGCAAACACCATGGTAACCCATTTACCTTAAGTAAACTTTCACAACGCACACGGGGATAGTAGCAAATACATAGGTATTCCGTGCTTGGAGATAGCTGAGAAATGTTATAAGTACTTCGGCTATCTTCGTTTATACTCGGATCATCCGAGTCGGAAGTCTGATCATATAAGGTTAATGCAAACGTTAAGGTCGGAACATGTAAAGTGTATATTCTGCGAGCAATCCTCCTATTTTGATGTTTGTTAGTCAAAGATGAGAACCTAAACCTTAGTTTACGGGCAAAATAGAGTCTTCAAATCTTTCAAGTAGTTATAGTAATTACTACATTTAATATTGACCTTTTAACTATTACCTCTGACATAAATACGTTACATATTATTGAAATAATTTCTTAAAGACTTCTCATTTACAAATACTTGACATTCACAAACACACGCAAAGAATCTTGTGAAATTTTAAAGAGTGCTAGTTACTTAGAACGTTTTTCTTCGAAACAGATATGTACAAAGAGTCTAACTACCGAATAATAAGCAAATTGTGTAAACGTTTCGAAATAATGAGATACACAATATTGGTCCGAGCGAGTGACTTTTGACCGTTGTATGGTCACTTAAATGCTATAAATATCACGAAATTGAATTAGAATGAAGTGAATGAACTAAACAATTGCCAATTACTGCTTGAAATTTCGACTTTAGCACGGTTCTCATGCTGTATTAGGTAAATAGACGTAGAGCTAAATGTATTGTGTATTACGGTGCGGTACAATCTGTAGATCTTCTTAGTAACTCTGTCGCCTGCAGCGTGTCTCGTTGTAAATCACACGCTTCTTGCACCAATTTAGGGTTGCTTGTTTTTATTTAAGGTTGTCAACAAATTAGTGGGCAGAAACTAACGTTATTTATTGTATCACTTTTCACGGTGGCTATAAATATTATCATGGGCGAAAACGCGTTACAAAAGGCCCTTTATTCTGGAAAATGGGACCGATATCATCATGTTCGCTTCTAATACCATAGGTACTATACATATGTTCACGTGGAGCTCGTTTCGTTTTAATTAAAGTCTATATCGGCTCCAAGCCAACTTTGGATCATCATTTAAAGGATGATATACCGTGAAGCAAGTGCAATTGCAATAGTTTTACAAATATTTACGCTAACGATGCGATTGCGTACCTAACGTGTCTATTGCGTGACTTATTGTATTTTGATCACTAGACATTTGTAAAAAATATGTATTTGATTACGTTATTACAAATGTCGAAAGACGATAGGTATTCCTTAAAACGCCTCTGAGAATTTCAGAATTCCAGAATCATGGCAGACGCGTTTAGAGAAGCTGATAATCATCGGGAAGTTAAATTACTTGAGTGCTTGTATCAAAGCCGACTGTCTGACTTCTTCAAGGTTTTTTACTCCATGCATTGTAAATTGAATTTGAATTAGGTAACTGTTTCCCAAGCCCTTAGCTGATCTGGCATTTGTCCTATTGCAATTTCATAGTATTTTCCACTGTCTGTACCATTTATCTTCTAAACAAATGACATGTAGATATTACACAACCCTAGAGTACAATTTAAACATTGCAGTAATCTCCCCAAGAATTTGCCTTGAGCGAGTCACTTGTTTTACACCCAACGTGATGCTTAACAAGCAAGTTAAGTGAGTTTTACTTAGAATTTTTACACATAAACTTAGACAGAAATAAGACCTGCATATTGAAAACCTTTCTTTATTTTTAAAACCTGTCTTGCTTTTTAAAGAAGAGGACCGGAGGATGTTGCATACGAACCAAACGAAAGATGGGTTATTGCGTACTAAAGAAAATGTTTCAAATAAAGTTTATGAATGTTATTGACCAAATTCGTAAAACAACAATATCGTATTAACATTTGAAGAAGCACCTGTTAGCCTATTGCAACAGAATTAAACAATGACGACGCAAGATAAGTGTCAAGATCAACTTCACTGAATGACACTTAATTAGGTATAAACAAAATTCGTGTCTACCTACCAAGTTTTTATGAATATGTTTTGCCTAATTTGCATGATGACTTGTCAATGGAAATCAAACAAATATTAGAAGCTTCTCATTTGAATAATGGGTTACAAAGGTTAACTTTAGAAGACCGAATATTCAACGTTTCCTAAAACAAAATAGTAGTTTCATGTCATGATCAACAGCAGCTCGACCTCACTGCAATGAATTAATTTGATTTCAGGAAAGAACATCTACTTATATATTTTAGCTCTTGCAATTTAACTCTTCTACCTCACGGCAGTCAAAATATTTTCATTTTAGGAAAAAAGCTAATACATATAGCTCATTGCTAGCTTACATATACTTATTTTTTCTAAAATGAAATGTTTTAATTTATCAATAATCCTTTCAAGAATTTTACATATACAGTTTTAAGACACCACACAGCCCCAGCACAGCTATATGTTTAACTATAATAAACTGAGGTTCTAGTATAAGTCCCATAACTTTAAGCTCCCTATTCGGTGTAGTACATATTGCGGTCCTTTTAATTACAGCCCTGCAAGGTTCGCCGCAGGCTAGCTTTCCACACATAGAAAATCAAGACCTTTACTGCCTTGTTCTTGTCAAACTCAGATAATATATTACAGCATGTTTACACTTTGATTAGTGCAAGTGATTAGTGAGCTAAAATTAGAAGTTGCTCGATCGCTAGATGTGGTAGTGAATCCACTCGCTTGATTAGCAATATGGAATGTGGTTTTAGTTTTTACAGATCACTCGGAGCTATTAAAATAGCTATTTGAAAATTGCTCGATGTGGACATCTACACATTTTTTACGATCCGGCTCATTTCTTATAGCATCCGATGTTAAAAGTTAGTCGGTTTCCACTAATTGGACAAGCTTTTTAATGGCGGTAGATTCAAATAAATGCGCAATGGCCATTGAATTTATATTTACATCGTCTTAACATGGGACACTTTCCTCTTCAGCTCAGTGTCCAATGAGTTTCTTGCCGTTCTTCTCCATAAGTACTCACTACTTCACGCTTTGGAATGAGCATCTAGCTTCCGAAGTATTCCGATGGTTCCGTAAGAAGTCAACGCGATAACCAAAGACTTCGCTCTCATAGTGCTAAAACAGCTCTCATGGGTAAGAGTGTATTCTGCATGGCTCCAAACCTATACAACAAGGTACCAAAGGCATACAAAAATTTAAATATTGACAATTTTAATTAAACTATGAAGAATTTTCTAGTAAATAAATGCTACTATAATGTTGCCGACTATTTAAATGACGTTATTTAGACAGTTTTTATTATTGTTGTATACATTTTCAATGATGCACTATGGACATTTTTTATTTTGTTATTTTACTTTTGACATCTTTTATTAATTACTGTATTAATTTGAAATGTTCTATTAATTTAATGTAACTGCATGATTGCAGGCGGACAAATACCATAATAATAGCTTGAAACAATAAGTTTCAAGCTATTATTATGGTATTTGTACGCCTTTCCAGGCAAGAGGGCTATTCGCGCTATCTATAAAATGGGTCCTCGTGAGTCCCTTAGAAATAAATTCAAAGAAATTGATATACTAACTCAGCCTTCTCTTTATATCTTAGAAAGTATTTTGTATGTTCGGAAAAACTTAGGACTTTTCAAAATTAGAAGCGATTTCCATAATATAAATACACGTAGAAAACATGAAATTGTGATACCCAAATTTAGGTTAGCTAAAACTAGTAAGTCATTTGTTATAAACAGTATTCGATTTTATAACAAGTTGCCAAAGTCGGTTACAGAACTTAGTGATGGAAAGTTCAAAACCCACATCAAACGTGTCCTTATCAAAAAAGGATATTATAAGATTAAAGACTACGTTGAAGACAAGGAAGTTTGGCAATAATTCCTTCTGCACATGTGGCTTCCCTGGTACCTCAATAACGGCATTACTATGTAATTATGTCTATTAACTGCTCCCAAATTAAGATGATTATTTGATTTTACCTATTTTTCTTTTTTTTCATTTACGTACTTTTTTGACATAATCTTTTCATTATTTGACATTATATAACTTCACTATACTATATTTTTTATAGATTTGTTACAGATTTAGTGGCAGTCATGCCATTTAGTTTAAATATTATGTTTTTAATTGGCTTTTTTTATATAGATTCTCTTTTATATTTTGTGAATGTGAGAACGTTGTAGGCATAACCGACTTTTAGATCTGTCGATCGTTTTCTATCTTGCTAAGTACCTGGTACTTGTTGATAGGCCTTTTTTTTTTTTTTTTTTTTTTTGGGTGGGAAATCATCAAATGACGTCTCCCGCTCTGGGTGGAGCGGGAGGGCGTGTCAGACTTTTACTGACTAAAACCCACCCGTGTTCCTTCTCTTGCCTGTGCAATGCCAGGGGGCCACGGTATCCCTTTCGGACTTTCCCGCAACCCCGGCAGGCAATGGTCTCATCGGACCCCTTCACTCGCTGACACTCTTTGAGGCGCGCGTGGAACACAACGCGCCGTCGACCCGGGCCTGGTCCTTACCGGACGGCGAGCTACCCATTGCTCACCGTCCGCAAGCCCGCGCCTACGGTGGCCGGGAATCCGCGATCGATTCCCGACGCCCGGGGCGTCTCCTCCTGCGGCGGCTAGGGGCGTGAGGGCGCGAAATTTGCCTCTCCCTCACGCGCTCCGCCTCCTCCTTCGCGAGCATTACTGCTTCGCAGAAGGAGGTGACGGCCTCCCATGCCCTCTCGCTCCGTACCATGGCCTGGACCAGGGCCGGACGCGAGAGATCCCCGCCACCGATCGCCTCCACGAGGACACGGCGGTGCTCTGCCCAAGCCGGGCATACCTCCACCGTATGCTCCACCGTGTCCTCCGGGCGATCCACGCAGTGATGACACCCGGGCGTTTCCTCCCGCCTTATCCGAAACAGGTACCTCCCGAAACAGCCGTGTCCGGTGAGGACCTGCGTCAGGCGGAAGGTGAGGACGCCGTGGCGCCTCTCCAGCCACTCCTCAAAGAGGGGACTTATCGCCGCAATAGTGGCGTGCCCAGCACTGGGTTGCGACAATCGCACTCTCCATGCCGCCATGAGATCCCGTCGGAGCTCTGTCCGCTGTGCCGCGATTTCTCGCGGCATCGGAGTCAAGCCCCGGCGTTTCGCCTCCTCGCGCCACTCCCAAATATGCGCGAGGACTTTTGCCTCCAGATCCCATGGCGGCAATCCGGCAAGGAGGCTCGCCGCCTCACCGGAGACCGTGCGGTATCCCCGGACCAGCCGGGTGGCCATGACCCTCTGGGACGCGTTCAACCTGCGGGCAGGCCGCCGCCTCAACGAACGCGCCCACACCGGTGCCCCGTACAGGGCCATGGACCGCACGATCCCCGCGTATAGCCTCCGGCAGGAGGCGTTTGGACCCCCTAGATTGGGCAGGAGCCGCTTCAAGGCAGCCCCGGCCCGCTCCAGTCTGGGAGCCAAACGTCGGAAATGCTCCAAGAAGTTCCACCGACTGTCGAGGACGAGTCCCAGGTACTTCATCGTCGACTCGACGCCGATGTGAACCCCTCCTACCGTTATTTGGGAACCCGACGGTGGCGCGTTCCGAGGACCATGAAAACACATGGCCTCGGACTTGTGCAAGGCCACCTCGAGTCCCAACTGCCGGATTCTGGCCACGATTGTCGCAACCCCGTGTGTCGCTAGTTCGGCCGCCGCCTGGTGCGACCTCCCCTGCGCCAGGACCAACGTGTCGTCAGCGTAACAAACGACGCTGACGCCATTGGGGAGGTCTGCGCGCAGCACCCAGTCGTATCCGATGTCCCACAGATGCGGCCCCAGGACCGATCCCTGTGGGACACCGCACGACATCTCTCGCCGGTTCCACTCTCCCTGGTGACCGGGGTAGATGATGGCCCTGTCCGTCAAATAGGCCTCGACCACACGACAGAGGTAGGTCGGCATCCGGTGATACCGGAGTGCCTCCCTGATGCAACTCCAGGGCAGGGTATTGAAGGCGTTGGCGATGTCTAGAGACACCGCCAAGACGACCCCACCCCGAGCCACCGCATCCCCCGTCGTGAGGGCTCGCACGCGCATGATGGCGCCCACCGTGGAGCGCCCCCTGCGGAAACCAAACTGGCTCTCCGCCAAATCCGGCCCCACCCGCACCAGCCGCCCGACAAGGCGGTCTGCAATTACTCTTTCAAAGAGCTTGCCCACCTCGTCGAGCAGCACGATGGGCCGGTAAGCGGACGGAGAGTCCGCAGGGCGCCCCGGCTTCTTGATTAGGACCAGTTTCCCCGTCTTCCAACGAAGTGGAAACTGGCCCCTCTCCATACATGCGCTTAAGAGCCCCCTTAGTCGAGGCCCGAGAGCCTCTGAGGCCAGGACCCAGGCTTTCCCAGGTAAGCCGTCGGGTCCTGGGGCGGTATTTCTGGCATTCAGCCTACGTACCGCCACCCTCATCTCTACCTCGGTCACCTCCGGAACATCGTCGTCGTCGTCGGCGGTGTGGTCCGCATCAGGCACCGCAGTAGGCGGAGCCATGGGCGGGGAGGCGTGTTCCCCTCTCGAAGGGAACAGAGCGCTCACCACGTCCCCCACAAGCTGTGGCCGGAGACTCTGCGTCAGCGGGGGAGCCCATGGGCGGAGTTTCTACCGCACCATCTTGTATGGGCGTCCCCACGGGTCTCTGTTCAGAGTCTCCAGCGACTCCTCGCGGGCCAGTGCCCTGGCCCGCAGGATCTCCGCTTGGAGGGCGGTCTTCGCCGCTCTGTACCCCTCGTACAGCTCCGCTTGAATGGCTTCCGTATCCGGAGGTCGAATACGGAGCCTGCGGTGCCTAGTGTACCGGCGTCGCGCAGTAACGCACGCATTGCGCAGTGTCGTCAGCTGACGCGACCACCAGTACACCTGGCGCGAAGCACGTCCGGGCTGGACCCGGGGCATTGCCACGTCGCATATCTCGGACATGGCCTCCCGGAACCACTCCGCCTCGTCATTGATGTCGGCAGGCCTGTCCGGTGATGACACCCAGGCCTGCACGATCGAGGCTTCCAGGAGGAGCTCCCGGTCCAGCTGCTTCAGCGCCCACCGCGGACCACTCGGGGCCTGTCGGACCGGCGCGCTCGAGGTCTGGGCGGAGACGTCAAACCGGATGTACCGGTGATCGGAATACGTCTCCACCCCCTCCATGACGCGCCAGTCAATGACACGCGGCGACAGAGTGGGGCTAGCGAACGAGATGTCCACCACTGATTCACCCCGCATCCGCACACACGTGGGGACAGAACCCCGATTAAGGACGACCAGGCCTGTCTCCAGCGCCCAGTCTTCCACCATCCTGCCCCGTGTGTCCGTATACCGGGAACCCCAAGCCACATTCTTGGCATTGAAGTCCCCGAGGACGAGCACGGGGAGTTGTTGATAGGCCTACAGTGTCCTCTCATACCTATAAACACTGTAACATGAAAAGATTGTAAATACCATTTATTTTTAAAAGAGTAACCGTGGAGTTTCTTGCCGGCTCTTCTCCATAGGAAACGACCAATTGGAACCGTGCACCTAGCTTCTGACGTTTCATAAGTGCCCTTGTAGGTTTATGTGAAATAAAATAATTTGAATTTGAAAACATGTTGAAACTTTATTTTTTTGAACATACCAACTGTAAACCTACACATGTTTTTGACAAATAAAAATTATCTTATCTTATCTTCATATTACTGACTGACCGTCTCCCTGACAATTCAAAGGTGCCTGAAAATGGTTTAATGGTTCGATTCCTAAGTCGGGCAGAGTGATATTAGTGTTTTTCTATTAGGAATTTCTCAGTACCATCCCGGAGTTTGTATTTATGCCCGGTTGATGGCAATAGGTTCACCATCACCATTCCAACATGGGACTTAACATAACTTGCGAAATGTGGGTGTACCTACTATGGGGTACACCTCTGCCTAACCCTTCGGGGAAATAAGGCGTGATATTATGGTATGTGAAATAACTATTACAGGACACGGGAATATTTATTTGCTATCCATTTTAGAACAACACTGAACAATAAAATTTACAGCACATGTAAACTATTTTGTCTAAATGTTTATCTATCAACTATCAACCAGCTTCCTATTATACCCGTATTAGGTATTTTGTTACATTATCAAGCAAGATAAAGTACATGCAAGAAATACTAATAATGTATCGTTTAGGAAATGACAGGAACCATTATTCTATCGATTTTACGGCTTGTTTTAGAACATTCCTAATGCGTAAGAACTAGGTATCAGGGTATCTGCAGATAGTTCGTTTTGAAACAAATTAAGCACGCCAAGTAAATCAACACAGTTTCGCAATGTCAATATGGTTATTAGTTTCGTAATGAATTCAGAAGTCGGGAATGCTAAATCGTGATGATAATAATAGATAGTATTTTAGTAGTTTAATAAATTTAATAATCACGCTTTAACATGTAACTGATATGAGCGGAGGTAGTTCAATAGTTAATTTATAGTTGCCCAGAATTCGTTCGATATTAGTTGCGTATGCGTATCTTAAAAACTTCATCTTTAAGATTGTCCATATAGGTTTCTTTCTCTACGTCATAATTATGTATGTTAGAAAATTGGAGCTCCCAGTAAAATATTCGTACAGGAGGCATGAGGCAGTTAATGTCCTCCAATTCCCAGAATTAGTATTTCGGAACAAATAAACAATATCTTCTGTACTAAAGATAAGGATCGCCCTTAGACAATTCAGATAATATTACCAACTAGCACATACGCCTGAACACAAGGTAGAAAGCGAATGCTACTTCCAGATAGCTCACAATAGCATAGACTACAGGCACTACAGGCCAAGGGTTTGCCGGTCAAGTGTCGTGTATGTGAACGTAGGGTTGAAGTTGTTTATGTAACACGAAGTGATAACGAACGGCGTCTATTAGGCTGGCTTTATGGTGTAGAAGCATTATGTTATGGTCATATAGTACAAAGGCTTATGCAGATTCATTAATGGGTATAGGTAGTAGTAATTTTGGACCGCCGTATGCTGTTTTATCCTTACGGAGAATTTGGAGGTGATTCATTACTCGTACCTGGTCTTCAGTTCTCATATTTTCCGAAAAAAGCTTCTGCAAATTAATTAGTAGGAAACTTTCTTTGTATCTTGTTTGTGCAGAATATTTTTATTTTCTCTCTTTTGAGAATTTATCTCCTTGCCTCCCAAATCTTTTATTCGCACTTTTCTCCGTCCCAGATGTTGCGGTCCATGCATTTTTATTTTAATAAGTAGGTTCGCCTGACATTTCTGCAATTTATGTAAATTCGTAATTGTCATTCTTACTGTCATACTTCCGTCTGTATAGTTAACTGTCCGCCTACTTTTTCTCAGTAAAGTCCATACCAAACATGGTTAATGGTGTTTCAAATAATAAATGAAACGGCGCATCGTTTTGCCAATTTTGGTAACTTTTAGGTATAAGATTCAGAAATAGTGACTAAGCATCATTAATTCTACCAAGTTTATGATCTGTCATCGATTTTTTGTGAACTTTGTCTAACAGAGTTCTGAGAACTTCTAAAATAGCACAAAATATTGAAGACCTTTAAGAAACATTCCTAAATGTCAATGTCAATAGTTCTATGTATCTTCATCGCAAGTGGAACACCGATTGTCCAATACATGCATTTTATTACTAGGTACGTACACGATGCTTGTATATGATAAACAGCTTACGAAGTTTATCAGGCAAGACTACCGCTAATGCAATATAGAAAGTGAGTCCCACTTCTTTAACGGCCTAACAGACGCTGAAAGTGTTTTGTTCCGGTAGTGTCTTGTAAAATTATACGAGGACTCTTTAACTCACAGGGTTATAGTCAAATTAACAGTATATCTTCACAATTATCGATAAGAAGTGTTCTGGTTACTGAGTAACAAGCCGCACTAAACATATAGCACGCTTCACTGAATACAAGACATATAATAGACACCGTAAAGAGGCTGCGATTGGTCAATGCACTGAAATGCAGTTGCCGGATTGGCTTAGGTACATAATTGGCTGGCTGCCTGAGTGTCTAGTCACTTGTATTGACAGTTCTTCTGCTTACCCTTTGGCCTGGGCAATGGATCATGTATTCGGGTCACGTTGTCCTTGGTCGAGAAACATTGTGTTGCGTATCCGAGAAACGCGTCGTTAGGCCTTCAGTCAGACAGACACGAACGCGGCGGCCATTGGAAATTTTATTTAAGTACAAAAAATTTGCATAAGTTTTGCATCGTAATGCTGGCTGATACAACTGGAACCATCATGGCATTCGAAGTTCGAATATAGCAGTATGATTAGTGACAAGTTTCTGGTCTATTGTTTACAAACACCGTTACTTCATTAGTCTTACGACACGTGTGGAGGCTATTCTACGTTTTGCATTAATTTACTAAGTTTTGAGCATGTTAGAGATTATCGATTATGTTCGTTATTTAGCATTAATCCCTACGGCTGATCCAAGCGATTGAAATTCAAATTCTAAAGACAAGAAACTGGAAGGAAATGGATATGATGATATAAAACTTATTTTTGAGAATTGTCTGGTATTATCTGGTCGGACTTCCTTTTTCTCTGATTTGGTCACAATTCGTAGATACATTTAAGATCAGTAAGTAAGGAGAAATTAACTTTGATTTAAAAAATCCTCCGAATGTGAATGAAGATTCGAGCTTAGCGAAGCTTGTAAACAACGGTCCGCAGAGACCTAGTTCAAGTCGTAAAAGTAATGGAGATTGACAGCTCTTTACACCAGACCATAAAATCAGCCTCATTAAACTTATGAACTTCTGGACTCCATTATCTTTATTCCATGATAAAGCAAGAATTCTAAGTTACTCTTACTCAACGCACCGGGCTTTTTTTTGTTTAATTTCATAACAAATATCTGCTAACTAAAAATCGTTAAATAAAAATTTATGAGTTGAGTCTAAAAATACTGAACAAGAATGTTCGGTGAACGACAACTAATGAATAAAACAAACCCATAAAAACAACAAACAAGTTCTTCACTGATTCATAAGAAACACTTCACTTAAGTCATAACTTAAACGGACAATATGAATCGGTAAAAAACTCAACAGAAAACTTCAGTTATCAATCATAAGAGACGGAGGAACACATAAGGAAACTGTAATGTACAATTTCTATGGCTTGACTGCGCTCGGCGAATCGAGGTTGCCCATGATAAATGAGTCATAACTCATAATGTAGTGCATGCAACTAACACAATAAAATCACGTAACTTGTCATGCTAATTTCCTCAATTGTCATGTTTGGCCAATAAAAACATCCCGGCGAAATTTCAAAGTCTAAATAATTCAACTTTGAATACGATACAGCACTTGCACGGCTACTTAACGTCTATGGACTCAAATAACACGCCATATCTTAACCGACATTAACCGGAACTGATTCACTATTATTTGCGAATTAGAAATGCTTATTCGGTGTAATGTAATCGAAAGTTACATTTGGATAGTTAATTTGCGTAATTTCATCTCCTTCATTGACAATGCCATAGACAAGGAAGGCATTTCAAGTGTGAATTACACAATCAATACAGCCACCGTACATACAGTAGTCAGTCATTTTCGGGCAGCAAAGTGTTAATTCTTTTAAAATGATTTCACAATTGTATGCGTGAATCAAAGCCACAATGAATCTTCAAAAGGGGTTAGAAACGGCAAAATATGATTCGTTAGCAGATAAGGAAAGTAAGAGTATTTAGTTTGACAGCTCGGCAGCCATCTTGGATTTTGTGTCAAAGGTCGGCGCGCGCAGGTTTCACAAGCAGATGGGTTATTTCGCACACGATCGCAGACGCCAGAACAAGTTAATGAGATGATAATGTGCTCAAAGTATAGTTTGTGATGACATTTCACATGTTACGTTTCAAATGATTTGATTAAATAATAGGACAAAAATTGCTGTGAAACGCAACCACTCTCTTTTGAGATAATACCTCTGCCAGGCGAGTGAACTATTGTAATTTTTTTACATAATCATTTCATTGTCTGTATTTCTTACGTCTTCTTGCTAGGCTACCGAATTGTCGTCAATAACAAGCCTGCATTCGGCTATCTTCTGGCGTTGGTGTCAAAGCAAAGCAGTTTAAGATTATATCACAGTCTGTAGCGGAATTAACCGTCTGCATAAATACATATTCTTCACTTCAAAGAGCCGCTTCATTGTTACGCGTTGACTTAAACAATGCATATTCATTCAATTCACGCCCTAAATAAGCCAGAACATGAGGCTAGTACACCAGTAAACCAGTAAATAGAGGAAATGCAGACGAGTTCAGGGGCAGTGACCCGGGCAACCGTCAAGCACCGTGACGTACGAACGCACGCCATACGATTTCATCTAAACTGCTTTTGAAATACGTCATTTAAGAGCATAAGGACCAAAAATGGCAATGGAACGGAATTTTGGAACCTCTTTCAAAGATTCGAAAGTTGATCACGACGGTAAAACCCTAATTGCTGCTTTGTGTAGGAATGCGGAAGATTCTAATAACTTTATATGTAATTTGACCGATTTAACGATCGTAATTTAAGACGATAAACCTTGATTTGAAGTTAACAAACCTTTAAGAATATTTAAATGTATATTTTTTATTAAAGAATCTAACAATATATTTAATTGCCGATATTATAGTATTATTACCTTGTTTACGAAACAGCATATTTCACGTGTGTCTATCTCAGTCACTAATAAGTATTCAGAGAACCATCTCATCAAGGGTTTCGTAAGAGATTTAAGTAATGGTATGTATCGAAATGGTATAAAAAGTATTATTATCTTGATGTTTTTCCTACGGGGAAAGTTTAATGAGAAAAACTTTTCCTGTCCACTTGATCAGAAAAAGTTGTAAATATGATTGGGAATAATACCTAAAGAAAAAATATTGACATTTGACTGACGTAAATTTGGAAAATTTATTAAGTTAATCACCTAAGTTACCTTCTCGGACAAAAGAATCGGTTTGAATAGCCAAATTGGATCATGATATTGATAACTAAAGAGAAAGTGCTTCACAATGCTATAGACCGCCTAATAATTATGTCCTAGAGTTTTCTTAGATTACAGACACAGAAGTTTAATGAATGAGAGACGAGATACTATTTCTATTATATTCAAACATTGATGAAGATAGTACTGATCATAGATAGCGAAACAGTGCCGTCTACAAAAACTAAATAAAATAAAAATAAATCTGCTAAACTAAATAGGATATATTGATAAACCTAATCCTTGTAAACACGAGGGACCAATGTTCGCGATGCTATCCGATGCGTGCGTGGCATGCATGTCAACGTGCGCGTGCGGCGACTGCCAGATGATCGAGATTATGTTGTGTGACAAATGTGCGATGCAAAATTGTGTAGGTCATTTTGTATACATTTGGTTGGCATTGAGAGAAAGTGCTGCGTTATGCGGCAAATGTTTTTTGGTGATGCTTGGACCTTGGACACCACTTGGAATCGATTGTTTAAAAGGTTTAGAGATAGGTAGTTGTCAACGTATAACCCTTAATTCCCAAAATTGACACTAATTTATAGTTTTAATAAGAAAAGACAAATATAATGAAGAAGATTCATCGTGCATATTATTTTGCCAGGCAGCAAAGTTATTAACGAAATCTACGCCTTTATAAGGAAATACTTCTAATTTTAATAGTTTTTGTAATTCAACGGCGCGCCTTTGGCTTCCACTGAAAAAAAAAACACTTAGGAATTTATACATAAAAGGTAAAACTTAAAAGAACAACAATATCAAAGCCAATATTAGCAATTCTGATGTCATATAATCTGAAACGATTTAAAAATCACGTTACGAATACATAAGTACCAATAATGTACAAGTTTATGCTCAAATCGCGATGCATAAAAACATTAGACGAAATAGGTAAATCGCTGAACGTTATGGCAATGAATGTAACGGGAAGATGCTTGTGAGCGAACACTTGACATTGTTCGAGCTTCGATGATGTGACTGACTTGGTTTCTGTTGCATAATAGCTGGTAATAGTGTAATAGCTGTGAATAGAATCTGTGTGAACGGTCTGGGAACTGCATGAACCATGGAATAGCGGTGAAGATGTCACGAAAAAGGGATTCAGGAACATTTCAACGGTTGATATCTGGAATTATTCATAAGTGAGGTGTAAGACTAACTTTATCTTTTATTTTCGTGGTATGTTCGTGCAGATGCCGTTGAGGCTCGGACGATGAGAGGAAAGGATTTCACTGTCGGAGGTTTTTTACTCTAAAGGTGGCGACGGCGGCGGCGGTTTCTTGATTTTACGTGAAGCAACAAAACCAAGAAACTATCTCTAAATCATCAATAATAGTCCTAAGAAGCGGAGGACCAGTTTCCTTTACGAACGCCGGCACTGATATGCTGGGAAAACATCCCAGTGTTTTAAGAAGAATAATAGCTACAGCTAATTAATAAGATAGCTTACCGATACCAAACAGCTTTCAACAAGTTATGTCCGAGAGTTAGATGAATGAAATACTCACCTGAAACAAAAAATAATATTCAAATAAATATGACATCAAAAGTGCAGCTTACATGGAAATGTAACAGGAACTTTAGAGATTGAAACAACATATCGGTCCGAACCACACAAAGAGCTTTTACAGACAATCAAAACAGCAGACATAGGCGTTAAATAAATATGGATATATTGTTATCGGAACTAAGGACCATTCAAAAACAACATCCTATAAATAGGGTATACGGACCAAAACATGGTATAGTGGCGTCGGTTCTTTTGTCTCAGATAAGGCCTGCTATTACTTGCGTTCTCAGCGCCCGCGCCGCCGCCCGGTGCAGGCGGAAGCGATAAAGTTGCATGCCGTGAGGGAATCAGATTGGTGGCGTCACCTCATCTACTGGCACGAGAATAGAGCAATAGTGGCGTGCGTTATCTTGACTGAGTGACTGGTTGGCTTTTACTACCTACCTTTTTTTGGACAGATATGCAAGATAGGGAGAAAATGAAGTGATTTGACGCAGATGCTGTTTTTCATTTCAGATGTAAAAGAACACGTAAAGAAGAGTGAAAAAACACTATATTTCTACTTCGTCATAGTTGCATAGTTACTTTAAATTACATTATAATTATACAATATGTAAAAAAAAACCTGTCTGATCCGAAAGGGGCTCATAGGTCCTACTGCTACATTACATTATTTATTGCTATTTAAAACCACATTTTTGGTACGAAAATAAACACAAATTCATTAAACTTTTAAAAGGGGTCATAAACTCATAATAAGTTATGCCTTGTAGACACCCGCTAAACGATGGCCACCCGCGCCCCATGTAATACCCGATAAAATTCCCCATTTAAAGAAAATACACGATTTTCCTGAAAATTACCACATAAGTAAACTCTCAGTACGATACCTAACAACAACACGAACACCCTCACGGATTCGGACCGGGTTTTTTTTTACATGTTGTGGGTATAATAAATATTATATTGAAGTGATATTTATTTTAGAAGTAAGTAAGTATATTCTCATATATATTTATGTTTATATTTAAATTAGTGAATTGTTTTTTTCTTTGATTTATGTATTTTGTTTTCTCTTCTACTGTTACACACGTTGTCTACATCTCTTTTTATCCACTTTCCTATCGCAGGTATGCTGGAAGAGATTTCTTTAGTAATAAGCATTTTCTTTGTAAGTACGTATTTTTCGGTTCCTTTTTTCTTATCTGTTTATTGTCCATTAACAATTTAATTAATCATTTCGTTAAATAAGCTTTTCAACTGCAGTCGATTATCTAAAGAATCATTTTGCTAACGGAGTGTTTTTGCTGCTTCCTATATTATGTCGTGTTGTGAACGTCGATTATTTCATGAGGTTTATGGATATGATGAGTGTTTTCTCCTTATACGTTACTATTTTAAGAAATGCGTCACAGTTGAATCACCACCTTAACTAGTTCAATCAATCTGCCTATCCTTTTCCCAACTATGTTGGGGTTGGCTTCCAGTCTAACCAGATGCAGCTGAATACCAGTATTTTACACGGAGCGACTGCCTATCTGACCTCCACAACCCAGTAACTGGGTAATACGATACCCCATGATAAGACTTGGTGTCAGAATTTCGGGCTTCTGACGACCCGTAACGACTGTCAAAGATCCACAAAATATGACAGCCGGGACCAACGGCTTAACGTGCTTTCCGAGGCACGAGGAGTTTCGGTATGTTAAGATGGTCACCCATCCACAGGCTAACCCTGGCAAGCGTAGCTTAACCTGATGGATCGAATCGTGCGGCTGTTATCACCCTGTTATTACTTGGCCACGATCTCCTCCACCTTAATTAGTTCGTGATTGTATATTTTATTCTTAAGTTAATTAACGTTATTATTTGGCGAGAATGCGAATAATTTATTAATTAAACATTGACAGTTCATGACCTTAACCGCCATACGCGATATTCAGTACCTACATAATTATAGTACCATCCACGAAGACGCACTCCACTCTGCTTCCTAAATGCTTACAGTATAAGCCCACGAATCGCGGCGGGATTTTATCGCGCACTGCATTTTCAACTCACAGTGTTGAGCCGAGCGTTGAGAATCCAACGCGCTGGAACGCACTTTCGACCCAGCGCGTTCAAGAACACACTGTTGGATTTTCAGGTCTCGGCGCTAAGCAGAGCGATAGAAAATCCAGAGAACGAAAAAAAAAACGCAGGAAAAAATCTAAGGCGATTAACACACGGCACCGCTCGACCGCGCGGTAGGAGCAGTTTGCGGTAGAAACGAGCACCGCTCGACCGCGCGGTCGGGCGGTGTATGTGTGTTAGGCATCTACGGATTTATTAGAGGCCAATGCGACATGAGATCCGCTTCACCGCCTACCGCGGCGGTGCGCGGTGCCGTGTGTTAATCGCCTAAGAGTACAACATTCCACTAGTGTTTTGGTAATGTTGTTATACACTAATTACCTACATTAACCATAGCGTGGACGAAAACTAACTGAACCAGTTTACACTCAATCCTTACGGAAAAGTCAACAGGAAACTAAAATAATAAAGCCACCAAAATCCGTGGGTAAAAAATCAATAATTTGTATGAAGTTATGAACCCACCGATCCGGATCTTTCGAAACTACTGATCGAAACTCGAAACAAAATGTTGATTGAACGATCGAAACTCATGAGTTCTGACCAAACCATTAATTACCTGAACGTAACATTGAACGTAATTTAAGTTTAAAAATATCTTTATTAGAAGCGTGGTCGACTATGTACTTAATATGTACAGTCAACGTAAGAGATGACTATTCCAGATGATATTATATTTTAGACAATACACACGCGGTCGCGAATGCAATGCGGATGCGAATGTTTGGAATGCGAATGTGTGAATGCGAATAAAAATAAATAGAAAAAAAAAAAACAAAAAAGGCGTAAGTCTCGCGTCGGTCGTTTGATACGAATGTTTCGCATAGTCTATTCTTTAATGTTGTGCATGTAAACTTAAATAAATAAATAAATATGAGAATGCGAACATTCGTTACATCCATATATTATACAGACAGCCAACCCAACTACAACATGTAGGTACTTTGTCAAAGGTCATTTCTGGCCTGAGATACTATTTGATACTGTTTTGCGGTGTGTACTTTGTTACGGTTTTTGAATACCATGATATTTTCTTTAGACCTCGTAATGAAGGAAAATCATAGCATAGCAGTTGATAGGGAGATCAATTTGACTTCTGAGAGTCGGTCGGAAAATAAGTTATTTTGACGCTTGTAAGCAAGGGTTAACAACCTGAAGTAAGTACTAATATATGATCAAACGAACTTCTTAAGCGAAGTTCGATCAATATTATATGAGTCGCTTCATTCGAAGATATATTATAACCAGGTAGTCCTTTTAATCTACAAGATAACATGCACACTTTCAGAGATTTATGAAAATCGATATAAGTATCGACTTTTTACAATTAAATCGATTCTTTACTAACCATAACCACACCACTAGTCAAACTGTCATACTTTTAGAGATAATTATGACAAATGCAAAACTTTATCACCGGGATTGGGTTGGGAGGGAACCTATATCTTCGAATGAAGCGACTCATATAATATTGATCGAACTTCGCTTAAGAAGTTCGTTTGATCATATATTATATTTCTTCGCTTCATTCTTCAGATATATTATAACCAGGTAGATGTTAAGAGAAAAGTTTTGTGTTTGATAATTAAAAACGAATATACTGTAAGAATACAATATTTTTAATCAATATAAACATAATAGTTAAGAAATTTAACTAAACATGTATTTATTTCGAATACTTAATAATAATAATGTGATTAATTGTAGGAACATAAATTATCTATAAGATTAGTCTCAAAGCTATACTATAATGTTACTCATTAATTTGATCATGGAGGATCGCTTGAGCAAAATTATCGTTGCCTTTAATTGGACGATGATAGTATTGGGCAAAAACCTTAGACGCATTCGTCCACCCCGCGGCTTTCCTTATAATGTCGACAGAGACCCCGGCCGCGGCGGCCGCGGACGTGGCGGCGTGGCGCGTGCTGTGCGCGCTAAACGCGTCCACGTCCACGCCGCTCTCGGCCAATATCTGCTTTATCCATCTGCTTATTGACTGTGCTGTCGCGCCCTTGTAGGGGCGCTTCACAGTGATTAAGAGATTGGATACATTAGCGGGTCGGTCTTTGTCTGTGACGTGGAGATAATCTTCGAGAGCAGTTGCGGGACAAATGCGAAGGTTTTCTCTAAAGTACGGTAGGAATAAGGTCGGTTGATCACGACCTGCCGCGGATGTCTTAATAATATCTTTGATGGCTATGTTTATACCGTTAGATCCTACTGTTATATTTTCAAGCTTTATCAAAGAAAATTTTTGAACGCGTTGGGCAGTACATACCTATAGCTAATAAAATTACCACTTTTTTCGTAATTTTTTCCCTACTAAGGGTTCTATTGGGGTACAAATTAGAAACATAATTTAGAACAATCTGAGGGTCCCATGTAGAGCAGTACTTGGGGAAGCTGGGTTTTAATTTAAACGCTCCTTTGAGCAGCCGTTTAATTCGGTCATCGGATCCGATATTACCGCCTAATAAAAGAGATAATGCAGATCTGTGACTATTCAGGGTTCCATACGAACTGCCCGTATCAAACTGTTCGCTTAAAAAGCGTAATACTATCGGGACAGAGCAATCAAAAAAGTGATAATTATTATTTACACAATATTGCCACCACAATTTGAACGACACGTTATATTGTTGCATCGTGTTCTTGGATAATGATGCCAGCATCAGGTCTAGGGCTGATTCCGGGACGCCCCGCAGCGAGTACGCCTGCCTGAGAGTACTGCGGCCCCCAGGATAAGGGGATTTCTGTAACATGATACGATATGATGTTCGTTAGGGTATATCCAAATTATATCGGAAACTATTGTTTTCATTAATTGTGGATACCGGGCTTGGGATGGCCAAAAAGGAAAGACTAGGATACCAGTAGCACTTTCCTGTATGATTTTGTGAAGACACTTAAGAATAAGTGGAAAAGGGGGAAAAGCATAAAAGAACATGCTCCAGTTCGCTGTAAAGGCATCTATGGAAAGAGCGTCAGGATCCTTTCTCCATGACATATAATTCTGACATTTGGCATTGGCCCGAGAGGCAAATAGGTCGATTTCGGGTTTACCGAGACTTTTTGATATTCGTTCGAAGGCTAAGTCGGAAAGTTCGCATTCCGTGTCAGGATTTAGCCTTCGAGATTCTTCATCTGCTTCGTAATTGGCCTTGGTATTAATGTAGGAGGCAAATAACCAGATGTTTCTCTCTTCAGACCATTGCCAAATTTGTCTAGAAAGATTATTCAAATGGGGAAATTGGATCCCCCCCATTCGATTCACGTAGCTGATGGCTGTTGTGTTATCAACGCGTAGTAAAACGGAGCAATCAGATTTTTTGCTTGCAAAATACTTTAAGGCTAAGAAAACAGCTAACAACTCTAAGTAGTTGATGTGTTGTTCAAGTTCACTGTTTTTCCAAGCTCCATGCGCTCGTTCGTTGTTACACACAGCTCCCCAGCCGGTACGTGAAGCGTCCGTATAAACCTCTAATTCGAAGTTAGGCGTTTGCATAGTGTTTTTAGAATTTAGCACATTTCTTTGCCACCAATTTAAATCGTCTAAAATTACAGGGTGAGGTTTGAAGTGTCTGTCAAAGCTAGGACAATTTTGTAAGGCTAGAAATTTTTGCCTTTCTAAAATTTTTGTATGTGACCAACCATATTTGACCGCGGGGCACGCGGCTGTCAAAACTCCAATTAACTGAGCAAATTCTCTAACTGAGCACTGACACCATTCTGAGAATTTGTCAACTAGGTTCACAATTTTTTGTTTTTTGTCTGATGGCAAAGAAATTGATTGATTTACTGAATTGAACATAAATCCCAGGAATTTACAGGTTTGTTTAGGCACAAGAGAACTCTTTTCATAGTTCACTACGAACCCAAGGCATTCTAAAAGTTTTAAAGTAACTTTAACATTTTTTAGGCATTCTTGATAATCATCACCGATACAAAGAATATCGTCGAGAAAAATAACATTTTTGAAGCCTTGATAGCGTAAATGGGAAACCACTTCCTTCATGATTTTAGTAAAGGTTCTCGGAGCTACCGAAAGGCCATATGGCATACAATTGAACTCGTAGGTTATGATGTTTGAGTTCTCATTTTCAAACTGGAATCTTAAAAATTTCCGATCAGATTTACGAATTGGTACAAGGAAATATGCTTCTTTTAAATCAATAGTGGCCATAAAGCCATGAATCGGTAATAATTTAGATGCCGTCCGGTAGTCTTCCATTTTGAAGTGTAATTTTGAAACATAATGATTTAAGTTTTTTAAATTTAAAATAAATCTTTTATCACCATTAGACTTTAAGGATAAAAATGTTTTTGAAATAAACTGGTCCTTAGTAGGTTTGCAAGGGCTTACCGCACCTAATGTTAACAATTTTTGAATAGCTACAAACATGTCGACTTTTTCAGTCGCTGACATTGAAACGTAAGGTACATGAGTTTGTATCACGTTAGAATCAAACGGTATAGGAAAACCATTACGTATCCAATTTAAAATTACAGAGTTAGATGTTATGTTGAGCCAACAATCATAAAAATGAGATATTCTACCAGCGTGTTGTACCTGGGCTATTGGCGCGTCGCAGGTGCCCTCGACTTGTTCGCAGTGACCGAGTTCGACGTCTGCTGAGGTGGAGGTCGACGGCTCATGGTGCTGTTCGCCCTGTTCGGACCTCTCCGCCCCCCCCTGTTCTGTAGGAACCGCGAGGGGCCTGTCCAGTTTCCCTGGTAGGCACCTAGTTGTCGATATTGGTACTGGGGACGTGAATGAGATGTCGTTGGTTCTATCGCTGGGTTACCTTTCTGACCTTTTGGACCTTTTTTAATCGACATGCCTTGCTTCTCAATTGTTTTTGAAGCTTTTATTTTTTCCCCTAGTTTGTTGCCATATAACGTTTCGTCCCTTTCGCAATCTTGAACGACGTTTAGAAATGGTTTGGCTAATGCGTAATTGATGACGCTAATTCGCGATTGTGTTTCCTGATAGTGGAGATCACTCAGGATACGACATCCATCGCTCATAATCCTTATTGCTTCAATTTTGTTGTCACCCGTAAGCATTATTGTCAAAGCTCTATTTATGGCTGAGACGCCAGCACCCAATTGCTGCTGCTCAGCTTCCTTCCTCTTATCTCTATGACGAGATGCTTCAGATATAGCCGCCGAAACTTCGTTATTCAGTTTGGGTGCTTGAAGCAGAGTGCAGTTTTCAGGCACAAGATAGTCTTTGAACAACTTATCTTTAGCTTCCTTTGATAATCCCTTCTTGAGTATAGGTTCCCATCGCTGAGCTAAGCTGTGATGAATTTTATCTCCGAATTTTGGAGTATTGTCTGTTTCCTCTCCGAGTGCTATCAGTAGCTCTGGGTCAAGCTCTGGGCAGGTACTATCTTCCTGATCAGGAGTAGACGCTTCCGCGATCGGCATAGGAACGTCGTCAGGGATATCGTTAGATGCAACTTCAGTCGCCGTCGGATTTTCGTCTATACCGGGGGCGGAACGTAAGGATTCGTTATCGTCTGAAATGTATAAGACATAACGTTGAATTCCACATTTTTATTCTTTGTGTTAACTCACGGTTAACCGCTAGAATTGTGGATAAAACGGCTTTCATTCTTGTGGGTCATCATTTAGATTGTAATAATTATGTACATAATCGATTATAGTACATGCCATCGTGTTAACGCTCGGTTAACCGCCAGGCGAGATAATCTTACATGTGTTTGAAAAATCATAACCTTCGTGTTAACTCACGGTTAACCGCCGGGCAAAAAACCGTACTAAATGAATAGCACATGGTACACAGGTATCACAATATAACAATACGCCTGTAATCCTCGCAGGACTAAGTGGCGCCATAAAATAATTTATAATTGAGGGTACTTGTAAATACGATACATACCGGAATCAGATGAAGATTCAATTATGATTCTACGACGTTTACGTCTTCGTTCATCTTCCAGCTTCTTGATTTTACGTTGATAGTCTTCAATTTCTTGAGAATATTCCCTTTTCTTCGGCATTTTTTATAACTAGTTAGCGCGAGTGTGCTTGCTATCGTGCACGAAAAAAGAATGACAGTTTGACTAGTGGTGTGGTTATGGTTAGTAAAGAATCGATTTAATTGTAAAAAGTCGATACTTATATCGATTTTCATAAATCTCTGAAAGTGTGCATGTTATCTTGTAGATTAAAAGGACTACCTGGTTATAATATATCTGAAGAATGAAGCGAAGAAATATAATTTCTGTTGTTTACAGCTACGGAATTCTACTAGCTCAATTTATAGGAGTCTTGAAAAAGCGGTAGGTACTGTACTGGGGGCCAACCAGCACCTCTTTAAGCAGTATTATTTTGTGTTACTTCAGTGCGAGAAAAAGTGGAGCTTTAAAGGACGTCTAGCTCCATCTCTTTCCCACGCTCAAGTAAGAACAAAATAATACTGCTAAAAGAGGTGGTGATAGTTGATTGATTGGATTTAGATAGAATTGATAAATCGATGTGTCGAGTCTGGATTTGTGCCCGTTTGATACTCGTAGCAATAGGCTCGCCCCCTATTACATGGGACTTAAAAACATAACTGGCGAAATGTGGGAGTACTATTAGGACACCTCTGCCTAACTAACACTTCGGGGAAATACCGGCGTGATGTTATGTTATGTTTAAATCGATGTTCAGATTAAGAAAATTACTATGTAAACCCTCAGCCAACTACGACAAAAAAGTCATCTAAAAAGGTATAAACAAAACATCACCAGACAGACAAATTAAAAATCCGGAGTCACACGTAATCTGTATTCGATTATAATAACACGTTTTTAGATGACTTTTGCCGTAGTTGAATTTTATTTTTAAAACTTTTATTTTTATTTAAATTATTTTGGGGTTATAATATAATATATTTTTGAAATGTGCTAATTAAACCCTTTTAATTTGATACTTTATTTCTTCTAGAGGGCGCCATATTGAATTTAATGTGATGTCACATAACCGGCGGACGATCAAGACGGTTTCAACGATACCTCATTTGTCAAATTATGATCAAGAGTTTAGAAGTAACAGATGAGGATACATACATACATACCGGTCAAAATCATAACCCTCCTCTTTGATTCGCCGTAGTCGGGTAAAAAATAGATTTTAGTCTTTGTCTCATACACGAACGCGACTGAACTCAAGAGCCACATCATGAATTAATAGGCCTACTTAAAATAGTACAGACGCCAGCACGCCAACCTACTAAAATCTGTCAAATTTCTTGAATAGATTTCAATATGTTAAAGAAATATAGATTTCAACTCTATTCCTAAAGCATAAGGTTCAGGGTTCATTGAGAAAATTTTACAGTTTCGTGTAGGTTGATGTGCTCGCGTCTGTACTAAAAGTAACGCCTACTTAATTAAAATGCGTAAGTAGGTACCTACAACATACCACAGTTTATTAAAAAAAAGTCAACCGAATTACTCAACCATGATTAAATGCCACTTGAATTATGAAAAGTGAAAAGAAACAAAGAATGAATATTGGATAAGACATTAAAAGGTCGAAGAAACGTTATTTATGCAACATTTACGACGAACTTTATTATACGAGATATGAAATCACTTATTTAAATTAACTTTAATCGGATAAGAGATTGCCATTTTGCATAAAATACTTTCACACTTTACAATACTTTAATAAATTATTCTCCATTTTATTGTTTCAGAATAGGAAAGCTTCGCTTTTAAAAGATCTTGTCGGAGTTTAATTTGCTAAGCCAAATGGCTGGTGATTTCTGTGAACTCTTGTGAAAATAAAGCTTCGTGCAGACTAGCGCGACGCGACAGCGCGACGCCGGTTATTGTTATACCGTGAAGTTTTCTTGGAAATTGTATTGTTCGAGTCGCATCGCGACGTCGCGTCGCGCTGGTCTGAACAAGGCTTAAAAGGTTAAGTTCACACCTTTTATTTGCACAAGAGTTCACAGAAATCTAAGTTCTCTAGTTTAATAAAAATTATGCGAAATGTCAAGGGCAATAGATTCAATGAATTAAACAAAATACGACATAATAATTTATGTTTAACGATTCCATAGCAATCTGCATAGCCTTTTCTCAATTATGTTGGGGTCGGCTTCCAGTCTAACCGGATGCATCTGAATACCAGTATTTTACATGGAGCGACTGCCTATCTGACCTCCACAACCCAGTAACTGGGCAATGCGATAACCCTTGGTAGACTGGTTGTCATACTTAACGACAGACGGTTGACGGTTGTCAAGTTTATAAATGTTATAATGAAAATTATTTGGCCAAATAATAAGGCTTAAGAAAAACAACAAGTTTTAAGGCTCGTGCAGACCTGCGCGACGCGACTCGAACAATACAATTTCTAAGAAAACTTCACGGTATAACAATAGACGGTGTCGCGTCGCGCTGTAGCGTCGCGCTAGTCTGAACGAAGCTTTAGCCATCTACATAAAGCTAGTCGCACCGTTCACATTTAGCATTCATCAAAGGCACATTAATTTCCCCATCCACATCAGCACATGAAATAAAATAACAAATAACTACTGTTACGGCCTGAGCAAACAAAAACCGTCGATAAACCAATCAAGTACAGCTTCTGCCAATGACATTGTTTCGCATAAACTATGCCTCATTGAACTGTCAGCTTGGCATAAAATCATAAATTTCAATTTACTCTCTCACGAACAAATAACGCATCGGATTTTCGCACGTAGTGAGTAGTGACGTACCTAACTACCATTTAGTGATGTTCCGTTATTACTATTCGTGGGAGAACTAAACAAAGGCACTTTATTTAAATGTTGGGCCGAAACATCTTGTTGGCGTAAGCACTATGTATTCTGGCCATTCTGGGGCATCGCTCTATGCCAATTTCGTTCATGATTTATAAGGGCAAAATCAACTTATATTTTTTTAAGGAATAAGTATTTATATACCTACTACAGTAAGTTAACCTTTTAACACACGAAAATTGTATTATAAATGTTGATCTCCTGTCCTTTTTTTTTTTTTGGTTTGGATATCATCAAATGACTTCTCCCGCTCTGGGTGGAGCGGAAGGGCGTGTCAGACTCTTACTGACTAAAACCCACCCGTTTTCCTTCTGTTGCCTGTGCAATGTCAGGGGGCCACGGTATCCCTTTCGGACTTTTCCGCAACCCCGGCAGGCAATGGCCCATCGGACCCCTTCAGTTGCTGACATCTCTTTGAGACGCGCGTGGAACACAACGCGCCGTCGACCCGAGTTTGGTCCTTACCGAACGGCGAGCTACCCTGCTCACCGTCCGCAAGCCCGCGCTACGGTGGCGGGAATTGGCTATGGATTCCCGACGCCCAGGGCGTCTCCTCCTGCGGCGGCTAGGGGCGTGAGGGCGCGAATTTTGCCTCTCCCTCACGCGTTCCGCCTCCTCCTTCGCGAGCATTACTGCTTCGCAGAAGGAGGTGACGGCCTCCCATGCCCTTTCGCTCCGTACCATGGCCTGGACCAGGGCCGGACGCGAGAGATCCCCGTCACCGATCGCCTCCACGAGGACACGGCGGTGCTCTGCCCAAGCCGGGCAGACCTCCACCGTATGCTCCACCGTGTCCTCCGGGCGATCCACGCAGTAATGACACCCGGGCGTTTCCTCCCGCCTGATACCGAACAGGAATCTCCCGAAACAGCAGTGTCCGGTGAGGACCTGCGTCAGGCGGAAAGTGAGGACGCCGTGGCGCCTCTCTGGTCACTCCTCAAAGAGGGGACTTATCGCCGCAATAGTGGCGTGCCGAAGCTGATCTCCTGTCCTAAGATCACAATATTAGTAGCAAAATCGCACAAAAACTTGAATTCAGAATTACTTAGGTTAGGCTTTTAAATGACCTGCAGTAAAGTTATTTTTGGCGAATGACATCAGCCAACAGGTTTCCATACAACCTCTGTCAAATCTTTAATTTTGCATACGTTTAGAGAATTGCAATCAGCAGATTATGCAAAAAGAGGAGAAAAACAAAACTTCTTGGCACCTACTCGATTACTAAAACCATCGAAAAAAGCCGTAATACCCAAACTCGTTTTACCAGAAAAATAAAGATAGGTACATACTTAATAAATTATTTATTAATACCAACCTATTGCTAAAATATAAAACTTGAGTTAGACTTCTAGAAGTCATGACAGAATTATTTAAAAAAATCCAGATAATCAAAAAAGACCTCAGTTTCTAAACCATGAAAACAAATTGACGTGTCAAATAACATACCATTAAAATAGAACAATAGCAAAAAAGGTCAATACGGCTCGTTGTTCAAACAAAACCCCAATTACCAATACTGCACGAAGCTTTCACTTACAAAAATCGAAAGTTATACACACTAGGTATAACACACATCAGCGGTTCTGAACCTCCCTCATTTCACACGTGTCTGCGATTCGGTTCGAAAAATTCGCGACGCTAAAGTCTTCCTAAGCCTATTGTTCCGGCCTTAGATTGATGATCGCGTGTAGTACTTAATGGGAGCCTGCGTGGGAGAACGGGAATATGGAACATGTGAACCATGCTTTAAATGCAATTTAACTTTATAGTATCGTTCTGTTCTCATCGTAGTGAATACGATGCAGAGATATATCGTACTGATGCGGTCTACTTAATCACCTATGCGTTGGATTGTGAATATAGAGTTGTCTTGTACTGTCGTGTTTTGCAGGGAAGGCAGGTTGACGTTGTTTACTGAGACTGATTGATAAATATTGTTTTACCTATACACAAAATTCTCTCAGATCTTTACGAGAATTTATTCTTAAAGTTGGCAACGTCGCATAGCTGTGAAATATTTACATGTTTTGATTAATTTGGCAATATTACTGTATTTCCAAATTCAGAATACACGCTCTTATACCAAATACTAACACCAGACGCTTTAAAATTAGGCATTTAAAAAACACTAATGAACCAGCAAACAAAATATCCCATTCACCGACTGTATCCCAAAACGAAATACCAAAAAACTCATTATAAGGTGCACTAATGTTGCGAATCCAAGTTTTTACATCATACCTTCCCAGAAATTGCAAGGCCACGTATGAATATAAAGCCGCACCCATTCCTCTATCACATCTAACATCAAACAGTCGGCTAATGGCCAAGAGCCGGCAAACAAATGGACGAGATAGTGGGACAAAAAGTTCGTTGTCTCAAACTGGTTCTACAGATGTAAGGGTACCACATCCGGAGGTATGACGCATGTATCAAGTGTCTGTTGGCTTACGTGTACCTGGTGTGACAGTGAACTAACAAGTACAGTCATATATATCGAATTTAATATACCTACTTAGTAAGAAAATATAGACCCAAATGTTGAATTTGTAACTAGATCATGTAGCATCAAAACTACCTTGGATGTTCCATTAGTAAATTGAAGAGGGAAACTGTAGTCCATCGAAGATGAAACAGCATATTTGAATATGTATTATAGAAAAAAGATTAAAGCTTCAGACTTTTTTCTCGACAATATTGGCTTAGAAGACAAAAAAGAAACTCCAGTAAACGGTCACGTTTTCTTTAAAGGTAAAGTAACAATAATGGTAAACAACATGGTTGCATGAAACGAACATCAAACAGTAGCTGAAGAATAAAACAAGTTTACACTTTCTTCAAATAGAGTCATTCCAAACATAATGGAGCTAATCCAAAACAAAGTCATCGAAACTTCCCACGATTAGAAAGACCCAAGTTTTTTCATGAGACCAAAAGTACAGGCAAGATTAGTTCCTTCGCCGGGAGCCATCCCGCCGTGCTCACAATAATGATAGGGATCTAAGCAATTATGTTTAAGTATGAAATAACACATTCATAAAGGCTGGGTGCATGGAAACAGGTAAAACATTTAAAATGACGTCATGTTTCCTGCATGTCTCTGCAACTCGTTACTGATCTCAGCTTATTAACTGCTATTTTGAGCACGCCAAAACTAATGGAGGCTCTAAAATAAGGCAGAAACATGAGGAATCCGGGTTCTTGCTTATTTACTTAAATACAGTTGTTTTCGTTTTTTGTCCCATAAGTAAAGCAATGTTCACTAAGCAAAGCTCGGCGAACGAACTTTTGACAAAAAGAGATGAGTTTAAGAAATCAGCTGAAGCATCTTAAGTGGAGTGTTTCAAACTTTTTATCGAAGAACAATTATTAGCCAATGTTACAGGTAGGTACATAACTCAACATTGAAATTCTAATTGAAACTATCGAATTGAATAGATTTCCTTTCGTAACCAGCCGAAGTTAAGACACAACGTGACAACCTGTCACCAAATAATAAGCTCGATTATCATATTCTATATGGCGACATGTCAGACAAACACACATATTTGATTTTCGTATCGGTTTAATCAATTAATCAATCACTTAGACACGTCATTAAAAGACAACTTCAAGATAATTTTGATCATATTATTACGGAGTTCAAAAACACCTATCAGACAAAATCATTTTGATCGTTATCGATCTTAAAACCAGTTTTAAAGTGCCCAATTCCTAATGAGCCCTCAATGCGGCAATGAACAATTGCCCGAGACCCCAAAATTAGATAAGTATTGTTAAGTGCATTCAATTGCTGTTATTTAATTTTGGACCGATTATTTGCTCCAACGCCTGTCGACCAAACCCGTTAATGTCCACCGGTAAATGTTTTATTTCACAAAAAAGATTAGTCTCTGGTGCTATTGCTAAAGCTAGTGGTCGTTTATGTTTCTCAACAAAGAAATATTTCGCCTACAAAGTTGTTTCTTCACCATTGACAGTAAACATTGATAAAATAAGATCCAATTTAGGCCTGGACATAATAAGCCATTATAATCTATTCGTCATGTTTTACCTATAAAAGGTTTACATCACACTTTTAAGTTGCAAGTCACAATTGCAACATGGAGGTAGTAATCGGTGCTCATACATACATATCGATCTGGAGCAACTTTTATTTGTTTTGTGTTCAAGAGGCTGCACCGGTTGAGAGAACATGAAAAGAGTAAATATGACGGTGCTTTATTCCGTGTACGTGTTGGTTTTGTATCGCGTTTAACAAACAAAAGACGATTGACCGTGGTTCCGAGGATTCGGCGGTGCGGTGGTCAGGTTGGTGAGGTGAAGAGGGGGGAGTAACGACACGGTGCTCGGGCACATTCAAAGAAGCCGCAGGATAGACCCTGTGCGGTTAGTCGAGCCGGAGGAAATTCGATTTCGTCTCACTGAGTCTCACGGTACAAAAAATACAGCGAGTTTTAAAGTTCAAAGGCATCATTATCAGTATTGAATACAGTCTCCAAAAACATGACTAAATTATTCGCGGATGTGACATGAATCATCTTAAGTAAGTTCAAAACTTACGAAATCATTGACTCACGTAAGTAGGCTTTTCGGTTAATCAGCGCAAGCTTTTATATATCCGAAAAGATATGTATTAAGTGCTACCTGGCCTACATGGCTAAATCCGATGGCTAGTAAAAAAAACACATGCAATAACTAACATAGAATCGCATGTATGCTGGAAGAAATTTCTTAAGAAATAAGCAGTACCTTTGTACTCATAATTATGATTATGTCTTATCTGTATCTATTTTTCTGTGTACATAAATAATAAATAAATAGAAGTTAAAATTTATTTTATACGTAATAAAAACATTTTTCGAATTTATCTAGTGAAACGTAAGATGACCGAAGCCATGTCTCGGATTCATGGCAACGACAAGCCATCGTTCCTGCCCGCTGAGCCGCAAACGTCATTCGTCGTCAGCGTTAATTGAAAGATTCCCGTTGTTTTGTGAACTCTAATGACACGTAATAAAGACGTTCAATGATAAAACAAAAAGATTGGAATCCCAAAACAAAGATTGATCGAGCGGAACAGTTGGGCAACGACTAATTACATTCTTTGAGACCGAATTGGGAAATGGACCAGGTGTATCTTCGGTGAATCAGTGCGCTTTATTTTAACAAACGGTCGAATACTATGTAATCTGATTAATGTAGCCATTATGAAATTAGTTACATTATTGTTTCCAAGCTTTTTATAAGCTCTGAATATATAAACAATTAAGATAACACGTCCAGATTCTAACAAATAACTATTATTTCTAAACATAGTGATCATGACAAGAATTACATTCACGAGTTCATGACAAATCATAAAACCTAATTAATCACATGCAAAGGTAATAAACCACTAGCAATGGACATTGCATGCCTTTGAAAGTTGAATAACGAGCTGCCTTTTGATGAGAACAAAGGGGCGCAACACACTATGAGCTCAAGGCATTAATTAAGGCACAAAAATGTCATTATGACCACTGGATTCCCACACAAAGATTTTAACAAAGCTTTCCAACAAGTTACGTTCAAAAGAAGACTGTGTCATTTTCTATTGCCACTCGGACACTTATTTATTGTGCTGGAAAAATGTCCGCAGGATACCCGTGCGTCAATTACATCTCTCGATGGAACACCTATACAAACAGGATGATGGTCCAATCAAAAGGCATGTGACGCTTAGTTGTTAGAACGAGATAGCCATAGTTAGATTCATGTGCCAAGAAAAGAGATGGCAAATGTTGCTGAAGCAGCAGTGATAGGTACCATCCGTTGCATCACGAGCCTAAGTGACAGTTCAAGTTTTTTATTGGTCAGTAGAAAATAAACGCTCAGTAGGGTTTAATGTCTTCGGGGACTAATGGTTGTTCGTACTTGCGGTACCAGTAATGATTCAAGCCGATAATAAAGCATTCTAAAAGACTGAACTTTGCAAGAAGAAAGGCTATTTAAAGGCAAAAAATATCTGCTCAAAACGTAGCGCACAATAGCGCCGCGTGAAACGTTTGATAATGAAATAATTGGTTTCTTCTTTATTAATTTAAGATATGAAAACTTTATTTACTAAATTTATTTATCTAGCAATATAAGATTTTTTTTTGGCTACCATACCATATAGTACGTACAGTAGAGTAGGCCAAAGAGTCTTTTGTTTTGCACCAATGAATCTGAACCGCGTTCAAGCTGTTGAATCCTTAAAGTACTTTATTTTATATGATTACCCACCCTTATTATTATTAGTTTATAGTTCTAAACCATTTTTAGGGTTCCGTAACCAAAGGGACTAAGACTCCGCTGTCCGACCGTCTGTCACCAGGCTGTATCTCATGAACCGTGATAGTCAGACAGTTGACATTTTCAAAGATGATGTATTTCTGTTGCCGCTATAACAGCAAATACTAAAAACAGAATAAAATAAATATTTAAGGGGGGCTCCCATACAACAGACATTCTTTTATTGCCGTTTTTATAGATAACTAGCTGCGCCTCGCGGTTTTACCCGCATAAGTTTCGATCACGTGGGACATCGGGAATAAAAGTATCTTATGTGTTAATCCAGGTTATAAACTATTTGTGTGCCAAATTTTATCTAAATCCGTTCAGTAGTTTTAGCGTGAAGAAAAGACAAATATACACACTCACAAACTTTCGCCTTTATAATACCTATTAGTGTGATGGTACGGAGCCCTTCGTGCGCGAGTCCGACTCGCACTTGGCCGGTTTTTTTTATTTTCAAGCACAATAAATTCTAGTACCTTACATAACAATGGTAATGTCAACGTGACTAGCGAAACAGAACTATTCTCGGTGGAAAAAAGAACCTTATAGGTAAGGTACCTGCTTATTTGTCTTTTTATTAGTAGGTGTCAATTCAATAGCATCTTAGAATTTAAACACTTGCACGCT
This sequence comes from Xanthia togata, assembly GCA_963853775.1. Classification (NCBI taxonomy): domain Eukaryota; kingdom Metazoa; phylum Arthropoda; class Insecta; order Lepidoptera; family Noctuidae; genus Xanthia; species Xanthia togata. The sequence goes on along the minus strand of OY970801.1, from coordinate 17,179,737 downwards.
ATACATGTGACGGGGACAAGGCCAGAATAGTCACGAAGAAATAATATTATTTCTTTAGTAGAAAAACCACAGCAATTATTTTGTGATAGGTTAACTTTAAAGGTCAGAACTTCAGAAGGATTAAATACGTAGGTACCTATGTTTTATGATTATTTGATGATTTTTATAAATAAGAAAATATTAGGCAACTGGCACATTTTGAATTTTATGCAGTAAACTTTTACGTGTACTTTTTCCTTAACTTTACTGCATAACATTCAAAATTATCAATTGCATAAAGCTTCGTGCAGACTAGCGCGACGCGACAGCGCGACGTGACACCGGTTAATGTTACACAGATAAGTTTTCTTAGAAATTGTATTGTTTGAGTCGCGTCGCGTCATCACTTCGCGCTGGCCTGCACGAGCCTTAATACGTATTTCTGGAGTTGTCGATTCGCCCTACAAATAAATTAAATTCGTGCGAATCGCCTCAAGACATAATAATTAATTATTATTTGAAAGTGTCGATTCGCCCGTTTCAACAATAACAACAATTTATCAACCATTATGCCACATAAATAGCGAAATGTGGTCCTACGATAGGGTAAGTAAACCTCTGCCTAACCCTTCGGGGATTACCGGCGTGATGTTATGTTATTTTGTAATGCAAGAAATGAGGTTCAAAGATTCATCTTTAAGCTTCGTACTGACTAGCGCGACGCGACACCGGTTATTGTTATACAGAGAAGTTTTCATAGAAATTTTATTGTTCGAGTCGCGTCGCGCCGTCCGCGTCGCGCCGGTCTGCACGAGCCTTTACCTGTACTAGGTATCTAAAGAAACTGGTAGCGTAGGCTTTTTTTTTCTAACACACCGTATATTTACACCAACTGTGGTAGCTTGGCTAAGGATGCGTGTTCCTACAAACAGGATCTCATTCGACTTGGACGCGGGTAGTCAGAATCTTACTACAAGTAGTTAATTATTGTAATTTGCTTACTTATGGCGACGATAACAGAATTTTAATGATTTTATACTGAAGATCACGTCTAAACGAGTAGTGTTAATGATTTAGATAAAAAATATGTTAAATTATAGCATTTTCTTAAAAACTGAATACAGATACATGACATAAACTCACGCCTTCTTCCCAAAGGGGTTGGCAAAAACTACAGAACGCCACCTGCTACGATCCTTACATACTCCTTTTGCCTCGTTTACGTTCATACATCTGGTCATACACGCACGCCGGTTGCGAGCATAACTTAATTATGAATATTTTAGATTATGTTTATATTACATAGTGAAATTAATTTGTAAAGTTATGTCAAACGCGGATAAAAACTGAGAACCACACAAAATCTAAGCGTATTTTTCTGAAACCTTCACCATTTAAAAGATCCTTTTCTTTTAAATTAATAATGCGTCTAATTTGGGACAGCGCTCCTTGATGGGCGAGTCATATTACTGGCTGGACGTACGACGCGTTGCGTGAGCTCAGTACAGAACACGCAAGCTAACCACTCAAGGTCACTGGCATATATCTGCGTCTTAACCCTAATACTTAGTTTTGCCCACGGTTTTGCCGGATTCAGAAAAAGTCCTTAGGGCAAAAACTAAAACTATACTCACACTCACTGAGGGAGGTAAATAGGTAACGCGCGGGATTCATTCTCCTTCTTAAAAAGTAAACATCAAATCTGGCTATCCTTTTCCCTATTATGTTAGGGTCGTCTTCCAGTCTAACCGGATGCAGCTGAATACCAGTATTTTACATAGAGCGACTGCATATCTGACCTCCACAACCCAGTTACTAAGTAACACGGTACCCCTTGGTAAGACTGGTTGTCAGACTATCCCTACTTCTTAAAGTAAGTAGGTTTTATTACTAAATCTGGCGAAAAACGACTATATTGGATCCTGATTGCAATCTATTTTAGAATCCACTGCTGGACGTCCAACTAGCAGCGCCCTGCGGTTTCACCCGCATAAGTGTCAATCCCGTTGGAATATCGGGATAAAAAGTATCATATGTGTTAATCCAGGTTATAATCTATCTGAGTGCCAAATTTCATCCAAATCCACTCAGTAGTTTTTGCGTAAAAGAGTAAACTGTAACATCCATCCATCCTCACAAACGCATAATATTTATAGTACAAACGCGACCTACCATTACCCTACTATTTACTTATTTTCTTGAAACCAATACTTATTTCCATTTTTTATTCTGATAAAACGAAATTATTTATTAATAATTAAATCATTTACTTTAGTAAAAGTGTGGTCGTCACCACTTGGTGCCCTCGCACCGTGTTGAGGTCGACTACTATCTAGAGTACATTCCTACTGGCTGTCAGCCGTTAATATTATTAACAGATCATTTAGCACATAAATAAATTATTATTGATCATGATACTAATAATATAAATGATCTGAGTAATAATAAAAGTAGCAGGGGAGGATCGGGAGGTCAAGATAATTAAATATTAGTTTTGTCAGTTTAAAAATAGAAAACATGCTTATAATTAATTAGCCTAATATGGTCCCGCTGCTGGCATTTTCTCGGTGAGAGGGAGTGGGTAATCCACCACGCGGGCTCAGAGCGGGTTGGTAGATGTCACAAGTCTTCGATATTTTTGGTTCAAAGACATGCAGGTTTTTTGACGATGATTTCCTTCACTATTTTGAGAGCAGTGGTGATGAAATAATTTACACAAAGTAAAACGCCTGTCTGAGTTCGAAGCTACGCCCTACAACTCGCCGTTTCCTATTAGCGTAACAAAATCCTATTATAGCGTAATTCGATGATGTCATAACCTCATAACTAAAAAAAATTGTACCCACTTTCAAAAAATTCCATTTTGGTGGTATTCTGAAAAATATTCTGTCAATTTCATTGTTATAGTTGTGTAATCCTTTGTTAGTACTCGTAACAGCTATTTTAGAGATAGAGAGTTCTATTCACATAATAGTACAAATATTTATTTCCGCAATAATAAGTGATCAAACGAACTTACCTGTTGTGAAGTTCGATCATTATTATACGAAGGGCTTCGTTCGAAGATATAACATTTACAATGCAGCTTCGTCACGTAGTCGACAACCATACGCATATTTAGAGCTGAAAGCAAAAACTAAACGCACAAGTATAGCTACTACACTCTATAAGTCATCTGTCATTATTTTAGAGTAAGAAGAGAATCTCAATTTTTCTGGGGTAGGGTAGGGAGGGTTCCTTATATCTTCGAACGAAGCCCTTCGTATAATAATGATCGAACTTCACAACAGGTAAGTTCGTTTGATCACTTATTATACTTCAGGCTTCGTTCTCGATATAACATTTACAATGCAGATGTTAAGAGATTATGAGGAAAATTGAGATTTCCAATATGAAATTATAAATAAATCGTATTTCAATAACATATTAAATCTTTTAGTTTTTTGGATACAAATGACATAATAAAAAATAATAGATAAAGTCTCATTCATCTTAATAACGGACTTATTATCCAACTTATAGACAAGTTTTAATCAAATATCTATAGATAAACAATATACCATTATAGATAAATAATCAAATTATTCATCCTATTATTGAACTTGTCAAATTTTGTTTTATACTTTTTTAATAAGATACCAATATAAGTAGATAAACAATCAAATTATTCATCTTAATATTGAACTTCTGGTCTAATTTAGATTTATACTTTATAAGGTACGTTATAATGATTATTCGCATTAATAATACTCAAGTATTTTGTTCAGTATTAAGCACAGCATGAGTAAATTCGTTTGAATTATTGACAATTGCTCTATTAAAGTCTACCGAAAGGTGAAAGAGCTATTTGTCTAGCCTGACGTTTGCCATTATTACATCGAATGACGCTCCCTTAGCGTTAGTATCTACTCGTAGTGGATGTCGAGGTATGTCTAGTACTATGTCCTGAAAAAACACTAATATCTATGATGCAAACAGAGAGTTGGTATAATACCTATATTATAGAAACCAAATGATAGAGGTGGTGGTGAGAGAATGGTAGAGGCAGAAACTGGTTTGTGGGGGCTTATACAATGAAGGTATTAAGTGAGTATTATTTCCTTCCAATGCCCTGAGTACCTACCTATAGTTAATGTAATCACATAATGTACTAGCTAGACTTTCGGACTTTTCAAAGAAAGGTAATAAAAAAGGTTCAGTTGGCTGTGACCAGGACCCAGGACCAGACCTGCATGATTTACTGTGCAGTTAGGTATTTTTATAATTATTTAAAAAAAAGTCAAAGTTTATTTTTAAAACATTTAAGACTTAACTTGGGGTCCCAGCTAGTTTCATACTTGGCCCCATAGAAACCTTTAAGTAGGTAGCCTCTTGATTAGGCATGAAAATTGCCGTCAATATTGCGAAAGTTGCCAAAACTGCCGGGAATGTTTCCAAACTTGCCGGCAACATTGGCAAGAAACGTGTAAATTGAAAACGTATTTTATTTTATATAATTGAATAATAGGGTAAATTTGCGGTTTGCAGGGTGCTAGTTTTTATCCTTACCTGCATTATAAAACCGAAAATTTTAGTTTTTGCATTAATTTTCTTATTGATAAACTAAAGAAAAGAAACAGGCTATCCACGATACTTCATTGGTGATGAAACCATAACTATTTTAGAGAAATCATATTTTTTTTCTACTTTCTTTTATCCAACCACACTTGTATGTAAGAAAGTATATACATGTATATGTTTATACATATACTTGTATATAAAAGAGTCAAACCTTGCAAGACGATTTGATCAGCAACTACAAGTTGACGTTTCTGACTACAAAAAAGGAGGTTCTTTATTCGACCCGCATGTATGTATGTTTGTATGTAGGCGTTTTTCTTAAAACCTACTGATCCGATTTTGAAAATTCTTTTGAGGGCACGATTTGTCAAGTGGCTAAGCGACTAGTGTGAGGTAACGTACCAACGTAGTATTCAACATTTAAGTTATCGTAAATCAAAATAAGGGTACCTACAAGAGGTAATGTGAACAAAAAAAGTGAAGTATCTGGGTAGTTCTGCATATTTCTTTAATTTTTAGTTGAAGGAGATTTTGATTAAAAAAAATTCACTTAAGTATTTATTTTATTAGGGGTTAAAGTATCAAATTGCCGATTAGTACTGAAAAATTGAAATTCGTTTTTTTTTAATTTAACTTATTTATTTAATCAAAATAATTACCATTATTATCTATACATTGCTGCCATCTAATGGGATATTATAGGAATAATAAATAATAAATATATTATATAATAGGAAGGTCATTTATGCCTTAGCGATAGAACTCTCGTGATCTAGATTCGACAAACTGTGTGAAAGCATTTTGTACTGCCTCCTGAGAAGAAAACTTTTTATCACGTAGAAAATTGTCCAAATCACGAAAAAAAAATGATAGTCCGTTGGAGCAACGTCTGGCGAATACGGAGGGTGACGAATGGTTTCTAATTGCAGTTCCTGTAGAGTTAAAACGGTTTCTCGTGCTGTATGAGGTCTCGCGTTATCGTGGAGATGGTGAAGATCGATTCATGAGTCGGGGCTGTTTCACTGCTAGTTTAGCTATGAGTGTTCAGAGTTTTACTTAGCAGTCCCCCCTCTCCAAACGCAACATTGATATTGCTAGCTGTTTCTGCCGCGTTAGTTCCGCGTCGGAACTCGTATTAAAAATAACTCGAATTTTCGAAGTATCCATCTTTATTGTCTAAGCTGAATAAAAAAAAACAACTGAAAGTCGATAATCGAATTTTGCACATTTTTTGAAAGAAGAACTTCATAGGTAGGTACTCGTACCATGTGAAAAAGTTTCACTCAAAAATCTCAAACCATGAAGGTTCTATGTCAATTCGAAGTACCTATTACAATAAACCGGAAATTTCATACTTTAACCCCTATTATATCCATATTATTATAGTTTTCTGTATTTTCATCTTCCGATTCATCCATAATGTAATCGTCATCTGCTTCAGAATTTTCAATGTTCTCGCTGTCTTTTTATTTCCGTCAACGAGCCCTAAATTTTTTCTTTCATCAATTTTGATCAATCAGTTTTGACAACTTTTCAATCAGTTTTGACAACTTTTCTGGTGTTTAAGTTTTTATCAAATGTCTGTATATTATTTGATTTTTAAATAATTACATTCTTAACGTTAAATTTGGTAGACAGCAGACACAATACATCTAAAACTCACGTACTCTCCTAGACCAATCAAACGACCCTAATCTCGGTAGATTTACGAATATCAGAGCGTAGATCCTATGACCACCTTCTAACTCCATCATCAGGCTGGCACAGTACTATCATAATATTGCGTTATCACCAGACTGACATAAGTATTTATAATTTCAACACTATCAGACTTCAAGAAATAGATGAAAATCGATGTTAATACAAACAGATGAATTTACTTAAAGTAAAGTCCAAAAAAATTACAAAAGAACACTACACAGTTGTATGATTTAAATTTATTTAATTCGGTATCAATACCCTCTGTATTTGTTTATAAAATTTATAAGTGAAATTCTCAAAAAACTATGGGTTCAGCTATCACGAAGTTACCAGTGTCTTATTTTAACTTTATCTTCACATATTAGCATTGATAATTATAAATTAAGTATAATTAACAATAAACCATACTGGCTTACTAGTAATACGTATAATTACACCATTACATAAAACTTCATGAGCCCATAAACATTAAAAATGGCATTTGAAAAAACCTATGTAATCTGGCAATTTTGGCAACTTTCCGGCAATATTGACGAATATTGCCGGCAATATTGGAAACTTTCCTAGTAAGTTTCGGAAACATTCGGCAATTTTCATCCCTACTCTTGATGCGGTCATAACCCCCATGTTTGAGTCTACTGCGATAGCAAGAGCTGACTTAAGTTAATTTAAAGACCCCATACAAGGCCCTAATCTTGAATTGCTTGGTTAAAAAAAAAAAACAAATAATTTTGATTTAGATTGGTACCTATAGATGTTGTAAATGGTAAGTACTTTGTTTTTGACAAATGGCCCACCATAATTTATAGGTAAAATTGTATTGTTCCATGGTATTATTTGAAAGAGAACTTAAATTAACTACAAAAAAATGAACTTAGATAGCTAGTCTTAGCCCTGCCTTCCGGATAATATCCCGGTGGAGATGTAGAGGGTGATTCTGTCAGGCTTATGACGGCTAGTATGCCATAACCATAATGCCTGTCAATTTTCCATTCTTAATTTTTTGTTAATATCTTAATAATAGGCAAAATGGGCACAAAAACGCGTAGTAAAAATGTAGTTTGACCAAGACATGGTAATAGCATAGACTACAGTCGATGCATCAGGGCCGGTTTTCAGGATATGTAAGATTGACGTTTTTGCATTAATTCTTGAAGTAAAAGTCAATACCTATCAGGTTGACCAAACTGATTAAATGAGTCACAAATTGTACTGGAATGTGGAGGTATTTATTTTCTACTTTATGTCAGTATTGGCTGTATTTAAGAAGCAAATAGCCAAGTTGCTTCATGTAAGAAGCAAATAGCCAAAGTTTATCTTCACACCATTGCTAAATAGGCTTCTGGCAAAGTTATTTAAATGTAGGTACTGAATACCTCCCATTTGGTTAATATGGCACTTATTATCAACATGTAACAATATATGTGAATATCGTATATTTTTAACACTCATTTTTAAGGTAAAAATATGACAAGTTGTTCTAGATGATTTATGTGATAAGTACTTATAATTTTTTAGTCTCTTTCCAGAATCCATGAACCATATTATCATTACAAATGGCACCCCACCCACTTCTTGACCTGTAAATATTTCCGAATCATATATTGAGTATGCAATACTTTTTATGTGTAAACTATTGATATTATCAGCCCACTGCTGTAGATCTAGTTTAATATCTGGGTGAATGATAATCTTTTTATCAGCCTTTACTTTAAAGTAAACCATGATATTTATGATTATTATGGTGTAATAGTTTTGTGGTCTAACAGTTTTGTGTTAAGCCAAACATATGTACTTGCCAGGTATCAGGCATGTGGCAGTCAATGTTCCTATTAACTGAGTACCTATGGTCTAATTAACTACTTTTTTTTTTTTTTTTTTTTTTTTTTTTCAAATCTGGAATTTTGGAAATTGCAATTGTTTCATTAACATTTTTCCAAACATGTTTTATAATCAGAATCAATGCACAAGAGGTCATCAAAGTCTTGTACTGATTTTTAAATTGTTTAACCACAGTTCTCATAATCTTAGAGAACACATAAGGTGCAGAACACAAGACATATGGGGATGCATTAAATCTGTATAATTTCTCATGCTCAAAGCATCAATACTTCCGGTGAACTGGATTACTATTTACCATTAGATAGCATTCTTTTAAATCAATAGTCTCCTGTAGAAATTACAGAGCATTCTTATTACTGCAGTTACAAATTTGTTAGCAGGCTTAAGGTTTATAATAAATCTTTTGCTATCCTTCAGTTTTTGGAAACAAAACACTTAAGGTGCAAGGAGAAATTGCACCTAATGCCAGCAGATTATTAATGGCGGTATGCATATCAGGATCATATAAAATATCATTTTATAATGACTGTTGAGATTGTGACTTTTATGGTGTGTCAATAAAAGGTATTGAGTATCCATTGACATGTTTCAATATTGAAACATCATCAGATGCTTTGCCAACAAGGTAAAAAATATTTAATCTTCCAGCATGACTAACTCTAGTATCGAGCACGAGTCTTGTCCTGTGGGGCTTTGGGCTTTGTCACAGCATGCGGTGGCTGGTACTGGTTGTATTGTTCTTTGATATTTCCTTGCTTGATATGAGAACTGTGGTTTCTTGTGTCCCAGCCTCAAATTTGTCCTCTGTTGGTTGTATGTGTGTAACCAAGTGAACCACTTAAGTTTCCCTGACGGGTTGTGGTAAAAGTAGTTGGCTTGTTTATAGATTGGCCTGTTCTTTGGTAAGCTTGTAGGACTTTTTATCTTTTGAAATAGGCTGTTACCATGAAGGTAAGATTACAATAAAGGTGATTATCTGTTTCTAATTATTTGACAATATCTAAGCATTTTTGGCCAGGACGGGGAAAATAAGGTTTTTTCCGCGGTTTTGATTGAGTGAAGTGTAATTCTGTTAACATCCTTCTAGCGTCACTGAGCTGGTTGATCTCTATCATTATTATTGTTGTTGATTAACATAGATAATGCAACACCTAAAATGGTGAGTCCCTTCTTCAAAATTGTATTTCAAATACAGGTTAAGTCGTTGTTTAATGCTCATTTGTATGCATATTAATGCATCAAATCCCATAATGCTTGCAGCATATCCAGGGATAAAACATTAGTAGGTGCAGTGTCTAGCACAGGTGCTCGGTCAGGCTCAGGTAGAGCGTCAATTACAGTCATAGCTGTATTAGAGTTATCCGGATTTGTGTCAAATAAAACTGGTGGTTCGACACAGTCATCAAGTACCTAGATATCTGCAAAAAGATAGATTTGACCCCGACAATGTACCATAATATACATACCTAAGCGTAGCCTCTCGGACTATACTATTAAAATAGGTAAATGATAAAACTCGTGCGTTTATCTCGTAAATGCCCCGAATTATTTGTTCTCGCCAATGCATCTCGTACATTACCCGCGAGGTACAATAAATATCGTATACAAACCATGTAAGATACTTAGGTTTTACTGTATAAAACTTTTAAGACAATGATAAAACTCGTGCGTTTATCTCGTAAACGCCCCGAATTATTTGTTCGCGTCAATGCATCTCGTACATTACCCGCGAGGTACAATAAATATCGTATACAAGCCATGTAAGATACTTACGTTTTACTGTATAAAACTTTTAAGACAATGATAAAACTCGTGCGTTTATCTCGTAAACGCCCCGAATTATTTGTTCGCGTCAATGCATCTCGTACATTACCCGCGAGGTACAATAAATATCGTTTAAAAGCCATGTAAGATACTTACGTTTTTACCGTATAAAACTTTTAAGACAATGATATAACTCGTCCGTTTATCTCGTAAACGCCCCGAATTATTTGTTCGCGTCAATGCATCTCGTACATTACCCGCGTGTTACATTGTTTTATCTTGTGAAGAAAAACTGATGAATCGGTGTTGTACCGGTGTCGTTTCATGTAGTCTTCGGATTTTTTGAAGATAATATTCTTTTCCTTTTGTTTTCGTTTCGGCATGATAACTTATGCCAACTTTAAACACACTTTAAACTAGTTTTAAACACTATAATTAATATTCTTTGGGAATTACAACGTATTGGTTGCCGCGCAAACGTAAAGAATGACAGATGACTTATAGAGTGTAGTAGCTATACTTGTGCGTTTAGTTTTTGCTTTCAGCTCTAAATATGCGTATGGTTGTCGACTACGTGACGAAGCTGCATTGTAAATGTTATATCGAGAACGAAGCCTGAAGTATAATAACAACACTGAAAGGAAAAACATTAGATCAGATAGTATAACTTAAAAGAAAAACATTAAAAAAATATTATCTATAAAAAGCAAGAAACAATTGTATAGGTACGCAATCAATAAAATACAGCTTTGTAAGAATATGTTATTCAAGAGTCGTAATCATCAAGATTTCTGTCGGAAACACATTAAAGCTTCGTTCAGACTACCCTACGAACAATACAATTTCTAAGAAAACTTCACGGTATAACAATAAATAACCTGTGTCGCGTCGCGCTAGTCTGCACGAAGCTTTACGTAATTAGATAGCAGGTTATTAACTATCTGTGTGATAAATTTCATTCTAAAGGCTCGTGCAGACCAGCGCGACTCGACTCGAACAATACAATTTCTAAGAAAACTTCACGGTATAACAATAGCCGGTGTCGCGTCGCGCTAGTCTGCACGAAGCTTAACATGGATGTCTGACAACCAGTCTTTACCAACGGGTGTCGTACACCCAGTAATCTGGGTCGTGGAGGTAAGATAGGCAGCCGCTCCATGTAAAATACTGGTGTTAGGTACTGGAAACCGACCCCAACATAGTTGTGAAAAGACTAGGCAGATGTTGATAAAGGGTTTCAGAATTGTCAAAATTCTTTCCCCCATTGACGACAGCTATGAACACATCAGGGTACGCAAATCCTTACCCTGTTTTAGGTCAATTAGATTTAAAACCTGAACTAAAAGAAAAACTAGCTCAAGCAAATATATTCCTTCAAAGCACCTGACTCTAATGAATTATGCATCAGGGAACTACGAAAGCTTATTTAACTGGTACACTATGAGAAAGTTAAGAAAACAACGTATAGTGCATTTCATAACACTAGTTAGTTGACATGACGATATCGACCACCACCTACAAAGTCGGCTTCTCGATTATGACCATTATGACCCTATAAGTTAGAAATAATTTATCAGCTAAACTAAGGTAGCCATTGTCTCTATATTAGGTTTAAGTTTCGTAAAATATTTAGCTTGGAGTCACGAGAGTTGTATTGTGATAGAAGTGACAGATTTCTCGCTCGTGTTGACATAACGGTACGGTTTGATGCAAATTGCCAACACCGAAGCTAACGCCTTTAGAATTACAAGTGTGCATGTTGTCATGATCATTGATGGTCCATTGCAAAAAATGTGTGACTAATTCGATGCAGAGAACCCAACACGTCTTTACCAGTTACCAGTTAAACGTGACCTTGTTGGATCAAGCAAAGCGGCAGCTGCAAAAGCAAAAAGAACACTGATAGCATCAAATGACAGCAATGTTCTACGGTAAACTAGAATCTCAAATCTACTACTCAGTGCGGTTGCCCTAGTAATGGAGCAGGCACGTTAGCATAAAGAAGCTACTGACAAGATGCTTGTCAGTCATTGCCAGTGAGCCTTGCCCTTCACTCACTCAATCATAAAAAAATAAACATACATAATCACCTGTCACTGTCTCTGTAGCATGTAAGAGCTGAATGTGGATATACCATGCCCATCACAAACATTATCTGTAGCTAACGCCAATCAAGTAATATATTAACGCGCAAGAGAAACCGCCAATGCAGATCCACAATTCACTTTTACGTCTTAAAAGCTTTCTACAACCAGCCATACACCCATGCTTAGTTTCTCAGTCAGAGTTCTTAACCCTGACAAACAGTAAAATGCCAAATGCACGTTAGATGCAAGTGTAGACATAAATAACGGTGGTACAGTGCTTCATGTAGAGGTATTAACATTATTCGACCTCGTCAGCCAAAGGTAAGCCGCTCCCAACACACGCCGTGTTCTAAGTATTAGATTTATTGTTGCAGTTGAAATCAGAAGTCGTGTCTTGTTGCATAGCCATTATTCCGCTACACGTTATTTATCTACGGATAATTTCTTAATGGATCGATTAGAAGTATTGACGAACGAAATATTCAAGTCATCGAAGTTATTTTACTATGAGGATGATTTATTGCAATTTACATCAAATTATAACTTCTAGGCTTCCGAAATTCTGGAAGACTCAACGATGAAGATAAAAGTATATTTTAATTTTCACTCAAGATTACAAGGCAGAATTAAAACGCGAAAATGCCACACTTAATTGTTTCCTAGAGCATTTGCAGTAGAACACACTGCAATAATAATCCCTTAAGCTCATTATTGCAATAGGGATGATGCCTGGGTCAAAAAAAAGAAATTCTATTTAGTCCGTCAGTCAGATAATAATAAAATATTAGACACGTATTTTTTGCTTTATCATATTAATGAAAAATGACTTAGATACAACGCATTAAAGTTCGGGAGTGGGGGTTGATACGTCACAAGTATGGATAAAATCTACATACAAGTGACGTCATGGCACATTATAACTCAATGTATCGCCGTAATCTTTTGATAACGTAAAAAAAGAAAAAATACGTGTGCGTTATTTTTTCATAATCTACATTACGGACAAAAAACATTTTTTTAGTCATCATCCCTATTGTAAGGCACAATAATAAGGATTACAATTCCACAAATCCTATGGATAAAGCCACAGAAGCAAGAATTTCGCAACAAAACAAGCAGCTACCCGTGGTTACGGACTAATTACCCAATTTGTCACCCCGGGTCCCATAATTTGCGTGTCCAAACATGCACACAGTCATGCTGTATTCTCATACCTGTCACATCAGATAAATGAAGTCCTACGTGCCTTAGAAAAGGCTGTTAGACACGGCCTTACATTCCTCAACAGGTTAGATTAGTGTGCTTCAAGCTCAGATAAAACAATGCGATTGTGACATGCCATGATGTTTGAATTGGAGATAATAAATTGTGAGTATGGAGGTATTTGAGACTGACGTGGTTTCTGCGAATAATTTGCATTGTTTAGCCATTATTGGAGTCTTGTTTCCTAGTGTTAGTTGAGCTAATACTTTCTGGGATTGAAAAAATACATTTATTTTCTTGAACATTCTTCATTCGACCTTTTTCTAAAATGTTCAGATTTTATACGACAGTAGTGTAATAAAAATTCCTTCTCTAGAAGTTAAATATTCTTTATTGATATTTGCTTTTACTTCAACGTCTGAAGTACCAATTGAAATGCCTCGGTAGGAAAGTACCGCTTTAACAGAGACAAGAAGACCTCATGGGTCCTGTCTATGCGCAATAAAAATACCCATCTTATAATAAGGCCACGTAGTAGCCGGCTACACTGAGTGCCGTTGCCATTTCAAAGATATTCGAAAAAGGAATTCGATTCTTTAGAATGTTAGGAGCATTTATCTTACGTCATGTTAAAGTCATCGTCATGACATTCAATTGACGTGTGCTTGCGCGCATGTTTTTTTGTTAATATTTCTTGCTGACTTGACGTGCTACGGTGCTATGTAGTTATTATTATCGACTTACTTAAGTAACTACTTATTTTATTTTATGAAAATGGTTGAATTTATTTCTTGGGTTTCGATTCAATCCACGATAAGCGACATAAATGGAGATTTGTGGAGTCCATATCCTTCGATAATATCGTTGAAAGTTATTACTGGACCGCGTAATATCTGTAATGTATGATGTGATCATGTGATATCAGCTTTAAGTCATCGTGGAATGTCAATAGTAATTGCTTGGAAATTATGAAGTTAGATAAAGGTATTATTATTTTTATTATCTTCTTGGTTATTATTGGTGATTCGTAGAACAAAGCCTACACCGAATACTGTTGCTATTTCAAACCATCAAACTCCTGCTCTTAGATAGTTAGATACCCCATGCTTTTGGAGTCGACGCAGTAATTCGAAGACGTGACATCTACCTACCCGCACTGAGCCCGAGTGGTGGATTACGGCCGACTTCCTTTCATATTTTCCTTTCATTCCTTGAGTTGTATTGCAATATGTGGTTAGCTAGCGACCTCGACAATCATTTATTTTACCTCTATGGTCCTAGTTTATCAATTATAACTTCTAGTTACAGCTCTATGTAAGCGGGCACGCCCTTAATGCCTGGAGGCTTTATTTTCTTTTTTTAGATATTGTTTACGTTTAGTTATTTTTATTTCTGCTTGAGTATAGTTCTCGATGTTTTTGGTTGGTATATTGGCGTGTGCTAGCTGTCATATGGCTATTAATTTATAATTTAAATTGTGTTTTGCGAAATGTAAATTATCTTATAAATCATTGTAAAACACTAGGAAGTGGTGAAGGGTGGGCGTTTTGGGGGACTGTCTTATGTAATTTTGACGTTCGAAAAGTGCTGACTCTCAGCCTAGTTTGAATAAATGACTTTTGAATTTGAATAAAGAGGAGACCTGTGTCCTAGCAGTGGTAACATTATAATCTGATTATAATTATGCTATGCTTATGCAACAAGTCTTTTGTTTCCTTCACCTCAATCTGTTTTCACTCCCTCTACAGCTATATCATCTTTCACACAATAATCAATGTTTCCTTTACTTTCTATCATACAATTTCTTCCATCCTAAGTTGACCGTGAACGAAAAGCTCCGACTCAACACGAAGTAATACGAAGCATTCATCGAACTATGCGTATCTAATGTATAAATGTTAGTAACGAATTCATAAACACCAGCATTGTTATATTTCGAGACTTGTTCGGTTGCGAAGCGAAGAATATAGTGCAAGGGCATCGACGACCAATTCTGTATCGACCTTAACTTGACAGAACAATGCATTAGAAGACTTGAGATACTTGAATCTAATTGATCAAGTAATAATGTGTTCCGATTAATTGGAACAATTTGTCATAATAATGATATGTCGGTATGATTTGCTGTTGAAAATTAGGCTGTCACAATTTCATGGCGTACAGGTAGAATTATTTTATTATCATCACGAAGAGAAACTGAAAATGATGCGAGGACGGCATGCAATCGACAGTAATGATCACATCATTACCACTACATGCAAGCTAAGAAAATGTAGCGTATTAGCCTAGCCACAAAGTATTTTGAAGTTATATTGGTAGGTATGGGTTTTTGACTTCAAGAACATCAATACATTATATACATACTATGACACTGACTACAACGGACTATGGGTACCTATACGTACGGGATGATATGTAATGTTTCACAATTCTAAGACTAAGGCTTTCTTAATGCAGGGCTTTAATTTCTGATGGCCTTTTCTCAGTGGTTTTAGAATTGGAACCCTTTTGTGGCGAGACCCTTTCACAGTTTGTCACGACACAGCTTCATTTAGTGACACTATTACACAGAAATATCAAGGTTACACACCCAAAAACGGCAATCATACCAAGATTTCTTGGCCTCAGAGACTCGTATGAAATTCATTGGCCACGCATAACTTACTTCCCCACATTAACTACTCAGACGGTACAAAAATCAAACTTTCAACAAAAAGCGATTTAGACATGGTGTTCACAATATTGACTTTAAACTCCACTATATTTCCGTGATCGGCAAACAGTTGTTTCAACAAAAAAATAACCGACGGATTTCTTGTTCGGGCCAATAGCCTTTTAATACAAAGCTATCGTTGACGAAAATGATTACTCCTTTATTTTCGCTAGATGGCATCACCCGCAAGTCTCTAATTACTCTTGAAAAAAGTTGATTAATGTAGCGGTACAATAGGAGCGGAATTGTACACCGTAGGGCAAATTAAGTAGTGACAGTTCAACAAAGATAGTTTGGGAACAAAAAAAGTTGGATACAATGCCATACACGTATGTATCTGCAGCTCAATCGATAGTAATAATATACAAATAACAGCAAAAAGTTTATAATGAAGAACTTACTTTGGTACTCATACACGGATACTCAATAGCTGTATATATTCAGCAATGTATTTCTAATTCGTTATTTATTGCCTATTCCTTGACTATTTAAGGTATCATAAAAACAGATACGTAAAACTTTTTGCGCGAGTATTTGAAGCTACGAGTATTTAGTATCTCGTTTTGGGACACCTCTATTATTTATTTTTGCTTACCTATGTGGCTAAGTACAGCCGCGAGCCGCACGGGTCGATCCATCAGTTAAGCTACACTTGCCGGCGTTTTTCCGTGGATGGGGGACCATCTTTACATACCGAACCTCCTCCGTGCCTCGGAAAGCACGTTAAACCGTTGTTCCCGGCTGTAACTGGATTTTTGACAGTCGTTACGGGTCGTCAGAAGCCTGAAATTCTGACAACCAGTCTTACCCGAGGGGATCGTATTACCCAGTTAATGGGTTTTAGAGGTCAGATAGGCAGTCGCTATTCGCAGTACTGGTATGCAGCTGCATTTGGTTAGACTGGAAGCCGACCCCAACATAGTTGGGAAAAGCCTAGGCAGATTGCTGTCCCACTGCAGGGCAAAGCCTCCCTGTCTCCTCTCCACTACTCTCTGCCTTGACCTAGTGTGGACCAATCCTATCTGTAGGCGTCAAGCTCACTCCTCTATTAGAATTTAAATAATCATCTCTATTCCTGAGTTCCATAACTGATTTATCGGCCTATCGACCTGCAGATTTGATGGGAATTCCTCTACATAATTACTTGAATCTTTTGGATCCCACCTCTTGCGTAATTGTTATACGCAATTAGTTTCGACATTTATTGCTAGAGTTCTTGTTGGTTGCTTCCGCCGGTTAATTGTGAGTTTGTGAGGATAGCCGGTAGGCAGGATACGTAATCACACAGCTTATAGATCGGATCATAACTTGATTTTATGAGAATAGCTCATCCCCTGTGAGATGGTGCGTGGGATAGCCGTAGGCCATTAAATGGGTACTTAGCTATTAACTTAATTACTCTTCTGTTAAAAAGATGCATTATCAATGTACATGCACACCACAGTAATAAAAGCTCAATGTTTTTAGTGAATATTCAGAAACTTATAAATAATACTTCAGTAAATATTTTAGGGAGAGATTTTGCAGTTTTATTTTAAGAATGCGTTTTCTTTCGAGCGAAGTTACTTCGAAATGCCGAAGTGTATTGAGTTGAGCCGTTAGTTATGCAAATAATATCACAAAGCTGTCCAAACACTTACTAAAGTTCTGCTTAAGTTCTGCTGCTTAAGTTTACGATGCTATTGAACCTTTTCAACCGACTCCCAAAAAGGAGGAAGTTATAGGTTCGTCTGTATTGTGTATGTATTATTATTATGTATTTTCATCGATATTTTCGTCAATTGTGCACCGATTTAGATTTCTTTTTCTTTGGTAGAGGAAGCTTGCGCGGTCGTCCCTTATAAATTGTATCAACTTTACCTTTACCAAGTAGTGGTCATACGAATTGGTGTGGGGTAGGTACGAGTACCATAACTTAAATGTGGAAAATAAAAAATAAAAAATGACAACAAAAAAAACTTCCAAAAACTTACGTTGTTTTTTTTTAAATGTTTTTATTGATTTCATTCATTGGATTCCGTAAGAGGAGAAGTCAAATAATTCTTAAGCTATGAAGTAGGTACTGAGACAATTAATAAGGAGTAAAACAAATAAATTGCACCAACCGAACTTGTAACACGCTCTTAAATAGAACACTTGCATATTGATAGAACATTAAGTACCTTAACAGGTACCATTTGAATTAAATATTTATCAGGCAAGAGGAATGTTTTGTATTTGCACAATAATTGTTCGTATTTAGCCACGGAATTCTCGTGAGAATATTAAATTGAAGTTTCTTAGAACAGTGAACCTGTTTACTGAGTATATTTTTTACAGGAAATGCTGCGTGCGATGACATATGAATTGATGAAGTACAGTTGGAAAAGTCAACACAATTAAGTAGACGTGTGGAAGACTTTCGGGGAAACCAATCAAGGCCCATTTTTTAAAGATTTGTTTAGTAAGTGCGGTACTTGAAATCCTACTAAACCTCTTGAGGTAAATATTGCGGAATTAAATCACGGATAAAGTTAATACGAGCTAGTGATGTCATTTTAATTCCCGTTAGTGACGTAATCTTATTTAGAACATACCTATTTGACGCGCCTGATTTATCGAGCTGAGCTCAATTCGTCATTCAAACTGACTGTAATTCGCGCGCAGTTTGAATAGTGGCGTAACCTAATCTTCCGATCCCGTTTGTATCTCCTCAAGATTGCTGTAGCAGTGTAGCTACCTAGGAAACGAGGCCATGTCTAGAAGTAGACTAGCCTTAGGACAGATAAAAGGTTTTGCCGATCACTAGACACCGTTGTTTAACCGCACTTCCAATAATTCTAAAACAAATTGTATCTTTAATAAATAAATGTAACGGTTTCCGTCAATAAGCCCACATTCGCACGGACGGGACGTAGTAAAATCGCGGCGGTATTTTATCGCGCACTGAATTTTCCACTCTCGGTTATGAGCCGAGCGTTGAGAATCCAACGCACTGGGACTCACACTCGTCCCAGCACGTTGAAAAAACACACTGATGGATTTTCAACTCTCGGCTCTGACAAGCAGCGTTGAAAATCCAGTGCACGAAAAAAAATCGCCACGATTTTATTATGTCCGCTCAAACATTCAAGAAAATTATCACAAATGCTTGCAAAATCTGAATATCTTAGGGCAGGTGTGGAGGTCAAGCTATAAGAATCGAGAGCATAGGACTACGGACACCATATTTCCATTTTATCTTTGGAAAAGATTTGAAATGTTACCGGAGAGTTGATAAAACAGTAGCCATGTTGAAGGCACAGCAGCCATCTTAAAGGGTCTCTGACATGTACATACAAACGGCCACACATCAAGCTATACATTTCCTGTATAAGCTGACCTCGCATTGTACGGAAATCCTATACAATGCGAGATCAGCATAAACTGGAAAATGTATAGCCGTGTGCAGGTACACAGACAGTTGTCAGGTTTACATGATAATGAGGCAAATTTGGATTAAGATGGGACCTCTTATTAATGGGTAATTATTCTATAATAAATTCAACTTACTGCTATGAGGCTGCATCACTTATCGCTCCAGGTCGTTGTCACTTCATTTGGCCAACAATGCCGAACAGTCCAAACTATTTTTCACTTAATTAGTCACCTTCAGATTCTTGTAATCACACAGCTATCATAGTCAGGGTGAACCGTACATGTTTGGCTGTGTGATTGATGTGAGAAAGATCTTTGGCAATGATAAAATATATCACATAAACCTGCGCGTTGAAGTCTTTACTTACCGTACTTTACCTTCAACTAACAGTCGACCAGATATGACAAAAACCACCACAATACTGTATGATAAAATCGTGTACAATTCTTATATCATTACACAATAGACGTTAAACAGATAGGCATTGTTAACTAGCACTTAACTAAAGACAATAGCGTAATATAGACGATGTTAATAAATATGATTGTATCTTTTAATCGGCAATTTTTGTTTTGAAACGTGAGATCAGCAGTACAGAAGCGATGACAGATTTGTTTAGATATGACGACACTGTGTGTTTGTGTACGTGAATAAGTGTTTTATGAATAGTGTCCAACCGAAAACGAAAAGGCTTAGGCTTTAGTCTTATTTTCTGTCGAAAACGAAGCCGGAAACGAAAATGATTGAGGCATTAAAAAATATTAATATTTCTGCTGTACACTGAAATCTTGTTTGTTTTTTTACACCTAGTGAGAGAAAGAGCAAATACCTATAAGCCTTAAAAATTTCTATTAGCGGATACAAAAATTTCTTGTTGTATTGATTCGGCTAATATTGCCGAGCTTTACGAAGTAGGCCGAATGACGCGCGATTTTGAACTTTTGATTTTCGGCTTTGCCAAAGCTTCGGCTGGCTTAACGGCCGAATCATGATTTTTTTTGGCCGAAAATGGCCGAAAACGTAAACGTAGCTTTGGTCGGTCACTCGTTATTAATACTCCCTCTTATTCATAAACGTTGTTTAAAGTTAAGAAACGTTTAAACGTCAAAAATTATGGTTAAACAGGCGTTAATCATTACTTAATTTTAAGCAGCGTTTATATGGCTAATAATTTATAATTTAAATTATGTTTTGCGTAATGTAAAAATCTTGCATACTGTATAGAATCTTTTTTTTTTTGTAACTGAACAGACAGCTGTGCTGCTGGGGAGTTTGATGCGCCACTTCTTCTTCCCAGCTAAAGCACTAGGAAGTGGTGAAGGGTGGGCGTTTTGGGGGACTGTCTTACTTAATTTTGACGTTCGAAAAGTGCTGATTCTGAGCCTAGTTTGAATAAATGACTTTTGAATTATAAATAAAGGGATAATGTTTAAGATGCACATGCACGAAGCGTCATTTAGTTCTTTGTTAAACAATAGTCTCGACTTTTTTTGTTCGTTTTGCTCTCTTGGTAGCTAAAAGTCAGGTTCCGAAAGTTTTGGAAAATACGATACATCTACCGAACTCGCATTGACTCGTGATGATGCCTCACCAGAGTGATCTTGTTTGTTTTATGTTCTTGAGATTGACTGCTGTAAAGTGCTCGACTTTAAATAGGTAAGTAAATTATAGTCTGGAGGCGCTCTAGCCAAGTACCCTAATTACGTAAAACCCGATCAATCGGAATTTGAATCGTTTTGAAACAAATTGCTAATCCATTGCTTAATAAGTTCCAAAAAAAATCTGCTCAACAACGTAAATAACGCAATGAATGTTGTTGAACTGTCAAAATGAAACAGATTAGTCGTAATCGTTTACGAAAATGTGTTGTTGTAATTAGACACGGCACGGTTGGCGCAGTGGTTAAAGCAATTGACTGCTGCATTGCCTGTTGCGGGTTCAATTCCCGCACGGAACAAATATTTGTATGACCTACAAGTAGTTGTTCCGGGTCTGGCTGTTTGTGTATGTGAGTTTAAATGTTTGTCAACGCCACCCACGATACAGGAGAAATTCCTAGTGTGGGGCAACGTTATTAAAAAAAGAAAGAAAGACAGAGGTACACACGGACGATTTCTTCCCGCAGCGATTTTTTTTCACACACTGGATTTTTAACACTGCTTGCCGCCCCAAAACTGGAAAATCCAACAGTGTTTTTTCGCCGCGCTGAGTTGCACTGTTTCATTCTCAACGCTCGGCTCAACACCGAGAGTTGAAAATCCAGTGCGCGATAAAATCCCGCCGCGATATTTTTACGTCCATGCGAACGGCTGTTAGTGCATAATTTAGGCAGAATGTGCAAGACGTTCTTTTTTTGATAAAGGTTCACCTGAAAACTTCATCTCGCATCATTGTATAGATAGTGCAATCCACGACGACGCGCCCCACTCCACTCCGCTCCGTACTAAAGTACAGCTTCCAGTACAGTAATCGCGCAGTGGGGCGCGTCATCGTGGATTGCACTATCTGTAAGGGTTATTATTTTGTTTACTTTTTCAATACCACACGCAAATATTCATATGAGCAAGATCGATTGTTCTTCAACAATCGGATTAGCTGTACTGTTTATTTCAACGTTTCAAAACAATAAATATTTAAACAATAATAACTATCATTGTGCTAAAATTGCTTCCGGCGGCGTTAATTAAAAGTTTTTAAGCACCGGGTTTATTTAAGTAGTGATATTGACTTAAATAAGAAAACTGGGTTTCTGGTTTGTTGCAGTGAGAATTTAATAAATTCCACAGAAATTTCATGGTTGGTAGATAAGTAGGTACTACCAAAAATATGTCCAGGCATTAGTGCGCACTCTTTTGATTGTGTACAAATTCTAAAAAAACTTTTTCACAAAAAATAAAACCGACTTCCAAAAAAAACACTACAAAGTGAAAAATAACTTTGATTTCGGAAGTCGGTGTCTTTGGGGTTTTATTTTCGTTTTTTTGCCACCGACTTCCGAAATAAAAGTTATTTTTCACTTTGTAGTGTTTTTTTTGGAAGTCGGTTTTATTTTTTGTGAAAAAGTTTTTATTTTTCACTTTTTAGTAGTGGTACCTACACAAAACCCCCACAAAAATTTGAATACCCATTATCTGCTATGTAAATTACAGTGACAGGAACTATTAGAATATCGTCCACATATACTAGATGGAAAAAATACGTATTATTGAAGCTAACTCAAAAACCCCTCATCAGATCTTGACCAAATTTATATGGGACCACTTCTGAAGTATGCCCTACCAAACAAAAAAAGAATCATCAAAATCAATTCATAATTGGCGGAGTAATCGCGTAACAAACATACAAAAAAAAAAAAAAACATACAACCGAATTGATAACCTCCTCCTTTTTGAAGTCGGTTGAAAATTCTAAAGTCAGTTTTACCGAAGACAAAACTGTTTTGTGAACGCGCACTCTTTTGATTGTGCGTTCACAAAACAGTTTTGTCTTCGGTCAAAACCTCAAAACGGATTTAGTAGGTAGGTACATTTGACTTCTTTGACTACGAAACTGTACACACTATAATTTACTTACCTATTTAAAGTCGAGCACCTTACAGCTTTCAATCTCTAGAACAGAATAAACAAGATCACTCTGGTGAGGCATCATCACGAGTCAATGCGAGTTCGATAGATGTATCGTATTTTCCAAAACTTTCAGAACCTGACTTCTAGCTACCAAGAGAGCAAAACGAACAAAAAACGTCGAGACTATTGTTTAGCAAAGAACTAAATGACGCTTCGTGCATGTGCATCTTAAACGTTATCCCTTTATTTATAATTCAAAATTCAAAAGTCATTTATTCAAACTAGGCTCAGAATCAGCACTTTTCGAACGTCAAAATTACATAAGACAGTCCCCCAAAACGCCCACCCTTTTCACCACCTCCTAGTGCTTTTGCTGGGTTGCACTGTGCGGCTGTGCACACATCGATGGTTTCTTAGAACTATATTCTCATGTCACTTCAATAAACAGTATCAACTCAGTCTGTGTACACAGCCTTATGGTGCTCCCTCACCGGGAGCATTCCCCTGTAATGTAACATTCAGAATCGAGCATTACAGTACGCAACCTGTAATGATACAATTCAAGCATTACATCAGTAAAGGAGGAGAACGAGCGAGGTGAACCGAACATTACAGTGCGCAACGTCTGTAATAATATTGAATCTGAAACGTTACATTACAGGCCAATGCTCGGCAGTCAGAGAGGCAGTATTGTAACGTATTACACAATGCTCAAAATCGAATCTGTAACCTTACATTACAGGCGCATGTTCGCGGTGAGAAAGCACCTTTATGTAAATCTAGTGAAAGAGCAATGTTCAGCCATTAACATTTACGACCTGTTTATGACAATGAGGTTTGACTGTGGTAAGTAAAATCATATTATAGTGGGATAAACTATAATGCAGTTATATCAGTTCCTTAATAAATCACGCAAAGACAGGGTGAATGGAATAAAAGGGTCGTTGGTTAGTGGTTAGTTAAAATAATTCATACCGAGGTACTTGTCAATAAATATCAATGTTTAAAGATAAGGTTCTGACATTTATTTATTCTAGAATTCTAGATTGGAACGTGTGCAAATTTTAGGCAATAAATTCACGCCAAATGTGTAGACCAGTAAGGTATATTTTAATAATAATTAGGGTAATTATTAATACCTAGATTGGTCTGGATCCTAACGACTTTATTCATCTGAAACTGGCGCAAATATTGTAGCCGAGACTTAGTAAGACCTACTATGGATTAACACATGCACTTATATTATACACATGTTTTAAACGGAGTGTGAGTATTCTTTCGTTGGTATATCCATACCTACAGAAATGAATACCAAAAATAATAAATAAAATTTAAGTGGAAGTGAGTAGTAGAAAAACATTTATACTTATTTTACTTATTCAAATCATCATCTGCCTAGCCTTTTCCCAACTACGTTGGGGTCAGCTTCCAGTCTAACCGGATGCAGCTGAATACCAGTATTTTATATGGAGCGACTGCCTATCTGACCTCCATAACCCAGCAATTGGGTGATACGATACCCCTTGGTAAGACTGGTTGTCAGACTTTTGGGCTTCTGACGACCCGTAACGACTGTCAAAGATCCACGAATGACAGCCGGGACCAACGGCTTAACGTGCTTTCCGAGGCACAGAGGAGTCTCGGTACGTAAAGATGGTCACCCATCCACAGACCAACCCCGGCAAGCGTAGCTTAACCTGACGGATCGACCCGTGCGGCAGTTATTACTTAGCCACGAGCCATTTTACTTATTCAAATAATAATATATTAATAGCCCTCTTCCTCTATCCTATCTTGCTGTGCCAGACAGGGTCCACAATGATCTAAAATTATGTATATTTTATAATGTACCTACCACATATGTTAATATTGTGGAATGCAAATAAATATATTGAGTATTGAGTAAATGTTAGGGATGTCAATAAAGGAATTGCTCTTCCCCTTGCCCTGGTTCTATTTTCGTTTGGTCCAAACCCACTCATCACACACCCACACCACACACGTATACAATACAATACACTACACCCTTGGATTTAATGCATCTATGATTATTACAGTACGATTAGTTGAATTTATTGTATTGGAATAGCATTCGATTATTGTAGCTTAAAAAATCTTACCGACCGATGTTACGCATGTGCCCACCTATCTACTTTGTATGTTATAAAGTTGTAAGACGAAGGAGAATAGTCTCCACGACATACAGGGAATCCTAGTGTGAAGGCTAGTGCTATTTGAATTTGTAGTGGTTTCTTGAACACTAAAGTTTTATTTGATATTTTTGATTATTATTATACATTATCCCTTTTTTGGGTGGGATAATATCAAATTACTTCTCTCGCTCTGGGCGGAGCGGGAGGGCGTGTCAGACTCTTACTGCCTAAAACCCACCCGTGTTCCTTCAGTTGCCTTTACGTTGCCAGGGGCCACGGTATCCCTTTCGGACTTTCTCGCAACCCGAGCAGGCATCGGTCCTATCGGACCCCTTCAAACCCTCTTATTAATAAATGCTGCTTAAAGTTAAGAAATATTTAAACGTCAAAAATGTATGGTTAAGCAGGCGCTAATTATTACTTAACTTTAAGCAGTGTTTATGAATAAAGGAAAAACTCTTCTTGGGGGTAGACAGAAACTACAGAACGCCACACCATCCTTATATACTCTTTTTGCTTCATTTACTTTCATACATCTAGCCATTCACGCACGCCGGTTACGAGTACTCACACCACACCTGACCTTTCTGAAGAACATCACCAATATGGTCAAACAGACTGCGACTACAAGAACTTTAGATTAAATAAGGAAAAAATGCTTAATCGATCGATATCGATTAGGTATCTTTAAAACTGATTTGACAACTTTTAAGTCCAATGTTGCATGGAGAAATGTATGCTGTTGATGAAGCAATAAACGTCCTCAAATAAGTCTAGCTCGAAGATTGGACACAGTACACAGACTGAACATAATTATAATGTTACACAATATCATTGATCAGGCAGAGGCTCTAGTCCTTCCATAGTTCCAGGTAACCAATCCACTTGCACACCCGAATCCATAGTCCAATATCTTTGTTTCCATACCCTGCAATAGTCCTACACCAATCGAGGACGTCCTTGGGGATTGGACTCAGTAAACACAGACGGAACTTAATTATAATGTTACACAATATCATTGATCAGGCAGGGGCTATAATGGGGGTCCTTCCATAGTTCTAGGTAACCAATCCACTTGCACACACAAACCCATAGTTCAATATCTTGGTTTCCATAACCTGCAATAGTCCTACACCAATCGAGGACGTCCTTGGGTGCACTTGGCTTATGACTGAAAGCGAAAATATGGCCGAATCATGATTTTTAGGCCGAAAATTACCGAAAACGAAGCTTCGGTCGGTCACTAATTATTAATGCTGTGTTTAAGATGGACATGCACGAAGCGCCATTTAGTTCTTTGCTAAACAATATTCCCGATATTTGTGGTTCATTTTGCTTTCTTGCAAACCAGAAGTTCTGAAAGTTTTGGAAAATACGATACATCTATCGAACTCGCATTGACTCGTGATGATGCCTGACCAGAGTGATCTTGTTTGTTTTTTGTTCTTGAGATTGACTGCTGTAAAGTGCTCGACTTTAAATAGGTAAGTAAATTATATGTACCTATAGTGTAGTGTATGTGTGTTGTGTGTGTGTAGTCTTTGGGTGCACTTGCATAGTACGCACAGGCATAATCGTCGGTTTGTGCCTCATTTCATTAACAGCGCAGCGTCTAACGGGCCTCTGCGAGTTGACTTCGGACCCTCGTACGCCTTCCAAAGAAATGTTAAAGATGATACATTATATTATTATATTGAATTTACCTTTTGCGGGCTAGGAGTCTGGGATGTAAAATAATACTTACATAGGTATTTCTTTGCAATTAAAAGCTATCATAGCCGCCTTCAATATTATAGTGAGATTAACTCAAATGCCCGTAAAATCCAACTGTAAACTTGCGTTCAAAAAGGCACAGTGCAAACGTAACTAGTTTTCAGGCCAATCGTTTACAAATATCTTCATGTCTTCAGCTCACATAAATCTCGTAAGAATTTATGATGGTGCTAAGCGGCGACTTTCTCTAGAAAATGGGAATGTTGTGTAGGTAGCCTATCGGGTATTTCCGAAGCTTTTCGTTACGCTACAAAACCCATGTGGCCAGTAGTTGTATTCTCTAAACATCACTTGGATTCAAATTTAGAGTGATGCTTGAAATTTCAACGGCGTTGATGGACAGAATAAACAAATGAGTTCGAATTGTTGTTGGGTTGTGGTTGTGTGTGATGAATTGTTGAGTTTGTTGTCTTTGGTCCGTGGCCTTGACATCAACCGATGAACAACATTTTCAAGCGTTTATTTATTGGTTGAATACCTACGAGGCTTTTGGCTACATTTGTAGTTGTATATATTGTGTTTTTTTCTATAAGTGTGCGTTTTGTTTCTGCAGAATAAACATATTTATTTCTATCTTTTTTTTTTCTTTTAATTGTGAAGGTCATGGCCACGGTAATAGTATAATACAGTATTGTAACTCGGCCGTATCTTGGAAATAAATGCCTACAGCCGCGCGGTACGTAAACATGCGATAGGGCTGCCCGCCTCCAGCATTTTAAATTTGCTTACTTTGTGTTTCCATTTAGTTTTGTGATTGTAAATATACTTTTTTATATAAACAAATAAAATACTTTTTGAATTGAATAGGAAGTGTTAAAAAAATTGAGTGTTATTTTTGATTGGAAGATTTAATTAAAAAAACATGTTTAATTCAAACATGAAAATCAAATCAGTCTTATTTTGCGACCGAAAAATATTTGCGCCTCGACTGAGACGTACGAAATGCTTTATTATTAAAGATATTAATCTGAGAAAATTTCAACTATCTAGTGGCTGACAGACGGTCAAATTTATTTTTTCTAGTATTATTCATAGACACAGTACAATAAACAACTATTATTAATAATAAAATACCACGTCTTTACTTTGAATTATACAAACTAACAAAACAAAACACACATGCCCCGAGGTTTTTACACAAGCATTTGCAATTTTAGCAATTTTTTTGATTCATGATCCGCCTATAACTACCTATTTCACTCGTGTCAATCACTTTCCTTTTCTCTATTCACTTTATTTATTAATCCAGACATCTTTTTTTTTCGGGAGATATTAGGAAATACTAATCCATTAAAAAGACACACATTATGTACCTACCTACTAGTAAGTAACATTATTTTATAGTCTTACCTTTCAGTTTCCAGGTAACCTAAGAAAAGATATGTCTGGATGCGTTATTGACTAATTCATGCAACCAAAAACAGCACAATATATCCTAATCGTCATATTAAATATGTAGTTTATTTTTATGGAGCTTATTTTTAGTGAAAAAATCGCGCGGTTATTGTTAAAAAAACAACACACCGTCCGTTCGTCACTGCGGCACAGTCGCGACTGTCTGCATGCCGCACGGATGCCATGATCGAGGCGCGTAGGCATAGCTCGCGCTTCGTCCGTTTGTATGAAGTTGGAATACTGTATGATAATATTACTGTGTCATGGCCGTCCGTAATTAAATAAAAGTTCATAGAACCAGTACCTACCCTAATTGCGTAATACACGATCAATCAGAATCTGAATCCTTTTTAAATAGATTGCTAATCCATTTCTTCATAAGTTCGAAAAAAAAAATCGCAATGAATGTTGTTGAACTGTCAAAATGAAACAGATTAGTCGCAATCGTTTACGAAAATATGTTACGTAATTAGATAGCTGGTCACAGAATCCAGGTTCGAAATTAACTTTACAGAATAACACCATGATAGGTAGTAGGTACTATAGGTACTAAATGTTTGGCACTGTCGCGAGTCGCCTTAAGGCTCGTGCGTGAACAATACAATTTCTAAGAAAACTTCACGGTATAACAATAGCCGGTGTCGCGTCGCGCTAGTCTGAACGAAGCTTTAAATGTTACATAAAAATACTTTGCAGATACCATACACCGATTTGCCTCTTTTTTAAATTGCTGAAAATAAGGCCAGTGACTCGTACAAAATCAACAGACTTCAATGAAATAATTTCAAAAGATGGTATTTTTACATTTGCAAGCATGTCGGCAAAAACAATAATTTACCTCCACGTGTAAATTAAATAGAGCCCTTTGTTTATTCTATCTAACCTTTACGACCGGCCTGTACCTCCTACCTACCTGTTATCATTGCACAACAATCAATGCAGCAGGACCTTTACAAAATAAGCACGTTATTGAACTGTTGATAGTTATTTAGATCTTAGGTTACAGTAGTTGGTCTAGTGGTCGCAAGCGGTACTGCTGAGCATGGGGTCCTGAGTTCGATTCCCGGGTCGGGCAGTATAAGGCTCCGGCAGACACGCGCGTCGCGATAGCGTGACGCGACTCTAACTACAAAACTTTACGGAAATTGATCTACCAGAATCGCGTAGCACCGTCGCTTCGCGCCTGTCTGCGATGAGCCTTTATTGGGTTTTTCGGGTTTTTCCATCTGTAATTTCTCAGTAGCAGTCTCCGGAGTCTAGATTTGTGCCCGGTAAATGGCAATAGGCTCGCCCCCTATTCAATGGGTCTCAAACATAACTGGCGAATTGTAGGTGTACTATAGGTAGTACACCTCTGCCTAACCCTTCGGGCTATGAGGCGTGATGTTATGATATTAATTTACAAAAAAGTGTTTCCATTTTTCTCTTTTTATTATTTTGTCGAATACGAGGCTTTTGGCTACGTTGTATTATTTTATGTCGATTTTTTTAATCTGAGTCTTCTTTTTTTCTTTCCTCTTAGGTACCTACCTATAAAAGGCGACTGAAGAGTAGTGAAAAGTTATTTCAAAAGGATAATAATGAGAATGACCATCTTCAATACCTACCCCATCAAGTGACATCTATTATAAATGCCTAGATAACCTCTAGTCTAACAATTGCGAAAAACACGAAATAGAACTTACTTATTTCATTCGAAATTTGAAATAGATTTGACAAAATTGTTTCGATGGTGTTGGCAACTGTCAAAGTGGCGATATGCTACAAGAATTTTCTTAGGAACTTTTAATTTGACATTGATTTGACAAGATTTGACCAGCTTTCTAATTACGCAACATATTTTCGTAAACGATAAAGACAAATCTGTTTCATTTTGACAGTTCAACAACATTCATTGCGTTATTTACGTTGCTCTGCAGTTTTTTTTTCGAACTTACGGAGCAATGGATTAGCAATCTGTTTCAAAACGATTCAGATTCGGATTGATTTTGCATTACGTAATTAGGGTACAGGTCTGATTTCCTTTCTCGTAAAGATGCACCTCGTTTCTTCAATTCACGTAGGTATCCGCCATGTCTAATAAATGTTTTTTCACAACAGATCTTTCAATATTTAATTTGAAAAACAGTCAAAAAAGGAATCCAAAATACAACACAAACCTGACAGGTGAAACCTATGCGACCGCCATCTACCTACCTATCTAAAGTTTTCACCGACCAACCCCATTATCAGACATGTTCATTAGGAGAGTCATGTTTATTTGAGATGTTGAATGGGCGATATAGGTACCTATCTAGGACCTATGTAAATTGCTGCAAGAATTACCTTCCTAGGTGTTAAGCAGACAGACACAGTAGTACCTACCTACCATGTAGAAACTCACTTTACTGTGTTGCAGATTGACAGGCCGGTGATAATGGTATCTTTCCGTGGGTATGGTAGATAGATATACCTACCTGTCTGTGAGGTAATGTTGATGAGAGTCTTTTTTTATATAATGCAGTCAATCAGATGTATACTGGGCCGGATGGGCAGCAGTGACACCGTCGACGTCAGAAAAACTGGCTTCGCGTCTATCCCGATTCGCCCGTTTCGGGCGAGTAAATTCATGCGTGTCATCAATAAGGCGTTACCCACCATGTGGACTTCATAGTTCTTATCATATCCAGTCTACAATGGGCACCTGAGAGTAACTAGTGCGTATAGTGCCCACCTGTAGACTTCGATAGGTAAGGAGGACCTAGTACCTACCTAGGTGGCTATAATTTCGTCAGTTTCATGGCGAATTAAAGCACACTCAACAGCTCAACAGTGGTAACAATTTGTCAATTTGGCATTGACACCCGTCTGTATGTCGTAGTCGTAAGGGCGATTTTTGTAGTGAACGTTTTTCGACTGATGTGGTTGATTGTACGACAAGAATAACGCGTGTATTAGGTACCGGAGTCTATACAAATGTTCAATATTTTGCTATGTAAATTACGCAACAATAAAAATATGATTATTTGTATTCCTTATGACGCCCCACTGACCATTAGGTGTAAGTACCTCCATATTGTATACCTAGCGAAATTCTGTATTTTTTTATTTACATTTACCTACCTACCTACTTAGTTTGCACATTGTTGTGTTTGGAGTTGGTAGGTTTTAAGTTTTTACGGTCAGTTACCTACTATATCTCAAGAAATACAAGAAGCCTTAGTAAGTACTTAAATAAGTAATGGATAAGTACCTACTTACTTTTACATTCTCTAAATAGTTGTAGGTAGGTAACCAGCCAATATTTAATTAAATTAATGAGGACTCATGCGGTGAATTGGCCATCTTATGGCGCAGGTAAGATTAATAACAAGGAGGTAGATTACTTACAAATATAATAGGGTTGTCTAGCGGTTCACCTGCCTACTGTATCGGGTACAGAGGCTGCGTCGGCGTCCCCCCTGGAATGCGACACCTGTGACCACAATCACACTCACAGTACCACTCCGACCTAACACTTTACTTAGTCACAATTAAAAACAACGTTTACACACAATTTATCACACAAACTATCAAAATAGTAACGCTGTTTTCTGTCACATCCCTGTAATTCGGAAAAAAAGTTTCGCGGACTT
The DNA here is from genome assembly GCA_963853775.1 of Xanthia togata. NCBI lineage: Eukaryota > Metazoa > Arthropoda > Insecta > Lepidoptera > Noctuidae > Xanthia > Xanthia togata. The sequence goes on along the minus strand of OY970801.1, from coordinate 17,147,990 downwards.
AGGAAATCACCACGTACAGCCTACCGACCGGCACCGAGGAGAGCGGCGAACGAACTCAAATTGACGAAAACGGAGTGGGGATCGTGAATAGCGAACTAAACGACGCGACCGTGGCGCCGCCACACCTGTCAACGCGCGGACTACAACTCTGCGACAAGCAATGAACCGAGGCGAAAGTAGAGGTGCAATGACTTTGTTTTTAAATCAAGCTTGACTGGGTTTTTATATTTATTCAATTAAATTCTGTAACTTATTATTCGACAGTACTAGTATAGTCTGTATAGTAATAATATATCTATTTTATGAGAATCATGAATTTTAAAATCATCCCTATTACCGGCAAAACTGCATCTAGCTAGGTCGATTCGGTTCCCAGGTCGGCCAGTGTTTTTGGGTTTTTCCTACTGGTTTTTCTCAGTAGCAGTCCGGAGTCTTGATTTATGCCCAATACTTTCCTAATTTGTTGCGGGTCGCTTGTCCAAGGGGATGGTGAAGTAGACCGTGACATAACGCACCGGATCAACTCAGGATGGATGAAATGGCGACAGGTCACTGGAACAACTTGCGACCCCCGGATGCCCCTCAAGTTAAAGGGGAAAATATACAAGTCCGTGATTAGACCTGTCGTATTGTATGGATCGGAATGCTGGGCTGTGAAGAAGATGGACGAAAAAAGATTGCATGAAGCGGAGATGAGGATTTTGAGGTGGAAGTGTGGTGTGACAAGAATGGATAAAATAAGGAATGAGTATATTAGAGGAAGTCTGAAAGTTGCGCCACTCACGGAAAAGTTGAAAGGGAATCGACTGTCTTGGTATGGGCATGTGATGAGGAGGAGAGAATCGCATGTGACTAAAAGAGTGATGAATATAACTGTTGAGGGATGGAGAGGGACAGGAAGACCAAAGAAACGATGGATGGATTGTGTGAAGAGTAATATGAAGGAAAAAGGTGTAAATGATTACGTGACGGTTGACGGGGAGAATGGAAGAAGAAAACGTGTTGCGCCGACCCCAAGTAACATGGGATAAGGGCAGGAAGATGATGACTTTCCTAATGTAGTTAGTAGAAAACTTTTTTACAAAAAAAAAACTATCTACCGACTTTCAAAAAAACACTACAAAGTGAAATCCAACTTATTTTTCGAAAGTCGGTGTCTGGTTTTGTATTTTCTTTAAGTATTTGTAAATTATTGGCGTTATGCCCGAAAATACATTCAAAAATATATAATATTGTATATACATCCGAATTGATAACCTCGTTATCAAATCATCAAATTAATTTGTATCTCCAGAGATAAAATACGTAGCATAGCTGGTATGCATTTGACACAATCAGCAATTTTATTATCTTTGAGCAATGCATATCAAAAAGAGTTGTACTAGACTAGTGAATAATAAAATAATAAATACCTACTTAGTTTCATTATTATTTTTAACTCAAAATTTCGAAATCCTTAGCAAGCCCTGGCTATCAGGCAGCTAGGGCAGGCTCTACATTTACCAGGGCAGGCTACTACCCTGGTGTACCCCTGATTACAGGCCTGAAGTAGGTAGGTCTAATAATCGCACTTAAGAGCTCGTCGCATCACTATACTTGCCATAGATATTCATTTCTCTGATTATGCAATCTCCGGCAGTAAAGCTTAACCGGGTGCAGGCAGGAAGAAATGTCTTCGAGTAATGTGCCACAATACCTGCTAATTGAAATTCTTCGTTACATAAAGCACTGGTATTAGCGCAACGTTCACTAATATTGTTTGACAATTCGATAGTAGAGGATCCGACCTAGGAACGACCTTCGCCCATCGGTTTAATGGATGAACGATCCTACCTAGAGACGACGCGACGCGACGTTCAGTTATCGTGAACGTCGCGTCGTCTCTAGGTGGGATCGTAGGTTACGAGTAATGATCATCATTGTGGGATGCCATAAACTTTGCAAAGCTAATTTGTTATTATTTTACTTAGGTACCATCGAAGAACTTCATATATATACATTTTAAGGACTATTTATGCTTGCAGCGGTCGGTGGCTATAGAACCGGGGCGGTAACTGATGTGGTCACCGTGTTCACGGGATTTTATTTTCAAACTGCTTAGATATGAAGTTCTTCTAAAGTACCTGCAGCTGTGTACATACGTTACGGCGTGACGCAAATATTTCTTATGTAACTTAATATTTAAGTTCTCACTATGACTCCAAAATTCCGATGTATATTACGGTAATGATGCGTTTTTAGCATTTGATGTTACAACAGGTAAAGAAAAGCAAAGTAGTAACATTTCAGGGCATTTACCAGTCTTCTTGTTTCGTTATTATGGCACCTAGTAGTTCTAGCAGTACTCCTACACAGTAATAATTGTCCAGCTTCTGAGTAGGTACCGATAAGCAGAACATAAATAAGTATCTCAAACAACTAATATAATCAAACCCAGTACCTACCTAGTAAGAAGCTTTTGAACGATTTTGTTGTACCTACATAAAACTAGTCCAAATTCACAATGTTTTAACATTACATAAGTTTTTAAGTTTAAGAGAACTGAAAAAAATATTTGAAGAGAGGCATTTGTATAAACAGGATTACAAATCCGCATCCATGTGCTCAAGTAGTCATTGCTGTGAACGTATGTTATGGAAGCTTAAAACAAGGGTAAGTAATTGTTGTGGGTCGACCGCATAATTTAGACCATAGATATAAGAAAGAAGAGTTAGACATATTGCTCGCTTATTTCCGTTTCAGAGATAGTTACAGAAGTATTTTTAGTCCTTACTTTGTTAATGTAGACTGCAGCCCAGGCATTACAGCCAGATTAACTGTAAGAGGAAACGCTCATCAACCTGTCATGTAAGTAAACGCCTAAGTAGGTAAGTACCTGGGCAGCAATTTATGATGTTACTGAGATTTTGACGTAGTTAATTCAAATAATATGTGATTTAACATATTTAATAAGCTAAATCGCATAAAGTGGACACTGATTTATATACTCAACTAAATCTTGTTTATTTCAAACTATTGATAGAACTTGGCAGTTTTATTCATATTTGTGTTCATAAAATACCTTATGCCACCGTAAAAGGCATCATAAGCAGTAAGTACAGACAAACAAGTCTGTTTTTTTTTTTTTTGAGTATTTTAACTCAAATATTTATATTAATTTGTCTGTTGTATGATCCATCATTTCAGCCATGTTAGGTTCTACAACAAATGTTTTGTGATAAAGTATCTACATACGGTATTCGCCGTTATTATTTAAGTCACAAGCAAGGGATAGGTAACAGGTACTTACTTTCTAAAATAATGGATACCTAATGGACGAGAAGATCCTACAGTACCTAAGTTATACTTAACCCCAGTAGCACACCTCCGCTGCGAAACCATAACAGCGAAACCGCAGTAGTTAAATTCAATAGACTCGCGTCATGTTCCGCTACTCGAATCAGATGAGACTAGCTGAAAATGACGCGAGTCTATTGAATTTAACTACAGCGGATTCGCTGCTAAGGTTTCGCAGCGGAGGTGTGCCACTGGGGTTAAGTGTGATTAATATATCAAAATTTGGACGGTGACTAAAAATTCAGCCTGCTTAGAAGCTCTCATAGCTTTGCACGCATAGCATGACAACCATAGACACAGTTACAGATTGTGATAGTTAATCTGTCATTTTGTCTATTCTTCCGCCGACAAAATTCGTTTCTAGTGTGATCATGGTAATCGTACTGCGAGATTTTTGCCATATTTTGAAAGCTAGATTAGATGTCTGAAATAGCGAAAAGCTCATCTATACATATACCTACATATTATAAAACGAACTCGCTTTTCGCGTTTGTCTGTATGACCGCGTTGTTCTTCTAAACCTCGGAACAGATTTTGGTGAGGTTTTCACCATCGTTTAGAGAATTTATTCCGGAAGTAATAATTGTCCAGCTTCTGAGTAGGTACCGATAAGCAGAACATAAATAAGTATCTCAAACAACTAATATAATCAAACCCAGTACCTACCTAGTAAGAAGCTTTTGAACGATTTTGTTGTACCTACATAAAACTAGTCCAAATTCACAATGTTTTAACATTACATAAGTTTTTAAGTTTAAGAGAACTGAAAAAAATATTTGAAGAGAGGCATTTGTATAAACAGGATTACAAATCCGCATCCATGTGCTCAAGTAGTCATTGCTGTGAACGTATGTTATGGAAGCTTAAAACAAGGGTAAGTAATTGTTGTGGGTCGACCGCATAATTTAGACCATAGATATAAGAAAGAAGAGTTAGACATATTGCTCGCTTATTTCCGTTTCAGAGATAGTTACAGAAGTATTTTTAGTCCTTACTTTGTTAATGTAGACTGCAGCCCAGGCATTACAGCCAGATTAACTGTAAGAGGAAACGCTCATCAACCTGTCATGTAAGTAAACGCCTAAGTAGGTAAGTACCTGGGCAGCAATTTATGATGTTACTGAGATTTTGACGTAGTTAATTCAAATAATATGTGATTTAACATATTTAATAAGCTAAATCGCATAAAGTGGACACTGATTTATATACTCAACTAAATCTTGTTTATTTCAAACTATTGATAGAACTTGGCAGTTTTATTCATATTTGTGTTCATAAAATACCTTATGCCACCGTAAAAGGCATCATAAGCAGTAAGTACAGACAAACAAGTCTGTTTTTTTTTTTTTTGAGTATTTTAACTCAAATATTTATATTAATTTGTCTGTTGTATGATCCATCATTTCAGCCATGTTAGGTTCTACAACAAATGTTTTGTGATAAAGTATCTACATACGGTATTCGCCGTTATTATTTAAGTCACAAGCAAGGGATAGGTAACAGGTACTTACTTTCTAAAATAATGGATACCTAATGGACGAGAAGATCCTACAGTACCTAAGTTATACTTAACCCCAGTAGCACACCTCCGCTGCGAAACCATAACAGCGAAACCGCAGTAGTTAAATTCAATAGACTCGCGTCATGTTCCGCTACTCGAATCAGATGAGACTAGCTGAAAATGACGCGAGTCTATTGAATTTAACTACAGCGGATTCGCTGCTAAGGTTTCGCAGCGGAGGTGTGCCACTGGGGTGAATGTTGTCGTTGGTCTTAGCTGGTAGTGTCGAATTTGATCTATACAGGCTGGATTTTTTGTCACCGTGCAATTTTTTTCTAGACATTTGGTATGATTCACTAACTCCATTTTTGAAAAAGCGAAACGTAAAATTTTCATATTAAATCATTTTCTCGAAATAATTATCCGCTCTGCGTGGTATTTAATAACTTTGTGATGTGATATCTCAATATTTTTTTATTGAGTGATACTAAAAAAAACACGTACCTATTCAATGATTTTCGCCAAAAATTAATATATCAAAATTTGGACGGTGACTAAAAATTCAGCCTGCTTAGAAGCTCTCATAGCTTTGCACGCATAGCATGACAACCATAGACACAGTTACAGATTGTGATAGTTAATCTGTCATTTTGTCTATTCTTCCGCCGACAAAATTCGTTTCTAGTGTGATCATGGTAATCGTACTGCGAGATTTTTGCCATATTTTGAAAGCTAGATTAGATGTCTGAAATAGCGAAAAGCTCATCTATACATATACCTACATATTATAAAACGAACTCGCTTTTCGCGTTTGTCTGTATGACCGCGTTGTTCTTCTAAACCTCGGAACAGATTTTGGTGAGGTTTTCACCATCGTTTAGAGAATTTATTCCGGAAGGTTTGTGTACTACGATAATATTAAAGTTAAGTTTACAGAAAACTCGATGTTTTGTCAATTCGTAAAAATCGTGCGAAGCAGGAGCGGGTCGCTAGTTACAAATAAAACGAAAAACTTATTTAATTCAAATAATTTATTTCGTTTTACGACGTGCCTTTATGAATAAATCTTTATTGTGTCTCGCATGGTATTGCTTTAATTGGTAGGTAATAGAAGAAAACATAAAATGCGACTTTATAGAAAATATTGCATATCTACGTAATTACAGGTGTATGGCACATACTATTATACAAAATATACAGGATTATAGACTAATTTATAATAATAGTTAATCTAATATCACTTTATTTAATGATATAGTTGATGATGCAGCTGTGGTATTGCGAGGATGATCAGCATTAGAAAATGTTCAAATATACCTGGAATGAGATAATAAAACGTTAATTTAACATCGTTTAAAATATCAATGGGTACAGTATACTGCACGGCCGTCTTTACCCGGGGGTGCAAGGGGTGCGAAACACCAGGGAGACGTAGGGTCTTAGGGGGCAGCTTCGTGAACGGGCACCGCCGTCAGTTGGGACTGGTCATCTCTTAGCTGTCATGGGCTTAAGTATTTTAATTTTTAAATTGGGTTTTTGATTTCATTTTTTTATCACTGACGGTTTTAACGTCTTTCTACATTGTTCTCACGGATGATTTAACCAATATTTTGTAACAATTAAGAGTAGGTATCCGTGGAGATTCTTGTCCATTCTTTTCAAAAGTGCCTGTAAACGGTTTATATAAAATAAATGCTTTTGAGTTTGAGTTAGAAGATTAATTGTTTTCGAGCTTCAAGGGACCGTAGACCTACGTATTGGATGTTAATTTCAACTTGATAGCTCCACGCTTTCGTGAGAAAAAGGGTCTTGACAGACAAACAGACGGCCAACGAAGTGATCCTATAAGGGTTCCGTTTTTTCCTACCCTAAAACAAGAACACAAATTTTACTTTTTTTTTTCGTTGGCTTGCGCCCGGTAAGTTGATTTTCGCACCCTGGCGCCCAATATGGTTAAGACGGCTCTGGTAAACCGTACGTCCGGTAACAAACCGCGTGTAAACTGGCCTCGTATTCTATTAAAACTCCGTAGGTACTACGCTGGGCCAGCTTAAGTTCAAGATGCTACCACTGACTTGCGGTCGATTGTACCTACATTTTATTTAAATGGGAATCGAACCCATAACTTCTTGCAGCCGAGATTTTAAACATCTCTTCTTTGAGGCGCCTGAGCCATCAAATTTTTTCCATTATAGTATTATAATGGAAAAAATTGGACAAATTCAATTATATTATTTCATAGTGTAAATCGCATATATATCGTCATCACTTATCACTTTAACATTGCAAGTTCAAATCAATCATCAGGGTTAAACATTTGTAATTTTGTTGGTACCTTTCTAGTTTCAGTCTGTTTACTTATTATTCATTGACGATAAGATTCATACCTGTTACAAAATACTTACATAAAGGATGTGAAGCCTTATCTTGTACCGGTGGGGCTCGATATTCATCAGTTGCTTCTAAAAACTGATAGATTGCTTTAAAACCTGTACCATCTAAGCGATCGTTCGACCTAAATGTAACTTTGAAGAAATTCCTCTCAGACTCTACGTGGAACTCTTTCATTTGTCCACAATATCTACCGAATCTATTGTCTTCAGTCATATAGTTTGAAAATTCGACATAATCACTCGCCGATACTGCTTCGCATCTGGAACAGGTATTTCAAAAAGTATTAGTGTTATTTTAGGGACGAACAATTAAGCTGAAGCTGTTGTTAATAAGTTGAAGAATATTTTTTTTTTGATGATATTATGAAAATAATAATCAATCAAAACTAAACCAAAGATAAGAAAGTATTTGAGGAGTTCATTGCTCTTTTTTTTGCTAGTGCTTATAGTGAAGCGCCATAATTAAGTTTTAGTTTGACAAAATAAGGTAATTCTAAAATATTGACTAGGTACTTACGGCAAAACTCCTTCAACGTCAAAATTCGTGAAATGCAGATGCACTTTCTCAGTCTCGCCGCCGTGGAAGAAGTATGTACACTCCGTATCCCTTGGATAAGGACCCGGCGAGTTTGGAGATGCAAATGTTCCATTATGCGCTTCACTACTATTATACACGAACGCGCATGGAAACTCCTTCAACTGCCTCCCTGTGTTTATTCCGAAATCTGAAAAATTATTAAGAATTAATTAGATTTTTTTGTAAATGTTGACGTTCAAAAGTGCCTTTTATGTGCCTAATTGAAATAAATTATTTGACTTTTTTGTTATTTAGAAAAAGATTTCAGTACTTATTTGTACGGGATTTAAGTTTTTTTAAAGGGTCTTCTAAGGTTCTTGGGTCCTGAATTCCTGATTTAGCAAGGGCTTAAAAGAAAACGGTTGCCTTTCGTCATAGGTATGTACCAGAAATAACAGCAAGCCAACTTTATTTACCTTGCTGTTCTTACTGAGCATTGTCACCGAGTAGGTATTCAATTAGTTTTTAGCAAAAATCAATTCGATAACTTGAACACAAAAAAAAACGTATTGAAATATGACCATTGCATACTTACTTTCTACAAATGAATATGATATTTTGAATCCCCTCGAGTACCTCGATGATTGCGTTCCACGAAATTCCAGCATTAGTTTCGGTCCATTCGACATAATAGGCTTGGGGAGGTCGATTCCACAAAACGTCTCCACTTTTTCTAACCGCCCATCCACGTTGACGAATGCTTGCAACGAATCCACGTTTGTACAGCTGTAAATACATAATAATTACATGACTTAGTATTTATTTTGTAAAGTTTACTACTAGTTTTTGTGTACGTGTGATTATCTTCGGAGAAATTAGGAAAAATATTTTTACTTTAATTGGGTATAACTTTGGCAACATATTTGCCATTAAACTCTCGGAAAAATCGTGAGTACCGCAGCGTAAAGTAATCATCAATCATCGATGATCCGTAAATTCACAACTATGTAAATATATTATTTTGAACTGTCGTTCATATCAAGAATGTAATTTTTGCTAACTAATAATGTATAAACTTACTCAATAGATCCATCCGCAGATTTATATAAGTAGAAGTCTTGAAAAATTAATCTAACTCGCTCCTTGCCTCTCCCGAAAAATTCATAGTGGCAATGAGTGTTCGGAGGGTATGGCGACGGGTAGTGAGGAGATGTCAGTGTGCCGTGCTTTGTACCGTCGCTGCTGAATTCTTGGTGACATGATGATGCTGAAAAGAAAGAGAAATTCAAATAAAAACACTAGAAGTACTAAGGTATAATTTTTATCTAGAGTAAATAATTATGTTCATTGTACGTATATTTTCTACAAAATGAATATTAAAGTACCTAAATCTCTAAAAATATCCACAATTTTATAATTATAATGTTAGTGTTAGTGTTACTTATTAAACGAACAAAGTACGGAGAATTTGTATTATTTTTAATCGTCTCGTCGTTGTCGGGGCGTCATACAGTGCAGCAAAGACTTGGTCGACGCATGCGTAAAACGAAACGTCAATAGAGGCAGACTGACCTTTTTTTTTCTATTAAATTATTTCACACGGAACTGTGACAACGTAACAGTGAACTAAAAAAGCAATATTGTTATTACGACGATCAAACTGTAAATATGTTCAAATATCTGTGATTATAATAGTTTAGGTTCGTAGTTTACGTTTTAGATGAATATTTATTATCAACAAAAAGCTGCAAAAAAACCTGGATTCAGAAAGTGAAGTGTACCTCACCTCTACCTCTAGAACTGTCAATGTAGGTCTGTCAGTTTGACATTTAGTTTTTGACATAGGCCCTATAATGCTTCTTTTGCGTGTTGTTTTGGTTTCTTTGTACCAATATTTGTTTTGTTTTTAAAGTAAATACACATTGTTTCACTCTAACCGTAAAACAGTGCACGAATATTACTTTGTCAAATTGAATGTGATATAATGTCTAAAAATTAAATGTAATTTTAGCCATGGCGGAATCCACTCCGTTTTTCGTAGATCGAGCTAAAGGTGGCCGAGCTTCGTGCAAAGGATGTAAAACTAACTGTCCCAGTGGAGAATTACGTATTGCGAAGCTTGTTGCAAGTCCCTACGGAGACGGCCAATCGATGAAATCATGGCATCATGTGGACTGCTTCATGAATGCCTTACTGAAGCAACGACCTGCGACTAAACGCGTAGATTCCATAGACGACTTCGGTAATTGGGGCTGTATAAGCAAGGAAGATCAAGAATTTATATTGAAAAAGCTGAATGAAATGGAGAAACTGTATGCTGACAAAAATAGTGGTAAATATACAGCTAAGGTTATAAAAAATGTTTCAACCGTGTCTGCAAAACCTAGTCCTACCTCAAAAACTGCAAGTAATGTGAGTGCTGAGAGTCCAAAAAAGCAGGAAGTGGAAACAGATGATGATAAGTTTGTGACATTCTTCAAATTGTGCAAAAAAATCTCTAAAGTAGACGCATATACTGAAAAAACGGCAGTAGTCAATAACTTTTTTACAAAAGGCACTGATGACAGCTCCTTCAAAGGTAACTTAACATTATGGTGTAAGCTATTACTACCTCAAGTATGCAAAAGAGTTTACAATTTAAAAAGTAAACAATTAGTCAAATTATTTTCAAAAATATTCAATATGGACCATGATGACATGTTAACACATTTGGAACAGGGTGATGTAGCCGATACAATAAAACATTTCTTCTTAAAATCTAGAGCAGTTCAACCTGCTGCAGACAGCAGTCTCACAATACAAAAAGTAGAAGACTTCTTGGAAGACCTTTCAAAACTAACAAAAGAAGAAGAGCAAATCTACCATTTTAAGAAGATTGTTAAAAAATGTACAGCTGAAGACTTGAAAATGCTCATCAGGCTAATAAAGGGAGATTTACGAATAAACGCTGGACCGAAACACATATTAGAAGGGGTCCATCCGGATGCTTACAGTGTCTTCCAAACATCGAGAGACCTTGACATGGTGTTAGATAGAATTATGTCTGAAAGCAGTGCTGTAAGACATAAAGACGCAATCCAAAAAGGTTTCCAAGCGAAACTTTCTCTAATGACTCCTGTACTACCAATGTTGGCTGAAGCTTGTAAATCAGTGGAAATGGCAATGAAGAAATGTCCTAACGGAATGTTCTCAGAAATAAAATATGACGGCGAAAGAGTACAAGTGCATAAAAAAGGGAATGAGTTCAAATATTTTTCTAGAGCTTTAAAACCGGTAATGCCACATAAAGTCAGTCATTTTAAGGATTATTTACCGCAAGCTTTTCCAAAAGGTACAGATATGATTCTGGATGCTGAAGTTTTAATGGTAGATGTGACTACTGGGAAACCGTTGCCATTTGGTACGTTAGGTAAGCATAAGCAGTCCGAATTCAAAGATGCACAAGTGTGTCTGTACATATTTGACTGTTTATACTACAACGGCAAAGTCCTCATAGATCTACCAATAAGGAAAAGGAGACAGATATTGTATGACCATATGGTGGAAGTAACAAATCATGTAATGTTTTCTGAACAGAAATTGATTGAAAAGCCGTCTGATTTAGCGAAAATGATTGCTGAGGTATGTTTGAATGTATTTTTATCAACTACATAAGATAAGATAGAATAAATAATTTAATTGGTGATAAAATTAAAGTCATATTCAAAGTTAAATGATTTAACTTTATCACCATTACTTTTGAGTTGATAAGATAGATATAACATAACATCACCCTGAAGGGTTAGGCAGAGGTGTACCCTTAGTAAGTACACCCACATTACCCCAGTTATTTTGTAAGTCCCATGTAATAGGGAGTGAGCTTATCTCCATCAACCTGGCACAAATCTAGACTCCAAGTTGCTACTGAGAAATTCCAGATGGAAAAACCTAACAACACTGCGTGACCTGGTCCGGAATCAAACCCAAGATCTCATGCTTAGCAGTAGCGTTCGCTACCACGGGACCAACGAGGGAGTTGATAATAAACCATACTCATTTCAACTGAAAAGCTTATATAATATTTCACATAAACATGGGCACTTATGAAACATCAGAAGCTAGGTGCACGGTTCACCAGAGAAGAGCCGGCAAGAAACCCCACAGTTACTCTTTTAAAAATAATTGGCTTTTAAAATATTTTCAAATAATAGGTATGGGAGGACAGTGTAGGCCTCAGCCCTGTAAGCAATCTACAAGACATTAACTTGACACTTAGAAAACCCTGAAAGGCCCTCTATTGGATATTGTAGTGCATTTAGTTCATTTAACACTGTTTTTAGGAATTGTAGGTAACATTTACAGACTGCCTCGTTGGTCTAGTGGTTGCAAGCGCTACTGCTGAACATGAGGGCCTGGGTTCGATTCCCAGGTTGGGCAAGGTGTGATTGGGTTTTTCTTTCTGGAATTTCTCAGTAGCTGCCCGGAGTCTAGATTTGTGCCTGGTTGATGGCAATAGGCTCGCCCCCTATTACATGGGACTTAAACGTAACTGGCGAAATGTGGGTACGCCTTGTTATTATTATGTTGATGTTATATTATGTTATTTACAGATAATAATCATAGTTTCGCTTGCTGAATACTTTGAATCATTTACGACAATCACAAAGGCCGAACTATCTATTTTCTTTCAAGAAACAAATTAAACCTACTTTTCTCCCTACTATCAAATGCTGGAGATACATATCTCCATATAATTTAAAAACATTCTGTTCTACACTTTACAGGTACTGCAACTTGGTCTGGAAGGCCTGGTACTGAAAGACTTGGAGTCTACCTATGAACCAGGCAAGAGGCATTGGTTAAAGGTGAAGAAAGACTATCTGTTTGATGGAGCAATGGCGGACACAGCTGATCTTGTTGTTCTAGGAGCTTGGTTTGGTAGGTATTTTAACAATACTTTATAATGGCCTGCCAAAAAGTTGAAGCTAAACCTACACTACACACATCAGGCACATGTCGACACCTCCATGCAATAACATCGTAACTCACTTTTTGTGATTTTACAGGAGAGCGATTTTAAAGTTTGAAAAATTATAGCAAACTCAAAACACCCCGTACAATTTTTGAAGCTGGCTCTATTTAATATAGTTTAGGCGGACTATAAATAGGTATGGTTAAGTTGTAAAAGAAAAATTGTTTTCATGGGTTTTCATTACTTACGTGAAAAACAAAACAGTGAAATGACATATAAGTTAGGAGGACAAACATTGTATGTCTGAGTTACAATTTAGTTTTTTTGTAGTTTAATTTATTTTTGTGGTCGTAATTTTATCATGTACATAGATTGTATCTAATGTTACAATTTTGTTGTACTTGATAAACAAGCTACTCATAATATTTTCTATAAATTGTAAATCAAGTTGCAATTATATTGTTGACAAAAAATATTTTTTGGATTAGTTACAATACTTTGACGTTGGTTTATTTTAGAAACGAAAGGGAATAGAACTACAATGATAGTACAGAAAAAATGCTTTTTTTTATACATAACAATGCCGTTGTAACTCAATTTTTGGAAAAAAGTGAGTTACCATGTTATTCATGGAGGTGTCGATGTGTCTGGAGTGGCAGTTAGCAAGTTAAATAGCTGCTTTAATACATACTTATTGTTATTTAATTATGGCCTAGCTGCATATATAAGGAAAATTTAAAACGCAATAAAGAATTGAGAATTGAAATTGTGAGTAACACAGTCTGCATAGATAGACAAACAAAGTGGGAAAAGTAAACAAAAAATATGCATTACAATGGGTCTTATATCTAAATGCAATGACAATATAAAAAACAAAATCATTGATAACAATTGGACTGTATTGTAGTCAGTATGTCAATAGCCTGTTATTGCCTGCCTAGTTATTGTTGACTAGCTTACGCCAGCGTGTCTGCCCGCGTGGACCCTAATTCTTTTTCTAAAATAAAAGTAGCCTTAGTTACTCCTTATAATATCAACTATCAGACAGTGATAGTCCTAAAAAAAATCGGTCCAGCCGTTTCGGACATTTTCCCGAACAAACAGACAGACAAAAATCTAAAAATAAACTTTTTTGTTATGTTATGAGGATCGTATAATATACTTTCATATGCATTCACACTCATACTTCCATTTTATTTGTTTGTAATGATATAAATAAATTACATCACTAAAACATGACTATGGAGTTAAGCCTCGTGCAGACTAGCGCGACGCGACTCGAACAATACAATTTCTAAGAAAACTGGTATAACAATAACTGGTGTCGCGTCGCGCTAGTCTGCACTAAGCTTTATTCAGAACCAGAACATGAGCTCACAATACCATTTTTACCATCATAGTAGCATATTGGGACATCACTCTGATTGCTAAATTATTTGTGATTATTCTTTTGCAATAGACTACCTAAAAGTTTATGAGCTGATTACTGGCCTGCTGTAACAACATGCAAAAAGGCAGAGCGTGCAATTACATAATTTTCCTTATAAATATTATTTAATTTTGCAGGTACGGGCAAAAAAGGAGGTATGATGTCCGTATTCCTGATGGGTTGCCACGATGTCCGCCGGAACCGTTGGGTTACCGTTACCAAAGTACACACAGGACATGACGACAGCACTTTGGAAAGGCTGCAGAAGGAACTAGCACCACTTATGGTGAAAATTTCACAGGACAGCAATAAAGTTCCATCTTGGTTGGACTGCAACAAAGGAATGGTGCCTGATTATGTTGCTTCGGATCCTAAGAAACAACCTGTTTGGGAAATTACTGGTATGTTTTATAATATTAACTAGCTGCTCCCGCGGTTTCACCCGCATAAGCCTCGAGACTTATCTTTTATATATGTATATTCCCACAGGATCGATCCCATGGGAATATCTGGATAAAAGGTATCCTATGTCCTTTTCCAGGTCATGGTCTACCCATGTGCCAGCTTTCATCCAAATACACATAACATAACATCACGCCTTGTTTCCCCGAAGGGTTGGGCAGAGGTGTACCTGTGTTTAAGTCCCATGTAATAGGGGGCGAGCCTATTGCCACCAACCGGGCGCAAATCCAGACTCCGGGCTGCTACTGAGAAATTCCAAAAAGAAAAACCCAATGACACTTTGCCCGACCTGGGAATCGAACCCAGGACCTCATGTTCAGCAGTAGCGCTTGCGACCACTAGACCGACGAGGCAGTCACCAAATACGCTCAGCCGTTTTAGCTTGAAAGCGAAATAAACAAAGTCACTATCTAATTTATAATATTACTTAGGATAGCTTATGTTTCACATTAACTCTTACACATTGCCCTGATGGTAGTGGCACTTCTTAGTATAGCTTGTCAATTCTGAAATGACGCGCCCCACTACCACATTACCTTTTGCGTAAATGCGGTAGTGGGGCGCGTCATTTCAGAGTGGACAAGCTTAACTTCACCGTATGAAGATTTCTGTGACGTGTATTTCATAATCAAGACATCATAACTAATATTATACATGCGGACGTGAGTTTGTTTGATACGCTTTCACGCTTAACCGGCTGAATGTATTTTATTGAAATTTGGCACATGGGTAGACCATGAACTGGGTTACGAACGACATAGGGTACTTTCTATCCCGGAAGTACGTTTCCGTGAGATAATGTCCGACTGGTTTCATATAAGGCGATGGAAAACCTTCTAGATTGGTCTGAAATCCTCATGTGAGAAAACTTTATGATCAATGGACCTTTCTCCAAAAAAGTGTTGAATAACATAGAGTATTATTTTAGTTATAAATTCAATTTAAATGTAAATTAACTCCAATATTCAGTTAATATTCAATGCAGTTGGACGCAAAAATAATGAAACCGCGAATTCAATTATAACATGATTTTGCCGCATTATTATAACTGTAACGATATTTATTATGCATGAATTTGTTTTCAGGTACGGAATTAACGAAGGCCAATTTACACACAGCGGATGGTATATCAGTGAGATTCCCCAGAGTAACTAGAATTAGGACCGACAAAGATTGGGAGACTGCGACTAATCTAGAAGAGCTGAAACATCTATACAAGACTTCTAAAGAAAAAACTGATGTGTCACTTCTAAATAAACTGGCAGCTACAACATCAGATGAGCCACCTGCAAAGAAAATGAAAGTTAGTCCGTCCAAAACAAAAGCAAGTGCAACAACACCTACCAAACTTAGTCCCAAAAAAACCATAGATAGTTTTTTCATCAAAAAGGAGGGAAAGCCGAAAGTTAAACTGAATCGCTCATCTTCGTCGGAAAAGAGTATTGAATCTATGTCAACAGACGTTGATGTCAAGGAAGAGAGTAATATGAGTGTTGATGAGGTTGATAGTAAAGAGTTTCTGTTCATACCAGAGACTCCTTTGCCGAATGTTTTCATAGACAAACGTCTAGGTTTCTACCCAGATTTTATAAGTTTCTCAGACGAAGAAAGGAAGCATTTTGAGAGGCACTGGATTGCTTACGGAGGTGAAGTTGTAAAGTCAATTAAATCCATGAATGTAGACTTTGTTCTACATAACAATAACGAGATAGATTTTGAAAAAATGAAGAAATTAACTAAGAAATTACCTCCAGATGTAAGGCATGTTCACAAGGATTGGCTAATGCAATGTATTAGTGATGTGAAATTGTGTGATACGAAAGATTATCCCGTTTTTATTGTGACGTAGCTATGATAGTCCGCTTACTGTTTGTATGAGTTCTTAAGAATAATTGATATCAAATCCACTGTTTTTATGCCGTTAAGAATGTATTATTAAAATTGTAGCGGAAATCGTTTTTGGTGTTTTATTAAGCTTGTGGTGGTACACAAAACTATGGGCTTTTATTAGTTTACCGAGGATAAAACCAGAGGGGCAATTCCCGTAATTTTTAAGAACGTTCGCATTCGCTTCTCATTCGCTTCTCATTCGCAATCTATCAAAAATACAATCAATATCACGATTTACCAAAATGTTTGATAATTTCGACAGATTGCTTCAAGACTTCAAGGTGAACGTTTTATTTGGCCTTCTGATATCGACAAGTTTTTATTATAGCTTCTACTGAAAATATCTCTTAATCTACCTTCGGTAGTTCATTGCATATTTTTTTACCTATCTCAAAAGCAAAAGTAGGTTTTTTACAACAAAAAAAAAATATAAGCGTAGGTACTGGTCTTGTAAAAAAACAAATATAAGCGTACTAATGGCCGCTCTAATAAAATTCCAAAGACAAACCTGTGTACGTTTAGCTTACTATTCATCAATGTTAATAATTATATAAAATATGTAGGAGATATCTATTGGATAAACTAACATTTTCTTTGCCCAAAAATAACACCAAAACAATTTCTTCAAAAATTTATTATTCAATATTATTTTAGGAAGCCGGTTTCATAACAAAATAATCCTACATAATTAAGTAAGGCAGAAAGTTATTTAGTTCTGCTCTGTCTAGCCTTGTGGAAACTCATTTAAGGGATCAAACGAGGAGCTTCGGGAGGTCAGTGTTGGAACCACCTATCCTATCGTAAAAGTGATTAATGCGTTCAGGAGCTCAAAATGTAATTCAATTACGTGCTTCGTACTTAAGAGGTCGGTAACTATAGGTTTGTAATAATTATGTTTGTAGTTCTCATGCTGAAAAAATAATGATAAGGTAAACCTATTTTCTTTTTTGGATCCTAAAAATGTATATAAAGCGTAAGCCACACTGGGACCGAAGCAAAACGAAGCTAAGTTCGTTTAGCTTTCTTCCAAGTCTTTTTATACTTCGGTTCACACCTTCATACCGCGTACGTATATGAAAGGAAGTAGGGAAAGATGCGGACGAAAGCTAAACGAATTCAGCTTCGTTCCCAGTGTGGCCTGCGCTTTATAGTTGCGACTTGAGGTCCCCATAAATGAGCATGTAACATACACATGTAGCATACAGTATGCAACTGATGTCTTAGGTTCGTGGGACACATCCATGTTTACGGTCTAGCTAGTTAGAAAAAGACGACATGCTAGACTTGGATGACCCCCAGATAAAACTTTTATAAATGTTTAAAAAGCAACAATTTATGATAAAAGTTCTAGTTACTCTATAGGTTTAGGTAGTTAAATAAAGGTAAACAATAAACACCACGTTACGAGACTTTGTCGAGTTCGACACCATCTCTAAAATCGAGAATTGGCCCCCAGCTGACCAGTAACCGAAACTTCAAATACATTCGTCGCAAATACGTGACAGTTGTCATGTTGTGTCACAGTTGTCAATTTAGCAACGTTATAATTCGTTGACGTTTAGAATTTGGGCTCTTAACAAGTCAGATAAAAAAAAAAACACTATTTAAATAATTATATTTAACACACTAATATTATAAAGGCGAAAGTTTGTGAGTGTGTATGTTTGTCTCTTCTTCACGCTAAAACTACTGAACGGATTTGGATAAAATTTGGCACACAGATAGTTTATAACCTGGATTGGCACATGTGATACTTTTTATCCCGATATTCCCACGAGATCGAAACTTCTGCGGGTGTAACCGCGGGGCGCAGCTAGTATTATTATACCTACCTAAATCTAACTAAAAAACCGGCCAAGTTCATGTCGGACCACGCACAATGAAGGGTTCTGTAGTTGGGATGAATTTATCCCAAGAACAAACTTAACATTGTAGTTGAAAAGTATGTTCTCCCATGCGGAATGTTTGGGAGAACATGTTTTTCAAACTGCAAATTTAAGTTGGTCAATTATTACTCGTTAATCTGTAAAGCCTACTTAGCTGTAACCGTTTTCCTTTAAACTTCGTTATATATAGATACTATTGTCGTGACATTTGAATTTCTAACTACAACGGTTTAGTTGGTAGATGGGGGGGACACTTGACTGTAACGAAAATTGGTACTTTAAAGCTTGATAAGTCACGAACAGTTTACTTAATAAACGGTCTTCCCAAACCCCTAATATTTTTGAAAGACCTATCCAACGATATCCCACACTATGGGAAGGACGAAAAATAAAATTATCATCTCCACTTTACATGTAGGGGAGGTACCCTAAATAACTGTTTTTTTCAAAAATTTATTTTACCACTTTTTCGGCGTCAATAACGTGTATACTCATGCCAAATTACAACTTTCTAGTACCAATAGTTTATGAGCTAAACCGCGGACAGACAGACGGACATGGCGAAACTATAAGGGTTCCTTGTTGACTACGGAACCCTAAAAATGTGCTCAAACAGTTTCTACGAAGAATAAGTAGTTTATGAATAAAGTTAGATACATTAGTATAATTATAAGGAAAATATTGTAAAAATCTAATATAAATTTAATAGGTCGTATTTTTAACCAATAAAGTGTCATAAATAAAAACCCTGTTTACGATTTGTTTACCTTTATTTACCTATGTTAGACAGGAGTAGGGGAGAAACTTATGGTAACTCCACGAGTATAATCTATTATCTATTTAAAAGAAAGTCGTGTTAGTTACACTATTTATAACTCAAGAACGGCTGGACCGATTACGCAAATTCTTTTTTTGTTGTGTTTGTTACTGTCAGGAGAAGGTTTTAGGTAGGGTAAGTAGGGTAGGGTAGGTAGGTATGGTAAGTAGGGTAGGGTAGGTAGATTAGGGTAGGTAGAGTAGTGTGGGTAGGGTAGGGTAGGTAGGATAGGGTAGGGTATGGTAGGTAGGGTAGGTAGGTAGGTAGGGTAGGTTAGGTAGGATAGGTAGGGTAGGTAGCATAAGTAGGCTAGATAGCATAGGTAGGGTAGGTAGGTGATAAGTACTTAGTGCTACCCGTGCGTGTGAAGCCGGGGCAGGCAGCTAGTTTTTTTTTAAATAAAAGGGAACATTAAAAGAATCAAACAATTAACATAGCGAAGACCTACGAAAGCTCTAATCTCTTCATCATCTACTTAGCCTTTTCCTAACTAAGCATGTTGGGGTCGGGTTCCAGTCTAACCGGATGCAGCTGAATACCAGTTTTTTTATTTTTTTTTTATTTTTTTTAGTAACCAATATTATCAATACATCTTTGACATAAATAAAGCAACATATTATTGGTACCTATGATGATAATTTTAATTGACATTTAATAATTGTTACGTAACTATGACCTTTATATTTAATTTATTTGTTTTCAAAAATGACATTAACTATTTTGTTATTATCTAATCTAATACAATAACTTTTATTAATGAAATTTAAATATTTGTACGCCATTAAGGCCAAACATGACTGATCTCAAACCATAATGTAAGTAATTTAATAACTTGCATGCTATTTAAGTATACTCATGTTTCCACAAATAAATGAATCTTGAATGAATCTTTTTACATAAAACGACTGCTCTTGTTTAATTGAATTACTTCACATGTCATGAGCATGACTGGAAAGAATAAACCTTGCGAAGCGTAAACTATTGTTCTCGACAGGTCAAAGACGAGCGAACATACCTACCACTCCACTGAACAAAACTTCTCACATAGTCTACAAGGTAAACTTTGAGAATTTGCCCGAATCAGACAGATCAAACTCTGTCATGGTCTAACTTGTAAATAGGTACGTAGGTATGTACCTATCCAATCTAGATCTGGTTACGTACCTATACTTACTTTTTGAATAGAAGTATTTTTGTATACAAATAACAACGTATTTTTTTTTCTTACTCCTAAGTAGAAAAAACAGTTGATTTTGCTTGCTTACTTCAAAAATTAGGCGGTAGAAAAACGTACGTACAAAGCCATAGTTATTACAGTCCGTGCGTTCAATGCGTTCATGACACCTGTCAGTTTTGTACAAACGAATATGTGCTTTGCGAATTTGATCCATAATACAACTAGAAATTGTCCAATTGACAGGTGTCAAGGTCGCACTGTCTCGACTGTAACTTGGTTATCAACGGGGTCGAGTGCCTAGTGCCTGCCTACGTAGGTAAGCAGAGGCGGAATAAACTTCATAAAATATAGCTTGATCTCTGCGACAGCTATCAGTAAAATCACCGCTTAAGAAGTCCTGAATTTCTTAATAGTACAGACAGTAACTGTCAATGTCATACTTTATGGGTATCTATTACTATTAAATGGCAAGCAAAGCCGATGTCGACTATTCTGACAATGTCTAAAGTGCATTGAATGAATGAATTCCTACCCTAGGAATGTCAGAAATCAAGCTATCTTTTAGGTAGTATAGCATTGTTGGCCGCCCTAGGCTGTTTAATAGTACCAGCCGCCCTTAATTTCTACAAATTTATCGGTGTAGAAATGTGAAATTAAATAACCATTGCATTCGGTACCTAAGTTTATTACTATATTATGCAAAAGGATTGTCATTGAGTTAATAACTTTACTAACATTAATTGAGCTGAGATAAGTACAAGGTGGGGCAAAAATGTTGTCATAATGTGAATTGGTCGCCATTTTGCTGAAAAAAAAAATGGGCCCCGTTTTTACGGAAACATTATTTAAAGGTGTAAAATTGATGACAATAGGTACCTACGTAAGTCAGTAAAAATGTTCCCAAAATCTCTGGCTTTATTTTAGTCTAAAAATGTGTTGCTTTGTTTCAAGTTTCAAGGATATCTATTTTGGTTGGAAAGCATTATCACGGTCATAATTGCCCTATGTCAAGGAGAAAACTTTATCTATTTGGACGGCACCCAAGAACAGCGGCAGAGAGCGACGCTAATCTTTTTCATATTTCCTGAAAACTTGTTGGGTTTGCAGCAGAAAAAACCACTCCTAATTTTTCAAAAAGCAATTAGGTTAAATTTGATAATTATTTACAATTAGCTGCGCCCCGCGGTTTCGCCCGCATTTCTCTCGATCCCGTTGGAATGTCGGGATAAAAAGTATCCCTTAACCTAATCCAGGTCAAGGTCTACCCATGTGCTTGATTTCATCAAAATCTGTTTTGCCGTTTAAGCGTGAAAGCGGAACAAACAAACAAACTTACTTTCGCATTTATAATATTAGTTAGGATAATTATAATAATATTTATTATTAAATAATATTATTTCCTATATTATAGTTAGGATGTAAACTTATCACCAGTGTTCCTTCCAAACATGGTGATTACCTACCTACGTCTGGAATTACCCACCTTCAAGGAACTTTTTTTTTACTATACATATTTTTATTTTTTACACAACTTCGATCCCACTAGAGCAGCTAATCTTATTACGCAACACATTTTCGTAAACGATTAGGTACGACAAATTTGTTTCATTTTGACAGTTCGTTGTTGAGCAGATTTTTTTTTCGAACCATTAAAGCATTATAACAAATTAAACCATTATAGCAATGGATTAATTTGTTTCAAAAGTATTGAAATTCCGATCGTTCGTGTATTACGTAATTAGGGTAGGTACTGATCATCAAAGAGATAGCTAAAAAGTTTCTCCCCTAATTTCCACATTCCTTTCTATGTTGTTCCTGGCCATTCAGCCATTAACTTGGATTTTTTTGGGTTCTGGTGCGTCTGACAGATTTAGAAAAACTCAAGCAACGTTAAACGGTAGATAAAATTATCCGAGCACAGATTCGCGTATAAAGCTAGTGTGCCGATTTAATTCTATTACGTAAGGGTGTACTTAGTTCCCCGATATCGATTCGTATCGTTAGCCGGTCCATTTCACACAATATCGTCGGACCGCGATCCGTTTAGTCTTAGACAATTAAGATCGGTAACTAATCCGTTTTAACTTTTAACTCAATTAATATCTAATTGATTTGGGAAAACTGGGGAGTTTGCGTGATTGGATATTTTCTTTTGTTACTATATTTTTTTGGGAACAAGACATATGAATGTCGGCATGGGTGGACCCAGCGTTTGGCACAGGGAAAGCAAATCAAAATTGCGAAATTTTCCTACGTTTTTTTCGTAGATATTTACTAGTCAGTGTCAGATTCGCCACCATAACAAATATGTATTTACAGAATTATAATAAGTACATCTCTAAGTTAGATTTGTTCTGAAATGTCATGATTTCATGAAAAAGCCTGAAAAAGATTTGTTCCATTGAATAATGGAACTTAGAGAGATGTAATAATGATTCTATTCTAATGATTACAATTCCGTAAATACTTAGATTATGTTACATATTTGTTATGATCGAGAATCATAATTTTGATCAAGATACAACAACACTGAGTAAAGACTGACAAAGCAAAGCCCATTTCACCTGTCTTAGACTGTTGTTGATTTCAGCCATGTTTTTAGGCGTCTGGGTGTACTGAACGACCACTCAATTGTAGCCGTAGAATTGCTAATAAACTTTAGAAAGGCCGCGCAGCGCGGTTTCTTTTATAATTAATGCTTATTATATTGTAATTGCAAGGTAAGTCATAACGTGACTCTAACATAACTTACTTAGGCATACAAAATCCAGGGGGGGGGGGGGGGCACAGCTGCTATCCCCTGCCCCCCCGGGTACGCCTATGAATGTCGGTAACCTTATTGGCTTGACTGTCTGCAGAAAACTGAAACGCGCATTGAAAAATAATTTCAAACAGCGACGATACCCGGAGCGTTCTTATTTTGTAACATAACATCACGCCTGTAATCCACAAAGGGTTAGGCAGAGGTGCACCTATAGTCCATCCACACTTCGCCAGTTATGTTTAAGTTCCATATTGTAATAGGGGGCGAGCCTAATGCCATCAACCGGGCACAAATCCAGACTGGCTGCTACTGAGAAATTCAAAGATTTTGAGTTGTTGTTACTAACATAACCTAACCTAACACCTTTTCCGTATTTTTCCACTGGTCATTAGTTTCTTGCATTCTCTTTCAACCGATACAAAAAAAACACACTATTGCACGTTGTAAGTATTCTAAGTACAGTGAATACGTGAAACTGTTTAAAGTTTAATTACTTATTTAGAAAAGTTAATGAGAAATGGCCAGCTACATCGAGTCGGAAATACGACGAAAAAATCCCGGAGATAACAACTGCGAAGTATATCCGATAAGTACTCGTAGAATTAAATGGAAGAAACAAACTGAAATAAAAAAAGTAAAACAGACTGAAATGACTTGAACGAAAGATGTTTTTACAATGTGAAATCAGGCGTATTTCTTTTATTGAAAGATAATTGAACGAATATTTGGTGCATTACATCTTTGGACAGACGTAGACTGCGCTGCTGAGTAGTAGAAGCTAAAATATTGCTTATGCTTAGGGTAGCGAAGTGTCTATCCCAGCATTCCCAGCATACCTACATCACATTGTGGCTTTCCGATTCTTGATGTATGTCTAATTTGCCCGTGAATCGCGTTAAGAGGAAGCTCCCTAAATTGTATGTTAATTTGCATTAATATTCTGAAAAAGTCACGGATACAATCAAAATGGAACTTTAGTACATGATTTATTGGATTTCTTTCTTTCCATGTACAAGACAGTTACATAATTGTAGCATTTTCGCTAGATTCATATTTTTTTTCGAAAATCATGTCTTGTTTTTAAAGATAATTTAAATAAAATGAAGATTACTCGACTTATACCTATGTCTAAAATAAGTATAATTCACAGTACCTAAGCACATATAGTTTAATATCCAGCCACAGGTTTTTTTTTCTCTAGATCACTTATTACTTTAGTAAACGAAATAAGAATTGAGACATACGGATCAAACTGGACTTGAGGAACGTTCTTTCCTTCTCTAATATGGACCGTTCGAACACAATCAAAGAGCGTACGCGATATTCAACTTTATTACTGAAGTACTAGCGTTCAGCACATAATGGAGTGGCAGGGTGCATGGGGGCGGAGTTTGCGTGGAAATTGTGTTTAGAATGCCTGGTTTTAAGATATATTTTTCCAAAAACATGTCTTGTTTTTAAAGATAATTTAAATAAAATGAAGATTACTCGACTTATACCTATGTCTAAAATTCACAGTACCTAAGCACATATAGTTTAATATCCAGCCACAGGTTTTTTTTTCTCTAGATCACATTACTTTAGTAAACGAAATAAGAATTGAGACATACGGATCAAACTGGACTTGAGGAACGTTCTTTCCTTCTCTAATATGGACCGTTCGAACACAATCAAAGAGCGTACGCGATATTCAACTTTATTACTGAAGTACTAGCGTTCAGCACATAGTGGAGTGGCAGGATGCATGGGGGCGGAGTTTGCGTGGAAATTGTGTTTAGAATGCCTGGTTTTAAGATATATTTTTCCAAACTAAGTTCTTATAACATTGGCGTCACTGAATTGTGGGGCAGAAACTGCAAAAGGCAGAAACCTTACTTTGAAACTCTGCCAATCCTGCCTCATTTGTGTGCACGACTGCACGAGTGAAGAAACTAATGGAGCTGTTTGATAAAACGCTATACGTAGAGAGGGACCCCGTACAGTTAAATAAAGTGATCGGTACACTTAAAGGCAGCTAACTTGCATCTAGGTAGTTACGTACGGTAGATAGTACTTTTAAACGTGAATGTGCTGAGTAGTCAAGTCTTAATCGAAGTTATTCGAAGTTTTAGTTTAATAATTTATTTAAAATATGGGATTGCAAAGTTTACAAATGTTGCATAATATGTAATTTTTAGGTTCAACTATACAATAAAGACGGGTTTTACCTGTGTTAAGGAGATACAGTGCCGGGCCCCTGATTGGCGGAATATTATATAAATATTGTGTTTAAAATTGAAAGTTTGAAACAGCATCTGGACATGAGTGTAGTTACTTTACAATAGTTATTTATAACAAATAATTAATTCATTCATTCACCATTCATTTTATATTATTTATCCCTCATATAATATGTGTAAAATCTTATCAAAAAACGAGCGATCCTATAAGGGTTCCGTAATTCCGTTTTTTTCTTTTGAACCCTAAAAATATACTTAGGTATGAGTGTATAATGGAAATAAACACTTTGCCTGTGTAAGTACATAAAAAAAATTGTCCGTGTAGACGAAAGCAGAATATTTTTGCCTGCATACAAAACACATCAATACAAGGATCCTTTGGCGAGTGGCCAAAATCAAAACTAACACCCGCCGCCATCTTGTTTTTTCAATAATTTTTTTAGGGTAATTTCAAAAATGTTTCCCAATAGCGCCACCCTGTCAATGTGATCCAGGCGCCAAAACATCTTTGTAGCACTCTTAGCTTGTTCAACTGTATTTACATAGCCCGACACGTTAGCTCATTCACATCAAGCTATACATTTCCAGTTTATGCTGATCTCGCATTGTATAGGATTTCCGTACAATGCGAGGTCAGTTTATACTGGAAAAGTATAGCTTGATCTGTAGCCGTGTGTACCTACATGCTGCAGCGTTTGGCATCCGGAATGACGATGGCAGTATAATGTTATTAGCAGTCAAGTGCACGCTGTTGCCTATTAGGTATCTCTCAATCACATGAGGCTGGAAGCTGGAATGTCGCTTATTGTGTGGAAATGATAATATGGAGTTAGCGGGATCCCTTCTTTTTGCATAATGGTCACTTTCCTAATATACTTTGGCATAACAGTTTTGCCATAATAATACTTTGTCATATTTTTTTTTGGCATACAGTTTATGTTGGCATAATCATCTTGAAGGCTAATTTGTTTTGGCATACATTTACCTCACATAATATTACTAGGCATACTGACTATTAGCATAATAGTAGTTAGGCATACAATTACAAAAAATATTAGAATATTGCCTTATTATTAAAGTATTGCCTTAAAAATTCAATAGGTATGTTGTGCTACAAAAGTTGGTGACAGAAACGAATCGATGCAAAACCGACCTCACGTAGTCTTATCTGCCCTACCCCTAGAGTGTAATTTAAAATCGCGTAGGCGCGGAGGGGCGAGGCGGCCCGCGAGCTGAGGAGTAGGTGGTTTTAACGCTGAGCGTTAAACACATGTCATCTGCGACGATAAGCTCGCATGGGACCGACGGAGTCCCGCAGCGCCGGAGCCGTGACAGAAACCATGCCTGCTGCATGTTGCATGATGCATGCTTGCTTGCATGAATGGTGTACGTAAAAATAAAAATAAAACTTCAACCTACAATGTAAAGTGAAACAAGAGCATTATTGTAATAAAATGTGTATTAGTGTAACATTTTAGAAGTCATAATTATGCTTCTTTGTTATACCTATAAAAAGTATGTTTTAATATCATTATGCGTAAATGAATTTATGCTTCAGAATGTTATGCTTAATCATTATTATGCTTAGAGAAATTATGCTTAAAAAAATATGCGTAAGCTGTTATGCGTAAATTATATTATGCGAAAATATAATTAGGAGAAATAAAAGTATGCCAAGTTATATTAGGGCTTAAAATTGTATGCAAATGGATAGGGAACCGAAGTTAGCATCTCGTTGAAACAGATACAACTGAAATTATTTTTAACGTACCTATTCAGTGACTGTTGTCTGATCTCTTTATCGTTTTCGTATCATTATTCATTGAAGATGCCCGAGTAATTAACTTCCGTTATAATGTATAAGGAACTTTTTTGCAAAGGGATCGTCACCGTATCAACTCGAGCCATTCAGTATTCTTTGTATGAAATTCCCTACTGCAACGCACACTAATCGGAATCGTAACGTATTAGCCTCGCCTCGGGACAAGCCCACGAACAGCGGTGGGTGCGTGGTCAACTTGCAGTTCCCGCGCTTACTGCTCGTCGTCCCCGCTCTCACGTCTCTCCGTACCCGAGCTTACGTCTCTTCGTCCACCCTTGCCCCTCTCACCCCTCCTGCGGCCTGCATGCAGAGCGCGGCGTCTCGCCTAGCCGTAGCCGAGTCAACGGTGACGTTTCGGAGCTGCTGATCCGCTTTGGTTACGCGCTTACGTTAGGTTTACGCTGTATGACGGCGAGGCGAAAGTCGATACGGTGACAATCCCTTTCCGAGTTGATATGTGTGCTAACAACTCGAAACCTTTAGTTGTTTAGGTAGAGCGTTGTATCTGTCAGTGTATGAATGAAATACTTTTGCGTTGTTTTGGCCACTTTGGCAATACCGAACAAAATATTGTTCTATTCTTATTTCATTGATGTTGTTTAGCCTTGAAGGTGCATCCTACCTTAACCTATTGTAAAGCCTTTGCTTAGTATGCTTTGAATTTATAGTTCGATTCAAAGTTAATGGCGGCTCGGAAGTTAGCTGCTCGCTGCGCAGTACCGCACCCCTCACCCTCGCTAACCCGTGAATTGGTTACTGCGCAGCGACTCGCCTCATGTTCCGAGCATTAAGAGGGAACAGGGCCCGCGATTCTCCATACAAACGTATTCCCCGTTTTTCTTCCTGAATAATGCCTCTAGAGCTGTCATTTTTTTTGTATAAAATCAGGGTCTCTATAGGCATGTCCCTGTCTTTTCCTTTTTTCAGCAATTAATAAGTAAGGAAACTATGACCCTCCAAAAATTACAAATATGCCCCATTTTTACGGCCGTGATTAGAGGACTACCAGACTAATTCGGAAAAGTTTTTAGCGTAAAAGAAAATAATAGGAACCTAGACATACTCTTTCTTAAAATTTTAATGTAAAAAATTATTAAATCGGCTTAGTTTTCGAGGAGAAAAAAGGAGAATGCCAAACGTCGATTTCGTCAATTTTTTTGTGATATAATCGGTCTGAGCTGCAGTTGTCCCTATCGCACTTAACGGAAGCCCCGTTAAACTCCCCCGTTTAACTCGGTTTTTCAGGCGCAGCGCGACGGCAATAGTTTCTTCAAATACCTATTTTTCAAATTCCTCGCAGCCCCTGTTCCCTCTTAAGTTTGAATTGGGCTGTACAATGCTTTAATTATGTTCACATCTTGTTGCTATGCACAAATCATTGTGCTCATATCTTTATTCAGTGAATTTACGGTCAAATGATTTACAAACATGTTTGGCAATGTACCTAATTGAGCTATAAAAATTCTCAGCGATAAACCCGTTATAAATAGGTAGGCACTAGACGCGAATAAGCAAAACTTTCTTGTTATTTTTTATTGGCATGTTCGATTTTATGTTGCCTACGTTGTGATTCTTTTCCTCAGATTATATTCGGCGTTAGCGTTACCTACCCATTATTATGTTGATAATAATGGGTAGGGTAGTAATGACGTGTCCAACTGCCAACTGTCAATTATGACCTATTATTTACTTGTTAACCATTTTTGTTAAAATTACTTCTTGTACAAAACTGGAAGTGCTAGTAGGGTTCTTTTATTTAGTTTTATTTTGACAAATCTTAAGTACAATATACAATCTAACACTAAAATATATAATAAGTACCTACTAGCCCGCCCCGCCCTTGCTTCGCACGGTTTTTACGACTTGATAAAATAGGGGAGCTACCTTGGACCTTCACCAGTGGCTAACCTTTTAATCACAGCATAATTTAGAAGAAAGAAAACATTAAAGCTTAGTAAATAAACGAGAACATAACACAATAATCTTCGAAGCAACCAAAATACTTAATGTTCCTTCGATGTTGCGAATATTGTATTAAAAGTGAAAAATATGAGCCGCGTACAGCGTATGGAATAAGGAAAGCTTAGAAATTGGATTATTTCAGTACAAAGTTAGAGATTGGCGGACAAAAGTTTTAATACAATAACGCTTTTAGCTCAACATCGTAATTCTATGTAAGTAACGCTTCGGGTCGCAATTGGACTTTTATTTCTTGATTTTTAGGATAGGTAAACACCAGATTGGGAAATGAGAGACCAGTACCCTAATAGGGATTATGACTAAAAAAATGTTTTTTGTCCGTCATGTAGACTATGAAAAAATAACGTTTATTTTTATTTTTATTTACGTTATTAAAACATTACGGCGATACATTGAGTTATAATGTGCCATGACGTCACTTGTATGTAGATTTTATACATACTTGTGACGTATCAATCCCCAAGTTATTTTTCATTAATATGATAGTGCAAAAAGTACGTGTCTAATATTTTTTTATTATCTGACTGACGGACTAAATAGTTTTTTTTTTACCCAGGCATTATCCCTATTGCGTAAGACACGATCAATCAGAATCTGAATCGTTTCGAAACAGATTGCTAATCCATTGCTTCATAATCATAAGTTCGAAAAAAGAATCTACCCAATAGGTTGCAGAATTAGATAGCTTGGTCTATGCGAGTCTCATCCAGCTATCTAATTACGCATCACATTTTAGTAAACGATTATGACTAATCTGTTTCATTTTGACAGTTCAACAACATTCATTGCGTTATTTACGTTGTTGAGCAGATTGTTTTTTCGAACTTATGAAGCAATCTGTTTCAAAACGATTCAGGTTCTGATTGATCGTGATTATTCAATGGAGGTTCTATAGCAATAAAAGGTTACGTAAATTGAAATTACACACTTTTCACACGCCGCAGTCAGTCTTATTTATAAACGCTACTTACATTTTAATAAATTGCTAAGCAATTGATTAGCAAAATTCTCATTCATGAACGCTATTTAGCGCTAAGACGTCGCTAAGAAAATGCAGTCTTATTCATAAACGCTATTTAGCGCTAAGAGGTTGCTAAGCAAATGATTAGTAGCTGTCAAAATTAAACACCACCGGTGCCCTGTTTAGAGCTTGCTAAGAGGATGTTAAGAGGCAAGAAGGCGGATTTTATTTGAATCAGCTGATCGATACAAGATTTTGTGTGCTCGAGATAATTTTGCTCTCTATTAACGAGTTGTGCCTTAGTAAATAAGGCTGAGTATGCTTTAGTAGGTAGTCTACGTAATAAATTAGATTATGATTTTGAACTAAATATTCTAGTGCTTTGATATACGATCCTAGTGTACCGCTGCCGCCGACGCCCGCGCCGCGCCGTCAGCATAGCCAGAGCAAGGATGTTCAGTACTTAGGTGACTGAAACGGTTTATATGTAAAACAGTGGAAAGTAATCATTAGCCCTATAGGCACATGATTATATCTACAGGCTGATCCAATAAGTGACGTTATTAAAAAAATGATTCCTTATGTCCAGGGGTATCCGATAATACCCCATAGGTATATGTTCCGCGATTCTTGATAGCTTTCGAGTTAAAATGACTTTTTTAAATTTCTAGGAAATATTATGGGAACCGCTTTAAAAAATCCTTTTTTTTATCTTTTTTTCATTGGTATGGAATATTCTTTCATGAGAAATCAATATTTTTTTATGATGTCTCTATTTGGACCATCCCGGCAAGTGAGTTTGATAGGAGAAAGATAAAAGGAAATCGGCTCATCATATTGTTCATGTGACATTCTCTATACATTTACACTTAGTATTGATTGAAACACCCGAAGGTAGCAAACTACAGTTTAGTTCTCTCTGGTCGAAGAAAAGGACAAGTACCATTCGTATCTAAAATTCAAGACCCACAGTGCACACTCATAATGATTAAGATAAACAACCAAAGAACTATTAAAAACAACCAAAGAACTATGAACTATTATTCGAAATTCATTTTCATTCATACACCTGTCCTTTAAACTAACAAAGAAAAACAGCCTCAAACTAAGCCCCAAACATTTCACAATCATAATAAGCACTGTTCAGGCACAACTTTCCAAAGTCCAACTCTAAATGCCTGCACAGAATGATAAGCGTTTGAAACAGAACAATAATTGTTCACTTTGTTTATCCGTTGGCAGATTAAAATGAAAATTAAATAGCAAAGAGGAGCTTTGCAAACAGTCTACTCTATATTAACCGGCTTTTAAGCTACCTATTGTTGTTATTACTGTATGTTCACAGTACCTATAGGTATCACTACCTGCAAAGTTCTTTGTTTAACGGAATGAAAAGTAACGAAGAATGAAAGGGAATGAAAAGTATGCTTATAAAAACTATAGAAATACTAGTGACAATGACACAAATACAACACATGAAAATAGTAGATTATGCACCGAGGGGCTAAAGTTGTGTCTTATGTCACGAGCATCATATTGAATCACGAGCGCGATTTAACGAACGGGATTTAATACAAGAATCCTGAATGCAGCGAAGGATTCAAGCTAGCCCACGGCAAAGACACCTTTAGCCCAGAGGAGGATACTCTACTTTTTACACCTACTGTGAGAAAATAATAACCATAGTACGAAAAACAAAGTACTTAATTGAAATGAAGAAATGAAGAAGCAGTCGTTATGATTTTGTAGGAAATCGAGAATATCATCCACGCGTAGTAAGGGTATCGAGAATAGCTTTCCTCTTTCTGGCACCAAAGGGTGTTTGTTAGTACTATACTGCCAATTTAGCAGAGCATGTGAGATTCCAAATTCAAATCACATTATTGACCAGTAGGTCATAATGAAATCCAGTACAACATTATTGACCGGCTGTGCCGGCCACTAATGACTCACTTTAGGTTAAGGTTGCTTGACATATAATTTGACATTTTCGAGCAGGTGGTGTGAAAAAGTGTTTTTATTATTATATCAGACTCTAAGAAAGTGAAACGGACTTGTGTAAAGTGCAATAAACACTACTCTAAGTTTTAAAATAATTATCACGTAAAAAATTAAGTTAAATTAAAATTGCTTATTAGTCTTAAAGGCTAGATTGTAATTGTTTAGTAGGAACCTGGATCGTTCCAATAAAGAAAAAAAAAAAAAAGATAATAACTTTCGCGGGCTGTTGTCTTGGTAAATGATGGTATTTAATTACTACTGAACATTATATATTTCTTTTTGTCTCAGAGAATTTTTCCTGTAGTTTTATGAAGGTAGGTCTAGCTTTAGCAGAATCAGCCTATATTGTTCCCACCGCTGGGACACAGCCTCCTCTTGGTGGGAGGGAGTGGGCCGTAATCCACCATGCGAGCCGAGTTCGGGTTGGTAGACGTCATTATGTCTTCGAATTTTTGGTTCTAGAACATGCCGGTTTCCTCACGATGTTTTCCTTCACCGTTTTGAGAGCAGTGGTTATGAAATAATTTACACAAAGTAACGGGCCATCCTGGGTTCAAACCCACGACCTACAACTCGTAAGGGCCACCACTGCTCTCTTAGGTCTAGCTTTCCTTGAAAAATATTCTTTAAAAAAAATAAAACATCCATGATTTGTCAAGTTTCTTGGAGATTCTTTCAACCTTTGCGTATCTAGTTGGTATGATCTTTTGTCCAATGAAGGCATTTTGAATTCAATAAAAATATCTCTGTCTATACCCAATTATTATATTCTCCAACACTACAATATTAAATTTGTAAAGATTGCTTTTCATCACCCGACACGTCCCCATCTTGATACAAATAGATAAGGGTGTCTACCAGTGCTTGATACTCTATAGGAGACGTTACGAAGGGAGGGATGTATTGTGTACCTGCAGATAATATCTAAAAGGAACATGTGTTATACATCTACAGTAATTGTAGGCACGTAATAGAATAGACAGATATCCCATTGAATTTGAATTTTGGAATCGCGTTGGAATTTGCTGTAGACCTTGCCATATATAGTTTGCTGCAGAGAGCTGCTATAGGTATGTTCTATGTTATGGGGTTTGGTTTCCGCACTCAGTCCGTCAGGTGGACCATTGTGCGTGGGCCATAGCAGCCGTTTGGGGGGTTATTCCAACCAGCCCACCTCCCTCCAGAAAGGGCAATTAGGTCTCCTGCTATAGGTATGTTTCATAGTTTCTGTTTCTGTCGTTTACTTTCAAAGAAAGCATTTCTATTGCAGTTTTCACCAAGAGGTGCACCTTAACTATGTCGTTCCAATTCAATTCGTGGTGAGTATAAGAATGGCTGGCGTATTTTTATTGTTACTCCTTCCACCAACTTTCTTTATACTGTTGCCCATAAGAGTATAAAGAAAATTCAGCGAAATTGAAACTAAAATTCAATCTCTTATTGCAAGCTCAGGCAGGCAGCCATATAGAGAGGTAGCTATAAAAATTGGCCGCAAGCTATCGGTACACGGAAACACGGCTATTACTGAAGTGGGTAGTCACAAGTGCGAAAAGTCGTTAATATTTTATGGCTGCAATATGGAAACATCGGACGAGAATGGACTATCGTAATCCTTTAAAACAAGTGCACTAACAGCTGGTCTCCATACACTTGCCGAAGTCCTTGTGTTCATATCATGAATGAAATTGCTTTTAGTGTTTTCAAAGGTATTTTTTTGAAGTCCCACTCTTCTCGTTTGCATTTTATACTTGCTAGCGTTTCCAGCACTTTAAAGCGCTTGGGGTTGTAAGGACTAACTTAAAAGCGCTCGAAACGTTGGAAATGTAGAAAAACATTAATGAATCGTCTATGTAGAGTAGACGTAGTTTTATGTTTATTTATTATAATGCAGAGGTAAACAAGAGGATTATTCGAATGTAGAACAGATATTCGACTAACAGGGATAAACACAGCTATTCTGGCTAGACGCTAAAGATTATGGAGCAGTATTTATTACAGTTATCTGAACAAATGTATTAATTAATCATGACCTCTTAGTAGTCTGGAATGACCTAGAGCCAATGAACTAATGGGTTAATCAGTTACGCAAGCATAATCAGAAATCTAAATATTGTTTATTCAAGTAGATCATGAAGATAGCTATACATGGGACTTAAACATAACTGGCGAAATGTGGGTGTACTGTAGGTACAACTCTGCCTAACCCTTCGGGGATTACAGGCGTGATGATGATGATGTTATCATTAAAATAATTAGGAATACTGTTAAATATTCCTAATTATTTTAATGATAACAATAAGCAGTCTATTTTTTTTAATTTTTTTTTTAAACATTGCCCCACACTAGGAATTTCTCCTGTATCGTGGGTGCGTTTACATACATTTAAACTCACATACACAAACAATCAGACCCGGAACAACTAATTGTAGGTCATACAAATATTTGTTCCGTGCGGTCTATGTATTACCAGATAATGGAAAGCGTGGTTTATAAAAGTCAAGCGTGGAACATTATCGCCCATACTTCAGCCATTCAACGAGCGTTTAAAAAATTATCCATATGTAACAATTGCCATGAAACTTCGAAAGGTCAGAAATGCTTACATTCGATCCAATTTGAAACCAATCTACATGGTTGACCTGGTAACTGCAAGCCGTGACGGTCGTAGGTAAATTGGCATACCAGCTCCATATGTAGGAAGTTCAAGAGCTAGCCTAGTTAATTGCTTTCCAGATGGAGTGATAGGAAGCCTAAACAATCTTAAAGTCAAAACCTGAGGATGGATTTCATATAACCATGAGAGATGATTATGATCAGGGGCTGCTCTATGGCCGATTAAATGGAAGTTATTAATCGATGAATGTTAAATATGGACCCAAAGATACAACGCGACATTCCTTTTGTACTTTTGGCAGCCAATTGGGCCAACAGTAGATATTATTTTAATCAGCAAATAGAAGAGCGTTGCCCGTTCATCCGCTTTTAAAACTCCCTTTGTCAAGTAGATAGAAAATCATCAATTTTTACAGGGATAGGTACAAGGGTCCTCCAAGTTTTCTTATATTTAAATTATTCGAAAAAAGTGCGTGCTGGAGTGTGTGGAAAGAGACAAAGAACATCGTGTTTCTGAAGTTATTCCTATTGATTTGTGTCCCAATAAATTATTCCAATGCTGATGTGGCCGTGAAACAGAAAATATAAAGATCAGTTTATCGTTCTTCGTTGAAGAAAAACTGGCCAAGTGCGAGTCGGACTCGCACACGAAGGGTTCCATACCGTATTAAGATCGAGCAAAAAACTACGTGTTTTTTGGTAGTTTATTTCTCGATCTTAATAAAAAAACACGTGTTTATTTCGTCGTTTTTGCTCGACCTCGAACCTGTCTATCCGCTTTAATCTAATGATTAAATTGGGTCTCCATAAAAAATAATAAAATAAAATAATGTTAATGCAGGCAAAACCGTTTATAACGACTTCAAAGGGACCGTCAGATAATGGTGATAGAGCCGATAGTCGTTATACCCAAATACTATGTTAAGTAAACAGAAATGCTGCGATCTCAAATTGTCGTCGTTATAACCGGTACGTCGTTTTAAGCGAAGTCGTTATAAACTGTTTTCACTGTACTTTATTTAATTTTTTATTATTTTTTGTTATAGCGGCAATAGAAATAAACAATCTGTGAAAATTTCAACTGTATACCAATTACGGTTCATGAGATACAGCCCGCTGACAGACAAACGGACGGACGGACGGACAGACAGCGGAGGCATACTAGGGTTCCGTTTTAAACCCTTCGGGTACGGATTCCTAAAAAGGGTTATTGGTAGTTATTTTATGGTCGGGAAAAACACAAATATGTGTTCTATTGCTGTATTTACGCGAACATTTTTTATTAGCTTTATTTATTATTTATTTATTTAACCATTTATGTACACACAAAAATAAACAGACAAGATTATAAGAACAGAAAAATACGTACAAAGGTGATGCTTATTTCTAATGAAATCTCTTCCAGCATACCTGCGATAGGACAGAGGGTAAAAAGAGATGTAGACACCGTGTGTAAGAGTAGAGAGAAAGTAAAATACATAAAATCACTAAATAAAATATAATTCACTTAATAAAATAAAACAAATTATATGACAATATACTTACGAACATACATACATACATACTTCTAAAATAAATAAAATACAACATAAATACCTACGCAACTATGACGAAGTGGAAAGATAGTGTTCTTTCACTCTTCTTTTAAATACTGCAACAGTTTGGCAGTCCCTAATGTCAGGTCCTAATGTTTACCTTGATGATTATTGAATAATTTGACACAGTCATTTATGTTTTAGAATTGTGATTATAATTTTAATTACCAATGCCTAAAACAATTTAGCAAATGGTAAAATACCGTTTATAAAATACCTTAAATTAATTACTGAGCCTTCAAATCTTGGCAGTTGATTGACTTAATAATGGATGAAAATTATAAGTAGAATTAGAATCAAATACCGGCTATCCCTCGCTTAGTCACCAACTCAACTATAATTCCTGAAATCATGATCCACCTATAAACGCGACTTCAGAGGACAGTATTAATAAACACTGTTTAAAAAAAACGTGTTTTTTTTGGAAGTCTTTTTTTGTAAAAAGTTTTTATTATTCACTTTTTAGGTCTGGTACCTACCCCACACAAATTCGAACGTATTATTGAAACTAACTCAAAACTACCTAAAAAAAGTTAATAAAAATAATTTGGGACCAAAAAACATACGTACAGACGAACATAGAACCTTCTTCTTTTTGGAAGTCGGTTAAAAACTATGTTCAAACCCGCCACGGAATACATAGTAATTAAAAATAAAATAAAAAACTATTTTTTTACTGTAATTATTCGAATATACGGACTATTTAAGTTGGTTGTAGGTAACACGGCAAATTGACGTAGTGGGTCGATTTTGAAAAACAACTCATTTTACTGACTGTAAAATCGTATTACCCAATTTACCTTTGTATTCTGTATGATTTTGTAAAGAGAAAAGGTTACCATAGTTCCTGAATGTCGGAAATAAAATAAATGTCTATGGAGGGTAGGTATAAGCTCGTTATCTGTGCGCACAGGAAGGTAGGCACCTACTGGACTAGAAACATTGTTATGACATTTTATTTATCTGTAACTAGGTCTTCCCCGCAGCTCCACCCACGTGGAGGTCGGAATATGTCCCCCGGGAACGTACTTACCGGGATTAAAAGTACCCTGTGTTAATCTAGGTAAACAATATATTAATTCAATAATAAAGTGTTTTCATATAACTCTATTGGATTACGCGGCGCACGCCAGTAAACTAATAGAAGTATAAGTCGAAGGTAAGCCTTCTACTTATACTTCTATTAGTACTTATATTACTTTCTACTACTTTCTTCTATTAGTACTTATTACTTATAATAGAAAGATGTCGAAGATGTCGGAATAAAACATGCCGCTTAGCTTACTAAGCGGCATGTTTTATTTCGACATCTTCGAAAATAATCGTTATATTTCAGCCAATTTACACAAAACTTTAATGCATGCGAATCACTCCGTCCATTGGTGAAAAACGTTCGATACGAACGAAATCTGTACCCTAATTACGTAATGCAAAATCAATCCGAATCTGAATCGTTTTGAAACAGATTGCTAATCCATTGCTCCGTAAGTTCGAAAAAAAAAACTGCAGAGCAACGTAAATAACGCAATGAATGTTGTTGAACTGTCAAAATGAAACAGATTTGTCTTTATCGTTTACGAAAATATGTTGCGTAATTAGAAAGCTGTTCGGTAGTTTTTGAGTTTATCGCGTTTAGTCTGACAGACGCGGCGGACGACTTTGTTTTAAAATAGGCGAGATTTTTGTGTTTTTGTTGACCTACTTTAATTAATTTGACTGTAGCTGGAAAGATCTTGTTTAATTCATAGTTATGTATTTTAGGAGCACCTGATGTTATTTTTAGCGTTGAAAATGTTTCTCGATCACTTCGTAACCCGTTTTCAAGAAAAGTGCCACCCGCTAGCGTCCTCAATTATTAATATAGAGAAATTAAAATGGTGTCAAAAGATGCGTTACTGAAAGGGATACAAAACTGTTTTTTTTTTTAAATAAAAATTAATAGTCAATTTTTTACCTTTTCTTTTGGGACTTTTTCAGACTTAAAACTTCTACTCAAAAACGAAAAGAAATCGAAAAAAAAAATGATGTTTCGATAGGTATTAGGTTTATAATTAAGGGTAGATGTTTACCCCTTTCGGAGACACCGTTTTTTACTCCTGTTAATTACCGTCTTACCGAAGGCGAACACCGGGAATGGTACTCAGTACTAAAATGTTGACCTTATGTGTATACAAGTAGGGTGGAGGGTCTAAATAAAACAACCAAACTGTATACTGATCTATACAGTTATCAATATTTACTTTCTTTTTTTTTTTTGATTAGGGCATTTTGTAGCTCACCTCTGAGGTGATGACTACTTAACCGGACAATCCTGCGGCTGCCTTAAGCTACTAAACTCAAAGCCAGGGGCAAAACTATTCTAATTAAAACTAGGCGAGCGCTCGCTAAGGGCACCCCATGTGGGGTACGGACCTCGGCTTAGGGCGTCGCTGGGGGGAGGACAGCAAGTTGGGACAGGCTGGATCAAAGATAATTCATTATTATTAATCGGGGAATTTAAAGCTACTGGCTCAACATCGACGCGGGCTGGCGCATCAACGGGCAAGGGTCGGGGGGGAGTATTATTTACTCGGGCGGGTCGCGATCGCGGAGGACCTCAGCGGCGAGGTCGGAATGCGGGTCGGTGTCTGTGTTTGTGCACTGTACTTGTGGCCCTATTGCTCTCCTGGAGGAGGGTTATGGGGTCGTCTGGGTCGGTAAGGATTTGCCTCGGGCGGCGGATCTGACTGATTCTACTAGGGACATAGTTGGCGGCCTCGACAACCAGGGGGTTGCGGTGTTTGGCGGCGGACTCAAAGAAACGCTTGAATTGCGTTTGAGAAATTGGTGGATTGTGGGGATAGGCTTGCCGAACATGGTGATAGGTCGGGGGGGTTTGAACCTTTTACGCGGTTTCAAAAAGAGAACCGCTTGGTTTTTATCCGGGTTGTCTTCGATTTTCCACTTTCTAAACCAAGCGCCGAGCATGTCGACTGAGTTCTGGAGAGTGCGGGCTATCGAGTCAGAGCTGGTACCCTTGTAGTAGATGGCCGTATCGTCTGCGAACAGAGCCAACTGCACCCTTCTACTCTTTGGGATATCGCTGGTGAAAAGCGTGAAGATTAGGGGGGAGAGCACAGAGCCTTGAGGGACTCCTGCGCGGATAGGACGGGGGGAGGATATCGCTCCATCGAAACGGTAGCGGAAGGTGCGGTTTGACAAAAAAGTCCCGTAAGATGAGCACGAGACGATCCGGCACACCGAGTTTGTAGAGCTTATATAATAAGCCGTTGTGCCAGACTTTGTCGAACGCTTTCGCTATATCGAAGAATATTGCACCGGTTATCAAACCGCGTTGGAAGCCAGCGCATATGTTTTCAATAATCCGGTGGGCCTGATCAATATTTACTTAAATTTACAAGACCCTAGCGGAATCGTTGTAACGAAACCAAAGCGACTTCTAATTCGTCGCCAACGCCATCTAGTTACGTCGTGTACAACTTTGGACAAAATACAATTTATTTTGTTGACCTGATGAGCGGCTATTGATCATGTATGATCATTAACAACTCCTCAGATTTTTAAGTGCCCTAATAACATTTTTAATGCTCCGGAAGGATCAAACAACCATGACTTTTGTAGATTTTTTCCTAATCATAATTGGCCTATAACGGTCCCAGTGTTGGGACACGGCGTCCTCTCTGTAACAGGGAGCGGCTAGTAATCCACCACTGCGGATTGGTGGTAATCACATGTTCGAATTTTTGGTTTTAGGATATGTTGGTTTGGATTTTTTTGCTAATAACATTACATAACATCGAGACCCTGTAATCCCCAAAGAGTTAGGCAGAGGTGTACCTGTAATACACCCACATATCGCCAGTTATTTTTAAGTCCCATGTAATAGGGGGAGAGCTTATTGCCATCAACCGGACATAAATCTAGGCTCCGGGCTGCTACTGAGAAAATTCTAATGGAAAACCCAATAACACTTTACCCTACCTGGGAATCGAACCCAGGACCCTATCTTCAGCAGTAGCACTTGCGACCACTAGACCAACGAAGCAGTACTAGTGTTCGTTTGCTAATAATCCGTCATAAACGTATGGTAGTTGAAAAGGGAACTTCTTTTATAAGCCTGCTCAGGTTTTCACCAAAGTAAAGGAGAGAAGAGCTGTCACTTTCCATCCTCACACGCTTCAACTCACACGCTTCAACTTTCCATCCTGTATATTTTTATGAATGTAAAAATGTCCAGCTATATAGACTTAGCTAAATAACCTCTTGGTTGACACCCCACTCAATGTTCGCCTCTACGGACAAGGAAGGAAATACCCAAGGCTATTAATCTAAGCAAGGAGGCCGGTAAACACAGAGCCAAGAGCCTCCTTTACCGTTTACTAGTATTAAACCCCTATATCCACAGATGCGTTTACCATGCATCGCTGTTATTGATTATCCCCCCAGGATTATTAAGTGTTCCTTAGTAGGTATAACTTGGTCTATATGTAACAGTACAGTTACATGTGGACAGCTATTAAATCGTTTTTATACTCAGTTCATGTAGGTTCAGCATCAAAAATAAGGTTTGTACCGAAAATATCTGATGAAAATGTAATTAAATGGCGTTCCTGACGATACTAATGGGATAAAAACTGACACTTGCTCACTTCAAATGTCGCTACTATCGCGTGTCCAAGAATTTGACAGCTAGCTGTCACTATCCATATTTTTTTTGTAAACAAGTGACTTCTTTCATTAATATCCCCGTTGCGCTGCTGTTGACTGCAGAAATACGGGCATGCATTTGCCATAGATGTGTTAAAATACGAAAACTGTGGGAGAAAGCTCTCCGAAAAAAAATTGGACCCGATATTTCGTCGAAACTATCTGCAGTATTTTTTTAACTCGAAGACTTTTATGGGAGAAATTCGTATACAGGTGATGCTCCCAAGAGAACTCAGTGTGTTTTCATTACCTACA
This sequence comes from Xanthia togata, assembly GCA_963853775.1. NCBI lineage: Eukaryota > Metazoa > Arthropoda > Insecta > Lepidoptera > Noctuidae > Xanthia > Xanthia togata. The sequence goes on along the minus strand of OY970801.1, from coordinate 17,106,714 downwards.
GGCACTAGTGGTGTGATATTATGTAAATTATAGTTATGATGTGTGTGTATTATCATATAAGATCAGTGCTAGAATTAACATCTCTGAAGTTTTTCAGTCAGGAAGATCATCCTTAATTTAATTTGCAACTTCGGTACGCCTCCTGTCTTCAACAACAAAAAAAGAACTTAAAGTCAACAAAGCCAAATTAACCTATAAATTATAAAATGTTCATATTTTGTTACTTTTTGTCTACAGCTGGTTTTTTATTTATTTATTTACGCTAGACGCTACCCTTTTCCTTAGCTCGTCTTTCAATAGTGCTACACTCCAAGTCACATACAGATTTTTCTAGTTTTAGTTCAATTTGTAATCGACACAAAACTAAACATAAATAAAACAACGGCGGTAAGTGGACGGGGAACAGTGCTGCCACCTATGTCGACCATTCAGTTTTTCACCCAATTAGAGTGAGTGGTATTTATAAAATGAGTGCTTTGATTAGATTATTTAAATACTTACACCGAAATTATAATTTTAAATCACCATAAAGTTGTTAATTTGTTGCCATGATTTTATAATAACAATTTAATAATGTTATTCAAACAACAACAGTAACATACATACATAAAGTTGAAACCTTCTAAATACAGATGAAAATGTTACCAATTCCCTTTAGTGAGTGATTGCGTAAGAATTTTACCTGAACAGGGTTTGCATACATTTTCATCAGATACTTTAAGTTGTAGAAAAACTTTCCAGGATTCAAAAGATCAACCCGTATAATCAATGATGAACTAGATAGTCCTTTTATAATCACGTCGGACCCAGACTAACAGTAATGAAATCGGACTTTATCAAGCTTGAAAAAGCGCTAGAATGAAGAAAAAGGTATGTATAGTATAGTCGACCTCGAAGTTGCTTAACCACCCTGAGGAATAAATGTTTGTTGCACGTCCTAAAAAGACAAGTTCTATTTGATGATGGGACAGGTACCTAGATAGTTTCAACCTTAGTATGAACGTATACGATGCAAAAAGAGTAGGTAAGGATCGTAGTCGTAGGAAAAAGCGTGAGTAAATTTTTAATTTATTGGGAGTTTTTGTCAAAAGTGGTAAATATAATACAAGGTCAACTCTACTTGGCAGTGTAGGTACCTGTTTACGTAAACTGTGAAGTGCCAAGTTCTCTCCGGTATTTACGTTGATGTGTATATTTCATACTTAAAGTGACAAGAGAGCTTTTTATCGCCGTTTCAGGACATTATTCACGGTTGAATTTATGACGAAATTTAGTTTTGGTTTTTTCCTTGTACTCGTAGGTAATAAATACGTCTCTTCCAGCTTTTCTTTTAGACAAATATCCTTTTCTATTCTTTGTTGTCACGCTCAAAGGTACTAAACAAAACCATAATTTTGACACGCTAAATTATTAACCCTAATTAAATACGAAAAGACAGACAGTAGTAGAGCACCAGTAGATAACGCGATTGCGTAGGTATGTAATAATACGCCTTTACAACCTCCTTTACTTAGGTACTTTTGCAGTTCATAGTTCCAATTTCACCCTTAGCCTTGCCAACGAAGTTATAACTATAAAAATCAATTGCCTACACTGAGTTGCCGAAGAAAAAAGCCTACCTTCCTTAGGAATGGTACGGTAAGTTCCTTATAACACGAGGTGAACTTTCTGCATTTTTACCCGTTTGGGTTGTGTTCCAACTTTGCCAATTCTGCGAGCTGGAACATGTAACAATCTTATCAAAAATTAAACTGTACAGTAGCAAACTGGAGTCAGTCAAACGAATGGGGTATAAAATGTTACGGCCTGATTTTGCCCTTCCATAAAAGGCAGGGACGCGACGAGGCGTTGGGCGTCCGTTCATACGTGTGTTGTATTACCATTATTTTCAGCTAAACGGTTAGTAATATCTCGTCTTGACGTCATTTCAAAACGTAGGCAAATTCTCTTGTTCTGAATTGCTTGATATTTCATAATAACTTTAGCAAATATTTCTGTAGTAGTTTCTTACTTCAATAATATAACAAGATTGCTTCGAAATTTAGGTTCGAAGAAAAAAGTATGAAACGTGTGCTTATTTGAACCAGATAAGGTTCAAATAAGCACACTTCAAATAAAGTCTCAAAGAGTCGGCAATTGCGATCAATCTTGCGTTGGAATCACTTCGTCTGAGAAGGTAAAGGTATATGATATTATGTATACTAACCTAAGAAATTTAAGTAGGTATACCCAAGTCCCCCCGTAATCAATACCTAAGTATGTAGTGATTATCTGGCTTATGAGTAACTCGCCCGAATTAACTCGCCCGAATCCGGGCAACTAAAAATTGGCGTCAAATTAGAATGGGGGCAAAAAAAAGTTGTATACTTCTAAATTGGCCACCCTTTAAAAGTACATTCATCTATCTTTATTTATGCGTACCTAGTCATTCAAATTGTAATCTATACTCTCTGAGCGGGATGTAAATTAATCAAACATATTTATAGATAGATAGATAGATAGAATACTCTTTATTGTACCCCATAAAAATCACAGACATAAATTTATCTTTATTACAATGATATTTTAATAAAGCTATGTTTGAATAACTTACTTATTTCATTTTATTTCAAAATATTTTACTCTAATCACTACTGTGCGCCAGTGTACGTTAGTACTACGTATTGCTAGAGTTGTCAATTTATCCACAAATTAATTGAATTCAAGCGAATCGATGGTCAAATCACCCGGATTCGGGCGAGTCACCAATAAGCCGATTATCTAATGAAAGTATGAAGAGATAATAATTATACTACTTGTTCGGGATTTGTTCTCAGGGATCAGTCAGCTTGGGCACGCCACTATTGCGGCGATAAGTCCCCTCTTTGAGGAGTGGCTAGAGATGCGCCACGGCGTCCTCACCTTCCGCCTGACGCAGGTCCTCACCGGACATGGTTGTTTCGGGAGTTTCCTGTTTCATATCAGGCGGAAGGAAACGCCCGGGTGTCATCACTGCGTGGATCACCCGGAGGACATGGTGGAGCGTACGGTGGAGATCTGCCCAGCTTGGGCAGAACACCGCCGTGTCCTCGTGGAGGCGATCGGTGGCGGGGATCTGTCGTGTCCGGTCCTGGTCCAGGCCATGCCTCCTTCTGCGAAGCAGTAATGCTCTCGAAGGAGGAGGCGGAACGCGTGAGGGAGAGGCAAAATCCGCGCCCTCACGCCCCTAGTCGCCGCAGGAGGAGACGCCCTTGGGCCTTATTATGACGTATTATACCACCATTATTCCAGTATGAGAGAGAGACGGAGCTATATGAGGCCGCTAGCACCATCCTCTTTTCGCAGTGGAATAATGATGGCATTAATACTTCATAATAAGGCCCCTGGGCGTCGGGAATCGCAGGCCGATTCTCGCCCACCGTAAGCGCAGGCTTGCGGACGGTAAGCAATGGGTAGCTCGCCGTCCGGTAAGGACCAGGCCCGGGTCGACGGCGCGTTGTGTTCCACGTGCGCCTCAAAGAGATGTCAGTGAGTGGAGGGGTCCGATGGGACCGATGCCTGCCGGGGTTGCGGGAAAGTCCGAAAGGGATACCGTGGCCCCTGGTGACGTACAGGCAATTGAAGGAACACGGGTGGGTTTTAGTCAGTAAGAGGCTGACACGCCCGCCCGTTCCGCCCAGAGCGGGAGAAGTCATTTGATGATTTCCCACCCAAAAAAATAAAAAAGAAGGGATCAGTCAGCTAGGAAATGCCGGCGCTTTTAGGTTTTAAAATTTAAAAAAGGTCAATAAAATTAAATTCTACTAAGACATATTTACAAAAAAAAATAGTCAATTTTTTTTTTGTAAATGTGTCTTAGTAGATCTACATTTACAGAAATATACATAATTTAATTTCAATGAGCTTTTAATAAAAGTTATAATAAACCAAAACATTTACCAATTTTATGTGTCTAAAAATCTATACTCCGAGTATTTATAGTTTAAAAAGAATGTCGGGATAGTGAATCTGCTAAGTATTACATATGTACATATTTAAACGTACATAAGTATTACATATATACATAAACTTCCTCCCATGGGGTAGGCAGACACTAAGGAACGCTATCTACTACGATCCTTAAGAAGTATCGAAGTCAGTATCGCTTCGAAGTATTATAATACAAAATATCGGCTCGCTGCATATGAGCCTCCTATAAATATGGAAACCAGACCGTCTATAGTAGGTAGACTTTATCTAAACGTCGTAATCGATAGAAGTAACATAATTAAGGTTAATCTCACACGGATTTCGAGTTTAGACACACTTTAACTTCTGGTTAAGACTGTAGTAATGCAAGTTGGTAATGGCAGAAGTTGTGTGGAACCATTTTCTTCAGTAGGCTTATATTTTTACGATATAATACAATATTCATGCTTAATCGCAGTATTATAATAGTTTTATAGGATTCGTGAACAAAAGTTTTGTTTATTTAAAAGTACCTGTTGTAGATCTTTTAGAAACAATCTGTCTAGCCTTTTTCGAAGTATGTTGGGGTCGGCTTCCAGTCTAACCGGATGCAGCTGAATACCAGTATTTGACGTGGAGCGACAGCCTATCTGACGTCTACAACCTAGTTACTGGGCAACACGATACCCCTTGGTAAGACTGGTTGTCAGACTTTCAGGCTTCTGACGACCCGTAACGACTATCAAAGATCCACGAATGACAGCCGGGAATGCTGGTGCTTTCCGAGGCACGGAGGAGTCTCGGTACGTAAAGATGGTCACCCATTCACGGACCAACCCCGGCAAGCGTAGCTTAAACTGATGGATCGACACGTGCGGCTGTTCTTACGTAGCCAAGCTCTATTAGAAACAGCTTTTAGAAAAACAGATAGCTCCAGCATTACACTTAAAAAAAAAACATAACTGGCGAAATGTTGGTTTGCTATAAGATAACCTCTGCCTACCCCAAGATTACGAGCGATTATGTTATGTTGATAGCTCCAGACAATCTCGAAGTCGACTTTTGAGAAGTTTTCTTGTCTAGAGAAAAGATGAAGAAAGAAAGTACCCTGCACAAAGTATATTCAGTGGATTTATTGTTTCTTTCTACTATTTTCTCTAAGGATGTTTTCCTCCTACTGTAGGTACCTATTTGATGTATCTTTGGTATATTGTAGAGACAACGTTGACATGTAGCTAACGCAGTCCATTGTGTACAGTTTATTGCACGATGGCAATAGGCAAGCGTCTTGTCAAGTGTTATCAGCGGTCATTGTACTGAATCTGTTTGAAGTGTCACATCTATTGAGGAAAATAGGACAGATACAAACCAAACATACGATATAGTTACATCCAAAAATGTTTTGATAACAGCTGCTCTCTCAGTCTCAAACCAGGCACAAAGACACAGATTATTTTATTTATAACGATACTGCATTTGAAATGGATTCCCGGATTAAGACTCAGTGGGTACTATGTTGAGATTGGCAAACTAGGCTCTACGCCAAAATCCCTCAATGCAATCTTTTACTTTATAGTTGGCAATAAAAAAGTATACCTAGTATTTCCTACTTCTACTAGAGTCTACAATCTAAATTCAAGAAGACTACGCTAACTGAACTCAGGGGATAAGTAAGGAAGTCATCTCACGGTTAAAGAAGGCTTGAAAAATGTATTAAACCTACCGCACTGTCTGCTTTCCGTGTCACAGCACGGGCCACTCTTTAGCAACCATGCCATTACCACTGAGAACGCCTCTCGACCGACCTTGTATTCCGTTTTAAATTTTCAACAGGTAGGCACCAAACCCTCAAATTCTCCTACACTTCTTGTATGTATACTGTTTGCAAAAGCAAATTAATTATTAAAATCGTCGTGGAGTTCCAGCCTTCCGATGAACTGAGTCGGGAATGTTTGCATATTTTGAATATTATCTTTAGTAGAACATACAAAATAATTTACATTTACCATAAAATTTAATGAGTCAGCCTTCGGGGAATTATATTTTGCTGTGATTACGGGAGGGTGCTTTTCCTTTTTCCGTTACTGTTGGTAATGTATTATTTTGTTTTCGTTTTGTTTTGGCTTTGTTTGTTTGGTCAATATCAGATTACTCTGTATTTAAAGGTTTTATTGTATAGTAAACACTCGCTAAAGGCACTAGTGGGAGTCCACGATATACATTGTCAATATTTTCTTATAAAACTTTAACCAATAGGTTTTCAGGAGTCATTTATGTTTGGTTTTCTCTTCAAACAGCCTAGTTTCAATATTTATAAGACACAATCTTAGCCTCAAATTTTCCAACAGAGAACCCAAGAACCCCTTACCCCTATCTGTATTGGAACTGTAAGAGCACAATCATTAGCAATGCACCAAAAAGGTTCATGACTTCGTTGTTCCCGTCATATTGTAATGTTTGTCTCATGAAGGGGCGCTAGAGCCTAAAGCATTCACATGGGACACATGTCCGGAATTCATTATTAACTAAGGGGTACCCTGTTTGTAGAACTTGGTGACAAGTTTAAATATTAATTACATACATACATATACCTAAAAAATACATGCGAGAGGTTGAATTTTTAATAATTGCGTCGTGTTTCGTTCCTCTTTGCAAACTCTGTAAGCTTAACTAAGCAATAAAGTTAGCACGAATGTTTTCAAACAGATCAGTTTCCTTCAACTCAAATGTTAATTAACGCTTCTCTAATCAACGTAGTTTGATACTGTTACGTAACTTTTTATTGCTACATTATCGTGAAAGAGACTGACTATATCAGTGCCCATATGTCTATCGAATACCTTACCTTTTACAAAGACGTGAGCAGTAAAACAAGTGAGGAAACAATCTTATCGCTGTACCTTTCTTCGACATTGTTTCTTTTGTCTACATGTCTGCATTTATACCTGACCGTTCCCTCTTCAACGATTTGCTATTGAAATGAAAATTCTATTAGCCTGAAGGTGGGCTCTGAAATTTCGACGTTATTGCCTAAAGCTACTGTTGCTTGGCAAAAGCAAATATCTGGCTCAGCTGTATCAAATATTTATAAGAGATTCCCGTTCGCGTCTGCATACGCGATACGTATAGTGAACAAACATTATTTTAAATTGCCGAACGTATTCTAAGATACTGCGATGCAATTTTCTTATGGATTCCGAGAGATTGGAACTTTTTAAAGGGATGCTCATATGCTTCTGAAGAAAAGGCGCTCATACATACATATATGCTTTTATATACTGCTTTCACAGATGCTTGGCAATAAAGAAAAGTGATGATTGATAGCCATTACAAGGAATATAATTACGAGTAATGCAACGCTATCACAACTTATATCAATCACAACAATGAATTGATTAGATGAAGGTTAATTGTTGGTAGTCGGACAGCAGTTTCAAGTCTATATCGTAAATCATGAGTATTGTCAAAAGCCATTATTGCTTCCACATCTAACCACATAAAAGCTGAAAAAAAACCTATATAAACTTGATACCTATATTCCTAGCTGAAATAATCAATTTTCCTAACGTAGCGACTTTCGTGTTAAATTTCTACCAGGCAACATGTACCATAAATCGTGAACTTTAATCCCAGCCCTATTCGTTAACGTGGATTAGAGTGTAACTAGTTCCACAGTAGGTACAGATGTAAATGGAAATAGAAACATTATGTAAATATCCGCTGATGAATGTGGGCTTCGACAGAATGAGTAGAGCCAACGATTGAACGATAATCATCGCGCTTACCAACGATTGGACGATAATCAGCGCGCTTAGCGGCAATTGATCGGGATAGATCGTGATTGTAATTCCTGTGCAGGTAAATTTTGGTTCCCACAAGACTGATGCAGCTAATGCTATTGCTAAAATAGTTAGTTATTTATCTAAAATTTTCACACTCAAAAAAAGTACAAAAGCGGACTTAATGCCTTAGGCATTCTCTACCAGTCAACCAAGGATGGTGAAGTGATTAGATGGCAGGTGATCTGTTTGAGAGGAACAAAGAAAAAACATTTTTAATTAAAATATATTAATATTTAATAAAATATATACCTATATTATAAATATACGAGAGAGGTGTTGAGATGACTCTACTCTATTTAGTTAAACTCTGCAATTTCCGCTTAAATGCATACCGACTGGTGGCCTGGTGGTCCTGATATCAAGAGGAAGCGCATTCCATAGAAGAATGGACTGAATATGAAAGGAAGAATGAACAAAGTCAGAAGTATTAGAAGGACAAAGTAGGAGAAGATTGTTAGAAGAACGCAGATTCTTAGTGTGTGAAGACCATAGATATTGGAAGTGAGACATAAGATAAGAAGGAGAGCGATGCCAATTAATTCTAATGGACGAAACGCAGGGGACGAGATACAAGTTATATATACAGTTCATAATACTAATAATCCTACCTAAATACCTAGCCAGTCTTAAGACGGAAGACCAAGAAAGGCAAGATAAAATCGAGAAATACAGAAAAAAAAAAAAAAAAAAACATTAGTCCTGGCCACTTTAAATTTTTTGTTTCGCAGTTCTGCAAAACATCACGAAAACGTTGTCCGACGCTTTTGAAGTTTATTTCCGACAGAAAAACATAAAGGAAAGAAGGTAAAGAAAACAAATAAGATATTAACCTGACAGCAAAATTACTGAAAGCAGACATTTCCATATAGCGAAAGATAAAAACTTTATCCTTCTTGACTAGGAAACTAAAAATTGTCCCAGGATGACTCTGGAGTAACTAGGTGTAACAAACGATGGAACTTCTTATATAAACGTAACTACTTCCCTGTAGGGGCTCACATTATTTAAAAGGAAAGCCAGCTAAATAGGCTACTGTATCAAATGGATATTAAAGTGGATTTGTGAGGGAAAATATGTATGGAGTTCCCTTTTGAAATTGACTTTCGTGTTTGGTTCTAAATAGAGTTGCAATCCCACGTGGCTGTATTTATAGGATGTTGGTGCAGTGGTTCTTGTTTGCACTGAATGAAAAATGGAAAGTAATTTCAGTGGTTTCTGGTATGAAGAGGCTGTACTTATCAAGGAAGGTAGTCAAAGAAATGGATTAGATGGACAGTGCATCTTCTAATCTCTTTTTATTGTCGTCAATCAGCTCAATTCGATTGTTAATTAAAATGAAATCAACATTACTTCTCCAGTGGAGTCTATATAGTTATGTCTAACTTACACCGCGAAAGATGTATGGTTAATCTGTCGTTATGGTTTAACTTAATCACAAGTTTTATGAAAACGTCATTATTTGAAATCAGATTTTTTTTCAAAATTAATTTCTTTTAAATAGCTTATGCTTGGAATTTTATACAACGTTGTCAAAACTCGTTTCGGAATGGAGGAAACTTTTTTGAAATAGGCAAGACAATAGGCAACCAATACAATGTATGTTTCTCTTCAATTCCCAGAAGCACAATGAAAACATTAAAGTACATGAAATACAAAATAAAATGTAAACATTCCACAGCTCGTATCCTTTATTCCTCGCGAGACAATTCCTACTAACATTTTGTTTCATTCTCCATATTAATTTAGACTGCAGTAAACTCACTATGAAATTATAACACTATGTAACACAGAGTTTCTCTCGTACATTTATTAGAGCAGAATTTTCACGTATTCTGACTCTAACCTACATAGATAATAACTCCGTTCTACTACTACGCTAATAGTCATTTGGGAGCATTCCATTCTGCAATACTAATCTACGTTTAGGAGCAATAATGCATCTATCATTGATAGTTTAACTTTGACGGGAGGGAACTGCTTCGAGCTATGTAGCTCGAAGCGGTATTGGAATGAGAATATTGTTACAACAATAGGGTGCTAAGTACTAATAGGTTGGATTATAGGCAAGCATATTAGTATGAATAGGTGCTCATTGTAGTGCCAACGACAAAGCTCAACTTTCAAACAGTATTATCGCAGTTTAGCAAACAGTTTGTATAGAGTGTTTGTTACACTGTGGTATATAAAGCTTCCATGTGGTGCCATTGTCATCATAAGACTAGTCGTTTGAAAATGGCACGTAATAATTTTGTGTAGACATTGTACAAACAAAATGCGAATGCGAGTCTATCTTTCCCCACGCGTTGGCGGCTTAGCTACCCAACAATTTTGTTGTTTTATGGCAGAAAGATAACTTGATAACTGAAAAAGAATGAGCGGTATTTTTCATCTGGGATCAATTCCACACGTAAGTTATAGGTGCACATTAAGTCACTTCAAATTAAAGTTAATTACAGATTCAGTTTGCTTGCACTCACGTACATATAGGTACAGTTAAGTATCAATTGTATTATCCTCAACCTGATCCAAAGACGAATTTTCTCATTTGACTCTCGCATTGTTATCCTTCCATCAGCTGCAAACAACCTCGTTTAAACTATATTTTTCTTTCATTCTGCCACAGATTACAACGCATACATGCGACATGGCCAGTTGTTTCATGACAGGGTTTAGTTATTCATGACATTGTCCCCAGCCTGTAGTTAATTATGACGTAGCCCGGTTCGGTGGGCACAACTTTCAAATTGGATTACTCGCACCATCGCTCTCTCTGGCTAGTTGACAACTAATAGAGCGTGAGTTAGCCGCTTTTTTTTAAAGTTACGCGCTTTTGTGGCGTTACAGCGGAAGAGCGGTAATACGTGTAGTCAATTGTTTATAACAAGATGGTATAAGGAATAATTCGCAAAGGCATTATAGAACCATTAACATTGCAAGAAAAGAAGGTTATCAATACCGTGATCACCAAAGTCATTTCGCTATATGATATTTATTTATTTTATTAGGGAAAGCAAACAATATTGTATAATGTATATTACATCTAAGATTAAAAAATAATTGGAAATGGGTAAATGTACAAACCGCGACGTTTCCACAGATTACCTAGGTTACAGATACAGTGGAGAAACAAATATTTTCGTTACAAAAACACAAAGAAGAAGTAAGGAAGAAAAAAAGAGGATGTACTCCTCTTAAACTAAAACAAATATTACCTGATTAAAAGTATTACGAAAACAAACAAAAACGAAAAAAAAAACAAAGACACACATCACGCAAAACCCAGACAATATTCACAATATATAATTTAATTATGTACTGGAAAAAAAATTGCCTACCTAATCGTTAGTTGCAATAAGCTTGCTAACATTGAATTTTAAATACCTTAACGCCTACACCATCTCGCTTCTCATTAAGATTATACTGAACCTTGTCCCTTAGGTGCACCTAGTGACATTAGCCTAAGGGCAGAAGTTGTGTCATCATATAAGCCTAAAGTTGAAATTAGGTCACAGCGTAGATTGGCTTGTCGACCCGCATCAGGGTAGGCGCGGTCTTATACTTAGTTCGTCATTAATTAACTATTGAAATGTTTGTTCTTTCTATTGTCAGGCAGTGTCATTAATTATACAGGGTAGATTTTTGAGATGGGGCAGCAAGGACAGCTACCTTAGCTGGTGTACCTACCGTAAAACGGTATTAGAAGACTGTCCTTAACTTTTTGAAAAAAATTGACCTGCATACACAGATTTTGAAAAAAAAAATACAGTCAGCAAGAAAATGGGCAGTTTTCACAAAAACTTTTTTTGATGTCAATAGATCCTGTTTCATATAAGAATCAAAAACTTCTACTGGACTAACTGAGGTTTGAGTACCTGAAAAGTCAGAAATCACAAACAACTTTTCTCATACATTTCGTAGGCAATATGACTCCATCTAACATTTTTTTAAATCGATATGCTGGCCGCTAACGTGTTCCTATAGCTACAACGGTTAAGGTAAGGTAAGATCTTTGCTGACCCATCTCAAAAATCCACCCTGTATAAACACTTTTTGTTTTTTTATTTTGTCGTGTAATTTTAGGTCTAAAACTGTCTTTTTCATACCTACAGAATTCGCTTCTATCCTCTTTGGATCTTGATATATCTGATCCTCAACATTTTATGAAGGCTAACGTGAGTGTAGTGTACCTAAGTTATTACAAACACATCTCCAGTCTTTTGAAAAAGCCTGTATTAATTACCTGTACTACAATTTTGTTTCAATTTAAAATGAAAACCGAAGCTTTCCTGCAAACTTTTGCCAACTAGATGAGGCTGATATTTAAGTTGTTTATAATTTTAAACAGGGTTTAAAAAGTTTTGAGTTCCGACACCCCTTTCGCGTGCACCTAGTAGTTTTTGTTAGGAGTAAATTTTAATTGAAATGGATGATTAAGTTAACGAAACTTGAGGAGCGGTGAATTCTAGACGTCTTTTCATTGAAGCATTATGAATGAGAAAACTGGTAAAATTCACAGCGCATTTACTAATAAAAGCGAGAAACTGTTTTCACTGCTTTTTTACGGTGGCACAGTATGTATACAGTCAAAACATGAATCATGAGGAAGGCAGAAACATCGACCAGCACATTGTTAACATCGTTACGAAAATCTGCATTCCCACAGGTTTGGAAAGCTAGTCGACAGTCGCCGCGCACAACCCGGAATTCACGGACATTTCACTGGTTTATTTATTCTTCACAAATCCACAAAGCATCACAAACTATAAAAGAAAGTCGTGTTAGTTACACTATTATTTTATAACTCAAGAACGGCTGGACCGATTTGGCTGAAAATTGGTGGGGGGGCAGCTTAGAACCAGGAGACGGACATAGGATACTTTTTATCCCGGTAGGGTAGGTAGGTAGGGTAGGTACGTAGGTACGTAGGTAGGTAGGTAGGTAGGGTAGGTAGGTAGGTAGGGTAGGCAGGTAGGTAGGTAGGTAGGGTAGGCAGGGTAAGTAGGTGCGCCGTAGATAAGTACTTAGTGCTACCCGTGCGAAGCCGGGGCGGACAGCTAGTTTTCTCAATAAATTCAATTTGCAAGTAAAACTTTTCGCCATACATTGTTCTCTTACAATTATTTCACAGCAGATTCTCGAAAACGTAAAATAAAATCCGGAATAAAATTTGCATGCTGACTGCGTTCCAACAATAGAAAATAAAACCCTGGCTTTTCAAACACAAACTGCTGTCGGTAAAGTAAATATCATCCTATATCAATTGGGATGTACGCAGCAAGAATTATGAATTATATGGTTCGTGTAAAATTTATACGGAGCCGTTATTTTTGGGATAGAAGGGATATGAGTATGAAGGTAAATTATTATTAGATTTAGATACGAAAAGGATTGCTGTGAGGTTACTTTCCACAGCCGTACTCCTGTTTGGCCTAGTTCTTTTCTGTCTCCTGCTTGTTATGGAAGAAAGTGAAAATCATGGGTTTTCTTGCTTCTCCCAGATGATGGCAATAGACACACCCCCTATTACATGGGACTTAAACATAACTGGCGAACTGTGGGTGAACTGTAAATGTCACAGTAAGATGGTTATAGCCGTGATATAGTTATATCCCTACGGATATAGCTATATACAGTTATATAGTTATGTGAAAGCGGTTCATAACTGTCGGGGTGCCCTAATTTTGTTACTGCGACCAATTTCGACGTAACGCTCTCCGGCCGCTGCCGCGGCACTGCTAACGCTCGAGCGTAGTTGGACACAGTTATAACCCTTTTTTTATTACGGGAGGAAATCCTCATGGATTGCAGACAGATGGCGGAGGGGCCATCTGTCAGATTCATACTAACTAAAATCATACATCTAAACCACCCCGGTGTTCCGTCTCAAACTTGCACCAGGGATCACGGGATCTAATGCAACTTCCGCGATCCCCGGCTAGTGCCAGCCCGCCTCTGCGGGTCACCTCGAGTTAGGAGGTAGTGAGGTGTTAAACTCCCCCCTTACATCATAGAGAGGCGCGCGTGGAACACTACGCGCCACCATCACGGGTCCTAAGGAGTAGTACTCCTTAGGACCCCTGGACCCACTTAGGGGGACTGGAAGAGGGTGCTATCCGCCCTCCACCGACGGTGCATCTGCTGCGGATCGGGTTAGCGGAAACAATCTCCAGCTCCCTTTCCGCAGCATCTTTCTGCGAAATGACTGTTTCGCAGAAGGATACTACCACGTACCAGGACTCATCGCTGCTGACCATCGAGTCAACAACGGCCGGTGCGACAGATCACTGCCGACACCTGAGATGAGGGAACGGCGCGGCTTCTCCCAAGCAGCACACTCTACCAGCGTGTGCCGAGCCGTGGTCTCTGTTCTAACCTAACCTAACCTACGAGTATTTGGTCGGAGTGCCCTAATACTTATATTACTAGATCGTGCTCGTATCATAGTCATATTCCTAGTAAGACAGTTACGAAACGCTTTCATTAAACTATATTACGGTATGTAGCTATATCCCTAGGGATATAACTATACCACAATTATAGCCATCTTACTGACACATACACCTCTACCAAACCCCTTCGGGGATTAAGGCGTGATGTTAAGTTACGTTCTTACTTCTCCACTGTTATTTTAGTTTTTTATTACCGTTGCGGCATTCAAGGCAGGTAAATCGTTTCTTCGGAACTCGTCTAGCTTCATTGCCGCTTTTCTGGTCTCTCTTTCAGGAGTCACTGGGCTACGAAAAAGTGTGGTTGGCTTGTCCCAAGGGACAGCCACATACAATCACAAGGTCATTAACTACAGTAGTGACATGAACAAACTACTGGTGCTGATGGTCTGATACCTATCGAATAAGAATCCCGGTTTACTCAAGTTTCATAATCATCGAGACCAAAACGAAGTCCATCGTTGGAAGTAATCTGTCCAAAACAACCTTACGTGGAATTGTAACCTTTGTTTGGAAGGCAGATAATCGAATCTTCTTTGCCATGTGTTTGGGACTCATTACGTATCATGTCAGCTCAGATTTCTCTTGACCATTTTCCTGTTGTTTACACGACAGGTGGCATTGACTGTGGCAGTTCTCACGACCTATTTACAGTTATTATTCATGATAATGAACTTTCATGCTCTGTTTATAGGTAATTCTACTGTCGTTACCCGCATATTAAGAAACATATTTTGCTTCAGAAGTTGAGGTGGGAAATACGTGTCCGGATTTAGAACGGCATTAGTGTTAGGTAAATCTTTTTCTGTTATAATTTTGGGTGTTTAAAAAGTTGTCCCAATAATTAAGAGACGTACCATACAATTTGTAGTAGCTATAAAATTCATTATTGACATGCGCGCTATATGGACAACATTATAATAAATTCCGAGGAACAGTATTTCGCTTTCAAAGTAATGCACTATATATATGAGTACCAAATTACATTTTATACATGATACCTATTTTTCTTTTGAAAATGCTTACACAAATTACTTGTAGGCCTTGAATGCTTTGACCCCCAGCTGTGGCAGGTCCGTAGTGGACCGTAAAAATTCGTAAAAATTTGGGGCCCTGTCTGTGGCCGCCGGTCCACTGCGGACCCGGCGTTTTATCTGTGCCATATTTTTGACATAATTGGCATATTAAAACTGTGCCATCTCGTTTATACTTGCACAGAGTCTAGAAGACGAAATGAGAAAGACATATTAACTCCGTCAAAGTCTGAATAATGGTTCTATTTTGTAATTAAAACGACTTTAGTAAAAAAAAACAAAAAAACTAACTAGATTCTAACTAGAATTGATATCTTATTAATCTTATTAAAAAACAAAAGTGGACCTAATCTATACATAATCTGTTAGCTAATTTAATAAAGATACCTAAAACATAACTTGAAGAGAGCTACCTATCGTAATTTTAGAGATATCATCGTTTTAATCACCCGGGTCCCGTCGGGCCCGGGACCACCCACGTCGCGTCACAGACTGTCAAAATTTTGCAAAATGGCCGCCACAGTTGATGGGGCAGGTTATTGCCAACTTTTATCATAATTATTTAATTGAGTCGAATAATTTATAATTTTAATACTAATTTTAATTTTTTATCTAAGTATAAGAACAATATAACACACTACGAGTACTACGACAAAATACTTTCCTCAGTAACCAATAAAAAAAGTCCCTAAATAATAAATCCAACTGGATTCTTCAAAAATGATTCCTTCAATACTCTAATAGGCTCACGTTTGTACCGTATCTCAACAAACGTAATTTCCCGGCCACATCCACACCGCTCTACAATTGGCACAAACGAGCTAGAAAGCTCAACTTTGCCACAAGTTTTGGACTTTTCCCTGAGCGTTTGGAACACTGTGACAAACGCTCGGCAAAGTTACGTGAATGCGGTTTTCGGGTTACATCTGCAGTGTTTAGTTACGGCCTTATTGTAACTTATGGTAGTCTTGCTTTTTTAATATAGCTTTGAGGTGATGTTACTGCAAGTGGAAATCGTCTGAAGGTAGTTATGTATGTGCTGCGTTAAAGGAATTGCGTGGTTTGCTAAGGAAGTTGTTGTTTTGTTTGAATAGGATTTTTATTTTTGTTGTCATCATGTATTATGGTGACTTTAAAAAATGTATTAAAGAAATGGTGTTGTTTATTTCTTCTCTACCCAAAATATTACGCTACATTTAAATATTTATTGTCACGTAGAAAATTTTAAGGTTTTCAATATGAAGGTTACGGTCGGGAATCAATAAATCTGGAACAACTTTTAGATTTTTTTATACAAATCATAGAAGTTCCTAGACTGGTAGCATAGTCGCTTCTTGCTATCATACGAGTATGAATGTCTTAACTTTCAAGTAACCATATCTGTGCCAAATCTTCAATTAGTGCCAGCTTTCATTAAAACTTTGCCCATTGTGATTCTTCGTAACTTTTAAGATAATACATCTATACACGAACTATATAGTTTAGTTATCTTCAAAATCAGATTTATGTATGATCAAAGCAATTTTCTTCGTTGTATCAGAAGCTCTTCGCCCTGTATTTGGACAGACATCTGCTGATGTTCTAGAATTATTTCTATGGGTATCCAACTTAGCCTGCAAATGTCGGTCGCTGGTCTGTCTTTGAACTAAACAGTTGCTAGGAAATATCGTTCTACTTACCACGTTTATCACCACCATGTCTATTAAATGTACCGTTTACCGCTATACCTTCGGCAGCCTTTGTCTTTTCCCTATGCAATTCCAGTCTATCTAAACTTTGCCTGTACGCGAACTTTCTAATATCATCTATCAATCTGCCTAGCCTTTTCCCAACTATATTGGGGTCGGCTTCCAGTCTAACCGGATGCAGCTGAGTACCAGTATTTTACATGGAGCGACTGCCTATCTGACCTCCACAACCCAGTAACTTGGTAATACGATACCCCTTGGTAAGATTGGTTGTCAGACTTTCGGGCTTCTGACGACCCGTAACGACTGTCAAAGATCCACGAATGACAGCCGGGACCAACGGCTTAACGTGCTTTCCGAGACACGGAGGAGTCGCGGTATGTAAAGATGGTCACCCATCCACAGACCAACCCTGGCAAGCGTAGCTTAACCTAACGGATGGACCAGTGCGGCAGTTATTACTTAGCCACGAGCTCCTCCATCATCTACAGTCGCTTTAATGTATTGTATGTTCAACGCTCGTTCGTTCCCTATGAGAAGAAGACATTTTGGTCTGAATTTGGAATATCACACTTATATAAAAAGTAATATTGTTTTGTAAATTTGTGTTATTGGGTTTTTCCATCAGGAATTTCTCAGTAGCAGCCTGGAGTCTGGTTTTGTGCCTGGTTGATGGCAATAGGCTTGCCGCCTATAACATGGGAGTTAAAAATAAGTGATGAAATGTGGGTGTCATCTACTGATGTTCTAGAATTATTTCTATGGGTACCTAACTATTAGCCTGCAAATGTATATCGCCGCTCTGTCTATGTTAACAGTTGGTAGGGAAGATCGCACTAGTTACCACGTTGAACACCACCACGCCTCTCTAATATACCGTTTACCGCTATACCTTCGGCAGCTTTTGTCTTTTCCCTACAATTCCGGTTTATCTAAACTAGTACGCGATCGCCGTTTGAGATAGGACCGCTCGCCTCACAATCGCTTTTAAAATCCGTTTGAGCAAACTATATGCTGTACAATAAAGCGTTTTCTATTATGATATTATTTTTTACTCTATTTTATTAAAGTGGGCAACTCAAAGGATTAATATTTCATAGAAATATTTATACCGTTTTGTTAGGCTGATATATTTTTGAGATTATTTCGGTTGACAGCAAAACGTTTACTGAGATTGTAAAATAAAAGTATTGTGAATGTGTCTACCACTTTTTAGGGTTCCGTACGTACGTCAAATGGTGCCATCCATCTGTCACAGGGCTGTATCTTTTGAACTCTAATAGGAAGACACTAGTTTGACATTTTCACAGAGTGTGTAATAATATGGCAGCTATAACAATAAATAAAAATGAAATAATGTTTTTTTTTAAACAACTAAAGGGGGTTTTCATTATATTATATGATGGTACGGAATCATCACACTTGGCCGCTTTTTTATATGCCCTTGTTATTGGTGGTTTTCATAAGGCGGTGGGCGGGAAAACCATGTAGGTAGATTAAATAATGTAGATTCACATGCAGTTCTATCGATTTTCAACACCACATTGATCTGGTATCGTATATTCGAATCATTAAGATAGCGGTGATTCGATAATCGTTACTATTTACTGTCTCATAATGCCAAAATACTTAGCAAAGTAGAAGCTAAGCGATTTAGATAGAACAGTAATTTTAATGACATTTAATCTCAGTTGATTAAGTAAAATTTAATAAAAGGTGGTTTTTGTGCTTTTATGGTTTGACATGTAACGGTTTTTGATTGATGACATAGTAATATTTTTATTTTTGTTTGTTATATCTTTGATTATTGTTTAGCTGTTATGATTTAAAATGTAATTATTTTGTAAAATTCGAACACAATGTAAATTGTTTGATGAATAAATAAATGAATGAATGAATGATAGCAGTCATTTACATAAAATAACATCACGCCTTGTTTCCTTGAAGGGTTGGGCAGAGGCACCCACATTTCACCAGTTATCTTTAAGTCCCATGTAAAAGGGGTCGAGCCTATTGCCATCAACCGGGCACTAATTCAGACTCCGGGCTGCTACTGAGAAATTCCAGATAGAGAAACCCAATGACACTACCCGACCTGGGAATCGAACCCAGGACCTCAGTAGCACTTGCGACCACAAGACCAACGAGGCAGTCATGTACTTACAGCAAACTACAAAAAAAAAAAAAAAAATTGGCATCGACAGGTCATGATTTTGTGTTTGATTCCCATTATATCAAATGCATTAATCCTAACTATAATATTATAAATGCGAAAGTGAGTTTGTTTGTTTGGTAAGCTTACACGCTAAAACGGCTGAACGGTTTTATATCACATTTGGCACATGTATAAACCACGACCTATCACATTTGGCACATGGATAATCCATGACCTATCACATTTGGCACATGGATAATCCATGACCTATCACATTTGGCACATGGATAATCCACGACCTATCACATTTGGCACATGGATAATCCATGACCTATCACATTTGGCACATGGATAATCCATGACCTATCACATTTGGCACATGGATAATCCATGACCTATCACATTAGGCACATGGATAATCCATGACCTATCACATTTGGCACATGGATAATCCATGACCTATCACATTTGGCACATGGATAATCCATGACCTATCACATTTGGCACATGGATAATCCACGACCTATCACATTTGGCACATGGATAATCCATGACCTATCCACATTTGGCACATGGATAATCCATGACCTATCACATTTGGCACATGGATAATCCATGACCTATCACATTTGGCACATGGATAAACCACGACCTATCACATTTGGCACATGGATAAACCACAACCCATCACATTTGGCACATGGATAAACCATGACCTGAGTTAGGACATAGGATACTTCTTATCCCGATATTCAACTCCTGTGATAAGGCTAGGCAGATGATGTATTTTAACTTATAAACGAATGTTGAAGACCTTCAAATAATAACAATTAATATTTTCTTCCTACAAAATTAATATTTTTTGGAATTTACAAAAGATCTCTCAAAGGGATCTCTTTTTTACTTGAATGAAAACTAAAAATGTCGTCCTTAGTCGTAATTCGTAGGAATCAGCAGAATGGATCAAAGTGAATGGTAATAAAGTTAACCGTAATTGCTGAAGACGGGAACCACGATCAGTCATTACTTACCGTCTGGTTCTTTTCTCAAACTGCGGAAGATTTTTTTCTAAACTTGCGTGTGTAGCTTCTTTTCTTTGAAAGTTTTATTTATGACGAGAAAATCGAAAATTTAAATATATTGATTCTTTTGTTGTCTCTAAAAGAAACAATGAATGAAAAATATAAATATAATATATGACTATCCGACATCAATAGTTGGGCAGTAGCCCGCCAGACACGAACCCCGCCTGGTCGGATTCTCGGAAGGTCCGCCTCATATTACATGGCACGTAAACGTAACTGGCGTAATGTGGGTGTACCATACGTACCTCTGCCCAACCCTTCGGGGAATACAGGCGTGATGTTGTGTTACGTTGAAAAAAGTTTGATTATTCATGAAAATGATTGATATTCATCCATCACCAAACTTCGCCGTTTAAAAAAAGGACACATTCACATTTTTATGACACATTAAATTATCGTTACGCTACGCCATTTCCTTTTCCTAATTAAATAAAGGGCCACTCAGAGCGCTTCCTACAAACATGATGGAGTATTTCTCAGAGAATTTCATGTGGACGCTACAAATATATTGAATTAACGCTACATCGTGTTAGTTAATTATTTATATATCTTCCTCTCTTTAATTCATTACACATTTGGACTCATCACGCCAAAAATAGCGGTACTTATGAAAGATTCATGTGTTCCACGAGTACAGAAAAGCTAATGTGTACTTTACATAATTTGTTTTAAATAAAAAGTTGGCGAAGCAGTATTATTTTACGCTAGCTCTGAAGTCTAGACAAGTTTTGTTTATCTTTGCGAAGTCACTTAAAATGCTACAGGTTTGTGACATGGAACAGAATAAGCGAGCAGAAGAAAGAAAATTAATTATTATTGGTACTGTCATAATTAGGCAGTGTTCCTTATACGGGCTATTCCCTAAACATTTTTCCACTCAAAATTCAATACAAATACCCAGAACTTAAGCTATTACCATAGACTACAAATTTCAACGTCTCGTTAGGTACTCATGCGTATATAAAAGCACGAGTACCTATAAATCAACAAACGACTTATTTTCAAATAAAAAACCGGCCAAGTGCGTGTCGGACCACGCACAATGAAGGGTTCCGTAGTTGGAATGAATTTATCGTAAGAACAAACTTAACTTTGTAATTGAAAAACATGTTCTCCCATACGGAATATATGGGAGAACATGTTTTTGCAACCGCAAATTTAAGTTGGTCAATTATTACTCGTAAACTTGTAAAGCCCACTTAAGTGTGATAGTTTTCCTTTAAGCTTCGTTATATATAAGTACTCATGCCGTGACATTTGAATTTCTTACTACAACCGTTTAGTTGGTAGAGGGGGGGACACTTGACTCTAACGAAAATTGGTACTTTAAAGCTTGATAAGTCACGAACGGTTTTCTTAATCAAAAAAAAAATATTTTTGAAAGACCTTCCAACGATATCCCACACTATGGGAAGGACGAAAAAAAAATTATCATCCCCACTTTACATGTTGGGAGGTACCCTAAATAATAATTTTTTTCAAAATTTTATTTTACCACTTTTTCGGCGTTATTAACTTGTATACTCATGCCAAATTACAACTTTCTAGTAACAATAGTTTTAGAGCTAAACCGCGGACAGACAGACAGACAGACGGACATGGCGAAACTATAAGGGTTCCTTGTTGACTACGGAACCCTAAAAATGACATTCCTTTTTTGTGCAACATTTTTGAACTGCGCCTCTAGTCAGGAATTTGTATCTTCCAGTAAAGGTAAAACCCGGTAATCCCGTTCTGAACAGATGGCCTTGCAACCTGTCACCTTTGTTATTACAATCTATAAACCCACCCTACATAGAACCGAGGTGCTGTATTCTGCCAACTGAAGGGCTTGTTTGCTATTTACTAAGGGCTACAGAGAAGCGGGGTGGCGATACAAACAATACTGGGTGTTGGTAACAACGCTTGAGTGGATTTAGAACGGAGACTGTAACAGAAATGTGAATACTCTTCGCTTAAATTTTTGATGCAACGATGCGGTTTATAGGGGAAAGACAAATATTTTTAAAGAAATTTGTAAGAAAATGTTCTTTGCACTCACTTCTCAAAGGAAAATGTATCTAATTAGAATGCAACAGAATCAAAAATACCTTAATTTTTTTTTTGTTTTTCAATAAATGATTGTAAAAATCCATTCCAACACTAAAACTAAGAGTCCATCATGTTTTCTGCTGTCTGTTCTTAAAGTATCTGATGAAAGTGTACACAAAACCCTGTTTAGGTTAAATCTCACCACTTTTTCCAACAATTATTGTTAGAATAACGTTATTAAATTAATAGTTAGTTATTAAATTAAAGTTAATGAAAAATCATCAAAAAAAAATGAGCTTTTAAAATCAACCTCCATTATCAATGTAAAATATCTCTGTGGAGATTTAAAACGAGAATTTCGGGTTTATGCATTCGAGTAATCAAATAAAAGCAATTAATTTGTAGCTGACACTACAAATTGGTATCCAAAGGTTTCTTATCTATTTGTTTACATTTTAATCAGATACTTGTGGAAGAGTCCATAGGTGTTACACTATTCTCAAGAGCCAGCGACCATTCTTCCACACACTAAATATGATAATCAGATGCATACTCAAAGCTTTTATTTCAAATAAACCAATAACGGGCACTTTTGAATTGTCAAGGGATCGGCTAGTCAGAAAGATGAAGCTAGTTGCCCATTCCAAAGCGCAGTAGGTACCTAATAGAGAAGAATGGGCAAAAATCTCCACCGACAATCAATCCGCCTAGCCTTTTCCCAAATATGTTAGGGTAGGTTTCCAGTCTAACCGGATACAGCTGAATACTAGTATTTTACTTGGAGTGGCTGCCTATCTGACCTCCACAACCCAGTAACTGGGTAATAACTCCATGGACACTCTTTTAAATCAAAATATGGTTACATAATATGGGTTACATAATTCAAGTTTAAATTATACATGTGAAAACGTTGCAGAACGTTAAAAGCGTCTGTATTAGAAATAAGAAAAAAAATAGCTGTGGCAGCTTAGAGGTGACCAGTCCCTACTGACAGCGCCCGTTCACTAACATGACGCATGGTTTAGCACCAATCATCTCAACCATTTTGAAGGGAGCTAAATAATAATACTTTAGTACTGTGTGCTGCCCATTAACTACGCATATGCTACCCCACAAATTTTCCCGCAGATGTCGTAAATAGACATGAAGAAATTAATAACAGAAGACGCTGGTTTCATTTGAGATTGGTTATGTTCCTATCATTTCTTTAATTTAATTTAATTAGTTACAATAAATAAAGAAAAAAAAATCGAATGTAAGTCAAGCATCACAGATACCTAGAATGATGATGGATAAGGTTAGGTAATCATTACGTACCCAAGGGGTTGAGGCTCAAAATAAATACATCGATCAATTGATCTCTGGGGGCTTGCCATGGTTGATAGGTATGTAAATCACACAATCATAATTTTCCTTTTGAAATCCCTCCATATACGAGTATTGATGAGCTAAACAAACACGAGAGAAACGACTTGTATTCATTAACGGGTAGCCAGATGCCCGAAAACCGGAAAATCTGTTTAACT
The DNA here is from genome assembly GCA_963853775.1 of Xanthia togata. Classification (NCBI taxonomy): domain Eukaryota; kingdom Metazoa; phylum Arthropoda; class Insecta; order Lepidoptera; family Noctuidae; genus Xanthia; species Xanthia togata. Next base: position 17,082,980 of record OY970801.1, on the reverse strand, counting down.
TTTTGATAGCGGTGTATACCATTTCCTAGGATGCGGATTTCAAAGGGCAGTCCGTTTATATTTTTATTTTTTATATTCAACATGTGGTTAGACGGGAATCTGACTTTAATATACATACATAAGTACATAGTGAAAGGACAAGCAAGTAGCACAATCCAAAAATAAAATCTAGAACATCCAACACGACGTACAAACTAATCTACTACAGCAAGTCATAATATTATTATTAACGCTAGCATACATGTTTTCTCACCATTTCCCTACATGGCGTGTAGCAAAAGAAAATTTAATTAAACCCAAATCATATGCGCCGTCAGTAAAATGCATTCGCGATCCCAACTCTAATTAAAAATACAAACGGAATTACTCAGAACGAAAATGTATATACAAACTTTAAACCGACGCGCACGAGTAAAAGATTCCTTTGATTCACAAGTTTTCATTTACAACTAGCGAAGTTTAATAATCCATGGCAATAAAAAAACAGTGGGTAAACAATGGCGAAGTTGGGGGCAAAGAAATGAGAAAAATCCGCAAGTGAGGCTAGTTTAATATAAAATTCTTGAAGTTGCAAAGTCACGTCGCGCGTGCGTCCCAGTGGCTTTTTGCCGTTTAAAGCTTTATAAAAGAGCCTAATTTGCCCACAGCTATTCAATAGGTGTCTAAACAATAAAGATGTCTATTTAAAAAACGTCGCTTACTTAAAGGTTTTCCGTTCTTGTCAGTAAAAAAGACGGTTTTGTAAAGTATGAGTTTATTTAGGGCCTACTTTGTTTAGGTGTCTCTGTTTTTTGTTTACTTTGGGTTTTAAATTAGGTTTGTAACACTGGGAAAGTTGTAATTGATAAAGTAAAAGGTGTGCTGATAACTAAGTAACAAATTAGAGGAGGTTCTTCTCGAGGTTACCAGGAAACACACGATGCTTGTTATATTAAAGCAAATAATGACACAGCTGAAACTGTGAGTCTCATAGATCTTTTATATCATACTAGCCCTTCGCCCTCAATTTCGTCTGTTTAGATTTCGTACTTTCCTGTAGGAACTTTAACACCGCCTCCACCTTTAAAGAGGAATTTTGGAAAATTCATCAATCAATCAATCTGCCTAGCCTTTTCCCAACTATATTGGGGTCGGCTTCCAGTCTAACCGGATGCAGCTGAATACCAGTATTTTACATGGACCGACTGCCTATCTGACCTGCACAACCCAGTAACTGGGTAATACGATACCCCTTGGTAAGACTGGTTGTCAGACTTTCGGGCTTCTGACGACCCGTAACGACTGTCAAAGATCCACGACTGACAGACGGGACCAACGTCTTAACGTGCTTTCCGAGGCACGGAGTAGTCTCGGTACGTAAAGATGGTCATCCATCCACAGACCAACCTCGGCAAGCGTAGCTTAACCTGATGGATCGACCCGTGCGGCAGTTATTACTTAGCCACGAGCTCCTCGAGCTCCACGAATTACTCCAAAAAAAAAAAAAATTTTTTTTTTTGGAAAATTCATCAATACGATCTTTATTATGTACATTATTCCGTCGGCTTAGAAACTTTAAACTTCTTTAAGTCCCTTCATTTTAAACTGCAACTACTGTCCAATATTTTAGTTTATATCTTTAGCGGTTCAGGCTGCAGCAGAATATAACGAACATACCCTGTTCTTTTACATATATAGACTAAGTAAATCTTACTCCCTCGCCTCGTAGGCACGTCTATACAAAATATATTCCCAGTTCCCTATCAATACACTATTCGATCTTCGATACTCCGTCGGATCTTAGATACTCGCTTACTAAGACTAGGTAGCGATTTATACGTAGATCAAGCACTTTTAAAGTATGTACCTCTAGCTGGAATATAAAACGTTGCCGTTTTAGAGACATTTTTCTAGCTCGGAATATATTACTCAGGCTTATGGCCGACGTAAATGAACCTGCAGATTAATCTTGGCTTATTGCTTTAGTTTAAGTTAAAGGTCTTTTGGTGCTGAGGTTAATCCATCCCAAGCTGAAAAATAATATTTCATTTTTGAATTAGAGAAACCTTGAATTAATAACCTTATAGGCAACTATATTTTCGAGCCGTTTGGTGTTGAAACCCTAGGGCCGTGGGGTTCTCATGGTCTATTCACTGAAATCTCTAAACGACTGGTTGACACTTCCCGTGACCCAAGAGCTGGTTTTTACCTTGGCCAGAGGCTAAGCATTGCCATACAACGTTGCAATGCGGCCAGTCTCTTGGGCACACTACCAGTCGACAGCGGTGTGGATGAATTTTTCGACGCTATATTTTAGTTTGTATGACTCTATATTTTAGTTTATATATATTCGTTTAAAAAAAATCTTGAATAAAAAGAAAATGATGGCAAGTTTTATTAGAGAAATATCAGTCTTCACCAGATATTGAATTTGTCCGTATCTTGTATCAGATGAACGTGTTAAATTGTCATAATTATCAAGCTACGTTATTTATTTATGCTTTATTGTACACCAGAAAATACATAGCAAAAAAATAATTTTGTTACTTATTTTCATATCATTCACTTCTTTTCTCATTGAAAGGTTAGCCTCCTAACATAGCTGACAGTTTAAGCAATATTTATTGTTTCTGCTTTGCTATTATGTTATAATTCTTCAACATTCTTCTGAACATATTTTTTTAAGGTAAGATCTGGTTTCATTAGGCTAAATAGCCTAAGAAAACTATATTGTCGGATTGCGTACATAGCAATAGGACCAATTTCGATAGTATTTCAGAGCGGAATGTTATAATGCATTGTAGCAGACGCCGCAATTTACAAGAATGTATGAGATTCTCGCCATGAATAAGAGGATCTTACTCATGATTCATGCGAGAGAAATTCGAATAATAGTATTTCTACTGGACTGGACGTCTTTCCTTGAAGTTTATAGCTTCTTTGGTTACAAAAATTTATATCATTGTTATCGGTAAGAACTCAGTAAAGAATGATACATGATAACATGGGCTAAATATGAAGGGCTTTCCTATTGGAGACATTGGAATCATTGATGAGCATAGTGTGTTGTTAGTAGCACTCATAAAATGCTACTATTCCTCGTTGTCTAAATCAGACTATACGACCAGACGGAAGGCATGTAAAGTTCCATTATACTAAATAACTAATTTTAATCAGATAAATAAATAAGTGCTCCAGCTGCACTGCCTAACCACTCATATATAAAGGTCATAGAAGATTACAATGACAAAGTAGTGACAGTTGGATATTGCTTTGCCAACGTTGTTAGTAAATGTCTTTGTGCGACTAATTTTGAACTGCATAAAATGATTAGGTCTGACAGGTACGCATTGCCGATTCGAAAATTTAGGCATCAGTTGTAGCGGTAATAGAGCGCAGTGGTTTCGCAATTTGGTGGCATTGATCATTGAGTAACAAACCAACTGTATGCTAATTAGGTAGTTTGATATATTACTGATGAAATTATACTGTGAGGAACTGGCATCATTGAAGGTCGTTTAAAATTCAGTGATTTTTTAGGCGTAAAATAATTTTAAGAAGTTGTTAATTCAGGTGAAATATTGATGTTCATTGTTTATTCTGCACAAACAAAACGCACATTTAAAGAAAAAAAATAACATAAAATATACACCTATAAAAGTAGCCAAAACCCTTTTATTAAACCAATAAAAGTTTGACAATGTTCTTTATTGGTTGACGTCAATGCCACGGACCAAAGAAAATATTGCGTAACTGTACAAGAACAGGTCATTGCTCAGCGAAATGCTGTGACTTTGGACGAACCTAAGGTCAACAGCGCTGGTTTTCAGCCATTACCTAAAGATCTAAAGAAATAATACATAAGCAAGGGCAAGTGGCAAGCATAAGAAAGCTATCAAGTTGGAAAATGAAGAAGTGGTCCTGTTTGACAAACAGGGTAACACTAAATTCTTTTGATGACTGCAAAAACAATAGAATATGAAAAAAAAACGCGGAATATACGCCTAGGCAACAAGAATAAACATTTTCAAGAAATCATAACATACGAGCACAGGTGACTACAAAAAAATCCCACCTCCTAATAAATACAACAATATTGACGGCATCTTTAAAATAACACGAAAATCTGGTATTCAGGCTTAAATATCCAATTTTCAAGAGGAGTGCGAGCCTCGTCATAATTAACGGAGGCCTGGGACACCGGGCCATGCATAACTAAAGTCCACCACCCCGATAAACCTTAGTAAACTATGGACTTTACAGTGATATATATGTTTCTGGAATTAACGTATGGGCTTTGGAGTTTTGGCCATTTTTGAATAAAAAATTCAAGGCTAGGTTAAAATTTTAAAATTAATCAATGTTTGGATAGATAAGTTAGCAAGCACTCTTGATGTTAAAGCAGTAAAAATATCGGATACTTTTCTAGAATAGGAGGTTTCACCCGATTTTCCACTTAGGGCATTCGGGTAGATAGTAGATAATGATACTGATTGAACTAATGAATCAAAACAATCGCTTAATCAAATAACGGATAGTGTGTTTCTATTGACAGTAAAGCAAATACAAATATCGGTATGGGTAAGTAGCTAGATAACGAAGCAATCCTAAGCCACATTGTATTATTTCAATAAATACTAGACACCTAATTGTGAACTGTGAATTCTCCAATGATTTTTTGGTACCTAACTTAGAAACATAAATATCTGAATACCAATAAAAACGTATATTTTTGGCTACATTTCAAGAGATTCCATATAATTTAAAAGTAAGTACGTAATGGCAGTTGCACACATGAGGTAATTTCGAATATATTTCAATAATTGAATAAATATTTTCAATAGATCCAATAAAGTAGAAAGCTAATCCATTGATTAGTGAAGATATAAAAATAGAAAAACCAAAAGTCCCTCCAGTAAAGCAAAGTTCAGTAACGACACGACATAGTTATTGAAATATATTGTTAGAAGCACTCAGAGCGGCCTTTGTAAACTATAGATGCTCCAATACATCCATGCAGGCTGGAAATAGCCTGGATACATAAACATGTCAAAGTCTAGACATCTAACGGTGGAAGCATTTTAGCTTCTGGTCAATTCTCCCGAGAATTTCTGGAAGACTTGCGGTCCTAATTTTAAAATTTATAAAACGTGAGTGGATGTTTTCTTGAGGCAATTTGGGGCTTACTACATTAGTAATAAGCTGTATGGCTATGTAATAACTTACTAATATAATATTACAAATGCGACAGTGAGTTTGTTTGTTTATTACGCTTTCACGCTAAAACGGCTGAACAGATTTGGATGAAATGTGGCATATAGGTAGACCATGACCTGGATTAGAACAGGATACTTTCCCGATACTCCCACGGGATCGAGACTTATGTGGGTGAAACTAGCAGCTAGTGTATCGACATAGCTTTTTGCTTGGACAACATTTTCAACACAAATTTAAGCCAAAATACGTCTACTGCTTGAGAGGTTTCTTCCATAACGATCAATTTGAAGTAACTTTCATAGTATCTACAGCTCTTTACCTCGACTATTAATGCCGTTCAATGCTTGGCTGCGGTTCGTCTAACAAAATATATTGAAACGAGAAATAATGATGCGCTCATTATTTTCTCTCTACTTTTAACTACGACAAAAGTTACAAAGTTCCGGAAAATATAAAATGAAACAAAATGGTGTCGAAAACGATACTTATTACATGCTGGAATACATTTAAAAAAGTAAAAAGTAGTTTTGTGAAAAAGTATTTTCAAAGAAAGTAATGGTAAATAAGTTTTCCGGTAACATACAGGTGTGCTAAGCTTGTACGTCGATGCATACTTCTAGAAATAACCAGGATGCATACGTAAGCATTTTAACGTCGAGAGAACTCAAATTGATACTGTTTAAAGCTAAGGCCACACTGCCTGAGGCGAAACCAGCGCGGGATACGGAACGCGACTGTGCGAATCCATTGTTTTAATGATTGAAATGATGATGAAATGAAATGATTTTATTTTCTGTAAATAGGATTGTACAAACACTTTTACTCATCAAAAATATTTATAAAACTAGATGAGGTCGGCGTTTCCTATCTGACTACTCTGACAAGAAAGGCCGAATCAAAGTCGACAGTGACCTCTGTCACTGTCGCTTTTAAAGTCCAGACAACAATGTAGATTGGTGTCTGAAATGGTCTTTTGAGGACAGAACCAAAGAGATTGTGTGGACCTGTCCAGTCAGTGCACAAATTTGTCAGTAATCGTGTAGCTCAACTCAGAACTTAAGAGGCCTGCGAAGCATGCGTTGTTCATACAAACGTAATACCAAAATAATTTGTAAATTAAACATATTCTTAAGGTAGAGTGTAATTATTCCGATTGGATTACGGAATATCTAGGCTTCCAAATATATATTTTGAATGGACACTGATATAAAGACTAGATATGAGGAATTTAAAATTTCAATAGAAAACTTATTTTTCTCATAACTCGAATTTAAATCAGTGTCCATTAAAAATATATATTTGGAAGCTTAGATATTCTGTAATCCAATCGGAATAAATACACACTACCTTAAGAATATGTTTGATTTACAAATTATTTTGGTATTACGTTTGTATGAACTACGCATGCTCCGCCGGCCCGTTAAGGAGCTCAACGGTATGACGAACAATACGAAAGGACATTTGGGTAGGCCGCAAAAAATAACGCAAACTGCCAGAACATAATTAAAACTAACAGAGAAAAGAAAAACAATGACCTATAGAGTCTTCACATTCACAATAATTAAAATAATATAATACTTTACAAAGTTAATATTCATGTCATTGTATATTTAGAACATTATATTATTAAGAAGTCATGCGAATATTCGCGTATATATGTCGTGGCAAGATCTTAGAAGTGACCATTTCATGAAATGGCCAGATAACATTGGCCATTTCGTTAAAACGTCAACGTTTAATAATATCTTTTCAGGTGGTTCTCGTCATATGTAGCCAACAGATATCAAACTTTTGTTCTGAATGGATACACATACAGAACTATGTTTATCCCCTCGGGGTTTCCTCAGGGATCGCTACTGGGACCCTTAATGTTTAACATCTTCATCAATGACGTCTCTTCATGTTTTTCGAACTCAAAAGTTCTTTTGTTTGCGGATTATATGAAGATTCTAAGTGAAATTAGAACTGAGGAAGATGCTGTACATCTTCAACTTGATCTGGATAGATTTCAAGAGTATTGTGTCGCCAACCGCTTGGTTTTAAATGTCTCGAAATGTTACTTATGTACGTTCACTCGCAAACCTAAACCTATTCTTTATGATTACAAGCTAACTAACACTTCAATATCCAGAGTTAATACGATTAGAGATTTAGGCGTCACTTTTGACTCGAAACTTCTTTTTGACACACACATTGATAAAATTATTAAAAAAGCTTCCAAGGCACTAGGTGTCATCATGAGAAAATCAGTCGATTTTAAAAATATTAAAACATTCAAAATTCTTTATTGTGCCTTTGTGCGCAGTCATCTCGAATATTGGTCACCAGTATGGAATCCTATTTATGTTACTTACGTTAATCGCATTTTTATCTTTTTATTACGGACGCTTTTTACGTGCACGTCCTTCTACATTGTTCTCACATGTATAATTTCAACATAAATGATGTAACCAATATTTTGTAACAATATTACGATTTAAAAGAGTGTCCGTGGAGTTTCTTGCCTGTTCTTCTCCGTAGGTACCTACTACGCTTTGGAACGGGAAACTAGCTTCATATTTCTGTATGACCGACCCCTTGACAATTCAAAAGTGCCTGTAAATGGTTTAATTGAAATAAATGCTTTGAGTTTGAGTTTTATAATTTAGCCCAAAATGGGACAGACGATTTAGGAGTCGTTCTTTCTGTGCAACCGAAGTTGTAATAATAATGTCAATACTTGCATTGTGTGCATGTCAATTCACAATTTGCTTGGAATTCTTCGATATGAAAAGTGTCGACTAAACTGTTCATGCAGTTTGAAAACTCTGCACATTTCTTTCAATATTTCAGTGAAAACATAGTCTCTAATTAGTGGAAGCTTTTAAATGGCAATTGTTATAGCGCTAATGTTCATTATTTGCCTATACGGGGTGGCGATTTAGTGACCCGTTTCCATCAAGGGGGTGATTCTACCTGTCATACTATACAATTTTCGCTATGAAACACATACTATAAGATTCGTAAAAAAACTTTTTATACATGAATTGAAATTGTCTGTCTACTGTTAAAGATTTTTTTTTTCACGTAAGTATCTGATATGAGTTTCATGGTGAAAGTTGTTTAGTCTGACGGGTAGAATCACCCCCTTGACAGATGCAGGAATCTAAATCGCCACCCTGTATTTACGAGGTCTGTCTCGTAACATCAGACTCTAGTCTGATGTTAGATACAGGGTAAACGCAGCGAACGCTTCTAAGCTTTCTGCAAAATAAATATAATATTATAAAGAGGTATTATAGGTTTGTTTGTTTGTTTGTGTGTAGGGGGTAATCTCCGGAACTGCCAGTCGAATTTGAAATATTCTTTTTGCATTGGATAGCGTAATTCTTGAGGAAGGTTAGAGGCGGTTATATACGAAGTCACCAGCAGAAGCTAGTAAATAAATAAAAAAATATCAAAGATCGACAGACACATGAAAAATCTTTACATCTCTCAAAGAAAAGATAAATAATAAAGAAAAATAGGCAGCCTCTCTAAGCACGTATTTCACAGACTCATCGAACTTTCTTTTTCATCATTCTGGCGGTCTAGCTCTTGCAAAGTATTTTGGGAACAGCCTTCCACCAAAAATAGTTTTAGTCGTTTTACCAAGGCAGATGTGGCAGAAAACGAACTTAGTTTTACCAATTACGATACAACATAAAATCACGCCTAGTGTCCCAAGAGGTAGGCAGATAGAGGTAAGTCTGTACTGTGTGTAGTACTACCACTTTTCGCCATTTACATTTAAGTTTCGTATTTTTTACTTTGACGCCATATTTTATTTTGTTTTAGGTTTAGTAAAGTTTGGATATTTAATTGTTTTTGTATTTTTGTTCAATGTGAACAGTTAGTTATTTAATTAAGTTATAGTTTGCTGTATGTAATTTAAGATAATGTCTATATTTTTTAGGGTTCCGTACCTCAAAAGGAATAAACGGACCCCTTATAGGATCACTCTTGTGTGTCTTGTTCGTCTGTCACAGCTAATTTGCTCCGAATCTAATGGACCGATTAAGTTGAAATTTGGTACACATGTATTGTATTATGTATAGGTATAATATTTTGTATGTTTTTGCAGTTGGAATGTATGGGAGAACATGTTTTTCAACTACAAGTGTAACTCTTACTTGTGCGTGGTCCGACACGCACTTGGCCAGTTTTATTTTTATCGTAGATCCAATTCCTTGCTAACCGGGCACAAATTCAATAATACCTGGCTGATACAAATAGATATTTTTTTAATGGAAAATACTTTAGCACTAATAAATTACCCAGTTATTTCATCCACACGAACATACAATAGTAAAGTGTGTGCCAGTTTATCTTGGCAGCTTGTGTAGGTCCTGCTGGCAAGGCAACTGTCAGTAGTATGTGATTTTCAGTACATTTGCATATCCTGACTCCTGCCAAGATATTGCAGTTTGTTCGATTAAATGTTTCCATAACAGGCTATTCTAAACGTATGCAAAAAAGTTGTCCACGTAACACGTTATCAAATATCATGCTAACTGTAGTAATTGGTGGGTTTCAATCAAATAAGAAACAAAAAGAAAATACTAAAATACCTACGAGATTTTTTAGAGTACGGAGGTTGAGAATAATGGGATTTAATGATATGTAGACATTCTGCGAATTTCAATTTTAAAACTTATCACTGTTTGTCCACCGCACCGTGAACGGGACGTCAACGAGAAACGAGATTATGCGGCCATAAATGTGCTTTCGCTACTTCAGCGTCGTCATCTCTTTCTCGTTGACGTCCCGTTCACGGTGCGGTGGACAAACGGTCTGTAGGTATAAAATTTAATGAATGTGGAAAATGTCTATTTGGCCAATAAACCTAACAAACATTATGTTCTTCATAAATATTCAAATTTAATTCAAACTGTTTCAGTTCCAACTTCACTATAGGTACCTACTAGATAGTTCAACACCTAACACAATACCTCACAATTATATAAAGATACAGTGGTCTTATATACACATACACTCAGTCCACAATAGGGAAGATTAATTAACAAATCATTAACTAGACAACCTGGTTTCAATGGATACGGTTGAACGCCAGGATAAAGCATTGTGTTGCATTTCAAAAATTGTTTCGATGGCGGAGGTTTTAGTATCATAAAAGTAAAAGGCATTGTATTTTTGTATTCTTGTATGGCTAGTTTTATAAAGGGAACTATTTTTTTGGTCAAAGAATTAGCATTGCCATAAAACTTGGCAATGCTGCACAGCCTTTTGGTACTTTTCCTGTTGACAGCGATGCGGACGAATTTTTGATGCCCTATAATTCTTTTCTTTTTATAAACATGTACATAATATTATTATGTTAAGCCTGCTAGCATAATTATTATTTAATTAATGTTTTTTGTTTAAGTTTAATAATGTCTATCTAAAATAAAAAGCAACTTGAAAAAAATGGAACTCTTGAATGGAATTTATATTCTCTCGTTAGTGTTTTGTTTTAATTATTTGTCAGCTGCGAATCGGAATCTATTGTTTTCAAACTCAAATTCAATTAAACAATTTTCAGAAACTTGTCTAGGAGTCTGTCAGTCAAATAGCGAAGCTAGTTTTTCAATGACAAATAAGATCAGACGAATGACGAATTGGGAATAACTTTTTCAAATAAATTCTAAGTGTAAATACTATAATTGTTACCAAACCTGTAGTAGGTAGGTATATTTTGTAATTGGCAAAAATGACGCTGCTGAACATTTTCTTTAAATACTTCCTTAGTTCCCTTATTTTCCATGTGAATGCATAACAATTCCGTAAATGATCATTATTTTCAGGAAAATTTCAGCATAAATGAGCTTTGAGCAAAAAAGTGTTTGAAGTAATTACAAGGTAATTAGCATTTTAATCTAAAAATTCTCAGATCGTAATTTTCTGTTTAGTATATATAAAATAAATTCCAAATATTGCCTACCAAGTACAATTATTTCTATAAATCCTGTAATAACAAAATTCAAACGTCGAATTCCAGTAAATTACACAATCTAGATGTTTAGTAGTAGGTACCTACAAAATGTTGTAAAACATTACAATGGAGTTTCTTGCCCATTCTTCTCCATAGCAAAATACCTTTTGGAAATTCTAAAATTCTAGTACCGCTTAGACCTGTATGGCTTAGACTAAATTCTATTTTCTTGTAAATTGCCTCTTAATGGCCTACTTGAAATAAATGATTTGACTGTGACTCTAACTGAACCTTTGATAACGTATACTATTACAATCAAAGCCTTACAAACTAAAAGAAATGCTCGTATATGTTCAAAAGAGTTGTAAAGTCGTAAACCCACACAGTTCATACGTATTTTATTTCTCTTCAAAACTCGTAGATTAGAAAAGAAATGGCTTGTTATAAACCTGAAAATAACCATGAAATATTTTTTTGCAACTGAAAAACCTGGCAGTATTTATTTAATCGATTATGGTTTGTTAAGTTATGTTAGGAACACACTATTGCAGTATTTTATTTATTGCAAAAAGTTTCTCCTTTCCACAAAAAATGTTGTTGAACAAAATCTAAGCGACAAAGATAATAATTGGTTCCGTCGCTTCCTGCCACTTATATCAACTTGTTCCTTTGTGTTTCATCGATGTAGAAGATAAGACGTGTTACAACTAACATTCCTTTTTAACATTGTGTGTGCAGTGTAACTGTGTAATCATGTTTCAATTTCTCAGCAGAATATCGCAAAAGCGACGGTGTGGTACCTTTGCTCAGCAGTAAGATGCAGGCTTGCAATAATAGTTAATAGTAGATATTCCACCAACTCGCACTAAGCGTTTTTAAACATCTTTTATAATGCGCACAGCAAAGGAGTGGAACTCTCTGCCTGCGTCTGTGTTTCCGAACGCATACAACCCGAATCTATTCAAAGTAAGAGTGAACAGGCTTCTTTTGGGTAAGCTCACTCCACCGTCGACTTTGTCTCTGTCACCTCTGACCTAGACTAGAGTCAAGAGCAAACCCATCGTAAAAAAACAACAAAAAAATAATTGACAACTGAGAATTTGTCTATTACGTACAGTCAAATTATAATTCACTGAGATAAACTGACAGGTGCTAATGTCATTTTGTAAAATTATATCTATGATCATAATTATTTATCGTAGTAGAGATCATATAGTTCTATCGATTTCTTTGAATTATAAAATCTGTAAAATAAGTATAAAGTCTGCCTAGCCTTTTCCCAACTATGTTGTGGTCAGCTTCCAGTCTAACCGGATGCAGCCGAATACCAGTATTTTACATGGAGCGACTGCCTATCTGACTCCCCAACACAGTAACTGGGTAAAAACTCCATGGACACTCTTTTAAATCAAAATATGGTTACGTAATATGGGTTACATCATTCAAGTTGAAATTATACATGTGAAAACGTTGCATATCGTTAAAAGCGTCGGTAATAAAAAGACGAAAAAAACAAAGCTGTGGCAGCTTAGAGGTGACCTTACCCTACTGACAGCGCCCGTTCACTAACATGACGCATGGTTTAGCACCAATCATCTTAACAATTTTCAACACTAATACCCCTTGCCAAGACTCGTTTTTAGACTTTCAGGCTTCTGACGAAAAGTAACGACTGTCAAAGATTCACGTATGACCGCCGGGACCTACAGCTTAACATGCTTTCCGAGGCACGGAGGAGTCTCAGTATAAAGATGGTCACCCATCCACGGACCAACCGCGGCAAGCACAGCTTAACCTGATCAAACTACCCGTGCGGCTGTTATTTCTTAGCCACGAGCCCCTCCAAGTGAAATTCAATACTTACATGACCATATTATTTTACAAAGAGACAGTAAGCAGCACATATTAATTTACTCCAGTGAATTATTATTTCGACTTTTCGACATTTTAAGAATCAAATTCAAATTCAAATTCAAAAGTCATTTATTCAATATTCAAACTAGGCTGAGAATCAGCACTTTTCGAACGTCAAAATTACATAAGACAGTCCCCCAAAACGCCCACCCTTCACCACTTCCTAGTGCTTTTGCTGGGAAGAAGAAGTGGCGCAACAAACTCCCCAGCAGCACAGCTGTCTGTTCAGTTAAGGAAAAAAAAAATGATTCTATACAATAATTTTTAAGATAATTTACATTACGCAAAATAAAATTTAAATTATAAATTAATAGCCATATGACAGCTAGCACACGCCAATATACCAACCAAAAACATCGAGAACTATACTCAAGCAGAAATAAAAATAACTAAACGTAAACAATATCTAAAAAAAAGAAAATAAAGCCTCCAGGCATAAAGGGCGTGCCCGCTTACATAGAGCTGTAACTAGATGTTATAATTGATAAACTAAAATAAATAATTGTCGAGGTCGCTAGCTAACCACATTATTATAATACAACTCATTAAAAAAAAACATTGTAATGAGTAGATTATGTCAACAATAAATAAAAATAAAATAAATGTACATAAAAAGTAAAATTATAAACTTTTATATAAACTCATAAAACCTGTCAGTAGGTAAACTAATTCTGGAGAAAGAACATTTAAACATTGTCTTGAGTTAATCACAGCGACCAACTATTTTTATCATTTAAGTAGTCGTTGATAGAATAGTATGCCTTTGAACAAAGGTTGGACTTTACTTTAGTTTTAAACGCATTAAAAGGCAAATCTAGCAAACAAGAGGGTAGCTTGTTATAAAAGGTTATACCAAGCCCAACAAATGAGTTATGAACCTTATGAAGCCGGTGGGAGGGAGCACGTAGTTTATCCTTACTTCTAGTGTTAACATTGTGAATATCACTGTTTTTAGTGTATAAGTGTATATTCTGCCTAATATATAAGATGTTGGCGAAGATGTATTGTGATGCCACTGTGAGGATACCGATATCTTTGAAATCTCTCAGAGAAACTCTGGCACCTAGCTGGTAAATTGCTCGAATAGCTCGTTTTTGGAGGACAAATATATTTTGAATATCTGCAGCTTTGCCCCAAAGCAGAATACCGTAGGACATAACGCTATGAAAATAACTAAAATATACTAACCGAGCTGTATCAACGTCAGTGTATTGTCTTACTTTTCTGACAGCGTAGGCGGCCGAACTGAGCCTTCCCGCTAGGCTCGATATATGTTGGCCCCACTGAAGTTTAGCATCTACTGTTATGCCCAGAAAAACTGCCGAGTTTACAGTTTCAAGCACCTCTTTATCTAAGACGATGTTGGGTCCTAGATTTCTAACATTTGGGAGGGCAAACTTTACACATTTCGTTTTCTTGGCATTGAGAACTAGGTTATTTGTCGTAAACCAATCCGTAACCATTGACAGTGCACTGTTTACATCGTCATAATCTTGTCTATTCCTGTCTACTTTAAAAATAAGAGAAGTATCATCTGCAAACAGTACAACTTCACAGATATCCTTTAAATAGAAAGGTAAGTCATTGATATACACTAAAAACAAGAATGGACCCAGTATTGAGCCTTGAGGTACACCTAACTGAACTGGTAGCCCGGAAGATTTTACACCATCAACATCTACACATTGCGACCTATTATTTAAATACGAATTTAAAACGTTTAGAGCTTCGTTTAGCACACCATAATGACGCAGTTTACGCAAAAGCGTGTCATGGTGCACGCAATCAAAGGCTTTGGAGAGATCACAGAAAACACCAATAGCATTTTGAGAGTTCTCCCATGCGTTAAATATGTGTTTCAGCAGAGCAACACCCGCATCTGTAGTCGAACGACCCTTTGTAAAGCCATATTGTTCATTATGAAGGAGGCTATTTAAATTAAAATGTCTTAGCAACTGCTTGAGTATTAACTTTTCAAATATTTTGCTGAATGCTGGTAAAATAGAAATAGGCCTGAAATTGCCAACGTCATTTTTATTACCTGATTTAAATAATGGTATGACTTTACTACTCTTCATGAGATCAGGAAAAGTTCCTAAATCAACACATTTATTCAAAGTAACAGCTAGATAGGGGGCTACGATGTCTATTATATTACTTAAAAGTTTAATGGAGATTCCCCAGTAATCTCCAGTGTTTTTACAGTTGAGTGTGTTAAAAACATTAACTACATCACGAGGCGTTACATGTTCGAAGCTAAATATGCGACTACTTTTAGACACACTACTAAGCAGAAGGTTTTCGGCTTTAGATGGGGACGAATTTAAGGAGCGAGTCGTAGTTATACTCGTAGGTATGTTGGCAAAAAACTAATTAAACGCCTCAGCTACGTCAGCTGCTTTAGTAACTAATTTACTATCGACCATAATCTCGAGTTGTTTATCTTGCTTAACCGATTTACCCGTTTCAATGTTGATAATTTTCCAAGTGGTTTTTACTTTATTATTGGAATTTTTAATTGTATCGCTTAAAAATTTTGATTTAGCTAAAACACTAACCTTTTTAAATAATTTTGAATAATTTTTGACATACTCTAGGAAAGGAGTATCAAACCTATATTTTTTCAAACCATATAACTCGTATAGTCTCGCTCTACTTTTATAAATACCCGGAGTGGCCCATTGGTTAAAGCCAACGGAGGTGCCATTAATGTTAATAGTTTTAGTCTTGAAAGTAGATTGGTACTCTTTTTTCACAACATCAAAAAGGGCTCCATACATTTCATTAGGATTCTCGTGTTCTACTATAGATGGTGTTATTCTATGAGCTATATATATAATCGACTTCGGTATTACACCCCGTACAAAAAAAAAATAGAATAAAAAAGTCTACTGTAGATACAGATTGAGTACCTAATAGAGCTGTTAATTGGCTACAAAACTAAAAATAATAATAATAACACTATTTTTTATATTTTTAAATGTTTTTTAACCCTTTTAAAAAAAAATATTTAAAAATGTATTTTATACTCGTATGTTCGAAAAATGAATAAACGAAATAATAATAATAAAAGCCTTTATTCACTGACCTTTTTAACTTATATGCTATTCTTATAAAACAGTAGTATTCTTAAATATAATTTACATTGCAAAAAATGATAAATTTATTAGCAACCACTTTGGTCAGGTTGTCTATCGACATAGGCCTCCCCCAATTGTTTCCACGTCTCTCTATATTGGATAGAGAGACGTGGCTATAAAACTAATCAATCACAAAGGTGCTTACAGTTTATTTTATCTGAATCAAAATAGGAGCAGCACTTTGATTCAATAGTATGAGACTATTGAATCAAAGTAAACATAATTGCTTCCGTCGTTTCCAGCCATGTAAATTATATTGTTCCTTTTGTCTGGCATCGATGCAGAAGACAAGGGAAGGATTTGTGGCGTTAGAAGCTATGCCACAGTGCTCTGTAACTCGCAAATAGTTGCTGTAACGACCATCTATGACGCTTTGTGTTCCTAGTACCTGATGCTGAGGGAATTTATGTACACAGATCCGGTAGGCGGAACATAATATGGATTTGTTGTTGAATAATATTAATGAAACTAGGTAAACGTTATCTTATTTTTTCTACAAGCTTGAAGTATTAAAAAGCAGCAGTACCTAACAAATAGGTCAATGTGATTTTTCTTGGAGTTATAATAAAATATGGTTTGAAAACTTAACTAAGTATACCTACATATCTACCTTTTCTTTCTATCTTTATCTGCACATAAAATTATACTACCAAAAACCGACTTTCCTTAAAATATTACCACCTAAAGCCGGTAGTCATTTCGCCTAAAACTGAATATTATGAAGACTTCTCTCCAGAAATTAAAGTGCAAATTCGTTCATACATCCATCTTCATTCTTCCTAGTTTAGCTAACTGGGGCCCTTTACAATCAGCTAATGGGATAATAGAAGAAAACGTTAAAGGAATTACAAATCAGATAAATCTTAAGTCCCTTACTAGTCTCGTTTTAGCAAGCTCTGCTATCTAGAGTAAGAAGCTTAGCTTGATTTCCGCATCTGAAAAAGTTTTATTGAGTTTTAAGAAATCTTTCGGTAGCAACCTCTAGTTTGGATTTGTGCCCAGTGAACGGCATAATTGGTTTGTTTCATGGGATAGGACTGAATACTGTCACCAGCTAATAATCTTTATACTGCTCGGGTGAAAATAGAGAATGCCCATTTAATAGATGGTTCATATTTATTGCATGTATAGTACATACTAATTCCATGCTGTCATGATAGTAGGTACTTATTTATTCCATGCTGCCATGTCATTATTCTAAGGTATCTTGTTCTAAACTTCGGGCGACGGAAATGAAATGAAATTGTTTATTCTGTAAATAGGATATTGTTTTACTACCGCATGAATTCTTCATGCATAAAAATTCATGCGGTAGTAAAACAATATCCTATTTACAGAATAAACAATTTCATGTCATGCATATCTCATGACCAGAAAAAGATATAGTACATAACATAACATCACGCCTGTATTTCCTCGAAGGGTTAAGCAGAGTTGTACCTATAGTACACCCACGTTTCGCCAGTTATGTTTAAGTCCCATGTAATAGGCGAGCCTATTGCCCTCAATCGAACAGTAATCCAGATTCAGGGCTGCTACTGAGAAATTCCAGATGGAAAACCCAATAACACTTTGCCGACCCGGGAAAAGAAACCGGGACCTCATGCTCAGCAGTAGCACTTGTAACCACTACACCGACGAGGCAGTCCCATATTTTATTTTTTTAAATTAAAATCTGCCTTAGAAATATCATTACAGGTGTATTTACCCAATACGACAGTGCGGTCATTTACAAATCTATACTTACTAAATTATTTACAATTTAAATCTATACTAATATTATAAAGAGGAAAGAGTTGATTGTTTGTTTGTATTGAATAGGCTCCAAAACTACTGGACCGATTTAGGAGAAAATTCTTTTACCATTAGAAAGCTTAGTTTTCAGGGAGTAATATAGGCTACTTTTTATCCCAGGAAAAATAACGGGTCCCACGGGAAAGACCACGGGAGCGAAGCCGCGGGCAAAGTGCTAGTATACTATAAAGGACTATTAAATATATTATATGTGTATAAAGTACATAATATGTGTATAAATAAATGATCTGTGGTGTTAGAGTAAGCATAACATCCGAATCTGGAACGTAGGATTTCCGATATGTAAGATGAATGTGTCTATTTACTTTCCTTTGATAATAAATAATTTTCTTAAATGCTATCTGTGAAGGTCAAGAATAAAATGCTATGTTTATCCGACATGTTTTATGATAGTGTTGCTCATAAAAGGGTTACGAAGAATATCATTTTTCTTTGTCTGTTTCAATACGTAAACAATTCTATTAATGTTCAAATTATCCCATGGTTCCAGTAAACGTACTGCAGAACGTCGTTACTTGCTGTTAGTGGAAACTATCTGTATTCTGCATTTGGCAGATGAATTAGTAGTCAGAATATATTCGGCTCGATTATAATTGCACACTATGCACAGCTGACTCAACTTATAACAGTCAGGGAATTTAATTGTTAAACAAATTGACACCCTACGTCAATTAGCCGTGTTATAGTCATTTACTACCACTGTTAAAGGATAACAGTTGTGATTTTAATATACAGATTTATGAGTGTTTATTCTGAAAGTAAGTAATGTCGCAAAAAGATGTCAAATATTTCGCTGTTTTGATTAATTTGGCAATATTACTGTATAGAAATAAGAAATGTAACTAGCGAACTAGAATATTAAGAATCAATTATAATTATTACACTGAATTTGATATTGTAACCGTTTTAGGTGTAAAAAAGGCATTTACTTAGAAAGGTTCCAAATACTGTTTTTACATCTAAAACTGAATATTCGGTGTGACGATATAAATGATTGCATTTCATAATCAATATTTCTCTGTGTTAAAATTTCAATGATAATTATATTGCCAAATTAATCTAAACAGGTAAATGCTTAACAGCTATTTGCAGTGTTGCCAACTTTTACGATAAGCGCTCTTAAGTTGGTAGACACAATTCATTCCCCTGACTTTATAATTCATACTCGAATACAGCTCAATAATTTCTCTGAAACTCGCTGAACTTCACTCGGTGCCTCTCTTGTTAGTCACCACTGTGGATAGTTACATTGGTTAGGAACAGTGCGCCTCTGCTTGTTAATTGAACTGATGGAATCCTTTTTGCCATACGACACAAAATGTTGACCTACATGGCAGAAGTCGGGGAAATTCTTAGTGAAGAGATACGCGAAAATTTCGAAACTATCCCGATAGTAGATTTTTCGGCGACCTAAGAATTAAAATTACACCCATTTTTGAAAAGTGTCTCAATTAGATTCTATAGTGCTAATGAACCATAAAAAAAAAATTAAATGCATTTAAATTTTGCATTTTCAAATTTTGCACGAAATTTGACGAAAAATTAAAAAACAAATTGTGTTGTCTCCTCAAAACTGTCCTCCATGGTATTATTTCAATAAAAATTACGTTGGTTACGAAAATAATAATTGACAGTTAACACTTTCTAAGTTTACATAGCCGTATGACGTAATAACATGGCGACTACTGTCTAATGGTGTTATGAAACAGATTACAGCTGAAAACTTTGAATTGAATTTTAAAATTTAGTTTGTTATTTTATGAAGTAAAACTAACGTTTTCCGACTGCTTTTTGCCTAAGCTATCTCAATAATATATTTTTAGTTTTTTTCTCATATAGAGTAAAACACCCTATTGGAATTTATCTGTTAGGTGAAAATAATCTCAGTTTCTACATTGAATAGCCCGTGTGTGATTTTAGCATAATCAGCCTATAATGATACCACTGCTGGGGTATAGGCCTCCTCTGAGTGAGTGAGGGAGTGGGCCGTAATCCACCACGCGGGCCCAGTGCGGGTTGGTAGATGTTACATATTTTCGAATTTTTGGTTCTAGGACATGCGGGTTTCCTCACGATATTTTCCGTCACCGTTTTGAGAGCAGTGGTGATGAAATAACTTAAACAAAGTGAAGTGCCTTTCTGGGTTTGAACCCACGACCTACAGCTCGTAAGTCTTAGCCGTTACCATATTAGGCCACCACACTGCTTCAAAAATATTAAAATTATAAAAATCATGGCACTTAACAACATGTTAAATGGCTTTCCACAGATTTAATCGTCTCTCATAGGGTGTTCCTATTAATACTGTGCACATAATGCCAGGCGATGTATTAGTGCACTGTGACTGTAGTGCTCCAGGCGTAGACGCGATTTATTAGCTTGCTAGAGATTAATAGTGCGTGCCAGGTAACAGATTGCATCCTGATCGCGTGCGAACACCGCAGATCTTTTCTGACGATACGCTCTTTTAATACAAAATAAGCTAAGCATGTAACGAAATAGTGAAAGGGTATTTATTAGATTCCTAGCTCAATGCATCTCTAAGTTTTTTTTTTGTTACTTAATAGCTTTTCTAAAGACGCGCGCGCGTGAGTCGCCGACGCTACGAAATGTTGCCATTTTAAATATTATATTTTATTGGTATATTTCGGACTAACTATTGTGTTTATTTTATTTTTGTCTTATTTGGTTATTTCTGTATATATATGCTGCACCTGTTGACGTCATCACGTCAACGCCGGTCTCGCATAGAGTAATTTTATTCGTGATTTAGGGGTTTTACATGATTCTAAACTTATTTTTGAGTCTCACGTGGATTTAGTGGCCAAGGCATCTAAGTCGTTGGGATTCATCATGCAACTGTCAAAGTGTTTCACTAAAGCAAAAACCCTTAAAATCTTATATTTCATTTTTGTGAGGAGTATTTTGGAATAAGCGTCTGAAATTTGGAACCCAGGTTACAATAAATATGTCGATAGAATAGAGCGTATCCAAAGAAAGTTTATAAAGTATTTGTGCTTCCATCAGAGGATCCCGTATCATTCAGATAATTACCACAATCTGTGCAGAATTTTTTTAAACTTATTTACTTCCATTAAGTACTCGCCGTGAGATCTCTGATTGAATTCTACTGCTTCAAATTTTAAACAATGAAATTGATAGCCCCGATCTCTTATCCAAAATTAACCTTAACGTTCCATCTGAAAAACGGTTTAAGGCGCAGCATTCTGAAAACGGGTTTTTTTAAAGCAGTGTATCTCTAAAACCGTAAATAATTTTGACCAAAAAAAAAAGAATGATATTTTCAAGTCTTATTTTAATATAGTGATGGAACTCAAATCATAGTTAAACATACATTAATGCTTCAAAAAAATCTTCAAACACACCTCTTAATTGTCTTTAAAAGCAGTTTATATCTTCACTAACAATTATAATTATAGTTATAAATATACCTTAAAATGTCTAATGCCAAGCTGCCTTTAGTGATGGATTATTATGAGTAATATGAGCAATATGATGAAAAAAACAACGAAAAGCATTGAAAAAGTACAAAAGTTTGGTTATTTTCTTTACTCTTCACACGTAAAGAAAAAGATAGAGACAAAGGCAAATGGTCGGTAGGCCCTTAATCCACCATTACGGGTGCCGTTTAGCTCAACAAACTACAGGCAAAACTCATGTATTGTGCGTGCAAGCAGAACCTTCAACAACCAGTGTGAGCAGCACAATCTTGACCCCTTTACCACCAGTGTGGTCACAGTCAGAAGACGCCTAAGCCTTGATTTGTTAAAAAAAAAAAAAAATGTTAATCGTCGATTTCATTGTGTTTAATGTTGCCGTATTTATGCGATTATCTGTTATACTTATAGCATGCAACATATACCATATAGAGGCACGTATCTACTCTGGAAAGATGTGTATTTGGTTTTAGAACTGTTTTCTTTTTATATTAATATATGTGTTCGCTTAATTATTTTTTTCGTTCCGTCTCTAAACGTGAGGACTTATTATTGGCTCACTGTTTACTACTCTATTACCATCTTGTGTTAATGGAGCTGTTCGTCCTCCATGTTTATTAAATAAATAAATACATAAATTATGCTGAGCGATGGCCGTTTTGCGTGGTTGTGACGCATATTTTGCCCCAAAATTATTTACGTGTTTTTTTTTCTTTGCTTGCGTCATATGTAGGTAGGTACCGCAAGTAAACGTTTTTTCTTTCTTTTTTTTCATTTTAGAGTAGTGTATTTAGATAAAGGTTAGGCAGAGGAATACCTATAGTACACCCCACATTTTACCAGTTATGTTAAAGTCCAAGGGGCGTAATAAGGGGCGAGCCTATTGCCATCAACCGAGCACAAATCCAGACTCTGGGCTGCTACTGAGAAATTCCTGATAGAAAAATCCAATAACACTTTGCCTGACCCGGGAATCGAACCCAGGACCTCATACTAAGCTGTAGCACTTGCGATCACTAGAGCAACGAGGCAATCGTATGTATTTCTGATGACTGAAGAATTATTTTTACCAACACCATTACGAATTGGTGCACGAGCAGTCATAAGGAAAAAACATAGTGTGATTCCCGAATATGTACCTGTTTTCTTAAATAAAAAACTAATTTAAAAAAATTAAACCGACTTCGAAAGAAATTAACTCAAAATTATGAAATAATATTTTTATATAAACCTACACGAAATTAACCAACAAAACGAAATCAAAAGAAGGTATAAAACAAATTAGGGGCCTAAATTTTTTTGAGGATGGTGCCAGCACTCAAAAATCAAATATAAAAAAGCCAGCACTTAATAAAACCACCTATCAAATATAAAAAAAGAAAATCCGCAACATTAACAAAAACGAAAAGTGAAAGTGTGATAAAGAAAAATTCCAGGACACGCTGCCACGCAGCTTCATGTTAATCATTTTGGTGACGGTGGGTACCTTATATAACGAAGCCAAGAAGAGATTTTTCTAAACTAATAACAAAAACGTATGTTCCTACGTGTAGGTACTATGTACATAACAAAGGAGGATGCAAATCCTGGTCCCACCTTCCAATAGCTATGTGTGTTATATCGTTGGATAGGTATTTTTGAGCTGAATAAAAGTTACTATGGCGCCAAGTTCCAAATCTTAGTCCATTCAGAGTTATTCATTAATAAACATGGTAGTTTTATCAGTAGCCAAGTAATGCTGCATAGCAAGTTGAAGCGCCGAAGTGATAACACTGTTTTGAGTCTTGCTCCGTTAAAATATTCAGAAAAGTGGTCAAAAGTTTTCATACTAAGTAGTGCTATACATCCCCGTGAAGCTGTGTTGACGGACTGTCCAGTGGTGATTACATCTTACCAGGACTCTCGCGCGTTTGTGAGTAATAAGCAAATTACTTTTAAAATATTTAAATAACGACTGCGCTGTTGTTGCGTCCCTGACCTAGGGCAACCCGCGGATCGCTCGCGCCTACGCACACACGCACAGCACTTACACGCATGCTCGCTTGCCGCCTTGCGCTCAACGACTTCAAGCTTTATACTACATATTAATAACGTCTAGTTTTGCTTGGGAGCTTCAATTTGAATGCAAAATTAATATAAATAAAATGGAACTGAACAGAAATACTTGCGCTGGATGTCGGAATGAAATAAAAAATTTGGAATTTTTGGATTGTTGTGAGTGCAAATTAAGATTTGATATTTTTTGTGTGAACATACCAATTAGCAACTTCTATCTTATGGATCATGATTGTAAGTCCACCTGGAAATGCCCCGAATGCTGTTGCAAACAGCTAAAAACTGATAATACTAATACGCCTGCGCGCCCGGCTAATAATACTGGGAACCTCGGTCGCTCAACAAGTCGGAAACAGACACCGAGCCCCAAAACTAAAACTATAGCTAAAACTCTTGGTAGTCAAAGCACTCCAACAGACGTAATGAATGTGACTCTAAGGAAGAAAATTGGTCAACCCATGTGTATGAAATCAAATAATCAGGAACATTGCTTCAACGAAAATACTCTAAGAGATATAATTAAGGAAGAATTGGCCGCCGCTGTTAAATCTTCTTTCAAAGAGTTACTTACTGGTCAACTAAAAAATATACAGGGAGAAATATCTGAATTCAAAGCTTCTTTCGGATTTTTCAATGAGGACTTCGAAGAGTTCAAGAAACGCTTTGATGAAAAAGATGCCATAATTAATCAACTGCGCAACGATAATGCAAACCTCCAGCAAAGTGTCAATGACCTTACTACACGGATATGTATAGTGGAACAAAACATGCGCGAAAACAACGTGGAAATTAATGGTTTACCAGAAGATAAGTCCGAAAACCTTGTGAAAACTCTACAAAATATCGCGAAGGTTACTAGTTGTGATGTTGGCGACAGTGACATCATGTACATTACAAGAGTAGCCAAACTAAATAAGGATAATAACCGCCCACGTTCTGTGATTGCTAAGCTCCGCAGCCCCCGCCAGCGTGACACTCTTCTGGCTGCTGTAGGTGACTTCAACAAAAAACATCCCTCGGAGAAATTGAACTCGCATCACTTGGGCATAGGTGGTATCCGAGTGCCTATTTTTGTGAGCGAGCATTTATGCCCTGCTGGCAAACAACTGCATGCGGCAACACGGAAACTGGCTAAAGAGATGTCATATAACTTTGTATGGATACGCAACGGGCGAATTCTTGTACGAAAAGATATCCATTCGAAGCCTATCTACATTCGCAATCAGGATAGTTTAAAGTTAATGAAAACAACTGATATCACAATTTAGACTTAGGTATGTTTTTATATAAATGTTCTTGGCGTTATTTATATTCGTAATGCTTGATATTTATTATCAAAATGTTCGTGGAATGAGGACAAAAACTGAAGATATCTATAAAAATATTTTACTAACTAATTATGATGTAATAGCATTTACTGAATCTTGGTTAAATCCTAACATAATTAATGGAGAGTTCATTGACTCGCGATATGTGGTGTATCGTAGGGACAGATTAAGTTCTAAGGCATCTAAAAAAGATGGGGGTGGGGTTATGGTTGCTGTTAATAGTAAAATTAAATCTGTAAGAATGAAAAACTGGGAAAGTGATTTCGAAGATTTATGGTTGTCTGTAGAGTTAACTGTTAACAATTATACTAGGAAAATTGCACTTTGTGTTATCTATATGCCACCGCCTGTCAAACTGGATTCTCTACAATGCTTTTTAAGTAACGTTAACAACGTGCTAAATAATGTCGACGATGTTGTGATTCTTGGGGATTTTAACTTGAGTTTTATCGATTGGAACAGGAGTGATGACGGCCTGTATCTATCGCCATCTAATTATGAAAATTCACTGGGGTATTCACTTGTAGACTTTCTGTCAATCAATGAACTTCACCAATTTAATTCTATTTTAAATGCTGACTGCAGAATTTTAGACCTAGTACTGAGCAACATATCAGATGTAACAGTTACTAAGCCCAATGACCTGCTTAGTAAATTAGACTCTCACCACCCGAACATCCTTATCTCTATTCCACTTCCAAACGTAAAACAATTACAAATAAAATATCGTTCAGGTTACAACTTTTTTAAAGCCGACTATGCACAAATCAAAATCTATCTTAATAATATAAATTGGTATGATGCCTTTCATGAGTGT
Source organism: Xanthia togata (assembly GCA_963853775.1). Classification (NCBI taxonomy): domain Eukaryota; kingdom Metazoa; phylum Arthropoda; class Insecta; order Lepidoptera; family Noctuidae; genus Xanthia; species Xanthia togata. The sequence goes on along the minus strand of OY970801.1, from coordinate 17,057,307 downwards.
GCTGATGCTAATGAAAGGGTTAATGCCTTCTACAGCATACTACAGAACGCTATCGACAATTATGTACCCAAATATGCAAGAAAAAAATCTAAATATCCCTCTTGGTATTCTGACTCTCTTGTTAATGCTCTATCTGAAAAAGAGAAATTTAGGCAAAAATACCGCAAATATAATAATCCCCGAGACAGACTCACCTATGAATTACTTCGCAGTCGCTGCCATACTTTGATAAATAACTGTTATAATACATATAAATGTAAAATTGAAAACGATATTCCCAAAAATCCTAAAGCTTTCTGGCGATTCATAAAAGATAAACGACGTGGGGAATCTTGCATACCTGCTGACATGTTTATGAATGATAAGGTGGCTAGTAGTGGTCCAGAAATTGCTAATCTATTCGCAGATCAATTTGTCTCTGTTTTTAGCCAAAATCCAACTTCTACTTACAATACTTCCAGTGGGTTTTCAGGTACTGACTCTGTCATAAGTACTATTAAGTTTACTGAAAAACAAATTCTTAACAAGCTTAAACTCTTAGATACCTCCAAAGGTGCTGGGCCTGACTCTATACCACCTTTGTTTATAAAACGCTGCTGCCATGAACTTGCTTTACCGCTGTGGATTGTTTTTAATTATTCTATTGCTGAAGGAATCTTCCCTGATGTATGGAAAAGCGCAAGAATTGTCCCAGTTTTTAAAAAGGGAGATCCTGCTAATGTTAAAAATTACCGCCCTATTTCAATACTATCATGTTTTTCAAAGATATTTGAGTCTCTTGTCTGTCCAATCATTACTCGCCACATTGATAGAATTGTTTCACCAAGTCAGCATGGTTTCAAAGCTGGACGCAGCGTAGAAACAAACCTCGTCGAGTTTGTGTCTGATGTGACCCTAGCTCTTGACAAAAGACTAGAAGTAGATGCCGTGTACACGGACTTCAGCAGTGCGTTTGACAAAGTTGACCATTCTCTGTTGCTGTCCAAGTTAGAATATAATGGTATACATGGCTCACTTTTAAACTGGTTCACATCTTATTTATTCCGTAGATCGCAAATTCTTGTTGTTAATGGCTATGAATCTTATACCTACTATGCCGACTCAGGAGTTCCTCAGGGTTCTCATCTAGCACCGGTTCTATTTTTACTCTTCATTAACGATATTACTGTCCAAATCCATCACTGTAAATATCTAATGTTTGCCGACGATCTTAAAATTTATAAAACTTTAACTTCTAATGAAGATGCTTCACTAATTCAGGAGGATTTGGACAGAATTGAGCATTGGTGCAGCCTTAATCACATGAAACTTAATGTAAAAAAATGTAGCCATATAAGATTCACGAGGAAAAAACAGTCCAATACTGTCTCATATAATATAAAAGGATCATTATTGGAAACTGTAAATGAGATTCGTGATCTTGGCATCATCATGGACAGTAAAGTCAACTTCAGAAGCCATATTGATAATATTGTTACGAAATCGGCACGGCTACTAGGATTTCTTAAGAGAAGTACTAAAGGGTTTAAGCTGGCAAGAACAAAAATTGTCCTATATAACGCTTTAGTTCGGAGCCACCTTGAATTTGCCAGCGTGGTGTGGAGCCCGCACTATGCAGTACACTCACAAAGAGTAGAAAGCATCCAAAGAGCCTTCACAAAACACCTAGCATATGTCTTCGGTGATATATCTCCCCGGTGTCCATACGAACAGCGTACTCAATGTTACGAAATGATTACTCTGCGCGACCGCCGACTGGTACAAGATCTCATGTTCTTTTTCAAATTGGTTAACAATAGATTAGACTGCGATAATTTAACTGAACAAATTGGACTAAAAGTCCCCTATAATTTACCCAGATATCCCATTACCCATTTATTCTGCACATAAGCATCCAACACAAATATAGGAGTAAACTCACCTCTCAATAGGCTCAGCCGAGAGATTAATTCTTACATAAAATCCACTCCACATGTTGACATATATCATGACTCCCTAAAAAACTTTAAAACCCAAATCTTAAGGTCCCAAAGCACGCAACCCGCACAATCTAAAGATTTGTTGTTTTAGTATGTAAGTATTTCTTGCAACCTTTGTAACTTTTAACTTGTATCATTTTGTATTTCTGTTTACATTGTTACCACTTAATTTTTATTAAAAAAAAAATACCTATTCTTTTCGTTTTTACCTTAGGTTATCACTGTATTTGAGAATGTTGGTTCACCTGTTATTGGCAACTGTATAAGCACATAACCGTTAACTACTGTTATTTTATATTTTGTATACAGAAGCTGTTGGTGTACCTTTATAAATAAATAAATAAATAAATAAATAAATGCTATTTTTACGTAATAATTGCATTTGTGCTTTATACACGTAGTGTAGACGGTAACGCAAACCTTTTTATCGGTCTGTCTCACTCGCACTCGTTAAGTATGCTTAGAACAATGAAACTGGTTAGCGGCACGGATAGGCGGCGAGGGTGCGCGCAAGCGCAGGTAGTCGTTCGTTTGCAATACGTGTGTGACTACGTCTTGTCTTTCCGTTCGTTCTACAGTTTCTACTTGACCCCGGCTATCTCTTGGACTTTTTTGGTACCTGTTTATAATTGACATTCGGCTTGTAATAAGGATTATTGAAGTGCTTTTCGATTGGACTATTGTTTGTTACTATGGAAGTTTCACGGAACTGTGTCATGTGTCGTAGAGGATTCTATCGCGGAAGATACCAGCAACATCTTTTGACTAATGAACTTACAAGAATGCGACCAGAGTTTGCAAACTAGGTTGATACCTAGGGCACGCCAGGCATGAGGGAATTGTAGGCCCAGCCTTATTTTTAAATAACGTCAATGTAGACAACGATGATTAAATAAATGTATACGTTTAAAATCCGCAATCGTTGTATTATTTGTAAAAAAAAACATTTTGTCAATGTTGACATCTGTTTAACTTTTGGTCATAAGGTTTGCGACTCAGTGACGCAATTGATAACCGTAGGTTAGTATCTACACTACGTGTATATAGCAAAGAAATGCAATTATTACTTAAATAGCATTACTTGGCTACTGATAAAACTACCATGTTTAATAAAGAATAACTCTGAACGGACTAAGATTTGAACTTGGCGCCATAGTAACTTTTATTCAGCTCAAAAATACCTATCCAACGATGTAACACACATAGCTATTGGAAGGTGGGACTAGATCTCATAGAAACTCTGGCATCATCCGGTTGTTATGTAAAATGTTTTGTATCGTTTCTATTTTGAGTTCGATGGCTTTTAAGCATTTATATATATTTTAAGTTAAAAAACTTGTAGTTTTTTTTTAAATAAGTAGTAAGTAATAGTATTTTTTTAACGATGGACAATCATCCTAACTAATATTATAAATGCGAAAGTGAGTTTGATTGTTTGTTGTTTGTTACACTTTAACGCTAAAACGGGTGAACAAATTTGGATGAAATTTGGCACATGGGTAGACCATGACCTGGTTTAGGCCTTTTTATCCCTATTCTCACGGGATCGAGACTTATGCGGGTAAAACCACGAGGTGCAGCTAGTTTAAAAGGAACATCTCTTAGCGGATCTTAGTCGATCTATTTGCCCAGCGTGTAGTGAAACGCATTAGGAACAAACCTACTATGTACCTAATGCGTTTCACTAAGGTGTGAAGCATTTGGAAACAGTTCACTTTACCTAAATTTTCACGGTGACATTTTACAGAATAGTTAGGCTGTTGCCCAAAAGATGACGTTATCATAAAAAAAAAACAAGTATTCGGTGGGATTCGTAACTTTATCTATATTTTGTACATATTATCATCGAGCAGGCATAAATTTACATTTAACAGTTAGCTACTGATTTGATCAAATACGCCAATTTCTTCTCTATGGCAAACAAGTGTGTCAGCGCGAAGCTGCGGGCTACGCACCAGTGTGAAGTACACAATCACGGATATTCCGTTTGTCCACCCAAAAAGAGCCACCCTAGGGTGAATACTCGGAAACGCGTGTTCATCTGTCCACCTCAGACGGGGTGGATAATCGGAAATTATTTTTGATTGTTCTTCCGACTTTGCAAATAAACTTCTGCGTAAATTTGCAATTGCAGTTTCTTGTGTTGTGCTTTGTAACTTATGTACTGTTACAGCCCAGCTAACTATGAGCGGTAACATGCATCGTTCCACGTCACCGTAACTACCGTGATTGGAGATATTAGTACATAACCATCTTTTGACTTCTCAGCGATTGAAGCGTCATCGAATAGAATTAGCACTGCACCAGGCAACTCTCCTTCTAGTTGATCACGCCTTAGTGCAGACCATCGGAATCTTTTTACAGCACCCATGCTACCATTGACCAAGCCGTCAGACACCGCAACATTTCTTCTAAGCATAACTTTTGATCCCACTGCCACTTGAAGTTGAGTTAAAAGTTCACCACATTTGTTTGGGTCGGTAGAAATTACGTTTGCTGGTGGCGTTTTGCCCTAAGTAGCTGCTTCTCTTGTGTGAAGTTGATTTTTCTTACATGACATGCACTAGAATTAAAGCAAGGTTTTGAGATGTTACCCGTAGCCCGTATCAATAAGCCAGGCCGTCTCACTTACACGTATCAGTCCATATCTTGAAAAGTACTAAACCGATTTTTATGAAACTTGCACAGTTCCCTAAGTTGAAGTAAATGTAAGCCAGTAAAAATGGTGACAATCCGATTAATTGCTGCGGAGAAATTCGTGGACAAACATTACATATACCTATAAAAAATTGTAAATTGGTTTGGAAGCCCTAACAGATTATCATATGTGAATTTATTGCAGTTCCAATAATATTACATACAAGTACATAGATGTCGAATTGATAACCTTCCTTTTTTTGAAGTTGGTAAAAAGGTACCCAAAAACAAACATGGTGCTCTGCCCAAATCAGCCCTTTGACCGGTTTTCTCTGAATTTCATTTTCTATCCTGACGTTCTGCAAACACACCTTCCTGTTTAGTTAATTATAATTATGTCAAAATACGAGAAAGTGTTAACCGATTTGAAATTAATCGAATTCATTGACAATGAATTAGATTACTTTCAAATCATGACAGCGACTAACGAGTCGTTGTCATGATTTTCGATTATGGTGCTTTAGTTGTCGAACTTATTAGTGTAAATGTGAAAATAATACAAATAAATTGGCATGTTAAGCTTCAAAAGCTCACATAGGGATTACCTACGATTCCCAGGGGTTATATAAACGTAAGCCAACCAATATACCGACTATACGAATAGTAGCTACTTTAATATTTATTTGTGGTTTATGTAAAAAATGTAGGCTCTAGATTTTACCGTACTAGTTTTCACCCTCTGTCGCTCTGAGCTCAAGGTTTTGGAAAACTCCATTCAGATTAATTAAGCTCGCTTTAGCACATGCCATTTTAAAAACAAACTGATAATGTGTAATTTATTGAAGAACATTAAAGAATAAGGAAATAACTGGCGAACCTCTGCCTATCTTTCGGGGATTAGGCGTGATGTTATGTTATGAAAAAGAACATTATCTGTACTTTCACATAACATTTTTATGAAACTTAGTAGAACTCTTTGTATAATAAAAAATCAATTGACTTAAAAAAACGACTTTTTCGGATATCAGTTGTTATTTTTTTTGTTTTGTTTTTGACTTTTTAGTTGTGGTACTTGCTGCGTAAATATCAGTAACAGGAAGTTATTGTAACATCATCAACATACACTAAGTGGAAAAAATACGTATTATCGAAGTTAACTCAAAAACTACCCCAGAAAAGTTAATACAATTTATATGGGACCACCACGCAAGCTTTTTCTACCAAATGAAAAAGATCGATTTTCAAAAATGGTCCACAATTGACGAAAATATCGATAAAAAAAAAATATGAGTACCTTTTTTTTTAAGAAGTCAGTTAAATTGGGTAGAATTCTGAAATACAGTTTCTCAGTAAATACCATGAGGCTAAGAGAAACATGAATATCTTTAAGTTTCTATAGGTACCTTGAAATAGATCTGATGCTTAATCAAACTTTTGGTTGGTGTAAGTACTAATTGCCCATCCAAAACTTTAAGTAAACTTTGAAGTACTCGTAGAACTAATAACAATTTCTTCTCCTTGATTGAGAACCTCAATTTGTTCTTGTACTAATTAAAGATACCGTAATTTACACTTGTCAACTTATCATACCTATTGATTTTAATCAAAATAGACATAATTCATGACGTACAAAACAAATTCAATATTTTACCAAAGCAATGATATTATTTTGTGATCGAAAAGTTAAATAAAATAAAATATATGTCTGAAAATATAAAATAAAGAACATATAATTCGAATTATAAATGAATGTATAAAATACGTACATTTATACGAGTAAGTGCAGCACAAAGGTTCTTTCATCCAAACATATGTAGGTACGTTTTAAACGAAAACTTTTCACGATGTTCTTGTGAAAGATAAGGGGGTTATGCCGTCGTCACAACTCAATCAATCACGAAGTTGAATGTGACTTTCATTGGAGTGACGTCACCGTAAAGGCACGACATATTGACGGCGCAGATGTGAAATTACTTATAGGCGTGCATTTGTCAGTGTATACCTGTACCAATTCGAGTTTCCATGTTAGCATCTGTACCTACCATTAGCAGGAATATCTAGTAAAATAGTGGAGGTACTGTCATCACCGTTACCTTTATGTAATGTGGCCCTCTGATGTATGAAAAATAAATAAAAATAAATATAAATCTTTATTTGCCAAAAGAATAACAACCTTACAACAAATTTGACACGTGCTTATTTTCTATAAATCTAGAAGATTAAATACCCAAATTAGTTACTCATTGTACAATAATAAATTCAGGTTGCTACGAAACCGATTCACCCTGACCCCCGTACTAGTTATAAACTGTATTACGGTGGGACAGCTTTCCTCGTTCTCTTTTTACAATAATATAATAACCCTATTTGTACAAAATACAACAAATGGTCAGTGTCCTTTTGTACCAGAATTGTAATGCCGAGTACAGATTGGTGAAACGCAACGTGAAATCTTACACTAATAACGAATTATTAGTGTAACATTCCATGATACAAGGACGAATCCTTATTTATGCAATGCAACATGTACTGTAACTAGGCGAATTTATTTAACCGTGTGTTATATGTCACCAATCTGTTCTCGGAATTACAACATCATGCGAGCGTATTTAAACGAGTACATATTAGATCAAGCACAGTACATCAGTGATCATAGTACATCAAGTTGACTGGATGTTTAAGTAATGTAAGCCTTCTATTCTTGAAAAATATCGATTTTCACGCATGCTATAGAAAATACTACTACATATAACGTTACGTAGATTGTTGTTCAAAAGATAGGGTACCGATTTCCTATCATTTTGTCGTTCAGTTCGAAGATTTTAAACGGACTATATTTCGCCTTTCCCATGGGTGTCGTAAAATAAGCAATTAGGATTATACTGCCAGATTGTTTACCACAGCTACGTAGCGTGAGGTACTAAGACTTCAATTCAATTTATTTATTAATTTTGTGAACATAGGGTAAAAAAAATATACAGAAGTTTTAAAAATAAATTTCGGTCCATACCTACGTCCCGCCAGAAGGCATACCAAATTGTTTAGTTATAATCAAATGTCACATTAACAAAATGAAAATAAAAATATAAAGTCAGGGTAATTATATATTATTTCATACCAAACACTAACAGGTCAATCAATCTGCCTAGCCCTTTCCCAACTATATTGGGGTCGGCTTCCAGTCTAACCGGATGCAGCTGAATATCAGTATTTTACATGAAGCGACTGCCTATCTGACCTCCACAACCCAGTAACTGGGTAATACGATAACCCTTGGTAAGACTGGTTGTCAGACTTTCGGGCTTCTGACGACCCGTAACGACTGTCAAAGATCCATGAATGACAGCCGGGACCAACGGCTTAACGTGCTTTCCGAGGCACGGAGGAGTCTTGGTATGTAAAGATGGTCACCCATCCACAGACCAACCCCGGCAAGCGTAGCTTAACCTGATGGATCGACCCGTGCGGCAGTTATTACTTAGCCACGAGCTCCTCACACACACTAACAGGTAATAATAATAATAAAATGTCAATAAATTAAGACGGTATATAAAAAAATAGGTATTTAGTTTAGCTATTAAGTTATATTAAGTTCAAGGTTGTACATTTTTAACCCAAACTTTAGGGCGTAAAGAATACTAATGCAACATGCGTACGCACTACAGCTTCATTTCGAAATTAAGGCTAGCAGAACCACCACGGCCATGCCCAGGTGCATGCATGCACTTTTTATTTAGGTACCTACCTATAGCTCTGGATATCAGTGAAATTTGTATATTCATATACTTTATTTTTGTTGAACAGTAAACAGTATTATAGAGTGAAAAACAGTATATACTGTTTTATTATTATATTATAACGAGAATGGTTGGCAACACTTTTTTTTTTTTTTTGGTGGTAATCATCAAATGAGTTCTCCCGCTCTGGGTGGAGCGGGAGGGCGTGTCAGACTCTCTCTTACTGACTAAAACCCACCCATGTACCTTCTGTTGCCTATGCAATGCCAGGGGGCCACGGTATCCCTTTCGGACTTTCCTGCAACCCCGGCAGGCAATCGTCTCATCGGACCCCTTCAGTTGCTGACATCTCTTTGAGGCACGCGTGGAACACAACACGCCGTCGACCCGGGCTTGGTCCTTACCGGACGGCGAGCTATGGTTGGCAACCCTAGTATACTAACGTAACTCTTATAAGTGACGAATTACAAGTGTATCATCGAAGAGGTTCATATTTGTACACCGTAAGAAGTATTTCTGCTTGCAGCGCTCGGCCGCTTTAGAACCGGGGCGGTAACAGATGTGGTCATCGTGTTCACGGGATTTTGTTTTCAAACTGCTTAGATATGAAGTTCTTCGATAGTACAGACGCCAGCACATCAACCTACTACAATCTGTCAAATTTCTTTAATAGATTTTCAACTTTATCACTTAAGCATAAGGTTCAAAGGTGATTGTAAAAATTGGTCAGTTTCGGGTATGTTGACGTGCTGGCGTCTGTACATACTTTAACTTAGGGCGGGTGGTTTGTACACTTGACGCACGCGTATTAAAAAATGGCGCTCACACCACGAAAAGCGTTGTTTCACAAAATTATGGCCTAATGTCCCTTATAAAATAACTATTACAGTAACCGGTGCCATACCCACTGGTTAACATCATTTTATTCTCAAATATCTGGATATTAGGGACGCTCTTTTGTTGTTGTTTGTTGTTGTATTCGTTTTTGTTTGACGATATTTCATCTGATGATGAAACAAATAGTGTGTGAAAGAAAGAAAAAAGTATTTATAACTCATGTTAATAATCTAAACCTAGAGCCAGGAATACACATGCCAGTAACTGGCACAAAAGTATGCAAGAAGCTTGCATGCCATTGTGCCATAACCACTTCTGATTGGTGTAGGACTCGTATGTGGGAACGGCATGCAAGCTACTTGCATACTTTTGTCCAAGTTACTGGCATGTGTATTCCTGGTTTATGGGACGAGCAGGAAATTATTGCAAGATACCGTGTTTCAAAAGAAGTAGGTAGCTCTATTGTTATATCTAAAATGCAAGGTTGTATATTTTTTTTATAGACAAATGTAGTCTGAATTAAGTACCTAAAGTAGTAACTAGTTTTTCATATTTCACTTTAGGGTCTTTAGGGAAGAAGAAATGACGCAACAAACTCCCCAGCAGCACAGCTGTCTGTTCAATTAGAGAAAAAAAAAAGATTCTATATAATTGTATGCAAAATTATTTACATTACGCAACACTAAACGTATTTTAAATTATAAATTAAAAGCCATTATGTCAGCTAGCACACGCCAATATACCAACCAAAAATATCGAGATCTGTACTCAGGCAGAAATAAAAAAAATAAAGACTAAACGTAAACAATATCTAAATAAAAGACTCCAGTCATAAAGGGCGTGCCCGCTTACATATAGCTACATAATATATAGCTGTAATTGGAAGTTATAAATGATAAACTAGGACCATCGACGTAAAATAAATAAACAGTTAATTACTAATAACAATAACCAGTTGAATTAACAAAATTAACTGTTGCAAAGACTTTTATAAAATATCTATATTTCCGAAAGTATTGGGTGCAAGTTGATTATTAGTTAGTTGTCACTTGAAAATTTTAAGTGAACGGCGAAATGTTGTCATTATATACAATCTCCCAACCATTTTTATTGGCAAAAAAGTATTGCTTCTTACAGGCAGCCCGAATAACTTTGACAATAGTTTTTTTATGCAGTGAAACAACGCTTTGAATTTAAAGAACGTAATACATCTTACGTAATTGTTATTATTTGATGTACGTATGTTACCTTAACCAACAGTTTGAAACAACCGACCCTTAATCTCACTAGTTTAAAGAACGGTCCACCATCATTGAACTGACAGTGCAGTGCAGTGCATCTTGGCCATGCGGATTTATCAATACTTGCAGTGGTTATAAAATTCAAAATTCAAAAATCGTTTATTTAAACTAGGCTGTGAATCAGCACTTTTCGAACGTCAAAATTACATAAGACAGTCCCCCAAAACGCCCACCCTTCACCACTTCCTAGTGCTTTTGCTGGGAAGAAGAAGTGGCGCAACAAACTCCCCAGCAGCACAGCTGTCTGTTCAGTTAGGAAAAAAAAAACATTCTATACAATAATTTATAAGATAATATACATTACGCAAAACACAATTTAAATTATAAATTAATAGCCATATGAAAGCTAGCACACGCCAATATACCAGCCAAAAACATCGAGAACTATACTCAAGCAGAAATAAGCCATGACTCCTTCTAAATCGATCAATCTCCCTAGCCTTTTCCCAACTAAGTTGGGGTCGACTTCCAGGCTAATCGGATGCAGCTGAATACGAGTATTTTACATGGAGCGACAGATTATCTGACCTTTAAAACCCAGTTACTGGGTAATACGATACCCCTTGGTAAGACTATTCGTAACGACTGTCAAAGATCTTCAAATAACAGCAGGACACAACGGCTAAACGTACTTTCCGAGGCACGATATGTAATGGATGGTGACCCATCCACAAACCGACCGCGGCAAGCGTGACTTAACCTTAGATCGACGCGTGCGGCAGTAATAATTTAGCCATGAGGTGAAAAGAAGATGCTAAAATAAACCAAATTAACGAACGAAAATAAAATTAATCGCGTAAAATTATTTGTCTTAAAATCTTAACTATGCCTACTTAGATACTGTCTATTGATGTTGTGTATTTATTTATTTATCATCGTAAATAAGACCTCCTACCTTCTAACAATCTACGGACAATTTAATCTTGTACAGCTTCTGTACTTTATATCTATCTTGGGAAACTTTATCGATTCCCCGTAACTTTCTAGTGGTAATTAAGTCAACTTTGGTCTCCGGAGCGATTAATTCATGTCCATTATTTATGCTTTTAAAACTTGATGAAGTAAAGAAGTTTTAACAAAGGTAAATAGACGGGACAGTTTTTATGAGACGCTTTAAGAATACCTACGTGTTTACTGAAGTTTCTGGAGAGTTTTTGGAACTAAGCAGTGCTTTATGATATTTTCTTGTATCCCTACCCTTTTGTGGTTTTTGAAAGTCAAGACTTCAATGAAAGAACGAAAAGAGAGAGGGAGATGGTGATAGTGATTGAGATGTGAAGAAAATAAATTACTTTTAATGTTTATATCAAGTACCTATTGCCCATAAAGAAACTTGGATGTTATAATGTTGATCCCCCCTCAAACAAGTAGAAAAGTTGATGAAGTGGAAAGCAACTTCTCACTTTCGGAAAATAAAGTAATGGATTACTTGATCGATTGGCAACAGCATCTACAAAAATTCTGTCAAGGTAATGTTTACAGTCGGGAATATCCGAAAAAATACGTACCTTAACCAAAACATAAATATGTCTCACGAAAGTTACCTACACCTAATATAAAAATTATTTTGACCCTTCCTTAATCTGTCGCGCGCGCAATTAGCAGACACAATAGAATTTTATTGTTATCTGTCTCCAATATGAGACACCAGTATTATAAAGGTTAATATATCGGGTTAGACCCTCAACACATATTACAAAATATTGGGTTGCACAGATGCAGCCCAATATTTTGCACAAAAACTGCCATTTTGACCTCTATTGCCCAATTATAATGGCCTAATCTAATGGTCCAAAGGTTTATGGTTGTTTAATGCAAAGTAAACTGATACTTCGACAACCGGTAAGAACTAAGCGTTACTAAAGCAAACATGAAAATCTAATAGCAATTTCAACCCGTTGTCAATGTCCTTTTGCAGGGCAAATTAATCATGTTTTACGCAGAAGGAATTCTGCTATATCAAAGCGTATAACAGTACAATGTTTGTTGCATTATCCGCTTGCTAATTGTGTTGGCTATTTCAGACTATAAGGCTTCTTCATTCAGGATTTGAACGGTTTTAGTCCAAGTAAGTCAGTGGTGTCCATGGTATAATAAAAAAAGTGCATACTTTGTTTTAGTGAATGAAATTTTCCTAATAATGTAGGTACTATCAAATTGACACACTAAAAACACGTCAAAGAATGACTTGAGTTATGATTTGAATATGCGGGCAATGTAAGTTCGTAGTCAATTTATAATTTAAATCATAAACGATAAAAAAATCAACATCTGAGAAGCTTCAGTGGCATATTAAATACAGAAGTAATATAGTACGGCCCAGGTACAACTTACAACTTGATGTTCAAGAAACATGTCCAAAAACCGTCGGAACCACCACGCCATGTAAGCGAATATGAATGAAGATAAATGAATAGAGGAAAGAGCACGTATCTTCACGTCACGTTCACCTCCAGGCGGTGCATCCTACGACTGCACTACGAAGCTCTAATGATCGAGGGGTGGAGGGATAACACCTATGCAATGCTAGGTAAAGTGCCACTGTTACGGAAGTAATGGCCAGAGAAGCTAGTACCGAAACGGAATCACGGTGTTCACTCAACGCTTGATTAAGAGGAAGCAACCAAATTGATATGGCTGATAGCAGCTGGAGTAGCAGCAGATCGAGTTAAATGACGTGTGGTAGGAGAGGCTTATGTCCAGCATTGACACGCTAAAGACGGGAACCGATCACTTTTCCGATTTTTTTTTGTTCGAATTTCATTTTACCGAAAACTATTGACCGGCGTCTTTTTTGCTATATGCATTATTTTACATATTTTTAGATCATCGAAGTATTATTCAATTCAATTCAATTATGTGTCATAGGTATTATTTTACCGAACTATATTTCGCCAATTTACAAAATAACTTTTTGCTATTGGCCGAAGCCTCTTTTGAACTTTTTTCATTTGCGAAATGATTTATTTGCCATATTTTCACCACACCGAAACAACATTATACGGAATATTATTTGATCACAAATATAATATAGCCGATTACTTGGTAACTTTTTCAATATTAAATTAAAATAGTTTCATAAAAGTCATATGTTTTGCTACAATATTTTGTGCCAGAAACGAATCGCTATAAAACCGACTTCACGCAGTCTTTTCAGCACAACCACATTTTTTTTTTTTTGGGTTGGTTATCATCGAATGATTTCTCCCGCTCTGGGCGAAGCGGGAGCCCTCCCGCTTCGCCCAGAGCGGGAGAAATCATTCACGTCTGACACGCCCGTGTCAGACTCTTACCGACTAAAACCCACCCGTGTTCCTTCAGTTGCCTGTGCAATGCCAGGGGCCACGGTATCCCTTTTGGACTTTCCCACAACCCCGGCAGGCATCGGTCCCATCGGACCCCTTCAGTCGCTGACATCTCTTTGAAGCGCGAGTGGAACACAACGCGCCGTCGCCGTCGACCCGGGCCTGGTCCTTACCGGACGGCGAGCTACCTATTGCTCACCGTCCACAAACCCGCGCCTACGGTGGCTGGGAATCGGCAATTGATTCCCGACACCCAGGGCGTCTCCTCCTGCGGCGGCTAGGGGCGTCAGGGCGCAAAATTTGCCTCTCCCTCACGCGTTCCGCCTCCTCCTTCGCGAGCATTACTGCTTCGCAGAAGGTGGTGACGGCCTCCCATGCCCTCTCACTCCGTACCATGGCCTGGACCAGGGCCGGACGCGAGAGATCCCCGCCATCGATCGCCTCCACGAGGACACGGTGGTGCTCTGCCCAAGCCGGGCAGACCTCCACCGTGCTGCTCCACCGTGTCCTCCGGGCGATAGATATATTCCTTTATTGGCCTGAAATATGGTATTTCACAGATTTTATAACAAATATACAATTATTAGTTCTTCATATTCCGCCAGCTAAATTCAGCATGCAAATTTTGTAACAATAACAATGATCCTAATTTAACAAAATAATTGAATTCCAATATCAAAAAAGACGATGATCCACGCAGTGATGACACCCAGGCGTTTCCTCCCGCCTGATACGAAACAGGAACCTCCCGAAACAGCCGTGTCTTGTGAGGACCTGCTCCAGCCACTCCTCAAAGAGGGTACTTATCGCCGCAATAGTGGCGTGCCCAGCACTGGGTTGCGACAATCGCACTCTCCATGACGCCATGAGATCCCATCAGAGCTCTGTCCACTTTGCCGCGATTTCTCGCGGCATCGTAGTCAAGCCCCAGCGTTTCGCCTTCTCGCGCCACTCCCAAATATGCGCGAGGACTTTTGCTTCCAGATCCCATGGCGGCAATCCGGCAAGAAGGCTCGCCGCCTCACCGGAGACCGTGCGGTATCCCCGGACCAGCCGGGTGACCATGACGCCCTGGGACAAGTTCAACTGGCGGGCTGGCCGCCGCCTCAACGAATGCACCCACACTGGTGCCCCATAAAGGGCCATGGACCGCGAGACCCCCGCGTATAGCCTCCGGCAGGAGGCGTTTGGACCCCCTAGATTGGACAGGAGCCTCTTCAAGGCAGCCCCGGCCCGCTTCAGTCTGGGATTCAAACGTCGGAAGTGGTCCACGAAGTTCCACCGACTGTCGAGGACGAGTCCTAGATCATCGTCATTATGGCCAAGAGCCTCCAAGGCCAGGACCCAGGCTTTCCCAGGTAAGCCAACGGGTTCTGGGGCGGTATTTTTGGCATACTGGGAACACTTAAAAAAAAAACACTTTTGTTCATAATCAGTTTTAAACTCAAACTCAAAGCATTTATTTCAATCAAACCATTTACAGGCACTTTTGAACTGTCAAGGGGTCAGTTAGTCAGAAATATGAAGCTTCCTATGGAGAAGAACGGGCAAAAAACACCACGGACACTCTTTTAAATCATAATATTGTTACAAATATTGGTTACATCATTCATGTTGTAATTATACATGTGAGAACAATGTAGAAAGACGTGCACGTTTGTTAACCTACTATTTTGTTTAATTAATTATTTAAATGTAATGGCACTTAAACTAATCTCACATTAGTTCCTGTTGCCTTTAATCTATAACGCCAGGGTGGTATAATGAATGTTCGGGAATATAATACTTCAAACAAATGTTATTTCGGCTAAGTGTAACTTCGGTAAAAAGTTTTTTGACCAAATGAAACGTAGGAGTAACGAAAAAAATCGAATTGATAATAGGTCAACTAATACAGTGGCAGACGTGACTTCGATGAAGTAAAAAAAAAACGAAACGAATATGTAGTTTAAAAGTTTTAGGTGAAATGAAATTCGGTCAAATATTTTTCGAACTTATGATAGATAACAGTACAAAACTGTTGATGACGTACCAACTTGACTTTATTTGAACATACAGGCACGCAACGCCAGTTTCGTGGCGTCGTTGCTAGCGCCGAATAAGCATTAGTTTTGAAAACTTAAGAAAGAATCTTATTTCTATTAATTTATACCAAAAAAAAAAAAAAAAAAATGAAAACCCTAAAAAAAAAAACGTTGGCGCTCTGACAGTACCTAAACGTACATCATAGTGTAACACAATTCGGCGCTCTAGCGCGACTTCAGGCTAGCGCTCTAACGTGCGCTAAGTACGCGTATATGGCGAAGCTTTGAAACTGAATCTTTCAATGTCATTCTTGCCCCTTTCAAAGTAACTGAATCAAGTAAGTTGAGCCATGTTACATTGCCATAAGGATGACTAAAACTTACTATAGCAGCTTGAATTCACCATAACTAGTGTAGGTCCTTATTGTTCAATGTGGTAATTTCGGGCTTTCTCTCCGTAGAGATGAATAATTGAATATAGATACTAGTAAACTAAGACAATGAACATAATCAGTGCAATACTAATGACTATCCGACCGCAATTTACAGTTATATAATTAAAATAATGGAATTATGCAATAGTCAGTCTGTTGCATTGGATTCGTACCTCGTAATTATATTCGTACCGAAGTTATACTAAGACAGAAAAGGGCTAAGTTTCGCAAACTCTTATCATCCAGTTGGTCATAAAGATATTTATAAGAAAAATGCGTTCAATATGTTTAATATTAATTTGTAATACCAAGGTAATACCCTACCAAGCGAATTTAAATTGTTGCAGGGTAATGGTTTATTTAAAAGTGTTGGTGTTGGTGAATATAGTGTAAATTAATTAAGGTCATTTGTATGTAATAATAATGCTTGATAATAATGTGATAAAAATCAATCTGCCTAGCCTTTTCCCAACTATGTTGGGGTCGGCTTCCAGTCTAACCGGATGCAGCTGAATATTTGACATGAAACGACTGCTTATCTGACCTCCATAATCCAGTAACTAGGTAATACGATACCCCTTGGTAAGACTGGTTGTCGGGCTTCTGACGACCCGTAACGACTGTCAAATATCCACGAATGACAGCCGGGACCAACGGCTTAACGTACTTTCTGAGGCACGGAGGAGTCTCGGTATGTTAAGATGGTCACCCATCCACAGACCAACTGCGGCAAGCGTAGCTTAACCTGATGAATCGAACCGTGCGGCTGTTATTACTTAGCCACGAGCTCCTCTATATTACTTAGCCACGAGCTCCTCTAAAGTGATAATAATGTGATAATAATGTAATAATAACAATTGAATGTGCATAAAATTTATGACATTTAAACATGAATAATTTGCACGCTTGCTTGCAGGAAGAATACCATGCCTTTAAGGCTGTAAGATCTTCCCTTGTAAACTATGTATTATCAGCAAATAAACAATTCGAATTTGAATTTGAATTTATACTAGTCAGAGGTTGGAAAACCTCTGCTTAATTAACCCTTTGAGAAATACAGGTGTAGTGTCACTCCCACACATATCTATCGAGTGCTTGTCCGCCCTTACAAGATTAAGGATCATCGAACTACATGAAGTAGTTCTTTAGTCAAGCTTGGTGATTTAGGCAACTGGGGCTTTAGAAATTAATATAAACCCAGTGGTTTATACCATACTAACGACCCGCCCTTGCTTCGCATAGTTTTAAGACATGACAAAACATCGTGATTTCTTTAGAATATGTTCGTTTAATATTATTGTATTATACACATAAACCTTTCGGAATAAATTCTCTAAATAATGGTGAAAACCACATCAAAATCCGATGCGTGGTTTAGAAGAACAACACGGTCATAGAGACAGGTACGAAAAGCGACTTTATTAGATATACTACTCGTGATTTAATCCAAATTGACAATACACAACAAACCATGATCATCCCCTACACACAAGTTACATCATAATCTAAGTATACCCTGCATTAGTGCAGTGTAGTGATAAGTAGTCAGCTCAACAATTACGAGGACCATTAAGCAATGTGTTTCAGTAAGTTGAACCTTAGGGTGGCTTTCCAACGCCGACAAGGAAGCGACTAGCTATCAACGACTTTCTCGCTCAAGGAACGTACAAAAAATTATAGGTCCTATTTTAGTAAAAGAGATGCATATACATATTAATAGTTGTTCGCTGACTTTTCACGCGGCACCGTCGCACTGTGTATCGAAAAAATGTTCTCGAAGACATCGGAGCTGAAATTTCAACGTGTCGATTTTTTGCTCGCACTACATCTCGTTATCTCCGTTCCGGGGATATAAGCATTAGCTCTATACATTTTTTTGCAAAAAATATATAAGTTGTCAATTTGCCTACCAGGTTGTATATATGTTTGCATAATATTGGCTGTTAGAAGCCATTTAAAGCAAAAAATCGACACTTTAAAATAGCTCCAATGTTTTTGAGAGCCTTTTTTCGATCCACAGTGCGCCGTCCGGCGACTACTCGGTTTGTCGCAGCGACAAGAGCTATCAAAGAGAGCACTCGCTCAGCGACGTTCACTTGACGAGCAGAACACTCGCTGAGAGACTCACGCTTGGTACATACGCAACCAGCGAGTAATCGCTCATCGCCATCGCGGACTCGCTGCTCGTCGCTCGCTTACTCATTTTTAGTTGCCAGCTCTCTCACTTCTCGCTAATCGCCGGCGGTGGGACAGGTGCCTTAGGGTGGCTTCCCACGAGTTACTCAGGCATGTTGCTGTGGGGAAGTTGTGCGAAGTAAATCAGGTAATGGCGGAGCTATATTTTGTGGTAAATTGAACTGGACAGTCTCCAAGAAGTATGGATTTGATGTTTGAAGTAAATCATAAATGTTTTACTAGTTTTCAGTTACAGTTGTTTTATGAACACACAGACCTATATAAAGGTGATACGCTCAACGCCCAAAGATGAGCTTTGCCTATCGGCATAAGACCTGAAAGACTGGAAAAATAATTGAAGAATGTTGAATGAAAAGTTTATGAAAAAAAAAACTTGCGGTGCGTCTTTGAGGACTGCCGATAGAAGTGAAAACAGCGTGCGGTGACAATGACGCAAGTTTCACGCTTTTTGTTCACCCAAAAAGTACACATATATACACAGTATACATATAGCTCGTGGAAAGCGTTCGGTGGCGATGACGCGAGTTCCATGATTTTTGTTCACCCAAAAAGTGCTCAACGCGCCTAAAGAAGTTTTCACTTAAAAAACTATTAACTCAACAATGTGCTACATCCGAAATATTGCAACAAAATGAACAAAAATGTCAACTATTTTATATCATTCTGCACTGTATCGATAAAAGTCAGGAGTTGAAACCACTGAACGTTGAAAAACTAACCGCACCTGTATGCAGCCTTAAGTATCGAGTACAGGGCAGTATCGGTAATCGATAAATCGATACATAAATACTCGACTTTGACAAATACTCTTTGGACAAAAGACTTTTCCGAGCTAGACTAGCATCGGAAAATTAAAAGTGTAGCAGTCAACAAAACAAGAAATTCAAAATGGTGCTCACTACAATAACTTTTTCTATTCTATCTTTTTACTTTTTTTTTGGAGGGAAACCTTCAAAACGCGCCCGGGCTTTGGGGATAAGACCAGGGAGTGTGGAATTCCTACCTTACTAAAACCACTCCAGTAGTCACCATCTGCACATGGAACCGTTACTTCTCAAAATACCGATCCGAAAGCCGTTCTGTGCAACGCCTGTTAGGGCACATCTCTGGGGAGACTGTAAAGGGGTCTCCCCGAAACCAAACTGTGCAAGTGTGCTAGGCAGCACGTGACCACTGTGCGCCGTCTTCCCTGACCTGAGGCCACTCAGTAAGTGGACTGAGTCCCCATTCTGAGCGCCCGAGATCCTCAATCGCCTGAGATTCTATGTTATACCTAGAAGCTGATCTTTGACATTATTTGTTGCCTCCGTAGCTCAAAAATAATTAATTACTTCTTAGCTAGTTACTTCTGTTGTTGACATGTACAACCTAAAACTCTGCCAACCCCTCCCTATGACCGTTATCCCCATTCCCATCTCATCCATTTGACAATTCCCAGTTCATCACACATATATGACGTCACAAACGACAGCCTAACAGTATATGCATGTTATGCAAAAGTATACATTTTAGATGAACAGAGTTGCTTCCCGCGCCTGGTAATTACACCGTCATGAAAATCGCCGAGTATTTGAAATAATAATAACCCAACGTAAGCCTTTGATGTCATAGCGTCATTTAATGCCTTTGGAGTAGTATTTTGATGAGTAATTATCTTTTCATTAGCTCCTAACGTTTGTAAAGGGCCTATATTGTTGAGAGGGTAATTTTGCGCTCAAGGGCTGGAAATGTTTCTCGCTTTTTTGTTGAAAGGAACGGAGCCACTTGTTTCAATCGAGTTGTAATTGTCAAAGTGTTAAGTACCTTTCAATATCTTTCCGTGCGTTTAAATTATATCATTTGTTATATCTACCTTTATTGCTTTACGCTCTTTACACGACTTTAAATATTATTTTTGTATTTGCCAGGATGGCACGTTTCAAAGGCTTGATAAATTATTTGCGATAAGACGGAGTCGCATTGGTGCCACTATAGCTGCTTATTCCCGAAGGAGTAACGCGTTAGCACTTTCGTACTCTCTGCAATATTCAACATTTTCCGGTAAGCTGTGTGAAGCAAAGAAGGATAAAAGTATAAGCGACGTCGTCGTATCGAAAAAAAGGGTTCCGCTGAACATACATAAAGAAAATACGGTCTTCTGAAATAAGTGAACTGCAACCTGCAACGTTCATTTTCTGATAGAAATATTTTCACGGGTGGAGGAAATTAATTCAATTTGCCTTGCGGATTTTTGGCAACGATTTTTATCGTACCTTTTTACAATAGTAACGTCTTCACGCGATACTAAAACTTGTAGTATAAAACAAACTTGAGGGCTTAGTAGTTAAATCTTGAGTTAAGGACGAGATTCAAGGTTTAGGACTCGTACAATGTGCGTGAATAAATAATTTACACTTCTGAGACCTTAGTGTAAAACGCCTTATCATTTATTATTCATGTATTGACACGATTTATGGTACTTTTGTAACGTAAATCCCGTCGATACGGCTTTACGAGTTCGCGAAGATTGCTTAAAAGTTAATTTGGGGTACTTACCGATGAATCTACTCGCACTCTTCGCTATAGTTTCATTAATCTGACAGCAGAAGGATATAGAAGCGAAGCTTAAAAACACGAATTGATAACTTTTCTTGATCATTGCTCCTCACTTTTGGCGCTTCTAAACTAATTTGTAAACACTAGCATTTTTGTTTTGAAATATTTTTGGTAAAACTTCACTTTTCACATTATATTTTATCTTTCGCGGTTTGTTTTTGTTTTTGAATAATGCGCTTAAAAAGGCGCTTTAAGATTCGTGTCGATTGGTTGCTCGGTAAAGGTCGAGAGCTCTCGACACGTGAGCGCCGACTGAGCAAGGTTCCCCTAACTGGAACGGGAGAAATGGACCACTGCGCAGTACACCAGCTTAGCTCTCCGCTGTGTATTTTTTATTTCAAACAAGGTTGGTGCAGGAATTTCGTTAGGTTCACGCGGCTTTTTATATGCATAAAATGCTTTGAGTGGTTTGAAATTAAAAAGTTTGCTCACTCAATATTTACAATTTGTCGAGTCACTCTTGTTGCGTGTTTTTCATGTACGTTTCATGAAATGAAATGTTGAATTCTTGATTTTTTGCTGGCCAGGTGTTCCTTATCAGCTTATTTTTGTATGGCAGTAACTTAAGGCTCCGTACACGAAAAAAACCCTTTTTCGTCAATAACTTATCTAATTGTAAGAAAGCTTGATATAATTGAAACATTATTTCTGTGTAACTATAAAAGTACAGTTTTCGTGGGGCTAAACCTTTCGTGTCAGTCACAGTACCTGTTAATAGTTGCATCACTTTTGCGCTCTCAAAAATATGGTTTAATTCGCCTTTGATTTACTTAATGAAGATATTGAATAATTATCAAATAAACTTTTGATTTTATATCAAGGATAGCTGAAGACCAATGTGTGATTTTAAATTTTCTTGTTATGGTTTGCTAAATAATAGGAAAAAATACATAACAGAGTGGGTTTTAAAAAAAAAAGTGGTTTTTTCAACATTATTTTTCTGCCATATTTTGTATCGAAGTTCAAAAAAGTGGTTCATCCACACACAAGTAGACCATATAGCAATGTTGATGATGTTTTTAAATGTTCAAAATCAAAAGTAGTTTCTTGTAAAACAGTGATCAAACGTCAGTCTCGCATCATTTTTCTTAAAACTTGTTGCGAATATTTGCTATTTTCCATGAATACTTAGCTTATTTGAAAAATCCCTTTCGACCACATGCAAAACAAGGAATACGACTTTTGAAATCACTAATAGTTTTGTTTAAATTCTTTTTACCTTTCTCACAAGTAATGTACAAAATTGATCAAAATCAGTCGACTTCTTGCACGGACCCTTAAGACACTTTGAACTGATGCATTAAGTTTACTTCGAAGGCAGTTCTACGTATAAGATCGTATAAATTGATAACGTAACTTCGCTTCAGAGCGGATGGATTCAGGCGTCTTATGTACTCTAGGCCGATTGAGTCGTGTGCATTTACGTTTGATACGCTTAGAATATTCTCTTAGAATTTAGAAGCTATAAATGTTGCATTGAATTGATTTGAATGCAGCCGTCTATTCATTTATTTGTTTGAGAAATAAGGACATTATTCACAAACTTTCTACAAAGCAATAATTCAGATAGCGAAGGGATTGTTTATTGACTTGCTAATTGTTTTAAACTTTCCATTTTCTATTCTGTTTTACAACAATCATTAAGTTAAATGCAATAAAATCAATATTCAAGGCTGATACCATATCAAAACAGAAAATTGCTAACCAATGAATTTCAGAAGCTTTGTTTAATATTATAAGGCTCTGTTATTTCTTCCAGAACTGTATTATTAACGTTCAATTCGGTTTTCTGTAACAGTTACAACGTTCATGAAGAATCGAATCGTAGAATCGATTGGTCCAACAATTGTTGATGTATCGAGTCTTTTAGATTAAGCACTCGCTATCCGATTTATTTTACAGTGTGTGAACAAAAATAATGGAGTGTAGGATCTATAAAATTGATATCGGATTTTTTTGTGTAGCCTACCCAAGCTTTTAAGGCCCGGTGGAATAATTCGGTTATGGATTTATTCTGAGCCGACATTGTAAAATATTAAATTGTGAATATTTAAAATGTAAATTTATATTTGACTACGCGATAGTGATACTAATAGCATACTGTTTCAAACTCAATTATAAATTATGAAAAATAGGCAGACAGGTAAAATTTAAAACTATGATAGAACAGTGGTTACCTGTATACCTGCTACAGAATTCATCATCTGCCTAGCCTTTTCCCAACTACGTTGGGGTCACCTTCCAGTCTAACCGGATGCAGCTGAATACCAGTATTTTACATGGAGCGACTGCCTATCTGACCTCCACAACCCAGTAATTGGGTGATACGATACCCCTTGGTAAGACTGGTTGTCAGACTTTCGGGCTTCTGACAACCCGTAACGACTGTCAAAGATCCACGAATGACAGCCGGGACCAACGGCTTAACGTGCTTTCCGAGGCACGGAGGAGTCTCGGTACGTAAAGATGGTCACCCATCCACAGACCAACCCCGGCAAGCGTAGCTTAACCTGACGGATCGACCCGTGCGGCAGTTATTACTTAGCCACGAGCTCCTCTCCTCACCTCCTCACCTGCTACAGAATTACAGATATAATTTTAACGTTAGTATGTCGGTGACGTGAACTATAAGATTTTCCCTACATAAAATCGCTCAACGCACCTAAAGAAGTTTTTACTTCAACAAAATGGTATTTCGAAATGAATTCAGCTATTCTCTTGAAATTTCTCTCCCGACATGATTGACAGGATAAAGGTTCCTATTGAAAATTTGAAATGCACCGTCTGGTGTCTCTTTGGCACGCTATTCTTAGATTTCAGGCATATTGAGGTTAGCTAAAGTTTAAATTTAGGTACTAGAAAGATTTTTAGTATTTTCGTACAACTTGAAAGTTTGATATGGGGTAGATTTTACCTTAAGGGTCCCGGTATAATGTGGGTTTATACCTGCTGATACTTTGCACAATATTTGTATAATATAATACCATTTCTGATGCGTATAAAGAAAAAATATTTTAGTTTTTCGCGGAAATGAAAATCACTGTTTCGAATGACTAAAATTGTGTTTGAATAGCCTTTCATGTTCCCACCACTGGAACACAGGCCTCGTCTCTGTGATAGGGAGTTCGTGTCACATGTCTTCGAATTTTCGGTTGTAGGACATGTCGGTTTCCCTACGATGTTTTCCTTCACCGTTTTGCCGTTGAAAGCACGTTAAGCCGTTGGTCCCGGATGTCATTCTTGAATCTTTGACATTCGTTAGGGGTCGTCAGAAGCCCGAAAGTTTGACAACCAGTCTTCCAAGGGGTATCGTGTTACCCAGTATGGGTTATGGAGGTCAGATAGGCAGCCGCTCCATGTATAATACTGGTGTTCAGTTGCATCCAGTTAGACTGGAAGCCGACCCCAACATAGCTGGGAACAGGCTAGGAAGATTAATAGATATTTGCTGGAACATTGCAGGAACAGTGCAGTAAGCACTTCAATTTTAATCATTACTTTAAATTCACTCGTTTCTATTGTGTCAAAGTGTCAACTGACACAGTCGCCAGTCACGCAAGTAAAAGCCGTAATAAAACAAATTGAAACAGAATAACTCCTAATTAACAAGAATATTCATGTAAATAAAATACTAACAAGGCGTTAATTACTTAAAACACTGCACTATGGTTGTGTGCTGTTGAGAGAAACAGAAACACCCCATGCCGCAGGCAAAAGTCATTTGTATAAAACTTTTTGCTTATTTGTTTGTGTGTGTGAGAGCAATGTTCGCTGAAGTTCTCTCTTATTGGATGAATAAAAAAAAGAGCAAGCCTTACAGTAGTCGCACTAGTCGCATATGATTTGTAATATCTGACATCTCACCTTGGTAATGAGCAACATTAAAGGGGCGGGGCCTCGTCAAGGTCGTTTCTGAAGGCCTACTCTAGCACCGCGCGCGCTCATTGGTCAAATCAATAGCGCGCGCTTCCCCGGCTTCCTGTTACACACTTCCGTCCCTTTTTAACCGACTTCAAAAAAGGAGGAGGTTTCTCAATTTAACCGTATATATACAGGGTGTCCAGTAAATAGCACGACATACTGCAGGGGGTGATATCTAGGGTCACTACCTATCAATACAACACAATATATGTTCAGCAAAATCTTACTTTTTTTTTCATCTCTGTAGGTTAACTTAAGTGATAAGAAAATATGTGTTTTCGCGGATAACTTCGTCGTTTATGAACCGATTTTAATGATTCTTTTTTTATGGTAAATTATATATATATATTTATAATAAATTTGGTCAAGATCTGATGAGGGGTTTTTGAGTTAGCTTCAATAATATTTTTCCCACCTAGTATATGTGGACGATATTCTAATAGTTCCTGTCACTGTAATTTACTTGGTATTCAAATTTTTGTGGGGGTTTTGTGTAGGTACCACAACTAAAAAGTGAAAATAAAAACTTTTTCACAAAAAATAAAACCGACTTCCAAAAAAAAAAACACTACAAAGTGAAAAATAACTTTGATTTCGGAAGTCGTAGTCGGTGGCAAAAAAAACTAAAATAAAAAACCCAAGACACCTGATCAAGATTATGTCTGGACTTTACTCGTAAAAGAGATTGTGACCTCTGAGTTCGTTTCGGTCTTTCTTTTCAGAGTAGTCGGACAGGAAAGGCCGAACCTGGGCCGAACTCAGATAGTTTTAAAACATAAGTTATTTTTGACTTGTAAATGTTTTTTTTTACCAATGTACACAAATGTATCATAAAGCAATAACAATAAAAATGCTTGTTTTCTAAATTATTTGCAGTGGGTCAGGCATTTATAGTTAGCACGTTAGTTCACTTTGAAATAATTGCAAGAAACATAAACAGTGTGACTATGGGAAATTTTCACCCCATATTTTCAAAGTAAGTGAACAGCAGAATTTTCAATCTACCTACTAGCATACTTGTCTTATAAAACCATTCAATGTGAGCATGGCCTTGGCTGTTCTTTAGAAATATGACAATGTGTTTTTGACAAAGAAAACATTTTGTTAATGAGAGCGCAAGACCTAATAGGGCAAAAAGAATGCTGCTGTAGCAGCTGGGACTGGAATGATAATACATACAATAATGGATTTGATTGTGAATAATACCTGATAGTCGAAAAAGGAACGACTAACACGTGTAGTCATTTAAGATTACTTGACTCGAATGCTAGTCAATTGTATGATGTGCAACTCTGAAGGCCGAAAATATTGACCCTCAACGGTTTATTATCAACCGAACCGCGCGACATCGCGACAAAACTAAACGCAGCCAGAAATCTCCATTCTAAGTTCAAACTTCTTAACCCCCCTGTTTGCCGCATACCTATTTCCAAGCCAAAGAGCGCCTAAAGCTAGTAAATTCTAAAACGGTGCAGGGTTACGTAAAGGTCGCTCTTGCAGCCTAGTGTTATGTCACACGCGGATTCAGAACAAATAAAAGTTTCCAAAATTAAGCCTCGTTTGACTTTTATTTTAATTTCCTCGACTATCATTGGCTGGCAGGTTCGTTGGCAAGTTCTTTTTTCGATGAGCTTATTTGCATAGTGTGAGCACAGGGAAGTTTAGCCTGTGTTATTCATAAAACTGATATATTTGGCAGTGAAATCCCTACGACGCTATGTCAAGTGCTATGGTCATATTTTAAACTGTTTATTTTGTTCGTATAGCTGGCGAAACTTGGGCGTATTATAGCTACACCTCTGCCCTACCTTCGGACTACGGGCGTGATGTTATTTTCACTGGTGAAAACTAAACAAAGTTAGCGAAACAGATAAGCAATTTAAAGACGCGATAGGAATCATGGTTGGGCCTCATTATAAGCAGAGCGTAGCATTTAAAATTATAAAACGGGAGGAATTGATCAACTAACTACTAGGAAGAGTTCCTCTAAAAACCAGTTAATGAGTTCCGGGAACGCGTTTTCTATTTGAGGAAACTGAATTACCAAGACTGGAAGTGGAAGAAATATTTATAGTGGCTTTCAGGCGCATCGCTTTTTCCCTAGAAACCTATTCTAAAGATATTGGGGAAAAATAAATGCACTGTTTTCCTGTTGAAAGAAAACTTGTACATAGAGATGCAAAATTGTGTTTAGCTAAGTAAAAAAGAGGCTGTGTGACCACACGATGGAATTGAAAACTTACGACGGGAGCCGAGTATCCGATTTAGCATCACCGACCGTCTGGAGCCGACTACACCCGATTCAGCGTCACCGACCGACGGAAGCCGAATATACACGATTCAGCTTCACCGACCGACGGGAGCCGAGTATTCACGATTAAGCCTCACTGAACGACGGGAGTCGAGTATACACGATTCAGCGTCAGCGACCGACTGGAGCCGACTATACCCGATTCAGCGTCACCGACCGACGGGAGCCGAGTATACCTGATTCAGCGTCACCGACCGACGGGAGCCGAGTATACCTGATTCAGCGTCACCGACCGACGGTAGCCGACTATACCTGATTTAGCGTCAACGACCGACGGGAGCCGAGTATACCCGATTCAGCGTCACCGGCCGACGGGAGCTGACTATACCCGATTCAGCGTCATCGGCCGACGGGAGCCGCGTATACCCGATTCAGCTTCACCGACCGACGGGAGCTGAGTATACCCGATTCAGCTTCGCCGACCGACGGGAGCCGAGTACCCTATACACGATTCAGCTTCACCGACCGACGGGAGCCGAGTACCCTATACACGATTCAGCTTCACCGACCGTCGGGAGCCGAGTATACACGATTCAGCATCACCGGCCGACGGGAGCCGAGTATACCCGATCCAGCTTCACCGACCGACGGGAGCCGAGTATACCCGATTCAGCGTCACCGACCGACGGGAGCCGAGTATACACGATTCAGCATCACCGACCCGAGCGCGACGGCTTAGTATCGTTCACTGTTCAGAAAGAGCGCAAAAAGAAGTTTTCACTTCAAAAATTGCAATTAAAATGAACTCTTTATGATCCAATATTTTTCTTTCTAAATTCAAGTTATAACAATGTTAGTTGGCCGTAAGCCATGTTATGATTTATTTTACCAGCACGGAAAACTGTTGTTAATTTAGTTTTCAACATTTCACGTCACTCGCGAGGCTCATTTGTTATAATAAAACGGCCTGTAATCATACACTTTATTAATTTTTAAGTTTAACTAAAAAGTTTGGGATATTAAGTTGTTATGACTGAAATACAAGTAGCTATGTCCGCGGGATAGTTTGCTTTTTTAACGTTTTATTTTATTATATCAGTCAGAGAGCACTGGTGGCTCAGTGGTAATGCCCCCAACTTACGAGTTATTCGAACCCTGACGTCACTTTACTTTGTGTAAATAATTTCATCACCATTGCTCTCAAAACCGTGAAGGAAGACATCGTGAGGAAACCGGCATGTCCTAAAACCAAAATCATAGATCCTACATTGACTTTACTTTACTAAGTAATGTTAGCGTTTCATACTAATAAAAACTTTATTCTTACAACAATAATGTTTATATTTGTATGAAACGCCTAATTTGTTAGCAAAGTCAAAGAGTCAGTGAATTGTCTAAAGGATTTTCTTGCCAGGACCTTTGTTTAAATTATTGTCAGAATTATGGTTGTCAGTTAATTTTGAATTGAACAATCCTGTTATGGTTGAAAAATGGCGACACTGTTGAATATTCAGTAAATAAGACAGCCCGGTGTGCCTTTTCATTAACTCTGACGAAAATAGCTGGACCAGACCGTCTATGTACTTTTTGCAGCCGTTTGATTTTCGACCCGGTCTCTTGAAGTCAAAAGTTTGTAGACCAGAGAGAGTACCTAGTACTAAACTTCATGCCATATTTGACATGACTAAGGACTTTAGTTCTGGGGACATAAAGTACTAAATTAGTTTCCTGAACTCTCGTAGGCGGTTTCTCAAATTTACATAATGCAGTGTATGTTTTAATGCATGGTCGGTGGGACTTGCTGAACTGTGGATAATGTGCGTTACATGCTGTGAATATAAATCCTACAGTTGCGTAAAGTTGAGTATGTACCTACACCATGAGCCTACTCAGCCTGAAAATAATTATGAATCTTTAAGTAAGTACCTTTTTTTGTATCGAGAAGAGTTTTACGCAATAAATGTCCATCAACGAGTGTTTCTTGAAAAATAGTGGACTAATAAGTCACACTACACGTGTCCCTGGGACATCGCGTGATGTTCAGCGATGTTTCAGAACTGCCTGCGGCTGGTAATGTGGTAATTACAAAACTTGAAACACCGCGTGTCACAAGTCGCAGTACCTAAAATATTTTGTCGCCGAATAAATTCGATGCTAAATTGTTTTTTTTAGTATTAAACTTAATGTTTGTATTTATGTTCGACCTACAGTGCCTGCCCATCTCAATCTGAGAACAGCGCAAGGTTAGATATTTTTTTACATTTTTTCCTCTAGGTTTGTAACACGTACCGCTGTGTAATTTCTGTCTGTCCCCTCGGGAACATTCCGCGATAATATTAATGTTTAACCTCTATTACTTGGGAAAAAGTTGTGCAGTAATCCTAGATTGTTCGTAAATAAATTGCTAGAAACTTCTTAATATTAAGGTGCTATAGATTTAGTATTTCGGTTTACGCGTTGCTTTTGGGTAAGAAGGGCCTACATATCATTTAAAGTTCCATAAAGCCTGCTGCACACTTTCCATTGTGTATTCATAGATGCCATTTGCCACTCAAACTACGTCCCATAGACTAAGGACACCTTCACCAAAACTTAACGCGATTAGCACATATAAACCGCGTTCAAGAGCTGTCAGTGTCAATATTCCACAGCAATGATGATACTGACAGGTCTTAGACAAATGGAATTCGCTTCAGAGTGATTCTATTTCTATAATCGCTATCGCTTCAACGATAACGAACTTCGATTGGTAGACAAAGTACACTGTTTCGCTTTTATCTTGTCCATTGGTTTGTTCGAACAAAATTACAATTTGTCTCTGGTCTTTCGTCAGCAAACGTCAAATTCTGCGCTGTCGCGGTCAATTTTAGTTGTCAATGTTATTTGAGCTCCGATAGTACGAGAGCCCACGACCAAAACCATGTCCCATGCCAAAACCGTATAAATCGTAAGTTTCGACGATTCTAAACCCGTCACAGTTTTATGGGAGCCCATTTCTGCTATTTAAAAAAAAATAGTCAGACGGTTTTAATATGTGATAAAAGGCACTTTTGACGTTCAAAAGTGCCTTTTTTGTGCCTAATTGAAATAAATTATTTGACTTTGTAATTTTATTACGAAAAAGTTTGTTTTCAGACAATAAACGTGTACAATGGGGCCTGAGCGCATTTTCGAAAATGTCAAAAAAAATAACCATTCTCTCTATATCATATATCATAGCAACCTGGTTCAATTTTTAAAAATATTTTGTATAGTTACCGGGGTTACTTACTAATAACCTGTTTTCAGAAATTTTGAGTGGCACCTATAATTCCAAAAACCAAAAGAACGTTTCGTAGTTGCCAGAAAAACGCGCGGTGTTCGTTACGCTCCTATCCTTCACGACGCGACAATTTTTTATTTAAACCCGTTCAGAATGGTTTGAACACATAGGATGCTCACACTTTCTTCAGAAAAAAATATTTATTCGCATCACCTGACCAGTATTCACCTGAAGACAAAATTTTCAGAAGGGTCGCTATGTATTTTATTTTTTGCTTCCTTTTTAACTTTCTGAAATGGTCTCCTCGGTACGTGCGACGCTACTGGTTTCTGAAAATAGTATTTTCAGTATCTGAAATCCATCTTCAACTACATTCTGAAAATCAGACAGATTGTTGTGAAACAGGTCAGTTTTTTTTTTTACACATTTAAAAATGCAGTCAGGTCAGACGTGACGCGGAAAATTTCTGAAATTAAGATTTTGGATTCAAAACCACCAAATCTATCGATTTTATATTGTTTTGTTCGTAAAACTATAACGCAAAAATGTAGGTAGCCGAAGCGGCGGTACAAAATATTACGGCGATACATTGAGTTAAAATGTGGTATAACGTCACGCCTATGTAGATTGTATACTTAGTTGTGACGTAGCGAGCGGGCTCCCCAACTTTAATGCGTTCGTATCTAAGTCATTTGTAGTCGAAATAAAGATCGAAATTCAAAAAATGCCTCAATAGTTTAACAGTGTTTATCCTGAAAGTTGGCAACGTCGCAAATAGATGTCAAATATTTCGCTGTTTTGATTAATTTGGCATTATTACTGTATGGAAATATGAAATGTGGCTAACTAGCGAACTAGAATATTAATAACTGAACGACACCTGAATCAATGTTCTAGCTGAATACATTCTTGCACTATACTAATAAACATATAGTGAAAAATATAGGGACGCGCGTGTTATATAAATGTAATTATTGTGTCTAAAAATAAATAATATGATATATAAATGTAATTATACTTGTTATACCTATAAATGTAATTATTATCTACGATTAATTTACTAAATGAATTTAATAACAAACTTATTTTTTAAAAGTCAAACACTGATTTGACTCAACTGTTGTTATTGTCTCCAATATCTTGGTTGAATTATGTAGTAGGGTCACACTGATTTATTTGTTGTTCCTATATTTAAATACTAAATGATTGAGGATACAAGTTTTATTAAATTATTTTGTTAAGAATATCTAAGAGATTAGTTTACGTATAAATTATATTTTTGTAAAGGTATTATTACAGTTTATAGTTTAAAAGTATTTGTTTTGTACTAATAGTTCAGTTCATTTTATCTGTGGCAATATTCATGTCAGATAGGGTAAGGTAGACAACTGTCATTTGAAATGTTTTAAAAGGTCGTGTAACTTAATTCTTGTTCTCTTTTCTGTACGTGTCACTGGACTGGTAACAATATAAAAGCTTATGTTAACATCTAAGAACAGACCCTGAGTGATGTCCATGTCCGTAATATTGAGTTGCTAAAAGCTAATATAAGGAAATAATGTTGCTTATCAGAAGTTCTGCTTTTATTGTAAAATGGATTGAAATAAGGATCATCAGA
The DNA here is from genome assembly GCA_963853775.1 of Xanthia togata. Lineage (NCBI taxonomy): Eukaryota > Metazoa > Arthropoda > Insecta > Lepidoptera > Noctuidae > Xanthia > Xanthia togata. The sequence goes on along the minus strand of OY970801.1, from coordinate 17,025,210 downwards.
TCACTTCTGATGAAAGATCGACTAACTACAATGTTCATGTAAGTTAAATTGTCATTATATCTTGATTATTGCTGATAACTATGATGTTCTGTATGTATTAAAATATTGCTAATATTGCTACATAAGTGTTAAACCGAATTAAGGAATATTCATATTCTATTTGTCATTGATAAAGTTGTTAGCTTTAAGAAATGGTCCAAGAGATTAATATAATAACAAAACTAAATGCTAATGTAAAAATATGTTGATAAAATACTTCAAAACAAGCTTCCGTGGAGTTTCTTATCCTTCTTCTCCACGAAGACCTAGATTTGGAACGGATAACTAGTTTTCTCATTAACAATACCTATTTATTGACAAGTCTAATTGAAATAAATGCCTAGTCTTGTCTCCATGTGCTTTCTTATAATCCTTTTCCCTACACACCATATTCATAGATATTAAAATACATAACATAACATCACGCCTTGTTTCCCCGAGGGGTTGGGCAGAGGTGCACCTGTAGTAGGTACACCCACATATTAAAATGCCTACATGATTAAATAATTAACTAATAGGTAACCTGAAAATCCTGACACTCAAAAGTTGATAGTTAAGTGGATATCAATGCCTCTAAATGTAGTATATCTAATAATCTTTTTCTCACATCAGAAGTGGGATAGTGCCCTGTCTTACATAAGCGATTTCTAATGAATTTTATTTTGCTATTTTCATAATCAATGTTGGAGCTATTGGTGATTTTGCTGGAAGCCGTGGTGTCGCCGGATAGCTGTCTAAGCCCTCACCATGATGATGACATCATGCTGCCAACTCCTGGAGTAGGACTCTATCGGTGATTTTGCTGGAAGCCGTGGTGTTACCGGGTAGCTGTCTAAACCCTCACCATGAGGATGACATCATGCTGCCAACTCCTAGAGTAGGACTGTAAGTGGGAGCTGCAGGGCCGGTAAGGCCTTTAGAGGCTCTGCTTTGATATTACTTTGAAATGAGAGAACATCAACTGATGGTGCATCATAGAAAAAGTTTTGTAACCTTTAAACTAGAATATTTTAAAACAGGATGGTGCCGATTCTCTTGACGCAAATGCCTTTAAACTGGGCTGGAAATCGCCAAAATTTAGTTTACTCTTGTCAAACGATGATTTCCCATTTTGAAATAGACAAAGTATATTTGACTATATTTTGAAACAACCAACTTAACTATATTTTAGTTTGACAGCATTAAGATGGTACTGATGAGATTTTAATTTAGTGTAAACGACAATTTTGCTATTCTGAATTTTGCCTAACTGAGTCTGACCTTAAATTAGTTGTCATGAACTAAAATTCACACGAACACCTCGACTTCGGGTGCAAAAACAGTACTGTACTGGATTTTTTTCTTTTCTTTTGCTTGTATCTCGAAAATGGTGTCCTATCGCAAAAATAATGAGAATTTCGACCCCCTTTATAAAACCCTTAAACCCCTAATACTCAACAAGTAGGTAATATATTTTTTATATTTTCCATGCAAAAAGTGAAAAATTCCAAATAAAAAAGGTCGAGGCTATAAAAAAAAAAAAAAAAACACGGAATAGGGCAAACAAGTATGTACCACGTGGAGTCGTAATTGTCAAATTCAATTTTGGTTGTTTCGAAATATTTTTTGAGTTGAGACTATTTCAGAAAAGCTTTACGATTCTCATAGCCAGGAGTGAAGTCTTGGTGATAGTTTGGTTGGTTTTGTTTTGTGTACGGGAGAATCGCCACCAGTGTTTGTCATTAAAAGTTAAGCTTCAATTGGTATTTTAACAAATTTCAAAAACAAAGGTCTCTGAAAACAATGGTATCTACTTGCATAAAAATATACTTATAAAAAAAATTAAAAAATGTGCCTACTTACAATGATTAAATATGTTGAAAGATCATTAGGTAATGAACCAAAAATAGTGAACATCTAATTGAAGCTTAGCTTATGAAACCAATAATAACTAGGTAAGTTGTTACTCTAGCTAGATTATAATTAATTAATTTTTGTTCTCACAAAGATGACTGAGAATAGGATACAAGTGTTCACTTTGATGAAACTTGGCATTACAAGAGTACTAATTTAATGTATATATAAATTAGGTAACACAGAAAAATCAAAAATGAGATTGGGTTTCTGAACAGGACATTGCGAGGAATTGTGTACTAAATTACTTGACCATTGTTTTCAATCTTTGATCCTGCTTTAAGAACTGAGTTATATACTGATGCTACTGCTATACAATATGGTGCTTTTTTAACCCAGAAATACGATAGTGATTTTTAAGTCATTTGTTTTAGTAAAAGAACTACACCTGCAGAGTCAAAATATAGTTCTTATGATTTAGAAACTAGCTATTCACAACGCCTTGAAACACTTCCGTGTCTATTTACTAGAAATTAACTTTATAATTATCACAGATTGTAACACTATGTGCAATGAACAGTCAGAGTGGCCGAACGTTCTGTGGAAAGTACAACAATTAATTAACACAACTGTACAAAATCCATGGGCTCTACCCCTTTGCTATTACTTACGACGTACTAGAAGAAAAAGATAGACAAAATCCAAATAAATTAGAGGCTGACCGAGAAATAGCTAGACAAATTGCAGAAAAATTCAATAAACGTTTAGATGTCACTCGTCGTAACAATGTAAACTTTAACGTAGGAGATGTAGTGTATGTCTCGCGGAATCATATGCGTAATGATGAATTGCACCTAAATTAAAGGGCCTTTGAAATATCTTCTATCCTTTCTAATGATCGTTTTGCTCTGCAAGGTCTGGGTAATTTACGAAACATTTCAGTAGCCAAAGAAAAATTAAGATTCTGACACTTTACCTAATACATTTTCTTATTTTTGTGTTGATATTTTGTTCTATTAATCTGACATGTTAAATTACTGAAAGCATATTTTAATTAATTACACACTGATGTGGATTTAATTCGGAAATAAATAGAAAGAACTGAGTATAATTATATAACTTATAATATTATATATATACTGCTGGTCGGTCACTGCCCTGATACCTTTCTGAAATTCATGCGCAGCAGGTGATAGGACTGGTATGTCAAGGCCAGAGGCTACTTATAACATTACAGCTGGTCGGTCACTGCCCTGATACCTTTCTGAAATTCATGCGCAGCAGGTGATAGGACTGGTATGTCAAGGCCAGAGACTTCTTGAAAACAAATATTTATTTATTTAAATATAATTAGTTGGGTACTTCGAGAGCGAAGTACAGGTCGTGATAGATTATTTTTTTAAATAATTACCATTTGTGATGGTTATTTTGGTACATTTCAGTTTAATAGAACATCCAAACAATAGATTTACATATACTTTTAATTTATCCTAGTAAAATATGTGTTATTAGGAGCTTAAAATCATATGAGATACACTTATGATGCTTTACCTAATTGCATTTATACATAAAAATTAAAAAAAAAAAAAAAAAAGTTTCCGCTGGTCGGTCATTTGCTTGGTGCAAGTATATCCCACTAGCAGCGGGTGGAGGGGACTTGACACGTCGGCAATTGGCAAAACAAAAGTAAAACAATTGTAGAGAAAAAGGGTCTCTAAAGTACTTCGAGAGCGAAGTACTTGTCAGCATGGCCGTGTTATATAAATGTAATTATTGTGTCTAAAAATAAATAATATGATATATAAATGTAATTATACTTGTTATACCTATAAATGTAATTATTATCTACGATTAATTTACTAAATGAATTTAATAACAAACTTATTTTTTATAAGTCAAACACTGATTTGACTCAACTGTTGTTATTGTCTCCAATATCTTGGTTGAATTATGTAGTAGGGTCACACTGATTTATTTGTTGTTCCTATATTTAAATACTAAATGATTGAGGATACAAGTTTTATTAAATTATTTTGTTAAGAATATCTAAGAGATTAGTTTACGTATAAATTATATTTTTGTAAAGGTATTATTACAGTTTATAGTTTAAAAGTATTTGTTTTGTACTAATAGTTCAGTTCATTTTATCTGTGGCAATATTCATGTCAGATAGGGTAAGGTAGACAACTGTCATTTGAAATGTTTTAAAAGGTCGTGTAACTTAATTCTTGTTCTCTTTTCTGTACGTGTCACTGGACTGGTAACAATATAAAAGCTTATGTTAACATCTAAGAACAGACCCTGAGTGATGTCCATGTCCGTAATATTGAGTTGCTAAAAGCTAATATAAGGAAATAATGTTGCTTATCAGAAGTTCTGCTTTTATTGTAAAATGGATTGAAATAAGGATCATCAGATCACTTCTGATGAAAGATCGACTAACTACAATGTTCATGTAAGTTAAATTGTCATTATATCTTGATTATTGCTGATAACTATGATGTTCTGTATGTATTAAAATATTGCTAATATTGCTACATAAGTGTTAAACCGAATTAAGGAATATTCATATTCTATTTGTCATTGATAAAGTTTTTGCTTTAAGAAATGGTCCAAGAGATTAATATAATAACAAAACTAAATGCTAATGTAAAAATATGTTGATAAAATACTTCAAAACAAGCTTCCGTGGAGTTTCTTATCCTTCTTCTCCACGAAGACCTAGATTTGGAACGGATAACTAGCTTTCTCATTAACAATACCTATTTATTGACAAGTCTAATTGAAATAAATGCCTAGTCTTGTCTCCATGTGCTTTCTTATAATCCTTTTCCCTACACACCATATTCATAGATATTAAAATACATAACATAACATCACGCCTTGTTTCCCCGAGGGGTTGGGCAGAGGTGCACCTGTAGTAGGTACACCCACATATTAGAATACCTACATGATTAAATAATTAACTAATAGGTAACCTGAAAATCCTGACACTCAAAAGTTGATAGTTAAGTGGATATCAATGCCTCTAAATGTAGTATATCTAATAATCTTTTTCTCACACGCGCATGCACCAGCCCTCGCTATGTGAAGTTATAGGCAAATTATATCCTGCCTTAAAATTATTATAAATATGACCTATCTTTTGCGTGCTCAAACATTACTCTAGCATTAAAAGTCATGTAGTTATTAGCGATTGAAATCTTACTGAATGTTTTTGATGGTTAGAAATATTGAACTTACAGCGAACAAAAGGCAGATACACAGGAAAATACCATGTTTCTTAACAGCAGTTATTTATACTGTGGTATTTCGAATTGAGAATCTAATCTGAAAGCTGCCAGTATCAAGAACAGTTAAATGTCATATCTGGCAAAGTTAAAACACCGATAATTCAAACTGTTAATCTGCCACGATAACAACTTAGAATTCTATTCAGTTGGCAAACTGAGATCGTGACGAATGCTACAATCAATCGATTCCTTATGAATATTAAACGCACCTACCTACCATCAAGATATCGATGGGATGAGAGAATTCCATCAATCTACATGCATAATTAGTTTGTATTGTCTGTTATCTATGAGGGGATACTACTAGCTATGAATGCTTTAAGGGGCATCTCCCTTATGAGACAAGATTATGATGTGAAAGACGAATATTGAGCAACGTCCTATAAGACCAAAGCGTCAGAGTAGCCAGCGGAATTCAAACTTTCTTTTGTTTTTTGCAATTTGCAGGTCAGGTTGTATGTTGATTAAAATATGACGTAAGAAAATTTGAATTTCGCGGGCTACTCTGACGCTTTGGTCTTATAGGACGTTGCTCAATATTCGTCTTTCACATCATAATCTTGTCTCATAAGGGAGATGCCCCTTAAAGCATTCATAGCTAGTAGTATCCCCTCATAGATAACAGACAATACAAACTAATTATGCATGTAGATTGATGGAATTCTCTTTAATATTCATAAGGAATCGATTGATTGTAGCATTCGTCACGATCTCCGTTTGCCAACTGAATAGAATTCTAAGTTGTTATCGTGGCAGATTAACAGTTTGAATTATTCGTCTTTCACATCATAATCTTTACTGAACTGTCAGTCAGCGAATAATGAAAGACTTTCATAGCAGGAGAACAATTTTGGGTTCCGGTTCACTAAGCGATATCTAAATGAAAAGCCAAATAAAAGCGCACTGTTGAATTTTCAACGCTCGGCTCGGATCAGCATTTTTCTTTTTTTTTTCTGTCTGTGACTTACGAGACGTCATTCGCTAGAACGAGAAGTTCATCCGCACGTAATCGCGCTTTCAATGCTAAAGAGTTCGGAGGCTTGCGAGCAGACTCCATCAGAACAGGTCATTCAAATGCCAAAAAACAAATGACGATCATAAACGGCCTGCATCGTAATCAGTATGAGAGGACCCATTCTGCCGATACTAATACGGCAGCCTAGTGTGAAGTGAGCTGAAAACGTTTTCTTTTTTGGACCAAATCCATGGCGATCATTGAACAAAAGGTTTCATGAATAAATCAATTGTCTCGTCACAGAAATTCCAATTATTACTTTGTTCACTGTCCGTCAGTCCATCGTCAATGCGTATTTCATTTGACAAAGAGAATCCGAAATACAAAAAATGCAAAACCTTCAGTGAAAAGCTCACTGTGCAGTTTTTTTTGCCCGAAGTTCATCACTGTAGTCCAACAGGTTTGAATTTACTGCAGAAAATATAAGAGCTCTTATGTTTCGAGGAACGCAGAGCGGGGTCAGCATGCCAAGTTCCAGTTATTTATGCGTTTACCTAGGTACCTAGAAATGTGGTTGAGGTTACATTTACGGTACTTAGCTGCAAGACTATGTCTTGCTGATACCGAAGGTTTAAATATCTCCCTGAACAATCTTAAATTGTACAGTAGGGGGGCGCTAATCCACCGTAGGCGCGGGCTTGCGGACGGTGAGCAATGGGTAGCTCGCCGTCCGGTAAGGACCAAGCCCGGGTCGACGGCGCGTTGTGTTCCACGCGCGCCTCAAAGAGTGTCAGCGAGTGAAGGGGTCTGATGAGACCATTGCCTGCCGGGGTTGCGGGAAAGTCCGAAAGGGATACCGTGGCCCCCTGGCATTGCACAGGCAACAGAAGGAACATGGGTGGGTTTTAGTCAGTAAGAGTCTGACACGCCCTCCCGCTCCACCCAGAGCGGGAGACGTCATTTGATGATTTCCCACCCAAAAAAAAAAAAAAAAAAGTGGGGCGCTAATAATACATAATACCGTTAGGTTAGCAGCTATAATATAGTTAGGTTATCAGATAGTTGTCAGCTAATAATACAGGTAGGTACATAAATGTGCGACAGAGAAGGCGACTCTTTACAAACTCCAATCATGAACTTGAAGTGATGCTCTTTCTGGACAGTGAACGAAACTCGGGTCGGTGACGTTGAATCGCGTATACTCGGCCCTGGATCGCGAATACTCGGCTCAAGTCGTGAGTTTATACTTCTATCATGGTCATAACACAGGGTCATAAGCACACACCCTCTTTTTTTGCTTACTAATGTAGTCTATAATTTCGTACACAATCAATTATATGTCCGACACGGTTGTTAACTAATGTAGCTATTTTCATACAACGAAATTGTAGAATGTGGTTTTGTTCTAGTATAGATTATTGAAACGCCATATTTTAGTTTGTTAAGTTTTAGTTAAGTGAGGTTATTATATTTTAATAAAAGATTAATGTATAAAAAAAAAATCTTATCTATAATAAAATGATAGGCTCAAATTTGAAAAAGATTATTATTATTTTTCTAATACTCGGCCGCGTGCTTGCTCTTCCTCCAGTATCGCTTTTAGCTGATGTCAAGGTCCCACTATCCGGCGCCCTTGATAATATTGCTCAGTCACCTGATCGCTCTCAGGGTCACAATGTGTGAAAATTGTGCAGCGAGCCATGCATGATCCAAACAAGATTTAGCTATTCTTTAGAAATTTGTCGAAATTTTGTATTTGGGTTTAAAAAAAACATTTAGGTACTATATTTTGTTTATTATCTGCGGCTGTTATTTTAAACAGTGGCCGTCATTTTAGTCATGTATTGCAAAAGGCTAGTAAAATATTTACTTTTTATCCCGCAATTAATTTCAGTACTGTGTGAACCCACATTTACATACACCTACACACATAAATTTTACGAACCACTAATTAATTTTAATACTAATGAATATTCGACTATCTATACAAAATGCAGGCCACAGCATAAAACACTAGCCTATATCAATATCCGGCCAAAGTGATTTCAATTATTTAACTTGTCCGCGGCAGATTGACCTAGATAGTTCGGCTGCTCCATATCAAAACCAAAACCCTGTAAGAGACAAATAAATAAATACCATAGGACTGCAGTCAGAAGTGAAAACTTGAAACAATTAAATAACAGTGACTTAATTTTCTAATTAATTAAGGAATTAAATATTTAAATTTAATAATTTGCGCACACGTAATCCTCATAGCAATAGATATACAGGGTGGATTTTTAAGATGGGGCAGCAAGAGCAGCAAGCTTAGCTGTTGTAGCTACAGGAAAACCGTCTTAGGAGGCTGTCCTTAAATTTTTGAGACATTTTGATCTGCATTCACAGATTTTGAAAAAAATGTACAATCAGCAAGATAATGGACAGTTTTCACAAAAACTTTTTTTGATGCCAATTAATCCTGTTTCTTAAAGGATTAAAAACCTCTATTAGACCAACTGAAGTTTGAGTAGTAGAAAAGTCAGATATCTCCAAATATCTTTTCCCATACATTTCGTAGGAAAAGAGACTCCAACCTGCCTTTTATGATGGATAGACTGGTCGATATTGTTAACATAACCACACGCAAACCATAAGATTTTAAATTTTTCCTCTACTAAAAATCGTTCAACGCGCCTAACCAAGTTTTCCCTTCAAAATATTCACAAAGAATCTTTACATAAACATATCATCACGCCTGTATTCCCCGAAGGGCTAAGCAGAGACGTATCTATAGTACACACATTTCGCCAGTCATGCTTACGTCCCATGTAATAATAGAGGACCAGCCTTTTTCCTGCTTCATAACCACAACTAATTGATTAACATTTGAAAATACTGTTGGAGCTGCTGAAGATTGTAAGACCATCTTTGTATTCTCAATCTCTTTTGTATTATATAATTGCATAGCACAGGTGTGAGTACAGTGTACATTTACCGGGTAATATGTCTTTCATTGACTTAAATGTACCCTGGCGGCTGTGAGTATGTCATGCTCACTCAGATGTATCGCTGATGGTGGCGCGTGTGTTGGATCATTATTAGCTCCCTTCAAAATGGTTGAGCTGAATGGTGCTGATCCATGCGTCATGTTCGTGAACGGGCGTCGTCAGTTGGGATTGGTCATCTCTTAGCTGCCATGGCTTATTTTAATTTTTGAATTGTTCTTTTTTATTTCTTTTGATTACGGACGCTTTTAATGTGCACGTCTTTCTACATTGTTCTCACATGTATAATTTCAACATGAATCATGTAACCATAGCCAATATTTTGTAATCAATTTTTGATTTAAAAGAGTGTCCGTGGAGTTTCTTGCCCGTTCTTCTCCATAGATATCTACTACATTTTGGAATGGGCAACTTGCTTTATATTTCTGACTGACCGACTCCTTGACAATTCAAAAGTGCCTGTAAGTGGTTTATTTGAAATAAATTCTTTGAGTTTGAGTTTTGAGCTCAAAGCCAGACTCCGGGCTGCTACTGAGAAATTTCAGATGGAAAAACCCAATAACACTTTAATCTCTACTGTCATAGTAAGTCCCATCAAATTGTAAAACACCCGCGTTAAACACTTACGATAACGTAAATTTAAAAAAAAATCGTTTGCTATTGCTAAGGTTTTTTTTATATTCCGTATAGTTTTAGCGGTGTTAAAACTATACTAAAAGTACCACATAGTTACCCCTATTTAATGACCAATAAAAATATAGTAAGTTTTGACCATTTCAAAATCTAGCAAGTGTTTGGAACTTACTACATTTTTAAATAGTTAATTGCCTTGTTAATGTATTGCACATTCACAGAAAATTAACCATTTAAAAGCATAGAGGGCTGTAGCTGCGCTCTCCTAAAATTTTTTGTTTGAAGCACTTACTGGGTTTTGATATGGAGCAGCCGAGTTGATTCGCTGACAGATCGGTACTAGGTAAACCTGTGAGGGGTAGGCTTGAATCAATTCCTCCTGCTGACAATTTAATCCAAAGATGGAAGATGAAATATCGGAATAGTTGGGTTGTTTATGAATACATTTTTTGGAAGTCGGGGTTAGAGATGAGTTAAGGCAGTTTTTATTAAACTAAGGCTTCGTTTAAATTGTTGTACTAATTTCTATACAAATAAAGTTGAATGTTTGAACCGAATGTACCTTTCGTTAATTAGGCGTTGACTAGTATGTCATTAGTGTTTATTATGCACTTATGACTTCCACTTGTTGTGCTTCGTACTATTATGGTATTGTTTTTTTGTTGATAGATTTGGAATCACATTCTCCGTATCGCTATCATATTTATTTGATGTTAAAGCGATTTTTAAATTAACTTAGCTCTAGGCTTGTTTTGTTACATACTGAATTAGTGTCTCTTCTCTAGTTTGTAAAAAAAGAGTAAATACAGACTAGTTTTCAAAGAATTTGTGGGATTTTTTTCAAAAACATTAGAAATCCAAGTAGAGAATTCAATTTTAATTATTGAAACTCCTTTGGTAAGAAAACTTTTAGGTATTCATTTGGTTCCTCTACGTCTAGAACTTACCATCTTTGCATAATCACAGCTGCATAAGCTACGCTATTGTTCAGTCCAAGTAGAGAATTCAATTTTAATTATTGAAGTTCCTTTGGTAAGAAAACTTTTAGGTATTCATTGGTTCCTCTACGTCTAGAACTTACCCTCTTTGCATAATCACAGCCGCATTAGCTACGCTATTGTCACTTCTTGCCATCAACGAAAATACAAAACATTTTCCCATTTCCCCAGAAAATAAATACACCCACATATATTTCCGGCAGCGACCTTCAAGCTTGATTGTAACACTGCCACTTATCTTCCATACTTTACTATGATTTGCTGCCCCCTTCAATGCCAGCCCTAGCTCACACGAACCTAGCATTATTCATATTAACCATATATATTCATTGGCTGTAAATAAATTGTTCAAACATGTTCGTACTTTAACTTCAAAGTTATATACTTTTAAACAAACCAGGCATGTGCTCATAAACAACTAGGCATGAACAGAGAAGTTCGCAACGATTCCTCGTGTTTGTACTGCTAGGGTTGGTACAGATTTGGGCTTATTTAATAAAACCGGTCGGTTTTAATTTTAAAGTTTGCGGTTTCGGCTGTTGTTTGCAGGTTCGAGGTTTGCCAACTATTGCTCACTCTGCTGAAACATGGAGCTACATACGTCTATATAGTTTTACCTCAAATGTTTTACTTGGTACATTTTCATTAATTTCTATTTCGCTGTAAATTTGATTGATCTCATCCTAACTTTACTATAATATTATAAATGCGAAAGTGAGTTTGTTTGTTACGCTTTCACGCTAAAACGGCTGAACGGATTTGGATACAATTTGGCACATAGGTAAACCATTAACTGGATTAGGACATAGAATACTTTTTATCCCGATATTCCCACGGGATCGAGACTTATGCGGGTGAAACCGCGGGGCGCCGCTATTACATTCCAATGAAGATTTCAAGAGAAATTCGTGTCTCCCATTCAATCATTATTAACTGCAAAACTGCATTATATATATACCTATTTCAAATAGATACAGACTAAACTAAATGATGAAAATAGTTCATTGATCAAAAGACAAACAAATAGTTGAACACCGTTCTTTCATCAAAAGTACTTTCCCATAATCAAAACTGTAGCTCTGTACAATGTTTACAAGAAGCTCAGTTATTACTTTTTCAATATCCTGCTGTATATTGCATACGCGTGCAAGAAACAAGAATGCTCCAACATCACTGGCACCGTTGTAAAATCCATTACAACGTATTCCACTTAAATACTTCCATACTTTTCTGAGAAAGAATAAGAAACAGCAGTTATCACAGCGTAAGCAGTTTGTTAGGTTCCTAAAGAAAAGACTATAGTTCGGAGGTTTTTAATTTTGCAGAATAACTAAAAGCGGGCAGCTATCAATTACGTCAGTATGTTCCAACTGTAATCGTGACTTTTTCGAATTATTTTGAAAGAGAACTGTAATCGATAAAATAATATGCCAGTGGATTTTATTTGATTTGGTCTCATTAATACCTTAGGCTGCTTGGGGGAGGCCTATGTCCAGCCGTGGACGTCTGTCGGCTGAAATAATGATGATGTATGCCCTGGGCTTATGGGATATCAAAAGGCACACCTTGTATAGAACAACAGAGCATTAATTACATTGGTCACTGTGTGTTGGCAAACCAAGTATTCTCATGATGTTCTTGTAGCGGAACCCGCCACATACGAACTACGCATCAAAGACATGACGTCACACAAATCCTGCATCGCGCAATTAGAGTTTACCGCGCGAACGACATAATATAAAAGACTATCCGACATCAACAGTCGGGGCAGACTTGTCCCGCCAGACACAAGCACCCTTTTCTATGGTGCATGAGTGAAATTTACACCCTGTTCCTCATGCCTCTAAATTCTTCAGTGAACGACGTATGAACGCACCAATAAAATATTGTTAATATTGAAGTTTTACAGACTAACTAAACTCACTAGTCGGTTCTTTATAATTATGTTAAAACTCTTTTCCGAACTCCGAACTACTAAGCCTTTTGATTTAATTTAAATACCAAAAATACTAGTTTATAAACCTTTTGAACTGCCACAAGTAAAACATGTCACACACAGATAGCGGCTTTAATCGTAATTCCGTAACTAATTTACTCTATCTTGTGCATCCACTACAGTTAGTCTAAATCCTATATGTTCTGTTACCTAATTGCCTTCAAGCGATACCCATATGTTTCTGTCAGAATCACTTCAGGTTCTATTTACTTCGTTAGCGAAACTGATATACGCAATAATAGAACTTACACCGTCTACTTAGAGCTGATTAATCTGTGGCCTTAGTAAAGCACTTGTGCTAAAGTTTATCTACTAAGGAACACCTGTATCGGTATGAAGGAATTTGTAGAAGCGTGTGAATTCCTACACGGAACAAGTAACATGGTGTATAATTAATTTAGGAGCAAGTGTTAGGTGTTAATAGACTAGATTTTTTCAAGCACAGGCTAGGTTTGAACAAGTATTACATTATTTTCTTATAGAATGGATAGATTTATCAGCAATGGATGTGAAATTTGTAAGTAGTTTCTAAAGGTAAAGCTCTCTCTCCACTACACTACCATAACATGACCGTGCTATGAACGTATCAGGCACGGAAATAAACATGACACGGACTACTTATACCCACTAGAACGTATCAACAGCGTATCATACCCGTGCATAACGGATTTAGTGCACCTAGCTTCTGACGTTTCATAAGTGCCCATGTATGTTTATGTGAAATAAAATATTTTGAATTTGAGTGGCCGTAGCATCCGCGTATCATCCGCGTGTTATATCCGCACGGTTCCCGTTCTCTCGGTTGTAGTAGTTAACCTGTGTTATCGCGTGAGGCAGTCGCGTCAGGAAGAGTGAGTGAATATTTTTGTTGAGAAAATTATTTCCTATACCTATACGATGTCTATTAGAAAATTGTCCGTTTATAACGGGTTTAGAACAGTCATCATACACGGTTATAACCCGTATGCTCACCGTTTCGCCACGGAGCGTATCAGCACCGGAAAAATATTCTCGCCGACAGTATCTATTAGTGTTGATGCTCCGTGCTTGACACGCCACGGTTTTGGTCAGTGACGGAACGGACTAGTGGGTATGGTCTCATACTTTTCAAGATAAAGAAGCCTGACACGTCCCTAGCACGGTCATGGTATGTTACAGTGTAGTGGGGAGACTTCTTTATTTTATCGTTTGAGCATCAAATGGCCTTATGTGTATTGAATAGGTACAATTTGGCGATACCAAATGCCTATAAGAAGTGGATATATTACAGTAAGTACATAATTAGCTTTATTCCGAGAATTCAAAAATCACAACCAGTTATTCAGTAATTTTGTGGAAAAACACATTTCTTGATATCTCTTTCTAAATTCTTTCTTTCACTCAAAATTGCCTGTAAGCCCAGGTATGAACGGGCGAGCTAAGTGAGCGTGTACAATTAAAATTGTACAGTGAAATAATTTTTCCTTGTAAAAATATTACGAAGAATATTAAAGGTACTACTTGAGGAACTTTATTTCTCTCGCCGACAATAGTGGATTCTTTTTAGTTGGTTCGACGTGTACTAGTTGCACTCAAAGTGAACTAATATTCTGGATGTACTGTTAGTGAATTATGTTTGGTTCGTACATCTTCGTCTTCGCGAGTTTCTGTTTTCTATTTTCTAGGTAGGATTTTCCTTTCTTTGAAGTGAAGAGGTGAGTAATTCTTTCTTGAATGGTTGTGGTTCAGGATTAGTTTAGATGTTCAAATATTTTTGATATTTGTACATAAAAAAGTTAACTAATAACTGAATATTTTGTGACTTGAAGTAATAAATTATTACAGGGCGGCTTTTATGCAATTTCTTTTCAAAAAGAAAATAGGTCAAAAAATTATGTAGGTAAGATTTTTAATTCTATGCATTTCATCCCTAATATAAACAGTAGGACCTACTCCAATTGCATTATTACTTGTACGTCTTTCTTTTTCATATACAAATAAATAAAAGATCATGCACCATCTTAAGATACTGCATTAATAATAACCTAAGCAAATACCTCGTTACAGATGCTGTAAATGCAACAAAAGCAATCAATGATATTGGCAGACATGTTAGCGTTATTCCTGATTGAGAAATACTATCTATTTGTTATGCGGTTATCGAATCTGTATCGGAGCATAAAGTTGAGTACACATAAACGATATACCAACCGAAAAACAACAGCATTATTATAAGGGTCGTATAAAGCATGGTATTTATCGAAACGGTGTTTTTTACACATGCCTGGTTTCTGTTTATTACGTTGGTACTTAAGTAGGTATTAAGATCTATGTAGCAAAACAACGAGTTATTTGCCTATGACAACGCAGTGCACGTGGCAAAGTCGAACAAACCAGATTTTTTTGCAAAACACCATTGTGCAAAAAACAACTGGTTTGTTAATATTTACCATGTTATTTCAAGAACATCGACTTCTTATAAGTTTTCCAGTAATCTATGAGTAAAGAACCATGCTCTGTATTATTTTTTTTAATTTTAGGCTCTGTAGTTTCGGAGATAAGAGAAACTGAAACTACTGAGCCAACTAATGTTGTTACTACCAATGAACAACATTTCCAAACGTTTTTTGTTGGTTGAATACGAGGATTTTGGCTACTTTTGTATTTTAGTATGTTTTTCTTTTAATGTGTGTTTTGTTTGTGCAAAATAAACATATTTTCTTTCTTTCTTTCTACTTTTTAAAGTTTTGGTCTAATGTTAAATCATAATCTATTTTCTTAAATATCTTTTAACGTGATTATTAAGAAAAAAAATATATATTAGTTCTTCACCACAAGCCCGCAAAACTTTTATTTTTATTTTCCAATTTGCCCCCGAAAAGTGACCCATTCAAAATTCATTTATTTACGTCCGTGTTTGTGTCACGGAAATTCATGTGTAACAAATTTCAACTACCTAAATAGGTCCAGTAGATTCGGAGAAAATTGGCTGTGACAGACGGGCAGACAGACCGACACCCAGCCAGACAGACACACGAGTGATCCTATAAAGGTTCCGTTTTTTCCTTTTGAGGCATGGAACCCTAAAAATTAAGCTTACTAACCCTAAAAACTAAGCTACGCATTCAAGACGAAACTAACAGACTAACAGAGTTAAGTCATGAGATGTCCCGACAGAACCGTGAATCTCAAACTACATAAAAAATAATATGCATTCTGTAACAGAAAAGTCTTATATTTACTTGACTTTAGGACTTCCTTATTCAACTTTCAGTTGCAGCGCCATCGACCCGAGTCTAGACCAATTACGGAGAAAAATATTCTCGTGCGTCCACGACGATTTATGTAACCACATTCTACAAAAATAGGCGAGAAATGTGTGGGGTTACCAGCCTGGCTGTAGGCAATTTTGGCAACCGAAGCACTGCAAACAAAAACTTTATGATTAAGAGTAAAAGTTGTTTTTATCTAACGCCAACTTGTCGACTGACGACTAATATTGCCAAAGTTCACTTCTTAGTTCATCCCCGTTTAGAAAGTAATTTCAATTTATTTGGAAACTTTAAATGAGAGAAAACATTTCTTAGAATTCAATTTGAGTCTGGCACATCTAATTGATATGGAATTTAGAGATGTCGTCGCTGAAAACATAATGCCAATTTATTACATGAGGGTTGAGCAATAACTCAAGTTAAGACGAGGATCAAGGAATAAATTAATAACTAAAGCTATATTGCCGCTAGTCTCTCAAAATACATTGATAATTAAAAAAAATATAACGGTAGCTTATACAGTGCAAAAAGACAAAGTGACATCAATTTTCTCATAATGCGCAACCTACAAGATAACACACAACAAACACGACAAGATATCTCCTACACGACTGTTTTTAAGAAACACATCCAAATCCTGATCCCGAATCCGATCTGTCCTAACTTTGATTTCCAAAGTCAAAATAACACAACAACAAATAAAACAAAAAACACAACAAATGAGTCATAGAAAAATGCTGCTAATCGGGCCTGCCAATATGGCACATTATAATTAGGGATACGACATTTTCGTTTTTACGAAATAGATGCAATAAATGCGAAATTTACTAAATAAGTAAATGCGATACATGCAAAATTCACTAATTAGTGCAAAATGTTGTGTTTACTTTATCACGAAATTTTTAAGAAAAAAGTTTTTTGGATATCTTTTCCAAATTCTTCAATTTTGGAGGAGCTCGTGGCTAAGTAGTAACTGCCGCACGGGTCGATCCGTCAGGTTAAGCTACGCTTGCCGGGGTTGGTCTGTGGATGGGTGACCATCTTTACATACCAAGACTCCTCCGTGCCTCGGAAAGCACGTTAAGCCGTTGGTCCCGGTTGTCATTCGTGGATCTTTGACAGTCGTTACGGGTCGTCAGAAGCCCGAAAGTCTGACAACCAGTCTTACCAAGGGGTATCGTATTACCCAGTTACTGGGTTGTGGAGGTCAGATAGGCAGTCGCTCCATGTAAAATACTGGTATTCAGCTGCATCCGGTTAGACTAGAAGCCGACCCCAATATAGTTGGGAAAAGGCTAGGCAGATTTTTCTCCAAATTCTTCAATGAGATACCACAGGATAAAATCTTAGATGGATATGCTCATTTTCATAAGCAGCTACTAAATGTAGTTCAGCAAGAAACTCCTGTTGACGTCATATTGATTTTAGTAGCAACAAAATGTAGCTACCCTTGATTTGGAAATGCAGCTATACAAAGCCTCCATAGATCTTTCAACACTGTAGACCCTGAAATATATTTTAGTATCTACAATATTTTCATAAATTACAGTAATGTTAGCAATTTTTTTCAATTGATTGTTAGTTCCTGTAATGATTATGCAAATAAATACGTGATTTTAAATTTTGACGTTCTATTTTGACGAATAAAAGCGAAATTTTGATTTTTTATTTGCGAAAATATATTTCGCAAATGAAAAATCTAAATCATAATTAGGGATACGTATTATACTCGTAACTTAATTATATACATAGTTTAGCCACCAACATATAAACAACGCGGCTGTCCAATTTTTAGCAAGGAACCACACACAACATAATTGGTCTATTCACAATCACGCCATGTTTACACTGTCTGACAATTCAACCAAATTCAATAGACAGTCCGTAGTCTAACAATGACTTCTGCACGTGCCTTTACATAGCTCCGACACAACTTTCGTCCACAGCGGGGCTACACGATTGCTCTGCGGTTAGTTTTTGCTAGTTAATAACACAAACGTAAGCCCACACGGTGTTATGATTGTTGTTAACTGTTGAAACTGGCCGGTTATAATTACTGGTGGTGGAGTTTTAAAAAGTTGATGCATGCGAGGCAATATGTGTGCGTTTGTTTTGTGTAAATATAGTGTAGGGAAAGGGAATTTAATTGTGTAGTGCATTACAGCGTTGTTTTCTAATGCCTATGCAGTATTATGTCTTAGTAGATCGACGTAGTTCGACGTTTATTTGCTAGTAGCCTCTGTAAATCTAACGCTGGCTCGCGCTCGCCACTTCATCGTTTGGTTGAGACATATAACAATGAGTTTAATTCAATTGACATTCTTTTTCTTAGTAAAAATGCATTTATGAAACAAATCCAAGCAACCCTAAAGGATCAGCAAAGTAATTTATAATACTACTAGCAATTTTCCCGCGGCTTCGCTCCCGTGGTCTTTCCCGCGGGACCCGTTATTTTTTCCGGGTTAAAAAGTTGTTACTCCCTGAAAACTAAGCTTTCTAATGGTAAAAGATTTTTCAAATCGGTCAATTAGTTTCGGAGCCTATTCAATACAAACAAACTAACAAATAATCAAATCTTTCCTCTTTATAATATTAGTATAGATTTATAAGCAATACAAGCAATTCCTTGCTTAAAATGTGATCTCCAAAAATATGTATCTAAACGCCCATTGTTATTGAAATAAATATTTTTTTATTTTTTATTTAGTATTATAACGTAATGTTTAATAATGTACACACGCAGATTGACTTTTCCTTTACTTTTTTTTCTGTTATATGTTTAAAAATCCAGATATGACTTCTAGGACAATGCCTGTACCTAAGTATTGTACTCGTATCTGTGTTACTAGCTAGTTTTAAATACTTTAAATTGTAATCTGTGGCGAACGTAGTGGTGCATAATTTTTAAAATTTAATATCTAAGATAGATAATATGACAATTTCTTATTGTGCTACTGTTTGTTTTTCCTTAAATAAATCAATAGACAACTAGATATCTGATTTAAAAAATCTGCCCAGCCTTTTCCCAACTATTTTGCGGTCGGCTTCCAGTCTAACCGGATGCAGCTGAATACCAGTATCTTACATGGAGCGACTGCCTATCTTACCTCTACAACCCAGTAACTGGGTAGTGCGATACCCCTTGGTAAGACTGGTTGTGAGACTTTCGGGCTTCTGACGACCCGTAACGACTATCAAAAATCCGAGAATGACCAAAAGCTTAACGTGCTTTCCGAAGAATGGAGGAGTCTTGGTATGTAAGGATGGTCACCCATCCACGGACCAACCCCGGCAAGATGCACCCGTGCAGATGTTATTACTTTGACACGAGCTCCTAGTAGATATCTATGAGTAAAATGGGATAAAAAAAAACATCAAAAAATGTGACTAACAATACATTTTGGTCTGGATTATCCACAAAACAAACTGAAATATTGCTACCTGCCTATATTTTGTGCAGGGAAAAATAGAGTAGTTTGTCAATGTCTATCCAGTATTATGTTTGATTAGATATCTAATAAAATAAAGATAATATGTAGCTCAAATTGCGTGTTATACTGTAATGTATAACCGTTCATTTCCCAAATAAAAAACACAATATAAAATAAAAAAACTGGGTTTTTGGTCTAGATTCACCACTGATATACCTACAATATTGCTACCAATATTTTATTTTCAGTGAAGTTAAGAACACAACAGAAGAAAATAAAACCTTAAACCGAGTTTTCATTATAATTTTTCCTAACTTTACTTTACTTCTTTTACAGATACCGGTCGCGGGACGTGACGAAATTGGATTTTTTCTAGCCTCTTCGGTGACCCGTCACCTGCACATATTTGAGCACATTTGTGTACCTAAATAAACAAAATTTGTTTCATGTCTTTCCATGTGATTTATGTACATTATGACTGCCAAAACACAGGTAGATTCTGTACCTGTATACCTATAAGTGTTTGTTCATCTAACATTTCCAGTCCTGAAACGAAGTAACTTCCTTTCAAAGACGAACTAAGAAATACTTGTTTACACTCAGTAAATAACTTAATTTACAGTCGTTGGAGTTAAGAGAAGCTTCACACTTTCTGAACAAGATGTTTTTCTCTCGAATGACAAGGTTTTTAAACTTGAGAGCAAAGAAGTGTAAGGACTTAAAGTCTGAAACCTAATACCGAGAATATGTAAAAATGTTAGTTCCGTAAAAGATTCCGAATAAAATTGAGATCCGTAAGTCGTAAACGGGCGGACAGTCAGATGTTTTGTTTTATGTACGAAATGGTAAATAGAACAAAAATAAAGTGTGGAAGTGAGATCTGTAGTAGTGGGTAGTAGAAGAGTAGTGATGTGACGTAGGTACCTGTGTGAAAGCCGTATAACAAAAAATATCTGCATAGCATATTGGGAATGAAATAAATCGTAAATTAAAGTTAAAGTAAATCTCTATTAAATTCAAATATTTAGTGTTAACATTTATTTAAATTTCATTAAGGTAAGACTTCTATGAAACAACTAAAATAATTGTGTAAACTAGGAACATAATATTATTAGATAATATGTTTAACTTTAGAATATCCCCATTTAATTTCCTGCTGCTACCGAAAATCTACCTATGAAAATTTCAATGGCAGCTGAAAAGCGATAGGAATGTACTACTAAATTACATAATACGAGTATATTGGAAATACCAAAAAATTATGAGTATAGAGGAGGATATTATACAATATTCTTACGGGACACATCACTAATAGGGCACAAGAAACATATTAATCAGTGGGCGGATAACGCAAATGAAGATGAATAACTATTTTCTTCCACGTTCGTTCTTAGTACTTACATACTTATTTGTTTACCTATATCTGTATTATTATTCCCGTGGCTTATATTTAGTGATGGAAGATCCCAATTTAATTTTCTTAGTTTACACAATTCTTTTAGTATTTACATAATATATACGCTAACTGATTTAAAATGATAATATACGAAAAGGTATATAACAAAAAAAGAAAAGAACCAAGGAAAGAATTGGGCATCAAGAAATACTTCCGCATCGCTGTCAAAAAGAAAAGTGCTCAAAAGGTGCCAGCATTGCCACGTTGTATGGCGAAGCTGCCACCTACGACTATTTTAGTTAGTTAATTGTAATATTACCTGAAACTAAAGAAATATTGTATTTGAATTCAGATTTATAAAAAAATATTTTATGGTTTCGCAATTCTTAAGAACCCTAAATATTATTGAAGGTTTGTAAAAAAATACAGTAAATTGCTATAAAAAATCAGACATAATTACCCCGGATACCATCGGGTATGGATAGAAAGCCACATTGCATGTGATCGTTTACAACCAGACACTATCCCTTCAACTGACAGCTGTCAAAAGAAAAAATAAAGTTAACTATTTTTGTCAGTAGAACAGCTACGTAAATAAATTGTATTTTTTAGATTCTCCTAGTCAGGTACTACATAATTATTATAGCAATGGGCTATAATATGTAGCCAGACTCTTAATTCTAGTTATATTGTTGATTATTAAAAAATAGAAAATTCAACGAGCACAATACTATGGCTGTGCCTATGTATATTTTATCTACACTGTCACCCGAGGACACGCTGTCGCGACATTTTAATTTCATTATGACAACACTCATTTAAATGCTGAGACGGGTAGGATTATTTTTCTACTTAAGTGTTTTCACCTTTAGATGAAAATGAGTATAGAATAGTTATGTACATAATATTGACATGGATTTTCTCATCTATTTCCACAGGTAATGAAACTTAAAACTTAAATTAATTGAAATCGTACGTTGTCGATTCGGATAAACAACTACAGGAGAAGAACAAGCTTTACACCTATAGAATTTTGGTATTGCAGACATGGACAAATCAATAACCTCATATATAGTGTAACTTTTGTTTGTCCCCCGCCTGCAATAGCAAAATATTGAACAGATATACATTCCTCTTTTCTTAGTTAAGTTTTTGCAGTCGGGTTTTTGTTTTTTGAATTTCAATTTCACCGCTTTGAACACCACCACCACTCCCTATTTTGTTTAATTTAGGAACAGATGTGTTACCTATCAGCAGTAAGATACTTAAGATAAAAGTTGGTGGAATTATCCGGAGAACAATCTAACGAATAAGCTTTTCCAAAACTGGCAAGACGTAACAACGTCGCAACAATACAGTTCTTTCGAATTCAGACGCTAAATGTGAAATTCATAACGCGAAGCGAATTAACAAAAACTATATTGTCTGTGTAGCTCCAGTTTTAGCAGCGCGAGGCGTTGGCGTTTCCATTTCACCTGTCTGCTGTTCCACAGCTCATTGTAATATTTAAAACCACTTGCAGATTAAAGTTCTCAACTCCCAAAAGAGAATGGTTTCTGCTGTTCTCGTTTATTAAAGGCAAATGCAATATCCGAAATAAAAGCTTTAGAGATGGAAGTACTTTGTTGAACTATGAGATGTTATTTAAATAACAATGCGAAGTAGTGTTCACATGCTTATCAATCCCTGTTGCGGTTTTTGAAAACGTATTGAACTCAATCTGTTAGCATGAGTTGGCTGTTTGTTTGTTTATTTCGATCAAATAATCGAACAAATAACACGGGATTTGAGAACATATTTCCTGATCGGAAACTTGGATA
Source organism: Xanthia togata (assembly GCA_963853775.1). Classification (NCBI taxonomy): domain Eukaryota; kingdom Metazoa; phylum Arthropoda; class Insecta; order Lepidoptera; family Noctuidae; genus Xanthia; species Xanthia togata. Next base: position 17,002,578 of record OY970801.1, on the reverse strand, counting down.
GGCTTCAGAAAACGGAGGTTAGACTTAGGATGCCACAAATAGCACTCCTCTTTTTGAGCCGCTGGATAAAATTGGGTCTTCCTGTGTGATACGAATTTGATTTAAAATCGAAGTTACCGATATAGGTAGCTCAGAACTGTACAAAGAGTGCTACAAGGATCAAGAACTTACATGTTGGTAAACATTTGTGAAATTGACAGAAATTCTATTGACAAAACAAGATGGCGGCGGTAGTAGTTCAGATTTTGTTTTTTCCGAACCATTGCATAGCGTTGTACATGGTTCTACAATAGATGCATCATTCACCATTCAGTCAATCACCGCGCAATATCACACAGCGAAACTCTTTTAAAAAACCTAAAAGAACGTTCATAAAAGATTCAAACCGTTGTTGTGCCACAAATCCTTGGCCCCCATTCTGGGTGTGAGTAACGCTAGCCACTGCAGCTCGTTTGATTATTTATTTAAAACCTTCCTTGTATACTTTATGTGCCACAGTTACTTGCACAGGGATGCATTCGTAAAGTGTGTTGTGACGTCATAGTACAGTTGGATGTTTATTTGCGAAGGCTTTTGGAATTGTGGATTGCTGTTTCTGGGAGGAATGTAAAAGAAATCGGGAAGTTGTAACTTTTAAATGGCTTCAGAGAAAATTTCTTCTATTTTTTCATATAATTGGCCAAAAGATACGGTGTGAAAAACTATCACGGTCAAATTATTGATTTTGGTATGATTTCTTTACACATTTATTTCCATAAGCTGCACAAAAGACTTATTTTATGCTAACCATAATATTATTATGTTTTACAAATGTAGCTTAGGGAGTGGAGCAGAATTAAGAACCTATAACTATTTCATAACGTAGGTACCTATATCATATACCTAATTACAGTGTTAATACGGGAGTTCCTACTTCATATTCTACTCCAAATTAACCTTTATAGCCCTGTGCGCACGCAATAATGCACTAGTTTCAATTCTTTTGTCAAAGGGATGCAACTATCGATTCTCTTAATGAGGAGCAAAGCTTCTCCTGCGCTGTGTATCTCCTACTTGTAACTAAATACTGTAGCGAGCAGACGTGTACCTATGTGATAATAAGCGATGTAACGTAATCTAAAAAGGAACGAGATGAAAATTATAATTTTCTGTAAAAAGTTTGGTGTATTTTACGCGTCGGAAGAAAATGGTATGGTTTCTTTCTAATTATCTATAGAGAAGCCAAGAAGGTACATCAGGAAACGATATATTTTCATGCTTTGGAATAATTGATTATTTATTCCGTGAATCGAATTTCCAGGGAAAATGATAACCTAATAAATTATAGCTTTAAGAAGAGCGTAAACGTCTATTACTGATGAATTTCGATGGGTCCATTTTATCGACGGACATCATCATCATTTCAGCCGAAATACATCTACTGCTGGACATATGCCTCGCCCAAGCACCGCCACTTCGACCAGTTCTGTTCTTCTCACATCCAGCGGATTCCGGCGGCCTTCACCAGGTCAGCGGTCTACGTAGGTCTACCTTGTGGAGAGCCTTCCAACGCTTCATCTTCTAGTACGCGGTCACCACTCCAGAACCTTTCGCCCCATCGGCCATCCGTTCTGCGACGGACGGTTACGGTAAAAAAATATAAATACCTATGAAAGTTTACTTGGGAACAAGCCGTGTACCTATGTCGCCATGGGATTTGTTATCAGCAAAAATTATAAAGTTCCATTCAACCTAACATCCCTTATCTAACCCGTTTAGGGGATGACTTTACAATCCACCCAATAGTGCTTATCTTCGTTAGTAAAGAAAAGTAGTAACTTTTCTGCAGATTTTCATGTTTCTAGACACAGCGGTTCTCGCCGTGTTTTGTCTGTCGGTGAATTTAAGATTAGGTAGTTAGCTAATTTATATTAGACCTAAACTCCAACCTATGGAGTATAATTACCCGTCTACAATTTATGTTCCATCAATGTGTAGCGACATTTAAGTACCCAATGTGTAATTCCTGTTATGTTTTGTGTAACATTGATACAATATTATGGAACAAAGATTTTAGACCATTAAATAAATTCCTGTCGATGTATAAATCTTTTCCTTAAAACACATAACATAACATCACGCCAGTATTCCCCATACTGGCGTGATGTTATGTTATGTGTTTTAAATCCTTTTTGAGGCTGACTGTGCCTACATTAGTGAGCCCACCTGTAAGATAAGGTTAGAAGGATCTAAGGGAATGAATATAATTAAAGAAGTCCGTATCACGATAGCTCCGCATGATTAGCTTTCTGATTACAAAGGAAAGCAAATTCATGTAAACTTCCTAGTCTTGTTATGTAGGTATAAATATCTATCTATACATGATGCATATATAGGCTGGTCCAAACAGTGAAATCTTAAATAAAACATAGATTGCCCAGAGTTATCCGAAAAGACCCCATTCTTATTCTGCGATTTTTGATAGTTTTCGAGTTAAATTTAATTATTTTTAGAAAAATATTGAAAATATTATGAAAACAATTAAAAAAAAAGATTATTTATTGATATTATATTCTTTCAGGCATAAAATAATCAAAAATTTTGATCGAGAACGAGGAATAGTTTTTTGTTTTTGTGACATTGTGGTAGATTTTGACGCCATGGATAAACTGAAAATTCGTACAATTTTCGAATATGAGTTCCTACGTGGAAATACCGCTGCGCAAACAAACAAAAATGCTTACATAAACACGGTTCATTATTGGTTCAATCGTTTTAAATCTGGAAATTTTGAGTTGAAGAACGAGTCTCGCGGTCGGCCGGAGTGTACACCAATTCCCGTAATTTTTAAGAACGTTCGCATTCTAATCACATCCGCAACCTGTCAAAAATACAATCAATTTTCCAACATTTTTTTAAAGTTTGTCAGATTACTACTTGAATGTGAACGTTTTTTTAAGTACGAGAATTAACCTTCAGATTGTACCTACCTAAGTACATTGTAAAAAGAAAAAGTTATACACTACAATATACAATGAGCGGTCTTATCGCTTACTGCGATCTCTTCCAGGCAAACTTGGAATGGACAGTGATACTTTCTTCCTTTAACAAGTTAATAATGAAAAACAAAGCTTCTTGTTCCTACTGGGCCCAAGCAACATGTAAGTTATGTAGGTATTTCTGATACCTACTAAAAGAAGAAGTGTTCAAAGTAGATAAAGTGAAGCTGTTCAAAGCTTTCATATGATACTGTGATAGTGTTAAACGGAAGTCGCTCCTGCAGCTCAAGTTCAAATTAAATTCAGTCAAGCTTCTAATTTTCAAAGTTTTGTAACTTGACTGCACTTCGTTGTTGCATCAAGATTATGACAGAACTCAATTCATTAGGAAGTACCTACTTGTTTATTTTTAATTAAGTGCAGTAGGTATTGTATAAGTGGATCCGTCTTTGTGAAGGGTCATGTTAAAAAGTTTGTTACGTGCCAAATTGGTGTTATGAAGCCTTTGTAAAAGTCATTTTACATAAATCCATTGCTTTGCATAGCTTCCTAGAGCTCCTAGATTTTTGTCTTATTCATAGAAGTATTCATTATAGTGTCATGATTGAAGAAGCTGCATAATTTGTTAATTAGTTTGAGGACAAGTAAAATTGTTTCGGCCAAAAATCGTTACGATATGAAAACATGCCAGATCCTTGATGCTGTGTTATAACATCAATAGTGTTGGGGCATACATTCAAAAAACCATAGCTACCGACAAGATTTGTTGACTCCAATTTTAGTCGTCGTTAATTAATTAATCCTTTCACCAATTTATGATTGCAGGAGCGTAGTCATTCGTACCGAGAGAACCCTGTTTGCAAAACAGCTATCAAATATGGGTTAAATAGCGATAAACGTTCAATAAGATGAAAAATTCTTGTTCATAAAAGTATTTCAGCTTACCTGTCTAATTAAATTCAACAATGTATTGTTTTGATCCAATTAATAAAACCCACATAAAATTGTAGCGCCAGTTAAACATAAAATTCCCGAAGGTACGGATTAGACAGCCTATTTTACGTAGATACCTGCTGTTTGCACGCACTTACCTATGTAATATTGAACAGTACTGAATAAATGATAACGAAAGAAGGTTGTACTTACTTGTGGCGCTTACTTCGGGCCCCAGAGACTCGAAAGCTTTGCCAAAACTCAGTTTGAGTAGTCGATCTGAATCTGAAACAAATAGTTTGGATTAAAACTGATTTTTGAGAACAGCGCCATCTATGTTAAGCTAGCGTATATTGAAAACATGAGTAAGTTCACCCGGTCGGTCGGGAGTGAAGTTTATACGTTAGAAAGTTTGCCGTCTGAAAAGTGTAAATGGTGTTCGCTAGATGGCGCTGGCAAAAAATTTGTAAAGCTGCACAGTGGGTGACTTTTTTCTTCGTAGAAATATAATTTCTTATAATAACTTTACCATTTTTAAATCTATAAAAGATATCCAGTGTACCTACTTTTCGGTACCAGTGTAACCATAATAATATGTCATCAAGGAAGAAGACATTAAGAGAAAGAATCTTGTCAGATAAAACGATAACAAGAAGCACAATGCTTATGGGGATCTTTAGTTCTTATTGGTGTGTCATAGATCATAGTTTATTGTACGCGGCCTTTTGGTTCATATGCATCCAGCATCACTTAAGATCCTGATCTGTGGAATTTTCTGTAGGTAGGTATTCAAAATTTACGTAGATACGTACAGCTACCTACTTTAAAGGATTTTATTTATTTCTACTTCACCGAGGAATTCTCTTGCAGGCAGCTTTATGGGACATTTGCATCTTATGCAATAGTATCAGGTGAGACTTGCGATTGCAATCTAAATAAGCGGTACCAAGAGGTCGGCTGGACATCCGCCAAAATTCCTATTCCTAGCACCAAGCCTAGGTACCAGTGTTGGCACTCGGAAATTTAACTGGAGCCGATGCTTTTAAGAGTTACTCGTTACCAATTCACTCCAATTTTTATTGAATAAGTGGCTACAAAAAAGTTGCAATGCAGGTAGGTACAAACTACAAAATGTGTTTTTCATAGGTCAAATTAGAATAGAGATAAGGTCGTTTTGACTGGGAATTAAGTAGGTAAATGGATAACTTGATGAAATAATGATTCACAGATCTTAAAGGCAGCAATCAAGGGTGAATTCTAAAACAATATCTAATCAGAATGTTCATCACAAGTTCATTTAAAGAAGGTAGACATAAATAAACCTATGAAAAGTAGGTAGTCTTCACATGCACTGTGTGCACAGATATATACAGATGGTTTACTCCGCATTTTAGGTACTATCGAAGACCCTCTTATCTAAGCAGTTTGAAAACAAAATCCCGTGAACACGATGACCACACCTATTACCGCCACGGTTCTATAACGACTGAGCGCTGCAAGCAGAAATAGTCCTTACAGTGTATAGATATGAACTTCTTCGATGGTAGAAGTACGCGGTGGGCTCGACTCTTGTTGGGCCAATTTAGTGAGTGTAACGTAGTCAGAAAATCTAAGAGTTACGCGATAGAAAGAGAGGCAACTTCTAGGTGAATATAACTGCAGGTATTAGCGCTGTGCAACCAGAATTGCACTTTATTGTGTCGTAACAAGAGTCGCTTTTTATTTAAATGATTTTGCGAGAACCGAGAATCATTTGTATTAATCTGTGGTTGTACCTAAGTAGGTGAAAAAAAAACTACATTTACAACTATGACGCCGGTAGCATACCTCCACCGCGAAACCATAGCAGCGAAACCGCAGTAGTTCAATTCAATAGACTCGCGTCATGTTCCGCTACTCAAATCGGATGCGAGTAGCGGAACATGTTTTGCAGTGAAAGGAGTTATTTTTAATGAGAATCTACAGCTTGTATGACTTAAATCACCCTGCTAATTTATTTAGAATGGATCATAGAATACTTACTAAAGCACCATCATACAAAATTCTACAAACATTAGCATCAATATACTGAATAGAGATCAATATTAATTGGGCAAATTGCGGTGCTAAGTTCGCATTGAGTTGAGAGTAACTTGAGGTTGTAACTAACCAATATACACTCGAGAGCAATGAATCCGGGTCACTTAAAGAATCCTAAAAATCTCGGAAACTAAAAATGCTAGGTTAATGCAATAAATTGTATTTAATAGACAATGTAATACTCCTTAAATGAAGGTATTAAAACTTCTTAGTTATTGTAAAGTTATATCATAAAAAAATCAAATTTGAAAAAGGGCCACTTTCGAAGATGGAACTACGAAATTACAGCATTTGGTTTTGCTTTTGTTTGTAATCTGTCATTTATGTGGGTACATAAACCATGTTGATAGTGCTCTATATTCATTATTCAAGCTGAAATTATGTCGCTTACGCCTGAAGAATGCACCAGAATACTTACAATGCTGGAAACCGGCCGGAGTCAGCGCGATACAGCCAGGACTGTCGGTGTGTCGCTGTCAACAGTACAAAGAGTTCTCCGACGTTACGAAGAAACTGGTTCTAACCTACGCAGACCAGGAACGGGCAGAACCAGGTGTACCACAGCACGAGAAGACCGATATTTGGTGAACACCATGCTTCGAAATCGCTTTCTTACAGGAACTGAACTCACAAATCAGTTTCGACGCCTCGGAGGAAGTAACCCAAGTGCATGGACAGTAAGACGTCGGCTTGCTGAATCTAACTTAAAACCCCTTAGACCTGCAAACGGCCCTAAACTGGAGCGTGGGCATCGTATTTCAAGACTAAGATATGCCCAGAGCCACGTAAATTGGAGTATTGAAGATTGGTCAAAAGTTATGTTCTCCGACGAATCAAAATTTATGCTCTACAAGCACGATGGAAGACACAGAGTGTATCGAAGACCAGGGGAAAGATTCAAGCAAGCATGCATCGAAGAAAAAGTAGCCTACGGTGGTGGGTCTGTACTTGTGTGGGCCGGAATTTCTTCTGAAAGTCGCACAGAGCTGGTGATCATAGAAAACGGCTCTTTAACTAGCGAAAGATATGTGGAAGAAATCCTCAATGATCACGTTGGTCCATTTATGGTCAATTTAGGTGAGGATGCTATATTTATGCATGACAATGCCCGACCTCATACAGGTAGGATTGTGAATGACTACCTTCAAGAGATGAACATTACTCGTATGGAGTGGCCAGCGCGTAGCCCGGATATCAACCCGATCGAGCATGCTTGGGACGAGCTAGGCAGATGCGTAAAACAACGAAACCCTCCCCCAATCACGCTTCGTGAGCTCAAAATTGCTCTCACAGAGGAATGGGAGAATATTCCCCAAAATCGTATAAGGAACTTGGTGTACAGCATGCCAAACCGCGTAAACGCAGTAATGGAAGCACGAGGAGGCAATACGAAGTACGAAGTAAGAATTCAAGAAAATCGTAATAAAGTTCAAAAATTTCATGTTTCCTATTTTTGTTTTAAGGAGAGATCAGCAGTTTTTATCTTTATGTAATTTTGTGTTAATAAAATGTATGGTGACTCATATTTTTTTTACTTTCATTTAAGGAGTATTACATTGTCTATTAAATACAATTTATTGCATTAACCTATCATTTTTAGTTTCCGAGATTTTTAACATTCTTTAAGTGACCCGGATTCATTGCTCTCGAGTGTAGTTTGAACTGTTCAGTTTGAACCGTTCTCGTTTATTAGTGGGACAATGACGGTTCAGAATTGTACCGCAACATTGACAATGTCCATATTATCTCAAATTAATGAATCTTACACTTGGTATAACTAATTAAAGAGGTATGGGATACTTGATTTAAGTTTCATGATGCTTGAATTGACTTGGCTCTAATATCGTTTGGCTTGTTTTGAAGTTTTGTTGGTTTGTTTGAGAAATTAAAGGATTTTTGTTCGGCTACTTAGGTTGTTAAGAAATAACTGTTTGTTAAATGTTTGTCCATACTAGTCCATATTATATCCAACTTCAGAATAAACGCAACACAATATAATTATATTGTTTGTGAAATAATTATTGTGCCTTAGTACTCACTATTGCCTGTGTCAACGCTCTCGTCAATAACGTAAGAGAACGTCATAATTCATGCCTCAGTATACAACCAACTAATAGTTTATGGACTCCTATACTTACCTTATATACATAGAAACATCTTCATCTCAGGTCACAGAGTAAAGAAACGAGGCAAGACTTCATAGAACCGCTCAGGTTCAACAGAATGTATTAACTTAAATAAATGACTTATGACTTTACTCAACATAATATATTTAGATGTAAAACGTGTTTTCAATATTATAAAATGGACAGAAGCTTTTTAAGGACAGCAGTGGTAGCCCCATACCATAATTTGATACCTGTCCGGAGATTGAGAGCAAAATACAAACCAGCAGCCGTTGAATCAGGGGGTGGTTGAAACAGGAATGTGGCCGCGAACCCCTGGCCAGGCATGGCCGAGTTGGCGGTGAACTGGATGACCAGCGCCGGACCCGTCGACAGCACCTCGTAGCCTGAAAGACATAAGGGTTTCATTAGTTTTAGACATACTTAACCAAGAGCAGTTGTGGCCTAGTGCTATTGGCCATGACTTACGACTTCTAGGTCATAGGTTTGAACCTTGACAGCCACTTTACTTTGTGTAAATAATTTTATCACCACTGCTCTCAAAATGGTGAAGGAAAACATCGTGTAAAAACCGTTATAGAACCAAAAATTCGAAGATTTGCGACATTTACCAACCCACACTTGGCCCGCGTGGTGGATTACAGCTTAGCCCACTCCCTCTCCCTTTGGTCCTTTTTTTTTTTTTTTTTTTTTTTGGGTGGGAAATTATCAAATAACTTCTCCCGCTCTGGGTGGAGCGGGAGGGCGTGTCAGAGACTCTTACTGACTAAAACCCACCCGTGTTCCTTCTGTTGCCTGTGCAATGCCAGGGGGCCACGGTATCCCTTTCGGACTTTCCCGCAACCCCGGCAGGCAATGGCCTCATCGGACCCCTTCACTTGCTGACATCTCTTTGAGGCGCGCGTGGAACACAACGCGCCGTCGACCCGGGCTTGGTCCTTACCGGACGGCGAGCTACCCATTGCTCACCGTCACATAGAGGAGGCCTGAGTCCCAACAGTGGCACATTATAGGCTGATCATGCTATTGATACATAGTACTAAGATGACATTTGGAAGCTTTTCATCTCCTCAGCAGGTTTAAATCGTGTGGGTAAGTTATCAGTAGTTTACAAATCAATATAATCGATGGATTACTAAACTAATCAACGACTGTACAACCTAACCGCATCTATATGAAAAGACGGATTCAGAAATAGAAGTTTACTAAAGCCAAAAGCTTCGAAACTGAAACATAGAAGATACTTGAAAGGACAGTTCCTTAATCCATTTCCCAAGTTATAGACCCCTTTTTCAATTTTGGGGACGAAATAGCTGTGATCGACTTCCAACGTAAACTTTAACGAATCTCTGAAAGTGCACTCTAATATGTATTAACGGTTTACAGTCCCGAGCCATGAAAAGTTAAACTGAAAATCTATCACCCGGAAAATCCCCAATACCGTTCGTTGGGATTCAACACAACTCTTTGGCGCGGAGCTAAAATAAAATTTCCATTCCAGTAAGATTCCGTAGGAAATTCAACAAAAGAATGGCATTACTGATCGAAACGTCACGAAATTTCGGATTTGGCAACAAAGGAACTCCCAGGCATAGTCTAAATTTGGAGACGAAATTCTCTTATGACACGTCACTTCCGTGTTATACACGTCATGTATTTGTTATACATATAACACGAAAACAGATGTACATAACATGTACTGAATAATATTTCGGATCCTACATTGTTACAGATGGTTTTTGAAGAGGGTTTGTATTGAAAAGATGAGCGCACTAGGGATTGAATGATACTCATTGTTGCTGACTTTTGGGTTCAGTACCTAAATCCTGCGTATAAAAAGCTTAATGAAAAGGAATAAGATGATCGGATTACTATCTATATGTAGAAGTAAGTAGATAAGAACTTTATTACTTGTTCGTTGGATTATATCTAATGTTTGGGTCAAGGGTTCTTATAGTAGGGGGAGATCTACTGCTCGGTTTCTATATACTGATTAAATTTAATTTCCAGTAGGTGTTTAATATTCAATAATCATGAATGTAAGTGTTAGTTGCTGCACCCAAGGGGGATTCCAAAGCTACAGCATGTCAAAGTTGTAATTTGTGTTTGAATTTGGCATTTAGCTTGATGTGCCATCGCAAAAATCATGTTCATTTACCTACGCGGCTAACATATTATATTCCCCTCATTTCCATGCAGCTGACTATTTTATTTTGGTTTGTAGATGATCCCAAAAATCGTTCCGCTCCGTTTCCGTTCCGTTTTGGCGCGGTATGAAATTACTTTTTTTATAAGTTTTTTTACAACTTTGACATGCTGTAAGTTCGGAATCCCTCACTAGTGGAGCAGCTGACGCTCAGGTGCCTTATGCACCAAGGAAAAACAATTTTAGTTATGATTATCAGCCGGTATAAAATAACGTTGAGAAGCTTCGTTAGGATGCGTCAGACCTCAGTTGGGAACACCTGGCAGAGGCGACAACTGTAGACGAAAAACAGCGTATTTTCGATCGGACGGTGCTTGCTCTCCACTATAAACACGCTCCTGTTAAGTCGATTAAACTTCGGCGTCCCCCTGCTCCTTTGATGACGACAGGAGTTCGAATGGCTATGAGGCGCAGAGATCGGGCCTTTCGTAAATTTAAAAAGGATCGTAGTGAGGAAAACCTGAACTTTTTCAAAGCTTCTAGAAATCGGTGTAATCAGATGACGACGGACGCTAAACGCCGCCATATTCTCGAGAATATATCTTCTTCTTCACCTGCTGATATCTGGAAGTTCCTTGGCACTCTTGGTATCGGCAGACCACGTCATGTGAATTTTCCTAATACAATTGGCCTTAATGATATCAACCGTCACTTCACAACCACTTGTCATTTGGATTCCCAAATGTTATCCCAGACGGTTGATTACATATCTGGCCTACCCAGTCCCATCATAGAACAATTTCAGTTCTCTCCGGTCACCTCGGCTGAAATTAAAACGATCATCTTGTCCATCAAATTCAAGGCTATGGGCCATGACGTCATCAGTCGTAGTATGGTCGTTTGGATCCTTGATATCCTTCTACCTCCGATTACCCATATCATCAACTTTTCTCTTGATTCTGGATAATTCCCATCCCTGTGGCGTATGGCCTATGTACGTCCACTCCCAAAAATTTCAAATCCCTCCCTACCCAGGTACCCAGTCACTTTCGACCCATTTCCATTCTCCCATTCCTGTCTAATGTGCTCGAAGCCTGCGTACAGAAGCAGTTTACAAAGTTTGTTCACCGGAACAACCTTGTTAACTCTTTTCAGTCTGGCTTCAGGCCCGGGCACAGTACAGTCTCCGCTCTCTTTAAAGTGACTGGTGACGTTAGAGAAGCAATGGAGGATACTAAGGTTACCGTTTTGGTATTAATTGATTTCTCCAATACCTTTAACGCTGTCAGTCACGATATTCTCCTTTCTATCCTCTCTCATCTTATAGTTTCGCCCGAGGCTCTGGAGTGGTTCTCTTCTTATCTTCGGGGACGTCAGCAGTCGGTTCGCGTTGATGAGCGCTCGTCGAGTTGGCATGACTTGGATGCTGGTGTTCCACAAGGCGGTATTCTCTCTCCATTGTTATTTTCCATCTTCATTAATTTTATAACTCATTGTCTTCGGTGTTCGTATCATCTTTATGCCGATGATCTTCATTTATATACAGCTGGGCGGGTTGAAGATTTGTCGGACGCTATAGCAGATGTAAACCGAGATTTAGATGCCATCAAAACGTGGTCTGATAGTTTTGGGGTGTCAGTAAACCCCTCAAAGTGTCAAGCCATTGTAATTGGGAGCTCACGCATGATAGGTAGGTTGACGCTTAGCTCTCTTCCTCCTTTTATTTTCAATGGTAACGTCATACCCTTTACCTCTACTGTGAAAGATCTTGGTTTGCATCTTGACTCGACGCTTGGCTGGCAACGCCAGGTCTCTAGTGTTAGTCAAAGGGTCAACGGTACTCTGCGATCCCTGTATCGTCTGAGAAACTTTTTACCTGCTAAGACGAAAACTATGCTTGTGCAGACTTTGATTTTCCCTATCATCGACTATGGTGACGTATGCTACTTTGACTGCTCAGCAATTGTATCCGGTTCATATTCAACCTCAGGAAATATGATCATGTGTCGAGCTATAGGTCTGAGCTCAAATGGATGTCCATTCGCCAAAGAAGGAGTTTGCGCGTTTTGACCACGCTTTTCTCCCCTTTTAACTCTCCCACTCCTCCTTCTTATCTCATGTCTCACTTCCTATATCTATGTTCTTCACACACTAAGAATCTGCGTTCTTCTAACAATCTTCTCCTACTTTGTCCTTCTTATACTTCTGACTTTGTCAAGATTCAAGATTTATTTATTGTTTGTCACAGGTGGAAATTCAGCTCTTAAAATTAGTATTATAACAAAGTATCACTGTAACATACCCATGGGGTGTACAATCTTTAAAATTTACAATTAAATGTCAAAAGAAAAACAAAATAAAATCATTCAAGTAACATAATAACCATTAGGGAAAATAAATTAAGTATAAATATCAATTGGTATTTGTCATAATTATTGCATCATTAACGTCATACTAAATAAATTTTAGTCAAAAACATTTGTCACTGAATTAATTGATGTCCAAAGAAAGAAAAAAATAATAATAATATAAACCGTCATAACAAGTATACAAAATAGTCAAGGCAATATAATATTCATTACCACTACATTACAGATAAATAAATTAAACAATAACTAACACTTTTCATAATTATGCATTATCATATTACCATTAAATAAATTTCAGTCAAGACATTTGTCATTAAAGAATTCATTAATTGTATAATATACTTTCTGTATCAGTAGTTTTTTAAGTTTGTATTTAAAAGTAGCTAATGTTTCAGTGGTTTTAATAAAGTCTGGCAATTTATTATAAATGTTCACACCCATACCAAATATGCTTGATTTAAACTTAACTGTTCTACTCTTAGCTGCCTTAAGGTCATTTTTATATCTTGTACTTCTCATTGTCTCATAATTACTGATATCTCGCTTTGTCATTGAGGCTGCTTCCAATATATACATTGACGCTAGGGTTAAGATTTTTAGTCTTCTGAATTCTGCTCTGCATGAATCGGCCTGTTTATACATATACTTCGGATACATTTTTTTTGGGCTTTTGTTCATTCTTCCTTTCATATTCAGTCCATTTTTCTATGGAATGCGCTTCCTCTTGATATCAGGACGGCGACCAGTCGGTATGTATTTAAGCGGAAACTGCAGAGTTTTTTATCAAAATAAATAGAGTAGAGCCACCTCAACACCTCTCCCTTGAATTTGTATATATTATGTATATATATAATATAGGTATATATTTGATTAAATATGTATGTATGTGTGTGTAATAAATTATTTATAATGATATATTTTAATATAAAAATGTTTTTTCTTTGTTCCTCTCAAACAGAGCACCTGCCATCTAATCTCTTCACCACCCTTGGTTGACTGGTAGAGAATGCCTAAGGCATTAAGTCCGCCTTTGTTCTTTTTATTAGTGTGAAAAGTTTAAATAAATAAACTTGTTGAAACTAACGCCACCGCTGCCCGCACTATAAGTATAGAAACAGCGAGCTCAGATTAAAGGCAATGAAGTGGTAAGTTTGTTTTAAGTTTGGTTTGTTTTTAAGTTTGTTTCTTTTATTATGATTTTTTATAGAGCTGGATTGTTTCACTAATTTACAACAAACAAACGCCAAAGGCTAGTCTCCTTTGACATTGGCCGCCGTAGCCGAAATACCTTCTGGAGGACTATTATTACATTTGTTTGATTTAACAACAAGCAAAGTGAGTCAGTTTGTTTTCGTTAGAATGATTAATGACTAGCGACCCGACCCTTCTTTACACAGTTTCTACGACTTGACTAAATATCAAGATTTCTTTATTTTAAAGGTGTTTCGTATTACCTAAAGCACATAAACAAATTTTTTGTACTTCATTTAAATCTCAATGTTTTAATTTTGATTCTTATATTTATTTTTATTTTTGATTCTAATTTCGATTATGATTTTATTTGTTTCCTTAATGTTTTGTTTTTCTATCCTCACTACGCTACGAGTAAAAAATCTTGTTAAAACGTATATTTAAGAAGCAATTTTTTATGTAAGTGCTGTGTACTCCTGTAAGTAACTAATTCACCATAGCTTAATGCTTATGTTATTTCTGAATATGTTAATGTTTCTAGTGAATAGTTCGTTGGTGTACCTTTAAAATAAAGTAAAAATAAAAATAAAATAAAATAAACTTTCCGTATGAAATTCTCTAAATGAAGGTATCAACCGCATCAAAATCCGTTAGAAGAACAATACGGTCACAAAGTTGGACACGAAGAGCGACTTGGTTATAAACTATTCATTCAGATAGATATAGGATATTAACGTAAGAGCAGCAACAGGATTGCTGTCTATAGAAGTTTCTGAGAAAAAATATTGTTACTTACCAACTTTACCCTGATGGAATATCAGGGTAAAGTTGGTGAAACAAACTAGCGCTAAGAATGTAGTCCTCGTAATTTGCATCAAAAACTACATTAAACGTTCCTCGAACCATGTTATGGAAAGTCATTTTTGTTTTAGGTTCCACCGTCACTTTCTGAACCATTAAGATCTCATTGGTGGTATAAATATTTTTTCTTAGTAACTTCTATATACAGCTGTTCTTACGTTAAAATTCTATATCTATCTGAATAAGTAGTTTATAACCAAGACGCTCTTCGTTTCCAGGGGGGTTACTCCCTACGGTATGTACGTAAGTGAGACGGAGAACAAAGCGCCCGTAACTTCGGACGAAACTACGGATTTCGCTTAAGGAATAGACCCCTAGCTGTGTGACCATGTTGTTCTTCTAAACGGATTTTGATGCGGTTTTCACTTTCATTTAGAGAATTTATTCCGGAAGATGTGTATTAGGTAATATGAAACACACTTAAAATAAAGATCTTGATATTTATTCAAGTCATAGTATATGTGTGAAGCAGGGTCGGATCGCTAATCATTAATCATTCTAACGAAAACAAAGTGACTCACTTTGTTTGTTGTTAAATCAAACAAAAGTAATAATTCCTCCAGACGGTATTTCAGCCATGGCGGCCAATCTCAACGGAGACCAGTCTTCGGCGCGGGAGATATTATAGAACCCAAGTGTGTGCGCAGGCATAGGTGCACTCTCTTTTCCCTCACTCTCATAGTCCGATGGGACGGCAATCCGACACGACCGGAGAGAGATCAGGCGCAAGACCAATCGCTTAACGTGCTTTCCAAGGCACGGGGGTATCACACCGCCAACTTCCAAACTCTGGGCTGTTACTAAGAAATTCCTAATGGAACAACCCAATAACACTATACCCGAGGTGGGAATCATCCCAGGACCCCTCACCGCCACTAATAAACAAATAATTGCATAGGCATGTTACCACGCTCAACAGTTGCACTTGCGACCTCGAGACCAACGGAGCAGTTAAACTAAAGTACTATGAATATCACGCTATATTTCTTCATTACAAGTAATTGCGACATCAGATAAACAGTGCTAAGATTCTTCATGACTAACACGTACAGATAAAGGTTCAAGGTTTAAGTCTTGTTTACATTCCGCTAATGTCAAGAGTAAATGTGGTTGATAGCTTATCGCCACTTTACGGTAATAAACAAATAATTGCATAGGCATGTTACTTTGAGGTCGAATGGGTGATAGATCCTTTTAGAAGCAAACAGTTACTATATGGTATTGATTTTCTAATTGCTAATTCAGTAACTAATTTTGGATTAGATTTATCAAGTGCCTTTAAAAAGATGCTCGTCGATTGTAGAAGTGAACACAACATCTGCTTAGCCTTTTCCCAACTCAGTTGCGGTCGGCTTCCAGTCTAACCGGATGCAGCTGGATACCAGTATTTTGGCCGAGTGTTGTATGACCTCCACAACCCAGTTACTGGGTAACATAATAACCCTTGGCTAGGACTGGTTGTCGGGCTATTGGGCTTCTGGCTATCCCTAACTACTGTCAAAGCCGTTGGACCCAGCTATCATACGTAGACTACGTATGATAGCCGGGTCCAACGGCTTAACGTGCTTTCCGAGGCACTGAGGGGTAAATATGGTCACTCAGCCAAGCGTAGCTTAACCTGATCCATCGATCCGTGCAGCTATTATTTCTTAGCCACTAGCCTCTGGAGTGCAGAGGTATACATAAAACATAAAAAGACCTGGACAAGATTGGGGCAAAACACGAAGGGATGATAAAAATGAAAAATGCAGTATCTAATGTTGATAATTGAAAATAGGTAAGCTTAGTGTAGCATAATTTATTTCTATTGTTATAAGTAAAGTAAAGGCTATTTTCTGTTGATATATAGGCAGAACAGGAAATGTTCTCTCCGTAAAGTGTCCCCGGAACGATTAATTGCAATTAATTATGTTAATGTTTCGTGTATTTATTGTCAATTGCTACAATTGCATTTGATAAACTAGAATTAGCGCATCAATGTGTATCAATCACGTAAAAATTGACAATTATATTGATCGTTTCGGGGACCCTTTACGAAGATGACATTTTCTTTTGTGCCTATATCGACAGAAAATGGCAAGAAAATCACTTTAGTCCTTCAATAGCTGAAATTAATATTTTCATTGGCAACAAACTTATTGTTTCAAAAACTGCTGAATATTGTCGACTATTTACTATTGAATCCTCTGAATAGAAGGCTGACAAGATTAATTATCTTTGGTAATTTTAATGAAAAGGCAGATTATTTCAACGTGGATGTCTTGAATATAGTCTGGAGAAACCATGGAGAAACAGAGGGCATTGTTTGAATACGTAAAATCTGGAAATTAGGTATAGAGTGTCGCCTGCAATCACAGCGCTGCGGAACTGGAGCGAGTGGGTTCATTTAGGGGTGGCAGAGTATCCAAGGAAATATAGAAAGAATTCCAAAATCCCATATATTTACACACACGTATTTACATGATTTAAAAACTAACAGACTTAAAATAATAATAATAATACTATTTACAAATTTATCTCAAAATGGATTGGTTGTGGGAAATAATGATACCGGTCATACTAAGCTCCGTAATTTATTCCATTCGGCAGAAATGGATATTCAAAACATCCTGGTGAAGGCAAAGTCTGGGCAGAATTTTCAAGTAAACTATACTAATTAATTACTTATCTATCACATTTTTAACTGCTTGTCTTGAGAATAAAGACTAGCTTTCTAATTACGCAACATATTTTCGTAAACGATAAAGACAAATCTGTTTCATTTTGACAGTTCAACAACATTCATTGCGTTGCTCTGCAGTTTTTTTTTTTGAACTTACGGAGCAATCTGTTTCAAAACGATTCAGATTCGGATTGATTTTGCATTACGTAATTAGGGTACAGATCAAGTTTAGATGATTATGATAATTGAATAAAACTTTTCTATGGCAACTATATTCAAAAGTGACTGGAGAATGGACTATTGAAATTAATACTTTGAGTTGAAGAGCCATCAAGGCTCTTACTTCTTGAACCATGGAATCATAATATATGCAGAGCAAAACATGTAGCTTTTTAAACTTAAGTAAATCAAATAAGAATGTGCCACCCCTGTCCCTGAAAGTCGGCACTGCTTTGACGGGGCATTATTCATTCAAAAAGGGAGGTGGTGGACGTCGTAAGAGCTAGGTGACAGCCGATACGAATGTGGGTAGAATACATACTAAAATAGCTACGGTCGTGGCAGGATGTGTACATGGAGGAATTTTAAAATTGTTTAGCTGATTATTTGTAGCAGAAAAAAATATACTCCGTTCCAAAACAATTTGACGAAAATGTAAACAAATGGGTCAGAAACGTCCTGTAGATGGCAACACTTTCATCAATATATTCTGGTACTTAGACCTAGAAATAAGAAAAGTATAAATGTACCTCACTTTTCATTTGCATACGACGGCAGACGTGTGTTGAGTTTTTTTTGACGAGCATTTTTAGGGTAATTCCGGTTAGTTTTGGACTCAAACGGAGCGCTTATTTGAAAATTCATAGTCTCATGAACAAAGTTTTTGGACGATATGAAACAATTCAAGATTACGACATATGCACGACATATAAACGTGTCATTACTTATCCATATTTGAAAAGAAAAGTTTGCTTGTTAGTGTTAATACCTAAAAAATACTACCAAAAAACAATTTGTTCTAGACAGGATACGAGTATAACCTTAAGTAGTACAAGATTATTTACCTAATCTAAAGTAAATAAACTCACAAATGATTTCCAGGAAAACCGTAATGTATTACTTCTAGGAAAATTAATTTCTTATTAAATCAAGTTTTAAGCTCAATACCAACAGGAAAACAATATTCTTAAAATGTTACGCTGCTTCACATAAGGTAAATACCTACACGCTCTAGGTAAGTACATA
Organism: Xanthia togata; assembly: GCA_963853775.1. Taxonomy (NCBI): domain Eukaryota; kingdom Metazoa; phylum Arthropoda; class Insecta; order Lepidoptera; family Noctuidae; genus Xanthia; species Xanthia togata. The sequence goes on along the minus strand of OY970801.1, from coordinate 16,983,988 downwards.
CTTTTTCTCATTATGTTATGAATAAAGTAGGTACTTAGCTAATAATGTCTTGAATCGGTTAGTCATTTTTTATTTTATTATTTTGTGTATTTTGTCTATGGGCCCTTAGTTAGCTGAAAATAAAGCAATTATTATTATTAAAGCTGTGTGTTTCGAGCTGTATGAAATCTTAATTTTTTACTTTGAGAATTCACGAATCGTATCGTCTAAATATAACATTCACATAAAATATTAGACAATCAACATTTCAGGTGAAAACGTCAAATTCTGAATAGCAAAATTGTCATTTTCACTAAATTAAAAAGTCAGTGCATCTTAGTGTTGTCAGACTAAAATTTAGTTAAGTTGTGTCACTTTAGTCTATTGCAGAATGGGAAATCGTCGCGTCGGTTGACAGGAAAAAACTAAATTTTGGTGATTTTTAGTGTATTTTAGAGGCACTTGTGACAAGAGAATCGACTCCATTGTACAATTATTTCCATTGTAGTAGACGATTACTTATCTCGCTGTAGCTGTAACTATCAGTCACCTGTCTGTTCCAGAAAGGGTAACAGCTCAAGGGCATTGGCATATATCTGTGTCTTAAGGTGATCCCTTCAACGTAGTCCACAAAATCAAAATTTCATACGACTTGCAAAAAAAAAACCTTGAGGCCTTTCACCTGGATAATGCTAAAGAAGAGTTTGACAAGATCTCAACTTCCAATTCTCAATTCAGAAACCCAATGTTAGCTACTAAGGACACAATTTAAAACTTTGATTCGATTAGATCTTACAAAAAATGTTGCATCCCACGTCTTATTAGTCTCTTCGTGGATAATAAGTGAAGTCTAAAAAAAGGTAAAAAATAAATCAATCTAGCTCAGCGTTTTATAATCAGTTTTCTGCCAAAACGACTTCTGTTCCTGACGGGCAGTAACTTAAAGTATAATTAAATGCGCTATCTTGACCCGGATGCAATTAAAGATGAAAATAGTTGTAACATTATTTACTAACCTAATCGATAATAATATTATTATGAGTGAGAGGGTCAGAAGCATTTCGAAATTCGGTTCATCTATTCTCTGAAAACAATTTGATATTTTGCTGAATCGATCGACTTACGTATATATATTAGTACAATTCTGGCCAAACATGTAAGATCTTTATTGTAAATTATTGTAACACCATGTATACCATGTTTTATGCAAATAAATACTTACTTACTTAAATTATTATTAAAAATTAAAAAAATATTAAATATATTTTTTTCAATATTTCTTTGTTTTTTTAATTTATATAATATATAGCTCTCCAGACCGTATTTCGGCCACGGCGGCCAATCTCAACGGAGACTAGCCTTTGTTGCGGGAGATATTATAGTGCACAAGTGTGTGCGCAGACACAGGTGCACTCTCTCTTCCCTCACTCTCGTCCGATGGGACGGTAATCCGACACGACCGGAGAGAGATCAGGCGCAGGACCAACGGCTTAACGTGCTTTCCGAGGCTCGGGGGTATCACACCACCAACTTCCAAACTCCGTGCTGTTACTAAGAAATTCCTAATGGAAAAACCCAATAACACTTTGCCCGACCCGGGAATCGAACCCAGGACCCCACGCTCAGCAGTCGCGCTTACAACCACGAGACCAACGGGGCAGTTTTTTGTAATAATAATGAAATGTGTACCTTCTTATTTTCTGCTGTAGGTAAAATAAAAATGTATGTTCTAGATCTGTGTCGGAGAACTCTGTTTGTGTTCCATAAGTGCAGAGGAGTGTAAAGCGACAAAGAATCCCGTGATGCCAGGACTGCCGGGCAGAGCAATGCAATGTCCCGCATCGTCGCATCCCGTGAAATTAGATCTCCAAACCGATTTCTCAACGTCACTTATATTAGTATTGTATGTCGGGAAGTCAAGAAATAAAATCTTGTTATGATATTTGTGGAAATGTGCGGGAATAAATGTTGAGAGTTGCTGTGAAGTGATTTAGTTGAACATGGTCCGTGGGCTAGTAGAGATAATTTAAGATAATTCTCAGAAAAGATTTGATTAATAACGGTTTCTGAAGAATATAACAGGTTAGATAAATGGATATTTTGTATTCATATACTAATAAATAACTACCGGGCAAAATAGAACTGCTTCGGGACCATTTTCTGTAGATATTCCAGCTAGTTGCATGGTTTCTGCTTAAAATTGCATGTCTAGTCAAATTGTACTTTGCCATTGTCACATTCCAGCCCCTTTCCATTAGCAATAATATATAATAAGTACCTGTAAGCTCGTTACACAGCATGGCAATAGCTGGGGAGTTGGTGTCTCTGCCATCAAATACTTTGATGATGTCCGCGCGGCGCAGGCAGCTGAAATGGGAGAACATACTGTATTAATTATGAGACAGATGAAACAGAACTCGCTGTAGAAAGTATCGCATAGGTTGTATTGTTTGTAGCACTGAAATATGATATAGGAGATGAATATCTTCTGTGGGTGTAGGTTATATTCGTAAACATGGTGGTGAGTTTTTAGAGAAAACGACACTTCTTGAACTGTCATGAAATTTTCATATTTTTGCTGCACAATGATAGGTTCTGACTTCTGTGGAGTTAAAAAGATTTGCCAGTCAGCAGTTTGGTGACCAGTCTGACAGCACTCGGCTGTCAGACTGGTAAATGGCTAACTCAAGTTTCTACATTGGTCCTAATTTACCGACAATCAACGTTAGGCTTCAGGTTTCACTTAAAATGGCGCACTTTTCCACACCTAACATAGAAATACACATAGGAAACGAAATTCAATACCGCGACTCCGCCGCAACCAAGGGTTTAATAGGTATACATAGGTGAATAATATTGGCAGTTTAATTTTATATAACCTACCTTCGGTGTATTTGTGTGTGACCAATATTGTGACCACAAATAGTTTATACCTATGGTTGCGGTCACCGTAGTGGTTCAGTGGTTACGTGGTTATATACCTCGGAAATGACATAATTAACACGACATTAATGGCTTATACGGGATGGGTGCGACCGTGTGACAGCATGACCACAGTTTTCAAGTACCCTAAATATTCGCACAAAATATTTACAAATTACTGAATTGATATCCTCTTTAGATGTAATGCTATTGATTTATTTAGCAATTTTTTTTTGTAGGTAGGATTGTTTTTTTTTTAACTTTTATGTAGAACGAATAGTGAAGCCATATCTTATGAGATATCACAAGTGGTTGAGGTGGCAAAGAATGGATGCATTGGATGGTTGCTGCGGATAATTTTTTATGTTATTTAATAATATTCATTCATATAATTCGTTGTAAAGTTGTATTATACCTATTCTAAGTACTGTTTATTTTATTTTGTTACCTACGAGTATATAGGTATTATGTACAAACAAATCACTGAACCTGACTTGATTTAGTACGTGTTTCTCGGGTGACCGCTGAAAATCAGCGCTGTGCTGAGCATATGAGCATTATGCTGAGTGGAAGCCTTCTTGTCACAGTTATGACGTGCAGCTGCCGACTATTTCTGTTATGTTTATATTATTATTTATATTATTTATCTATATTGGTTTCTGCTTATCTACTCTTGTCTTTTTGTATGCACTTGTTTCTGTGACAAATGAACCTATTTTTCTTTCTATGGATTTCGGAAATTTTCATTCGTGGTGGCGAAAAGAAATGAATAAAATTTTGGGGTGTACTATAGCTACACTTCTGCTTAACCCTTCGGAGATAACATGCGTATTGTTGTGTTTTAAAAAAACGGGGCAGTCTTTGGGGACTGCCGATAGAAGTGAAAACTAGCGTGCGGTGACGAAGACGCGAGTTTCACGCTTTTTGTTCACCCAAAAAGTGCTAAACGCGCCTAAAGAAGTTTTCCCTTCAAAAATGGCATAGTAACTACCTACTTTCTTATTTAAAAACCACGTGTTCATTATCCCAACCTGTCGATTCGGTTTTCTTCATCTCGCAATCCCCATTTTTTCCGTGGGCAACTTCCCGTATGAAATCGAAAGCCTCCTGCAATATATCCCCGGTTTCTGCTTTTGACATACATGACGTCGTAGCTTCATACATTTTATGGCAACTCTCTCGTTACGGCAAATTGTCGTGTTTGCTTTATTAGGTGAGTTGTGGTGTAAAAAAAGTTTTGGAAGTTTTATGTTGGTGTGACAAAATAACGGAGAATTATTTAATGAACGGTTCATGGCAATAGGCTCGCCCCCTATTAAATGGGACTTAAACATAACTGGCGAAATGTGGGTGTACTTACTACAGGTCAGGTTCACCTCTGCCCAACCCTTTTTTTTTTTTTTTGGGTGGGAAGTCGTCAAATGACTTCTCCCGCTCTGGGTGGAGCGGGAAGGCGTGTCAGACTCTTACTGACTAAAACCCACCACTGTTCCTTCTGTTGCCTGTGCAATGCTAGGGGGCCACGGTATCCCTTTCGGATTTTTCCACAACCCCGGCAGGCAATGGTCTCATCGGACCCCTTCACTTGCTGACATCCAACCCTTCGGGGAGACAAGGCGTGATGTTATGTTATGTTATTTAATGGAATTTGCAATAATAAGACAAAATTCTGGTACCCTACCCTTACCTTTTTAACCAGCTGAAACACGGCTTAGAAAAGGTTAGGTCAATGAAGATGACGTTAGCAAATGATAAGTGAGTACACTTTTCAATTTTAAAATCCTTTACTGATTGCTGATCAGCTTTTTTGCACGGAAACGACAAATATGGAACGCCTAGCTTCTGACGTTTCATAAGTGCCCATGTAGGTTAATGAGAAATAAAATATTTTGATTTTGGTTTGACTGGGTTCTCAAGACCAAAGGCGTTACTAGTCATCACAGAGCTCATGAAAGGAATGAAAATTAGTCTGGGTTTTACCTTGATAAGGTAATGTGGACGATATTAGACTAATACCTATTCAGTTTCAACTATCATCTGCAGGCAGTAATTGATTGAGGGAAAAACTAGAAGATAATGATAATTTTCAGCTGTAGGTACTGATACTTCTAATACCTGTTTCATTCCACAGTTCTTGGCTACCTCAATCAATCTGCCTAGCCTTTTCCCATTTATGTTGGGGTCTGCTTCCAGTCTATCCGGATGCAGCTGAATACCATCAGCTCTTGACTAGGTATGTAGTAGACACTTTCACAAAGTTGGTGAATATTTTCACCTTCCTTCTTGATGCTGGTCACATATAGTGCTCATAATAGCACTCTTTTACTTAGTAAGTAGATAATTTCTTAATAATAGTAAAATTGTGTTACATCTTTAAAACTATCAGCTTTACAACCACCACAAACCCGTTTGTATTTTGGTAAACTAAACATTTGAGATAAATGCAAAACCGTTTTATTTACTCTACACAGAATTTCAAGCCCAAACTTGGACAGCGTTAAAAATTTTTTCAATCCATTAACCAAGAAGAGTTTAAAGATAAACAAGTAATTGAATTGCTTTAAGAGTAATTCAGGATTTATATTATAAGCAGTATGTATGGGAGCTCCGTTATTATGGTAATGTAATGATGACAGACCGGGAAACTGCGACGTAATTATATGTTTATTGCACTTTACCCTTGACAAGTACGTACTTAAGTGGATTTGAGTAAATAAGGGTAAGTTAAACATCGTTATAAGTGTTTTGTTTTAGTATAAGGTTTCTATCTCAGATATTGGTTTGAGTTTTAGGCTATGCGGCTAAATACCAATAATATACATATATAGCAAGTATTTTCTTGCTACACTCATAAGCAGCTTGTGCAAAACCACCACATGATCTGACCAAGATTATGTCTGGACTTTAAAAGAGATCTCTGAGTTTGTGTCGGCCTTTCTTCTCAGATTTGTCGGATACAACCTCATCTAGTTTTAAAAATATGATTGACTTGGAAAATGTTTGTACAAACCTAAGTATTTAGAAATAAAATCATTTATTATTTACCACTATTTGTGTGAATTGTTAATCTATTATATCTGAAACACTGCATACGGTGAAAATATTTGTAAAGATTTTGAGAGCTTGAAAAGTACAAAGTTTTTTCATTCTTAATGTGGCACGTTGGTGGTTCCTTAAAGCTGCCACTTAATCTCTGCAATCCTTTGCACCGACTGGAGCGCGGTGTGGCTGCAAACCGTCATCAATCCGACCGATAAAATCCTATAGTGGGGTTTCAACTCCTCTTATAAAAATATTATAGTTAGTTTAGTTTACTGCTCTTACGAGTATATGCATGTCAATTTAATATTTCAACAGTAGCTTATTATAAAAAGGTAAGTAGAGATATTAACACGTGATAAGTTAACTTCGGCAATAACGCATCTCAATTAATAAAAAACTAAAAAATCAAACACCTCTGTGTAATGAAGAGTGTATGTGAATTTTATTGTAACTACGTCTAACAGTCATTGAATAGACATTCATATTGCTTCGCCTTTAGATTCCAGTCTGACATTACTTGTGCTGTTGTTATATATATATATATTTTATGATATTTTAAATTGTTGAGACTACTTAGTGACATCCATATAGAACTGTGGCTTATGCTGTCAAATGCTTTGCTATAATCGATAAAATATAAATATAGAGGTTTGTTAAATTCTTCATATTTTTCGATAACTTGTTCCAATGCATGTATGTGGTCAGTCGTACTAAAGCCAGAGCATATATTTAAATGTAATGAATATATTATAAGGCAAATATCAATCCAACATAATCACGGTACTGATATTACAGTTAATTAATAATACAACCCACGTAATATTACTGCACGAATAACTCAAGTTAATTTAGTTAGTCAAGTTTCACTGACCGGACTTACGGAATTCCTTTACAGGAATGTCCTGAGTTTAGTCAAGTTATATTCAGGACGGCTGTTAGAATATATACTCGGAATTGTGGAACGGTTTGCACTGTTTCGAGATAAACGAAATTAGGTCGGAGCTAATTTGTGAATAGAAAAATATAAGGATTGACTTGGGGCATTCTTAAATAATGCGCCAACATAGCAATGCTACCAGATCAAACAGTGAAAAACTTTTAATATTTTTTTGTGTTTAAAAAAAAACCTGAGTGCCGTTTTAACAAGCAAAACCAGTAACAGCTCTAGCTGATGGTACTTTTTTTGATGTTACAAATCTTTCCGACAGTAATTACGTTATTTCTGACCATGTGATTGTCAGCTCAAGTTATTTTATATTATGAGTCAATTACAGTGGTAATTGACTAAGCATGATCTTTTCAAAGCTGTCACGTCAAGCAACCACCTGGGATATTATGACTGTTGAGAGTGTGTTGTTATTAGAACACAAAATTACGCTGTTATGTCGTGCAGTTAATGATCTTGATAGGTTAACATGATTGGTTGGCGTTGGGTATTGCCAGGCATTACACCACTATATTAAGTTAAGGCTACGTTACCTCATTGCATGTTTACGAGCCGCTAAAATTTTCATCTAACCGGCGTGTCAGTAAATTTAGTTACGATACCACCCTTAAACGGATTAGCTGGAGCAAATACCTTTACAAGGTGTTCCGGCTTGCCGAAGTCAACGCCTGAGTCATACACGGTGGTAAAATATTCAGGCTTGTTTCATTTATGTATAGCTATACTGATAACACTGTGTTGATTAGTTGAAAAGCGAACCTGCGAAATGTGTGCTATGTGATTCGAGGACCTTTGTCAATCAATGTAAGATACCTATTTCAGAGGAAATTTAGATTTTCAGATAGGTAAATACTAATTTCGAATCAGCATGATTTTCAGGTTCAGTGCTTTTCATCTGATAAACAATAAGCTTTGGAGCTCTAGACTTATTCCGTCTCTTTCTTGTTTCCAAAAAAATTAGTGCCATAAACTTCTGCTAGCTGTGGACCTTCAATGGTTGTTGTGATAAATGTCATGACCCTTCATAAGCGACCCCTTATTTTTTTTTATTTTTTTTTTTTGGGTGGGAATTTCAGTTCTTTTTGTTCAACTATGTAGGTATTTTTATTGGATGCGAGAAGCACAGAACTGGTCGAAGTTTCGTGGCAAGGCCTATGTCCAACAGTGAACGTCTTTCGACTGAAGTGCTGATGATGATGTGTATTTTTAAACGACTTCAGGAGGAGGTTCTCAATTCGACTGTATGTTGTTTTTTTTATATTTTGTTACGCGATTACTCCGCCAATTATGAATTGATTTTAATGATTATTTTTTTTGTATAAATGTTATTAACTTGGTGGGGTAGTTTTTGAGTTAGCTTCAATAATACGTATTTTCCCCACTTAGTCTATGTGGATGATTTGATGATAAGTTCCTGTCGCTGTTATTTACATAGCAGGTAGTGGTATTCAAATTTGTGTGGGGTAGGTACCACAACTAAAAAGAGAAAAATATTTTTTTTTACAAAAAAAAAAGTAACTGACTTCGTTATAAACACTACAAAGTGTAAAATAACTTTAATTTCGGAAATCGGTGGCAAATGACGAAAATCCAAAACCAAATATACCGTTATTAAAGTTATTTTTAATTTTTTTTTTTGGAATTCAGTTTTTTTTTTGTAAAAAGTTTTTGTCAGACGTTTAATTATAATGCTACTAATTCAATACAATAGCAAAAGTATTATCTCTTTCTTTTAAAATAATATTTTCCACCATTTTTCGTGATATTTTAGACCACGTTGCGATAAATTGTGTTGAAAAACAAACTGCCTACAGGTTGTTGTTATTATAGCAAAGGTAAATGAAATGGAAGTTATTTGGGTTGACCCAGTTATAAAGTGGAGTGGGAGAAGTGGGTTGTGTTATGTTCATATGAGGATGGCGGTCGGGTAGATTGTGTGGTCTCCGTTATCTAGGTACAAACAATAATTTAGTACAGGGACATAATATGTTTGTGACTGATGAAGCAAAACATAATTCAGTTTTAATATGTTCAGATTACGCAGACGTTTTACGAGTAAATTCCCAGTGGATTTCACTCGACTGAAAACGTGTTTATTAGGGTTCCGTACCTCGAAAGGAATAAACCCTTATAGGATCACTTCGTCTTCCGTCTGTCTGTTTGTCAGTCTGTCAGTCTATCAAGACCCTTTCTTTCAGGAACGCGAGGAGGTATCGAGCTGGAATTTATATCAAATACTCAAGTCTACTGTCCCTTGGAGCTGTGAAAAAATCAACTTCTAAGCCAACGCAATCAAAAGATACAGCCGTTTATGCCGCAAATTTTCGACACTCGCAAGGGAATCAAAACCTACAGGGTACTTCTCGTGAACTCTGAATCTTGAAATTTGGTACGAAGCAACGTCTTATCCTCCTTATCGTGTGGTTAGTGACTAACCTGGTGTCAGAGTTTTAAAGCCGCCCATGGGCCTCTGACTTGGCTTCACATGCCGTCGAGAAATAACTCTCAGACATGCCGGTTTCCTCACGATGTTTTCCTTCACCGTTTTTTGAGCAAGTGATTATTATTCAATACGCACATGAATCCGAAAAGTCAGAGGTGCGTGCCTTGGGTTCGAACTCGAGACCTACGACTTGACAGTCTGACGGTCACACCACTAGGCTATCACTGCTAATTCGCTAAAACGTCTTATAGCACAGATAAAGGGAAAATTGCGAAAACCGTAAATCTTTAGTTACAGCATATAATAAAAATAATTTTAATAATTTTAAACTTACTGGCTTGTACGGAACCCTTGGTGCGCGAGTCCGAGTCGCACTTAACCGGTTTTTTATTTTTAGGATAGGGTATTCTATATTCACTGCTAACCATGCAGGCACACAGATGTCCAATAGGTCTCGCAAAGAAACCTAAATGACTGGTCAACGAAGATATTATTACAATCACAGAGTTTTGTGTTATGTTGTGTGACTTTTAGTCTGTGCTAAATTAAAAAAAAATAGGAATACAAATACACAAAGTTTTATTGACCAAAGAAAAGTTGATGACATACAGTGATCTTACATACACAATTAAGTTTGTACATCACAATGTTTTGGTTTGACCGTTGATCCCCAAACTATGCGGGGTATCTTGAGGGTCGGAGTGCGATTGAGCAGTAATAAATATGTCAGTTTACAGGACTAGTTTAGTAAGTTTGTGTGTGTGTTTGTGTGAGTGTCTAGAGGGTGAAAGTGTGAGAGAAGGATGTTGTTTGCTGGCACTTTATCTTGTCGATAAACAGAAATGATTCTGTTTCTGTATAATAAGTTAGTTCCAGATTCCAGAGCCATTTCTTTAATACACTTTTAAGGCGAGCGGATAGCAAGTCTTTGATGTCCAGTGATTAGCAGACTTCGTTAAATGAGAGTATGCTGGAATGCGTCTGGCTAAAAGGGACTGACCAAAATAAATATATATTCTTTATTTATTTCACTTGAAAATAAAATAACTTTTGCTCGTTACATTACAGAACCAAAATTAACGGTAATCTAACAACCACTCATGGATACAACTGAATTTCTCCGCACCACATGACCGAAACCGTTATGCAAAAGACCAGGCTGCATTATGACGTAGCAACCTAAAGCGACCCATTCATGCATTATCCGCTTAATTAAACTAGTACGTATAGTTTATGAGCTCGGCTCATTTACGTGAGCACTAGTCGACCGTTAAAACCATAATTTAATTATGCCAACACTACTACCCCGCTTTTGGGATTGGTTACGGTTGGGCTATTTCGGTTAACCGGTTTTGCGCAAAAACTGAAATCATGCATGTACGATGTATTCTCGAGGGGTGAATATTGTTTGTCATGGAGATGTTGTAACGCGTTATGGTAAACGGTTTTCGATATTTTTGTGTTAGCATAGATACGAAAAAAAGAGAGAAAATTTTATTATTTGGAAATTTTAACTCTTGATCTGATGCTCTGAAGAAAAGTCGTTTCTATGTGTGGTCCACTCAATTTAGGAATTGGATTTTAAAATCAATCCGAGCTTCTTCCAAATAAGAAACTCAAGTGATTTTAAAATTCAGTAACATTTTGTGATGAAATCGGCATATTCTTACAAAATCTCATACGCTTTCATTTTAATGTCCGAATTTTTGTTAAAATAAAGCAGAGAGTAACGTAACGAAGCAAGCCAGCAACCGAAACCCGAAATCGCTTGGTGGTCAGCATTGCATAATTTACTCTTTTGTGAATTAACGCAATATTGTACCTATGTATAGTCGGTTTTATTTACATTACAACCAATGATATGCTGAGTTAATTTTTAGAATTCCGTACCTTAAAAGGAATAAACGAAACCCTTAATAGAAATGAAATGAAAATGAAATGAAATGTAATGAAATGAAATGAAATTAATTAATTGGCTTTGAATGCAGGTATTTACAATTTGGTGTTAGAATATTATTTACAGGGCCTTGTACATTCTGCCTATTAGGCATGCAAATTTTAAACTTAATTTACTTAATCTAGACTTTAAAATTAATATCCGATAATTTACTTAAGCTAAACTAGGTATAGAAGATATAAATTAAGCTATCGCTACACAAGTTAAATTTTATAGTACTCTATTATTTATTATTAACGGATCATTCAGGAAATCATTGGTGGAATAATAACACTTTTCCACAAGTAAAGCAAAGAGCTTCTTTTTGAAAATTCTTATTGGCTGTGCTTTTATACAGTCAGGTATCTTATTATAAATTTGAGGTGCCATGCCAAAAACACTCTTTTTTAACAGAGCTGTTTTATAGCCGCCTGTGTATAATAAGTTTTGGTACTGAGGTCTCATAGAAGTAGTGCGGTGTCGAATTTCACAATACATTTTACGAACATGGCTAACTCTAAAATATACAAACAAGGAAATGTTAATAATTTATGTGTTTTAAAAGCAGGAACACAGCTATCTGTGACTTTAATATTGAACATGGACCTTATACAGCGCTTTTGCGCCTTAAAGATGCTTTCTCTCAGACTACAATTGCCCCAGAATATAATTCCAAATCTTAATTTCGACATAGGATCACTTCGTCTTCCGTCTGTCTGTTTGTCAGTCTGTCAGTCTATCAACACCCTTTTTCTCAGGAACGCGAGGAGGTATCAAGTTGAAATTAATATCAAATACGTAGATTATCCTCTAATATGAGCTACAAAGGACCAAAAGAGCTCTAAAAAAAATAAGCTTCTAAGTCAACGCAATGAAAAATACTGCCATTTATGTTCTATATTTTAATACTCGCAAAAAAATAAAAACCTCGAGGGTATTTCCCGTTGACCTAGAATCATGAAATTTGGCAGAAAGCAAGGTCAAGGTCTGAACATTGTTAATGTGTAGTTTTATCACATAAATACAATTTACCGTGACGTATATCGATGTATCGAGAACATGTTATTTAACTACAAAGTTAAGTTTGTTTTTGGTATAAATTAATCCCAACAACCTTCTTTGTGCATTTTGTTTATTATAAACCATTATAACCTAAACAAAATGTAGGCATATTATAACCTAAACAAAATGTAGGCATTCTTTATCTCTGCTTTAACGTAATTAATTATGAGTAGGTATACAGGGTGGCAGGGCCATCGACGCGCAACTTCAGTACATAATTTTGGACTGCATTGAAATTATATATTATAAGTTTAAAATAAAAATAAAGGCTATCCAATACATTTTGACCACGTAGGTATTGCACTTATGTAGGAAACAGCAGATTTTTTTATCGAAACACTATGTGTTTTTTTAATTATCGAAGAACATCGCTGTGCAGCTTTAGATCTCAACATTGTTCAGGGTTTTAATATCCCCACGAATATTAGATGATAACGGTCTGAGCATATCCCACGTCCCAAAACTGAGGTGCCATCTGGCGTCACTACTCCCACGTTTGACGTTGCACGCCCGTCATCACATTCAATATTTTCGATCAAAAATTCGATTATCACGCATACCTTCCCAGTTTTATCATCCAGTCTTCGTATGACGGTGACTTTATGGAATAACTTTACGTCCAATTTTATTTTTATAGATGGATTTTTAGCTTGAGAATTATGGCTGCCGAAGTGTTTTACGATTGTGTCGTCAGTGTTTTTATTTGCGTTTAATTTCGTTAAGTGCGTTTGGTTTTTCTGGAATATTTTTGTATGGTTGCGGAAAACTTTTATTGGTGTAATAATCTGTAAATTTATTTTTAATACTGCGTCATCTTTTTTATGAACACAATATGTATACGCATTGAAAAGAACGCCAGGAAACTGTAATTTTTATGTTCCTTCAGAGGCAGAGAGTTCAAAAATATAAAGTACTGTTTACAAAACTGGAAGCCTCTGGATATCTGGCTCGCTATAATAATAGCACTTTATGGTATGGGAGGGAAACCCACGTTCAACTGTGGCCGTTTTCCGGCTGATACACTGATGATGATGACGTCATAATATTGTACAATATATCGTGGAGGATGTTCACGAGTTTTTGTCTTTAGAGACCTGAAGCTCTGTTTGTAATGCCTCTGGGCTGCCATCTTTAGAAATTAAAGTGGTACTTTGCTAAATTGGCGAATCAGAGTAATAGCGAAAAAAGTGATTCATTTTGACCGTCCCGACACTTTTGTTACTTAACTAAAGTGTCCTGTGTAGAAGCGAAAGGAACTGGGTGTCCTGTGACCCGCCTCCTTTTTTTTTTAAACAAATTTGTACCTACTAAAAAAGTACAATGTTATACGCACCTTATATCACCTTTTTGAAGAGCAACTTCTTCGAATACAATTTTCACGCGTTCCTTTGGTCTGGAAAAAGAAAGTAAAATTGTTTTTAGTAATGCTTGTGCGTCTTGAATAGTTTTTATTTAGATACTATAGAAGTGCCCTAACAAGAATGCAATTACGCTTTGGAGATTTGAATCGGAACCCGGATTTCCCAGAAAAGCAAATTGGGGTGATATAACGATCCACGTAAATTATCATATACTTTATTTTATTTTATAATTATAGTATTCTATAGACTACTACTATACTGTAAGTATAATTAAATTGGTACTTTAACCAAAAACCTACCCCGAGATGGACACTCCGAGTTTAGGAATGCTAATCTTTTTTAAAACTTCAAATCATTATTTTTATCATAAATGGCTAATACGATCAAGAAGTCTCGAGTTTGACTTATTGTGCGTTCATTATAACTTGCCCCGTGACGCGATAGGTAGCACTGTTCGGTCAATCGCCATTTTAAACTCTATTCGAATTAAAACTAAGCTTGACAAGCAATGGTGCCAACAATGCGGCATAGGACAAGTTATAGTGAACGGTCTATACACAGCTCTGACAAAGTCTTATTAGGTTTTTCTGTCAGGGAATTAAACTGGCACTTGAAACATTAACATCAACAACTACTGGTAAAGCTTGTTAATTTTTACCAAACTAATGTTTTTCACATTTCTATCAAGTCTTACCTCGCATGAAAATGGTAGGAACATCGCACATTGTTGGGGTAGATGGACGGGTACCGGGGACTGTACAACCGGCCGTGGGTCGGCCGGCTGCCGGACCGGCTGAACTGGAAGTCGCATTCCGTGCCGGGAACGTGGACGCCGTCCGTGTCGAATATACCTGCAGACAAACAAACAAAACGGAGTGAGGACTTTGTATGTGAACGAAATTTTGATTTAAATCGCCCTTGAGGAACAATATTGAGTATTATGGTTTTGTGTCGACCAATTTTTGAAGTGAAAACTTCTTTAGCGGCGTTGTGCACTTTTTTGTGATGGGAAAAAAATGTTAAACTCGCGTCAGGACACGTGACCTGATCGAAAATTCGTAAGACGGAGGGAGAGTAGACCGGTGCAAAATGATTCCCTAACCATTCCAAAATATCAAAAATGCACAACATTAATATTCAAGTTTTCACTTCTGCCAGCAGTGCCCGGAGTGCAACCCGTTTTTTTTTTTTTAAGTTTTTTATAATATTTTTATATAACTGATCTTTTTATTATTTCGTATGCGCACAGCCAGACATATATAGGTTCAATGTAGGTAATAGTTATTATAACGCACGACCAGTTCTGCATCATCTTGCGTTTATCTAGTAACATCGCTCTTAGAATCGGAAAAAAACTCTATAGGTACGCCATACAAAGGATTCTGAAAGTAAGTACGTTTGATATCAGCTTAAAAGTGTGTGCGAAAATCGCGTCGCAAGGCCCCCAAGCCGAATTTAAGGGTAAATTTGACCCAAAACGTCATCAACATACAAATAGATTCACCAAGGATTTCTAAAAGCTTATTCAATCTAACCGGTTGTCAACCGCTTGAGAAGAAATTTGACTGGCTGATGTATGTCAACGATTCAATAGTAGATTTCACTGATCAGTGACTTTAACGACCCTCGTTTTATTCATTCCAAGACTGAGATTACAGTTACATAGATAAATAAAAATAGGATAATGAAATCTGACTACAAATTAGACTAGTTATTAATGCAACAATGTTTGTTTCCCATCCACGTTCTGAACTTCTGTAATCTTTATTCATTTCATTGTAACATTTAACCGTCCTGACCCGCTATAAAACCTCCTCTAGTAATATTAAATTATGGCCATCTAGTAGAGTCCAACCGAAAACGGGTGTCTTATTTTCGGCCGACAACGAAAATTAAATTCGGCCTGGTTTGCATTTACGACTGAAAGCCGGAAACGAAAACAATATTTTTTTTGTTTGTCGACTGGTTTTTCTTCGGTAAAAGTAAAAGAGTCTATCATTTAATCATTTCGTTTAAACTTAAATCACGCGAAACTTTATTCTTTTCATAAAGACATAATCAAAAATCCGTAGATTCGGCTGAAGTTAAGGGTGCTTCGTAGTCCGTCTCACTTACGGACATACCGTAAGTGAGACGGAGCACGAAGCGCCCATAACTTTGGCAGAAACTACGGTTTCGTTCAGGGAGTAGACCCCGTGTTTAGAGAATAAAAAAAACACAGTTATTGCGCTTTTAGTTGTTGTAACTATGGATTTTCTCTCTCTCTGAATAACTGTTTTTTTTTTAACTTTACTTTACGGTACTTTTTTTTTTCGGCTTAAAAGGAATATTGCTGAAATGGATATTGCAGGCTAAACTGGGCGCAAACCGAAACTTAAACGAACGAACGAGAAATTCTCGTTTTCCAGCCGTTTCCTCAGTTAATATACTCGGAGGCACGTCTAACTGCTAACATAACAATTGGCTTGAGCTTTAATAATCGTATATATACGAAAATATGTGAAAAAAATGTCAAGGAGGCCTCCTTAAGTCTAAAATGATGATACGGAGGAATTTCCAGGATTGTGTTAAATTAAAGTAGTATGTTTATATGTAAAAATGTAAAATGGCTGCTTAAAACCTATTCCCCGATCTCATGGTAATGTTTCAGAAAAAAACTGGTACAAGAGATCATCTTGACACAAAGTAGATACAGCTAGGACCGTAAAAAACTAATATCAAAATGGCGCTTGGAAGCAAAGCCCCGAGAGTAGCTGTCAAAATGGGAACCTCTCTTGAGAAATCCTGGAATTTTATGTTTTTTTGACAGAAACCCAGAAAACATGAACAGGCTGAGGAAGTTTCTAAAAGAAAGTAGTTTGTTAAAAACATAGACCTATAAACCACGGGTTTTTTAACTGTGGTCAAAGTTACGTAAATTCTTGTCTAGTAAATTAATTAGCAAAATCTTTCCTGACGCTTTTCACTTCGAGTCAAACAAAAAATTCAGTAAATATTTCAATTAACTACTTTGAACTTTTCCTGAAAGCTAATACTGAAAGAATTAATTCTAAACCGAAGGTTAAAGGTTTTCAAAAAAGGTACATTTAACAAAATACTTTTTACTTGAAAGTTCTTTTCACTATAGGGTGTGTACACACACGCGTGGATTAGGTATGTCACGCAGTAGCTTATTCACTCAGCTATCACGCCTTATCGAATATTGAGTTCAAAATGTGTAAACTTACCTTATATATTACGTCTCCGAACAAAGAGATGAATTACAGTTTATGATCGCGGTAACGTTTAATTTGTCTTGTCGTGTGTACCTATTTTATTTTATTTATAAGATAAGATTTATTTATTTTCTCAACGCAATATATACCTTACATCACACATGATCTAGAACAACACATATTAGTTTTAATTAAGTAAGGTTGGTTTTTTATGATACTTCGGTTTTTTTTCGGGACATTTGAGCTTAAGATGTCACGTCATTGATCAAAATAATCATTATATGACATATGTTTATTCTATATCTTACGTCTACAGTACGTACCCATCTTATGTACCTTGTGGGTTTTTCATGCAAAGGCTAAAATGGTACATAAACAGATGGTTCAATTTTATTACTGCTGAATCTAAAAACTTATCAATTACTGATAATAGCATAAGCAAATCTAACCCACACTTATCGCTACCCGTCCCAAATATTCACACCATTTCACATAGGTAAGCAAAATATGTCCAAAATTAATCAACTTCCATAAACACGAAACAGTAACCCAACAAAACTTTACCTTTCCTGCAGCGTTCCCAAAACGGCATTATTTGTCACACTCTGAGCGAAATTCATGAAAATTTTAATAACAACTGGCAGTAGCCCTATTCTGGGTGTACGTCACTGTGTTTGTATATAACACTCTCTTGGGGTTAATGCCACGTCTGTTTATGTTCGCCCCGAAGGAGCCATTGATACGTCAACATGCACGATTGTTTTAATAGAAAGTGAAGAATTGAGACTTTGTGGAAGGTCCATGGTAAATATATTCATGAACGTCTGTGTTAGAAAAGTCATTGTGGTTTTGGAGCGTACTCTTGTTCTTTTTTAATGCAAATAAAACGAGTATCTTATCTATCTGGGTTGGTACCATCTGACGGCCGACTCTAGCACCACGCGCGCTCATTGCATAGTCAAATCAAAAAGCGCGCGCTTCCCCGCCTTTCTGTTACAAACTTCCGTCGCTTTTCATGTAATCACTCCCACAGATTGTAGGAAGCAAGAGGAAATATGTTACACATCAAAAATAAAATTCTCTTTCTTTTAAATGGCACACAAAGTAGTTGAGAGAGTTTTAGGGGCATGAGGAACAGGGTGTAAAGTTCACTCATCCACCATAGAAAAGGGAGGATCCTCCAACCAGACGGGTGTTGTGTCTGGCGGGCCGACTGCCCGACTGTTGATTTCGGATAGTCTTATCCATGTCGTTCGCGCGGTAAACTCTAATTGCGCGATGCAGGATTTGTGTGACGTCATGTCTTTGATGCGTATTTAGTATGTGGCGGTGTAACCGCTACAGAGTCACACGACTATGTATGTAGATAGATCTACAAGTTTCTATTTCACGTTAAAAGTAGGTACTTGATTGAAAACACATTTTATTTAACAACATTCCTTACTTAAATCGTTATGAGCAAATGAAATGGAAACATGTCAAGTAGGGTATTTATTGTTTGATAGTAACAGTGTTGACAGTTCAGTTCAATACAATTCAAAGTAGCTGCCAGAATACAATAAGTACCTTCATCACACTAGATCCAATATATTAAAAGAGTAGTGGGAGGTGGGAGGATACTAAATACTGATAAAATAAATTGTATTAAATCTTTTCAAATCGCATTGTATGTTGTATATTAAACGTTTATGAATTCAGTAGAAAAAGTGATTTTACACAGTGTGTGGGTCGTGTGATGACATTTCTGGCCCAGGAGCCAGGA
This sequence comes from Xanthia togata, assembly GCA_963853775.1. NCBI lineage: Eukaryota > Metazoa > Arthropoda > Insecta > Lepidoptera > Noctuidae > Xanthia > Xanthia togata. The sequence goes on along the minus strand of OY970801.1, from coordinate 16,965,320 downwards.
GCCAAAAGCTTATATACTATTGTATAGAATCATTTTTTTTTTTTTTTCTAACTGAACAGACAGCTGTGCTGCTGGGGTGTTTGTTGCGCCACTTCTTCTTCCCAGCAAAAGCACTAGGAAGTGGTGAAGGGTGGGCGTTTTTGAGGGACTGTCGAATTTTGAATTTTGAACGGATGGCAGGTGGGGTGAGTGGTACTTTACAAACTTGTTATTATTTATTTTGATTACAGTCTACAGTGTCCCTCAGTAAACGTAGGAAGTACCTAAATCCTATACTATTAAACGAGCAATATTTGCATAAATATATATTTATCACGTTCTCGAAAACGGCTCTAAAGATTTCGATGGAGGTTGCAATACGGGGGTTTACGTGGGTAAAAATCGATCTAGCTAGGTCTAGGAAAATTCGTTTTGTCCATATTTTTACCCGAGCAGAGTTCGGTCGCCCAAAGTTTAGACCAAGATTGCTATCTTAGAATAAGCATGGTGGCATGAAATTAGTATGTACTATACCTGGAATTAGTATGATTAGCTATCTTTTATTATTCGAAAATTCTCTATTTTCACCCGAGCAGAGCTCGGTCGACCAGATACTCAATATTAAGAAGGTTATGAATCGTGTGAACAAAGAAAAGAATAAGTCATTATCCGCAATTTTCCAAATTACACTCACGGGATACAGAACAATAAATTCATTTTGCAACAGTAGACTCCAGCCCTTCGTAACATCACAAAAAAGAGAAAAGAAATAAAAGTCAAACATTTCCACATAAAACATTATCGTCGACCCAAACGAACCCCATCAGCCCAATGTCTAGATATCGCTGGATTTGTAACTTTAGGCGCGAAATAACTCACTTTGACAAATGACTGATGTAGACGAATTGAGTTTTGGTTGCCAGTCGAAAAAAATATTCACGCGTTCATCTTTAGAAATAATTTCAAGTTAGGGTTTTGCGGTACTATTTACTGGAAATAATTAATTAGGTGGTACTTTTATTTCTTTTTAGAAAATGTGGGTTTATTTGTGTTTATTTTTATGTAACACTGAAAGGCGGCTTAACACAATTATCAGGCTTTCAACTAGAGTGAACTGTTGTGATCGGTTGATCGTGTTAACAACAGTAAATGAAATCAATTAACAAGAGATTTGACTGATTTTCAGGGATTTTCAGGAACCGGAAATTAACGGTTTCCTAGAAGAGCGGTTCCGAAAATGTGAAAATCTGTCAAAATACGCCCTGTATTATACAACCGTTATTGCGGGACCGTTCACTGCTTTGTTACGAAACCAAAGCTTTATTTACACATAATAATATTGTTTTGATTCATATTTATTTTAATCCAAAAGATAAAGGTAAGAACAGTTAAATAATATAAAAGTAACTTCCATAACCAATACCGCTGACTCGAATACAATTTATGAACGTAACAATCGCTTTGCAAATACCCCAAAATCTTCCACCAATGCACTATAAACCACAAAAGTTATGTATTTTACGTCACTTCCTGTATGTTGAATCAAGAGATCGTGCGCCCTCTATCGGAAGAGGCTCACAACTCACAAGTGCACTTGGCGCATCGCTTTGTGAGATTTCTACGAGACGAATAAATAAAACCTTTGATGCATCGACTCGGTACATGGTTGGAGCATTGTCATTTGTTGAAGATGTGTAACGTAAGTATTTGCCACGAATGTGTGAACAAAGAGCATAGGTGAATGATAATACTTTTGACTCCTTTAATACTATTTAGTAATATGACCCATTTGGGTGAGTTATAAACATGTTTCTCGCAGATCAGCCTTCGCAAAACTCGACACTGTACCGTTCTTAAAAAAAAAAAATTCAAATGGTTTGTGCTACCAATACCTTTAGTATTTACCAGCATTTTTCTGGTTCCTACCTTCTTACTGGTACCTATAGTTTCTAATTGCCTCAATGATTTTAAGAAAGAATAGAAAGATTTGACCCAGGTTAAGGCAAACAATATTCACACTACACAAACTATACACACACACACCACACTACACGCTCTACTCACAATTAAACTAGTTTGGTAGTTATTCAGATATTCGTGTTTTGGATAGGTACCGGTCTACCTTTCACATAACATAACATAACATCACTCCTTGTTTCCCCGAAGGGTTGGGCAGAGGTGTACCTATAGTACACCCACATTTCGCCAGTTATGTTTTTAAGTCCCATGCAATAGGGGGCGAGCCTATTACCATCAATCGGGTACAATTCCAGACTCCGGGCTACTACTGAGAAATTCCTGTTGGAAAAACCCAATAATACTTTGCCTGACCTGGGAATCTAACCCAGGACCTCATGCTCAGCAGTAGCGCTTGCGACCACTAGACGAACGAGGCAGTTTCACAGATACCTATAATCATTTTCACTGTCTCATGTCGTCAAAAGCGGCTGAGGGATTTAGGGGGGGGGTAGGGGGTGTAGCAATCCAAATACATGTAAACAAGCTTTTTAGTGCTGCACCAACCTTCTCAAACGGTGATTACTTCGTCATAGAAGACATTCACGTTAAAATTAATCCAAGGATTTTTACACACTTCAAGATATTCAGTAAATAATTTTTTATTTGTATTTTGAAAGTGAGTTTGTTTTTTTGTTAAGCTTTCACGCTAAAACGGCGAAATGGATTTGGATGTAATTTGGCACATGGGTAGACCATGACTTGGGTTAGAACAAAGGATACTTTTTTGAAATCGTGGCGCGCAGCTAGTTAAAAATACTTTTATTTTATTAGGAGGTACTTCGGACGTTTCGATTACAGGTCCAACCTTTAACAGCTTTTTATCAGCTCTCATTATCTTTTTGACATTTCAATGAATCATAATCATCATTTTCATTTTTATGAATTTGTATGATGAGCATAAGTACGATCGGAAGGTTATAATTGATATGCTATGTTTTTTTTTTTTTTTACTACAAAATTAATAATGCCTAAGTAATACCAATAATAAACCCGCAGGGCAGCATGTGGCGAGCTGTTGGGCAGTAGCTACCCCACGGACCCTATCTCCCGGGAGAAATCTTGTTCCTCATCTCTGGCTTGCCTTTATTGACCGGCTGGAGTAAACGCTGACGAGGAATAGAGCTCCCACCTCTTTCTTGCCTTTATTGGCCGGATTGAGTGGAGATTCGCAAGAGTAAATGTGCTCGGAGGAAGGAAGTATTCCAGTAAGATGCTGGTAGGGATCTTGACCGTACTTCCGGGATTGTCCTGATAGCCGTGGAATACCGCTCCATTCCTTATAAGCACCTCAGGACATGTTGCCCCCTTGTCGCTTCGACACTTTGTGCTAGCGACCGTTTTCGGGGCACATTATTGAGTGTGCAAGTCACCCCCTGCCATTTTACCTGTGTATTTTATATAAGATATTGGTCAGGCAGGGGCCATAGTCTTTCCATAGTTCTAGATAACCAGTTCACTTAGCCACCCAAACCCATAATCCAATATCATTGTTTCCATATCTTGCAATAGTCCTGCACTAACCGGGGGTTGTCCTTGGGTGCACTAGATTAGTGCGTACAGGGATAATCGTCGGGTAGTGCCTCGTTTCATTAGACACGTCTAACGGGCCTATGCTAGTTGGCTTCGGCCCCTCATACGCATTCCAAAGGTCCGGGACCCTAGGGTCCCGAGAAATGTCAAAGACATAATAGTAATAATAATAATAAATAATAACCTAACCCTTTGGAAAGAACAGGCGTGTTGTTGTGTCATGTGTGTTTGTAGAAAATTTATAATTTCCTATTTTGCATACCTACGGACTGTGTGAATAAAGAAAGTGAGTAGGTACTCGTATGGTACATATTTTTATTTCAGACAGGATCAACAATATCAACTTTTAGTTTGTGACGAAACTTAATACGAGTAAAACACGATTTTTTCATAATTCTGTCCCTATTGGTTTTCGCTGGGCGACCGCTTTTATGATAAAATATTTATCGTAACAGTATAAAATCAGGACGCAAATAAATAGTTTTTGCTACCCAAGAGACAGAGAGTTTCTAGAAATTTCTCTCGCTTCAAATAAAAATAGTTTTTCAATAACGCCGCGAGTTTTGAGTTGAGTCGGGAGAGTTTTTCATTACTTTTTCAATATAGCAAGCAAAACGTTGACAGCGTCACTATCTGTGAACTAAACGAAAATACTGTACAAAATTAAATGTTATGCAAAAGTTTGACAACCGTAGCAGATAAATAATTTTGGGAGGTAACATCGTTTGGTTCAAACAAAATGGAATTGGCAAATGGTGTTCAAACTTTAAAGGTATTAAGCAGTTTGCTTCGTCATTTGCACGTTTAGGCGAGTTTGTACTTAGACAGTGCAAAGGAGAGACTTATAAAATTAAGAACAATCACGTTTCAAGAATCACCAGATAAAGCGTAACGTGAACTAAAACTGGAGGTAACAAATCAAGATTTCAAACCAAATCATATTCAACCTCAAACATGAAATTGTGATACCCAAATTTAGATTAACTAAAATAAGCAAGTCATTTCTTTTAAACAGTATCCACTTTTATAATAAGTTGCCTAAGTCGGTTACAGAACTTAGCGAGTTCAAAACCCACATTAAACGCGTTCTTATCAAGAAAGTATTTTATAAAATTAAAGACTACCTTGAAGACAAGGAAGTTTGGCAATAATTCCTTCTGCACTTCTGGCTTCCCTGGTACCTCATTAACGGCAAATTATGTAAGAGTACATTAATTGCTCCAAAATCACCATGTTTTTTTTTTAATATTCTTCCTTGACATAATCATGCTATCATTTGACATAATATACCTTCAATTTGATTTCAACTCTTTATTAGTGGCTTTTGTGGACATGATAATTATTCAAATTTGTTACAGCTGTAATAGCAATCACGTAATTTCGTTTAAAATACGTTTTAATTTTTATTAATTTATTTATCTTTACATAGATTATTTTCTATTTTGTGAATGTGACGCTGTAGGCTTAGTGGACTGTAGATTGGTTGACCATCATTATTTTGTACCTAGTACTTGTTGAAAGACCTACACTGTCCTCCTATACCTAATAACACTGTTATTTGAAAATATTGTAAAAGCCAATTATTTTTAAAAGAGTAACCGTGAAGTTTCTTGCCGGCTCTTCTCCATAGGAAACGACCAATTGGAACCGTGCACCTAGCTTCTGACGTTCCATAAGTGCCCATGTAGGTTTATGTGAAATACTATGTACAGGTGTGAGTACTATGTACTAAAGAACTACCATTTACCTAAGTAGTATTTCATTGACTTGAATGTGCCCTAGAGGCTGTGAGTATGTCATGCTCAGTGTAGTTCTTGCCCGTTCTTGCAGGTTCTTGCCCGTTCTTCTCCATAGGTACCTACTATGCTTTGGAATGGGCAACTAGCTTCATATTTTTTGACTGACCTTCCTTGACAATTCAAAAGTGCCTGTAAATGGTTTAATTGAAATAAATGCTTCGAGTTTGAGTTGAGTTTGAATAAAATATTTTGAATTTGAAACTCACTAATATTAAAAACAGGAAAGGACCCAATATCGATGCTTGTGGAAAACTTATTTCAACATTTAAACCGAGAGGATTGACAACATTTTAAACATGCGGTTGTCTATCATTTAAATAAGATTTTACATAACTGCGTGCACTTTTACCTAGTCCGTAATGTTCAAGTTTTAAGAATAAGATTTTGTGATTTACGAAGTCAAAACAAAAGGTTTCTATGGCATCTTGGGCATCCCCCCGAGCTGTAAATATGTGTTTTAATAAGGTGACACCGGATTCAGTCGTATAACGTCATTTGGTGAAACCATATTGCAATCGTGTAAGATTTTGTTGGTGTTAAAATTATTGAGCATTTGATTGAGCATTACCTTTTCGAACACCTTGTTGAATACCGGTAACACAGATATTGGCCTATGGTGTTTTTACAGATTCCCCAGACTTAAACAGTGGTATAACTTTACTGTATTTCATTAAATCCAGGAAGACTTCTTGATCCAAACACAAATATTATAGCTAAGTATGTAGCTAAAAACTTTGAAAGATATTCCCCATAGATTTGATTTTGATTTGCCAAAAAGTTTTTATAACTATCATACCGGTGGAATTTCAATTTAAACATTTATACCCTTTATATGTTTAAATTGAAATTCCACCGGTCAGCCTGGAACGATCGCTCTTAATAAATCAATTGAGATATCGGGTGAGTTTCGTCGTTTTAGGTGGAATATTATTAAATAAATTAACACATTCTTGATCTACTTCTAAGTGAAGCAACATGTGATGTCTCCAATGTGTAATCAGTGTGCCGTATTTTATTCTGCTAGTTTCGTTATTTATAACTTTCCAAACTGTTTTAATTGCTAACTGCTGATTTGATCTTGTTGCTAATGTACAGGGTTTTAGCTATCTTGAAGGTATAAAAAAAAATAGAATAGAACAACATACTTGTTGAAAGTTTCAGTGTTAATATAAGGCTTAATGCCATACAGCTGGAACAGTCTTTCCCTACTTATCCTAATACCTCTAGTTGTCCAGTTACTAAATATAAAATCAGGGTTAGTAATTATTGTTTTCTTTTCAAAAGTATTATTGAATTCAATGTGCACTAATCAAAAGAAATCCTCACACAATTGATTTGCATCGTCCATATTATGGCCCACTAAACACAGTATTGTGGGCTTTTTAGGGTACTTACTACTAGTTAATTAAAACTATTTTCCGAACATTCGGGACTTCCTTTTGATCTCTCGCCCGCTGAACTTCCCACGGAACCGCGATGCTTTATGGAGCGAATTACAGTAAGTCACGATCGAAACTTTCTTTGGATATCGCCCGCTATTGGGGCAGGCTCACTGCGTTAATCTCCCGAGTATAGATGAAGATTCTGTTCGCTGCTTCATAAAACTTTAATTGTATAAATTCGGAATAGGAAGTCTGTGATGTTATTTAATTAAAATTACATGAGAACAAGTATTAAGAGCTGATATGATGTTTAAACGCTTGCTATCAAGCACTAGTTATAATTGGAGTACTGCTATGTAAATCAAAATTGCCTCATAAAAAAAAAATGAACTTTGTGCCTACTTTTATAAATAGCGTAGAAGGAACTCATAAAAAGTGCATTACCCTTTTCTGTTTACCTAAACTAAAAAAACACTGCAAGTTGAGATGTCACCAGTTTTACTATCGTGAACAAAAAACATTAAACTGGACATTTGGCAGAGATAAAAGCGATCGTTCTATCCTATGATTATTTATAATATGTCTAGATAGAGTGTCGCACAGCTAAAGAATTAAAACAAAAAAGCCATCTTTGTTATGCTGGTGTGCGTGTTAGCTACGTCTTACACTCGCGCCAAGTCATTGTGTCTTTCTAGTGTGCGTGTTTTTCGACGACTTCACAGCTTTGACTGTATATCTAGACAAATACATATTAATATCTTTGGTTCTATTTTACACAAACACTTGACTTGACTCTTACCTTCCTTGTCTAATGATGTTTACACGTGATGAAATGTAACAGTCTACATTAAATTTGCTTAATTGTCATTTCGGACTGACAAGATGAAATATTTATTGCCTCTGTTTTTTATTATTCACATTTAAGTTATGTGCGGGAGGGTAGCGCAGGGTGAGACCGATTCCCGGCCACCGTAGGCGCGAGCTTGCGGACGGTGAGCAATGGGTAGCTCGCCGTCCGGCAAGGACCAAGCCCGGGTCGACGGCGCGTTGTGTTCCACGCGCGCCTCAAAGAGTGTCAGCGAGTGAAGGGGTCCGATGAGACCATTGCCTGCCGAGGTTGCGGGAAAGTCCGAAAGGGATACCGTGGCCCCCTGGCATTGCACAGGCAAGAGAAGGAACACGGGTGGGTTTTAGTCAGTAAGAATCTGACACGCCCTCCCTCTCCACCCAGGGCGGGAGAAGTCATTTGATGATTTCCAACCCAAAAAAAAAAAAAAAAAGGGTGAGACCGAGACTATTGTTGTACCGGAGAGAACTGACGTGAAAGAACAGGCTCCTTTCAATTTTGAGTGCAACTCTACAAGCTGGTGATGAGTTTCCTTCGGTTGGGGTGTGTTGACAGATTGACAAACTCTGACGTGGGAGGCGCGATAGGGACAATGAAGATTTAATATAACTATGTATAACCAGCTGCTTTCCACCTCTACCCGTTTTTTGGTCTTTCGGGAGGTTTGGCAGCCCCAACGAATCCGTTCTTCGATGCGCCAGTACTTCCAGAGAATTACGAGTTAAGAGATATTCATGCCGCGTCCGAAAGTAATTCCAGTAATATGAGTGTGATAAATAAATTGTCTTTAATTATTTATTCAAGCTTTATTTATGCACAGGTAAAAAGTCCCCATACAAAGGCGAACCTAATGCATTTTCTACTAGTCAACATTTATCTTGCCGATTTGTTTTATTATACCTATTCAGTAAGATAATTAGGTAAGTAACACATTTGTTATGATCCACATTTACACATTTGATGGGCAATGAAATATAAGTTACTCATTTACACGATAACCTTAAACAAACATTTACAGAATTAAAGCGACCTTTATTGAATACAATAGGTGAGCTATTTAAAACTAAGTTATCACACAAATCTTCCTGTACAACCACTTTGGGAATGGGATTACGCTGCCCCAAATCTCTATATTTTAGTAAGTTTCCAAACACAAATTCAGGTTGGAGTGAATTTCGTCGGGTTTATTATTAATCGCCTACACATACTGCTATATTAATCACTGAAACGACATTTTGAAGAAAACGTGAGAGCCGAAATAATTAAGGCTTTTGAGATTGTTAAATAGTTTCGTGCTTTGAATATGTAAGTCGATTTGCATTGACTTACTAAAACGGAAATATGTTCTAGTGGGAACTGAAATTCAAGAATTTAAGTGTGTAAGTAAAAAAATAGCTCTTAGCTGTCTACAATTTCATAGAACTCACAGATTTTTATAAGAGGCAGTAATACGACAGATTAAATTCATTCCCAATTAAAATGGTAGGCAGAATAATATAATTATGATCTTGCTCAATACATAGGGCACCGAATCTGTATGAAACATCAAGGGAAAGTTTTCAGTTTAATGAATATATCAGAGACATTAACGTAAAAAATTTACGAACTTTCATAAGCCCGGTTCACATTATTCCAGTAGCATTCCAGTCCAGCGATTGAAACCAGCGCTGGAATGCCACTGGAATAATGTGAACCGGCACTGGAATGTACTGGAATGTTCTCATTCCAGTGAACAACCAATCCAGTGACTGGATTGACACTATTTAATTTTTCATTCCAGCACGCTTATTCCAGCGTCACTGGAATGAGCATTGATCTAATAAATAAAGTTAAACCTAATTTTATTAACTTTAAATTTCTGACTTTTAAATGAACAGAGTTCGTTAAATAAACTTCTCGCTTCTTCGATATTTATCAATTATCAAGATTTACATATGTAAATCTAAAAAAAGGTAAAACAGTTAACATTACTGAATAATAATAATAATACAGTAGATATTAAGGTCTTGACAATTCAGTTCCCTTTTTATTCTTTTATTCATTCAGAAAAAGTTCAGGTCTCAGATGAGCTAAATTTAAAATTTAACGAGTACCCAAAAAAAGGGTTTTAAGAAAAGTTTCCTAAAGATAATTTATTTGATAATTAACTTGGGTAGACTTTTTAAAGTAAATATTGAGACAACGCCAATTTTCTTCAGTGTTGTCTTTGCCCTTTCACTTTGGCTATCACCATTTTTTTCCAACAAAATCTCAGTCTGTTAAACTTTTAATTGTGGTCGAGATTATGCTTTTAAAACGTGTAATCTGTTATTCAATCAACTGACACTCAATGGTTATAAACAATTGAATACATAAACAAAAGGACATAAAACATAGGACAATTCAGAATCTAGACAAAATCGAACTGGCTGCCAATTTAATTGTATAATATTATTTTTTATAACATTTATTTTATATGTTGTGATTACTTGAACTCACACACTGACTTATTATTAGTATTACTTGTTATAATGTTAGGAATATCGTATAATTTTACAATTTTTGTAAGTATGTGAGCACCATGCATCTATCACATAATTAATTTATGTCATTCCTTCATTTTTCATTCTTTTTACCTATAGTGATTTAGTAATCTTATTCTAGGTGCATTGTCTTCACATATAATTATATAATTAGTGTATACATGATATAATGTTTTTTTAAAAAGAGTAACGGTGGAGTTTCTTGCCCATTCTTCTCCATACGAAAACTACCTTTTGGAATGGGCGACTAGAATCAGTTATTATTATTTTTTGTAATTTTGACGTTCAAAAGTGCCTTTTTTTGTGCCTAATTGAAATAAATTATTTGACTTTGACTTTGAAATAATTGTGTTCCGTAAAGGATGAACCAGTGGACTAAGATAGTTTTTTTTTTCTACTCAAGGCCTGATTCTGTATTGAATATTAAAAAAAATCACAGGCAACAGTTTGTTAACGATAAGATTAAACTGCACTGTAAAGCCATCATGACTACAACGACGAAGTAGTGTGACGTAATGTAACACAAACACGGCCACGTCAAGACACTTCAACATGTTTGCATCGATTCTCTTGAGGATCACAACACGATGGCTTTCGATCCCAAGAGAGGCACGCAATGTGCTGGGGTTTATTTTCAACTGTGTTTTCCAGAAAATTACCACATTTATACAATATGTTAAAAATACCCTATCCGATCCGTGAGGGTGTTGTTAGGTATCGTACTGAGTCTATTTATGTGGTAATATTCAGGAAAATCGAAAACAAATAGTTTTTTTACATGGCGGCCGTTGTTTAGCGGGTATCTACAAGTCATAGTTTCTGACCCCTGTTGAAAATTTGCTCATTTTTAATGTGTTTGGTGTAATTTAGTGTGATTTTGAAACTTTATTATTTTCAGTAATAATTATATTTTTTATTACTTTTAGTTAATGTTATTGCAGTACCTACTTGTATGAGCCCCTTTCGGATCGGACGGGATTTTTGTATAGACTCTCAGTATGATTCTTAACAACAGCGTTACAATCCTAAACAAATCTGGAGTGCACTACTCAGTGACAGAAATAAGGGGAATAAATTATAATAGTTTAGTGGCATCGCACTTTACACCTTCCTCACAAGGTGTAAAGTTCACTCATCCACCATAGAAAAGGGAGGATCCCCGACGGGTGCCGTGTCCAGCGGGCAACTGCTCACTAATGGTTTTTTTTTCTTTTTTTTTCCGACTAGGGCATCTCGCAGTTGAGGTCAACTGGTAGGGAGGGTCGTAGCTGCTTAGCCGGACTTTCCTGTGGCTGCCTTAAGCTGCTAAACTCAAAGCCTCCAGCCCGGGGGCAAAAACTATTCTAATTATAAACTAGGCGTGCGCTCGCTAAGGGCACCCCCTGTGGGGTACGAACCTCGGCTTAGGGCGTCGCTGGTAGAGGACAGCAAGGTGGGACAGGCTGGATCAAGGATAGTTCATTATTATTAATAGGGGAATTTAAGGCTACTGGCTCAGCATCGACGTGGGCTGGCGCATCAACGAGCAAGGGTCGGGGGGGAGGCCCCAATGGTTGATGTCGGATAGTCTTATACCTAATATGTCGTTCGCGCGGTAAGCTCTAATTGCGCGATGCAGGAATTAAGTGACGTCAGGTCTTTGATGCGTAGTTCGCATGTGGCGATATAGATGCCGCCACGATAGTAGGGACTTAAATATCCTCGTTGTTCTAGTGGTCGCAAGCGTTACTGCTGAGCATGAGGTCCTGGGTTCGATTTCCAGATCAGGCAAAGTGTTATTGGGTTTTTCCATCATTTATTTCTCAGTAGCAGTCCGGAGTTTAGACTTGTGTCTGGTTAGTGGAAATAGGCTCGGCCTCTGTTATATGGAACTTAAAGATAACTGGCGAAATGTAGGTGTTACTATAGGTACGGTACACCTTTGCCTAACTCTTCAGGGATAACAGGCGTGATGTTGTGTGTGTGTTAAATATACAAGGTGTTTTTTTTTTATATCCCATAACTCTACGGTATTATTGAGACCATGTCAAAGAAGCAATTACCATGTAAATTATTTGTCACTTTTTTTTTTTTTTTTTAAAACTTACCATTAGACTCGATGTGTGTATCAAAGTTTCATTGATAAGTACGAGTAAATCATTTTCATTCAAACCAATCATTTATATTTAAAGCTAAGAAAATGCGACGTTGTCATATTTTTTTAAGCAGAAAAATAGTCCGAATTATATGTTTTATTTTTATTTTTAAATGTAACCTAAGGTTTTTTTTCATAAATAATCGTGAGTGTCGAAATATTTTAAAATTTAAAAAACATGCCAGTTGATTCTTTGATGGTCTTATTCATACCCTAGAATTATGGGATATAAAAAAACACCTAGTATTCTTCTTTTTCTTTTCGTGTGGTTAGTGACTAACCTGGTGTCAGAGTTTTAAAGCCACCCATGGGCCTCTAACTTGGCTTCACATCCCGTCGAGAAATATCACTCAGGCATACCGGTTTCCTCACGACACGATGTTTGTAACACCTTGTATAAATACATACATAAACTCACGCTCGAGTGAGTGAGAACGCCATTTCCTACGATCCTTAGATAATCCTTTTGTTTCGTTTACGTTCATACATCTTATTATACACGCAAGCCGGTTGCGAATACTACCACCTGACCTTTCTAAAGAATCCTAACTTCCCAACTAATATTATAAATGCGAAAGTTTGCTTGCTTGTTACGATTTCACGCTAAAACGGGTGAACGGATTTGGATGAAATTTAGCACATGAGTAGACCATGACCTGGGTTTGGGCATAGGATAGAATTTTTATCTTGATATTCCCATGGGATCAAAACTTATGCGGGTAAAACCACGGGGCGCAGCTAGTATCATTATAAGGTCACTATATTATTATGTCTTTCTAGGAAGTCCGGCATTTCCATAAGTAGTGCTGAAGATTCTGATAATTTCATAAACAAAATAAAAATATCGAGAGAGACCACCGCGTGAGCAACATAGCAGCGTTGACACAAGTAGTGACGTAATGGAAAACAAACACACCTGTGAGTCGTGTGTGTCGAGTCTGTCGCAAACAAAGTCGAAGTGTCTCGAACTCTCAGCTCTCAGTTCGACTTTGTTTGCATCGATGGTCTCCGGATTATGACGCGACGTTATTACGTGACGAACTTAAGTGCGCTGAGATTTACGTTATAATGTCGAGCACGTTTTTAATTTTTGAAATAACGATTTTAGGTAACTCTGGGGCCTAAAAAAGATCATTACTTTCTTTCGTACATATACCTACTTAAATCATATTTTACTTGTATCTACAAACCCGCACTGGGCTCGCGTGGTGGATTATGGCCCAGCCCACTCCCTCTCACAGAGAGTGAGTGTCCCAGCAGTGCAGCAGTGGGAACATAACAGGATGATATTTGTTTAAAAAAAAAAAAAACACGTTCCCATTAATTTATAATACAAACAGAATACATAGTCACGTGAGCGAAGCCGCGGGCACATATTCTTTGTAATAACACTGTTTCAGAAACGCTTCTGAGATTTTCTTGATCCCTTACAAGTAGTAAGGGATCAAGAAAATCATCTACACAAATCATCTATACATCCTAAAAAAATATATAGATCCTAATTTCACTTAAAAAAAAAAAAAAAATATTGACTTATACAGGGCGGAAGGGACATCGACGCGAAAACTGATACCATGGATTCAGAACATGATTCTGAGCCCCCCTCAGTTGAAATTTTTCGTCGGTTGTTAAAAAAAAAACAGCTGTTCCATACATTTTGACCGCGTAGGTATTATACTTTTCTATGAAACAGCTGTTTTTAGGGTTCCGTAGTCAACAAGGAACCCTTATAGTTTCGCCATGTCCGTCTGTCTGTCTGTCTGTCCGCGGTTTAGCTCAAAAACTATTGGTACTAGAAAGTTGTAATTTGGCATGAGTATACAAATTAATGACGCCAAAAAAGTGGTAAAATAAAATTTTGAAAAAACAATTATTTAGGGTATGTCCCCTACATGTAAAGTGGGGATGATATTTTTTTTTTCGTCCTTCCCATAGTGTGGGATATTGTTGAATAGGTCTTTCAAAAATATTAGGGGTTTGCGAAGACCGTTTTTTGATTAAGTAAACCGTTCGTGACTTATCAAGCTGTAAAGTACCAATTTTCGTTAGAGTCAAGTGTCCCCTCTACCGACTAAACGGTTGTAGTTAGAAATTCAAATGTCACTGCATTAGTACTTATATATAACGAAGTTTAAAGGAAAACTATCACACTTAAGTGGGCTTTACAAGTTTACGAGTAATAATCGACCAACTTAAATTTGCGGTTGCAAAAACATGTTCTCCCATATATTCCGTATGGGAGAACATGTTTTTCAATTACAAAGTTAAGTTTGTTCTTACGATAAATTCATTCCGACTACGGAACCCTTCATTGTGCGTGGTCCGACACGCACTTGGCCGGTTTAAAAAAAAAAAATAAGCTACGAAAAATTTCAACGGATGGGGTTCAGAATCATGTACTGAATCCATGGTGTCAGTTTTCGCGTCGATGTCCCCTTCACCCTGTAGAGTCACGTTTTGAATCACAAATGGACTTATTACTCCAAAGTTCCGTTACCAAAAATAGCTCCTTCAAGCAAACGAACGAACAATTTAAAACTATCCAATCAAAATGAACACAATCAATTTCGTTACACAATAATTTCCCAACACAAATTGTAACTTTACTCGAAAATACAAAATGAAATTCAGTTTTAAAATCAAACACCTGTGTATGACTTGGAGTTAATTGAGCACCTTACGTACCGTATCGACAATTTGTTCAAGTAGAGCCACGTTCATATCGATACAACATTAATTGCATTGGAAAATTTTCAACTAGTATCGTATTGATTTTATGATTCATTTTACTCGGTAAAGGGTTAAGGGGATTTTCACTTCCGTGATCTTTGTGCTGTGTGGATAAAAGGTGATGTAAGAATACTTAGATGTTTATAATACCGTTATCGCAAAATGTTATGCACACTGGAAAATAGCTTTTTCACCACTCCCGCACGAAAGAAGTGTCTTTCCTCTACGAAAACAGTGAGGAAAGTTGGTTTTTCCTCACTGCTTGAACAGTGAGGAAAGTAATGCTCCCGTTCAGGAACTAACCTTGCCTGATTTTTTTAAGTTAAGTTTTTTAAGATATTTTAAAATATAAAGAATTATTTTGATTTGCTTTGTGTCTATTTAATTTATTTACCTATGATGACTGAATACTTTCTTACTGGGAGTGGTGAAAAGTTTTGTATGCAACTTGTGAGCTTGGAAAAACGAACTTTCCTCACATGTTGGATAAATAACTATTCTAAACAAAGACAGAGTAGGTGGCTTAAAACTATACTAATTCAATTATTTTTTGGCTTCGGTCACTACAATATCATGAAATTAATGCTTTATTTTTACAAATTCCATGATACTGTACCTTTTATGAGTATAAAAAATACTTAAGGCGCTATGTTGAAATAAATCGTAGCTCGTGGCTTAGCCCCCCCACGCGGGGAGCGGCGAATGCAGTTTACGCGGTCGACATCGAGCGGATTTCGCACTTCTTGGAATTCCTGAAATATTAGCACACAGGAGGTATGGAGTAGCCAAATAATACAAATATTGAATTTTCAACCATTTTTTTTATTTAGCACGAACCATGTAATAAAAATTAATTAGGTAATTAAGGTATATTACAAATGTTTATTTATTTTCTAATGTGTTCTAAGAATATTTTTTATTTAAATAATTAGTGTATAAGGTGCTATAAAAATATTTGCCAACCTCTTGAGGGTCCATTGTACTAATCATTATGAACAACTTTTACTATGGGACCAAACCAGAAATAGCGAAAAAAAATCAGCTGGTCCCTACATTTATGTTCGCATAACTCGTCAAAATGTACCAAGAGGTATCGTATTACCCAGTTACTGGGTTGTGGAGGTCAGATAGGCAGTCGCTCCATGTAAAATACTGGTATTCAGCTGCATCCAGTTAGACTGGAAGTCGACCCCAATATAGTTGGGAAAAGGCTAGGCAGATTGATTGATAACTCGTCCAAATGTAGGGAACAGACGATTTTTTTTTCGCGATTTCTGCTTTTCTCTTGTTTTTTATTACAACGCCCAAAAGTGCATTTTGTAAGCAATTCCTATTTTGTAAGGTGCAATAGGGCATTTGATTTCAACAAGCATGTCATTAGCAATCCCATCCGGCGTTGCCCCTAAAAACGGGTACTTATCGTCAATGAAGAGACCACATTGTTGGATATTTACCTGTACTAAATTAGACAATTGCTCAATAGCAGCTTTTTCATTTTTCTTTCCGTGGCTTATAGATGCCACATGGTCGATATTTGCTTTATACAACATGTTTTTCACCATATTAGCACAACTATTAGTTTTTATCCTTTTTACCACCTTCCCGAAATTGGACGCTGTTAAAAGATTTCTACTTAATTCGAGCCACTCCCCACTTTCACTCTGTATTATTGTCCTCTCCTGTATCTCTTTGCGTTCTTCATCAGATTTTTCTAAATTGTTCGTTATTTTTGTGAGGTTATATATATCAGAATCCATATCAGGTCTGTCAGCATTTTCGCCATAGTTAAAATATATTTTCTTAGAAACCAATTTACGTTTTTTTTTTCTATTTAAAGTTTGGTTGTACGTTCTTGTATTTTGTATTCGTTCTTCATATTTCTTGATTTTTGCTAAAAGGCTCGTATTGAGAATAGTTTTGTGGACAGTAGTCAATATTTTCCCAGAGTTAAATGATACTACTGCCCCTGCGCATCTTGCCTGATAAGACCGTTTAAGAGCGTAGTTGACTCTTTTGCCACCAACTAATTTGGTAACTACTCCATTAAAATTCTTTACAATGTTGCTGTCTACATTTTCAATTAAGCTCCTTGAGTGTGATGCAACATTGCCGATTAAATATTTTATCTGATGCCAGAGACGTGTGTACAATTAAATTCATGTTAATTTACATCAACAACTCTGTGGCCACTGATGTTGGCAGTTTTGGACTCCTGAAAGAAAAGTATAAGTCAAATTTGTAAAATGCTATTTATGCCAAGCTCTATACTGGAAAGTACATAGTAAATAAAATGAGAGAACTCACATTTTATTCAAGTTTCGTATGGCAGTGGTTGTTCTTCCTCATCTTCGTTATCGACATCATATTGTTGCTTTCTTTTATTTCTGGAATAAAAACGTTCATATAAATTCATAATCAAATTCATTCTGATTGTTTTTTATTTTCGATAAAAAATATTCTACTACTTGAAAAAATCGCAAAAAAAAAAACTACTCTACTTGGCAACAAAACTAAAATGATTAAAAAACTGAAATTAACTTATTATATTAAATCACACACAATAATTCATACCTCAATAAAAATCAAAAAATAATTTCGACTAAACTCACCTTTTTTTGCAATTCAAATGCGACTCCATTTGTTTTTGTGCTCTTAGTCTGTCACACGCGGTAATAGTATTTGAAGTATTATTGATGTACTGTTGACATATTTCTAACCTAAAAAAGTAAAAAGTACATTTTAGCCTTTTTTATATTTATTTCATAAATATTTTGTTCTAGTAAATAGAATGCTTACCCATTATTACTTTACGAGGCAAGGACAAGTTGTAGCTGATTATCTAATTTTATGAGCGAGGTGGCGACTTGGATTCTTTTTTATTAGCTATTGATACTGTTTTCCTGTAAAATGAGTCCATTGATAAAAACCGGTCAAGTAGTTGAGAATTTAGGATCTAACAACAGAAAAAAATTACAAAAGAAGTAAGCTCTCGAGCGCAACTCATTATTTATTTTCGATGTCATCTTTGTCTTCCATCGGGCATGATTGCAGTCAAGAACGTGCTCATAACTGATACAATAGAAACGAATTATTGTACATAACTATATACTTACTTTTTACTATCTCTCATTCTCTGAGCCCTCATGCTCAGGTACTTCAAACGTTGTATTTTAATTAGTTTTGATTTCGTATTTCTTCCCATTTTTATTTATAATTAAATAAAAACTCGTCACAAATAGAAAACGATACGTTATAGGTACTGTTAAATCGCAAGAATAGTCTTAATATACCTATTCAACACAAATTAACTAACAATCTACTAACTTTTAATATATAAACAATTATTATAATCACGAAAATCCGATAGCACCGATCTGCAGACAAACGTCACAGGTACGTAGTCGATGAAGCGCACCGGGCGACTGATCTATGACGCGAGCGAAAGTGATGCAATTACTTTTGAAACGCAAAAGAAGAGATGGCTATAATGTGCGTGCGCTCAGAATAAAACGACGTATGTGCCAAAACGAATATACTCCATTTTTAACAAAATAAATAAATCAAATTTAAAATTACTTTGAGCAAACTTTGATATGATAATTTTCTATGTTTTAAAGTAAATTCCATTGAAGTACTCTTAAGCGTTACGCCGTGATGTTGAAAAAAGTAAAAAAATTGATGTAACTTTGCAATTTTTTTGTATCGAAAAAAAATCATGTAGTCGTGTATTCCTTTTGCACGATACTAGAACAAAGAGTCAAAAAACATATACCAAAATGTTAAATCCCTATTCCACATACTCAACAATTTACACGAAATAGAAAAACCACATTTTTTTCAACATATCACCTTAATTGGTTGTTGAAACTGAATGAACAGAATGAATGAATCTTTGTTATTAAAAACTTAAAAAGTGTTTTGTATGTCATTCTCTTTTGTTCTGTGTAGTTGTAAAGCCGATGTCTACCTTAGAAAATTTAATTCGCAAAATGTCATTGTACGGGTAAGGTTAAATGATAAACTGATTTGAGTTCAACTTGTGCATTTCAAGTTAGAAAGAAAGCATAAGCACCCAAAATTGATAAATGATCGACCCACAGCGAATGCGTCCTTTTGTTTTTACCTAAATGATGCTATAGATAGTGCAATCCACGACGACTCCCCACTCCGCTCCGCTCCGTACTAAAGTACAGCTTACAGTACAGTAATCGCGGAGTGGGGCGCGTGGTCGTGGATTGCACTATCTATATGCGAGTACTGATTACTAATTCAAATACATATTGTATTCATTCGCTGTGCGTCGATGTCAGCCTAAAATTGATACTTAGGAGTATGAGGAACAGGGTGTAAAGTTCACTCATCCACCATAGAAAAGGGAGGATCCTCCAACCAGACGGGTGTTGTGTCTGGCGGGCCGACTGCCCAACTGTTGATGTCGGATAGTCTATGTCGTTCGCGCGGTAAACTCTAATTGCGCGATGCAGGATTTGTGTGACGTCATGTCTTTTGATGCGTAGCTCTTATGTGGCGGTGTAACCGCTACAATACAATGATATGTATGGGTTTGCTCGTCCAGTCATTGTTATTTATTCTTTCAGATGGTAAAACCTCCTGTCACGACTAGTTTAACTTCACCCAAAACAGCTGGATCTTTACATAGTTTTCTATTTTCTCTGTGAAATTGTGTGAAAATAGAATTATTCTCAAAATCTTCATGTACATTTCAAGTTCGGTCTTCTAGAGACCCCTATTCAATTCGTTTCTATTAACATTTCACTGAGTTTTAAATTAAAATAGAATAGATTTAAACTCATTTGAAACTTTATCTTTTCGTGAGAATCTAAATTGCCAGTGTTTTGTAAATAAATAATTAGGTACTGTTCTAAGAATTTCAAAAACAATTCTTTAGGTCTAACTAACTAGTCTTATCAATATTCTGAGCTTGAAACAGACACCTAATGAATGTGCCGAGATATATTCAAAGCCTTATGAATGGCTTAGTAGAGCTGAAAGTTTTAAATATAAAACATTGAGCCACGGTAACGATTTAAAACGAGCGCCTGTATGAGGGATAGTTCTCATCTCCCGACATGAATATTCAATTTTCTTGAAAGAAAACTCTGCTGGAATTTTATGTCTCATACCGTCTGAACCGGAACCTTTACATAGTTTCTTTAACATTGTTTTGTTTCTTGAATCGGGTTTTATGAGAATCAGGCACTTTATGATGATGTGTAGGCGTATTTGTTTTGAAGTTTTTAATGCTTTGTTAAATACCAACTAATAGCAAAAAAGTTGGATTAGCACATATAGGGCCAGTATCTCGAACGAAAATTATAGCAAAAATAAAGTGACAAATTGTCAAGCGCACGTTACAGATGGTGCAATCCACGACGACGCGCCTCACTGCGCGATTACTGTACTGTAAGCTGTACTTTAGTACGAACCGGAGCGGAGTGGGGCGCGTCGTCGTGGATTGCACTATCTGTAACTGCTTCGATTGGGCATTAGGTGCGCTTGATTATTTGTCACATTGATTTTGCGATATCTTTCTTTCGATAAACTGGCCCTTAGCCTGGGGAAAAGATGACCATGAATTACCACTTCAATGCAAAATCGGATGTTCAAAATGATCACACAGTTTTCGGAAGCAAGAGGAGCAGCAGCTGGCCATGCTTTTGTTGAAGAAAACTTTACAACACACTTCTTCTCGTCTTGGAAGGTACAATACGCAATTTAAATTCTTATTATTACTTATTTATTTCTTTTGTAACCTGCCATAAACATAATATTTATTCTTGATAATGTAGGTATCTAACATGAAGGTTGGTTTACTTGAAGGTTTCTACAACCCTTGTCTCAAGAAACAGAGAACTGACGTAGCTGTCCAACTTGATGTTTGTACATAAAGTTAAGACGCTGACAACAGCTAAACCACGGTCACTGTCGGACTGCATAGAAAAGAAAGAGAAGCGCAATGACAGAACTTTGGAAATTTATTGCAAAATATGAAGTAATTATCGATTGAATTAAAAATGAGTTGAGTAATCGAAAATAAAAAAACAACCAAGTTCTGCATTCAAATAAGACATTCTTGTTATTAATTAAAATACCAACGTTCGTTGATATTTAATACAGATATTTTGGATTAGAACTCAAATTAAAAGGTTAGTTTACTGTTATTTTGTACAGTTTTTTTTTTTTTTTGTAAACGTGTTTTGGTAGCAACCAAGTTCTGAGAAATATGTTCAAGATTGACATATATTATTCCCGCTACCACAAACTATATAGATTTGGCGTATTTTTTTGTTAAGTCAAGCCTACTTTTACCGTTTGCCTGTTGTCAGCGCCTTAAGTAGAGATGACGGACAAGCCTTTGAAGTTTGCAACGTCTTACGTAAATGTGTAACTAGCTTTAATAAAGTAAGTCGTGATGCCTCAGAGGTTTATGAACATTAAACTCGAGCCTGTAGGTTTAAAGCCCGTAATGTGCATCATAATTATTATAATTACATTATAACTAAGTTTACTTTTCTGACTGGTTAAGAAAACCGTAATCTGGACTTTATGAACTGAAATCTTGAAAGAACTTTATTAGTTTGTTGTTTGAGTTTGTTTCGGTTTTTCTTCTTAGAGTATTTAGATAGGAAACAGCGAACTGATCTAGTTTTAAAACATAATATATTTTGACGTGTAAAACTGTTTTTGAACCATCATAATCTTTCTCTTGCCCTTATTTATTAGATATTGGCGCAACAGTGTCAGGATGGCCCCTATAATAAGGGATTTTCCTAGCATCGGGGTCATTATTCGCAAAAAATTAGCACAAATGTAATATATCGTAATAACGTATCATGCATTGTATTACTTCTTCTTGCTAAAATAAATTATTCTTATTCTTATTCTTTCTTCCACACTTCTCTATTGGTCGTCATCTTGGTAGTCACCCTCTTCCTTTATAGCCATATCATCTTTCACACAGTCCATCCATTCTCTGGTCTTCCCCTACTCCTATAGCCATCGACATTCATGATCAAAAAATTCCTCACGATATTTTCCTCCCCTAATTCTATATATTACCATTCTATATTACCATGACCGATTTCCGCACAACTTTTTAGTCAACTTTTCTGTACTAATTTCTTATTCTATCCCCCCGGGGTCAACCAATTTACAGAAATAAATATCTTCTATCATCATTTATAATTTATCATAAATAATCCACAACTAACAAGGCAAAAACCCCTTTCCTTTTAATTCACACAGAATTCCAAACAGACTCCGGGCTGCTACTGAGAAATTCCAGATAGAAAAACCCAATAACACTTTACCCGACCCGGGAATCGAACCCAGGACCTCATGCTCAGCAGTAGCGCTTGCGACCACTAGACCAACGAGGCAGTTGAATGTTTCATTGCTATGAATCCTTGATGTAGTTATTTATTGACGATCTCCCATCGTTTCTTGATACCATACTATTTTACTTATTTCCTTTGATTTGATTTTATTTTCAAAACGTTTTCAACACCAGGAATTTCTCCTGTATCGTGGGTGCGTTTACAAACATTTAAACTCACATACACAAACAGCCAGACCCGGAAAAACTACTTGTAGGTCATACAAATATTTGTTCCGTGCGGGAATCGAACCCGCGACACGCAGCGCAGCAGTCAATCGCTTAAACCATTGCGCCAACCGTGTCGTCGTCGTCCTTTTAAAGCACTATATAATTATTTTTTTATACAAATATCTAATCGACTTTAATATTATTTGCTACACATCTATCTATTTTTATTTAAATATAAAACACTTAAGAACTGATTTACATCCGTAAGACCTCGTAACATAAGATCCAGCTGAAAACCAGCGTCAGACACTAGTTGTCTGACATTTATGCTGAACTGGCCCTATTTGGCGCAGTCGTGAGGCACACAATACTATTTGATGTAAATTTTTATTTATTTTTTCTGTTTTTTGTGTGAATATTGTGTGCCTTAGCCTGAGTCAAATAAATTAATTTTCTTCCTTTCTTTCACATCTTGTCCAACTAAATATGCATCTGTATCTTAGTAAGTAGTACGTAAGTTACTATAGTTGGCCAACTTATAATTGAATGTCTGCACTAAAAGCTAACATTCATTGATAGTTGCCATCGTGCTTCCCGATAATATCGGGATAAAGATCATATTATGATCGTATAGACAGTGCAATCCACAACGACGCGCCCCACTCCGCTCCGCTCCGTACTAAAGTACAGCTAACAGTACAGTAATCGCAGAGTGGAGCGCGTCGTCGTGGATTGCACTATTTGTAAGTCTCAATTTTGAGACTATTGCAAAAATCGAAAAATGTAAAAACCTTTTAATATCCTCAACGACGAAGGAGGTAAGTAACTACATAATTGAAAAAACGGTGGCCTAACTGCTTATCCAATTAGGCTCCTCTGAAATGGAAATGAATTATAATTGCCAAAGGGTACTTCGTTTCGCTGTAAAATGGCCGCAGTTAGCGAAGAAACTTGTAACATTTTTATATTTAACATACATCAACATTGTGTTCGAGGAAAAATTTAAATAAATGAGGGGTTTCCTTCATAAATATGCATTGTTACCGTAATTTCTTATTTAAAGATAAATAACGCTGTGAAAGTCTCTTTTACTGTTAAAGCGTAAAAGCCTTTAGATTTTCTGGTACACCATGGTATATGGTTAAAAGAGTAATAACCGCCTCTGTGGGTTAGTGGTTAAACCACATCATGTCTCAGACTTAGAGACTCTTCGATTCCCAGAGGGGAAAAATTATCTGCTCGGTGGTAGGGCTTGTTCTAAATCCGCCTAGCTAGCCACCACTATCTTATCTAAGTCTGTTGCCAGAGCAACAATGTTAAAAGCATTGTTGTGTTTCGGCAGTTAGAGATAAGATAGCCAGTTCCTCTTGAGGACTCCGGGTGAAGCTCGCTTTCACCTTCGGTCTGATCATCACTTACCATCAGGTGAGATGCAGGCAAAGAGCATACCCGTGGTGGTAAAAAAAAAAAATACTTGGAGAAAGAAATGTGGTGCATTATTTATTGGACATTCAAACTTCCGATTTTGCATTCCTCCAGAGTTTCACATTAAATTTCTAAATCCATTAAGAAGTTTAATGAGAAATTATAAAACTCAAACTCAAAGCATTTATTTCAATTAAATCATTTACTGACACTTGTGAGTCGGCCAGTCCGAAATATGTAGCTAGTTGCCCATTCCAAAGCGTAGAAGGTACTTATGGAGAAGAACAGGCAAGAAACTCAATGGAAACTCTTTTAAATATAAAAGTTGTTACACAATATCTTTCATGTTCAAATTATAAAGACTCTTATTAAAAAAATGCCATATTATTATTACCATATTATTTATTTCCTTATGTAAGTGACCTTCCGACTCAGTCACTTCCCTATTTTAATTACAACACTATTCCTTCATGCTAAACTAAACCACACCACAATTCAAGCGTAGGCAACACTTCTAACCTATTTCAGGGTCGGTGGTGACAACTAATGAGCGTTTCATGATGCTGTGCCCGCCGCGCCCTCCATATTGAATACGTGGGTTGTTGCCTAACATCCACATTGGTTTCGATCGAGACAACCGTGGGATTTTGTAGGGATGTCGAGGTGAATTGTGTGTATGGAGCGTTTTGTTAATAGATTTTGTTGCGAATTTCAGGAAACAGGATATTTCTTACGATGGAAAAAATCATTGAGTGCAAAAACTTTATACGTATAGTGAACTCAAGAATAATAGGTAGCATATTTTTTTTTTTACCGCGTCGGGGCAGCTCTTGGCCAGCACCTCACCTAATGATAAGTGATGATCAGGCCGAAGGTGAAAGCGAGCTTCACCCGGAGTCCTCAACCACATTGGAACTGGCTATCTTACCTCTAACTGCCGAAACACAATGATACTTTTAACATTGTTGTTATGGCGACAGACTTCTGAAATAAGATAGTGGTAGTTAGTCAAGTACGTAGGAATTAGAACAAGCCCTACCACCAACAAAACCGCGCAGATAATTTTGCCCCCTCTCCCCCCCCCCCAGGGATCGAACCCCCGAGGTCTAAGTCCGGTGATCTAACCACTAGACCAGGCGACTAAAACATTATGAAGTTGCGATGCAAAATTATGTTTACCTACTTGAAAAATAAAATATGTTTAAGGACGTTTTTATTGTAATTTCCAGGTGCCTCAAAAGGCTCTGCTACTTTGACATCAAAGTGCAACCATTACTGATTTAAAAGATGCTACGACAAGGCTAACTTAGGAAAAAACTCAGATTTTTTTCCAAGGTACGCTAACATTAAAAATAAAAAAACCTAAAACTTGCCTAGAACAGGTAATAAACCAAAGCAAGTACCTACACTAAATGCGCTCTTACCAGTCTGTACTCCTTTAATCAACACGGTCAGCAAAAAATCCATGTAACACGAGATTTTCTCGGGAAACTGCCCTCGGAAAGTGCTTTCATATAATCTCAGTCCCGCATTATATACTGAAAGATAAGAGCATAACTTGGTATCCTAAGTAAATAGAAACCCTGCTAAAATATTAAGAGGGTTTAATTTAATAAACGGTACGTGGGCTATCAGTGTTGACGTAACAAGTATATGTGAATTTATGTTGGGACTTATTTTTATTACTAACTATTTTGGGCTATGGTCGGATTTTTTCTGTGGTTATAGATTAGCAAATATCGTTTAGTTTGAGTGTTAATAGTTGGGCCTAGATGTAGTGAGGAAAGTAAGGCTATAAGAGTAGGGAAAGACATAAGAAACGATGGATGTACCGTGTGAAAGATGCTAAAGAAAAGAGAGGATCCTCGGGTGTCGTGGGCAACTGCCCTACGATTGATGTCGGGGAAGTTATATATATGCTGATCGAGCGGTAAACTCTGTTTGCGCGATGCAGAATTTTGTGTGACGTCAGGTCATTGATGCGTAGCTCGCATCTGACGATGTAGATGTCGCCACAATGGTATGGCTAGAAAGGGGGTGACTACCGAAATGGCGATTATAGAAAAGTATGGAAGATAAAGACATATTGCGCCGACGTCAAATAAATTAGAATATGGGGAGGAGAGTGAAGATCATGAGTCGGGTCTAAACTGCTTTCTTGTGGTTTTCTTGTGAGTTAATTCAGTTTTGCTGCGCAGGTGTGATTGTACTTGACAAATGTCTGCCTAGATAAATCGCGGGTGTCTGAGACAAAGATTGATGCTTCTAATACTTCAGGCATACGAGTGATAGTAGTCTTTTGTTTGTTCTTTCGTTGTATTCATAGTGGTGTGGTTAGTCTAAGTCATTTTACTCGTGAAGTGACTTTGACGTTGAGTGACTTTCCGGTTATTGTATTAGGTGGTCACAGCTATTAAATTATGGTGTTTATGTTAAGAACCATTTTTTATTAGAACTATGTGTGTTTCAGATGTGGGCAGGACACTTGGCTAGACGTGGTGATGGCATGTGGAGCAGAACCCTCACGGAATAGATGCTGAGAAACGGATGACCTTGATGAGAATAGAATAGAATTTTATTTCCAACGTAAGTATTACATTGTATTATATTATACCACAACTTAAAACGAATTAGTAATCATGTTATAGTGACATGATTTCTATTTTCAGGAGGGCACTGGATTAGTTTCTGAGTAGTTTAGATTATGAACGGACAGAAAAATTAATACAAATATGCAAGTAATTATATATAATCTTAATACATAAATAAACAAAATATATATACGTATCTATATCTTACACTAGTCCTGCTGTATAAATATATGCATAACTATAAAAAAATTAAATATACTCACATAACATATTACATTCACAAATACTATACTACATTACATACATTCACGAATAAAGCGTAGCGCAGATGATTTCATGTCAAATTTGCTTATTACTGTAAATTCCATATTATTATTGTTTACTAAGAGCTTGTTATAGTTTTGATAAAAAATATTTTTAATACATTATTTTATAACATAGTATTTGATTTATTAACTAACAATAACACTTATGTTTGTTATAAGTCATGTTGTCTGATATTTTTGCATGCACTACTTGTTTACGCCAAACTCATTAGCCGCTATCGCATCTTTTGTCACCATATACATTGGATAACTGTCCTTATGTTAATTAACTTACAGTTGGTATTTCTAGACCGACAATCCTTACCTTGCTGTAACACAGTCTGTGACTAGCACGGAAGGTAAATAATTTTTATCTATATACTTGCAATTAGTTTATTTGTTCAAACATAGTTCCAACATCAGATTTTTTTTATTTTTTTTGTTGAAATCCCAAGAAAAACGTATCATTTTAGCGTACATATCTGTGACTAGCACGGAAGGTAAATAATTTTTATCTGTATACTGGCAATTAGTTTATTTGTTCAAACATAGTTCTAACATCAGATTTTTTTTATTTTGTTTTGTTGAAATCCCAAGAAAAACGTATCATTTTAGCGTACAAAATGATTACTAATAAAATTAAGGATGATTAATTTGTAAGAATGCGCATTCTTGGAAACTTATTGTAAGTACTTATTATGATTACTAATTAGTTTTCAGTTGTGGTAGGTATACGATGTAACACTAACGTTGAAAATAAAATTCTGCCGGTCGATTCTGTAAAAATCTCACCGTGAAAACTTAGGTGAAGTGAGTTTGTTTTTGCTTGGAATTGACACTATTGACAGCTCACTCCACGCTCACTTCACCTAAGTTTTCACGGTGAGATGGTTACAGAATAGCACTGCTGTAGTGCTATTCTGTAACCATCTCACCCTGAAAACTTAGGTGCAGTGAGCTCGGAGTGAGCTGTCAGTCCCTAGCAGCAGATGGAATGACAGCTCACTTCACCTAAGTTTTCACGGTGAGATGGTTACAGAATAGACCGGCTGTTCTAAGAGTATGAGACTCACATAGACCACGGAAGCATGGCACAAAAGGGAGCTCAGCAGTGTAACCAGCAGCACGTGGACCAAGGATTCCAATGATGATCATTCCTCGTCAATTTTCGCTATTTAACATTATGTTAAAAGATATTTTGGACTGAAATTCATTTATACTTCTCAATGTTACAAAAAAGTAACAATAAAACTCGTAGGTAAATAAAAAGGTTCATTTATTTTTATTTCTCCGTTGCGGTTTAAAGTAATTTCCAAAAAGGGCGAATAATTTTATGGCACTGGACAGTTTTTGGACGAATCCCATTCAGACTTAATTGTATTTTTTTTCTTTTATTTGCTTGTTCCAATTAACTTGGCAATTGTTAACAATTAGGTTTTTAATCTGCAGTTTAATATTGGATCTTGTTGAAGATGTTTTTTCTTTATTGAATAAACAGCAACCCTGTATAATTGAAGTGAAAGTACAAACACTGGGGTAACTCGATTCTCTCAGGTTTTTCTTACTTATTAGAAAGTAACTGATGATAAGTTAACATCGCATCTTATTTCCCGAAGGGATAGGCAGAAGTATACTGATGATACTTTAACTTTTATTCTCATCTGTTACTAAGGGAAACCAACGTATACCTAATAGATGATAAAAAATACACGGAAAAAAGATGACAAAACAATTCTTTTTTGGTCCTTGAGGTAAAAAAGTTGGTCCTTTAGAAATAAAAGGTACAATTTCTTTTTCCTCCTATACTCATTCCATTCCAGTATTGATATAACTAGCAGCTACGGCTTCACCCGCGTGGACCCCATTTTTTTTCGAAAATCAAAATAAGTTTAATTTACGCCTTATATCATCAGCTACACCATACAGACAGACAGACAATTTATTTTTTATTTTTTATAAGTACCCTTATTAGAAAAACTACAATAAAGGGTGTAAGGTACATGTTTCCGCAGACTGGTGGGGTGAATTCAGTATATCATACTAAGATGACCGGTACATGAAATTATTTCAGGAACATTATAGGAATCCAACAAACCTGATTTGTTTGATTACCCTACACGCAATATATCGCTACCATGGCAAAACGCACGTAGCGAACGGCAGCGTAGCAAGCTTTCGGACGCCATCCCCGCCACCCCGCGGTGGTTGAACAGCTGATTTCACGCGTAGTTTGTTAGAGAATTTCAACATCCATAGCTGGCTATTTTTATTTTTGCTGTTTTATTTACATTAATAGAGTACTACGTACAGAGAATATAATTTTACATTGAAATAAAGGAATAGTAACTGAAAACCCGATAACGAAAATGAAAATTTTCCTGAGAAAATTTTCTGTGGAATATGATTCAAAATAAGGAGCTGAATGCACCCTCTTAGTTTGCGGAGGGCTGTCCCTTACACCCTGTATATACTTTCTTAAACATTTAGTTTTTTTACTCAGAGACCCATGGGCGGTTTTAAAACTCTGACACCAGGTTAGTAACAAAACCACACGAAACAAAGAAGAAGAAATAAAAAGCAGTTATTTTGACATTACACTTACATTTTATTATTTGTACAGATATAAATACTCAATTTAAAATAAGATAAGACATTCAAATAAATCTTTTTTACAATCCGGTCAACCGATTTTGACTTCTATACCGTAGGCATAAGGATGGCATTAAAAGCAAAAAAGTGGTTACAATGCCAACTGTTTACTGCTGCTGCCATTAGTCATGCCGCCAACGCAATAGAAGACAAAATCGGTTGAACGGACTATAAAAAAGGTTTATTTCAATGTCTAATCTTATTTCAAATGGCGTATAGATTAAACAAAAGAATACATACAAAATAGCCGTAGGTACTCACAGCTGTAGAGATAAGGTAATAATAACGAGTACGAGTAATGAAGTACCTATTTATCTTAATTACGTGTCGGTCTATCGTGGCCGCCCGCCGTTTAGAAAATGTCACGTTCCTAACACGGCGACACGGCGAATGAAAACTAACATTGTTTGTTGGAGTAAAACGAACTTATTCTAAAATGGTTTTGTAGCTTTTCTCTTGTAATGAAATGAGTCGAATTTCAAAAGAAGTTTTCGCTTTTGTTTACTTGGTCTTGCTTCATTAAATAATCACATTAGGTATTTAATTTAATTTTAACTACGAAAATCACAAATACTAACAACTCGACTAAATAGTTGGTCTAGTGGTCGCAAACGCTACTGCTGATCATGAGGTCCTGGGTTCGCTTTCCTTGTCGGGCAGTGTTATAGAGATGGTGACTAAAAATTGTTTTTGTCCTTTAGGTGGATTATTAAAAATATTGGACACGTATATTTTCTTTTTTTACGTTATCAATAGATTACGGCAACAGATTGAGTAAGCAATACGTTAAAATGTGGCATGACGTCACTTCCTTGTAGATTTTATACGACTTGTGACGTAGCGAGCCCCCACTCCCCAACTTTGATGCGTTTTGTCTAAACCATTTTTTATTAATATGATAAAGCAAAAAATACATGTCTAATATTTTTATATTATCTGACTGACGGACTAAATTTTTCCCGGTCAACGTTCCTATTGGGTTTTTCCATCTGCAATTTCTCAGTAGCAGCCGGAGTCTGGATTTGTGCCCGGTTGCTGGCAATAGGCTCGCCCCCTATTACATGGGACTGAAACATAACTGGCAAAATGTAGGTGTACCTACTATAAGTACTCCTCTTCCTAACCTTTTCGGTGAATACAACTAATCACTTGACAAAGACACTTGACACTGGATAAAGATCCAATACGTACATGTGAATGTCGACCCTACAAGGGTAGAAGGTGAGAAATTGCTAACAAGGACCGAGAGAAACAATGTCGCGCAATATTTGTGGTCTGAGAGACGACCGGTCACAACGTCGTTTCTCAAGGGTTGGGAAAGATAGCCTAGGCAGTACGGTTGTCAAGGGTTGGGAAAGGTAGTCTTGACAGTACGGTCAAGTAGAAAGTTTAATAGAAAGCTGATTAATTAACAAGATTCATCACAATACATAAAATCACGCCTTGTTTCCCCGAAAGGTTGGGCAGAGATGTAACTAAGCACACCCAAATTTCAGTAATTATGTTTAAGTCCCATGTAATTAATTTATTACAATACGTTAGAGGAAAAGGTCGAGACGAACCGCCGTATGATGTATGATGATAAAATGCTCAGTAGAAAAGTATATTTAGATTTAATGCCTTTGAAGAAATGCATTTACGAAAACAAGTACACTTACACACACACACACACCACTAAATAGGTACTCCAAACCCGATATCACCGAAATCACCAACCACCACCTCGTATCCCGAGCGCCAAGATACAGACCTAACTGTCTAATTTAGGGCTCACTGACAAATAATACTTTGTAACCTAACTGTAGGTATTATTTTCAGCTACTCATTGCCCCATCCTGTGTTTAATTCACGTCTCTGCTTTCTGTGTTACCTGGGTAATGAAGTATTTCTATTTTCTTATCTTTCATGAGTCTGAATGAAAATAGAATCGCGCACGGTAGAGTGATCTATGCACCTGCGAGGTCGAGGAGCTTTCATGCTTGCATTTTAACTTATTAAAATGCGTTTACCACATACTAAACTGACGAGCAATATAAAAAAGCCACATGCAAAGTGCCAAAAAAATCGAAATATCTCCTAAACCGCACAAGTTAGCTATATACATAAAGTAAAAAAAATCTTGAATTCAGTTATACCTAGGTGTCTTTATGCGCTATTAAGTACACTTGAATATTGCTTTTTACTTCAAGAAAGCGTGGTTTCGGAAATATTTATTGATAAAACTAGTGGCTTTTTTATATTTCTCGTCAGTGTAGTAGTAATATAATTATAACTCATATATATGCATCGCTCAGCTAAACGTTACTTTCAAAACGTTGAGTTTCGTGTTTATTTTCCCACAGTGATGGACTCAAATGCCAGCGTTTTGACAAATTCAAAACAACTTTCGTAATACGGAGTGTGACAAATATTTTTCCATCTGTGTTGTGAAACAATCTGTGTTTTGCATGACGAGTTATTGTTTTTGCTAACTCTGAGCTCGCGGTATTATGGACTTGGTATTTTTGTTACTTCATATTTTGAAAGGAAATATCAATGTTGAGGGTTTATTCTCCGGCGTCGTTTTTCTTCTATACTTCTTTATTAGTCATCATCTTGATAGTCACTCCATTTCTAGCCATTTTCACACAGTCTATCCATCATTTCTTTGGTCTTCCTCAATTCGTATAGCCATCCACTTTCAGAGTCAAAACTTTCGTGGCGAAATTTGCCAATACCACACAACTTTTCAGTCACTGGTGCCACTTTCAGACTTCCTCTTATATACTCATTTCTTATTCTATCCATTCGCTTAACACCACACTTCCCTCTAAGTATTCAGCATCTCAGCTGTATGCTTTGCCTTTAATTCATCCCTTTTGTGGCCCAACATTCTAATCCATACAAGACAGCAGGTCTAACCATTGTTTTATAAATCTTCCTCTTTATTATAAGGGGAATGCGAGATTCGCAGATTATTCCCGTAACCTGCCGCCATTTCATCCATCCAGTGTTAAGTCTACTTCGCCATCGCTTTGCACGAGTGAACCGAGATACCGAAAGTCGGAGCAAACTGGGAGAAACGCGTCAAGATACGAGTAGATATTGAATATTGGGATTCGTTTTACGAGTGGTTTTATGCGATCAAAGTTTGCTAAATTGCTGCTTGCAATGCAATGGTGTGTTAGTGATAACAATCACTAAAAGGACACGCACTAAAGTATTATCTAACTTGTATCCATGTTCAAGAAACGGTTAAGGAGAAGTCATTATATTTAATGCCCTAATGGAATTAAAGCCATATTTGTGCAGTCGCCGTGTGTCATAAAATCAAAACAAAGAATCCTTGGTATCTATTGATTCTTACGTCAATAAATACAATTTTCTCAGCGTTTCCTGATAACATGTGCACCAGTTACCTCCAAACAATGGTTGACCATACTTCGGAGATTAACCTTATCTTTCAGACGTGACATTTATTATTCACCCAAAGGTAATAAAGTAACCGCTCTATTTATAAAAGGGTTACAAGGTTCGCCTTTGCATATTATTTTAGTCTTTTTTAGTCAAAGATGTCGTTCCTTTCAATATTGTTATTTGCGTCTGCATTTTATTTAGTGAGTATTTTGAGTGTGGTATCGTATTCGGTTTTGATTTCAGATTCGCTTGTTCCGTTTTCGTCGGTTCGGATACACTGATTTGGAGCTTATCTCCTGTGTTGCTTTAATTCAGTCATCATTTTTAGCCTTTTAATTTAGTTATAATTTTTAGCCTTCTAAAACTCACTATGTGAAAAATAGTATGTATTTCTGTATTCGTTTAATTGAATACATCTCTCCTAAATTTTAGGAATAGGTAGCATAGATTAATACAATGTTCCATTTATATGATAATCGCAGTCCATTAAATAGAATAACGGCATCCGAATGAATGTATAATTTGGCGTATCATTAGCTTTATTGTTACAAAACAGTAGAACTTCGTGGATATAGGATTTATACCTGACATATCTAGCTACCTACTTCTTGCCAGCAAGAGGTACGTTCCTGAAACTACTAGTTAAAGAGCAAGATTTTTGAGATGCTTGAGAAAAATTGCTTTTTTTGTTTTTATTGTTTACTAATAAGCACTATGTTAGCCTTAACTTTTAAGTGCACACCCCCTATATATCTATGAAAATTACTATTTGCCACGAAATATTGTTTGGCAGGTGTTAAGCCATTGTTTAACGCATTTTCGCCATTGTTTGTCACAATAAAACAGAATGTACTCGTATTTACCGAAATTTTTCGTTTTTTCTGTTTTATTATTATTATTGGCGCATTTGCATAAAACGTTAAAATCAAATTAAATTCCACAAGTAATGAGCGATCAAAAATCTTGCTCCAAATAACATCCATCAAAACTATTCTAATTCAAACACACTATCAACCTTTCCAGGCCTACGCAAGACCAGAACCACAGTCTTGGTACGAAGCATTTGGCGATTTTCAATCATACATTAACGATGGAAACGTACAAGATGCACCAGCAGTTCCAGCACAATATTCAGTACCGATTCCCGATCTGAAAGGATATCAGAACCAACTGTACGGTTTTATGCAAGATGTGGGCAAATCAGTTGATCATTACATGACGCCCATAATGGCAAAACTAGATCTGACAAAGCAGGATGAGCTGAAGAGTATGGGCATGAAAGGATTCGAAAGCTATGTTAATTCTTTGGTAAGTGTAAAATAGATATTTTCGAATTTTTTGTGCTTTATTATTTTATCGTTTTGAAATGGGACACACTTTAGAGATATGAGGAACAGGGTGTAAAGTTCACTCATCCTATATAGAAAAGGGTGGATCCTCCGACCAGACGGGTGTCGTATCTGGAGGGAAACTGCCCAACGGTTGAAGTCGGGATCTTATATACAGTTAGGCATTTTTCGTATGTTCAACCGTCTAACAACAGCCTGTATATGTCGTTCGCGCGGTAAACTCTAATTGCGCGATGCAGGATTTGAGTGACGTCAGGTCTATGATGCGTAGTTGGCATGTGACGATGTAAATGGTGCCAAATCACTAATGATTGAGAGTAAAAAAATATATATTGAAGTTGTGATTGATAAATGCTAAAACTCGGAATTAGGATTTATTCCGTACAAATGCTACTTTATCCTCCTGTAAATACAAGTGCTGTCAAAGGTTTGATTTTTATTTGGAAAAACTAATATTCAGGTTGTTCGAAATTAAGCCGTAAATCGATATCAGCCATTCCAAGCAGCAGTCAGGACGATCTGGGTACATGTGGTATTATATTACAGTATTATCGTAGTACCTAACTGTAGAGAGTAGTAACGAACCCGACCTACAAGTTGTAGGTCGTAGGTTTCATTACCACTGCTCTCAAAACAGTGAAGGAAAATATCGTGAGGAAACCGGCATGTTCGAGAGCCAAAAATTCGAAGATATTGAAACTAAACGGCGCTCAACAGCCTGCTGACAGTGTCATCACTGCATGCACTGTTATGAAATATCATATTGAACTGACAGCTGTTCTTGAACGCAGTGTCGATGTGCCGATCGCGTTCAGTTTCATTGGTGGAATTCGCTCTAAAGTAGTACAGATATTTAAAACTGAGTCATCCCAAGTGTTTTTCCAAAGGCCTAATATTTTTTTAAATTTATTTAAGGAAGTGTATAGAGTGCGGCATAAAGTGGCGCTGACTTGGCTCGGCTAAAGTGCCGTAGGTAAGCATTGCATTGTGAATGTCACTGTCACTTGATATTTTGTTTTTGAGGAGAGGCTAATGTTGATTTCCTATATAACCCCTTGGCTTAGTAATTGAAAATGGCTGAAAGGTAAGTTAGGTTAGATTAAAACTGTGACCATGGCTTAGTCCGTTTAGGTACAAGAGAATGTAATGTTTTGGGAATGTGGTGTTTTACAGCGAACTAACCTCAAACAAAATAACAAGTGACAATGACAATGTAATAGTAGCGCCACTATTATGTCACTAGCGGCACTCTGTACACTGCCTTTATTTAATCAAATAACGGTGTTGACATGAATTAATATCATCTGTAGGTACACTCGATTTATGCTAGTAAACAAAACAGGTAGTTGTTGTAACCAGCACACTTAGTAAGTTATGAAATAGGGCAGTGATACAAGCCCATACATACTTCAGTTTCACAAAAGAATTACAGGTAGAACCAAAGTGTTAAAAAAAAAACTAAAGGTAACATAAAACCATAATTGCAGAAATCAGAAATTACGATTTATTTATTTGACATTTTGATTTTGTGCGGGTGTGTGTGGAATGGTAATGGTGTCTGTTATGTCGGTGCAGAATGTGTGTTTTGTTCTCGGTGGAAAGCTGTAGGTTCATCATCATCATTTCAGCCGAAAGACGTCTACTGCTGGACATAGGTCTCCCTCAAGCACCGCCACTTCGACCGATTCTGTGCCTCCTGCATCCAGCGCACTCCTTAGGTCTTTACAAGGTCATCTGTCCATCTTGTGGGATGCCTTCCAACGCTCCGTGTTCCGGTACGCGGTCGCCACTCCAGATCCTTTCGGCCCCATCGGCTATCTGTTCTGCAAGCAATGTCATTGCCACTTACGTTTGGCAATTTTTCGGACTATGTCGGTTACCCTGATTCTCCTAAGGATCTCTTCATTTCTGATTCGATCACGTAGGGAAACTCCAAGCATAGCCCTCTCCATTGCTCTTTGTGTGACTTTTAGCCTTCTGGTAAGGTTTAGGTTAGTGGAACTTGGTGTTGAGGAGTCAATATAACAAATATTGACACCCCAACACCTAAGTACCCACTAACTTCCTGTACCTATAAAACTTTAAGTAAACCCCACTATTCTAATGTAGACAATGCATAACGTTACACAAACTTCTCTGTTTGATCAGTTACTTACCAACCGAAGGTCTGTTTGCTCTCTAAATGTACTCAAAGCGATTTATGTTTATCCTTTTAGAATTGTATTAGTGTTATGTATGATTGGTAGTTTTGTCTTTGTGTTTGAATTGTAGTGTGAATTCAAGTTCTGGTCACCATGCGTAATTGCCGGATTTACACTGATTATGATACCAATTGCGTATGTAGCGTTGGAAGGCCTCCCACAAGGTGGACCGATGATTTTCTCAAGGCCGCAGGAATCCGCTGGATGCGGGAAGCACAGAACCTGTCGAAGTGGCGGTCTTTAAGGGAGACCTATGTCCAGCAGTGAACGTCTTTTGCCTGAAATGATGATGTGTTGATACCGATTACTTAGTGGTAACGTCTTTTTACCTTGAGGTATATGTACGTAGTACGTACGAGTGGAACATATAATAGCTATTACTTTATGATACAATGAAGCGAAGTTATGTTCGGCGATATTCCGCCGAGTTTTTTAGTTCAGATTTGTCCCAAGCAAAAGTCTTGGGACAACTCTAAACTGAAAAACTAGCTACTTGATGTTATTATAAGCAAGCATTAATCCATTTTAAAAAGGCTCTAAATGCAAGGTGTTTCTTCAAACTGTGGGAGGACATTTCAAACGGCACCATCATTCAAATTCGTTCTACGTGTGTGTTGTAAGTTTTTATTAACTCCCGAAGACTGTAACTTCACAGCTACGTTTCGACTCAATTTATTCAGAATTAGAACATCCAAAAGCCTTGGCTTTAGTACCGGCAGTAGACGAATAATTAAACACACGTTTGGTGACAAAGGCTTATAAATGTCAACTAGTAACTTATATTAAAGCGCCTGGAATTTACTACAGGTGCTAGGAATGTCTCCTAGAGATATATTTTATAGGTAGTACCAGTTTCAACCTTGTATCGGTTTTCGTGGCTTTGAATGAATATTATTTATTTATAGGCATGCATTTTGAATAATTCCCATTTTTACTTCTTAAAATATAATTGAACACTCTAATATAATGATTACGCCTCTTTTTGTGAACTTCAAATAATTCCTATTTTGGGGTCTTAATAAAACGAAATCTCCAAATAACTGCGACAAACTTGGATGTAGCGCTCGTCAGTCGCCGCCGCCACCGCGGCACCGCTCGCTTCGCTCGCTCGGCTCACGCGCAGTTTGTCACAGTTCTGACCTAATCCATTTAATCGGGGTACTTGCTAGCTTAGTTATTGGCTCGCACCTGGATGGTCACTGTGAATCTATAGATGCGTAAAAATATTTTAGAGTTTCATTAATTTAAAAAAGTGTCCAATTTAGAAGGTCGTTATGTATTTAGAGGATCAGTTAAATATTTTCCTTATTTATATGATCACCGTTCTTGGTGTGGGCTTGGCTCTCCTAGTTACCAGTTTATAAATGTTTGATTTTTTCTACAATCAGGTACAAATATGATACAGACTAATGATGATAACATAAATATTTGTAAGTTCATACATTTTTAGGAAAATATTTGAATGATTAGTCAAAAAATCTTTTTTATGAGAACATGCCAAAAAGTTTTAATAAGAGCCGATAAGAAGAAATGATACAGTCAAATAACTTTGATGTTACGAATGCCATATTTTCCGAGAATTCAAAAATAAACAAGTAGGAAGATTTACTTATAATTGAACGATAAATTATTATATTTTAACGATAAATAACTCCAAACATTTGCAATTGAGAAATATTCCACTGAATTTGAACAAAGAGTAATGAAATAGCTAATTTTTTTTACCAGCATTCATTCCATCTGGGTACTTATGATACGTAACCAATGTTATCCAAATATAATGTTTTCATCTTCTATAAGTTCATTGATTCCCATTTACGTTTACCTAGTTATTTTTAAATCGACTCAGAAATGCTTCTTAAGTATCTACAGCATAAACAGCATATAATATTCCCACTGCTGGGAAACAGAAACAGCCCTCCTCTCCGTAAGTGGGAAAGAAAATAATTATTATACTAACACTAACCAAAGTAAATAAAATTCCAGCTTCTTCTAGTTCAAGAAAAAGAAAACGAAAAATACAAAGTTGATGACCAAACTCACGGAGATTCTCTGCCGAGAGACGAGGAAGCATATGCAGCATAAAAAAGAAAAACTTAATGAAACCACTCATGTAACTAAATAAAACACGTAAATACCTATGTAATTATTATAATAAAAAGATTTATTTTATTTAACATGTTTTATTTCATTAAAAGTTTTTGTTAAATTTATCAAATATCCGGTTATTGAATAACCGGATATTTAAATGATGTATCGCCAAAAACTATTATTTGTCAATAGATTTTTGCGAATACGGACCTAAATCATAGTTATTGGTCAAGAAATAATTTTGATCCAAAAGTTGACACTGCAAGATCGCGAAAGTGAGGCTGTTGATCCCTCTGGCTCCGAAATGATATGAAATAAAATAAAATAGTTTATTCTATAAAAAGGCTAGATGAGTTCAGCGTTTCCTATCTGACTAAAAGAAAGAAGAAAAAGAAATAAATAAAAAAAGAGATGT
Organism: Xanthia togata; assembly: GCA_963853775.1. NCBI lineage: Eukaryota > Metazoa > Arthropoda > Insecta > Lepidoptera > Noctuidae > Xanthia > Xanthia togata. Next base: position 16,926,389 of record OY970801.1, on the reverse strand, counting down.
TTATATGTCACAGAAAAACGAGCATACAAAAAGATAACAGTACCTAATCAGAAAATTAGACTACTCTGAGAAGAAAGGCCGAAACAAAGTCAGAGGTCACAGTCTCTTTTAAAGTCCGGACATAATCTTGGTCAGGCCATATAAGGGCCATGTAGATTAGATCGATAATAATTATAACAGAAAAGAGGAGGAGGAGGAGGGGGAGTTTATGGAGGTTTTATAGATTTTGAAACCCCTACCAACTTTATAAAAAGTGTAATGAAGGTATTTAAGGTATTTTGTTGTAGTTTGGCCGACAATAAGAGAAGAATTCAAAATAAAGGATAAGGTCAAATAGATACACCATAGACTATTATTATTATGATGTTGTTAAATAGTGTGTACTATCTCATTTGTGATTATTTTTCATCCTAAATTAACTTATTATCATTCACTAGTAAATGCTCCAACATTTTGTTAATCAGCTAATTAGAATATTACGTGCTACTTATAGTCATTATCTGTTGTTATTGTTATAATGGAATAGATGATAACCTATTAAACTTTTATCTTGACCAGGTTTAGTCATTTAGTTCAGATTAGAAAAAAGTGAGTACCGTCACAGATAAATGCAGATGGGACTATCCGCAAAATCATTTGAATAAAAAGCGACACTTGTCTTGCTACGACACAATAAACAACAATTCAAGTCGCACAGCGCTAATTACCTACAGTTATATTCACTTAGAAGTTTCCTATTTTGAGAGTGTTTCTTGCCCGTTCTTCTCCATAGGAACCTACTACGCTTTGGAATGGGCAACTCGCTTCATCTTTCTGACTGACCGACCCCTTGACAATTAAAAAGTACCTGTAATTGGTTTATTTGGAATAAATGATCTCTATCGCGTAATTCTTAGTTCTTCTAACTACACTCACTAAATTGGCCCAACAAGCTGAGCCCACCCCGTACTTGTAGCTTCATACGTAAACTGTGGAGTGTCCCATGTGTATTCATCTATGGTGCCGTTTTATAAATTAGGAAATAGGACTAACAGTGATATAAGAATATGATTTTACTTGTAACTAAAAATAATGATGATGGAAGAAAGAAAACCTTTCCTAGAAGAACCCTTTCCATACATACATAAACTCTCACCTTTTTCCATGGGGGTAAGCAGAAACTACAGAACGTCAATTGCTACGATTTCCCCGACTTTTTTTACTAATAATTTTCAACTTGATACCGTATTCAATCGACACACGTTTATTAATCGACCGTACTCCACTAGAAGTCTATTATTGGTTCCTATCCAAGGCATCATACCAACTCAACGTTTTGATCTCTTCGAACAATTAGGACAGAGCACTTTGACTATTAGCACAATTAGCGCGCACAGTCGGTAACATAATACGTCTGTGGAGAAGTTAACCGATTTTGAGCAAAACCGGTTCGTTACTTTGTTTACATAAAAGGTTTTTTTAGACAAATGGACGATGACAATGATGGACGCAGACAGAAGCGGTCAGTAGTACACTCTCCGTGTACTCTCTGTTCGCTAAAGCTACGGTTTCCTAGAAGACCGATGGCGGCCACATAACGGCCGCAGTGACGGCTGCCATGGTTTGACTTTACGATGTCAAAAACGCTTTTTTAGTAAAACACAGCAACATACTTTCTTTGATAACGTTTCAGTGACCTCATTTGCTGGTAAATTGCAGACTTTGTGGCGGCCACCTCTTCTAGGAAACCGTACCTTAAAACTTAAATATTGCTAGCACAAAGGCAATGAGTAAGTAGTATTACATTCATGAGCAGTGGACGTTGATTAGTGTAAGGGTTGCCCATGCGATCATGAGTTGTGGGCACAATGCCCTGAGTGCAGGTTTGGTTGACATGGGATGGTCCTTTGAGACTTGTGTTAGGGCTGCCCATGCGATCCTCAGCTGTGGGCACAATGCCCTGAGTGCAGGTTTGGTTGACATGGGTTGGTCCTTTGAGACTTGTGTTAGGGCTGCCCATGCGATCCTCAGTTGTGGGCACAATGTCCTGAGTGCAGGTTTGGTTGACATGGGATGGTCCTTTGAGATTTGTGTTAGGGCTGCCCATGCGATCCTCAGTTGTGGGCACAATGTCCTGAGTGCAGGTTTGGTTGACATGGGATGGTCCTTTGAGATTTGTGTTAGGGCTGCCCATGCGATCCTCAGTTGTGAGCACAATGTCCTGAGTGCAGGTTTGGTTGACATGGGATGGTCCTTTGAGATTTGTGTTAGGGCTGCCCACGCGATCCTCAGTTGTGGGCACAATGTCCTGAATGCAGGTTTGGTTGACATGGGATGGTCCTTTGAGATTTGTGTTAGGGTTGCCCACGCGATCCTCAGTTGTGAGCACAATGTCCTGAGTGCAGGTTTGGTTGAAATGGGATGGTCCAATAAGATTTGTGTTAGGGTTGCCCATGCGATCCTCAGTTGTGGGCACAATGTCCTGAGTGCAGGTTTGGTTGAAATGGGATGGTCCAATGATATTTTTGTTATGGCTGCCCATGCGATCCTCAGTTGTGGGCACAATGTCCTGAGTGCAGGTTTGGTTGAAATGGGATGGTCCTTTGAGATTTGTGTTAGGGCTGCCCACGCGATCCTCAGTTGTGGGCACAATGTCCTGAATGCAGGTTTGGTTGACATGGGATGGTCCTATGAGATTTCTGTTAGGGTTGCCCATGCGATCCTCAGTTGTGGGCACAATGTCCTGAGTGCAGGTTTGGTTGACATGGGATGGTCCTATGAGATTTCTGTTAGGGTTGCCCATGCGATCCTCAGTTGTGGGCACAATGTCCTGAGTGCAGGTTTGGTTGACATGGGATGGTCCTATGAGATTTCTGTTAGGGTTGCCCATGCGATCCTCAGTTGTGAGCACAATGTCCTGAGTGCAGGTTTGGTTGACATGGGATGGTCCTTTGAGATTTGAGTTATGGCTGCCCATGCGATCCTCAGTTGTGGGCACAATGTCCTGAGTGCAGGTTTGGTTGACATGGGATGGTCCTTTGAGATTTGTGTTAGGGCTGCCCATGCGATCCTCAGTTGTGGGCACAATGTCCTGAGTGCAGGTTTGGTTGACATGGGATGGTCCTTTGAGATTTGTGTTAGGGCTGCCCATGCGATCCTCAGTTGTGAGCACAATGTCCTGAGTGCAGGTTTGGTTGACATGGGATGGTCCTTTGAGATTTGAGTTATGGCTGCCCATGCGATCCTCAGTTGTGGGCACAATGTCCTGAGTGCAGGTTTGGTTGACATGGGATGGTCCTTTGAGATTTGAGTTATGGCTGCCCATGCGATCCTCAGTTGTGGGCACAATGTCCTGAGTGCAGGTTTGGTTGACATGGGATGGTCCTTTGAGATTTGTGTTAGGGCTGCCCATGCGATCCTCAGTTGTGGGCACAATGTCCTGATTGAAAATGTAGCTATAGTATCACCGGATATCTATTCCCTGCAAACTGGAGTATAGCAATTTTCTTCATAACAGAAATAGTTAAAGTCGTGGTTCTTCAAGAAAACAAGAAACCCTATTGATAACTACTGGAACACAAACATAGTACCTACATAGTTGAAATTTTTTGAATTGAGTGCGTTTCCTTTACCTATAACCTATTAATAAATACTTCTACACCTTTTGTCCCTAGGGGTAAGATAAAGGGGAGGGCCAGAATAATTTTATGGTCTTGTTCTTGTAAAATGAGTGACGACGTTGAGATACAGGTTGTTAATTTATTTTCGTCGTATTAAAATAATAATGTTCAAATATTTGTTGCGTGTATTCGAATGAATAAGGATGAATAAATAACTTTCATCATAATATACCTATAAAATTGTGCTAAGTGACATTTGTATACTGTTATTGTTTCTATATAACCTGCAGTTTTTTTTATATAGATATTTTTTTAAGTCTTTGATTTATTCTTAATTTGTAAATAATATCTGAACTGAACGCACAGTTGATAACCTCTCTATTTTTGTCAATTCCCAAATATTAATGAAACATCAAATAGGTATAACTAAAGTTACGATAACGCAAATACGTCGAAATTGCTATCTGTCGTGTTCGATCGAAACCTCAGGTCAAAGCACTCCAGATTTTGATAGTGATGGCCTTTCATGACGTCTGAGGTAAATATCATATAGTTATCACCAAAAAAAATTGCAAGTCCGGGCATCAATGAAGTGACGTGGTGGACTTTTTTGTTCAAAGATGCTCTCAGTAAGAAATAGCCCACTCTTCGGTATACTAAGAGGCGCTAGGAAGTGTCGGTCATCATCGGTCAAGTGGATCGATGTCATGAAGTCTCTACTACAAAAAAGCAAATGTAACAGAGACTTCTCTAAACTCTGACTCTTCGTCGTTTTGTCTGAATTGGCAAAAGCCAAGTCCTGTATTTTTGCCTATTTCTCCTTACCAATTTTCAACAGTGGATGATTATTGGTTAATAATTGAAATCAGTTGTAGCTAGGCCACATAACATAACACGCTTCCCACTTTTCACGCCTTGTTTCCCCGAAGGGTTAGGCAGAGGTGTACCTACCTAAAGTAGGTACACCCACATTTCGCCAGTTATGTTTAAGTCCTGTGTAATAAGGTGGTCAGTCTATTACCATCAACCGGGCAAAATCCAGCCTTATGACCACTTGTGACCACATACTTGTACTTCTAGACACACAGCGAGACAGTCCAAAAAGTCAAGCAGTGCAGTTCATGTTGTTGGACCATTCCTGTTAAATTGTAGCTGTGGATTAGTATAACAATGAGAGAGGCTCGTGACTAAGTAATAACAGCCTCACGGGTCGATCGATCAAGTTAAGCTACGCTTGCCGCGGTTGGTCCATGGATGGGTGACTTCCCTTACATACCAAAACCCCTCCGACGGGAGCAACGGCTCGGGAAGCACGTTGAGCCGTTGCTCCCGGCTGTCATTCGGGGATCTAAGACAGTCGTTACGGGTCGTCAGAAGTCCGAAAGTCTGACAACCAGTCTTAGCAAAGGGGTATCGTATTACCCAACTACTGGGCTCCATGTAAAATAATGGGATTCAGCTACTTCCGGTTAGACTGAAATCCAAAACGAACATTAAAAAAAAAAAAAATATATATCTCGTTTGGCTTACATTGCCTATCGAGGAGTCTCCATTTAGGTATAAAATGCCTGTAGTTGAAGGCTCCGCTCTTACCTTACATTATAAACGTACGAGTACAAACAGGTATATTGAGAAACAGAAAGTAAAAAGGAAAAAAAATAAAATACAATCATTTTTACGAGTGTGTGTGTGCGTGTGTGTAAGTAACTCTATGTCAACATTTATATGGGAAAAGACTGGGCATACGATGATGATTAGAAAAACAATGATCTATGCTACTTTTTGTGATCTTCTTTTTGGCAATCACCACCATAACTTCAGCATTTTCAAAAGCTATACTTTTGAATATTATGTTCCGTTGATACATAAGCCGGATCTATGGGACTTCTTTGTACTACTGTTTGCAGTATACAAGAACGGTACTGACACATTATTTACTAGTTTACCTGGACAATATGTGTATGACTGTACCAATGTAAACAGTCGTTTTACGTTTGTACTTATACTTCAAATTTGCTAGTACTAAGGTCAGTAGTTTCCATCTTCACGTACAAGTTGGTTTTTTCGCGAAAATGTTTTTTAAATACGCCATATTTTTCTGTGCAGCCTTATTGTTAGTTGATGTAAGTATTACTGGGAATACGTTAAAGTGGAGTGATAATTTAGATAACATGAAATGTTATATTATGTCGGAATTTTAATCATATTTGAGAAAAAAAAAACTCAAGTCGTACGAGGTAGTCAAAATATTCGGTCACGTTTACCTCAAATTTATATTTTCCTTACCAATCCTAGTTTGTTTATAACATAACCTTTTCTATCCAAAAAAACAGATAACATTTTATGTTGATTACACGTACAATAATTGCCACGAACGGTGTCATAACATTACCACCCTGTATATGATAGCTATTTAGTAGATGGGATCAAGATATTACGGAAGTACCGACCTTGGCTCAGGATAAAACTCCCGAGAGACTAAGCAAAATGGAAATCGTTGGAGAACCTATTGGAAATTGTTTCATAGTCCTTTATAATAATCCCCCGGAGTTAATTATCCAAGGTGATTTTCAATTATATAATATAGGGCATTTAAAAGTCATAATTATGACTTTGCAAAATGTAACCCCAATCCAAATGTGCTTCGATGTTGCATCTCACGTGGTGAAACATGACAAGTAAATTCACATTGTTTATCGTAGTTAAAAGTATCATAGTACAAAATGATATTGAAAATGGTAATAAATATGAATAATCGTGAGAAGGTATTAAATTAAAAATATATCTTAACTAATATTATAAATGTGAAAGTGAGTTTATTTGTTTCAAACCGTTGAACGGATTTTGATGAAATTTGGCACATGGGAAGACCATGCCCATGAGCTAGTACTTTTATGTTTTGGTACCAATTAGGACGTCACAGAAAATTATTCTTGTCACATTATTGATAATACCTTGTTACACATCGTTAAAGCAGTAAATTTGTCACAGTGCGTTAACAACACAATGTTCAGCTATTTATCTTTGCTCTATATTCATCAAAATTTTGGTCATAGCTACAGGCAAGGTTTCATCATTCTATGAGCACACAAAATGGTATTTTAGCACTTTGCATGCCGCGTGAAAACCGTCCACACAACCACTACAGTAATAAGTAAAACTAACTGCGGTTTACTGTGGATAATTGCATTACTGTGTGGTAAAAATGTGACCGTATACCAAGCTACTAAAAGCCAATTCTTTAGCCTTTCTATGTTGTAGTTATTGCTTCATTTTTTATTTGATTTGACTAAACTTGCAAGCTTTATCTCTTCTTCCTGTCGATGGTAAATTAGTTTATTTTATATTGTTGGCCCAAAACCGGCGTGGTTTTGGGTATACTTTCACGGCAACGACGCGACGTCTGCATTTTTTGGGGTATAGAGGTCAGGATAACATGTGGAACATACTTACAACATAGAAGCGACACAGCACACTTTATTAAAGGTGTAATTATGCAAAAAAAAATTGACATAAGCAGATAGTCAGAAGTATAGGTTTAAAAATCTATATAAGTTTAAAAATATCAGAATAAAAAGTATTTTATGTCCTAACCCAGGTCATCGTTTATCCACGTGCCAAATTTCATCCAAATCCACTCAGCCGTTTTAGCGTGAAAACGTAACAAACAAACTCACTTTCGCATTTATAATATTAGTTAGGATTTAATCGTGGTTGCGTTTACAACGTTCATTATAAAGAGCTCTGAGACCAAAAACATAACGACGAACCCAAAACCATAGTTGATTATACCCGAAATATGTTTCTCTGTATGTTTATGTTATTCAGGTTAACAAAAGTTAACCTGAACTGAGTCCAGGGGATCGTGCAACAAGAGATAATTATTTGAGATATTAGTTTGTCATTAGTGAACACTTGATAAGTTTATTTATATGACCTTTAAACTTTAGGAGTGTAAAGTTCACTCATCCACCATAGAAAAGGGAGGATCCTCCGACCAGACGGGTGTTGTGTCTGGCGGGCCGACTGCCCGACTGTTGATGTCGGATAGTTTTATATATGTCGTTCGCGCGGTAAACTCTAATTGCGCGATGCAGGATTTGTGTGACGTCATGTCTTTGATGCGTAGTTAGTATGTGGCGGTGTAACCGCTACAAAACTAATACATACTCGTATAAATACTTCCACAGACTGAAGCTTTCGTCAAAAGAGATGTTAATCCAACTGCTATAGACGCGTTGAAGAAGAACATGGATGACTTCAAGAACTGTATCGACAAGAGCTTGGCGAATGTCGTGGGCGAAGTCAACGAGGACCATCTGAAACCGCTGTTCAGTGTCATTGGTGATCAGTTGAACAGGTTCTCCAGGGCGGTAAGTTACATACTATATTTCCTGATGGGGTAGGCAGATGTATTATTACCATCACCTGGTGATGGGGCCCGCAAGGCATGGCGGGCTGATACCAGTCGAGGGTGCGCGCGAATGTACGTGTATCCCGGGCCCCAGACTCGTGGTAGTGGAAAGAGCAGTGTAGTTTTAGTCGGAAGGACTCCGACATACCCCTCCGTTCTCCCCAGACGGAGAGTATCCATGACGATTCACCAATATAAAAAAAGGTGTCACCATCATTATTCACAGCTCAATTAATTTAATCCTGGACACTTCTCCTGGATTGTGCCAGAGTCTAATCCAGGTTGGATTGAGTTTATAGTGCATTCACATTTGACCTGCTTTTAGTGCTCTGTAATAAGAGGCAATTAAGGATATCTGTCTAGCTGTTTTGAAGCCCAGCCGTAGTGTTCTTATTTTGATTGGTAGATCGAGATCATGGTATAATAACATTATACCATGATCGAGATGTTTTATTGTTCTAAGACTCTTTAGTAGACTCCGCGCCACCACTGAAGTCCGGCGGAAAACTGTGGAACTACATTTTATTAAATGCAATTTGATGCAATGACATATATACTAGTGCCACGTCATTAAACTTAAGTGGTGAAGCGGACTCTAAATAGGATTAGACTTTTCGTAGTGAATGGCAACCAACTCGCAACAATACCACCTACTGCCAAGGCATGAGCGCTACTTACATATATTCTAAATATATTACGTAGTAGAAAAGAGTGTGAGTTTTACTTGTTCTTTTAAATGACGCGAAGAAATTAATATGTATTTCACAGTCTTTGTCTCTAAACATATTTTATTCCTTTACAGTTTGATGAAATAACGAAACCGAAGCCTTCTCAGGACGTTAAATAAATTACTGACAATACTAGTAAAAACGAGATGGTGAAGAAAATGCAATGTATGGATGAAGCTCACCTAGCTAAATAAATATTTATTAAAATGTCTAGTTGAATTCATTGCCATCCTTACGCTCTTGACTCTCGCTATCTAAGGCGCGGGACATACACAAGTGGCGAGAGGCGCGGGCATGGCGCGTGCGTGACGACGATATGGCGCGGGCGTTGCGCCGCCCGTTTTATATTTCATACAAAATGTATAGGGACAACCGCGACGTGGCGCGGAACATACACAAGTGGCGCCACTCGCTATTTGTGTATGTCCCGCGCCTTATGTTCATTACCCACGACGCGACGCTACTCCAAAGTAGCCAGGTTGTACTATACAGGGTGGCAGGGACATTGACCTGCAAACTGTAATGCATGAATTCAGCACATGATTCTGGGCCAACGTAGAAATTTTTATGACTATTATCAAAAAAAAAAAAACTGCTGTTTCATAATAAACTGCAATAGAGCAGCTACGTGGCCAAAATGTAGGGAACAGAATGGGGTTCAGAATCATGTACTGAATCCATGGTTACAGTTTGCGCGTCGATTTGTCTGCCACCCTGTAGGTATAGGTAACATCTACTAATTCCATGGTTACCAGTTACAAACTCAAATACACTGCTACTAGTCCACAGCATTCGACCGCCTATAGATGCTTTTTTTTGGCGCTCAAATGACATTAATAGGGTGGTGCTGTTGGTAAACATTGTGCAATTGTTTTATGAAATGTCACTTGAAATGTATTCAAAAAACTAGATGTCGCCGTTAGTTCGGATTTTGGTCACACGCCAAAAGAGCCTTGTACTCAACTTAAATCACCATTGACGGCTTTGATCGATCGCATTATGATTGTACCCTAAGCTTCGTTCCGGAAACTGTATTTTGTTTTCGCACATTATTCCTTTCATTACTCTAGCGGGCTACGGATAAAGATTGATTGCCGTGCGTGTAATCCAAGTTTGATTCCCGGGTCGCACAGCATAGGTAATTAGGTTTTCCTGTTTTGAAACTATCACGAGTACGACTCGTTCAAAATAAACGCGAATGATAGAGAGTTATGCGATGTTTTAGGATAGGTCATACAGCAGTGGATTGTAATAGGCTGAATCAAAATGGTACATGGACCGTTTCTTAAAAGGTGTGTCTTCAGATTTCGTTCAGGCACAAGTTATAAATAGTAGTACAAGTAAACGGTACTGCGCTACTGCTGAGCTTGAGGTCCAGGCTTCGATTCCCGGGTCGGGCAAAGTGTTATTAGATTTTTCCTTTGTCCACGGTTGATGGAACTAGGCTCACCCCTTATAACATCGGACTTAAATATAACTGGCAAAATGTGGGTGTACTATAGGTATACCTCTGCCTTACTCCCCGGGGAATGCAGGCGTGATGTTATGTTATGTTATAAACTGTAAATCAGTTAGTAACGCTGCGCTGATAGGGACCAGGGTGCCCTGGTTGTGTTAAAGGAAAGTCACTTTTATAAGTACTCACTATTTAATGTTTTTGTAATAAGCAATTAGGTACTTTTATTTAAAGATAGGCTTATTAAAACGCGCGTTGAAAAAGCGCTCGGGCGCATGAGCACCGTCAGCTATAAAACTTTTTGGTTTCTTGACATTACTTGATATAAAATATAAAAATTATGACGTCTTGAATACGACGTCTCGTATGACATTTGTAAATTTTTTGTACAAAACTTTTGTAAAAAATTATTTAATTGTCTTCTTTCAGCTCGAGTTTCTTTTTCAGCATCATTATACAGTTGCTTTAAGAAGTTGTACACACAAACTATTAAAACATGAATAAGCTATTGATTCTCCTTCTGGCTGTGTCCGTAGTGGCCGGCGTAAGTGCCAGCCCCAGGCTTCTTGTTCACGACGCCGCAGCCGCACCGGCGGCGCCGGACCGCATGTTTGTTACGAAAGAAAATCGCGTATGCGGCTGCAGCGTCGTGCACTGGAAACCTAAAGTTATATCCAAAAAACGAGCAGCAAGAGCGCGACAGCAACACGCGGCGTTTGGAAGACACATTTCTGCCGCGCTCTAGTTAGAAATAAACCAACGACCGCGATCGCGCGGCATTCGTCCAATCACAGCGCGGCAGGCTGCGCGTGGCAGCCGTGCAGCTTCATGTTTTTTTTTTTTACAATTAATTTAAAAAAAAAACACCCACATTAAAAAACGTTCCCTTAATTATTTGTTTGCGTTATAACCGCGTCCACATTTTTTTTTGACTAGGTTATCTCGTAGCTGACCTCTGCGGTCATGACTACTTAACCGGACATTCCTGTGGCTGCCTTAAGCTACTACACTCAAAGCCTCCAGCAAGGGGCAAAAACTATTCTAATTAAAACTAGGCGAGCGCTCGCTAAGGGCACCCCCTGTGGGGTACGGACCTCGGCTTAGGGCGTCGCTGGGGGGAGGACAACAAGTTGGGACAGGCTGGATCAAGGACGCGACCCCTATGCATAAGCCTATAAAGATGTTGCAATCCACGACGACGCGCCCCAATCCGCTCCGCTCCGTACTAAAGTACAGCTTACAGTACAGTAATTGCGAAGTGGGGCGCGTCGCGTCGTCGTGGATTGCACTATCTGTAGGTATAAGGACAGTTACAGGCTGATGTAATTTTCCTCTCATTAATACAGGCTGTCGTGAAACGCGATGCTCCTTGGGCCGCAGGCCTTCCACCTTCGGTTGTAGCACGCCATGAATTGGAAATGATACAGAAGTCTCTTATAGGCTTAAACAATAGGGATTTTCGTCAGGTGGCACGCACAATCATCCCTGATTTGAGGGCAAACAATGAAAACGCTGTTTCCGATAGCATAAACAAAGCGATGGAGTTATGGTTATAGATGGTTAGTTCAATTTCTATCATAATTATGTAGATCTGTGGTTCAGTTAGATAATTTTTAAGCACGGTTCATGTGCTTTACCGGGTGTTTATGTGCACGTCTTTCGGTATTGTCCACCTATTTTTTGCTCGTGTAATTCCCTGAATTTTTCTGCTTTTTTTTTGCTCGTGGAATTCCGTGAATGTGCCTCTTTTGCTCACTACAGGGCAGAGCCTGTGGTGGGCAATAGGAGTGGGCAAACTATACGATGTTCAGCCTCTGGCGCTGGAGTAGGTACTTCTAGAAAGTTATTAGCCCACCTCATGTAGGCACGCCAATACATACCGGGTAAGTACGAGTATTTGCCCGACAAAATCAGTAACGTTTAATTGATGTTTTTTTCTACAGATGATGAGCGTTATAAAAGCCAAAACAGCTGCTGCGTATTAACCAGATTTATTTAAACAAGATTAACAACAGCAGAATTTCGTATTGTCAAAAATAAAAAAGTAAAATATTGTGAAACCGAAGTGAAGACCCGAAACCTAAAAATGGTACTTACTAGAACTTTTGTTTTGTTTTTATTAAATTGTTTTATTTTTTTTACTTTTATTCTAAATGTTTTATTAATACTGGCTTCGCAAGGATACGATTTAATTGGCTTTAATTGGATTTTAGAGGCATGAGGAACAGGGTGTAAAGTTCACTCATCCACCATAGAAAAGGGAGGGTCGTCCGATCGGGGGTCGTGTCTGACGGGAAACTTCCCATTGATTGATTTCGGATAGTTTTACATAATTATGTGGTTCGCGAAGTAAACACTAACATCGACGTGACGTCAAAGATTTTGTGAGACGTCAGGTCTGTTTAAAACTGGTGGCTAAGTAATAACAGCCACACGGGTCGATTCATCAGGTAAGCTACGCTTTCCGGAGTTGGTCCGTGGATGGGTGGCCATCTTTACATACCGAGACTCCTCCGTGCCTCGGAAACTACGTTAAGCCGTTGGTCCCGGCTGTCATTCGTGGATCTTTGACAGTTGTTACGGGTCGTCAGGAGCCTGAAAGTCTGACAACCTGTCTTACCAAGGGGTATCGGGTTGTGGAGGTCAGATAGGCAGTCTCTTCATATAAAATACTGGTATTCAGCTGCATCTGGTTAGTCTGGAAGCCGACCCCAACATAGTTGGGAAAAGGCTAGGCAGATTGATTGACGAGGATTAATACTTAATGATTTCCCATAATTACTCAACCATTTAGTTAGTCATTTTATACAAAAGTTTTCATAACGTTACTAGTACTGTGTTTAGCCGAGGTTATCGTTCCTTGAGTGTTTAAAAAAATACCGAGAGTCTGTTATTATTTTATTTATTTATTCATTTACTATTACCACTTACAATTGTTTTTTACAGGTTGGAAGCCAATTATACAACAATGTAGTCATAATTTCTACATTCAGAGACCTCACCTTTTTTTTTTTTTTTTGGGTGGGAAATCATCAAATGACTCCTCCCGCTCTGGGTGGAGCGGGAGGGCGTGTCAGACTCTTACTGACTAAAACCCACCCGTGTTCCTTCTCTTGCCTGTGCAATGCCAGGGGGCCACGGTATCCCTTTCGGACTTTCCTGCAACCCCGGCAGGTAATGGTCTCATCGGACCCCTTCATTCGCTGACATCTCTTTGAGGCGCGCGTGGAACACAACGCGCCGTCGACCCGGGCTTGGTCCTTACCGGACGGCGAGCTACACATTGCTCACCGTCCGCAGGCCCGCGCCTACGGTGGCCGGGAATCCGCGATCGATTCCCGACGCCCGGGGCGTCTCCTCCTGCGGCGGCTAGGGGCGTGAGGGCGCGAAATTTGCCTCTCCCTCACGCGCTCCGCCTCCTCCTTCGCGAGCATTACTGCTTCGCAGAAGGAGGTGACGGCCTCCCATGCCCTCTCGCTCCGTACCATTGCCTGGACCAGGGCCGGACGCGAGAGATCCCCGCCACCGATCGCCTCCACGAGGACACGGCGGTGCTCTGCCCAAGCCGGGCATACCTCCACCGTATACTCCACCGTGTCCTCCGGGCGATCCACGCAGTGATGACACCCGTCAGAGACCTCACCTAAAATCCGATTAGATGCCACCACCAACTAAAATGAAGTCTTTTTAAACTGTCATATTTTGACTGACAGGGTTCAAGTTTATATCTGTCGATTAACGTGGATAATCAATTAACAAGTCCCAAGTAACGACTCTATTATAATATCATTTGTAATTTAAAATCGTTTTGTAAAGTCGGCCTCGTATTTGCCTTACCTCTCCTACCTGTCCCACCGCGATTAATGAGAAGCATATAGAGCTAGCAAATAAAAACGACTGCGACGAGCGGTATGCGTAGGTATGTACCAAACGTGAGTCTCTCAGCAAATGCTCTGCCCTCCAAGCGAGCGTCACTGAGCGAGTACTCTCTTTGATTACTCTTGTTGCAGCAACAAACGAGTACTTGGTGGCGGTGTGAACAGTCGGCGATCAACTATTAATATAATGTATTTTTTTTTACTTACACAGGTCCTACAAACTTTTAGTATCAGTTCACACCGAGACGCGTCGCGACGCGCACTTTTTTAAGATCCAATACAATATCGAATTTATTTACTACACAATAAGGTACGCGCGCTGCGCAGCACCGCGCCTCTCAGCGTACTTCGACATGCGATCAGGCTCGCACTGAAATTAAACCTTTTCGTGAAGAAAATAAGTTCAATATTTAATTAAAGTGTGCGCGGCGTCACGTCGTCGCGTCGCATCACGGTGTCCTTCCTCATCTGCAGTGGGCTTAGGCTGAATGTCACTTTTAAACGACAAGGTCTGTCTATGTGGCAGTTAGAAAGTTTCAACGTTAATGGAAAAAATGAACATTATTTACTCAAATCAACACCACAACCTTGAAAAATTCACTGTTACAAATAAGCAAATAAGAAATTAATGAACTTTTAAGTAACTGGGAAGTGTTGTCACAAGTGGTAAAGCAATTGCAAGGTCGACTTCACCTAATTTCAAAAATTCAAAATTATTCTTAATATAATAATTTAAACTTAAACTAGGCTGAGAATCAGCACTTTTCGAACGTCAAAATTACATAAGACAGTCCCCCAAAACGCGACAAGACAAGGTCTGTCTATGTGGCAGTTAGAAAGTTTTAACGTTAATAGGAAAAAACTTTATTTACTCAAATCAACACCACAACCTTGATCAATTCACTAAGTTACAAATAAGCAAATAATGAAATTAATTCTATTTTAAGTAACTGGGTAGTGCTGTCACAAGTGGTAAAGCAATTGCGAGGTCGAATATACCTAATGTGTTATGGTGACATAAATTAACACCATACATAAGTCTTCATATCTATCGTAATATGATTACAAGGATGCATTTGTCATTTCTTATCATAATGAGCCATCTAGGAATATTACTGTTATTATTTTATAGATAACTTTGTTTACATTCTAATGACATATTGTTGTGACCGCTGTTATCATATCTTGTAGGATGTAAATAACAAATTAATAGGGTTCTAATTACTGTTTTCATTGAATTAATATAAATGTTTTGTAAATAGGCGATGGAAGTTTAGAATCCCTCTTGATTTATACATGGACCGACTGCTTATGTGACTTTTTCAACCCTATAACTGGGTAAAACCAGGACTGGGTAAAACCCCTTGGTTAGTTTTCGGGGGTATAATTTTTTGGGGTCTTCCACGCGAATGCAGTCGCGGGCAGTCTCTAATTTTAAACAAAATTAGGTACACAAGTTTCTAACCTCCTAGCGTTTTAGCAATGTAATAGAGAATCTTATCTCCGGTAATTGTTTTCCGCAGTAGGTACGGAGATGTGGATGGACTTCGATTCTTTGATAAACAGCTGACGGATGTAGTACTATCTAGTGCACCTCGAACCTTAGTGTGCGTCCACACTGGCAGTCTAGCGCAGTTGCGACGACTGGCGCGAAGTATCAAAGATATGAAACCGCCCTTGCGTCCATAGTGTAGTGACTAAAGGCTCGTGCAGACCAGCGCGACGCGTGGCGCGACGCAACGAACAATACAATTTCTAAGAAAACTTCACGGTATAACAATAGCCGGTGTCACGTCGCGCTGTCACGTCGCGCTAGTCTGCACGAAGCTTTAGGCGGACGCCTAGTGCGACGGGCCCAAGCGAGTAACCGCGCGGGTCCACGCGTAGTTTTGAAACGTTCCTATCCGCGCGCTATGGTCGCGCGTTATGGTCTAGTCAGCAAGCAACTTGATGCGCGGGTGGCAAGGATATCAAACCAGTTCAGTCTTGTCGCTCAGCGTTAGCGCGTCTGCAAACATAAATACTGAAGTGTTTATAAGTGCAATTCAGTCTAAACCACCTATATGGCAAAATAAATATCCACAAAAAGAATTTTGTAGGGTAAAATTTCAATTCTTCACTCAAATTAAAAAATTCAATTTTTTTTTTTTTTTTTTTGTGGACACCATCTCTGGTGTTGAACACCTCCCACCTCAGGATTGGACTATCTAGTAAAATATCAAATCCTCGTCATGGTTTGCAACCTCTGAAATACGTCTAAGCACTACAACGGCTCGCCACGTCAGTGTGGCCATCGCACGCCCCCGCCTGTCTCGCCCACGTAGGCCCTAGTCACCACGCGTTCAGTGTGGACGAACACTTAGACATAAATGATTGAAGGAGTGCGATACGCGTGGCGGAACATAAAAACAATAATACAAAATACTGCTCCCGGGTTTTGGTTTCATTGGCCTTGTAATGGTGCTCTTTTTAACTTTCTGGCCAGGTTAGAACTGAGACCACTACATCCAAGTTGGCCGCAGTTACTTGGCTATTTAGTATTTTTAGGTCAACGAAATGGGATTTATTTTGAGGCTCACAAAAAGTGAAATATTTATTATATTATTAGAGTGTCCATTATATTTATTTATATATACTTTATTGTACACCTCAAAAATACATAACAAAAAAAAAGAAAAACTACAAAATATACAATGGGCGGCCTTATCGCTTTCCGCGATCTCTTCCAGGCAACCTTGGAATGGACAGTGATTTGCGTGGACTGAAATGGGGCTGTCGTTGGTGCAAATAAAAAGTATACTATATACTAGAATAAATACACAGATTATGTACATATCCAAAATAATAGATACATAAATACTAAATATAAAAGCAACTAAAGTAAATGAAGACTATAGATAATTAAAGGAATGAGAACAAGATCACAACGACAAGTAATGTTCCTTCACGAGTCACTTAAATATTGTTATCGATTGCGCGCGTTTAATTTGAACTGGCAATGCTTTCCACAAACGAGCGGCCTGGATAGTAAAGGACATGGAATGCTTAGGCATTATATTTTTTATTGGAAATCAAAATGTCAAATTATGTGGGTTTCTATTAAATTATTTTATATATTAATGCCCGTATATTATTGCCCATAGATCGCAAGCGCACATGCCGAGTATGGATTCCGATCCCTGTGTCGAGTGACGTGTTATTGGATTCTCCATTAGAAATTTATTGGTAGTAATAACTAAGATTTGTGTGCCTGGTTAGCGGCAATCTGCTCTCCCGCTATTACACTAAACTAAACTGGTGAAACTGGAGAGCGGTGGTTGATCAGTGTTATCACCTCCAATTTACGAGTTGTAGTGCGTGAGTTCAAACATAGGCAGGCGCTACCTAGTGTAAATAATTTCATCACCACTGCTCTGAAAACGTGAGAAACCAGCATGTCTTAGAACCAAAAATTCGAATACATGTGACATCTACCAACGCGCACTGGGCCTGCGTGGTATGATGATATGAAACTGGCGAAATATGTTTATTGTAAACCTACTGAAGTCTAGATGTGTGCCTGACTATTAGAAATAGGCTCGCATTACCTACATGGGACTTAAACATACTTAACTGACTAAATGTGAAGACGTAGCGTTAGAAGGCCTCCCACAAGATGGACCGATTGTGAAGGCCGCAGGAATCCGCTGGATGCGGGAGGCACAGAATCGGTCGAAGTGGCGGTTCTTGGGGGAGGCCTGTGTGTACAGCAGTGGACGACTTTCGGCTAAAAACATATTACCTACGTAGTATATGTACAGTATACCCACATTTCGACAGAGGAGTACATCTGTCTAACCTTTTGGAGAACAAAGATGCTAAGTTATTTTATGTTCTGGAAGTCAAAATTAAATTTTCAAATACAGGTCTTCATGCAAATATCATCATCTGCCTAGCCTTTTCTCAACTACGTTGGGGTCAGCTTCCAGTCTAACTGGATGCAGCTGAATACCAGTATTTTATATGGAGCGACTGCCTATCTGACCTCCACAACCCAGTAATTGGGTGATACGATACCCCTTGGTAAGACTGGTTGTCAGACTTTCAGGCTTCTGACGACCCGTAACGACTGTCAAAGATCCACGAATGACAGCCGGGACCAACGGCTTAACGTGCTTTCCGAGGCACAGAGGAGTCTCGGTACGTTAAGATGGTCACCCATCCACAGACCAACCCCGGCAAGCGTAGCTTAACCTGACGGATCGACCCGTGCGGCAGTTATTAACAAGTCAAATAACAAGGCAAATTAGATGATTATTGCAGTTCAATTGTCTCATTCGTCTGCTCCGGAACTGGGGCATTAAAATGAGTCAAACGGGTCGGGGTCCGACTTAATGCAATATCCCGTTCGGTAGGTAGTGCCGTTTGCAAAAAAAACAAAATATAATCTGCTTGGGTTTGTTCAACAAGTCTTTATCTAAGTGAATAAAGATTAGGTATTGGTTTCTATTGTTCGATAATTGGCATGTAAGGTCAAACAAATTGTCGGTTTGCCTACAATGTGTGACGGTGAGGTGCCATAATGATTAATCAAAATTAACTTTTTTTCGTTACCATACTTGTAACGATCTGATGAGCACGGTTTCGAAACATTATATTAGTTTTGATATCTTGGTCAACATGTTCATTCAAAACCAGACAAGAGCGGATGCAGCTTTTAAAATTTCAGGTTCTTGAAGAAATCTAAATTAGAAGGTTTGGAATCTCTGATACGGAGTCAGCAAGCGTAGTGATTAATGGTCACCGCTCTATTGTAAGAGAAGATGCTGCACGAGCAGCGAAAAAATAACTGGCTGGATTTCTAGAGGATTTCTTTTTACTAATTATTTATAATTTCTTCGCTTAAGGCAATTAATATTCCAGATAAAATAGTAATTCTTTGTTGTATATTGATTTTTTTGTGATAATTTATAATTAATTAATTAATTGAATGAATGAATTTGTAATTTGAAATCTGTTGCTAATTTTATATGAGTGTATTCTGAATTAAAAATTATTTGAATTTTGAATTTATCAAGCATTTAAAATATCATGCACCTAACACGTAGCAAGACGATTACATTCCAAATCTCAGGCTAAGCTTATTAACTGATTAGCTTGCAAGATCAGATGACCTAGGGTCACTGCAGTGATCTAACCATACTTCGTGTCTCGCTCAGCATCAAGATATAGGAGATAGCTTCCGTGAAGACCGCAGTGTGCATTCTACTGTTGCATTGTGAAGTTCTTTATACAAACTCTTTAAAAATGAATAAGATGCTGATTGTTCTTCTGGCTGTGTGCCTTGTTAGCGTAAGTAACTATTATATTCCACTCTTGACCGATATAAATTTTTACCTATTGTAGGAGCTTGTGAAATTCTATTGGGAATACATTAATTAATGTTGACTTTTCCTTTAGTCTTTTGTTATGATACTCTTTTAAACAAGATGATTCTGATTGTTTATTTCGTGAAACAATAAAAAAGTGCGTGTCGGACCACGCACAATGAAGGGTTCCGTAGTTAAGATGAATTTATAGCAATAACAAACTTAACTTTGTAGTTGAAAAACATGTTATACCATACGAAATGTATGGGAGAACATGTTTTTGCAACCGCAAACGTAAGTTGGTCAATTATTACTCGTTAACTTGTAAAGCCTACTTAGCTGTGATGGTTTTTCTTATAATTTTGTTATACGAGTATATACTACTGCCCTGAATTTTTTTCACATCTCTAAAACCAACCATTTAGCTGGCAGGGGGGGCGGACAGTTGACTAACAAAACTTTACACTATAAGTGTAAAGTTTTGTCAACTCAACCTTTTAGTCAACTTATAGTGTAAAGTTTTATAAAGTTTTTGTAAAGTTTTTTTTTAACACTTATAGTGTAAAGTTTTGTTAGAGTCAACTGTCCACCCCCCCTGCCAGCTAAATGGTTGGTTTTAGAGATGTGAAAAAATTGTGATCCCTGAATCCAATAATGGCTTTCACAAACACAATATTTCTGAACGACCTTTCTAAACTACACCCCACACCATGTGATAGATGAGAAAAAAAAACCTGATTTTGTTTTACTAGTTTGTTGGCGTGATTAAGTATACCCATGCCAAATTACAGCTTTCTAGTACAAAGAGTCTCTGAGCTAAGCCGCGGACAGACAGACAGACAGACGGAAATGCAGAAACTATAACTGGTTCCCAGTTTACTACAGAACCCAAAAAAACAGTTCGCTTCGGCCTCTTAAGGCGCAGGGTTCTGATTTGCCTTTGTCTCTGTCTTTTTCTTTACGTGTAAAGAGTAAAGAAAATAACCACACTTTTGTACTGTTTCAATGATTTTCGTTGTTTTTTTCATCATATTGCTCATATTACTCATCATAATCCATTACTGAATACAGGTTGGCATTAGACATGTTATGGTATATTTTTAACTATAATTATAATTGTTAGTGAAGGTATAAACTGCTTTTAAAGACAATTAAGAGGTGTGTTTGAAGATTTTTTAAGCATTAATGTATGTTTAATTATCATTTGAGTTCCATCACTGTATTAAAATAAGACTTGAAAATATCATTCTTTGTTTTCGGTCAAAATTATTTACGGTTTAAGAGATACACTGCTTTAAAAAAACCCGTTTTCGGAACCCTGCGCCTTAAGCAAATAGTTTTTTTTTTATACTACCTGTCTACCTTAGTGAACAAGTTTGAAATTTTGTACGGTCTCTGTGTACTTTTTTATGCACTGAGACAGCTACACGCTGATATACACATTTTCGTATTTTAACCATTTTACTGTCATTCACACAGACTCAAGCTTTCGTGAAACGCGATGCACCTGCGGCTGCCGACACCAACTACTTGGAGACCATTCAGAAGAAGCTCCAAGACTTCTCTAAGGACTTCAACACCCAGATGGCCAGCACATTCGATGCTGAAGCTATGAAGAAGAACTTGAATGCTATTGCCGAAAGCGTAAACAAAGCGGTGAGTTACGTCAGATGATATTTTTCTATTCTTCCTATTGTATCGGCACAACCTATATTGGACTAGGTTATGTCAGGATGATGAAGAGAGCAGTGCTGCCCAGTGGTAACAACCGTGATTTACGTCGTAGGTTCGAACACAGACAGTCGCTTTACTTTGTGTAAATTATTTCATCACCACTGCTCTCAAAACGGTGAAGGAAAACATCATGAGGAAACCGGCATGTCCTAGAACCAAAAATGCGAAGACATGTGACATTTACCAACTGGCACTGGGCACCCGTGGCCCACTCCCTCTCACCAAGAAGAGGCCTGTGTTCCAGAATTAGAAATGGGAACATTATAGACTGATTATGCTTATGCTATGCCATGATAAAAAAATCGTGGTCCAAGATTCTAGAGCCGCCAGGTACGTTATTTTAATAAAGCTGACATTTTGAGAATAGATAGCACATGTGGGTGTACTATTCAAATTCAAAATTCAAATTCAAAATTATTTATTTCACATAAACCTACATGGGCACTAAGAAACGTCAGAAGCTAGGTGCACGGTTCCAATTGGTCGTTTCCTATGGAGAAGAGCGGGCAAGAAACTCCACGGTTACTCTTTTAAAAATAATTGGTTTTTACAAAAAAATAATTAAATAACAGTGTTATTAGGTATAAGAGGACAGTGTAGGTCTTTCAACAAGTACCAGGTACTTAACAAAATAATTATGGTCAGCAAATATACAGTCCACTAAGCCTACAGCGTTCTCACATTCACAAAATAGAAAATAATCTACATATATAAAGATGAATAAATTATTAAAAATAAAAACGTATTATAAACGAAATGACGTGATTGCTATTACAATTCTGAATAATTATCATGTTCACAAAAGCTATAGGTATAGCTATAGGTAGATACATCTCTGCCTACCCTTCGGGAAATACAGGCGTGGTGTTATGCCTCTCTAGGATCAAACTCTATTAGTCTTTTTTTTTTTGTTGGAAATCATCAAATGACTTCTCCCGCTCTGGGTGGAGCGGGAGGACGTGGCAGACTCTTACTGACTAAAACCCACCCGTGTTCCTTCTGTTGCCTGTGCAATGCCAGGGGGCCACCGTAAACACTATTAGCCTTCAGTGAGGTGTTAGCGGTGCTGACTGCCTAGTACCTGATGCCATACATGGATACAAAATGTATTGTACTGTAGGACCGTGGACCGTGTTAGTGTACAGTTTGACATAATGATTTTGTGTTAGTGATTTTTTCCGGTGGTGGCAATCACGTGCACGTGCGCATGTTTCAGAAATGTCAATGTCATGGTTAACTGACTGACACAGTCACGAAATTGTTGTACATAGCATAATCAACCTATAGGCAATGTTCCCACTCTGGAATACAGGCCTCCTCTCAGTGGGAGGGCTCACGGATAGGAGGCCTGTGTCCCATAATTGGCCGTAATCTACTACGCGGGCCCAGTGGGTACGCACGCGGGCATTAAGAAAAACAAAGCAGTCGATGGGAAAGCCGCGTCATTGCAACTGTCGTGATATTTTTAGTTCACTATTTTTGAATGGACAATACTGCTTAGCCAAGTGATATTTTTTCAATTATCGAACGTCAATTGTGTTTGTTCCAAAAGTGTAGAAAAGTGTAAACAAACCCTGTTCAGGTTATAAGTAACACATTCATCTGTATTTAGAAGGTTTAACGTTATATCTCTCTTCTTTTTTCAACAATTATTGTTTGAATAACAGTAGGTATTTTCGATTTTAATTGAAACATCATCGAAGAAAATTGAGATTATAAAATTAACCTCAATTGTCAAAAGTAAAACATCTTTAAAGTGATTTAAAATATATTTTCGGTTTTACGTAATCAAATAATTGAATCAAAGCACTCAATTTGAAAGTGGTACTTTTCTGATCCATTTGTTTACATTTTCACCAATATAATTTTGCGACAGACTATATGCTATTCGAGGTTATTAACCGATTTAAAAAATAAAGAGTATTGTTTGAAAGAGTACTCCCTTGAGGTGGGCTCATTTTAATTTGATGAAGATCTGATGAAGATTTTCGGAGATAGACAATTTTATTAATATTGATGTTTCTTTTTACAGATGAGCGATATGAAAGCCAAACCAGCAGCGTAGTAAACAAGACTGATTCGTGTTTTCTTAAATCCTAATATGGAACGGTGTGGCCCTGAGCCTAAAAATGAAATACTAGATTTAATTAATTTAGTATGAAATAGAAAATTCTTAAACATAAAATATCTTTTATTTATATTTACACTGACATAAGTATCTGCAGCATTTTTTTTGAAAAGGGGATATGACCTTCTTCTTATTATTTGTCATGATAGAAGCCATAGAAAAAAAAACTCTGTCGGTGTTATTTTTCTTTTGTGCCGTTCAAAAAAACTGGCTCGATGATTTACCATCGCCGGTTTTTGTTAGAACGTGACTATGATTGAAATACAGTTCTTTATGAAAAACTGAATACTATCTACTACTGGTCGGTACTAAGTTGTCAGTTTGAAAACAAGTTTTGCGTAGTCGGAATAGAGATAGAAATTAAAAAACGACTCCATAGTTTAAGAGCGTTTATTCTGAAAGTGGGCAACGTCGCAAATAGATGTCAAATATTTCGCTGTTTTGATTATTTTGGCATTATTACTGTATGGTTATATGAAATGTGGCTAACTTGCGAACTAAAATATGACTAATGAATTACAATTAAAACACTGAATTTGATGTTATAACATTTGGAAAGTTTCCAAATACTTTTTTTACAAAACGAGATATTCGGTGTTACGATACCAATAATTGCATTACGTAATCAATATTTTAGTTCACTAGTTAGCCACATTTCATAGCCGCACGGGTCGATCCATCAGGTTAAGCTATGCTTGCCGGGGTTGGTCTGTGGATGGTTGACCATCTTTACATAACGAGACTCCTCCGTGCCTCGGAAAGCACGTTAAGCGGTTAATCCCGGCTGTCATTCGTGGATCTTTGACAGTCGTTACGGGTCTCAGAAGCCCAAAAATCTGACAGTCAGTCGGCTTCCAGTCTTACCAAGGAGTATCGTATTACCCAGTTACTGGGGTGTGGAGGTAAGATAGGCAGTCGCTCCATGTAAAATACTGGTATTCAGCTGCATCCGGTTAGACTGGAAGCCGACCCCAATATAGTTGGGAAAAGGTTAGGGAGATTGATAGCTACATTTCATCATTCCATAAAGTAATATTCCAAATTAATTAAAACAAGTAAATATTTTACAGCTATTTCCGACGTTGCCAACTATTAGGATATGCGTTCTTAAACCTGGGTCTGAAGACGAACCTTGTTTTGTAATAAGGCGGTATATGTTTACTCCTGGCTACAAAAAGATAATAGTAAAAGCTTGTTACAGTTTGGTATAATAATATGATCTCATTGGCAGCCTTTGGGTTCGGAATCTTAAAAAGTAAGATACTAAAATAGTAGCAGCACAATATTATAAACGAGCAGTATATTAGGGATACCGTCATTTAAACTATGAAAAAATAACGTAGGTACACGTATTTTTTTTTTCACGTTATCAAAACATTACCGCGATCCCAGGCGATACATTGAGTTATAATGTGCCATGACGTCACTTGTATGTAGATTTTATACATACTTTTGACGTATCAACCCCCACTCCCCAACTTTAATGCGTTGTATCTAAGTCATTTTTCATTAATATATTTTTATTTTTTATTATCTGACTGACGGACTGAATAGAATTTCTTTTTTTTGACCCAGGCATCATCCCTATTATACTACTCACGTCAGCGGCTTCGCCCGCGTTACATCTTTATAAATTATAGCCTATATTACTCAGTGATAATATAGCATTCTACTGGTGAAAGATTTTTTTAAATCGGTTCATTAGTTTTTGAGTTTATTCGTTACAAACAAAAATAAAAATATTTTCTCTTTATAATATTAGTGTATACATACATAATATATAAACAACATTACGCTTGTATTTCCTGGAGGATTAGGCAGGTTACACTTGTAGTACACCCACATTTCGTCAGATAAGTTTAAGGCCCATACAATAGGGAGCGAGCCTATTGCCATCAACCGGGCACAAATCCAGACTCCGGGCTGTTACTGAGAAATTCCAGATGAAAAATTACAATTATACGTAACGCATGGACAGCGAACAGGTGACTCCACCATTTTTTTTGTCCGGAAAATTATAGAATAACTTCTTCCGCTCTGGGCGGAGTGGGAGGGCGTGTCAGAATCTTACTGACTAAAATCCACCCGTGTTCCTTCAGTTGCCTGTATGTTGTCAGAGGCCACGGTATCCGTTTCGGACTTTCCCGCGACCCCGGCAGGCATCGGCCCTAGCGGACTCCGTCAGTTGTGCTGACATTTATTGAGGCGCGCGTGGAATACAACGCGCCGGCGACCCGGGCCTGGTCCTTATCGGACGGCGAGCTACCCATTGCTCACCGTCCGCAAGCCCCCGCTTATGATGAGGTGACTGCACCCTGGAGTGTAAATGTGGTGCTGTCCCACAAAAAATGGAGCACTTAATATCGTGTCCAGCCTGCACGATATAGGAGCTAATGGACGCTACTGAAGGTGCCAAAGTCATAGCCAAATTCTAGGCTGACTCTACATAAATTGCCATCGACACGCTAAGAAGAGAAGCGAACAGCACGCGTAGCATGCAACCATAGAAACGGGTTTTCTACGGGTTTTGTCTATGGAAAAATAGACAAAATGACAGATTTTGATTCTTTGTCTGTCATCTTGTCCCGTTTCCATTGCGATCAGTCTAAGCGTGCTGGTATTAGTAAGTAGACAATTTATTTTCCTTGTTTAAAGAACTAAATAGGTAAAAGATATTTTCTCTCTAATTGTTTTGTTTCAGATACTTACTAAGTTTTACTTCAGCCAGAAATAACTCAATGCATGTAACGCTAAACTCAAACTTAAAGCATTTATTTCAAATAAACCAATTACAGGCACTTTTGAATTGTCAAGGGGTTGGTCAGTCAGAATATGAAGCTAGTCGCCCATTCCAAAGCGTATTATGTACCTATGGAGAAGAACGGGCAAGAAACTCCACGGACACTCTTTTAAAGGAAATCACGGTTAAAAAATATTGGTTACATCATTCATGTTGAAGTTATAATATGTATGTGAGAACGATGCAAAACAATAAAAGCGCTAGTTAGAAAAAAAAAAACAACTCAAACATTACATTAAATTAAAATCGCCGTGGCAGCTAAGAGCCACCCGTTCACGAACATGACGTATTTAAACTAATACTAGCTGTCCGCCCCGGCTTCGCACGGGTAGCACTAAGTACCTACCTACTCTACCTACCTACCCAACCTACCTACCTACCTACCCTACCTACCCACCCTACCTACCCACCGTACTTACCCTACCTACCTACCTACCCTACCTACCTATCTACCCTACCTACCTACCTACCTACCCTACCTACCCTACCTACCCTACCTACCCTACGTACCCTACCTACCCTACGTACCCTACCTACCCTACCTACCCTACGTACCTTACCCTACCTACCTACCCTACCCTACCCTACCTACCTACCTACCCTACCTACCTACCTACTTACCTACCTACCCTACCTACCTACCCTACCTACCTACCCTACCTACCTACCCTACCTACCTACCCTACCTACCTACCCTACCTACCTACCCTACCTACCTACCCTACCTACCTACCCTAACTACCCTACCTACCCTACCTACCCTACCTACCCTACCTACCTACCCTACCTAGGGGTATGAAAAATAGATGTTAGCCGATTCTCAGACCTACTCAATATGCTCACAAAATTTCATGAGAATCGGTCAAGCCGTTTCGGAGGAGTACGGGAACGAACATTGTGACACGAGAATTTTATATATAAGATAATATAACATCACGCCTTGTTTCCCCGAAGGGTTGGGCAGAGGTGTACCTATAGTACACCCACATTTCGCCAGTTAACATAAGTCCTATGTAATAGGGGGCGAGCCTATTGCCATCAACCGGGCACCAATCCAGACTCCGGGCTGCTACTGAGAAATTCCAGAAAGAAAAACCCAATGACACCTTGCCCGTCGTGGGAATCAGGTATTTAATTTATAATTCTGTCAATGTCGCCTTCAAATGATTGACAACATAGAAATATGTTTTAAATTCCTTTATAACTAAGTCGACCTAAGTATAATAATAAGTACTTCATTTTGTTTGATTATGGGCTTAAATCTCATTAACACAATGTTTGTTGGCTATTCGCACCTTCTATCGGTGTTATTGCATTAAAAAAAACAATTGATAAAAAAAAGGAAAAAAAAAAATAACTGACGCCGAAGCACTTTTTAATATTATTTATACACGTGCTTCTTATCTATTGTATCTGGCCGTCCTAAATCCTCATCATATTATAAATAATCATTCACCTTTCGACTCAAAACTATGTACTTACTTCGACCAATGACCACGTAGATTTTAATTAATTAGGAATGTCCGAACTCGTTGGCAATTTGGCTTACCAGTAAAAAACGACCAGGGATAATTACGATCAGCTGTTCGAACACTGGCTCCGATCAGCATCAAGATAAAGGGGGCTGCTGCTGCTAAGAGCTGCAGTAACCATTGTGTTCTTGAGTGGTAAAGACGTACTATTTCACCATGAACAAGCTGTTGATTGTCCTTCTGGTCGTCTGCCTTTTCAGCGTTGTCAGCGTAAGTTTCA
This sequence comes from Xanthia togata, assembly GCA_963853775.1. Taxonomy (NCBI): domain Eukaryota; kingdom Metazoa; phylum Arthropoda; class Insecta; order Lepidoptera; family Noctuidae; genus Xanthia; species Xanthia togata. The sequence goes on along the minus strand of OY970801.1, from coordinate 16,898,552 downwards.
GTTTTAGTTTTCCTCAAGCTAATTTCTGTCGTTACGTTTTTTTTTTTGCTGGATTGTTTAAGGGTTCATTCAGTCTTTGTAGGTAATCGGACATTTCTATCGAAATATTCAACTCTCATTTGGCAATTTTGGATATACGTATGGATAGTGGATGACATTTGTTGATATTCCGTATAGTGCGGCTGTCCCATATCAAAACCCCTAGGAACCTACATATTATGTACACAACACAATAACCATTTCTAAACCTAGCAAGTTCCGAACACTTGGTTGGTTTTAAAATAGTTTTGAGAGAGTTGTAGCTTGTGGTACACTTACTAGATTTACCGGTATTAATATCTCCGTTATTCGTTGAGATTTAAACGTAAGTGTCTTTACAATTTGTTGGAACTTACTATGAAAATAACGATTATGTGAACAACAATTTTTTTATGTTACTTACCGGGGTTTTGATAGTGAGTAGCCGAGTGGCGAGTGAATAACTTCAGACTTCACTTCGTCACAAACTATAAAATTTCGCATTATAAATGGTTGAGTGACAAATCTAGTCTCAGTGCTACAGTTATAGAGTGGCTCTCGTCGCCTCTCATCATACTGAATTAGAAGTACTTAGTTTTACTTGTTAACGCAATTCAGAATTTTCCTAATTCCTTTGTTCTTCACACAGGCTCACACTTTCGTGAAACGGGATGCCCCTAAGGCAGATGAGGTGATGGAGCAATTGAACGTAGTGAAAGACAAGATCACAGAACTAGGCAACAATGTGGGCAAACAAATCGCCGAGTCCGTCAATCCAGAAGTAATCAAGAAGACTGTCAATGATTTTATTGGTGTTGCAACTAAAACAGTAAGAACTTTCATTGAATACTTTTTACGCTATTTTACCTTCGTGATCTGCAGTGCTATTCTGTAACCATCTCACCGTGAAAACTTAGGTGAAGTGAGCTCGCAGTGAGCTGTCAGTCCCTAGCAGCAGGTGGAATGACTGCTCACTTCAAGCTCACTTCACCTAAGTTTTCACCGTGAGATTATTACAGAATAGACCGGCTGATGTAACAATGATAATATAGCGGTAGCGGTCATGGTCGAAAATCAAAATTGTGATGTGACGCGAAGCGAAACAGCAATACGTTATGAAGTTGGTTATTTATGTACAATACACTAGAATCTAGTGTATCATAAATATATAACCAACAGTAAAATTTAGTGACTATATTTTTCCCGCGGCTTCGCCCGCATGGATGTCGGAAAATATCCCACGGGAACATACCTTATAGCCGAGGAAAAGGTCATTGACTCCAAATTTTTTTTTACGCGTAATTTGGAATTTCTGATATCTTTTAAAGGATTAATTTAAATGATATGATGTCAAGGCATATTTTAATTTTAATTAAATGCCAAATTTATATATTTTATTTGATAAGGATTAATATATTACTGGTCAAATATCAATTAAATCTTTATCAAATTCTGAAAAATATAAGTGTTTATTTACTGTCGGTCATCCGTAGAAGATAGACATTTTATGCTATCGCGGACTTTTTCGTTTAAGTTTTTGAGAAAAATGACGTACATACGGGTATGTACGTCAATATTCAAGTAAACAATCGCGTAATCACGTTTTCGCTGGACATGTCCGAATGTAAGCGTCTCGCGAACACGCGATCGTCGCGATAATTTGTTCGTAAAACCGCTCGGTTCAGTTAGCCGAATAAAATGGACGCGATTATCGCTCTTAATAGGACACGCAGCAGTCTAAAATCACCTGTAACGAAAGTACGTAAAGTAGCACGTTTGGCTACAAGCAGTGTAGTTAAAATTGCGTACACTTTTTTCGGGTTTTCAATACCTTTTTTCAATACCTATTTTTTTTTGTTTTTAACTAAATGTTGGATACAGGCTGGATTTTTGCGATGGGATGGTAAGGACAGGTATCTTAACCGTTGTAGCTACAGGAAAACGGTTTTAGGAAACATAGATAAAAAGTACAGACAGCAAAAAAAGGTCAATTTTCACAAAAAACTTTTTTGATGCCAGTCGATCCTGTTTCTGATAAGGATTAAAAAACTCTAGTGGACCAACTAAGGTTTGAGTACTAGAAAATACAGAAATTGCAAAAACTTTTCTAAATATTCTAAATGATGAGAGATCATTTTTATTTCTCAGGATGTCAGAAATCACAAGCATAAAAATTATATTCTCAAAGCAATTAAACTTGTAACACTTATTCGTTCGAAATTAGAAGTTTATTTTTTTAAATTAATATTCGGACAGTCTTCATTGTGACCTTACCCTTACTGCCGTCTCAAAAATCTATCCTGTATACCTATGCTAGCTATTTGGTCACCAGCAGTTTCATTCGTTTTGATACTAAAAGTGGTTCATTATTCATGAGAACCCACCTTAAAATATTAAAACACCAAAAAAAGGATTCGCGGAATCTGCTGAATAATGAAGGTACTTATTGGTGTTTTTCTTTCAGTTGGAGAACTTCAAAGCGGCGGGAGATACCAAACCAGCAGCAGCCAAATAATTAGACTGTTTTGTATGACAATGTAATTCATTCTCATTAACATCATAAAACCCATCATAATCAACCAAATGTATTGTATCAATGTATTGCATTGCATTTATCTTTTATAAAAATTAAAGTTTCTTGTATGAAATAGATTTTTATTATACTTCATTATTTGGTTTAATTTCCCATTATTCCTGTAGCACGTTTGAACTCAATCTATTACATTAGATAAAATGCTATTCGTTTTTAGGGTTCTGTAGTAAAAAAGGAACCCTTATAGTTTCACTGTGTTCGTCTGTCTGTTTGCGGCTTAGTTCCGAAACTCATTATACTAGAAAGCTGTAATTTGGCAAGGGTAATAATATAATCATGAACTCCGGTTTGCCTTTATTGGCCGGCTGGAGTGAACACTGACGAGGAATAGAGCTCCCACCTCTTTCTTGCCTTTATTGGCCGGCTTGAGTGGAGATTCGCAAGAGAAAATGTACTTTGATGAAGGAAGTATTCCAGTAAGATGCTGGTAGGGATCTTGACCGTACTTCCGGGATTGTCCTGATAGCCGTGGAATACCGCTCCACTAGCACCTCAGGACATGTTGCCCCCTTGTCGCTTCGACACTTTGTGCTAGCGACCGTTTTCGGGGGCCCATTATTGAGTGTGCCATTTTACCTGTGTATTTTATATAAGATATTGGTCAGGCAGGGGCCATAGTCTTTTCATAGTTCTAGATAACCAGTTCACTTAGCCACCCAAACCCATAATCCAATATCATTGTTTCCATACCTTGCAATAGTCCTGCACTAACTGAGGGTTGTCCTTGGGTGCACTAGATTAGGGCGTACAGGGACAATCGTCGGTTAGTGCCTCGTTTCATTAGACACGTCTAACGGGCCTCTGCGAGTTGGTTTCGGCCCCTCGTACGCCTTCCAAAGGTCCGGGACCCTAGGGTCCCGAGAAATGTCAAAGACGTAAATATAAATCATGAAAAATATTTTTTTAGGGTAAGTAAGGTACACACTCAAGTACACCTCTACACGTAAAGGCTCGTGTAAAGCTTAAAGTGAAGATTATTTTTTTCTCATCTATCCCATAGTATGGGGTGTCACTGGGAAGGTCGTATTGGAAGTTTTTCGAAACCATTTTTGGATTCAGCGATCCGTTTGCGAAATATTAAGCTTTAGAGTGCAAATTTTTGTTAGTCAACTGTCCTAAATGGTTGGTTTTAGATATGTGAAAAAATTCACGGCGGTAGTTCGCGAATCGTTCAGAAAAAATGAGGTTCGGTTTATGTTCATATTTCAATAAAAACTATCACAGCTAAGTAGGCTTTACAAATTAACAAGTAATAACATAACATTGCGGTTGCAAAAACATGTTCTCCCGATTGATAAAATAGATTCCGTATGGGAGAACTTGTTTTTAAACTACAAAGTTGAGTTTGTTCTTGCGATAAGTTCATCACAACTACGGAACCCTTCATTGTGCGTGGTCCAACACGCACCTGGCCAGATTTTTTTTTAAATTCTGTGAGCAAGGAGGACAACGGGCCCTTGTCAGTAACCCTACGCTACCTGTGTATCTGTTTGTCAAAGGGAATCCTAATAGCCAGGAATTTTACAGGCTAGAAGTGATAAGTACTATTACAGTTTTTTTTTTAATTCTGTGTCCAAAGGGACCACGTGACCTTGTCACTAAGATTTAAAAAAATAGCTTGTGATAAATAGATCACTTTAACAAAATGTATCACTCCTTGTAATTGTACTTTTATTGTCAAAACAAAAATCTGGCGAAACGAAAACCCGACGAAACAAAAATGTGACGAAACGAAAACAAATCAAAACGGAAACAACCGGCCTACACTGTCTGTCTGTCTGTCAAAGGGAATCCTAATAGCTAATAGCCAGAAGTTTTCACAGACGACGTATATTTTATACTAATTGTTTTAGAATAAATATTGATATTTTAATTGATTGACATTGATAACTAATGAAATGTATGACATCTGGACAAAAAACCGACTGTGAATATGACAATCATGTAGGCTAGATATAATGCATGACTTTATAACTGTTTGTCGGTTTTTTATGTAGCCTACGCACGAAGCTACCAGATCTGCAGGACATTCGTCCTGCAGATCTGGTAGCTTCGTGTGATGGGTTGTTGAGCTCACTAAAATAGGGTGAGCTACACACTCTTTATTTAAAAGGCCGTTCCGGCCATATCTTAATGGTCTCTTTTAAAGTCTTTGGACTCTGAGTTTGTTGACATTTCTTCTTAGGGATCAGTCACTAGGAAATGCCGTCGCCATCTACATACTTAGAAATTTACATAGTTGGAGTTTTAAATTTACGTGTAAAAAACATAACATAACATCACGGCTTGTTTCCCCAAAGGGTTGGGCAGAGGTGTATCTGTAGCAGGTACACCCACATTTCGCCAGTTATGTTTACGTCCCATGTAATAGGGGGCGAGCCTATTGCCATCAACCGGGCACAAATCCAGACTCCGGGCTGCTACTGAGAAATTCCAGATATAAAAACCCAATAACACTTTGCCCGACCCGGGAATCAAACCCAAGACCTCATGCTCAGCAGTAGCGCTTCCGACCACTAGACCAACGAGACAGTCTACGCGCCTGTTACGTGTAAAAGTTTCTTGAAATATCTACTTACAGACATAAACATTTAATTTCAGCCAGTAGTATTCACAGACTGCGATTACCTGTGGCTGATATCATGGCAAATCATAATAAAAATGGGAAATTCGAATTCAAACCCAAACGAGGAGCTGAACCCTCATTGTGCGAGTTCGATTCGCACTCGCCCATTTTCATATACAGGGTGTTTGGCGCATGGACCGACACAATTTTTTCAGGGATTTGGGAGGTCATTAGCTAGGTTCTACCCATACACCCTTTGTCCCAAATGTCACGGTTGGTTACATATGATTTTTTTTTTTAAATGAAAAATATCCCAAAATGTGTCCTTTAATTTGAAATAACTTTTTTGTTTGTGGGTGTAGTGGCACAAAACAAATTTTGTTGCATTCTCCAAAGTCTTTTAAATCTAAAAACATCTTTGTTTTATACAACTGGTTTCAAGAAAATTCCTTACAGGCTTCCAAAGTTAATTTTTTTATTTAATGAATGAAATTTTACAACTTCTAAATTAATTATAAAAAAAACTAAAAGCCATTTTGAACTTAGCTTTATTTTAAAAAGTTCTTTAGTTGATACCCTTTCTAACGGTATGCTACATGTCATAGAAATTATTCATTATGTAGTCAAAATACTAGTTAGGAGAGTCAGGGTTAAGAAAAAGACTTTTTAAGGTTATTTGGTTTTTATTAAACTAAAGTTATAAAAAAGGAGGCAAAACACCGGGAAAGGTGGAAAGTAATGGGGGAGGCCTTTGCCCAGCAGTGGGACAGAATAGGCTAGTTAAAAAAATGTTATAAATCTTGTTCAAATTGACCTCCTCCATTTCGTATGCATGCACGACATCTGTTTCTTATTTCAACTGTCGTTGTACGTAGTCGCATTTCTTCTTTCATAGTTTGGAACGCGCCGGTTATTCGTTCAATCAGAACTTCCCTAGTGGGCACTTCTGTCTGGTAAACCAATTCTTTTGCACGTCCCCAGACGTAAAAATCCAAAGGTGTCAGGTCTGGGGACCGTGCGGGCCACGGAATAGGGCCGCCTCTACCAATCCATGCGTTTGGAAAGGCATTATCTAAATGCTCTCGCACGTTCAGTTGGTAGTGTGCTGGACAGCCGTCATTTTGGAAAACTATCGGCACACCTTCTTCCAAAACTGGCACAACAAGTTCCGGTAGATCATTGATTAAAAAATTTAAATAAATGTCTCCATTCAACCTTTCTGGCTAAAAATATGGGCCGATGAGATTGCGTCCAATAACACCAGCCCAAACGTTGACACTGAACTTTCTTTGAAAAGAGCTCTGCCTTTTAACGCGAGGAGTTTGGTCTTTGTGACTCCAGTGGTGAAGATTGTGGAGATTCACTATTCCCTCACGGCTAAAATTTGATTCATCGGTCCACAAAATTCTTTTCAAGAAGTTGCCATCTTCGACGTCTGTATGCAGTATAAATCTGCAGAAATCCAGCCGTCTAGCATTATCACCATCTTCGAGCCCTAAAACAAAAAAAAATCCTTGAGGTACTGCCAATACCACAAAAGATTTTCGTTTTTCTGGAAATAACTTTAAAAAAATTCAAACATGAATAAATAACTTGTGAAACAAAGAAAATCAAACGTCTAAAAATTTATTAAGTATCTTTACTTGGTCGCGGGACTTATTACCGTGACCCCGGAACGTAAAGGGCTGTTGAAGGAACACTGTGGATTTTAGTCAGTACAAGTCTGACAGTCCCTCCCGCCCTGCCCGGGGTGGGAGGACTCATTTGATGATTTTACCACGAAAAAAAAAAGTATCTTTACTTGACGAAATAACTAGTCATTGAAAATTGAAATAGGTTAAAACGGGTTTTTTGTTACAATAAAAAAGGGCTGGTGTGTTATTTACCTTGAACAGGGGTGTAATGAGAGATGAGAGGGGTGTAATGCATGCCTCCCATCTGCCCGAAGAACCGCCCAGACTTTCCATACTGTTAAGTTAAGTCTTGCAGCAACAGTTCGTATGCTTGTTGTAGGTTCCTCATCAAAAGCTTGAAGAATCATTTCATCTACGGCTACATTATGTTGCACGGCACTCACTCGAGGTTCTTGATGATTTAGGTTTCCTGTCTCTCTCAAACGTCGATAGGTTGTAGAGAAGGTTTCGTGGTGTGGTATACGTCGATCAGGATATCGCTCCTGATAAATTCTTCGCGCTTCGCGCGCATTGCAGTTAGCCCTGCCCTGCCATACGCGAGTAGCATGTCGGCATACTCTTCGTTACTGAAGGTAGGCATTTTACTATCAACACCGAAGATAAACACAACAATAAAACAGTTTAAATGCGGAAAAAACAATAACAATAACAAGATTTAACAAACAAAACTCAATGAAAAAAAAGAGAAGAATGTGAAACACACGGGCACTTCCAACAGCAGAGATAGTCAGACCTCAACTGACTGCACCGTATCTGTCACATCCCGAACGTCCAACTCAATGTTAGACAAAGAAAAAATCATTTTACATGTGCAAGAAAGAGACGAACTTTTTACCTGCGCTTACATTGACGCGACGGTATCGTTCAAACTGGTTCCATTGTTTTGTGCGGTTCGGCCGTGGCATAGTAGTATCCCTTATTTTTACAACATAAATGAATAATTTCTATGACATGTATCATACCGTTACAAAGGGTATCAACTAAAGAACTTTTTAAAATAAAGCTAAGTTCAAAATAGCTTTTAGTTTTTTTTATAATTAATTTAGAAGTTGTAAAATTTCATTCATTAAATACAAAAATTAACTTTGGAAGCTTGTAAGGAATTTTCTTGAAACCAGTTGTATAAAACAAAGATGTTTTTAGATTTAAAGGACTTTGGAGAATGCAACAAAATTTGTTTTGTGCCACTACACCCACAAACAAAAAAGTTATTTCAAATTAAAGGACACATTTTGGGATTTTTTTTCATTTAAAAAAAATAATCATATGTAACCAACCGTGACATTTGGGACAAAGGGTGTATGGGTAGAACCTAGCTAATGACCTCCCAAATTCCTGAAAAAAATGTGTCGGTCCATGCGCCAAACACCCTGTATAGCGTGCCGTTTTAAGGGCGACATTAATTTCACGTTTTCATTTTATGAATTTATTTTAATTTCATAAAACGTTATTATTTATTGATTTATTTACAATTTTCTAAAATAGCACCTTGTAACAACATGGTAACTAAAGGACTACAGTCCTTTAGTTACCTACATTGCGCACAGGTCATTTGCCGGAGTCACGGATCACATCGCACCAATGAAATGAAAACGAATAACGTGTAACGAGTAGGCGAATCGCAGGAAAGAGGCCATATGTCGGCGAGTGTTTATCTTATTATTATTTTTATGATGACTGTTCATTAGCCCTACCCGTGTGTTAGATTAATGTCGCCATTGTAGCGGCACGCTGATTGGTTGGTAATCAAGCAAGCGGGCTAGGTAGGCCGCTTGCTTAGCCTGCCTGTTCACTGGAGCGGAGCGAAGAAGAGAGGAGAGGAGCTGTGACAATATTTACCAATAGAATCTTAACTCCGGAGCCAGAAATTAGATGTATTGTTGTGTGTGGATGTTTCAATATTAAATCTGTTGTTACACCCACATTGCGCTTGTTAGTGTATAATTGGGATTTATATCATCATCATTCATCATTTCAGCCGAAAGATGTCCACTGCTGGACCAGAGATAAATACAGAAAAAGACGGATTCGTAATTTTATTTAACAACCCCGAAGCGGTACTCCAATTCAGGGTATATAAAATCACGTATCTTTTTTTTTCTGTATTTATCTCTGGTTTATCTATGGATCTGAATATTGTCAACAACAATTTTTTTTTTATAGTATCCGATTCAACCATTATTTTATTCATACGTTCATAGAAGGTAACTTAGCTATTATGTATGTAGGTACTGAGGCCTGCAGCATCTTATAGTCAATGCATATAATGTTTACAATCTTAGATTTTTTACATTAAAGTTCGGTGAATAACTTGGATGCGATAGAAAATTAAAGAAACATGATTTTTTCGTTGATTTTGACTAAATATTGTACGGTGGTACGGAACCCTTCGTGCGCGAGTCCGGTTCTTGGTAAATGATGACAAACACTGATTTCGTGGTTACGGAACGTTATCGGCGCAGGGGTTATCAACATTGGGTCCAAATCGTGCTAGAGAACATTATTTAAAGTATAAAAAATCCAATCCAATCCAATAGGAAAAATGGTTCTTGAGTTACAAGTAGGTACACTAACAGACAGACAGATTGTGTAGGAAATATAGAAGACGAATTCATTTTCTATAATTACGAGATAATTTTCTTCAAATATTATTAATTCAAAAGAGTGTTCGTGGAGTTTATTGCCCGTTTTTCTCCTTTTAGGTACCTACTACGCTTTGGAATGGGCAACTAGCTTCATATTTCTGACTGACCTAACCCTTGACAATTCAAAAGTGCCTGTAAATGGTTTAATTGAAATAAATGCTTTGAGTTTGAGTCAGTAATCATGGTTGCAATTATATGACATTTAACAATATCATTATAACCCTTGTATTGTCGAGCGCAAAAATTCGGAGACATGTGACATCTACCAACCCACGCTGGGCCCGCGTGGTGGATTACGGCCCACTCAGAGAGAAGGCCTGAGTGGCCCAGCAGTGGGAACATTATAAGCTGATTACGCCTCCTGTCATCAACCGGCACAAACCCAGACTCTGGGGCTACTATTAAGAAATTCCTCATGACACTAGAAACACTTTAGCCGATATGGGGAACGAACCTAGGACACCATACTCAGCACTCCTACTTGAGACTACTAGACCTACGAGGCAGTCAATAAGCAGTTATAATATAATAAAATACCGTGTTCGGGGGCCCATTATTGAGTGTGCAAGTCACCCTCTGCCATTTTATCTGTGTATTTTTTTTTGTATATAAAACATTGGCCAGGCATAGTCTTTCCATAGTTCTAGATAACCAGTTTACACCACCCAAATCCTTTCAATATCTTTGTTTCCATATCCTGAAATAGCCCTACACCAACCGAGGGTTGTCCTTGGGTGCGCTCGCATAGTGCGAACAGGGATAATCGTCGCTTGGTGTCTCGTTTAATTAAAAACGTTTAACGGGCCTCTGCTAGTTGGCTCCGCCCTCGTACGCCTTCCAAAGGTCCGGGACCCCAGGGTAGCGAGAATTGGCAAGACGTAAAAATAATAATAAGATTACTTTTACTAGATTAGGATTTAATGTCATACTACCTACATCCAGAATATTTTGCGTAACGGATGAACAGCGAACAGGTATGTAATAAATAGAAAATTTATTTTCCTTGTTTGCAGAACTAAATACCTACGTAATTTAATTTGACTGTATAATTGTAATAATATTTATATAGCTGTATAATTTTATTGTAATTTGGACCAATATTTTAATTTAATTTATTTGATTGTTAAGTCTTTAACATGTATGCATGTACAAAATTCTTATAACTGAGTATAAACTGTTGTTAACCTCATCATATTTACCTAATCATCTTTACCTTTCGGCTCAAAACAAAATACTTCGACCAATGACCACGTAGGTTTTAATTAGGACCGTCCGAACTCTTTGGTAATTTGTTTACTAGAAAAACAACCCGTGGTCATTACGATAAGCTGTTCAAATACTGCCTCCGGTCACCATCAAGATAAAGGGAGTTGCTGCTGCGAAGAGCTGCAGTAACCATTGTGTTCTTGAGTTGTAAAGACGTACTAGGTATTTCACCATGAACAAGCTGTTGATCGTCCTTCTGGCCGTGTGCCTTTTCAGCGTTGTCAGCGTAAGTTTCAGTCGTAACGTTTTTTTTTTTGTTGGTAGGTTGTATAGGGGCTCATTCAGTCTTTATAGGTAATTGAACATCTCTATCAAAATATTCACCTCTGATTTGGCAGTTTTGGGTAAACGTATGGGTAGTGGATGACATTCGTTTATAGTTCGTATAGTGCGGGTGTCCGGGTTTTGATAATGGGCAGCCGGGTGACGAGTAGCCTGACAATCTAGTAAAATGGACACATTATTTGATACAAGGACCATATTCGTATATTTTTATTGTTTTATATTTTAAGGAAGCGAATAATCTTTTTGGGTAATTTGTAGTACATAATACTTGTCAACGCAATTCAGTATTTTCCTAGTAATACCCTTTATTCTTCACACAGGCTCACACTTTCGTGAAACGCGATGCCCCTGCGACGCCGACGCCGTTGGATAATATGAAGGCGCATTACAACGCAGTGAAAGACAGAATAACAGAACTAGGCACTGATATCAGCAAACAACTTGCCGAGTCCGTCAAACCAGAAGTAATCAAGAAGAATGTCAATGATTTGATTGATAGTGCCGCTAAAACGGTAAGAATTTTCATTGTATACTTTTTACGCTTTTTTACCTTCGTGACCTGATGTAACAATGATAGTATAGCGGTAACGGTCATGGTCGAAAATCAAAACTGTGATGCGACGCGGTAAAATAGCAACGCATACATTAACATACAGTTGATTTCGGCGATGCAAGAACATCATGTCATGGTTTTGGGATTTGACTCTAAGGCCGCGTCCTACATGAATATGAAACAATCGCGTGATTTGTCTAGTCCCGTATGTACGTCATTATTCAGGTGAACTGTCCAAATTTAAGCAATCGTCTCGCAAATACGTTTTTTCGTCATTTGTTCGGATAACCATTCGGTTTGGTTAGCTGAATATAATGGAACGATTACAGCTCTTAATAGGACCCGGGGTAGAGCCTAAAATCACCTGTAACCTAAATGTGTAATGGCACGTCTGGCTGCGGCACGCAGTGTAGTTAAAATTGCCCATTTGTTTTTATTTATTTTTTATTTTTAACAGTGTTCTTTATTCATGCTGGTTTTTTGAGATGGGACAGTAAGGATAGGTACCTTAACCGTTGTAGCTACAGGAAAATGGTCTTAGAAGACTGTCCTTAAATTTTTGAGACATTTTGATCTGCATTGACAGTAAAAAAAAAAGTATAGACAGCAAGGAAATGGGTAATTTTCACAAAAAAAACTTTTTTGATGCTAGTTGATCCTGTTTCTGATCAGGATAAAAAAACTTTACGTGACTAGAAGGGATTATGGTAACGAGAATATAATTAAGTCTAAAATTGTATAAATAGTCTAAAGTTTTCGGAGATCTACCTTACTGATGATCCTAATGTAGCTTACAATGAATTTATTAACATATTTATATTGTTTTAAGACTTATGCTTTCCAAATAAAAATTAACATAATATTTATGCGGAAATTTTATAGTAAGAAAAAAATCTTCTGTGGCAATTTAGATTAAACCCTACCTATGAAAAAAAAATTGCTACATATCCTAAACTTTACAATAAAATTATTAATCTAACACAAAGAGCACAAAATAATCACAAAATAGAATAATCCAAAAATAAATCAAAGACTACATGGCAAGTAATTAATCAGGAAAAATACAATATCCCTATACAAAAAATTGAAAAAAATTAAAGTTGGAAATGAAACTATACATATGTACATAAACCGTTACATATCGCTGATGTTGATAAAATAGATCCTAAATATAAACCAAAGCAAGACATGTCATCTGTAAAGAGCCAACCAACGTTTATGGCAACTAGCACACCACACGACATACATAAAATAACACCACTAGTGCAGGTTATGATGGAATCACAACTAAAATACTGAAGTCAGTGGCAGCTGAAATATGCAGTCATTTTAGTAACATAATCAACCTCAGTATTTGCACAGGTATATATCCGGAAGCACTTAAAATATCTATAATAAAACCATTATTTAAGAAAAAAGATGAGGAGTTGATGGAATATTATAAACCCATATCACTCATACCTGTCATTTCAAAGGTATTTGAAAAATATATGTACAGGTACAACCAGCTATATAACTACATCGAAAAAAATTAAATACTGTGTGAAGAACAAAAAGGATTTGGGCAGCACAGAACGCTCTCCAAAAGATATGTGCTTTATTTTGTGATATGACTCAGGCGTTTGATTATGTCCATTACAATACTATTTTAAATAAATTAGAAGCCTACGGCATTAGCGGTAACGTACTTGACCTGATAAAGTCATATTTAGAAAATAGAACACAAATAACTGAAGTTAGTCGCATTCATGTAGTTAATAAATAAGAAGTAATATCACGGTCACGAGAACGTAAAATTGCATTCGGTGTACCACGGGGAAGTTTTATGGGCCCTTTTGTATTTATACTATATGTTAATGACATGCCCCTATACATTGAATAACCTTTGACTATATTTGCTGATGATAGCACCATAACGATCCCTTGTGAAAACTAAATTACATATCGAAATGACAAATAATTCTCTTGACTCTATAATTAAATGGCAAAATAAAAATAATTTGATTATCAATTTAAGTAAAACAAAGGTAATGCACTTTAGACAACGAACATCCGGTGTGCCGAACCTCCACATACATTATAAAAATGTCTATATTGACGAAGTAGATGATACCAAATTTTTAGGACTACAATATAAATTACAGCTTAAATTATAAAGCGCATAGAGATTTACTGTGTAAAAAATTAAGTTTATTTTCCTATGTTTTATAAAGATTATCATCCATTGTAGACACGCACGTGTACACTCTTTACGGCATATCACGGTATAGTTTGTCGCACTTGCGCTACGGTGTAATTTTTTGGGCAAACTCAACTGACAAATCACTCAGCCTTTAAAGCTCAAAAAAGATGTCTACGGGCAATGTTTAAACTTTAAAATAACGACAGTTGCGAGCCATACTTTAAGCAGTACAATATCCTGTCACTCTCATGTATTTATATTTTGGAAGTAGTTATGTTCGTAAAGCACAACCCAACTCATTTCGAACGTATAGCTGATGTAGCTCTAAGAAATAGGCATGACAACAGTAGGTTATGTCAATTGAGGTATCAAACCGCTTTGATGCGCATGAGTGTTTATTGCATGGGCCCAATTATTTATAGTAAATTACCAAGAGATTGGAAAGATTTAAATGTTTTGCTGTTCAAGAATAGACTACAGTGTGACTGAGTTCCTATCTGAGAAAAAGATTAGTTGACTTTTCTAGTAATCGATAAATGGAACTCTAATTGAATAATGAATAATTTAATGGGATATAATTGAATAATAATTGATCTAATAATACATAATAATTTGATGAAAATATTTGGATGCCAAATGGCAAAATATGTCTGATCTTTGTTCTATACTAACACTTCTTTGTACACATAATGATGTATCATCTTGGGTAGATTTGCAAAAATAAATTAGTCTATTCTATTCTAAATCATGAGAACTCACCTTAAAATATTAAAACAATCCAAAAAAAGGATTTGCGGAATCTGTGAAAAATAATGAAGGTACTGATTGGTGTTTTGTTTCAGTTCGAGAACTTTAGACCTATGGCTACGGCAGTAGAGGACAAAGCAGCAGCTCCAGCAGCCCAATAATAAGACTGATTTGTATGGAATGAAAATGGAATTTATTCTTTATTGCTTATAATCATAAAAAAACATAGTAATCAACCAAATCTGTAATGCATTGCATTTATATTTTATAAAAATGAATGTTTCTTGTATGAAATACATTTTTAGTAAACTTCATTATTTATTTTTATTTCCCACTACTTCAGTAGCACGTTTGAACTCAATCCTTTACATTAGATAACTTTTAATCCTATTAAATCTGGTGATTTGGCGTGGTAAACGGAAAAATTATAAATACCGATACAGTATGTTTTTTTTTTTTTAAATTCTTTATTCAATGGGGACCACGGAACCCTGTCACTAAGTCAACACTGCCTGTCTATCTGTTTGTCAAAGGGAATCCTAATCCTATTATAGCCATTAGTTTTCATAGACTAAGAAGGCCGTTTCCTCATTGGTCGGTGCGGTATCGTTTCGATATAGTATGCTCGGTATACCGATACGATGCCGCACTGCTATATTTTTTTCTCATTGGTCCGTAAGCAGCAAAGCGGTATAGTATGCTCTGTATATCGAAACGATACCGTACCGCTCTGCTTTCATTTACAGACCTGACGTTATGTTTTCGGTATAATTTGTGCAGTACCGCTTAGTTCTTTGAAATATAGGCGCTCGGTAAGCTTTCGGTACCGAGTATACCGAGCATGCTGATCCCGCACCACTGACGTACCATTGAAGAAAGGGCCTTTAAATGCTAAGTACCGATACAGTAATTTTTGAAGTGAAAACTTTATTAGCGGCGTTGTTCACTTTTTTTGTGATGGGTAAAACATGTTAAACTCGCGTCAGGACACATGACCTGATCGAAAATTCGTAAGCCGGAAAAATGCATATTCAAGTTTTCACTTCTGCCGGTACTCCCGGATCGCAACCCGTTTTTTTTTTAAGTGAAAACTTCTTTAGGCGCTTTGAGCGATTTTTGGTAGGGGGTAATTGCGCGCCGTAGTTCTGTAACCTCACATATAGATACCGCTAATACCAGTTTTAATTTTTTAATATGATGTGTTTTAATTGGAAAGAAAACCGACTGAATGTGAGTACAATGTAGGCTAGATAGAATGCATGACTTTATAACAGTTTGGCGGTTTTTTATGTGACCTACGCAAATATCCTGCAGATCTTGGTAGCGGATCGTTGTAGGGTTGCCAACCATATTTTATAATAAAATATACTAGGTACCTTATTTTCGATAAATGTACTTTAAACTTTTGCATAAAAATAAAGTATGCGAAAATACTTTATTTCTAATCTGCACTGTGATAATGTACAACGATACACTCATATGGGTATATAGTTGTTGAACTATTTCAGACGTGGACTGAGTTTGAAAATTTCTTCACTAATGTTCCCATTTTAACAACAGAATTAGAGAATATTCATGTTTTTCTTTCCGATAAGTTGCTATAACTTTGAGAGACCATTTCTCAAATGTCCAAGATATTAATGTGATAGCGATGAATTATGCTAATGTAAAAATGTGTTGTATATGAAGGCACACGATCAGATATATTGTAAAATAAAAGAGGTTGTTTAAATAGTAAGAAATTAGAATTTCTTATAAATTATTTAATCAATTAATTTTACACGAAACTACACTTAATCAGTTTCAAGACACAAATAAACTTGACACCCAGTAATAGCTTAGTTTACACAAAATAGTAACAATGTACAGAGAGGCAGAGTAACAATAATTGAGAGCAATACAACCTGTGCACCGGGCAATGCCTGAAGGCAGAATGCCATTTCGCTGCCGTGCGGACTCTTTTATACGGTAGTATTGTAGGTGGGGAAACGACGTAGCGCGCTACGACGTAGCCCAGCAGCAAGGAGGTGGGAGAATGTCGTAGCGCGTTACGGCGCCATAGCGCTACCGCGCAGCCCGATGCACGTGTTGTTTACAATGTGACGCCGACATATACAATACTTTGAAACAAGCTGCCATGGAGTTTCTTGTTCTTCTTCTCCATGATGACCTAGATTTGAAACGGACAACTAGTTTTCTCATTACTTGAAATAAATGCCTAGTTTTGTCTTTCTATGCTTTTCTTCATAAAATCCTTTCGCTACACACCATATTCATAGCTAGTTAACTAGTAACCATTCTGACTTTCCGAACTTACTAAGAAAGGAGATATGATTACCTAAACATATATGTAGTCTTAATTTCCCTTTCTGACACATGCAAGGCGACTGTCGGGACAGGTCAACTCAAAGCTGCAATGACTCTTTCTTCACATGGCCCTGAATTGTTACACTGACATGTTATCCTAATGTTTTGATTTTAAGAGAGACCATGACCTCTGAGTTTGTTGCGTCATTCCTTTTCAGGGGTCAGTCACTATCAAATGCTGGCGCCATCTATATAGTTTTAAAATATTTACCGAAAAATTGACGTGTAAAATGAAAGATCTACGTACAGAAATAAACATTTTATTTCAGAGTAGTTTTCACAGACTGCGATTGACTGTGGCTGCTGTCATGGCAAATCATAATAAAAATGGGAAATTCTAATTAAAAACCAGGCGAGTTCCGGAACCTTTAGGCTAAGTTCACATGTAACGCGCATTAACGCGCGTCAACGCACGATCAAAAAGAGAGTTCAGATGACGAGCGCTAACGTGCGTTGCGAGAATACTCGTCAGTCTTGTTTCAAGGCGTCAACGCGCAATCGTCTGTGTCTAGAGACTATTTCTCTGAACTCTGCGTTAACGCTCGCTAACGCGCATAAACGCGCGCGCATGTGATCGGTTGTTAGGTAATCATCAGGATGTCTTGACGCTTTCCACCAACTTGTTCTTTTTTGTGTTTGTTTTCTTTCATCATGTCTACCGCAAAAATCCGTATTTTTTTTTTCTTTCTTTTCTTTACTAGGCCGGTTTACATTTTGTAATTCGTTGGAAATCAAGCGGCCTTCCTGATAGTAAGTGGTCACCCCTGCTTAGCATGAGGTCTTGGGTTCGATTCCTGGGTCGGGCAAAGTGTTATTGGGTTTTCCTATCTGGAATTTCTCAGTAGCAGCCCGGAGTTTGGATTTGTGCCCGGTTGATGGCAATAGGCTCGCCCCCTATTACATGGGACTTAAACATACCTGGCGAAATTTATGTGTAACTCCTAAAGGTACACCCCCGCCCAACCCTGCGGGGAAAAAAGGCGTGATGTTATGTTTTGTGTGTGTATAATCCAGTATCGAACGGGAGCGGAGGGCCTTGTCAAAAAGAGCGAATATGTTGGCACGCAGGTTTGCACGCTGTTCTGATCAAGTTAAGATCACACTTTTTAAAGCATACTGCACTTCTTTGAACGCGTGTAGCCTGTGGGCTGGCTATGCACAGGCGATTTACAGTGCCCTCGACGTCCAGTCAAAAATGCGTTCAGGGTGGTATTGGAGCTGCTACGCGTCTGCAGTGCCTCGGCCATGTTTTGCGCAAGCGTTGCGCGTCCTTGGTGCGCAGGGTACGGGTCAGCTCCAATGCCGTCCTAGTGATGATTGCTGGGCGATTGGACTGCCCTTATATTACGAAGTGTTGCAGTAGGCATATAGCAAGGGCATGTTAACGAGCGAAGTGATATTTGCTGTGTTTTATTACTTTATGTTATTATTTTTGTACAAAAATTGCCCTTAACTTTTATTTTTCTTTGTATTTTATTAATTTCCGTTTTTTTTTAATTTGACATTGTATTTATTTTTATACTGTACTTTGTATATAACTCGTGTTTCGTAACTTGTGATTGTAATATGGGAGAACCCGAAATAAATGGATTTTATTTTATGTATTTAGTTTCCATATCCTAAAATAGTCCTAAAATTCTTACAACTGTTGTTAACCTCATCATATTTACCTAATCATCTTTAGCAATGACCAGTTGACCACGTATGTTTTAATTAGGACCGTCCGAACTCTTTGGTAATTGGTTTATCAGAAAAAAATGACCCGGGGTCATTACGATAAGCTGTTCGAACACTGGCTCCGGTCACCATCAAGATAAAGGGGGTTGCTGCTGCGAAGAGCTGCAGTAACCATTGTGTTCTTGAGTTTTAAAGACGTACTATTTCACCATGAACAAGTTGTTGATCGTCCTTCTGGCCGTGTGCCTTTTCAGCGTTGTCAGCGTAAGTTTCAGTTTTAGTTTTCTTCAAGCTAATTTCTGTCGTTACGTTTTTTATTTTTACTGGATTGTTTAAGGGCTCATTCAGTCTTTGTAGGTAATCGGACATTTCTATCGAAATATTCTCCTCTGATTTGGCAATTTTGGGTAAACGTACGGATAGTGGATGACAATTGTTGATATTCCGTATAGTGCGGCTGTCCCATATCATAACCCCCTAGGAACCCACATAAACAACACAATAACTATTTCTAAAGTCAGTTCTACTTTCTTTTGTTTTTCCCCAAATTAATTACTGTCGTAACGTTTATTTGTTGGTAGATTGTATATGGGCTCATTCAGTCTTTATAGGTAATCTGACATTTCTATCGTAATATTCACCTGAGTCTGATTTGACAATTTTGGGTAAACGTCCGCGTAGTGGGTGACATTCGTCGATAGTCCTATAGTGCGGCTGTCCCATACCAAAACCTTAGGAGCTTCGAAAAAAAAAAAAATAAGCGCGTAGTCGTTTTGAATTGATGCAGCCTTTAGAAAGTTCTTGTGAATACTTAAGAAAATGATAAAAATTAGATAGAGTACTAAACAATGAATATGTAATAGCATAAATATGATAACAATTGCGTGAAAAGAAATATTACATGTTAAAAGCCTACTCTAACTTTGAAGTGGCAAAAAACGTACTTACGCGCATGTCGTGCCAATAATAATAATAATATAAAAATTACCACTTCTCCATATTCGTACGTAATTTAAAAAAACCTAGTTACCCAGTTATACAACACAATCACCATTTATAAACCTAGCAAGTTCCGAACACTTGGTTGGTTTTAAGAGAGTTGTGGTACACTTGCTAGGTTAACCGGTATTAATATCTTCGTTATTTGTTAAGATTTTTACACTAGTGTCTTTACAATTTGATGGGACTTACTCTGAAAGACTTACTATGAAAGTAACGATTACCTGAAAAACATTTTTTTTAATGTACCGGGTTTCGATAATCGGCAGCCTAGTGAATAGTATCATGACAATCTAGTTAAATGGACACATTATTTGATACATGGCCATATTCGTATTTTTTAAAATCGTATTTTCATTCAAATAAATGGAAACGAAAAAAAAAACTTTACGGAATACATAGGCCCTTGTGTTAGTGTCTAAATTATCTTATAAACTATGTTAAAAAGGTGATAAATTGATAACATATCGACCACAGATAGTTTCACCAAGCCACATTAAGCTTGATAAACCTACCTTCAAAGGCATACTATTCTATCAACGACTACTTAAATTATAAGAAATAGTTGGTCGCTGTGATTAGGTGGTGTGACAGGTTATATGAGTTTATATAAAAGTTTACTTTATATGTAAATTTATTTAATTTTTATTTATTTTTGACACAATCTACTCATTACAATGTTTTTTTTTTATGAGTTGTAAGTTGTATTGCAATATGTGGTTAGCTAGCGACCTCGACAATTATTTATTTTACCTCGATGGTCCTAGTTTATCAATTATAACTTCTAGTTACAGCTCTATGTAAACGGGCACGCCCTTTATGCCTGGAGGCTTTATTTTCTTTTTTTAGATATTGTTTACGTTTAGTTATTTTTATTTCTGTTTTTGGTTGGTATATTGGCGTGTGCTAGCTGTCATATGGCTGTTAATTTATAATTTAAATTGTGTTTTGCGTAATGTAAATTATTGTATATAATAAATTTTTTTCCTAACTGAACAGACTGCTGGGGATTTTGTTGCGCCACTTCTTCTTCCCAGCAAAAGCACTAGGAAGTGGTGAAGGGTGGGCGTTTTGGGGGACTGTCTTATGTAACTTTGACGTTCGAAAAGTGCTGATTCTCAGCCTAGTTTGAATAAATGACTTTTGAATTTGAATTTGAATTTACCCATGATAGGCCCCATCCAGCCTTTGAGCAAACACCCTCAAGATACTGTTGGTGCTTCCTCCCACTCTGCGTGTCACGATGCCACCTTCTTACGCATTCTTTCTTATTATTGCAGTAGTGTGCGCATCAGCAAACATTCCTGACGCACTACAATAGGGTGGAAGACGAAGAGAAAATGGTTCCGTTGTAGCTCTTGCATTTTTTCATTTATTTTCGTGAGGTATTTTGGATTTTCTTTTTGGTTAATTTAAAATTTACCAACTCTCAGCTAAATCAGTAGTAGGTACGTACTTAAATCAGTAGCTCCATGAGTTTTATCACAATGTATTTCTGGGAGTGACAAATGAAGACTTCATTATATTCCCAATAATACCCTTTGTTCTTCACACAGGCTCACACTTTCGTGAAACGCGATGCCCCTACGACGACGCCGTCGCCGACGGCTGAGCTGACGGCGCAATTGATCGCATTTAAAGACCAACTCACAAAAATAACCAACGATGTAGGCAAAAAAATCACAGAGTCTTTAAACCCAGACGTAATCAATGATTTGATTACTGCTGCAAATAAAACGGTAAGAATTTTCAATGATTACTTACCGCTATATTAGCATTGTTACATCAGGTAACAATGATAATATAGCGATAATGGTCATGGTCGAAAATCAAAACTGTGATGCGACGCGGTGCGAAATAGCAACGCGTTTTGTAGTTGGCTATTTAGTATAATAAATTAACATGCACAGTTGATTTCAGAGATGCAAGAACATCATGTCATGGTTTTGAGATTTGACTCTAAGGCCGCGTCCTACATGAATATGACACAATCGCGTGATTTGTCTAGTCCCGTATGTACGTCATTATTCAGGTAATCGATCGCGTAATCACGTACCTATTCGCAGGACGTGTTCAAATTTGAGCAATCGTCTCGCGAATATGTTTTTTTGTCATTTGTTCGGAAAACCGCTCGGTTCGGTTAGCTGAATATAATGGACGCGATTACAGCTCATAATATGACACGGGGTAGAGCCTAAAATCACCTGTAACGTAAATTTGTAATGGAACGTCTGGCTGCGGCAAGCAGTGTAGTTACAATTGCCCATTTGTTTTATATATTTTTTATTTTTAACTGTGTTCCTTAAACATTTGGTTTTTTGAGATGGGACAGTAAGGACAGGTTCCTCAACCATTGTAGCTAAAGGAAAACGGTCTTAGGAGACTGTCCTTAACTTTTTGAGACATTCTGATCTGCATTCACAGATTTTGAAAAAAAAGTATAGACAGCAATAAAACGTGCAATTTTCACAAAAACTTTTTTTGATGCCAGTCGATCCTGTTTCTGATAAGGATCAAAAATCTCTAGGTATAGGACCAACTGATGTTTGAGTACTAGAAAAGTCAGAAATCGCACAAAACCTTTCGCATGTAACAAGTTTTAACTTTCTAAATGATGTTAGGTCATTTATCACAAGCAATTTCAACTATCTAAATTCTGTTCCTAAAGCGACTGAACTTTTAACACGTATTCGTTGGAAATTCAAAGTTTACATTTTTTTGTTAATTTTCGGGCAGTCTTCATTGTGGCCTTACCCCACTGCCGTCTCAAAAATCCAACCCGTATATGCTAGCGATTTGTTAACATGCATTTTCATTCAATTTGATACGAAAAGTGGTGAATAATTCATGAGAACTCTCCTTAAAATATTAAAACAATAAAAAAAGGATTCGCGGAATCTGCGAAATAATATAGGCACTGATTGGTGTTTTTCTTTCAGTTGGAGAGCTTTAAACCTACGGCTGCGGCAGGAGAGGCCAAACCGGAAGCTGCAGCACCCCAATAATAAGACTGATTTGTATGACGAAGGAATTTATTCTTTATTGCTTAAAATCATAAAAACCATAGTAATCAACCAAATCTGTATTGCATTGCATTTATCTTTTAGAAAAATGTATGTTTCTTCTATGAAATAGATTTTTTGTAAACTTCATTACTTGGTTTTATTTCCCACTACTTCAGTAGCACGTTTGAACTCAATCCTTTACATTAGATAACTTTTTAATCCTATTAAATCTGGCGATTTGGCGTGGTAAACGGAAAAATGAAAAATACCGATACATTATGTTTTTTTTTTTTAAATTCTGTGTTCAATGAGGACCACGGAACCTTGTCACTAAGCCTACACTGCCTGTCTATCTGTTTGTCAAAGGGAATCCTAATCCTATTATAGCCAGTAGTTTTCATAGACTAAGAAGGCCGTTTCCTCATTGGTCGGTGCGGTATCTTTTCGGTATAGTATGCTCGGTATACCGAAACGATGCCGCACTGCTTTCATTTACAGATCTGACGTATATTTATCGCTATAATTTGTCAAAGTAGTTAAAGTAGTCAAAGGATTTATTAGTGTGATTTTTGGTGATACAGTAGGTCTTATAGTTAGGTTATGATAAAGTGTCGTGCAGACGGGCGCGACGCGACTCTAACAAAACAATTTCTAAGAAAACTTCACGGTAGAACAATAATTACCCCTGTCGCGTCGCGTGACAAGTTGCGCTAGTCTGCACGAGCCTTAACACAAAAAACTACCCATTATTTTAACAATATATAGTCGGCACGGTTGGCGCAGTGGTTAAGCGATTGACTGCTGCACTGCGTGTCGCGGGTTCGATTCCCGCACGGAACAAATATTTGTATGACCTACATGTAGTGGTTTCGGGTCTGGCTGTTTGTGTATGTGAGTTTCAGTGTTTGTAAACGCACCTTACACCGCGTTAAACAAAAAAAAAAAAAAAAAATATATATTTATAAGAAATTTAAATCGATATTACATACAAATTAACAAAAATTTCATTATTTAAAATACAATCAATTTTTATGATAAACATTTAGAATACTATTAATTATTATAATAAATTTTCAGAATACAATATGGCAAGTTTTTTTAATATTTAAGCAGAAATACATAATTATCATTTAGTTTATTACATTTTGTCAAGAAAGAATTTGTCAATGGTGTAGTAGCATTTTTCAATTAAAATATTATTTAGTCTTTGTTTAAATTGTGTCAAGTTTTTAAATATTTAATGTCATTTGGTATTTTATTGAATATTTTTGGAGCCGTGTAGAGGGTGCTTTTGTGCATAAGGGGGCGGTCTTTGAGGCTCCTAGACATAATTCGTGACGATATTAAGGTCTTGTCGATCTATAGCGTTACTCGGAAACTTTTTTAAGCAGTTCACTATTTTTCTTGACGAACAATGCGGTCTTGTAAATGTAAAGACAAGGTAATGTTAGTATTTTAATAGATTTAAAATGCGGTTTGCAACTTTCCGTTGGTTTAAGGCTACATATCGATCTAATGCCCCTCTTCTGTGCCTTAAAAATGTTATTTTTCTCGCAGAAATTTGCCCAAAAAATTGCTCCGTAATTTAATATAGAATCTCATCATCATAATTATCATCTGCTAGCTTATGAGCGCGACAGTTCACTACCTCGATGCATCAAAATCTCGAATCATTGGCAGCGCAAAGGCCCATTAATCTTGAAACATCATTTCTCGAACGACCACCTAATAGATTTACAGAACAGCTAGTTTTAAGGATATTTATTTGAGTACAATTTAATGAAACAATTTATTAAAAAAAAAAAAAAAACTGAAAATGGACGGAATTTTTCAGAGTTGCTCACAATGATTGAAACATTAATTATACAGGGTTATACTTCTTAATTGGCCAATTAAGAAGTATACAACTTTTATTGCCCCATTCTGATTTGACGCTAAATTTCGCAGTTTTTTGGTGTCTATTATTTAGTTAAAATGCGGCAAATTTATTATGCACAGTCTATAAGACTATGACCACCGCAATATTTTCATTTATTTTATCCTGCTGAAGTATATAAACGAATTTAAAAACGACCCACGTTTTTTAAAAAATCATTAAGTGTAACGAATACCATTTTGATCACTGAGGATTTCGATACACGTCTCGGCTTTTTTTCTGTGAGTTTATCTAAAGGAACATGTCGTGGTCAAGCTTGAATACGAAAAGCAGAATATTTGTGACTTTGTTAGTACGATACCTAATCAAGTATGCGAAAATGATCCTGCGCTGACTGGTGGACGGGACGGCAGATCAATCAATTTAATACTTATCTAATCGAAATAAGGTATATATTTCAATGCTCGGTGATTGACGGAAAACTGCCCTGCGATGTTCCAAGCTCGATCACCGAGCTTTGAAATATTATATGTACCTTTTATCTAACCGGCACGGTTGGCGCAGTAGTTAGGCAATTGACTGCTGCACTGCGTGTCGCGGGTTCGATTCCCGCACGGAACAAATGTTTGTACGAGCTACAAGTAGTTTTTCCGGGTCTGGCTGTTTGTGTATGTGAGTTTAAATGTTTGTAAACGCACCCACGATAGAGGAGAAATTCCTAGTCCACACTAGGAATTTCTCCACCCACGGCAAAGTTAAAAAAAATATTTAAAAAATATGTATTCATCTAAATACAATATTCAGAGAAAAAAAAAAAATATACGTCTATGTTTCTAGCAAGAACAATCGACCGACCACTATTTTTATTACCTACTTTTAAACAACGAACCAATTGTACCAAACGACTTTGTGAGACAGAACTCGAAAGAGGAGAATATGTAGGCGAGTGTTATGTATATTTTATCTACTCGTAAATAATTCTATTCATATTGTATTCAGCAGATTTTGTAATATGTCAGTGACAAACAGTATGACATGCCATTATGAAAAATGAAATTAATGTAAGTCGTAACAAAGAGGCCACAATATATTATATAGCACCTCCGTTCTAAATCGTCTAGTTGTCAAGTTCCGAAGAGTATTTCGGTTTTACTGTTCTTCTCTTGGTATTAAGGTAGTGCTAAGGTAACACACACAGGTAAGGTATGGCTAAGTAATAACAGCTGCACGGGTCGATCCATCAGGTTAAGTTACGCTTGCCGGGGTTGGACCGTGGATGGGTGACCATCTTTACATACCGAGACTCCTCCGTGCCTCGGAAAGCACATTAAGCCGTTGGTCCCGACTGTCATTCGTGGATCTTTGACAGTTGTTACGTGTCGTCAGAAGCCCGAAAATCTGACATCCAGTCTTCCCAAGGGGTATCGTATTACCCAGTTACTGGGTTGTGGAGGTCAGATAGGCAGTCGATCCATGTAAAATACCGGTATTCAGATGCTGCATCCGGTTAGACTGGAAACCGACATCAACATGGTTGGAAAAAGCCTAACCAGATTGATTGAATCATGCTTTTTACTATTGTATAATAGATATTAATTTTACAGTCGTGCAGTGCGTAGCGCAGTCTCACTTTTGCTTGTTTTTAATTTAACAATTTAAACATATTTATTTACTTAGACAATATGATATACAGGGTGTTTGGCAGAACGTTGAACATACGAAAATGGTGGATAGGTGGGGTCATCTGCTACTTACTTAGCCCTAATTTATTTGGCCCTTGCCCCTGGATATTAAAAAAGAAACACCAATTTCTTAACTTTAAAGTGTAATATTTATAAAAAAATGGGTAAAAAAGGCATTTTTTTAAAATCTTTAATGATGGCAGATTCTTATAAAACTATTGCTTTATTCAGATATTACCTAGCAAAAAAGTTAAGAGTCCCCAAACTTACAGAAAGATGTAAAAAATACTTAAATATTAATTTCAACTTGCATTAAAAATAAAAATTAGAGCTGAGTAAGTAGCAGATGACCCCACCTATCCACTATTTTCGTATGTTCAACGTTCTGCCAAACACCCTGTATACATATTTGTAATATGCTTGTTAAGAAATTTCTTTTGATACCAATAATTATGGCATGATTATCTCGAGATTTTTTTTTTCGAGGTCAGAAATTAACGTGTAAAGTCCACCATACTAAATTTAGGGAAAATTTATATAGCCTGTGTTACCCGGACTGTTAGTCAAAACCTACAAAATGCAGCAACTTATAGTCAATGCATAATAATGTTTAAAATCTAAGATTTTTACTTTAAGGCGACGATAACAGACTTTTGAGTATTTTTTATTGTTAATGATTTGAAAAAAAAATATGTTAAATTAGAGCAATTTCTTTATAACGTCACATATGAATATTTAAGATTATGTTTATATGACATAGTAATATTTATTTGTAAAGTTATGTCTAATGCGGATAAAAAACTAAGAATCACGCAAAATCTATCAAGCGTATTTTTCTGAAACTTTCACCATTTTAAAGATAATTTAACTATGGATCTTTCAGTATACGTGTTTTATTAAATACCTTTTGTTTTATATATAATATATATATATATATAATGCGTCTAATTTGGGTCGTCGGCTATTACTGGCTGGACGTACGACGCTTGCCCGGGCTCAGTACAGAACACGTAAGTTAACCACTCAAGGTCACTGACATATATCTGCGTCTTAAAGTTCGATGAATAACTTAGATGAGATTTGGATACACTCATAACATCACGTCAATATTTGCCGAAAGGTTAGGCAGAGGTGTACCTGAAGAACGGGTGTATTATAAGTACACTTATGCCTAATGTGGGTACATTTCGCAAGGTATGTTTAAGTCCCATGGAACAGGAGGCGATCCAGACTCCGGGCTGCTACCGAGAAATTCCTAAGGGATAAACCAAATATTACTTTACCTGGCGATTTAGTCACCTACAACCGTCAAGGGGGTGACCCTTGACCACTGCAGGTGACTAAATCGCCACCATGTATTAAGTTGTGTGACTTTTATTCTATGCTAAATAAATGTATTTTCTGTCTTCTTTACTGCATTCATTTTGGTATGTCGGAAGTTTTCAGCAATTACTGATTGTTACAAACTCATTTATTACTTAGCGAGGACAACCGACCCGGGGTCATAACGATAACTTGTAGGTAGGTACAAATCTCCCGGTTGGCATCAAGATAAAGGGAATTTCTGCAGTCAAGAGTGCAGTGTGCATTGTGTTGTTGCATCGTAAAGACCTAATCATCATCATGAACAAGCTGTTGATCGTCCTTCTGGCCGTGTGCCTTGTCAGTGTAAGTTTCAGTTAACTGTTCTTTTGTTTTTGTCAAATTGTTTTATGCACATATTCAGTTTCTGATTTGCGAATTTGAATTTGAGAACTTGTTAAATTGTACTTTAGTGTTACTTTTTACTTTAGTGATTCAAAGTAGCCTTAGAAATTTAAAATTTCATACGTTATTGCAAAAAAAAAAAAAAATTGCGGGTAACTTTTTTTTGGATTTAATGAGATAAGAGGAATTTCAAATTTCTATAGAAAACTTATTTTTCTCATAACTCGTCCTTAAATCAGTGTCCATTCAAAATATATATTTGGGAGCCTTGATATTCTGTAATCCAATAGGAATAAATACACACTACCTTAAGAATATGTTTGATTTACAAATTATTTTGTTATTATGTTTGTATGAACTACGCATGCTCCATCGGCCCGTTAAAGTGAAAAACCTTAAGTAATGTTAAAGTAAAATTTTACAAATTCTCTACTTTGAATTCTCAACTCAGAAACCAGTACCCTAATTACGTAATACACGATCAATCGGAATTTGAATGGTTTTGCAACAAATTGCTAATCCATTGCTTCATTAGTTCGAAAAAAAAAAACTGCTCAACGACGTAAATAACGCAATGAATATTATTGAACTGTCAAAATGAAACAAATTCGTCGTATTCGTTTACGAAAACGTGTTGCGTAATTAGATAGCTGGTGTTTGCCTGACTTGGTTTAAAACCGAATGAAGCTCTTGGTACGAGTAGTTATCAGAGACTAAAAGCGCTGTTCAAGTTCGATGCCAGTTACGTAAACCTGAATGAAATACCTGATCATACCAGTTAGGTAATTAACATTTACTAAACTTCGAAATCGAGAAACCGTAATGGAACCCCCACTAAGTTGTATCAAAATCCATCTTTCTGATGATGGATGATATTCGTACTTCATCCACCAATTTAATTGCTTGGAACTTATTGGTGTAGCAACCTCTACTCTATCCAGTGAAAATCCTTTTAGCTGATTATAGGTCTACCTATGCATTAGAGACTGATCTTACAGTACATACATAAACTCACGCCTTCCCATGGGCGTAGGTAGAAACTATAGAACGCCACCTTCTAAGCTCTTTAAAGATAAAGATAATTTTATTTGTCTAAACATGCGTGTATGCAAATTAGGCATGCAGGATGTCACAAAAGTTTCGTACGTACATGTTTCACCCGTAAGGCGTACAAATTTATAAAATTTACAAACATAAAATTTAAACTATTTTACAAACTAAAACTAAATTATTAAAGGCACTTTAATCCGAGTGCCTATATAGTAGCGTCACTCAAAAAGTCACTTATATTATAATAACATTTGTCTGTTAATAAATTTCGCTTCTTTTTTTTAAACAAATTTACTGGCAATGCTTTATATGACTGTGGTATTTTATTTAAAAAAAAATACATACTTCTTTTGCTTCGTTTACGTTCATACATATGGTTATACGAAGAGGTACTTCGCACCTCACCTTTTTGAAGAACATCACCAATTAGTCCCATCGTTTGGTCTTACAAGAGATATAGAATTTTAGCAAGTCACATATACCACAACTAAATCTTTGTTAGGAAGGCTATCGTGGATCCCACAAGGTGAACTTATGACCTTGTGAAGGTCGCTGGAATCCATTGGATGCGAGATGTGGCTACGCTTGGGGGATGCCATGTCCAGCAGTGGACGTGTTCGGCTGAACTGGAGATGATGTCTTCGTTGAACGAAATTTTGTAGATCAATATCTTAATAATCTTTTTCTCTATACAGACTCAAGCTTTCGTGAAACGCGATGCCCCCCCGGCTGACAACAAGAACTATCTAGAGACAATACAAAAGCAGATTCAAGAATTTGGAAAGACTGTGAACGATCAAGTCAGCCACGCCTTCGACCCTGATGTAGTCAAGAAGAACTTCAATGAATTTGTCGACGGAGTTACTAAGACGGTAAGAATTAAAGAAGGTTTTTTTCTAGTTACATGACTGTATTGTTAATAACTTGGATAATAATAACTCACAAAATTCTTCTAAAACAATCGGAAAAGTTATAAGTAATTTAGTTTTTCTTGTGAAATTGCCGAGATTCCGTTCCATCCCTTTATTACAAAATAATATCTCGAAAGAATTTCCTTAAATTGAAATAGTTAATGGAGCTATTTTATTTGACTATATCAACACAAAACGCCGTAAATAATTATAATAATAATTATGATATCTGATAAAATGATCGCTAAAGATTTGCAAGGAAATAGTGGTACATTTAGTGTTTAAATGGATTAAGGGTCGTATTATTGAGATTAAATTAAAGGCAGATCTATTGGAAAAAAAAAATAAGGATATGTTTCCAGATGCAAAAACTTTTTTGTTTTGGAGATTAGGCTCAAGAGAGTGGTGCATTTTTTAAGATTAGGTAATAGTGTGTTTTTTTTTATCTTTCTCAGATGAACGACATGAAAGCGGCAACACAACCCAAAGCAGCCTAAAAATAAGACTGAATCGTATGACACTGGAATTTATTCTTTATTGCCTATAATTTAGAGTTAAAATATACAACATAAAATCATTTTTACCGGCTTTGAGGCTAATAAACGCGAAACTGTATTACATTTTCTTTTAGTCAAGATAATGACCCTAGTATGAAATAGATTATATTTTAACAAATATATTGTTTTTATTTTATTTCTATTTTTACATTTACCGATGGGTTTTCAAAATATTGCTATTATATCGTCCGACATTGGAAACAGATAAGCCATAAGATTCCACTGTACATCTCGCTCAACTTTAAAAAAAATCACACAGCTAAGTACAAGAAGAAATGTGTGTATTTTTCGAAAATATTACGATACCAAATACTTGAGTTTTAGTAATTAGTTCCTATTATACTGTATGTAGTTATTTGATTATGGTAATGCATACTTAAAGAAAAAGGATCAAAATTATTTGGACCCAAAATAATTTAGTTTAATATAGATACCAGGACAAGTTTTTTTAAATCGTTATCAAAGGATCAAAACTATTTTGACCCAAAATAATTTAGTTTACTAAAGATACCAGGAATTGTTTTGTTAAATCGTTATCTACTTTTTAGAGTAACTAAAAACAATAATATCTTGTATAAGTACCTACCATGGAAACAGTCACGCTATAATGGTTATTTTTGACATAATAATATGGTTCTGACTAACCACAATTCCTCTTAGATTGACGTGGTGCATGGAAAATTCGGGCATAAATCGGTAATTTAAAGACGGATTTCCAGTTCTT
Organism: Xanthia togata; assembly: GCA_963853775.1. NCBI lineage: Eukaryota > Metazoa > Arthropoda > Insecta > Lepidoptera > Noctuidae > Xanthia > Xanthia togata. The sequence goes on along the minus strand of OY970801.1, from coordinate 16,867,448 downwards.
TTTTTGTTTGAAAGAGTATACTTCCGAAATAGTCCCATTGTCATCAGGTTACGATCTGATGATAGGATCCAGGAGAAATCGAGGGAACACTTTAATTATTATAGGCACACGTATAGTGATTGGGGTATTTATAGTAACACGTGCAGTTTCTCTCGGAAAGCACCATTTGGTGAAGTGGAACTGATGATGAAGACCACAGTTGGCCACCGGAACTACTCAATAATTAGTATTTCACGGGTTGCAATTTGATTACTTTAAAATGGTTGCCAAGTAATTTATGCTCGCCACAATGCATTTGGAGAAGTGGAGCTGATGTTGAAGTACCAGGAGAACTCCTCAACGATTAACGTCCCTGCATCGGGAAAATCAATATTTTGTAAAAGGTGATGATCAGTTGACTTAGATAAATTACAAACTGACCCACTAAAAAGCGAGAAATATTTTTTTTTTTACAAAAAAAAAAAAATAACCGACTTCTAATAAAACGCTACAAAGTGAAAAATAGAAGTCAGTGGCAAATAACAAAAATACAAAACCAAGGACACCGACTTCCGAAATTTAAGTTATTTTTCCCTTTGCAGTGTTTTTTTTTTATCGGTTGTGTATCTCATTTTATGCTGCACCAAGTGACGTCATCACATCAACGCTTAACCAACGCTGTGGCTTTGTCTCGCATAGGTTCACAGCATTATGCTGAGTGATGGCCGTTTTGCGTGGATGTGACGCATATTTTCCCCCAAATTGTTCTTTATGTGTTCGTGTTTTTTCTTTGCGTCATGTTTTACCGCAAATAAACGTATTTTCTTTCTTCCAAGTAAAGATAAGGTACCACATAAACTACATATTTACAGGGAAAATCATAACTTTGTTATTACAATTTGCATGTTTCATGTTATCTCTAATGATATGAGCTTATGTGAAACTTATAATTTATCTCAATATTGATAACCACTCATTGACCTCTCATCATGAACTGATAAACAAGGTCTTCGTAAGTTTAAGGTCAAACTTGATAATTATGCTATCTAATAATTGAAATGATTTAGCTTAATTTATATAATTTAGATACCTAGTCTGAAGTTGCGCATATCTTCTCGTTCCACATACCGCAGTTTGTCAAGACGAAAGTCTTTGACCAGTGTGTGTTGCCAGTTATGAACTATGGCACTGAAACGTAGTTGCTCACAATAGGCCTTATTAGAAGGCTAAAAGTGACCCAAACGGCAATGGAGAGTTTTTTTTTGCAATTGGCTGGTCAGAGTCAGGTTGTATCTTGATGTCGCGAATCTGATCTGAGGGCTATGCTTGCTCCAAGCATAGCCCTCAGATCAGATTCGCGACATCAAGATACAACCTGCTCCAAGCATAGCCCTCAGATCAGATTCGCGACATCAAGATACAACCTGACTCTGAACAGCCAATTGCAAAAAAAATAAGAAAATTTTAATTTCGCGGGCTGCAACTGCGGATTCACTTTAAGTGGTAGTGGGCAGGAAACATTGCTCGTAACACAGATAGCAGATGGTGCCGAAAGGCTCTGGAGTGGCGACCGCGTAACAGCGAGCACGTAGCGTTGGAAGGCCTCCCACAAGGTGGACATCAGTGCAGTGACGAACATCCTTGTGAAGGCCGCAGGAATCTGCTGGATGCGGGAAGCACTGAACCGGGTGAAGGGGCAGTGCTTGGGGGAGGCTTATCTTCAGCAGAGGACCTCTTTCGGCTGAAATGATGATGACGATGAGATAACTATTCTCATGATTGTCTTTGTTACTTTGAATTTTAGTTTCAAACGATTCCACCACACTAAATACGCTAAGTTTTGAAGTTTTAAACAAAGACTTCGTATTATGTAAGGGTACCTATTGCTGAAAAAAGACGGCTTATTAAAGACTAGGTTTTTTGGCCGGTGGTCAGAAATTATACGTCCTACTACCGGGAAAAAATACTGTCGTAACCCAAATACTGTCCGTGGTGTGCCGAATTTCATCGAAATCTGTTCAGCTGTTAAGGCGTGAATAAGTAACAGATATTAAGTTTGGATTATACAAAAAGTTTTAAAAAAACCCTGTCGGATCTGAAAGGGGCATAGATAGATATAGGTACTGCAATAACATGACCATTTTTTTTAAACAGTAATTGAAAATGAAAAAGTTATTTCTATTTATAATTCACATTTTTAGTACCAAAATTACCCCATTAAAAAATAGTAAAATTTCAACAGGGTCATAACTAAATGACGGCCGCCGAATAACCCGGTAATATTCCCCATTGAATAAAAAGTGGGGATTTTTTTTATTTTTTCCCGAAAATTTCCACATAAATATACTCTCAGTACGATACCTAACAACACCCTCACGGATCGGACAGGGTATTTTTTACATATTGTATTTATAGTCAATGGGATTTTTTTCATAACCATCGTGGTGGACTGATTGGTGAGCTCAGACTGTTAAAAGCAGGCACTAGGATGCAGCACTGTTGATCTGCGCCTGAATTATGTGCCGATGGGCATTTTCAATATTTATCCTACATAGTGGTATAATACCACTATACATACGTAGTATGTATATTCTAAGTATAAAGAAGCGCAGTCGTATTGCTGTTGAATTCCATCACTTAGCATATAAAGAGGCACTTTCTGGATTCCTCCATATAAAGGGAGCGATCTGGAAATTTTTAAATTTGCTGAGAAATTTTAAAGTCTTTGTACCTACGAAAACATTTTTCTGAATGCCGGAAGTGTGGCCAGAATTTTATTACCCGTATAGCCGTAAGCGCCTCGGTTTGAAACAAGATTTTTGGTGACTGATAGATAGTTACCTACGAGTAGTTTTGTCATAATTGACAGTTGATGAAGAATTTTATTTTGTTTCTATATCCATAATCTTTATATGTATATATAATTCTTCTGTACGTGTGTAGGTGTGTCACTGAATTCCTCCTAAACGGCTGGAACGATTTTGATTTTGTGTGTTTAAGTGGGATCCCTTGATGGTTTAGTTTCACAATTGGACCCAACACTGAGAAAACTGACAATCATAAAAGAGGTGAATTCAGCTTAAAGTATGATGAATTCACTCAAAGGACGGAGCATAGTGATTCACCAAAAAGAACGATGATAATACTGATGTTGATGATAACAGTATTTAAGATGATGTGTCACCATGGATTTAGTTTTAGTTACCTACTATTTTTCGATGCCTTCCTCATATATCCAGTTATATCCTATTAGTTTTCCTACAATTTTTCGGTGACTTCCTCACATATTCAGTTATGTCATACAATTTTTCCAACTACACTCGAGAGCAATGAATCCGGGTCACTTAAAGAATCCTAAAAATCTCGAAAACTAAAAATACTAGGTTAATGCAATAAATTGTATTTAATAGACAATGTAATACTCCTTAAATGAAGGTATTAAAACTTCTTAGTTATTGTAAAGTTATATCATAAAAAAATCAAATTTGAAAAAGGGCCACTTTCGAAGATGGAACTACGAAATTACAGCATTTGGTTTTGCTTTTGTTTGTAATCTGTCATTTATGTGGGTACATAAACTATGTTGATAGTGCTCTATATTCATTATTCAAGCTGAAATTATGTCGCTTACGCCTGAAGAATGCACCAGAATACTTACAATGCTGGAAACCGGCCGGAGTCAGCGCGATACAGCCAGGACTGTCGGTGTGTCGCTGTCAACAGTACAAAGAGTTCTCCGACGTTACGAAGAAACTGGTTCTAACCTACGCAGACCAGGAACGGGCAGAACCAGGTGTACCACAGCACGAGAAGACCGATACTTGGTGAACACCATGCTTCGAAATCGCTTTCTTACAGGAACTGAACTCACAAATCAGTTTCGACGCCTCGGAGGAAGTAACCCAAGTGCATGGACAGTAAGACGTCGGCTTGCTGAATCTAACTTAAAACCCCTTAGACCTGCAAACGGCCCTAAACTGGAGCGTGGGCATCGTATTTCAAGACTAAGATATGCCCCGAGCCACGTAAATTGGAGTATTGAAGATTGGTCAAAAGTTATGTTCTCCGACGAATCAAAATGTATGCTCTACAAGCACGATGGAAGACACAGAGTGTATCGAAGACCAGGGGAAAGATTCAAGCAAGCATGCATCGAAGAAAAAGTAGCCTACGGTGGTGGGTCTGTACTTGTGTGGGCCGGAATTTCTTCTGAAAGTCGCACAGAGCTGGTGATCATAGAAAACGGCTCTTTAACTAGCGAAAGATATGTGGAAGAAATCCTCAATGATCACGTTGGTCCATTTATGGTCAATTTAGGTGAGGATGCTATATTTATGCATGACAATGCCCGACCTCATACAGGTAGGATTGTGAATGACTACCTTCAAGAGATGAACATTACTCGTATGGAGTGGCCAGCGCGCAGCCCGGATATCAACCCGATTGAGCATGCTTGGGACGAGCTAGGCAGATGCGTAAAACAACGAAACCCTCCCCCAATCACGCTTCGTGAGCTCAAAATTGCTCTCACAGAGGAATGGGAGAATATTCCCCAAAATCGTATAAGGAACTTGGTGTACAGCATGCCAAACCGCGTAAACGCAGTAATGGAAGCACGAGGAGGCAATACGAAGTATTAAAATTCAAGAAAATCGTAATAAAGTTCAAAAATTTCATGTTTCCTATTTTTGTTTTAAGGAGAGATCAGCAGTTTTTTTCTTTATGTAATTTTGTGTTAATAAAATGTATGGTGACTCATATTTTTTTTACTTTCATTTAAGGAGTATTACATTGTCTATTAAATACAATTTATTGCATTAACCTATCATTTTTAGTTTCCGAGATTTTTAACATTCTTTAAGTGACCCGGATTCATTGCTCTCGAGTGTATTTTTCGGTGCCTTCCTTATATATCCAGTTATATCCTATTATTTTTCCTACTATTTTTCGGTGACTTCCTCACATATTCAGTTATGTCATACAATTTTTCCAACTATTTTTCGGTGCCTTCCTTATATATCCAGTTATATCCTATTATTTTTCCTACTATTTTTCGGTGACTTCCTCACATATTCAGTTATATCATACAATTTTTCCTACTATTTTTCGGTGCCTTCCTCATATATCCAGTTATATCCTATTATTTTTCCTACTATTTTTCGGTGACTTCCTCACATATTCAGTTATGTCATACAATTTTACCTACTATTTTTCGGTGCCTTCCTCATATATCCAGTTATATCCTATTATTTTTCCTACTATTTTTCGGTAACCTCCTCGTATTTTAGGTTAGGTCCTCTTACTTTTCCTACTATTTCCTCATATCTCTGGTTATATCTTACGGAGGTCGCCCTCAATAGGAGGATTGTGTTTTTTAATAAACCAATTAATATCTCTATAATACACCAGTGATTAGTTGTAGTTCTACTCATTCTCCATCAGTAGGACTACAACTAAATACTGGTGGATTACACAGAAATTGTTTGGATTATTAGAAATCACAATCCTCCTATAATTGAGGGCGCCACTGGACTTACATGATCCCCTTATTTTTAAGTATCCAATATTGGTTCTTTCCTTTTAAATATTATTAGGTGTGAGCTCAACATTAAAAAAAACTGAAGAACCCTAAACTTGAACCTTAAAAAAATGGAGAGTAAGTAAAAAAAATAGAAAAAAGTACCTTGGCAAGAATGGTAAGAAGGTGAAAAGGGATGTATGTATAAATTAAACAGAAAATTGAATGGTATTTTTATTTCCATAGTATGAATGAATAATTATTATATACTCTAAACATTTATATTCAGTATAAAAGAAGACTGTTTTGTTTAGAAACATCCTCGCCTTAATGATTACAGTATCTATTTGTCGGTCATTATAAAGAATCATTATATACATTATGTTCAATAATTCTAGTTTTTACAAATTAAAATAAAGGTTGAGACGAGTAGAAATTTAATTTACAAAAAATAACAAACTTTACATTAATGTACCTATAACTAAAACATTTTTGCCCTTAAGGTGATTGCTTCAGGGTAGCCGTTTTTTGCAATTTGCAGGCCAGTGCTAGGTTGTATGTTAATTAAATGTTGCACGCGGGTGTAAGTACATAAGTTGTACTACATACGTCTTACACCCGCGTCTAACATTTCAATCAAAACCTAGCACTGGCCTGCAAATTGCAAAAAACGTAAGAAAATTTGAATTTCGCGGGCTACCCTGACGCTTTCACCTTAAAGCTGCATACAATAAATTGGTTATATTATTATAGTAAATATCTATTTTCAAGTAAAGTGCTACTATAAACACTCCGATGAGACTAATCTATCCCTCATACAAATACTTTACTTTAAAATCTATTACTAAAGGTGAACGCACACTTTTCAGAGCCGAAGGAGGCGAAAGAATCGAATTTTAGAATTACTTGTATGAAATCCTATGGAACCTCGCACACTTACCGAATCGGACGAATAAGGTCGTACGATTCGGTGCGGATAAGTGTGCGAAGTTACATTGGACTTCATTTAAGTAATTCTAAAATTTGATTCCTTCGCCTCCTTCGGCTCTGATAAGTGTGCGTTCACCTTAAACCAGCTATTGGTGCTGGCTCATACCATTACTTTATGCGGACACCGTTATCGGGCCGTCTTTATAGGATATCCTAAAGGGATATCCGATAAATACCGTAACTAAGGGTAGATTACTAGTTGAGCGCACTCTGCTATAAAAAAATAACTGCCCTTGGACTCTGCAGTGCCTCAAACTAGCAACGCCGCGTACGCTATAAGTACATAATTAATAATTATGTAAACGTTTCCAAAAAAAATTGATATTACTGGATTCAAAATAAAAACACCTTAAAAATGAGCAAACGAGTTAACTCGTTTGCGCATTTTCAAGGTATTATAGCAGCGACCGTAAGCCGTTAGAATACCTAAAGAATTTTGAAATTTTTACTCTAGGTACCATCTACTTGTAATATATGACGTGTTACCTCGCATTAGAGTGAGCGTGTTAGGACACGGAGAAACGGCATTTTGGCAAGGAAAGCACAGATAATCATTACCACGTTTAACTTCATAAGAATTGTAATGAGAATTAAATTCAATAGTTTTAAACATACAGCAACGGAAAAAAACCTCTTCAGTATCTGTCACCAAAATTGCATCAATTTGGCCAAAAGTGGGTAAGAATTGTTCATCATCTATATCTACAGTAACAATAGAGTTCCGCTGCCATATAACACCAGCTATTGTAGCGGAAGTAACCGAATATTTGAGGACAACGCCAGTGCCGAGAGAAAACTTGACAGTGTCTCCTGAATTTAATGCAGATTTTTTTCCTAGTATTTTTGTTGTAGGTATTGTATTTTTACAAACAATTCATTGAGCATAAGTTGACATTTTATTGCTAGAGTCTTGCAAACATTGACTCGATTAAAAGATGATCTAGCCACTAACTTAGATACCCTGTGCTTGGCTTCAAAACGCATAGCCCACATGTTACGTACGGGGCCGAACTTCATTAGCATGGTAGGATAATGAGTCAGAAAATGAAACTTTGGCTGCAGGGGTGATTTTGTTAGCTCCGTGTACAATTGATTAAATTCTGCTATTATAACCCGGAGTTGAATATTGGTGTCACTGAAGACCCTATGACTTAATAACCTGTCGGTGATTTGCCGCAACATAATGTATAATTTCCATACTTTATTTTCTAAAGGAATGTAAAACCCGGCTATTAGGCTGAAGTATCTAATAAGGGTAAGCATTTCTGATGCTGAAGTTTTTAATTTTACTTTCGAACCTTGGACAACTAAACAATTACTTGGTTTTGAATTCCTATCTGGTCCATAATCAAATGAAATTATTCTTTGTTGCAATACTGAGATCTTTAAAAGACCGTCGGCAAGGAAGTGGTTTATGACAAAGGTCATTACATAACGAGCTACACCTTCTAATATATCATGCATTGGGTCTACTGCTACATTTTGAAATAAATCAAATCCTGTCACCTTAAGCCAACAGCATGATTCTTTAATGCCCGTGTTAGGTGTATCGTTTTCTTGCAATTGAGCGTGGTATGAAGTCATATTTCTAAGCAAGTTACTGTTTTCATATAGAGCAGTTTGCAAACCTTTCTTGTCAATGTTACAGATTCTGCAACACTTGTTAGCTGAAAAACGTTCAGTAAACCCGAGAATTGAATTCAGGCCTAAATTATCGCCAGTTATAGCAACAACCTTCAATTTTACGGTTCCTTTAAAAAACTTATTTTCTATAAAAATTCCTTTGTTTTGCAAGTAATTCGATTCCTCAATAACAGGGTCAAAAATAGCTTTGTTTCCATATTTAGTTTTGTCAGCAGAATGGCAAATAGCTAACAGCAAAATGTTATTCAACAATGAAAATAAATGTGGTGGGAGTGCTGGCAAGGAAACGTATACACCACCAAGCTTATGCACCCCAGCGTGGCTCCCCAAAGGATTTCCAATTTCAAAATCATCATAGTATACTACTAAAGGAAGAATAATGTCCGACGCCTGCGGTGTACACATTGCCAGCCATACAGATCCCTGCATTACATTTTCTAGACACATTGGCCTCATCGGATTTTCTTCACGGATTATTAAATTACCCCTTAGGTGGTTCAAATAATCCGTTACATCTTTCCAAATAGTGTCAATGGAAAAAAAATTCTTCAAAACCTGGCGAAGTTGAATTACTTGCATTGTACGTGGCTTGGTGTGTAATGTTAAAGTGTTACTCCTTTGTGAAATGTCAGGACAATAACCAACGATTACTTCATGTGGTGGTATAAAAGAACCTAATAAATTCAATTCTCGGAATCTCAAATATTCTGAACGAAACGGAAAAAAGATGCCCTTCAAAGCTGTGTTGAACTTATGAAGTCGTTTATTAATTTCGCTTCCAGACATGCTTTCCTCATCAGCTAGCACAGGGCCGAATACGGACATTAAAGACGGTGCGATATTGTCAAGAAGGGTTTGCAAATGACTAACCATAGCTTGTACAGACGATCGAGATACAGAGGGATTTACATAGAGCGTTGAAATAAATTTCAAAACTTCTTTATGAATAATACTATCAGCATTATCAAGGACTTCCGGTTCACTATCAGCTTCAATGTATATGTGCTCAGTTGCTACTTTGGTAGTCTCTGTTTCACACATAGGAACTACGCAAGCCTCGTTTGAGGTGGATGGCAAATAACGAGTGTTTACTTTATTCAAATGTTTTAAGTTAACATGTTTTCTAAATTGTCTAACGTCCGTGAAATACCGGTAGCATGCGTCTTCACCACATTTATAAACTCCAGTAATATCAATTTTTTCACATTCTTTCCTTATGTGGGTAATAAGTGAAGAAAACGTGGGAAAAGTCCTTTTACAACTGTGACACTTCATCTTAATTTAAATTGTGACTCCGAGAGTAACTAATATCTCCTTCACAGATTGTGACATACGATCGTACGATGTTTTGACTTTGTAAAAACCAATTTGGATAATAAGCCAAATGTTATAGCTTTCAGTAGGATATTTAGCCGCAGTAGCATGAAATATTTTAAAAGTCACATCAACAGCCTCAGTTAGTGTTGTGAACTTGTAAAACGTATTGTCACATACTGTGAAGGAGACACCTGACTGGCGGCACCAAATTATAAATGGTTGGAGGCTAATACCTAGGTTTTGAAGCTTTTGGCGACGCTCCTCAATTACCACTTGCACGTCTGCGTCATTATCCACGATGGTCACAAATCCATCCAATATCTCCGCTCGTGAAGCTTGCCAGTCTTTTCTAGATCGACGGGCAGGAGGAATATTAAAGAGACAGCCGAGTAGCAATATCGCTGCTATTAATTTTGTGTCCGGTTGTTCATCTGGAAAGAAAATAATAATAGTATATTTGACACAACACATCATCATTAACTGAGCAAATAGGGAAAAGTATCAGAACAAAATAAAATCTATCTATATAAGTAAAAATGAATTGCCGAAATGTGTGTCCGCCCGCCCGTTACTTCTGAACGACTGCACCATGTTAGATAATTTTTAAATTATTTTTTGTCTATATATTTTATAACGGGTTCACCGACCCAGGGAGGTCGAGCACCTAGAACTATATAACAGAATCATTTCCTTACCGTCACAAATTGCCAATGTATCAGCTATTTTTCGACGAAGAAACGAGTCCTTTGTGGTGTTAAGCTTCTGCTGAGCAGCTTTTAGTATGTTTTCCGATGAAGCATCCAAGGCGTCGAGGCCCCCGGATTTATCAGGGAACAGTGCTTCGTAGTCATACGTCAGGAGTCGCCATCCATCACTTGACTTCAGGATAGGATACTTATTGAAGTACTCCTGTAATGTCCCTTCCTCGTAGTACAAGTACCGGAGGCGAGCTCGCACCGTCTCCCGCCACAGGGCACTGACCTCCTGCCACGGACCAGCTGAAGGACTTGACAGCTGCTCTAATGCTGACGCTACGTCCTCCACTTCACCTGACAACAAAAATTAAAACGATTAATAATTAGTACAATGACAATAACGGTTCTTAGATTCAGATATTTTGTAATTTGTAACGAAAATTTATACTAATTCAGATATTTTTCTCAATAATTTTGATCTTGATAATTTAATTCAATCTGAAAACATAAAATTTCTTGAAAAGGAGTTACCTTCTTTAAGTCCGGTCAGGTCGATTCCAGCGAGTGGAGGGGTGTCTAGCCTAGGACTGGACTTGGAGCGAGAACGTGACTTGGGCTTTTCAATAAGGCCCAACGAAACTAAATGCTGCCGTCGAGCCCTTCTGGCGGTGACTAACCAGCCAGAGATATTGCGCTTAGCCTGGTAAGCATCAGCCGGCAGGTACGGCGCGTAGTATAGGGGTGGTGACTCCTCTTTAAATAATCTGCCAATGTCGTAGGATAGAGCAAGCAGCTGCGAATCTGTCAGAAGTACCGGGTTTTCGGCCGTAATGAGCTTCTCCATAAGCAGCTTGCATAAACGCCCACGCACGTTTGAGGGTAAGGTGCCCGTTTTCTGCCCAATTGCTATTATTTGTTTTCCCTCGACTGATGAATTCAGTATGGTATTCACCTGAAACACAAATAGTATAAGTATGGCATTACAAACTAAATATGCAAGGTAAAAGTTAAAAAAAAAGTCACTAAAATGTTGAAAATACAGGTTCAATACCTACCTTCCATTCAGTATAATGATCAGTTGGAGTCGGTGCCAGTCTAGGCATCATGCATTTAGTTGTTAGTTATAGCTGTCACCAACTCCAAATATATTACTGATCTTTGTGACATATAGTATAGCTCCTAAACGGCCGTCCGTACACACATACAGGACAGGACAGGTACAGACGTTAAACTTATCTGTTTACGCCGGGGGTTAACAATATTGAATGTCAATTTAAATTCCTTATCAAAAGTACAGGATAATAGGCAATAACTTACTAAATTGCTCCCGGTGGACTCTTGTCTAACTGCTTCACCCACTGACGACGACGAGTCCAGTGGTATCACCAGTATGTCACCATCCTAAAATAATATTTACTTTGAGACAATGTTATAATAGTACATGTAACAAAAAGGTGTGATAATATGAGTATGTACGGTCAATTAACCTCAATAATCGTTGAAATAATCACTAAATGTGTCCGAGTGCGACCGTTAACTAACAGGCTATAGCTAGCCCTAGCCGGAGATAACTCAAGGGAAGTGTTATATTTTTTTACTAGTAATCGGTTCAGCATTGCAGGTGTGAACGGTCCTGCCCTCGTCCCTTGATCCGGCCCTGATAAAAACTAATCGATCAAGATCAGGACTGATCCTGGTCTCAAAGAATGTCTATACCAAATTTTGCATCGGTTCAGTGTCTTAGGTATGAAAATGTGAAAAGGTCCTGCCCCAGCCGACAGATAGACAGACAAACTTACTTTCGCATTTATAATATTAGTATGGATGTAATTACAAATTAATACATATTGCTCTTGAACCAAAAAACAGTAAGTACGAGTACTTTTCTACAATTTTGCAGAACTTACCAAATTTTCCTGGTTAAGTCCTGCTTCGCAGTCTTGGTTGAGGATTGAGCTTTGCAGTCCTTCACACGGTGGCAGAGGCTCTAAGTTACAAGGTAGACTAGTTAACAAGTCATTCCTCAGGACCTCTTCAAAGAGTGATGAATTGTAGGAGTTATCCTGAAATTTAACAAGAAATTTAAAAAGGTAATAATAATGTACTTAGTTGGTAAACTAACAAGACTGATGAAAAGTTATGATTTTATTCCACTTTTTAAATAAATACTGCACCGGTTAAATTGTTAGGTATCTTAAGAAGACTTTAAAATAATAAAAGTTAATAAGTAGGTACCTACCTACATGCAAGTAGGAGAATGTGCATTTAAGCGACGCAGGGCATGTGTAAGCAAAAAGTTTAAAACAAAATTTACTTTTTTGAAATACAATTTAACATGAAAACAAACCATATCTTTTGGTTGGTCGCTTTTTAACATGGCCAGAGCTGCTTCAAACCGGAGTCTGTCCCCTATTTGAGGGAACATACTATGTATGTCTTGTTTACTAAGCATCTGCATTGTTGCGATATCAATTCTTTCAGCTGAAAAAAAAGGTAAATTTAACAGCGCCCTGATTGCAGCTGTGAAATGCACTACGTCGCATCGACTTTATAAAATGTAGGTTGGTAGAGCTCGTCTAAGCTGAAATGACGCGCCCCACTACTTAAATTTGTATACGTACACTACGGTAAATGCGGTAGTGGGGCGCGTCATTTTAGTTTAGACGCACTCTACCTATTTGTTTTTTTTTGGGTTGCAGTTGCACATCGAATCTAGTGTATAATATAAATATGAACGTATATCTAGGTAGGTGGGTAGGTACCATACGACAAGACTATTCTTGGTTGGAGTGTACAGCGGCCAAAAAAGTGTTATTTTCGCAAATCGTTTATTTTCTCGATTCTATAGTATGTAACACCTAGAAAGGCTAAAAGTGTCTGGGTGTTTTTTGTCTCCGACCAACCGTTTGTCGTAAAAACGATGTCGAAGGGATCCATAGGTAAGGTTATGTTAGAACTGTGACCTTGAAATTGGTCGCGAAATTTTTTTAAGTATTTTTTCATAGTGCCTCTAAGACGACACTCTGACCCTATTCTTGCTAGAAATTAGAATGTGTGAATGTAATGTGTGAGCTCATGCTAGCAACTTACTAGGTAGGTTTGTCAACTTACTTTCAAAACGATCGATGTAGCGTTCCAAATTCCACTTCTTCAAAAGATCACGCGTAGCCATATCCATTTTTGCACTGATCAAACACGTTCACTGGCACTAATGGAATTGTTATTGCTATTAATTAAACGAGTCGTGAGTCGTGACTTGCCGGCTGTAGCGGTGAAATACAAATGGCCGACCGAAATGGCGCGGCGGCGGAATGAAGTGAGAGAGGGAGACCTCATTATATAATGCCGTCACCTTAAATTTGTAGGACATCATTCAAATGCTACTCATAAATGGGTCTCTGTAATAATAATTTAGTAGGATACACATAAAATAATATGACTATATTATTGAACTTTGATGCTTACTCTAAAAATATGAGATTATTTAATCGTATTATCATAGGATTCACATAAAATAATATGACTGTAATATTAAAAAATGATGCTTACTTTAAAAATATAAGTTTAAAGCATTATAATTTAATATAGTACATTAGGGGGAGGTCATCGTATTTTTAGAGATACTTTTTCATATTAAACTATGAAATCTATTTATATTACGGTGACTGTCATTGTTTTTTTAATTAGAATCTTATTTATAATTATCATACTAATTTATGGGACAGTGGACCATTTTCTATTACATTGTGTTATTATATGAAGAAGACAATGTTATTTCATAATTACAAATTTTTACGATGACAAGTATCATAATATTGCATTATTTACCCAAAAAATTCGATTCCATCTTAACACATTTCAGTTCTAGCGTAATATTTACTTATTATCAACATATTATAAGACAACGCATCTATTTTAAACCAACGTCACGATATTTTAAGATTATGCCAAAATGACATTTTTCTCAGTGAAGACAAGACAAGATAAAACGGTATTCTGTTCACAACACGTTGTGCAATTTCTGAGCGATGTGAAATTCTGATATTATCGTTGAGATCTTCTATATATTGATTCTGTCACCGATGCCGAGATGATAGTAAGTCTATGGCCTGGTTCTGAGATGATAGTAAGCTCTTACACTCTTCTTATTGAAATATGATTGAAATATGAAACACTTGTTGCCTCGCAAGTAAATACCAAACCACGGGAGTCGACGAAACCATTCACTAAGTCAGGTAAGTACAGTTGACCTCGTAAGCAGTGAAAGCCTAGTGGTGTGACCGTCAGACTGACAAGTCATAGGTCTCGAGTTCGAACCCAAGGCACGCACCTCTGACTTTTCGGATTTATGTGCGTATTAATAATCATCACTTGCTCAAAAAACGGTGAAGGGAAACATCGTGAGGAAACCGGCATGCCTGAGAGATATTTCTCGACGGCATGTGAAGCCAAGTCAAAGGCCCGTGGGCGGCTTTAAAACTCTGACACCAGGTTAGTTTACTAACCACACGAAAAGAAGTTGACCTCGTAATTATTGTTTGCTTACCCAAAATTTTAATGTCACTGTGCACGTCATTAAGTACTCGCATTAGCACATTAGAGTAGAGGTGGTCCAGAAAGTCGCTTTACTTTGAGTAAATTATTTCATCACGTCTGGTCTCAAAACGGCGAAGGAAAACATCGTGAGGAAACCGGCGTGTCTCAGAACCAAAAATTAGAAAACATAGTGACATCGTAACATGGACCCGCGTGGTGGATTAGGCACGGCCCACTTTCTGTCACCTAGAGGGCCTAAGTCCCAGCAGTGAGAACATTATAGGCTACATAGACGTCATAAAACGAGAAGGTCTATTTGTCTATGTAACAGTTATATACACTCGAGAGCAATGAATCCGGGTCACTTAAAGAATGTTAAAAATCTCGGAAACTAAAAATGATAGGTTAATGCAATAAATTGTATTTAATAGACAATGTAATACTCCTTAAATGAAAGTAAAAAAAATATGAGTCACCATACATTTTATTAACACAAAATTACATAAAGAAAAAAACTGCTGATCTCTCCTTAAAACAAAAATAGGAAACATGAAATTTTTGAACTTTATTACGATTTTCTTGAATTTTAATACTTCGTATTGCCTCCTCGTGCTTCCATTACTGCGTTTACGCGGTTTGGCATGCTGTACACCAAGTTCCTTATACGATTTTGGGGAATATTCTCCCATTCCTCTGTGAGAGCAATTTTGAGCTCACGAAGCGTGATTGGGGGAGGGTTTCGTTGTTTTACGCATCTGCCTAGCTCGTCCCAAGCATGCTCGATCGGGTTGATATCCGGGCTGCGCGCTGGCCACTCCATACGAGTAATGTTCATCTCTTGAAGGTAGTCATTCACAATCCTACCTGTATGAGGTCGGGCATTGTCATGCATAAATATAGCATCCTCACCTAAATTGACCATAAATGGACCAACGTGATCATTGAGGATTTCTTCCACATATCTTTCGCTAGTTAAAGAGCCGTTTTCTATGATCACCAGCTCTGTGCGACTTTCAGAAGAAATTCCGGCCCACACAAGTACAGACCCACCACCGTAGGCTACTTTTTCTTCGATGCATGCTTGCTTGAATCTTTCCCCTGGTTTTCGATACACTCTGTGTCTTCCATCGTGCTTGTAGAGCATATGTTTTGATTCGTCGGAGAACATAACTTTTGACCAATCTTCAATACTCCAATTTACGTGGCTCTGGGCATATCTTAGTCTTGAAATACGATGCCCACGCTCCAGTTTAGGGCCGTTTGCAGGTCTAAGGGGTTTTAAGTTAGATTCAGCAAGCCGACGTCTTACTGTCCATGCACTTGGGTTACTTCCTCCGAGGCGTCGAAACTGATTTGTGAGTTCAGTTCCTGTAAGAAAGCGATTTCGAAGCATGGTGTTCACCAAGTATCGGTCTTCTCGTGCTGTGGTACACCTGGTTCTGCCCGTTCCTGGTCTGCGTAGGTTAGAACCAGTTTCTTCGTAACGTCGGAGAACTCTTTGTACTGTTGACAGCGACACACCGACAGTCCTGGCTGTATCGCGCGGACTCCGGCCGGTTTCCAGCATTGTAAGTATTCTGGTGCATTCTTCAGGCGTAAGCGACATAATTTCAGCTTGAATAATGAATATAGAGCACTATCAACATTGTTTATGTACCCACATAAATGACAGATTACAAACAAAAGCAAAACCAAATGCTGTAATTTCGTAGTTCCATCTTCGAAAGTGGCCCTTTTTCAAATTTGATTTTTTTATGATATAAATTTACAATAACTAAGAAGTTTTAATACCTTCATTTAAGGAGTATTACATTGTCTATTAAATACAATTTATTGCATTAACCTAGCATTTTTAGTTTCCGAGATTTTTAGGATTCTTTAAGTGACCCGGATTCATTGCTCTCGAGTGTAGTTTCAATTGCATGGGAATTGTTATCAAAAGTGGTGAAGCAATAAACGATGGTTACTTTCAGAACAAACGCTCTTAAGGCAAAAGCGTCAGGACTACCCTGATGCTTCCGCCTTGCGGGCGGTGAGCAATGGGTAGCTCGCTCGTCGTAAGGACCAGGCCCGGGTCGACGGCGCGTTGTGTTCCACGCGCGCCTCAAAGAGATGTCAGCGACTGAAGGGGTCCGATAGAACCGATGCCTGCCGGGGTTGCGGGAAAGTCTGAAAGGGATATCGTGGCCCCCTGGCATTGCACAGGCAACAGAAGGAACACGGGTGTGTTTCAGTCGGTAAGAGTCTGACACGCCCTCTCGCTCCACCCAGAGCGGGAGAAGTCATTTGATGATTACCCACCCAAAAAAAAGGTTAAATGGTTTTTCTATTAAAATTACTAGTCATAATATAAGCGCTAAAACCTTGTGTCGTTTTTACAGCAGCACAGAAACATTCTACCACCTAGAACAGCTTGATTAAAAAATCGAGCCAATTTTAAAGGTACTTTATCGCACATTATCGTTCGATTCCCGGGTCGGGCAAAGTGTTATTGGGTTTTTCTATCTGGAATTTCTCAGTAGTAGCCCGGAGTCTGGATTTGTGCCCGGTTGATGGCAATAGGCTCGCCCCCTATTACATGGGACTTAAAAAACATAACTGGCGAAATGTGGGTGTACCTACTACAGGTACACCTCTGCCCAACCCTTCGGGGAAACAAGGCGTGATGTTATGTTATGTTTTATGTTTATCGCACAATATTTTTCCCGAGAAAATTTCTTTTCGTTTACCAGTTCAAATATGTATACATTATAGAGCCTATATCAGCGATAATGTCTCGATAGTAGATAAAAATATTCGCCCGCTCGATCGCCTGCGGTTCTTTTCAAACTAATAGAATATTCTCTCTGGCTCAACTTGGTTCTGCAGGTGGTTTTAATATGCATGGAGCCCAGCTGCCGATAAGCCGTCCTTACAAAGCCTGACCTGATCCTATTTGAGCGTCTTGGGCCGTCTGCCCGTAGGATTTTCTCAGCTTTACACCTTATTTTCCCTTCGTAAATGCTACGAAATATACTGGTTGCATATTTTAATATTGTTTAGAACTGAATCAATTGTATTATATTTGAATAGCTCAGACAACTTAATACTTTTAAATTATTTTATTAGCTCGATTTTTTGTATAAAATAAAACCACTATGTACCTCTGTAGTCCAAAATATGTTTAGATAACTAAATATTTTGTATTTATTGTGATCCGAAATGTTTAATTAGGAAACGTTACGGACTTTTAGAAGTCCCTTCATTGTAAGATTATGAACAATGTATATACCAATGAGCTTAAAGACCACTCATACAAACAAGAAGAAGATACATCAGGTCAAATCCATTATATCTTCGATCATTGTCAGAGCAGTTCGCTGAAATCTTCCGACAGAGACATATAACACAAGCACAGGTGCGGAAACTCCTGAACAAACATTTGTCTAAGTTGACTCGAGACCACCCAACTTTGCCGTCAGCTAACACAGTAATAAACCATATCTCTACGCAACAAGAAATAATATCTGTTGCACGAATGCAGGATTAAGTTTGCCGAAAAGTACGTCACATAGTTCTATGCTGGAAGAAATAAGTCATACTGAGATAAGTTGTAAAAGCTTATTAGAACAAATACAGGGAGCAGGTGATGGTGTATAATGGTAATTGAATAGTGCTCTCAAATCTACTAGACTAACTTTGTAATTAGGTTTTGACTGTGTTAGTTAATTAAAATTTTGAAGGTGCTAATTTGTAGGAAAAGATTTTTAGTACGTAGTGAAATTAGTTTAGGTTTTATCATTAACGACGACAGTGACGACGAGTGGTATTGGCGGTAGCGACTTACGAGTTGTATGTCCTGAGTTCGATCCCAGGCAGGCACATTACTTTTTATAGTTCATTTTATCACCACTGCTCTCAAAACGATGAAGGAAAACATCGTGAAGAATTCGGCATGTCCTAGAACCAAACAATTCGAAGGCATGGTGACATCTATGGCCTGACCAAGATTATGTCTGGACTTCAAAAGAGACTGTGACCTCTGAGTTTGTTTCGGCCTTTCTTCTCAGAGTAGTCAGATAGGAAACGCCGAACTCATCTAACAATTTTTTGTTTGTTTTTTAGGTGACGTTTAAAAGTGTTTCCAATATCTTATTTACAGAATAAACAATTTCATTTCATCCATCAACCCGGACCGGGCCCGCGTGGTTGATTATGGCCCACTCCCTTTCGCAGAGAGGAGGCCTGTGTCTAAAGTGTCCTAATAGTGGGAAAATTATAGGTTGATTATGATATTAACGACTACTGAAATTATAGCTATTTTCAGTACGTTTCGGTTGGTCGGTATCAAAAATCAATCAACTGTGCAAAAATTTTACTAAAATAGATTTTTCTTTTTCTGTGATTGTTATTATAATTTTACGTAACTAAAACAATTATTTGGTCGAGTGATTTCGTAAAGTAAGTTCAAAGATTGCATAAAATTCCATAACAATTTGTAGAACATCTTCGTAAATACTAAGCTGAACAGAGCTTTGCAGAATTCCTATTTCATGAGTACTTGGAATCATTCAAATGCACATTCGTATCCTTATGAAATTTTCATACAAATCGTTCCTAAGATTATCATATAGATGGATGGTATTTCAAGATGGTTAGTATGAAGGTACTACACTTTTGTATGCTAGAACCAAGCGTTTTATAAAGTTTTAAGAAGATGTTATTTTAAAATGACGCTTATCTTTATATCGAAAGGTGCAGGAAAATGTTTTAAAAAGGTTTCAAGTGAAAACTCGAACAGTTCTACTGTTTAACTGCTTTTAAATAAAATTACATTTGAAGAAAATTATTCAATTGTAAATTAAAATTCACTTTACAGAAGATAATTTTCTAGGTGACAGTATAAATTGATTTTCTTTTCATTAAAACCTGTTGAACTGAGAGGAGCTTGTGGCTATGTAATAACAGCCGCACGGATCGATCCATCAGGTTAAGTTAAGCATGGTTGGTCCGTGGATGGATGACCATCTTTACATACCGAGACTCCTTCATGCCTCAGAAAGCACGTTAAGCCCGGCTCTATGCCCAGCTGTCATTTCAGCTCTGATCTTTGTCTCTGACAACCAGTCTTACCAAGTCGTATCGTATTACCCAGTTACTGGGTTGTGAAGGTCAGATAGGCTGTCGCTCCATGTAAAATACTGGTATTCAGCTGCATCTGATTAGAAAAGAAGCCGAACCCAACATATTTGGTAAAAAGCTAGGCAGATTGATTTATAACTAAACTTCGTTGTGTCTGGCGAAGTTTTTTGTATGGAATATTTCTTTTACAACACTTAATTATAAAACACCATAATATAACGAGTTACCTTCACAATCTGGTTTTTTAATCAAAAATCTTATTCTGTTGTACAATTTTCAACATAATAATATTAAGGTGTTGTGTAGCGAGAATTCTGCTAACATTACAGACATAGTTCTTGTGAGTAAATGTGATACACGTAGTGTACTGCATGCATGAAGTATTTCAATTTCAGGTCACATCTCACCTTGGTTTAATGTAGGTAAAACCCTTGAAACTATGACGCAATCACGAAATTATTCTAAAGATTGCAAATGAGCATGTGACAATGAAGATATTAGTGAAATTTTCAAATTGCTTGTAGAGAGAAAGTATTTGACAAAACCTGTATTTCATTAAGTCCTTTTTACGTCAGACTTCACAATTATCAACACAATAGGCGAATTTAGCTAATCATTTTATTTTAGAACGTTCAAAGATTGCATTCTCTCTGATCAACGGATTTAAAAAGATTGAAATATGTAAAATTTTCTAGGATGGGAAGGAAAACGACCATTATCGTTAAACTGATGTGCATGTTTTATATTTTTACACACAGTCATAAAATTAAATATTTCTGAAAAATCGTGTATGTTTCGACTGAGCATTGTGTTGAGCTGGTACAAACCCATAATCATCGGAATTATCAACCCGTCCATTGCTGAAATTGGTCTATAGGCCGTTACGACCAAACGGTCCTGGGGAATATTGCCATAATCACGACAGTTGGCAGGCGAATTGGTGACCGCGTAATGATGTTATTACAACTGAGGTGCATATTGTTGTTCGTTAGTTAATGAAAGAGAACTTATCAACACTTGCGTAAGTAACTGTTCCAATACCAACTGAACCACTGTTCATCTGGAACCATAATTTTGTTTTCTAACACAAGCAGTACAATATAACTGAACATAACGCCTGTTTTCACTGTAGGCTACGGGAGAGGTGTACCTATAAAAAACTCATTGTTCGCCAGTTATGTTAAAGGTCCATGTAATGGGCGGTTTATAATTTCTTTAAAAAAAGAAACATAAACCTACAGACCATAATTATTTAATGACAAACCAAACACAATTTTCAATCCCGCAATTGCCGAAAACGTATATTCCCGTCTTATCGACACACGTATAGAAAGCTGAAAGCAGACCACGTTTTAGATGAAGCTGAACTCATTAACGGACACGAATTGTAAAGTAAAGAAGTTCAGAGTTGTGGAATAAGAGCCAACAAAAGTGCTGGCGCTGAAGGGCTGTAAGGATGCGGGCACATTGAGCTCCTTTAAGATAAAGGATTCGAGGAATGATCGCGTCTTTTACGCAATGACTGGCAAAAGGCAAGGGAAGATTTGTGTTAATGATTACGTTATCTAAGAATCTGTTCGTTGGTCTAAGTGGGTCGAGAGGAGTACATTAAAGTTTTTCGGGTAATAGGCTTGTTTTCAAACTATGGAATGGGACCATACAATTGTTCGAAAGATTGTTTTGTTTAAAATAAAAGGGAAGTTAGATTACATTTTTTGGGAACAGTCTGACTGGCTGTTGAGATATTTTCTTGAGTTACTTAAAGCTGCGTCTATTTAGACATGTTCTTTTGTCCATCCTGTGCCTCCATTTCGTATCAGCGCGGTCGCGATCCAAGAACGCTACTTTGGACGCCCGTTCGGTACGGTACGGTGGTACGATGTTTCGATACGGCTACAGGTACGGTCCGATCCATCGCGAGTCAGTTTTTTCGCCTCGTTCAAAGGTGATACGGTGGCCAGAGTTTTTGGATCGCAACGCTGATACGAAACGGAGGTACGGTACGGACAAAAGAACATATCTGGACGCAGCTTAACGTGTCTTAATATGACTTGTTTGTGTCGCAGGAAAATCTTTTAAAATGAAAACATCCGCAACAATAAAATCGTTCATTTCATTGTCATCTTCATCTTAGTTACTATAATAACTTTGCCCCACATTATGTAATTAATGTTCCTGTTCCGAACAATGTTTCAACCGTAAGATGTCATCAAGATTTTAGTACAAAACTCGGTCTTAGTTACGAGCTTCAGATAGGAAATCCATATAAACCGGGTGATTAAACTGTGTGATACGTACACTACGTACACCATACAGAGTTGTAATACTGTATTACAATTCTGTATGATGTAACTTGAAACTTTGAATGGTCATAAATTTGGGCTTATTCAAGGGATGAATATTTTGACGTCATGAATTAACACCTGTGAAGATCTTTACCTAATTTTTAAGGTTGCATTTCATTATTGTTGTACTATCTGATTAGGTCCGTTATCGAATTTAAACAGCAGCATTGTTTTTTTTTTCAATTTCTATTAAATAAAAGAGGAAAAAGAAGTTCCTAGTTAAGTCGTACAACCGTCACTAATCGCCTCTGTGATATACTGGTTAGACCACCTGTCTCAGACCCAGAGGTCCGCGGGTTCGATTCCCAGTGGTGGCAAAATTTGCTTGTTCTAAGTCTGTCTGGCTAGCACCATCTTATCGAAGTCTGTCGCCATAACAATAATTTTAACAGAATTGTTGTGTTTGGCAGTTGAGGTAAGATAGGCAGTTCCTCTGTTGCTGAGGATTCCGGGTGAAGCTCGTTTCCACCTTCGGCCTGATCATCAATTATCATCAGGTGAGATTCAGGCCAAGAGCTTCCCCGTAGAGGTTAAAATCAAAACAATCTCATCAAATTGTCTCTGTGTCCATAAAAGACGTTAAATTATTGTAATTGATGCTTGCTTAAATATTTCTGAATTATCTCACTTAGCTACCACAAACCTTTTATTATATAAATTGCAGAGGCCTTGCTATTCAAACAATGCAAGGATTTTAGGCGTTTCGTTTTACCTATTGTTTTCAGCTGTTTCAAAATGGCGGAAATATTGAAGCGCTATTGTTAGATAGAGTTTTTCAGCGAGTGTAAAAAGGCTGAAATTTCTTAGCAATTGTTGTCGATAATAGTTTTCAAGCTTAATGGGGTGTTTAATAAAGAAAATTGTAAGTAAATGTTAACAATATTCATGATATAAAGAGATTTTGTTGTTCCTGTAAGATTCACAATGCAATGTTGCGAAGTTGAGAAATATTGCAATAGTAAAATTATTTTCTTTCCCGTAACTTTGAAGTGTTCTTGTGGGAATTGCCAGATGGTTAACGTTTCATTTCATACTGGTACGAGTCCTTCTAATCCTTAGCCCTATGTGTTGAGGACGGGCAGGTCACTTTCTGGTTGTGCTGAAGTCTGTACAAACCCTCCACCTTCCACATACGTAGAGTAATTAAAAAATGCTGTATTAGTGCCTCTGTATCAAAATAATTATTTGGTTAGGTAGGTATGCTGTTCAATATTAGAAAACTTAGTAATACATGTAGCTCAAAGAAATATGAGATCTACCTAAAGGATTTGAAAGTTATCACAGTGTCCACAAAGCTCTTCAGTCCACTCATCTTAATCTCTCCGTAATGGTTGATTCTCTTTTGTTACCCCGAACATTTACCCGGACATTCATTAAAGTCAGATGTAATTAAAACTCTGTGCTTAATTCAGTGAAGAAATTCTGTTAAGTCTTAACGATTCACCAGATTTGTATGTAAACGATAGGGCTGAGTTGAAGATGATTAAGAAAAGCGTAAAATAATTTACAATATTGTAGTTTTTTTAATCCACAACAGGGAATCTCTTGTCTTGTATGTCACCGGTCACCTGTTGTAAGTGATTATTTTGTTGAGGTCTTTTTAAAGACTTTGGTCGATGATTAAATAACATAACATCATGCCATGTTTCCCCGAACGGTTGGGCAGAGGTGTACCCATAGTTCAACCAGATTTCGTGCTTAAGTCCTATGTAATAGGGGGCATCACCTATTGCCGTCAACCGGGCAGACATCCAGACTCCAGGCTGCTACTGAGAAATTCTAGATAGAAAAACCCAATAACATTTTTTTCCAGTGATTGAATAAGTCTAATAAGTCCATGCTATTATATCATTTCACTGCATGGAAATAAGGGAAATATTGGTGTGACGATAAGGTTGAGTGTTATTTCAGACTAATATAATAATTATCTCCCAGTACCTTCATGGTATAATTTTTTATGACTGTGAGTCAGTAGTTTCTTATTGTAAATAATTATGATAGAAAAAGGACAGATGGACAAAATAATTAATAAACGAAATCAGCCAATGCCTTAATTACCAAGAGCTTCGACGAATTTATATTATAATATTTAAAAATGTAATTAATAAGTATTTAAATGAAATAAAGGATACAATAAAATAATACCATCCATTACATTATTCCTTCAAACGATGAGTAAAAGGTGGCCAGAAATGTGGTTTAGTTCCATCTAGCAAACTAAAAACAACTAAAATAATTATCCAATTAGTTACTGAAGACGCAAAACTATAGTCATCAATCATTATCTACTTTCTAATCTCCTTACTTCAGTTATGTTAATTCAATTTATATTACTTCTACAAATTATACTTTGAATAGTTGAGACGTCTTTTGAATAAATTACTTGCGTGAAGGCATTTGAATTGTTGTCAAAGCTATTTAATTGAATGAATAACTAGGCATTTACCTACTGTGATATTTTATTTCATTTTGATATTAATTCTTGAACTCAATCATAGCGGTGTTACAATTCTAAAAATACTTTTGGAGTTGAAATATTTGGGTGATATTGCTTGATAGTTTAGATAGTTGTTGTCTTGTAATTTACTTCACCATTTAAGTTGTTAGGAACAGTTTTAAATTCGTAATGTGTAGATTGTAGTGCTGTATATATGGTGTCTCAAACGTAGTGGTACAAAGGCAAGGAAGTAAAGTGGAAGTGGCCACCAATCGATTGGAAAAAGCGATCTTTTACATACAACCTTTGGATGGATTAACGAGAGAAAGAGAGAAAATACTGCAAGTAATCAGTGTTGCACCATTTATATTTACAAATAATACATACACGATTCCCGCACGGAACAAATATTTGTATGACCTACAAGTAGTTGTTCCGGGTCTGGCTGTTTGTGTGTGTGAGTTTAAATGTTTGTAAACGCACCCACGATACAGGAGAAATTCCTAGTGTGGAGCAACGTATTAAAAAAAAAAAAAAATACATACTTAGAGCATGTACTTATCTGTATAAATATACATATGTATAATATATACAGGGTGTCTCAACCGTAGTAGTCCAAAGGCAAACGGGGTAAAGTGGAGGTGGAAAGCTATCGTTTAAAAATTAAAAAAATGTGATATTCCCAACAGTTCAGAAAATTTCCATAATTTAATAATTTTCAAGAAATTTTACACTTTTACTTCTATTTTTCGACCCTGTGAACAAAATTTTCGACGTAGCGAGTTTAAATCTGGCTGGAAGATACTAGCCTTGATAGTGTAGGTACAAGATTATGTTCCTATTTACGTGAAGTGAAAGTGTAAAATTTCTTGACATTGACTCAATTAGCGAAATTTTCTGAAATTTCGAAATTTTCTTGTCTCTATAGGCAGAAAATGTTTTTCACACACACACGCACAAACTCTGTTATAGTTCTGTCGTACTCGTGAGAAAAAGCCTCTCAAAATTTTTCGTTCCCTAAAAGTCGTGTTTCCTTTGTAAAATATCTCATATTTCGTAAAATTAAACACATTAACCTCTGTTGCTCAAACATTTGCTTAGTACATTCCACTCCAAGGACAAAAGGTGAAATTTCATACATTAGTACCTCACTCAAATGTAAGCTTTGAACTATAAACACAGTGTTAAAATCGGTTCAGTAGCTCTCGAGTTTGCGCAACAGATTATATAAATTATAAATTAGAGAGTAAAAACACGAGGAATGGCGAAACAGAAATGTTTTTGAAATAAATTAAGGTGGGTGTATTTGTAGGCACGTAGTATGCGTATTTGAACACCGGATCTTTAGTCAAACAAACTCCTGGTTTCTCGTTGTTCTTTAGTTAATTTGACTTTATTTAGGATTTGTAAGACTAATATAAAGCATAACTACAGCGGTGTGACATTATATTTAATTGGACTATATTTTTTTCATCTCCTAACTCAGTGTTTATTATGGAAGCACAGCTATCTATTACTTTACTCTAAATAACATTTTTGATAAAATATCTGACTACCAACATATACAGGGTGGAAGGGACATCGACGCGAAAACTGATACCATGGATTCAGTACATGACTCTGAACCCCATTAAAAAAAAAATCTGCTGTTCCATACATTTTGACCGCGTAGGTATTGAACTTTTCTATGAAACAGGTTTTTTTTTTAATAACCTACGAAAAATTTCAACGGAGGGGGGTTCATAATCATGTACTGAATCCATGGTATCAGTTTTCGCGTCGATGTCCCTTCCACCCTGTATGAAGGTAGAACAAGATCAAAAGCCTCCATATCGGTTACCTATTTCAACACACCACCAAAACAAAACTAACTTCTCATCAAAAACAAATTTAAATTCAGATACGTCTTTAAACCACCATCAGAAGTTTAAAACGTACTCTCCCGGGATACAGCACTCCATCAAAATTGATGGGTTCCAAAACAAAAAGCTTCAGGCATTATTCAGGCACTTTGCATAAATATTGGATTTTAGTATTGGACTGTACTGGCTTTGATATAAGCAGTGATAGCCTAGTAGTATCACCCTCGGACTCCCTAGTCATAGGTCTCGAGTTTAAACCCAAGGCACGCACCTCTAACTTTTCGGAATCATGTCAGTAATGTATAGGTAATTAATTCTTGCTTCAAAACCGGTAACGGTAAACATTGTGAGGAAGCGGCATGCCTGAGAGATATTTCTTCGGCATGTGGAGACACCGATGTCCGTAAGAGGACATTGACATGTCGTAAGTGAGACGGAGTTCGACGCGCCCATAACTTTGGCCGAAACTACGGCTTTCGCTTAGGGACTAGGCTACAAGGTTAGTCACCAACCGCACGAAAAAGAAAGACTAGCTTTAATCAATATATATCTTATTTTGTGTACTTATCTATTGTTTTTTTGTTATCTGTGGAGAACGTTGTTGGTTGCACATTTGTATAACTCCTTATGTAATATTTACTTGTAATATATAATGTGTAATTGTTTGTTCTTCCGAATAAATAAAATAAAATAAAAATATACGCTTAGTGAATTTTGGACACTAGATTAAGGGTAAAATGATGTGCATTCGAACACGCGTAACGTGCACCGTGATTGGCCAAAATCTTCATTATCCGATTTGCGAGTCGGTTAGTTAGCGGCGGCAGTGGGACTTTAAAACTGGCCGGTTATGTAACGATGGTTTTTGTTGTGCTATTGCGTGTTTTTTTATTACCCCGCGTCAGAAAGGATTACCAACGAACAAACATTTTTTTTACTATTTCAGGTTATAGTGGTCTATAGATACAAACTACCATAATTATATGAATTACTAGCTGACCCGGCAAACGTTGTTTTGCCATATAATTAAAGAAAAATGTTAAGGGTGGACAGCCATTATCACTAAGGGGTATGAAAAATAGATGTTAGCCGATTCTCAGACCTACTCAATATGCTCACAAAATTTCATGAGAATCGGTCAAGCCGTTTCGGAGGAGTACGGGAACGAACATTGTGACACGAGAATTTTATATACAGGATGTTTGGCGCATGGACCGACACAATTTTTTCAGGGATTTGGGAGGTCATTAGCTAGGTTCTATCCATACACCCTTTGTCCCAAATGTCACGGTTGGTTACATATGATTATTTTTTTTAAATGAAAAAAAATCCCAAAATGTGTCCTTTAATTTGAAATAACTTTTTTGTTTGTGGGTGTAGTAGCACAAAACAAATTTTGTTGCATTCTCCAAAGTCTTTTAAATCTAAAAACATCTTTGTTTTATACAACTGGTTTCAAGAAAATTCCTTACAGGCTTCCAAAGTTAATTTTTTTATTTAATGAATGAAATTTTACAACTTCTAAATTAATTATAAAAAAAACTTTTGGGACAAAGGGTGTATGGGTAGAACCTAGCTAATGACCTCCCAAATTCCTGAAAAAATTGTGTCGGTCCATGCGCCAAACACCCTGTATAAGAAGATGTAGATATAACCTCAATGAGCGATTAAGATTAAACAGCTTAAAAAAATCAGAATTAGTTAATGATTTCAAATTTAATATGATGATTACGTATTCATGCATGTAATTAAATAATTATTTTTGTTACTTAGGTACTATAATTGCCTTTATGAAGAAACAATTTTGATTATTGTTAAGGATTTTTTATTATCATGGTTTTGTTTTTTGTTAAAAAATTTAGGTCATAGGTTTATTTAAATGGCTTTATTTTAATCTCATCAAATTTAAGCTTTTTTCAATCATGTTTAGATATTGATACCACATAAGAGTATGCTTGAGTTTTGCTAGCTAATGTTATTTGATCCTATATGGTCACTTCTCAAGGCTTGCTTTCACCTTGGCCAGAGGCGGAAATGCCGCGAGTCTCTTGGGTACATTACCAGTCGACAGCAATGCGGAGGAATTTTTGGACGGCATATTTTAGGTTGTTACTATTATTAGATATTAGTTAGGTATATTTTTCTTTTGTTAATTAATTAGGTACGAGTATAAGTTTTTGTATAAGTACAGTTCATTTGAATTCATAAATAAATAAATTAAAAGAATTGGTATTTATTTGAAACGTGAAATCTCTAGAAGTTTACAAAATACTGCGGAAGTGCGGACATTTAAAATGTTCCCGTCAGCCGCAAACAAATTATGCAGAGCACTAACGATATTAATTTCATACACCTACGAGGTATGAGACAGTTTCGCTCATTAACCTATTTTATTTACACGCTATAATACGCGTATATTAATTATTGTGTTCATTAATTACACATCTGCATGAAACCACATCACCAAAATAATCTTCTTAGTAATAAGTAGGCAGTGATTTCCGAGTATTTTCCAATGTTGCTCATTATTTTCCTTATTACAAAATGAAATTATTTAGTTAAGTATTGTTTCTCATTAAACCATATTAATTTCTTTATGCACAACGTCCTGTATTTTGTTATAACACAGTTAATTATGTCAATTTTGTTGACCTAAATATTTGTATCATGCAAAAGTACGCTGAAGACTCGTATTTCGTACAATCCCAGATGAATAACATATCAGAAATGGGACGAAATTAATTCTTTTTCTAGAAGGCTCTAGTTGCTTTCCACACAACGCTGCTTTTCCGAGTAAACGTCCAAACAAACCACAAAGCCCTATGCGGCCTTCACTTACAATTTGACACGTCTTACAACTAAAACAACTTGAAACATCTTGTAATTATTTGATTTTAGATCAAAATCACTTCGTTTAAGCTTCTTTTCTTTCCCTTTATTTCAGCCGGTTTACTATGTTAAAACTGTTTCACGCCGAGACGTGACCCGACGTGACGCTGCGCGCACTTTTTAAGATAGTGATAAAAACTATAACTTTATTGACTACTTTAGATAGGTACACATTTAATTGAGGTAATGATATCGAAAATGGCTAGCGGCGTAGCGCGACGCATCACGAAGCAGCGAGGCGTGGGGCCTGTCAGCGATGAGCCTCACGACGTCGCGCTGCGTTTCGCGACGCCGCGCTGGGCAGCGCGAAGCCTCTGGCCTCTTCAAGCATCGTCGCGTCGCCTCATGTGTCGGTGTAAACCGACCCTAAGCTTTCACGTTGAGATTTTTAGAGAATAGACCGGTTAGTCGCTTTTAAATTTAACAATCGCAAGCCAAGAAAATTAAAATTACTCACGTCTATCAATAAAGCTGTATGTGCCAACGAAACCAGTGGCATTGTTCTGCTTGGCCCCGGTATGGAACTCCAGAACGAGTGAGGGTCCAGGGGAGTATAGGGCTGGAGGGGCGTCGGCTCTACTGCCGCAGAGCTCCCGAGCCCAGGCTGAACGCTCGTTGATAGTTCCAGGAGGACCAGGGCCTTGCACTTCCCAGTATACCTTCAGGTAGTCACCTCGTGTGCAGCTGTAACAATAAGACATTATAGGGTTATTTTTGAAAGTTAGGTTTTTATACCTTTTTTGTCTGTTTATCTTGACAAGTTTAGAAATTGTTTGAAAGAAATTGTTTTAAATATTGAAAAACGAACAAATTTCAAAATAGGGTACAAAATTTTATTTTAGAACATTTATCTTGTGACGATAAATAAATTGTATTCCTTAAACTAGTCCAATTCAATTAACAAAGTTTTCCATTGTATTTGTAAACCTGAAATGTTTTCCTGAGAAACCCGTAATTGATATTTTATCATTACTGCCATTAATAATGTTAGAGCGTACCAAAACTGAAACGCTCTAATAAATATAAAACACGTTATAAAAGCTCCGTTTTAAAACTACCTACGAGGTTGAAAAACTGAAAACCACTATGTAGTAGCAATATTTTAAGGGAACAACCAATACTATCGGCCGACGATCGTTTAGAAACTTAAGTGCTGCGAAGTTAGCGTCTCAATTTTATGAAATAAATGTTTTCCAAGCTGTTTTATAGCACTTCATTTTATAAAGACAAGCCTTTATTAAGATGTCATCTAGTTTTATCGGGAAAATTATGTGCCTGCGTTGCACAAGGGAATTTCTGAGGAAAATGATAACATTGTTGGTGGTGGCAAGGTTTTCTAAGCGTTAGAACGAACATATTAAAAAAATTATTTCGTTATTTTGTGTTTGTCAATAATTGAGGATGGTATTTTCGAATTCATAAAAAGGTACTAATAAAACAATGTGAATTTGTTCTTCCGATTGACGTCTCTTTTTAATTTAAGAAAGTTTTAGTAAAAAAAATCATCATCTGCAAGCGACCGGCTACGTCGAAAAAATTAAAAGGAAAACTGTCAGTCACAAAATAAAGACTTCGAGCGTGTACACCACAGGTTTTTTTTTAAACTACAGGATGTATTTTCATCCTCCTTTCTTTGACGTGATATAGACTCAACATCATCTGTTACCTTCAAAATATCTGTGATGTAACTGAATAATAAAAACGCATTAAAATATTGAGTTTTGCTTGTCTGTGCGGACGAGAATCTCCTATTTCCTTTTGGGTTTGAAAAAAAAAAAAGTATAATCATTATTCAGCACCATTTTCGGCACGGTCGAAATGGCTTTTCATAGTGAATAAACCAGCTTAAGTCCATAAATATCTACACTCATTAAAAACGCATCCCTACAAACCAGTAGGTAAATCGAAACGATCATTTCGAAATTTTATTCTCATTACCATTAATAATTCATAGACGAATGTTGAATACAAAATGGCGCATACATTTTATGCATGCAGCTTAATAAGGTTGGCACATTCTATCGACACGGTTCATGGTATATCTGAAAGTTTGAATTTTAAATTGTGAATGCATAGTTAGGTATTCGTATTTTGAATTTTCTTAACGATCTGGGGGAAAAAATGTAAATTGTTGATTGATGATAGCTGGGACTAAAACTTGAGTAGATTTGAGTCTTTAAGCAGAGCTAATTTTAAACAAAAAAAAGAAGAAGACAAAACAGAGGAGTAATTGCGTAACACACATTAAATGGTAATTGATCGCAATGCCTTTAATTATGACATTTCAGCCACGTTCATTGCGTTATTTACGTTGCTGTGCAGACGAATTTTCAAACCTATTGAAGCAATAGATTAGGAATTACCTTAAGGCGCTACCCCGAGCTAAGTGGCGCCCTCATTGAATAAAAAATCGTAGCATAGCATAGAAATTTAAAAAAAAATATGGATTCTTGGAGTTTGTTACAAAGAGGATATAGTATTTTTACGTTGTTAAAACAGGACTCAAAGTGTTTCGTATCCAAAGTAGATAGCAAAAGTGTCAAAAGCGGCCGTTTTTGACACTTTTGCTATCTACTTTAGATACGAAACACTTTGAGTCCTGTTTTAACAACGTAAAAATACTTTATCCTAACAAATTCCAAGAATCCATTTTTTTAAATTTATTTTCTATGCTATGCTACGATTTTTTATTCAATGAGGGCGCCACTTAGCTTGGGGTAGCGCCTTAATACCCTAGGATTGTGATTAACAGTGTGTTACGCAATTACGGTGCAGTCTGTATATTAAAATGGTAATATTTCAAGAGCTGATAGGTGAAGTTTAAAGAATCACTATTGTATAAATAAATTAGGAGTAGGTATACCCATTAAATTATGTTTATCCGATGAGATGCGAAAGCCGTGTTACAACAAAAAAAAAGCATTAGTTTTCTTATGTAGTCCAATCTACATAACATAACTTAACATCACGCCTGAATTCCCCGAAGGGTTAAACAGAGGTGTAACCTACAGTACACCCACATTTCGCCAGTTATATTTAAGTCCCATGTAATAAGGGGCGAGCCTATTGCCATCAACCGGGAACAAATCCAGACTCCGGGCAGCTACTGAGAAATTCCTAATGGAAAAACCCAATAACACTGCCCTACTGGAACCTCATGCTCAGCAGTAGGACTTGCGACCACTAGACCAACGACCTACCGTTTGCGACCTACTTTGAAACCAGAGTATAGAAATCCATAATCATTTTACCTATGACAGCTAAACGATCAATTATTGAACGGGTAACTTTTCACTGTCGTGATTGGATGAAATATTTATACCCACATCACAAATATCACCGTCCATCAATCCAATTGGGTACGCCTCTCAAATTACCGGTTCGATTTTCTTCAATGACGCAATTATGTGTTCGCCGTAAAGATATACATTATTAACGTGTTATCGATTCAAAGCTGAAAATAAAGCAGCACTTACCTGACAAATGAACGCACAACGAAATTATCAAGCTAGGTATATATTTCCAGATTAAGCTGACCTGTCATTATATGACAAGTCTAGAGAAAGCGAAATCAGCATATACTGGAAATACATACTTTCATAGCTTGATCTTCTTATTAGCGTGTCGCTGGCAATCTAAATGGGCTCAGCCCAGAATTCGACTACGTGTTTGGAGCCATCACTAGGGTCCATCAGTTCCTGTAACGTGCAGCTGACAGGACAACTTGATAAGTCGTCGTGTGTACGATCACTTTTATATCTTCACTTCACTTGTAATAATGGAGTTGTCATTTTTGGGCACCCCTACCTAACTCAATTGGACAGAAATAACAAGTTACCGTTTTTTGAGGTTAGATATTTTTGTTTTTGTTTCGTCGTTTTTAAGTCAACGGCAAACTGTAAGTAACACTTTCACTTGTGGCATTGAACGTAATGTTATTGAAGGTTTTTGTTTTTCAGGAAAAGTGACGAAAAAATTCTCCGTAATGGGAAAGGAAATAGATAGTGGCTTTTTATAAAGTCTACTTATGTATAAAATTCTACTTATGTATGTACAGGTTTAAAAAAAACTTTTTCACCTCAGCACCTCAAACAAGCAGGTTTTGCTGTAAGACAGTGAGCAAAATTCGTTCAAATACATTTTTCTTCATGGGTATCGTTTCTATGGTTTTCAAGGTTGCTAAAGCAAAGCAATTTTTATCATGGGTATTGTTTTCATAGGTAGTGAGGGTGCTTAAGTCGATAGTGCGGTTAAAATGTAAATCCAAGATGGTGGCTGAAAAAATTTTGTCCCCCGACCGCACGTTTTGTTTCCGAATAAGACAATGTTGATGTAAAAAATACGAAGTGAAGAAAATTATGTTAAAAAAAAACTTGTCCGATCCGAAAAAGGCATATGGTACTGCAGTAACTTTACCAAAGATTTTTTTTTAACTATTATTATTGATAATAAAAAGTTATTGGTATTTAAAATTCACAATTTTCGTTCTAAAATTACCCCAAATCCATTAAAAATTTGCTAATTTTCAACAGGGGTAACTCATAAGTTTGCAACTTTTAGATACCTACTAAACGATGGCCACCCGCACCCAACGTAATAACCCGGTAAAATTCACCATTGAAAAAAAATGTGGAAATTATTTTTTCACCTCAGCACCTCAAACAAGCAGGTTTTGCTGTCAAAAAACAGTGAGCAAAATTCGATTTTGCTGCGAGCGAGAGACAAAGTAACTTTTTAATTTTTTTTTTAAATGCCGAGAGCAGTGTTGGGTCTACTCACCAAATTCTAAAGATTTGAATTTCAATTAGTTTTGTCACTTTCACTTCGATACGAAAAAAGCGAGAGATAGAAACAAATCGATTCGAAGTTCGATTTCAAAATTCCATACCTACATACTAGGCCCAAGAAAGAAACAAACAATAAAACGTTCGGATATACATAAAACATTAAAATTGCAAAATCATCTGGTTAAGGTTTTATTTAAATTCTGTTTTATTAAATTTTTGGAACGAAGTTCTTAAGCGGCTTGCGGTAAGAGTGCAGTGGCAGAAATCGTCACGCGAAAACGCTTGCGACTGTCTTCTTCTAATTCAAAAAGAAAGAAAGACGGAGAGAGATAGTAAGTGTGAATTTGGTCGAAATGAAAATCCAAGATGGCGGATGCGAAAATTTTCACATTTTTCATAATGGGTGTCGTTTTCATAGTTTTCAAGGGTGCCAAAGCCGACCGTGAGGTCAAAATGTAAATCCAAGATGGCGGCTGCGAAAATTTTCAAATTTTGCTTCATGGGTATCGTTTCTATGGTTTTCAAGGTTGCTAAAGCCGATAGTGAAGTCAAAATGTAAATCCAAGATGGCCGCTGCGAAAATTTTCTAATTTTTCTTCATGGGTATCGTTTCTATGGTTTTCAAGGTTGCTAAAGCCGATAGTGAAGTCAAAATGTAAATCCAAGATGGCCGCTGCGAAAATTTTCTAATTTTTCTTCATGGGTATCGTTTCTAAGGTTTTCAAGGTTGCTTAAGCTGATAGTGAAGTCAAAATAAAAATCCAAGATGGCGGCTGAGAAATTTTTCACATTTGTCGTCATGGGTGTCGTTTTCATAGTTTTCGAGGGTGCTAAAGTCGAAAGTGAGGTCAAAATATAAATCCAAGATGGTGGCTGCAAAATACGAGGCGATGAAGATTATGTAAAAAAAAAACCTTTTCCGATCCGAAAATCTGGGGAAAATGGGCATATGGTACAGCAGTAACATTACAAAACAGTATTTTTTTATTATTATTGATGGTAAAAAAGTTATTGGTATTTAAAATTCACTGTTTTAGTTCCAAAATTACCCCAAATCCATAAAAAAATTGCAAAACTCATAACTTATGACTTTTAGACACCCGCTAAACGACGGCCGCCGCCCGCACCAAATGTAAAATTCGGTCAAATTCACCATTGAAAAAAAAAGGGATTATTTTTTCTTTTTTCCTGAAAAATTCCACATAAATATGCTGGTAAATATTTATAATAATATGTGGAATATAACAGTACGACACCTAACAACAACCTCACGGATCGGACAGGGTTTTTTTTTTACATGTTGTATGTTCTCGCTGCTGAGGTGAAAAGTTGTATGTGTTACACGAGAGCAAAGTTATTTGCATCTCGTGTCTTTGAATCCCTCGCAGCGCTCAGGATTCTAACCTAGAATCACTCGCTACGCTCGTGATTCAATTATAGAATCCTTCGCTTACTCGGGATTCAAAATCAACACTCGCAGCAAAAAACGACTTTGCTCTCTTGTTGCACAAATAACTATTTCACCTCAGCACCTCAAACAAACAGGTTTTGCTGTCAAAAAACAGTGTGCAAAATTCAATTTTGCTGCGAGCGTGAGACAAAGTAATTTTTTAATTATTTTTTTTAAATGTCAGTGGTGGTCACGCACAAAATTCTAAAGATTTGAATTTCACTTAGTTTTGTCACTTTCACTTCGATACGAAAAAAGCGAGAGATAGAATCAAGTCGATTCGAAGTTCGATTTCAAAATTCCATAACTAGTAGGTCCAAAAAAGAAACAAACAATAAAATGTTCGGATACATATAAAACTTTTAAATTGCAAATCATCTGATAAGGTTTTATTTAAAATCTGTTTTATTAAATTTTTTAGAACGAAGTTCTTAAAGCGGCTTGCAGAGTGCACTGGCAGAGATTGTCACGCGAAAAGGTGCTGCGACTGTCTTCTTCTAATTCAAAGAGAAAGAAAGACGGAGAGAGATAGAAAGTGTGAATTTGGTCAAAATGAAAATCCAAGATGGCGGTTGCTAAAATTTTCACATTTTTCGTCATGGGTATCGTTTCTATGGTTTTCAAGGTTGCTAAAGCCGATGGTGAAGTCAAAATAAAAATCCAAGATGGCGGCTGCGAAAATTTTCACATTTTTCGTCATGGGTATCGTTTCTATGGTTTTCAAGGTTGCTATAGCCGATGGTGAAGTCAAAATAATAATCCAAGATGGCGGCTGCGAAAATTTAAAATTTTTTCTTCATGGGTGTCGTTTCTATGGTTTTCAAGGTTGCTAATGCCAATAGTGAAGTCAAAATAAAAATCCAAGATGGTGGCTGCGAAATTTTTTTCATGTTTCGTCATGGGTGTCGTTTTCATAGTTTTCGAGGGAGCTAAAGCCGATAGTCAGATCAAAATATAAATTCAAGATGGTGGCTGCGAAAATATTCAAACTTTTCGTCATGGGTATCGTTTTCATAGTTTTTGTGGGTGCTTAAGTCAATAGTGAGGTCAAAATGTAAATCCAAGATAGTGGCTGTAACAATTTTGTTTATGTTTTAAATTAAATCATACGTGAGAAGGAACTTCGTGCCTGACAGGGGTACCCCGATCACACTTTTTTTTTTTTTTTTTTTTAATTGGTATTTGCCATTGAAAAAAAACTGGGGATTCGGATTTCTTTTTTCCTGAAAATTTCCACATAAATATGCTCATAGTACGATACCTAACAACACCCTCACGGATCAGAAATGTTTTTTTTACATGTTGTATGTTCTCGCTGCTGAGGTGAAAAGTTGTATGTGTTACACGAGAGCAAAGTTATTTGCATCTCGTGTCTTTGAATCCCTCGCCGCGCTCAGGATTCTAACCTAGAATCACTCGCTACGCTCGTGATTCAATTATAGAATCCTTCGCTTACTCGGGATTCAAAATCAACACTCGCAGCAAAAAACAACTTTGCTCTCTTGTTGCACAAATAACTATTCTTTTTTCCTGAAAATTTCCACAAAAATATGCTCACAGTACGATACCTAACAACACCCTCACGGATCGGACAAGGCTTTTTTTACATGTTGTACGAGTATGTTCTCTCTGCTGAGGTGAAAAGTTAGTTATCAAAGAAGCAAATTATTTGCATTTCGTGTCTTTGAATCCCTCGCAGCGCTCAGGATTCTAACCTAGAATCACTCGCTACGCTCGTGATTCAAAATTCACACTCACAGCAAAAAACAACTTTGCTCTCTTGTTGCACAAATAACTATTTTGTGCTCAAAATGTATTAATAAAACCTTCTAAATTTAAAAACGAAAACACATCAACGCTCACATTGATTACAAAATCGCTGTCGCTGTCATACTATTGCCGTTGGTCCTACGCCTGATCTCTCTCCGGTCGTGTCGGTTTGCCGTCCCATCGGACTATGAGAGTGAGGGAAGAGACGTCTGCGCTCACACTTGTGCACTATAATATCTCCCGCGCCGACGGCTAGTCTCCGTTGAGAAAATACGGTCTTGAGGACTATAATATTGTTTCAGTCATAATCCAAACGGTTAGTTGACATGTCCCGTGACCCAAGGGCTGGGTTTTTACCTTGGCCAGAGGCTGTTAGCCGCCAGTCTCTCGGGTACATTAGCAGCAGACAGCGATACGGGGGAATTTTTCGACGCCATGTTTTAGTTTGTTTGTAGTTGGGTTAGGTTATTATATTTTTATTTGAATTGTTTGTTATTTAATCTAGTTTATCCAGTGTATATATATATATATATATTTTTTGTGAAAATAAAATATTTTACCTCAAACGCATTCTAATTATTCCTCTTCCCTTCATTCATCAATCCGTTTCACCAATAAACATTTCCTATTCACTCTATTGCAGGTGTTTCTTCATCACTGACTTGCCATTCGTACTCTATGAATACTCGTACAATAAATCATCTACACGTCGAATTCAAAGAAAGGGTACACTAAAAGCAAAAAAACAGCTTAGTTTCAGTGAAACGTATCCTTTTGACCTATTTAGACTTGGCAACGAGTAGGTACCACACAAACAATGAACTGACTAACTGGAGCTTCGTTGAATTTCCTTTGTTGTTTAAGAATCGATTAGTACGATTTAAAGAGAAAATATATTTCCAGGGGATAATAAATGGATTGAGCAAGAAGCATCTCTATATACTGATAGGTATAGTTTTAATCTAGGTTTTATACTGTTTTTTTGTTTTAATGCTTAAAGCTTATGTTATTTGTATGCGATGATTATTCAGCTCGAAATGTAGGTCTGAATACTTCGTATACTGCAGGATTAATTGAAAACCTTTTTAATGAAGAATCTTTGCCTCTTATTTCGGGATTACCGAAGTAGTGTAGGTATTTACTACTATTTTACTTACCTGCGTGTCCATCAAAATTGAACATGCAAACAATAAAATATAATTTGGTTTGGATAACGACTACCTAACTAACATAAGTACGTAGGTAGGTAGGTAGGTGGTATTTCAAAACCAGTTTCAAGCCCTGGTAGTAGTACCAGGGCTTGATACTGGTTTTGACATACCGGTTATTATTGTTCATAAAACCCTTTTAATACCGATAATCGAATAACCGGTTCATTACAAAAAAAGGTCTCGACCGATTGAAAAAAGAAAATACTGATCCAAAACTATCTCATCGACGACGCCAAGAACAAATATTCCAAGACGAATTCATAATAAAGTGTCAAATTGAATTTATACATGGCGATATAGGTATAAGTTACTTTATAAATAAATTACGTTAAACAAAACTTTTGGCTTTAACTGTACAATTTTATCTCAAGACTATCACACAGGGTGTAATTTTTTAATAAATTTGATAGTTTGACCACGAAGAATATTAAAATTCCTCGTGGTCAAACTTAGTAGTCAAACTGATTTGACCACGAGGAATTGTACAGTTAAAGCCAAAAGTTTTGTTTAAAGGAAAGAATCGTTTCCGGTTAGAGGTCAATGACCAAGACCCGTTTGGAAAATTAACCGGTTTTTCAGCCTACTAAATCTATTCGACAACATTTTTAAGGTGCCAACCTAGTACCTACTTAGTACCGAATACGATCTAGGACATAAAATATTATAATTAACTACGTAACTTACGTCTGAGGAAATTAAATTATTCCTGAAGTTTCTACTCGTTAAGTCTGTTTTCTCTCTGTGAAGTTAGGCAGTTGACTTGCTTACCTACTAGCTGTCACTTAATTAGATGTATGTTTTCCTTTCTAAATGTTTAATTAAAATTATTAATCTTGTTGGGCAATTACTTTTTTATCAGATTTAATGTTATAAATAATAATACCAGCCGCAGCACGTTGGTCTAGTTGTCGCAAGCGCTACTGCTGAGCATGAGGTCCTGAGTTCGATTCCCAGGTTGGGCAAAGAGTTTTTGGATTGTTCTATATGGAATTTCTAGGTAGCAGCCCTGAGTCTGGATTTGTACCGGTTGATGCAATAGGCTCGCCCCCTATTACATAGGACTTGAACATAACTGGCAAAATGTGAGTGTGCTATAGGTACACCTCTGCCCAACCCTTCGGGGAAGCAAGGCGTGATGTTATGTGTGTAACTATCCCACTGTAGGGCAGAGGCTTCTTTTTATACAGAGACGGCAAGAGCATTAATCACCACGGTTGCTCTAGAAGGATTAAATGCTACTCGGTGCAATATTTGTAATTCGTATTTGTATAAACATTATGTAAACTATGTATATACAACTAACTATTATATATATTATGTACAAGTATGAAAAGGAAAAAATAAAGGAAAATGCTCATTGGGCATCAAAAAATTCGTCCGCATCGCTTTCAGTGGGAAAAGGGCTCAAAAGGCTGTCATATAACATGGCCATATAACATGGCAATGCTGATTCTTTGGCCTAAGAATTGGCCAGCCCTCTGCTCACGTGATTTTATCGTTTTCTTGATTTGTAGCAATCAGAATAAATTCAGGTATATTATGGAGATAAGCAGCTGCATTGATAAGATGTGGTTATCAATGCAATTGCTCCGTTTCAGGTACTGTTTTTGATTCTTTCTGTCGGCGAAATGCTGTTAAAATTAATATAGTTCAAACAGAATCCTTAGGGAAAATTAACGCAATAAGCAAAATAGTTTAGCCGAAATAAAGTCGGACCAACAAAAACTGTATAAAACCAAATGAAACTAAAACGAAAAACTATTCATTTTGTCAAACAAATCCTAAAAAGGACATGACAGTGCAAACATCCACTCATCACGCAGAGCGAGTCCGTCAAATCACGTAACCGAAAAGTGACAAATTTCGCTCACAATTTCGACAATTCCACCGATTCTGCCCATTCCCCCGCGCCAACTGTATCGGAAACCATCGTCAACACTAATCATTGTGCCGAACAACATGTTAAGCTTTCGATTACAAATACTAGTCGTCAACCGTTCGGCTATTTGCCAGCACGACGCACTGTGAATTGCAAATCTGACGGTTGCGCTAGTTTACTTGACCACCTCGATTTTCATCACAATACATGTGTTAGCCGAGTTTTTGTGGTGTTTCCAGCATTTTAATGACGTCATGGATGGCTGGTATAATGTTTTGTAAATAAAATGCGGAAAATGCTGTGAAAATTGAAACAAACATTCCTAACTTAAAGGGCTTGTGTGATATTTTGATTTGATTTTATTTCTTGAAATCAAAACACATTGAGTAAAGTATTATAAATTCTTATTACCTCAAATAAATAATTCTAAAATCGTAAAATTAAATAGAGAGTAAATTGAATTCAACCTACTTATTAACACACGATAAAGGACACATGCAGTTAGGCGCGATGCGATTCTGGCAGAAGAATATCTATAAAGTTTTCAAAGAAATTGTTCTAATAGTGTCACGTCGTACTGTCTGCGCGGAGCCTAAAGTTGACTCCGATCACTCGATCACATTCAGTAGGTAGTAGGCTTTGACGGAAACTTTGAAATATAATTTGACT
Organism: Xanthia togata; assembly: GCA_963853775.1. Classification (NCBI taxonomy): domain Eukaryota; kingdom Metazoa; phylum Arthropoda; class Insecta; order Lepidoptera; family Noctuidae; genus Xanthia; species Xanthia togata. Next base: position 16,826,349 of record OY970801.1, on the reverse strand, counting down.
GGTGAGTATTGATCCGCTCTATATTAATCATCGAAGTAAATACTGAAAATCAGTTGCATATTAGTCAACTAAAAGGCGACTAAAACATAGCTAAGACGAATGATGAATTAGGTATTACGGACGCTTTTACGAACGTTTCTAGTGTGATAATAATATTATCACACTAGAAAGTAATTGAATCTCGTATCTTATTAAATGAATACTTTCTACATTGTTCTCACATGCATAATTTCAAAATGAATGATGTAACCAATATTTTGTATCATTTTTTTTATTTAAAAGAGTGTCCGTGGAGTTTCTTGCCCGTTCTTCTCCATACGTACCTACTACGCTTTGGAATGGGCAACTAGCTTCATATTTTTGACTGACCAACCCCTTGACAATTCAAAAGTGCCTGTAGATAGATAGATAGATAGAATACTCTTTATTGTACACCATAAAAATTACAGACATAAATTTAGAATTTTTACATGGGTGACACAATGGGCGGTCTTATCGCTTAAAGCGATCTTTTACAGACAACCTTAAACCTGTAAATGGTTTACCTAATTGAAATAAATGCTTTGAGTTTGAGTAGGATAAAAAAAAATAGGTAACACATATACCCTGTTTTACAAAATAATAATATTATCACACTAGAAAGTAATTGAATCTCGTATCTTATTAAATGAATACTTTTCTTCAACAAATAAAGTACAAACTTCCTACACAATGGGTTTAAGTAACATAATATGCGGTCCAGCAAACTCCGGAAACTTTCCAAGAGCTCAGGGAAAGATTTGTCTTACCGTTGTTTCCCTGGAGTCGGATCCCCGCATTCTGTGATCGATCTAACTGGAGTTGACAGTCTTAGAAATAATCGTGGAAGTAGGTATGTACGTACTAGAAGAGTGTTTCGTTCTTATTCTATTTCTGTAAGGAGTGAAAATGTAGTTACAAACTTTTGTATAAATCGAGTCTACTACCTACCTCCTTTATAAAGAACGTTCTCGTGCTACAAACGGAAATTTAAGAAAACTAAGAAAATATGCTTGACCTTAATTTCAAGCACTTTTTCTTCTTTTCAAGCTTTCAACTTTTTTGCAAGAAATATTTTGTTATGATACTTCCCGTAACCCAAGGACTGGCTTTTACCTTGGCCAAAGGCTAAACCATTGCCATACAACGTGGCAATGCCGCCAGGGTACATTGCCAGTCGACAGAGATGTAAAGGAATTTTCCGACGCCATATTTTAGTTTATTATTAGTTTCAGATATGTTAAGATATTATATTTTTAGTTTTGGAAGACTTTGAATACTTTTAAAAAATAAACTAATTTACTATTTGGATTGAATTTTGAATCTTTCGAAGCCTAGTTTAGAAATATCTCTGTCCTAATGTTACCTTATAACTGCATGATTTATTTGTATACATGAAAATAATTAAAGAAATACCTATTTTGTTAACAATAAGCGTTATCAAACTATTTACTTGCGCTTGTAGTAACTTTTATCTCAATTACTGACATCGAAGTTTACCTAGATCTTACGTAGTACAGTGGTAACAGAAAAGAAACATCCTACTTACAATTTCAAATTCAACGAAATCATACATAATTTCAGTAAACATGAAAATACGAATACGATACTAAAACGCAGACCATCTAAAAACATTTTGACGACATACGAGACAGTTTAAACATACGGCCTTAAAACAAGGCTCACTTTTTGCGCCATGTAACCCTAGCCTGGCTTATTTTAATGCTAGCACATGCGAATTACCATAATACGAAATTTACAATTCCTTTTCAGTAAAACGAACGATGTGAAGTTTCAAACGGAATTTTGAAATGGTATCGATTGCATTTGCAAATTGGAACGAATTAGTCTACAACGTGTAACGTTAAATGTGCAAAACACACCCCAACTGGTTTTTAATTCAATTGACCTATTTCAGAGATAAAAAAAAACATACAAAATATTGTTAAGGTTTGTGCTGTATTAGTTTTGCTGGCAATTCTAATCGTTTCTTTCGTCTGCGACAACGCTCTATCGAGGGAAGGGTATTGTATTTGCGGGAAAGTCCGAAAGGGATACCGTGGCCCCTGGCAACGTAAAGGCAACTGAAGGAACACGGGTGGGTTTTAGTCAGTAAGAGTCTGACACGCCCTCCCGCTCCTCCCAGAGCGGGAGAAGTCATTTGATGATTTCACACCCAAAAAAAAATATGGATACTGTATGGAAGATTCGTATTTGCATTGAAATAAAAGCTATTATTATCCCGCGTATGAGAAAACTTAAATTGGTCGACAGCAATTTGTGTTTGTTTACCTATTTTGGCGGGTTTGCGCGTGTGATGGCTTGACCTTTTAATAAATAGACACGGCAACGTTTTTAATGAAGATTCTTTGAAAAATGTGATGAAAAGTTGTTCAATTTGTTCTGCTCGTTATTCTCATCAAACTATTTTCAGGTTTTGCGCATTTAACACGTAGTATATTTGATAGTTCATTTGGTGTTTCAAAGCATAATCAGCCTATAATGTCCTGTACTGCTGGAACACAGATCTATCTCCTCTCGGTGAGAGGAACTGGACCGAAATCAACCACGCGGGCCCAGCGGGTAGGTAGATGTCACATGTCTTCAAATTTTTGGTTCTAGGACATGCCGTTTTCCTCACGATGGTTTCCTTCACCGTTTTTAGAGCCTTGGCTGATAGCAGTGGTGTTTCATGCGTTTTATTAACTATTAAATTATGAAGCCTACAAGTAATTGCTGCAACCGTTTGAAGTAATTGAAATTAACAACGTCTGTGTGACCGCGACTTTGATGCAGTTTTCACCATCATTTTTGAGAATTTACACATTATACATTCATATTAAACTTACATTGAATAAAGAAATTTTGATGTGTTGTCAAGTCGTTTGTCAAGCAGAGGCGGGTGACTAGTACTTATCTACATATTAATTTATTTTGGTTATTTTCTAAGGAATTACTACCTATCTTACTTAATATGATGATCAAAGACGAAATGAAGTTGTTATTTATTTTTATTAAAGATCGTATTTAATGGTTTTGAGGAGCTCGTGGCTAAGTAATAACAGTCACATGGGTCGATCCATCAGGTTAAGCTGCGCTTGCCAGGGTTGGTCCATGGATGGGTGACCATCTTTACACATATAGACTCCTCCGTATCTCGTTAAGTCGTTGGTTTCGGCTGTCATTCGTGGATATTTGACACCCGTTACGGTTTGTCAGAAGCCTGAAAGTCTGACAACCAGTCTTACCATGGGGTATGGTATTGCCCAGTTACTGGGTTGGTGAGGTCAGATAGGAAGTCACTCCATGTAAAATACTGGTATTCAGCTGCATCCGGTTAGACTCAAAGCTGACCCCAACATAGTTGGGAAAAGGCTAGGTAAATATGTATATTTAAGGTTTTTTTTTATGAAACAGTTGGCTAATTTTTGTCGCTCATAAACAGACTGACATAAAACTAATAACGTATTTTGCTTCACTTGAATCAAATATAAATAGATCTTGACGAACCCATGCTGTTTCAGAACAGATTTCTTTCAAACAGCTACCCACACAAAAATCACATCCTACGCTAGATTATGATCAGCTGGATAAAATGTCAGGTATATTTGCGGACTAATAGCAGATCATATCAGAAAATTTTATGTTTCTGAAATGGTCTATTTTGATAATAATCTCAGATTAGATTCAGTTTTCGACGCCTGAGTGTCCATGAATTTGTGTTTTAGTTAGTCATTTAATTTAGCCTAGTGTAAATAGTTAGTTGTGTAATAATCTATACATTTATGTATTATAAATCAAAGTCGCTTTTCGCGACTGTCTTTACGTCTGCGTTGTTTTTTGATGAGGTTTTCACCATCGTTTAGAGAATTTGTTCCGGAAGAAAAAAAAAAATTAAAAAATGATAATAATAAATAAATAAATTTGAATTTGAAGGTTTATGTAGAAAGATATATATATATATGTCGGAGACGGTCATTAGCAGGGTCGCTAAACGAAGCGCGGCACGTGACCCGAGTGGTGGCAGCACTAATACTCGGGTAACTTCGTGCTACGACGGAGCCTAGAATGGAGGGACGCCACGGCGAGCCTTCTTGCTTTTCCGACCGTGACAGAGAAGAGAACCTCCAGTCAAGGAACTGTCATACGTTTCGTTTGGCTTACAATTTTATTGTGTTTGTTATTATTAAATGTGATTATTGTGCATTGAGTGTATTCCTTTGCTCGATCACCCTAATATCCGCCCACATAATGCCTGAAGACGGTGCCAATAATGCTCCTGTCCCGACATCCGAAGTGGGATCAGTCGAGCAAATGAGAAAACACGTGGTATGAATCCAGAAACTTCTCAATGGCGGATGATGCTCGAAATGCAAAACGAGCAAATGCGAGCACTTATACAAGCTTTGAACGTGCCGCGACTCAACAATCACGTGGCCCTAATAGAGAAGTGGACCCTCAATCATGGTGCGCGACCGATGTGCCTTTCTGATATACCACTAGAAGGGTGCCAGCTAATCGTCGCGCTCAGCAAAGGCTTGAAAGGAACTGCATCAACGTGGCTGTCACAAGTTACTTACCCCGGCATCACTTGGCCACAATTCAAAGAGCTTTTTTCAGCAAGGTTTGTGCCCACAGAGACAATCACTGCTACGCTTATTCATCTGAGTTCTAGTAAACCCAAAGAGAGAGAAAACTACGCAGCGTACGCCAGCAGATTGATGTCATCCTTGATGAATCGTTGGAAAAACGCAAGTACTGAACAAATTGCTGTGTCCGTTGTGCTAGCTCATTTAGTCCAAATTGATACGCGCTTACAACGACTTGCTTTCACCACTGAGGTTAATTCGCGCCACAACCTGCAACAGGAATTGCAAGCGTATTCCTATCTCAAACGTAAAGCACCACAAGACGGCAACAATACTTCAGATAACGCAAAGCAACCTAGGATGTCGACGCCACCGCTTAAATGCTTCATATGCGGCAAGCCTGGCCACAAACAAGTCGATTGCCGTTTTAAGGGAAAGGAATTCAAGAAAAACCCTGTACCAGCCACTGCACCTGCACGTGTAAGTCAGCAGCCAACACCGAAAGGAAGTGTCATTTGCTTCAAGTGCGGGCAGGCCGGTCACATTGCCTCGCGCTGCGGCAGCGCCGTCCCTGCTAATGCGACGAGCGCCGTGCCCCGTGCGGAGCGCCGCCCGTGTCGAGTTATGCATGGTCGAGCCCCCTTCAGGTTCACTAACGAATAAAGGTCAGTCGATAACATTTCACTTCGATTCTGGAGCCGAGTGCTCATTAGTAAGAGTTTCGCTAAAAAGTTGTCCGGTAAACGTTTTAATAATGTTATTTTACTCGTAGGAATAGGCAATTAGAATGTCAATAGCACTGAACAGATTTTATGTAGTATAGAAATCCACGAATATCCCACCGAAATCGAATCGAATCAAAAATCGAATGTAATGATTGGTCGCGAGATATTACTTTCCGGTTTTGTTGGTGAAATCCGAAACCGAAGAACATGGCTTAGAAAGGTTAAACGCGGTTTTAGAGGTTTTATCTAAGGCAGGCTTTTCGATTAATCTTAAAAAGTGTACATTAAAAAAAAAACACATGTACAGTTCCTTGGCTAGTAGTAAGTAGAGGCAGGTGAAATTCGACTAAATAAAAAGAAATATGAGGCACTCACCGTTTTACCTCCTCCCGAATCGGTGACTCAACTTAGGCAATTTATTGGTCTTGCTTCTTATTTTAGGCAATTCATACCCCATTTTTCTCGGTTAGTAGCACCTTTACATAGACTGACGTCAGGTAAATGCCCGTTTGTTTGGAAGGCGAATCACAATCAAGAGATACGTCAACAGGTAATTTCTATGTTGACAACAGAGCAGGTATTGATGATCTATGACCGTTACTCGATAGAACTACATACGGACGCGAGCATGGAGGGTTATGGAGCTATCTTGTTGCAGATAGTAGAAGGTAAGAAACGTGTGGTTGGTTATTACAGCAAGCGCATAACAGCGGCTGAATCCAGGTATCACTCATATGAACTGGAGACGTTGGCCGTAGTGAATGGTGTACGTTCATATTTACATGTAAGGAAGTGTGTTGTGGTAACCTACTGCAATTCTTTAAAGTCGTCTCAAAACAAGATTGACCTAACGCCGAGATTACACCGTTGGTGGGCCTATCTACAATTGTTCGATTTCTACGTTGTCTATAGGGCAGGTAAGAATATGACACATGTTGACTTTGTGTTGCTTCAAAACGAAGAACGCAACCAAACTAAATTAGACCCCAAGTATAAGGGACCATTCAGAATTGTTGAATTGTTAGAGGGAGATCGCTACACATTGAGAGCATTAAGTTCTAAGCGTACTTACAAGTACGCACATGATAGATTAAGGAGAATGCCCGAGGGCCAAGTACCGTTTGAAGTAGAGGATTTGGAATTGAGATAGTGTGGAAACTTAGTTCGGATGGTCGGACCGTACCAGTAGCCATTTCGTAGCCGTAGTCCGGTAGAAGTCGGTGTCTGCTTGTAGTAGTCCGTGGATGCGCGGTGCGCGGGTGGCTCTGGCGGAGGTCGGGTCTGGTAGAGACCATAGAGTCATGTGGGACTCGGCGTTCTTGAGGAACGTAGTAAAACAAACAGGGGTTTGTTGGAGGGCCATGTTGGCCGTAGGCCACGAATGAGTTTCCTGCTTTGTGTAATGATTAGATGGATGAAGAGGTACTTGGTTGCTCTAGCATTTTAATTGACCTATTCGTATGTTTGATCTAGTTTTTAGTTTGTTTGATTTAGAACTTTAGACATAGAGAATTATTTGTAAAGAAATAAAGGAAAGTCATTGTGATGAAGTTCATTGTAATTTTCAAGTTGTTAGTGTTAAGCTTTTCGTCAGGAGTGACCGAACGACATGTACTGTGTTATGTTTTCCTTATTGCAGGATTATCACACGAGGACGTGTGTTAGCGCAGGATGGCCGTGTCGGAGACGGTCATTAGCAGGGTCGCTAAACGAAGCGCGGCACGTGACCCGAGTGGTGGCAGCACTAATACTCGGGTAACTTCGTGCTACGACGGAGCCTAGAATGGAGGGACGCCACGGCGAGCCTTCTTGCTTTTCCGACCGTGACAGAGAAGAGAACCTCCAGTCAAGGAACTGTCATACGTTTCGTTTGGCTTACAATTTTATTGTGTTTGTTATTATTAAATGTGATTATTGTGCATTGAGTGTATTCCTTTGCTCGATCACCCTAATATCCGCCCACATAATGCCTGAAGACGGTGCCAATAATGCTCCTGTCCCGACATATATATATATATATATACATATATATATATATCGTTTATTTGGTGCACACAAAAGACATAACACAAAATACTGCCTCGTTGGTCTAGTGGTTGCAAGCGCTACTGCTGAGCATGAGGTCCTGGGTTCGATTCCCGGGTCGGGCAAAGTGTCTTTGGGTTTTTCTATCTGGAATTTCTCAGTAGTAGCCCGGAGACTGGATTCGTGCCCGGTTGATGGCAATAGGCTCGCCCCCTATTACATTTGATTTAAAACATAACTGGCGAAATGTGGGTGTACATAATACAGGTACACCTCTGCCAAGAAAGAAGAAAACAAGACATTGTGATGACACTATAATAGTGTCTTAGACAATAATTGGCACTTTAAAATAATTAAACATACGAGTACAAAATGCGGTGTGCATCTCAAGGTCGCACCAAATTGGAGTCCAACTCAGCATATGTCAGGCAAATAGATATACTTGACGCTGATATTCTGCTGGGTCCTACGCTGAGATAATACGTAGAAAAAAAGCATTTTTTTTTTTAACATTATTCTTTTATTCGGACATAGTTCGTGAAACACTAATAACAAAATAAAAAGTGAAAATAATCTTATAGAAATAATAGTGTGTGCCTCTCGGCTGCGCTAAAAAGGTTCATTTCAGCATTAATGCTCGACAAATGCTGTGTGACGCTGGTACGGACGTATAATAAGTTAATATTAAAATTAAGTCGTAAAAACCGTGTGAAGTAGGTGCGGGCGCTACTTGTATATATAAACACATTTATATGAATATCGTTAATAAGGGCTTTGATCTAGCTTGTCCGATGAAGCGCCAGCCCGCGCCGCAGCTGAGCGCGTAGCTTTAAATTCCTGTGATAATAATAATGATCTATCCTTGATCCAGCCTGTCCCATCTTGCTGTCCTCCCCTCAGCGACGCCCTAAGCCGAGGTTCGTACCCCACAGGGGGTGCCCTTAGCGAGCGTTCGCCTAATTTTAATTTAGAATAGTTTTGCTCCTGGCTGGAGGCTTTGAGTGTAGTAAGCTTAAGGCAGCCACAGGATAGTCCGATTAAGCAGTAAATACCTTAGTGGTATACCTGCGAGATGCCATAGTTAGGAAAAAAAATAAAAGGCTTTGATCTAGAAAAAAAAGATTACAGAACTACTGTCAATTTCTGTCCTTTTACTTCATGATTGTGTAAAATGTTCTATATGGATTTAAAACAATCCAAGCAGCGTCTCAATGGCATAGTCAGGGACAAGTGGTTTTACACAATTATTTGATACCTACATCGTATTTCAGCATTTCAAATGTAAGAGTAATAAGATAAGTAATTAAATATAACATAACATCACGCCAGTATTCCCCGAAAGGATAGGCAAGGAGGGATAGGTTTTTAAGTCCCATGTAATAGATAGCGAATCTATTGACATCAAATGGGTACAAATTCAAAGTCCGAGCTGCTACTGAGAAATTCCAGATGACAAAACTCATTAAAACTTTGCACAACTAGGGAATAGAACCCAGGACATCATATCATTAAATATTTACCTCAATATTTTAAATTCTAATGAAAATCGACTTTTGTCACTGACTGGTCTCATACCTTTACTTGGTCTCGTTTATTTTAGTGGCTTGAAAATTTCTATAAAAATACTTTCGCACTCTGAGATACATATTTGTAACCACATTGATAGTAGGTATAGCATAGTGATAGTATTTTTATCCAGAACTAGCTTTTCCCGGACATCGGCATCGTCCGCGTGAAATTTCTTGTTCCTCGACCCACAACGTCGCATCGCATCGCCTGCCTATTACTTCGTTGTCGCTTAGCGTTCTTTTTGTTTGCTCGGCTCCTTAGGGTCCTAGCGTAGTGTTAAATCCTAACTTCCTATCTATAAATATATATATATATATATTATACATACTAACTTAATAATATAAATACGAAAGTTAGTTTGTTTATTACGCTTTCACGCTAAAACAGCTAAACAGATTTGGATGAAATTTGGCACATGGGTAGACCATGACCTGGATTAGGACATAAGATCGTTTTTATCCCGATATTCTTACGGGATCGATACTTATTCGGGTGAAACCGTAGGGTGCAGCTAGAATATTATAAGCCTTGCTCAAGAATTGGGCTATCATAGGCACAACTTGTGGTTCCAGATATTAGCACTTTCAAACAAACAAACAAACTCTTCAAAATTCAAAATTCATTTATTCAAACTAGACTGAGAATCAGCACTTTTCCGAACGTCAAAATTACATAAGACAGTCCCCCAAAACGTCCCCCTTTACCACTTCCTAGTGCTTTAGCTGGGAAGAAGAAGTGGCGCAGCAAACTACACATCAGCACAGCTGTCTGTTCAGTTAGAAAAAAATGATTCTATATTATAGTATGCAAGATAATTTACATTATTTCAGTTTTATAATTAGTAATATAGATATAGATCTATCAACACTGTTTTCCAATTTGAATTTCAACTTCGACTCCATAATTGAAACTCGTTTGGTAGCAAGAAGCTTTGTTGATCAGTTTCTTATTATTGAATCTGTAGTTCGGTGTCGTCAGCTGTTGCATATTAATAAGAACAGCTTCAAAGCTATCTAGACTGCTATATTTGGAGTAAAACAGTCTCCTCCTTCGAATCGTAAGTGCTGTGTTAAATTGTAGTTGGGGCGAAGCATCTGTTCTGAGAATTAGTGCATTATTAATTAAACCTGTACCTACCTTTATTGTTTTATTTCATAAATATTACTGTGTATCTTGAAAACATATTTTTTTGTTTCTAATAATGGTACTTTAAGGTTCTTGTTGGTAAGAATTTAAAAGTTCATATGGTTAAATTGCTTGTATTTCAAAGTTAAACTGAAATCTACTATACGTTCATTTTCCAGGTTTAGTTTCTCAAAATAAAATGATATACCTACTATAAAAATATTTTTCGTCCGATATTCAATATTTTCCGGCGCAAAAACCCGGTACGGTCGGAGAAATCAAAATGGGCCGAATACAAGCGCGGTACATTTGATTTTTAGATTTTCCCGAAACACCTATAGGATTGAATCAGAACATTCACATATGACTTTTATTCAATTCTCCCGTGGCGTCCGACAGCATAACAAGTGAAATTAAACTGCTGTTGAAAAATATAGCTTCAAACCCAAACTTTTTAAACGCGGATGATGCCTGGGTAAAAAAAAGAAATTCTATTTAGTATGTCAGTCAGATAATAAAAAAAATTGAAACATAAATTTTTGCTTTATCATAATAATAAAAAAAATGCTTAGCTACAACGCATTGAAGTTGGGGTCGCTACGTCACAAGTAAGTAAAAAACCTACATACTCGTGACGTCATGGCACATTTTAACTCAATTTATCGCCGTAAACTTTTGATCACGTAATATAAGAAAAAATACGTGTCCAATATTTTTTAATATCTAACTGAGGTATATTTAGTGTGTGTAAGGTATAATAATTATTACTAGCTTCAAAAACGGTGAAGGAAAAAATCTTGAGGAAACCGACATGCCATATTTCTCGACGGCATGTGAAACCAAGTCAGATGGACCGAGTCGGATGGGCGGCATAAAAACTCTGACACCAAGTTAGCCACTAACCACACGAAAAAGAACAAGATTTTGTGTAGGTAAGTGTATTTTTTGAGTCATACCAGTCCCAAATAACATATTTTATAGTAGTTCCGTTTACTGCATAATGCATTTATTGAGACTGTCAACCTTGACTGTTGACCCAACCTACCACGGTTGGGTGTACTGTTAATGAATCATTTAACAGTTTTATTTCGCGATAAGGCCAATTGTAGGACGATCGTATGATCAAGAATCTGTTGATTTCAATAGGTTGGCAGTCAGCCACAACCCAGCGCTATACCACATCCGACTCACAGGATCGTGACGCAGCGCCACCCCGACTCACTGGGGAATCACCGCAGACAGTTCCGACTCACCGCGAACTATGCGGCACCCGGCTCCGACTCACTGGAACCTCCACTGGCACTGTGAAGCATCGCAAGATACAAGACTCAGCCCACTATCGACCTCCGGTCTCCGGAGGGGAGTGATGTAGCGGTTACACCGCCACATACGAACTACGCATCAAAGACATGACGTCACACAAATCCTGTATCGCGCAATTAGAGTTTACCGTGCGAACGATATAATATATAAGCCTATCCGACATCAACAGTCGGGCAGTCGGCCTGCCAGACACAACACCCGTCTGGTTGGAGGATCCTCCCTTTTCTATGGTGGATGAGTGAGCTTTACACCCTGTTCCTCATGCCCCTAAACTGTTAATGATTTCAATTCAATATTTTCTGTAATTGCTAGTTGCTACATAAATAAGGTTGGTTTATAGCACTACAAACTCTAGCCGAAACAAATTTTGGTGAGGTCGTTCTTGTACTTATCGTAGGTACTACAAATCGTGCTAACAAACCAGCTATCGCTTGTAGCGCCATTAAGTCACTCATTTCCTTCACTTGTCTCGGCAAGAAGATAAGTGGCCGACATGCTGTTTCCTCAATCCCAAACCCGCTACAAAATAATTCAGTACTCAAGCAGGGTACGGCAACACAGTGTTCCTGTGTCTATAAATGGAAAGCCAACAGTAGCGGCTGTGTTCGTGTTTGCAGTGCGCACTGCGATCGTGGTCGGCGATAGTTTGCACTTGATGCATATTAATGTATCGTCCCACAGTACTGTTCATACAGTTTGTATTATATTGGGAATAGGATCGGCTTCGTTTCGATGATATCGCATAATATTATTTTGATTGAATTTCAATATTCAACGGTTAGAGGTGTTTGACTATTCAACATCGAAAAATTTGAATGCAGATTTTTGATTCAGCAAATCGCAGTCTGTTTTTAAAAATCAGTGTGCAATTTTCTGTGACTTTTAACTGTGTTTTGACTATCGTATCTTGTCGAAACCCGTTTAATAATACTTTATACATTTTTTTTTTACAATAAACACTTAAAGAAAAATATGGCCATAATGACATCAGTACTACTAGGTACAGTAGGCCGCACGTCACTGGCAACAAAACCAGTATAAACTGGAGTCGCACTTACGACTTCTATTGAAATTTCGCACCACGCTACCACAGCTCACGTCACTCAGGGTCGACGGCGCGTTGTGTTCTACGCGCGCCTCAAAGAGATGTCAGCAGAACTGGCGGGGTCCGCCAGGACCGATGCCTGCCGGGGTTGCGGAAAAATCCGAAAGGGATACCGTGGCCCCTGGCAAGTACCTACAGGCAACTGAAGGAACACGGGTGGGTTTTAGTCAGTAAGAGTCTGACACGCCCTCCAGCTTCACCCAGAGCGGGAGACGGTATTTGGTAATTTCCCAACCAAAAAAAAAAAAATTTTTCAAAGTGTTACCCCTGACGTGCGGCCTATTGTATGTACCTACAACAACTATTCTCCTTCCAGGCTTTTTTATCAAAGAAAAACTTAATAGTAACGAGCACCACTATTGCAAAAGTTATTGAAATAATAATCCAGACGAGGCAAGGTATTAAAAGATGCAGTTTATCCTCAGCCAACATCACCAAAGAGATTCACTAAAGTCGTAAGAGCCAACGAAAAAGTCAGAAAACGAGGTTCATAAATATTTTCTAAAGTCTACGGGAGCTGAAATACCTACTTAAGTAGATACCTACACTATTGTAAAATAATAGAGGATATTTTGATATCACCAAACGTTCTTAAAAGTCTTGCCTCAATCAAAATCAACAGTAATTTATTCAAATTCGGCTGATAATTTTCACTATGACAGCTCCCCAAAACGCCCACCCTTCACCACTTCCTAGTGCTATAGCTGGGAAGAAGGAGCGCAACCAAATACCCAGTAGAACCGCTCTCTGTTAAAAGTTAGTAGAACTTGATTACACCATAAAGTATCAAAGACAGAATGGGATTGAGGGTTTTCATGAAAATTCAAGCCACCAGTTGGCGCCACTTTGACATTTCAAACTCAAACTCAAAGCATTTATTTCAATTAAACCATTTACAGGCACTTTTGAATTGTCAAGGGGTCGGTCAGTCAAAAATATGAAGCTAGTTGCCCATTCCAAAGCGTAGTAGGTACCTATGGAGAAGAACGGGCAAGAAACTCCACGGACACTCTTTTAAATAAATAATTGATACAAAATATTGGTTACATCATTCATTTTGAAATTATGCATGTGAGAACTATGTAGAAACGACGACGACGTGTTCGTAAAAGCGTCCCTAATAAAAATAAAAAAATAAAGAATCATTCAAAAACTTAAAATAAATTAAAAAATGAATATAAAATATATGATGACGTATATCATTCGTTTCATTCATTCGTTCATCATTCAGTCAAGACTAAATAAAATATAAGCGCTTCCACACTTTTGACAGGTGCCCGGATCTGAAGTCTCAGTCTGCCACCTAGTGAACATCATGTCAGAAAACCCTCAATTGGCAGTTAATATCAAATCATAAATGAATAATATTAGCAAATAAAAACAAGTCCACCCGGTTGTGGTGTCAAGGTGTCAAGGTGTCGTGTCCACCCGGTTGGAACGAAGTTCATTTCGCTTTATATTATGTATTAAAACAGAGCCATCTAGTACCCTTTTTTAGAAGCTAAAAACTTATACTAGATGGCTGAAAAACAAATACTTTTGACACTTGAAAGTGACTTTTTCGGGAATAACGCTTTTTCATTACGTGACTATTTCTACCAGTTTACTCCTACCGTAAGCCGCGTTAAAAAACTTTCTTTCAAAAACAAAAACTTGAAACTGACTTTTTCGCATATAACGCTTTTTCGTTACGTGACGATTTGAACCAGTCAACTCTTACCGCAAGCCGCGTTAAAGAACTACGTTCCAAAAAACGTCATCAAGAGACTTACTTATAAAATTGCAGGTAAACTTTGAGTTTTAATTTTGTAGTTCCTACTGAAGTTCTTTAGTGCCATTTTAATATGTTTCGACTGCCATTATTGAAAATACTTTTCAAAAAGAAGTATGATTATACCTTGGAATAGCCAATTTAATTGTCTTCCAATAGTGAACACAGTCTAGTGAGCAAACTTATCTAAGTTTGGTAATACAAAACTAACTTACTGTTTGATGAACAAAATTTAAGAAACCTTCAAACTTAGTTCAATGTTGGCTTAGGTATGATATAACATTTGGTTTATGAGAAATGAAAAATATGCAGTAAAAATAATAATAATAAGTACCAGCTGACAGCTACAGCTGCTACAGCTTGACATTTTTAGTTGCTTTTTATACTTATTTTTTTTTGACATTAAATGTATGTATTTTTGTAGCATTTTCTGCTAGGGACTTTATTCTGTATCAATAAGAATAATAATATTTGTAAATTTAGTATTTTTAATATAGATGTTCTAACTTCGATGATGGGTGAGGAACGAGGAACTTATATAATAATTGTTTATGTGCTTATTTGTCTGTACCTACTGTGCAAATATTTACGACACAAATGTATTTTGTTATGAAATAAATAACTTGAACTGGAACTTGCTTATTAATGTCTCACTGCAAGGCAAAGGCCTCTTCTCAAACAGAGAAGGCATTCTTTATAAAATATATTGTTTCTCCTAAATACAGAATATTATGAGATCTAGCTAGGGGAGCAGCGATTCACCCAACAATCCATTGTACCTACACCATCTTATTAATAACGCATACTTTGTAAGAATGTACTTCACCACCTATAAGTTCCTAGAATATTTTGCATTTGGTGAAATATTTTTTTTAAATCGGTCCTGTAGTTTTTGAGTTTTTTCGTTACAAACAAACACAAAAAATCAAATCTCTTCTATTTTTAATATTAGTTTAGATAAAAATAGAATATAAGAAAATCAATTAGCAGCCTTTTTACCGGTTGTTAACTAGGTATGTGTTAACTTAAAATAATGTCCTTTAATTTCTAAACAATTAGAACATTCATCATTTGTCATAATAATATTATGCCAAATAGTCACTTCTAAATCATGACACGACAAACATATTGGGAATATGCCTTTCATGTTATTCCACAACGGTATAATCACAGCATAAATTATGCAGAACAGAACTAGTTTACTATTTCATGAATTAACTGATCTCTAGACACGTCTGTAGGTATTTCACGGAATGGGAGGTAGAATCAAACTCAAACTCTAAAGCATATATTTCAATTAAACCATTTACAGGCACTTTTGAATTGTCAAGGGGTCTGTCAGTCAGAAATATGAACCTAGTTGCCCATTCCAAAGCGTAGTTTCCTATAGAGAGTAGAACGGGCAATAAACTTCACGGACACTCTTTTAAATAATATTATTGTTACAAAATATTGGTTACATCATTCATGTTGAAACTATACATGTGAGAACAATGTAGAAAGACGTGCACGTAAAAAGCGTCCGTAATAAAAAGATAAATTCAAATATTAAAATAAATTAAAATAAGCCGTGGTAAATCAGACATGACCAGTCTCTAATGATGGCGCCCGTTCACGAACATGACGCATAGATCAGCTCAACCATTTTGAAATGAACTTAACGATCCAACACACACGCCACCACAAGCGAGACATTTGAGTGAGCATGACATACTCTCAGCCGCCAGGGCACATTCAAGTCAATGAAAGACGTACCCAGTAAATGGTACAGTATGGCCTTATAGAAGGTACATGGTCACAGTGCTCACACATTTGCTATGCAATTGTATAATTATACAATACAAAGAGATTGAAGTTATACTCGTACAATTCAAAGATAGTTTTTGCAATCTTCAGCAGCTCCAACAATATTTTCGAATGCTAATCAATTAGTTTATGCGCCCTTGTGGAGCTGCACCAGCGTTCAGCCAAGCATTTTTGTCAGCGATATAATCCCCCAGCTTATAATATACTTGGCAGCATAGTGTGCGTTTTATACAAAATTTAAATTTCGTTTCATTTAGTTGTAGTATGATTAGGTATATTATAGGTATTTTATTGTAACATTTACAACATCCTCACCCTTCATGGGGATGGATGAGTCCACTTTAGCCAACTGAACTGTCGCTCGCTCATAGCTCAAAACTCTAATCAAAATAAGAGACTTATTTTAAGAAGATAATAAGTACAGTCAGTAATTGTCAAACTAAACCCTGTCCCAAAATTATTTGATGAAACTGTAAACAAATGATTGCCTGAGAATTTTACTTGAATATGTTAAATATTTTTAGAAACAGAGCAGTTATATGCTTCCTCATATGTATACAGGAAAAAATCAAGTATCAAATTGATTACCATGCTTGCTCGTTGCAAGTGGACAGTGAAAATCTACGTGCTCATAAAATATTACTGTCTGTAAAATGGTGTCCTAAAACTGGGAAGTTCATATTACATTCGGTAACATTGAAATAGTGGCATAAAGGTTCATGACTAATTTCAAACCTGGTTTACAAATATATATTTTTAACAGATGTATTACTGCCCATCATAAATTGAATCATCATGCATAACAATGAAGAAATCCGCACTACAATAAACCGAAAAGCGAAAATTTTTCACTGTAACAGTACAGTAAGACGTACAAAAGAATACACTTAGCGTCGTCTATGCGTTACGGGAATACGTATTTGCCTCTTAAACTGAGGACAAACGATGCAACTGGGAAATCTGTAGTGCTGAGAACGAAATAGAAACTGACTTTGGTATCGTGAACGTAAGAGATTTGTAAAGCAAGTTTGCCATCAACGCCTGATAAACGGTGTTTGCTTGGCGAACTGAATCTTGGATCCTAGCTGCAAGTTTTGAATAGACCGGTTGGAACAACAATACTGTTTGGAGGACGGAGGAAGTCTCGCTACATTAATTTGGTGATTGTTTATTTGGAATAGAAAAGACATTTAATCGTCATTAATTTTTGGGGCAATGGGGGCCCCGTAGTAACGGCTGTGACCTATGAACTGTAGGTTTCGAACCAACATAGGAGCTTTACTTTGTGTAAATTATTTCATCACCACTGCTCTCAAAACGGTGAAGGAAAACATTGCGAGGAAACCGGCATATCCTAGAACCAAAAAATCGAAGACATGTGACATCTACCAACCCGCACTGGGATCGCGTGGTAGATTACAGCCCACTCCTTCTCACCGAGAGGAGGCCTGTGTCCTAGTAGTGGGAACATAGGTGACTATGCAATTTTTTAAAAACTTGTTATGTCTGTCGGTTTGGCACTGTGGTTTGACAGCTAATAGTAGAGTAAACTAAGAGTTGCTCCTTTTTACGATTAAAATTATTAAGAGTTGAGTAGAGTAAGAGTGGGTACGCAAAGGTATCAATAAAATACTAATGTTATCTTTTTAATAAAAGTTTAAATAATGTTTTAAAAGTGTTTGCATTTGTACATAAAAAGCAGTAGGGATAGATCACCGAAAAAACACTTCATGCAAGAAAAAAAAATCTAGAAATATACTAGTAATTCTCTCACAGCTAGTTACCAAACAGCGAAAGAAAATTATTTTATTGTAACTGGTTGGTTACAAAAATGGAAATAATTTGATCTACGAATATGGAAAAATAATTCTCCTCTCACAACAAGTTACCAAACAGCGAAAGAAAAATCTTCTCTTGTACTGGTTATGTAAATTTAGTTACCAAAATGGACGAAGGGCTTTAAAATAATGTTTGGGAGTAATACAGTAATTCTTAGTTATGTTTTTTAAATTAATTTAAATACAAACGCGGAAAATTATCACAAATTCATTCCTTGTTGAAGATAACAACAACAGAATGATAATTAATATATTAGGAAATATTATTACTAACTATAATATTTCCTAAATAATGGTCACCCCGCTAGGGTTCACGTGTAAAGGGTTAACTTAAATGCATATAGTACAAAAAAAGGTAACATCGTTAAAATGTTTTGCATGTCGTAACGAAATGGTTTCCAGTAGTTGTGTTTTCAATTTTCACCGCCAACTGGTGTACTTGTTACTGTGACAATATTTTCGCCTTTTCACTTTGCTGGGCTAACGACTCATTCAATGAAAGTCATGTCATGTAGCTGGGTGTGAAATCCCAAGCGTTATGGCATGTGAAACCAACGTGAAAGTATCTACCAAATGTTTAAATTAATGTTACTTCTTCAATGCTCAGAGACTAGAGCTCAAGTCTTCAAGACAGTAGGCTCCTTAGTAATCAATAGAGCTATTAAATTTGGTATAAATCCAAATTTTCAAAAATATTTACACTTTTTATTATTGCTTGTAATTCTTTATTAGTCTCACATGATCTCAAAATTTGAAAAACACAAACAAAAACTTGAACTCAGTTACGAGTATAACTCAAGCACCAAAATACTTAAGAATTTTTGAAAAGATGAGCGATAACGTTTTTGCTGACAAGTGTCAGATCAAAAGTTTTTCTCTAACTATCTTAACTTTCATATCACAAGATTGATGCGTCACTCACACACAGAGACGAAAGAATGACGATATAGAGGGCGCCACTTCCATCCAACGAGAGGTGACTGTGTACGTCACCCTCGTAGAGTTCAACGTGTCGTCATAAGGACGTCACACCCAGTTCAACGTGACATCAGAATACTGACGTCACATCCATATAGTTCAACGTGTCGCCACCAGGGTGCGCCTCATACACCAAATCATCGTGTTGAGTGAGTGAGTGAAAATAATTGTGAGTACATTTTACTATCAGTCTAAAGAAAGGCAGTTGGTGACAAGCAATTTTGGACCTTATTTATTCAGAGATTTTAACTTATAAGCTTTTTGAAGAATTTTGGACTTCTAGAATTATTTCTAAGTAGATTTTTAAACTTAGAAAGTTTTAAGTGTAGTTCTTAGAAACTTGTATTTATTTGTGCATGTTAGTTTAGAACTTAGAATAGTTTCTTAAAAAACGACGGAACGGGGAACCTACGCTCGATTTCCGCCACACTATAAGCTGTTTCTAAACACTTGTAAAATTTTGAGCAATTAATTGGACTTGTATTTTATTTCGATTTAATTAGCTTTTTTTAGAACAAATATTGTTTTTATACACTTGTTGAGTTGTTTATGAACTTTACAGTTATTTATTTGAAATTACCTTAGAAATTTACACATTACACTTTTAACTTAGTTTTAATTTAATTGTTTCAAATATGGAGGGATTAATCAACGTATTAAGGGGCTCTCAAAGTGTTATTATTAAAGGTTTAGCAAATTTTAAAAAGAGTCCTAAAGAAAGATTAACTATAGAATATATTGAAACTAGACAAGAATTATTAGAAAAGGATTGGGAATCTTTTAAAAATACCAATACTAAAGTTTATCAGAACTTTAAATTAGATGATATCGATCAAAAGGTTGTTGATATTTATGATACAACCGAGGACACTTACATTACTTATAAAAGTTTAATGAAAACAACGCTCAATAAAATTAGAGTTGTAAGTGAACCGGTTCCACATAAGGATGGTTCTTCTGGTAGTGTATTTAAGGCTGCCCATTCACTGGTAAAATTGCCCAAGATTGCTATTCCAATGTTTTCGGGCAAATATGAAGAATGGACGACCTTTCATGATCTTTTTGTATCGTTAGTTCATAAAAATTGTTCATTAGATAACGTGCAAAAGCTGCATTATTTAAAAAGTCATCTAACTGGTGAAGCTGAGCAATTGATACGGAATACTCCAATAACTGATGCAAATTACAGTCAGTGCTGGGATTTGTTAGACAAAAGGTACAGTAATAAAAGATATCTCGCCAACTGTATTTTGAAACGGTTGTTTGGTATAAAACGTATGCAGGTTGAATCGGCGATATCATTAAAGGAGCTTTCAGACACCACCAGTGACTGTTTAAATGCGTTAACTAACTTAGGGATAAATGTGAGTACTTGGGATGTTATTATCATACATATAGTGACATTTAAATTAGATCCTGAAACGCGTAAGCAATGGGAATTAAGTGTCAGTAGTAGCGACTCCAGTAATGATTTTCCTACCTTTGATCAAATTAAAGTATTTTTAGAGCAACGTTTCCGCGCGTTTGAGTGCATAGAACCAAAAAAGGGTTCAGGTCACCAGGTCAATAACAATCATACACCTAAAACATTGTTAGCCACAGAGACATCATCGCCAATGAAATGCGAATTCTGCTCAGAGGGTCACAAGCTCTGTTTCTGTAAACAGTTTGCCAAACAATCTCTCGAAGCTCGACGGGATTTCGTTCGTAAGAACAAAATTTGTTTCAACTGTTTAGGCAGTAACCATACTGTTTATAACTGCAAGAAAAACACCAGTTGCAGAGTTTGCCAGAAGCGCCACCATTCTTTGTTACATTTGGATAATAACGGCCAAGACCCTGAAGCAAAGCCTACTACTGATAGTGCTAGTCCTTCAACTAGTGCTACTCAGATAGTCTCTTGTTTGTCTACAGGAAGGGTTGCAAAGCCCAGACAGGTTTTATTAGCCACTGCGCTAATAAAGGCCTCGTCAAAGATGGGTGAATATCAGACTATCCGAGCCTTGCTCGATCAAGGTTCGCAGGCATGTTTTATAACAGAGGCCACAGTGCAGTATCTTTGCCTGAAAAAGATACCAATTCAAGGATTTGTGTCTGGATTAGGAGATAATAGGTCAACCATGACAAAGTACATGGTACAATTAACTATTAAATCTCGTGTCGATCCAACCTTTAAGTTTCTATTAAATGCTTATGTTCTAAATAAGATCACCTCTTACCTACCTGAGCGAAGCCTTAACTCAGACACCTTCGACTGGTTAGGTATTAATAACTTATGTTTAGCAGATCCGGAGTTCAACACACCCAACAAAATCGATATTCTGTTGGGTGCTGATGTTTATAGCTGCATAATTAAGGAAGGTTTAGTGAAGAGTCCTTCTGGTACACTGATCGCACAGAGCACTACATTAGGGTGGGTGCTGTCGGGTGCTGTTGGTCCTGAAGTCACTAGTGCAAATAATAAATTTAAAAACATAAATGTAATGCATTGTAAGGTAGAAGATATTTTAAGAAAATTCTGGGAAATTGAAGAAATCAACACTAAAAAAAAAATATTTACACCAGAGGAAAATAAATGCGAAGAATTTTACAGTGAGACCACTAGGAGAGATAGCAATGGCAGATACATAGTTAGGTTACCTTTCCGAGACGAAGATCCTCCTTGCAAGTCGGGAAATTCACGTGGCATAGCTAAATTAAGGTTTAAAGCATTAGAAAGAAGATTAGTAAAGAACAAAGATTTAAAGGAAAAGTACGCAGGAGTGATAAATGAATATTTAGAGTTAGGACATATGAGGCACGTGAAAGAAGATGATAGTAAGAAGGAAGAAGCAGTATACTTACCTCACCATGCTGTAATCCGGGAAGACAAAACTACGTCGAAGGTACGTGTTGTATTCAACGCGTCCGAGAAGAACAACAATGGAGTCTCACTCAATGACACGTTGATGGTGGGACCCACATTGCAGTCTGATTTAAGACACACAGTGTTAAGATGGAGACTTCATCCTATAGGACTTGTAGCGGATATTATAAAAATGTACCGCCAGGTTAGAGTAGCAGAAGAAGATGTCATGTTCCAAAGGATACTCTGGCGTGACAGTCCAGACAAACAGATCCAAGATTACGAACTTTTGACCGTGACCTTTGGAACAGCTTCCGCGCCGTATCAAGCAGTCAAAACCTTGAGTCAAATTGCAATTGATGAAGGCACAAAGTATCCACTTGCTGCAGAGAAAGTTTTAAATAGCTTCTACATGGATGATCTAATGACAGGATGCAATAGTGTAGAAGAAGGCATAGAAATATATAAGCAAATGATAGCATTATTAGGCAAAGGTGAATTTATGTTACAAAAATGGAACAGCAATAGTCAGGAAATACTTAGGAGAATAGACAAACATGAAAGAAATATATTTAAAGACCAAATAGATCAAACTAGAACAATTCAAAATAAGGTCAACACAATAGGACAAAGCGATATTATACAAAATAATGAATCAGAGAAACAAGAGTATAAAGAAGAGAAAGGGTTAGAAATCAAATTAGATAGCACAATAAAAATTTTGGGACTTACCTGGAACCGCAACGAAGATACCTTCCAATACTCGGTGAATCTTCCTCCGCTGACGACCGCACCTGTAACTAAAAGAACAATTATTTCGGATATAGCTCGATTATTTGACCCACTAGGCTGGTTAGCACCTAGTGTGGTTTTAGCAAAAACATTCATCCAAAAATTATGGCTTGCAGGTGTTAGTTGGGATGAAGAACTAAGCACTCAATTAGTGAAAGAATGGGAGACTTACCGTGAAGAGTTGTCACAACTTAGTAAAGTACGGATACCTCGTTGGCTTGGCACTAAGTCAGACGATGATCTTGAGCTGCATGGCTTCAGTGACGCCTCCAAAACAGCATACTCAGCCGTTATTTACTTGCGGATAGTGGATGTTGTCGGCAAAATCCATATTTCGTTGTTGGTTGCAAAAACCAGAGTAGCTCCCGTCAAACAAATTAGCATTCCTCGTTTGGAGCTATGTGGGGCAGTTTTGCTGTCAAATCTTCTAACAGAAACAGCAGATGTCTTAAATATTTCGAAGGACAGAATCAAGGCTTGGACAGATTCCACTGTGGTGTTAGCTTGGCTGAACAGCCATCCAAGCAGGTGGAAGACGTTTGTAGCCAATCGTACCTCTGAAATATTGACCAACATGAAGGCATCACAATGGTTTCATGTAAGAACACAGGACAACCCAGCAGACTGCGCCTCTAGAGGCATATTACCAAGTGCACTTCTAAACAATAATTTATGGTTTTCCGGACCACCGTTTCTCACTGAAAAATCCATAGGACACAAAAGGCCAAATGAGTTGAATACTGACTTGGAAGAATCAACAAAGGCTCACATTGCGATAGTTCCAGAATGTTCCATGTTCGAACGATATTCCTCATTACAAAAATTAGTTAGAATTATTGCTTATTGTAGACGATTTTTAAAAAACAACACATTTAAACAAAAGTATTTACAGAAATTAGAATTAGAAGCAGCCTTAGAATGTTGTATAAGACACACACAAAGAGAAATATTTACAATAGAATATGTACAATTACAGAACAAAGGCTATTTACAATTAAAATCCAGTAAACTAAACTCACTCTGTCCTTATCTTGATGTCAAGGGTATAATCAGAGTTCGAGGTAGACTTGAGAAGGCTCCATTAAGTGAACAAATAAAGCACCCAATAGTACTACCAAACTCTTGTCATCTGACAAAACTTATAGTGGCAGATGCTCACTTAAAAACTCTGCATGGGGGTCCTCAGCTGATGGCAAATTATTTGAGGACAGCCTACTGGGTCATAGGAGTCAGGAACTTGGTCAAGCATCATGTGCGCAAATGTGTAACATGCGCTAAACAGCGCGCTAGTATCAAAAACCAAATTATGGGTTCTCTTCCATCTGTAAGGTGTTCTCCAGCGCGACCGTTTTTACATAGCGGTGTTGACTATGCTGGCCCTATAAATATTAGGACAACGAAGGGTCGCGGGCACCGTTCGTACAAGGGTTACATATGTTTATTTGTGTGTATGTCCACCCGTGCTCTTCATTTAGAAGTCGTCAGTGACATGAGCACACAAGCCTTTTTAGCTGCCTTCAAACGCTTCGTGTCTAGGCGAGGTCATTGTGCCAAGATTTGGAGCGACAACGGTACAACGTTTGTAGGTGCCTCTAGAGAATTGCAACAACTGGCATCTATTCAGGCATCAATAGCAGAACAAGTTGAGGCCAACGGTACTGAGTGGCATTTTATTCCCCCACATAGTCCTAATTTCGGCGGACTTTGGGAAGCAGGGGTGAAGTCTACAAAATTTCACCTTAAACGGGTCATTGGTGATGCTACCTTGACGTACGAGGAAATGAGCACACTCCTCAATCAAGTGGAAGCTTGTTTGAATTCGCGTCCAATGAGTGTCATTAACGTTACTGATCCTGGTGAACTGTTACCTTTAACTCCAGGACATTTCCTGATCGGAGAGCCGATAGTAAATGTACCAGATGTTAATTACGAGAGCACAAATGTCAGTTATTTGTCGCGGTGGCAATTTATTCAAAGGATGCTACAGTCATTTTGGAAGCGCTGGTCCCAAGAATATTTGTCCAACCTAATGAACCGGTACAAATGGTCTTCAAAGGTCCCCGAGCCAAAAATTGGGGACATTGTTTTAATTAAAGAAGACGATTTGCCGCCAAGTCGTTGGTTGTTAGGTCGCATAATAGATAAGCATCCCGGTGATGATAATATCACCCGTGTAGTCACATTGCGTACTAAGACCTCTACTATTAAGAGGCCAACATCCAAACTTTGTATTTTACCAGTTACAGAACAATGAATTTATTATATTAATTTTATTTTAGATCAACTTTTACAAACTCTTTATTTACACCTGTTAAACTTTATTTTAAATTGTTTATATTTTACACTATGTTATTGTTAAGATATTTTTAGATGCATGAAATTGTATATTTTCCCCAACAGGTTTTTTTAACATTATTTTTACAACTGTTGAACCTTTACACTTTGTCATGTATTTTTCGACAAAACTAACGTAATGTTAATAGTTTAAGTTTACGATAGTATGTAAGTTTTTATCTTGTTAAAAATGTTAAGATTTTAGATCAAACTTATAAGATCAACTTGTTTGCTACAAATTCGGACCTATAGTGTAGTTCAAGAAGGACATTCCGTCAGTAATGTCCTTGGTGGGCGGTATGTTAATGATCATGCATGATCAATAGCCGCTCATCAGTTCAACAAATTAATTTTAATTATTTCAAAGTTGTACACGACGTAACTAGATGGCGTTGGCGTCAAATTAGAAGTCGCAATGGTTTCGTTACAATGAATTGGTCAGGGTCTTGTGTTTTTATAAATATATAACCTTCTATAGATCAGTATACAGTTCGGTTGTTTTATTTAAACCCTCAACCCTACTAGTATACACATAAAGGTCAAAATTTAAGTACTGAGTACCACTCTCGGTGTTCGGTATTTAACAGTCACCAATCCAGTAACCGGTCTTCGAATGACAACTCGGCAGTTTTTCCATATGTGTGAAAGATTGCTCGGTAACTGTATTTTATTTTTTGAGTTACGAGAAATGTTGTATTCTCATTCACTATATCTGCATGCAATGCTTAAGGGTACGCTAATCAGTCATTCATCCATACAAACGAAGTATTTATTTATTTATGTACACACAGCAAAATAGATACAGATAAGACATAATGATAATGATGAGTACAAAGGTACTGCTTATTTATTAAGAAATTTCTTCCAGCAGACCTGCGACAGGAAAAATGAGAAAGAAATGTAGACAATAGCGTGTGAGAACAAGAGGAGAAAAAACCACCACCATTCAGCATATTACGTTTGTATGGAAGAATGACCATACTCGTCTGTTTGACAGTACACGTTTAAAACTAAGAATTATATAAATTTGTTTTGTCATTATCTAGCCCTGCTTGGAAGCGGAATTGGTAACAAAATAATTATTGATTTGGAAGTTATGATCGTTGAATCTTCCATGTATCAACACTAATTTTAACTCGTTTTTGGGGGTATAAATAACTTATGTAGTAAAAAAATGGTGAAATAGAAACCGTACAGGGATAAATAATTTATAAAAAAATTCAAATAAGTAGTTTTATTTTGAGTAAATACATCCAGTAGTTTTCCTTATTATTTATACACTTAAAGGTCTATTCATGGAATTTTACGCGCTCGTTTTCGTTATGAATCATCGTCTATTTCACTTAATAAATAAATAATACTAAATAATTAGACTAATTAGCGTGTATATTAGTCACGCCCACCATCGAGTTCGAGCCGTCGACGAGTGCACCCTTAAAAATACGAATAATATACAGTGGGTATCGATTCACTGCAATAAAACTTAAAACATTGAAAGAGGGAAGAACACGAAATACATAACATCACACCCGAAATCCCTGAAAGGACACTAGTGTACCTACAGTAAACTCACATTTCGCCAGTTATTCATGCGAATAATGGCAAAAAAATTAAGACAATTTTTTTAAAATAGATTATTAAAATTGTCTATCCTAGATTCCTCAAAAGTATTACACAGTCCTACCAAATAACGTATACCAATATAGACAAACGAATATCATACACCTATAGTTCAGTTGATTGGATTACCGGGGGCTAGCAATATCAAAAGGTTAAACCAGCTGCCAATTTTTTTGCCATCTGTCTATCTGTAACGTTACGTCTATCAAAGGTTGTATGACTGGCGGCTAGCTTGTTATCCGAGGCCAGTGCAGCTTAACCTAGCGGATCGATGGACAGGCTTTAAACTACAGTGAACTCGTCTAATCCTACTGTCCCTCTAATATTTGGATGTGAAAGTTTGTGAAGATGTTTCTTACTTCATTACGCTTATACAGCTGAACGGATTTCCGTAAAAACTTTCACACAGGTAGACTATGTTTTGGATTAAAATATAAGATAATTTGTACAATGGTTTTGACTTTTGATTAAATTCCTTGATCAAGGTAGTATCCACCACCACCAGGAATTTCTCAGTAGCAGCCAGGAATTTGGATTTATGACAGCCTATAGCGTGCGATCAAACAGTCATAAATCGGAACTGGCAAAATATGGGTGTAGGTACATCTCTGACTACCCCTTGGAAGAAAACTTGCGTAATTTTATATTATATGTTATTTTTCACATAATTAGTAATTTTCCTAAAATGTCAGTATAATCCACAGGGAATATAATCATTACTAAGTGTGGGTGGTGTGTTAAGTTCAATTCACCCATCAATAAATCAATAACTTCCAAGAAAAGGTAGTAAGTACTGTTTGTGATACACAAGCTGTCTTCCAACTACGTGGAATTTCCGTGAACCTTCTAATACTTGGAACCGTTTTAAGTCGGTTTATGTTTGTAATGTTTCCGACTAAATAACGGGTCTTGTACAGGTACTAAGATATTTATAATGCTTTACTATGAAAGTGCTTCAGGAATAGAACTCTCTTATGCAAGAAAAGAGACGCTTTAAGAACTTTTATCTACGCCCATGCTATAAATCTTCTATAAAAGTTTCTGAAACAGTTAGCTTATTGCCAACATTAAAGCACCCAGTGTCATAGTAACCATAATAGCATCCAAACGGGAGTTATAATGTTGTACTGAATTTCATTATGCATCTCCTTTTCAAAGAAAGAACATTGTCATGTCCGCGCGTTTCACTACCATAGCGCATATTAAAAAAAAACTTGTTGGTTATTCGAATTAACGTCGTATCCCGCCATTTGTGTTCAATATTAATATTGCAATTGTTTTTTAAGTACTTTGTTTCGTTTTTTATTACGTTTGTTTTGTTGGTTTGTCCTATAAATAGTTTGTTTGTAGGTAGGTAATAGGTAATACGGGCTGGTTTCCGCAACTCCACGTCAAAGCGCGTATTTTGCGTACGGGTGGGAAAAATCGGTCATTTGATCCACCCCAGCTCCTCAGAGAATGCCAGTAACGCCTTCTGTTGTTTGTAGGTATTAGATACTTAGCAATTAAACTTTCCATGAATTTACATAGAGTTCTTACAACACTGTACAACACCCTATGGTTTCAGAACGCTTTATAGAGGATTCATAACATGGCTGTAGATAAAGTCTTGTATGCAACTGTACATAATTAGGTATTAAAACAGTTTCATAAATAACTATAAGAACTTCCGCATTCTTATCTTAGTCCAAAGCTGTCAAAAATAACTCTTTGACATTTTCATACATTTTTGTAAAAAAAAATTGACATTGATTGTCGCTGAAATTAGATTGCGACTAGATCTGAACGTTTTTAATTACGGGAATTGGCCTTCTGGTACCTAGGTAATACGGGCTGGTTTCCGCAACTCCACGTCAAAGCGCGTATTTTGCGTACGGTATTCTGGTACCTATTTAATATGATAGGATATAATTAATTGTCAATTTTCCGCGTATTGCCATTAGTAAATTATTATTTCAGAACTTTTATTGAGAGTGGTTGCCCAGTGGTATAAGCCCCGAGTTAGTTCTCAGATACAGGACGCCGTCGCCGCGCCGCCACCGCGCCGCACGCCGCCGCTACGTCGCCACACCGCTGCCGTCTCCGCTTGATTTTGCTATAGCACTTATAAAGCGCATGCATTTTTGAAAACGCGCGGGTGGCGAGCGACGGAATAAAAAGAACAGTTTAAACAATATTAGCGGTGTGGTGGCAGCGCGTTTTAGGCACGGCGGCGGCCCGGGCGGCGGCGGTGCGGTAGCGGTCTGGCAACGTTAACATGTACCATCGAAGAAGTTTATATCTATACACCGTAAGGACTATTTCTGCTTGCAGCGTTCGGCCGCTATTGAACAGGGGCGCTAACAGATGTGGTCATCGTGCTCATGGGATTTTGTTTTCAAACTGCTTACATATGAAGTTCTTCGATACCAAGTACACAATTTAGAGGCGCGGCGCAGCGCGTTGGGTCGCTGAGCACTTGCGAACACAGGCAGGCACTTTACTTTGTATATTTAATTTCATCACCACTGCTCTCAAAACGGTGAAGAAACTAGTCCTAGAAACAAAAATTGAAAGACATAATAATGTGACATCCACCATGCCGCAATGGGCCCGCGTGGTGGATTACTCTCACAGAGAACATTATTGGCGTATTATTATTAATAAAGACCTAAATAGTTGTACTTACTAGTCTGTCATTGCCTACATTTAATATTGACATAGTTGTTTTTCAGCTTAAAATTATAAGCTATCGTTTTTCAAGGACTATTGCATAGCATAGCTGTTATACATATATTTTACCAGAAATAGATAGTACATTGTACGCAATCCTCAGCGAAAGGAAACTGGAAACAGAATCAACACAGTGCATCCGAGTGGAAACCGAGCCAAAACTCAAGTGGCTTTGAGTCGGATGCGTTTAATGTTAGCTGAACATCAAACCTACGCGGTTTCATGGTTGCCTGGTACTTATTTTACGATTTTGAATTCTATGTATAATCGGTTGTGTAACCGACGAAAAATAGACCATTATAAAGTAATGTACCTACCTATTAATTATTTTATTAATTACTACTTATAAATAATTATAAAGTAATGTAGTGATGTAGTCAGTGTACCTACGTGATCTAAAACCGCACCCCAATATCGCGTCATCATCATCTGCCTAAGGCTTTTCCCAACTATGTTAGGGTCAGCTTCCAGTCTAACCAAATGCAGCTGAAAACCAGTATTTTACATAGAGCGACTACCTATCTGACCTTAATAAACCAGTTACTGGGTAATACTATAACTCTTGGTAAGACTGGTTGTCAGACTTTCGGGCATCTGACGACACGTAACGACTGTCAAAATCCACGAATGACAGCCGAGACCAACGGCACCTCAATATTGCGTAACACACTTTATTTTTTTTACATTCACAATCTGGGATTTTGAACTTCAAATTACTTTGAAAGAAATTGGTAATACATTGCTTCAATATATTTCTAATTCGTAATATTTTTGAATTGTCAAAATTAAAGGTATTGCCATTGTTAGTATGTTACGCAATGACCGCGCAAGACATAGCAAGAGTCAAGACAAGAGCAGCATCTTATTTCTTTCAAACGATAATATACAGGGATCCACAATTCATTGTTTATTGTAGATTTCAGACCAAAAGTGTGAGTTGTTTTCCTTCACCGTATATTTAACCAGTTCTTGAACACTCGTGACAAAAATCACTTATTACTTTAATTTGTTTTTACAGT
The DNA here is from genome assembly GCA_963853775.1 of Xanthia togata. NCBI lineage: Eukaryota > Metazoa > Arthropoda > Insecta > Lepidoptera > Noctuidae > Xanthia > Xanthia togata. The sequence continues at coordinate 16,796,155 of OY970801.1, read as the reverse complement.
TCGGAACCCATTATAACAACATTGTCACTTGACTCACTCAGACATCACCCAAAACGAATGAAGCAGTACCACCAAGATATTTAAATGTTTTGTCTGTCTTTTCAACTGACAGTTAACAGGTTAAATAAAAATATTTACAAGCTTAAGGCCGCATTCATGTAGAAGACATTTTTTTTAAATATTTATTTGATCCATAATGTTACAATTTTATTTTTACATAACACCTGCCAAACTGATAAGCAGTTTGTCGGCAGTAGGTTCTCGTGGATTAAGCACAAATCTTTGCTTAACTAAACATAAAAACTATCAAAACTAAAAGACTATGGCACTGTAGGAAAACACTCCGTATGTGAATACAGAGTAGTTACCCACACTGCCAAAGATTCTACAGCCATAGCTACTACACTCGTGACAGCAGTCAACGAACGTCATGAGACCATCTCACAGTACCTAATCTGCGTTCGAAATTTATTTGCCAAACATGTAAACAAACACGAGTTTTAGGAAAAATAACTGTAAAGCCCACTCATAATGTTCAGTTTGCGCTACAACTTTATATATAATATTCCTTTTCAACTGTATTATTCAGTCTAAAATCAACTCTATTTACAATAGCATAAAGTTTACTGGTAACTAATTGTCAACACTGGTCGGAGCAGGCAATTTTCATACTTTTTGCCAAATCAGCGCGAACCGTCGCCGTTAAGCGCCGACTACAAGTTCCTACTTAAAATACAGGTCCTTAACCTGCAAGCCATATTATAATACAAAAACACAGTTTCCTGCTGAAAAGGGACCACACAGCTCAACACACAACCGGTAATACAAGACACTAAATCAAAGCTCAGTTCCGCTCAACCTGCATTGACATCGTTCCGGAACAAGTGAATATTAATGTGGCCGTCTCTAATGAGAGCTCGATTGACACGGAAACATGCTGCGATAAACATCTACATAGTTGTGAACATTGAGCGACGATTAGATTTGTGTATGGTTATGTATGTACCGATAGGAATTTGACACGATATTTGATTAGAATGGATCGATTAAAGGTTAAAAATACAACGGAACCTTATTATTAAACCTCCGCTGTCCGACCTTCCGTCTGTATCTCATGAACTACAGTTATAAGTAGATAGTTGAAATTTTGAGATTGTGTATGTAGATTAAAAATAATTAAATAATAGTTATTTGTTATACAAGAGTGCAAAGTTGCTTTTTAACCGCGTGTTCAATTTTGATGACCGAGCAAGCGAAGGATTCTAAAATTGAATCACGAGCGCAGCGAGTGATTCAAAATTAGACATTTAGTATTAGGTAAATTAATTAATAGTAAGTCATCTGAATGTTTCTCAATGTTTTTGACATTAAGTTGTGTTAGTTCATTAGTTCGACATGCTCCGTTTATTCCAATAATAAGAACAACCTGTAACGTAAAGAGTATTGTAGTAGATAAATGAATAAAATTGATATGAACGTGTGAGAAAAAGATTATTAGATATACTACATTTAGAGGCATTGATATCCACTTAACTATCAACTTTTGAGTGTCAGGATTTTCAGGTTACCTATTAGTTAGTTATTTAATCATGTAGGTATTTTAATATGTGGGTGTACCTACTACAGGTGCACCTCTGCCCAACCCCTCGGGGAAACAAGGCGTGATGTTATGTTTTGTATTTTAATGTCTATGAATATGGTGTGTAGGGAAAAGGATTATAAGAAAGCACATGGAGACAAGACTAGGCATTTATTTCAATTAGACTTGTCAATAAATAGGTATTGTTAATGAGAAAGCTAGTTATCCGTTCCAAATCTAGGTCTTCGTGGAGAAGAAGGATAAGAAACTCCACGGAAGCTTGTTTTGAAGTATTTTATCAACACATTTTTACATTAGCATTTAGTTTTGTTATTACATTAATCTCTTGGACCATTTCTTAAAGCTAACAACTTTATCAATGACAAATAGAATATGAATATTCCTTCATTCGATTTAACACTTATGTAGCAATATTAGCAATATTTTAATACATACAGAACATCATAGTTATCAGCAATAATCAAGATATAATGACAATTTAACTTACATGAACATTGTAGTCAGTCGATCTTTCACTAGAAGTGATCTGATGATCCTTATTTCAATCCATTTTGTAATAAAAGCAGAACTTCTGATAAGCAACATTATTTCCTTATATTAGCTTTTAGCAACTCAATATTACGGACATGGACATCACTCAGGGTCTGTTCTTAGATATTAACATAAGCTTTTATATTGTTACCAGTCCAGTGACACGTACAGAAAAGAGAACAAGAATTAAGTTACACGACCTTTTATAACATTTCAAATGACAGTTGTCTACTCTTACTCTATCTAACATGAATATTGCCACAGATAAAATAAACTGAACAATTAGTACAAAACAAATACTTTTAAACTATAAACTGTAATAATGCCTTTACAAAAATATAATTTATACGTAAACTAATCTCTTAGATATTCTTAACAAAATAATTTAATGGAACTTGTATCCTCAATCATTTAGTATTTAAATATAGGAACAACAAATAAATCATTGTGACCCTACTACATAATTCAACCAAGATATTGGAGACAATAACACAACAGTTGAGTCAAATCAGTGTTTGACTTATAAAAAATAAGTTTGTTATTAAATTCATTAGTAAATTAACCATAGATAATAATTACATTTATAGGTATAAAAAGTATAATTACATTTATATATCATATTATTTATTTTTAGACACAATAATTACATTTATATAACACGGCCATGCTGACAAGTACTTCGCTCTCGAAGTACCTTAGAGACCCTTTTTCTACAATTGTTTTACTTTTGTTTTGCCAATTGCCTAGACGTGTCAAGTCCCCTCCACCCGATGTTAGTGGGATAGACTTGCACCAAGCAAATGACCGACCAGCGGAAACATTTTTTTCTTTTTGAATTTTGATATATAAATGTAATTAGGTGAAGAATCATAAGTGTATCTCATCGGATTTTAAGCTCCTAATAACACATATTTTACTAGGATAAATTAAAAGTATATGTAAATCTATTGTTTGGATGTTCTATTAAACTGAAATGTACCAAAATAACAATCACAAATGGTAATTTGCGATTGTTTAAACCTGTACTTCGCTCTCGAAGTACCCAACTAATTATATTAAAATAAATAAATATTTGTTTTCAAGAAGTCTCTGGCCTTGACATACCAGTCCTATCACCTGCTGCGCATGAATTTCAGAAAGGTATCAGGGCAGTGACCGACCAGCAGTAATGTTATAAATAGCCTCTGGCCTTGACATACCAGTCCTATCACCTGCTGCGCATGAATTTCAGAAAGGTATCAGGGCAGTGACCGACCAGCAGTAATGTTATAAGTAGCCTCTGGCCTTGACATACCAGTCCTATCACCTGCTGCGCATGAATTTCAGAAAGGTATCAGGGCAGTGACCGACCAGCAGTATATATATAATATTATAAGTTATATAATTATATATAATTCTTTTTATTTATTTCCGAATTAAATCCACATCAGTGTGTAATTAATTAAAATATGCTTTTAGTAACTTAACATCTCAGATTAATAGAACAAATTATCAACACAAAAATAAGAAAATGTAATTAGGTAGTGTCAGAATCTTAATTTTTCTTTGGCTACTGAAATGTTTCGTAAATTACCTAGACCTTGCAGAGCAAAACGATCATTAGAAAGGATAGAAGATATTTCAAAGGCCCATTAATTTAGGTGCCAATTCATCATTACGCATATGATTCCGCGAGACATACACTACATCTCCTACGTTAAAGTTTAAATTGTTACGACGAGTGACATCTAAACGTTTATTGAATTTTTCTGCAATTTGTCTAGCTATTTCTCGGTCAGCCTCTAATTTATTTGGATTTTGTCTATCTTTTTCTTCTAGTACGTCGTAAGTAATAGCAAAGGGGTAGATCCCATGGATTTTGTACAGTTGTGTTAATTAATTGTTGTACTTTCCACAGAACGTTCGGCCACTCTGACTGTTCATTGCACATAGTGTTACAATCTGTGATAATTATAAAGTTAATTTCTAGTAAATAGACACGGAAGTGTTTCAAGGCGTTGTGAATAGCTAGTTTCTAAATCATAAGAACTATATTTTGATCTGCAGGTGTAGTTCTTTTACTAAAACAAATGACTTAAGAATCACTATCGTATTTCTGGGTTAAAAAAGCACCATATCGTATAGCAGTAGAATCAGTATATAACTCTGTTCTTAAAGCAGGATCAAAGATTGAAAACAATGGTCTAAGTAATTTAGTACACAATTCCTCGCAATGTCCCGTTCAGAAACCCAATCTCATTTTTGGTTTTTCTGTGTTACCTAATTTATATATACTACATTAAATTAGTACTCTTGTAATGCCAAGTTTCATCTAAGTGAACACTTGTATCCTATTCTCAGTCTCATCTTTGTGAGAACAAAAATTAATTATAATCTAGCTAGAGTAACAACGTACCTAGTTATTATTGGTTTTATAAGCTAAGCTTCAATTAGATGTTCACTATTTTTGGTTCATTACCTAATGATCTTTCAACATATTTAATCATTGTAAGTAGGCACATTTTTTTTATTTTTTTTATAAGAATATTTTTATGCAAGTAGATACCATTGTTTTCCGAGACCTTTGTTTTTGAAATTTGTTAAAATACCAATTGAAGCTTAACTTTTAATGACAAACACTGGTGGCGATTCTCCCGTACACAGAACAAAACCAACCAAACTATCACCAAGACTTCACTTCTGGCTACGAGAATCGTAAAGCTATTCCGAAACAGTCTCAACCCAAAAAATATTTTGAAACAACCAAAATGGAATTTGACAATTAAGACTCCACGTGGTACATACTTGTTTGCCCTATTCCGTGTTTTTTTTTTTTTTTATAGCCTCGAACTTTTTTTATTTTGGAAATTTTCACTTTTTGCTTGGAAAATATAAAAAAAATATTACCTACTTGTTGAGTATTAGGGGTTTCAGGGTTTTATAAAGGGGGTCGAAATTTTCATTATTTTTGCGATAGGACACACCATTTTCGAGATACAAGCAAAAGAAAAGAAAAAAAACCAGTACAGTACTGTTTTTGCACCCGAAGTCGAGGTGTTCGTGTGAATTTTAGTTCATGACAACTAATTTAAGGTCAGACTCAGTTAGGCAAAATTCAGAATAGCAAAATTGTCTTTTACACTAAATTAAAATCTCAGTACCATCTTAGTGCTGTCAAACTAAAATATAGTTAAGTTGGTTGTTTCAAAACATAGCCAAATATACTTTAAGTCTATTTCAGAATGGGAAATCATCTTTTAACAAGAGCAAACTAAATTTTGGCGATTTCCAGCCCAGTTTAAAGGCATTTGCGTCAAGAGAAACGGCACCATCCTGTTTTAAAATATTCGTTTAAAGGTTACAAAACTTTTTCTATGATGCACCATCAGTTGATGTTCCTCATTTCAAAGTAATATCAAAGCAGAGCCTCTAAAGGCCTTACCGGCCCTGCAGCTCCCACTTACACTCCTACTCTAGGAGTTGGCAGCATGATGTCATCCTCATGGTGAGGGTTTAGACAGCTACCCGGTGACACCACTTCTTCCAGCAAAATCACCAATAGAGTCCTACTCCAGGAGTTGGCAGCATGATGTCATCCTCATGGTGAGGGCTTAGACAGCTATCCGGCGACACCACGGCTTCCAGCAAAATCACCAATAGCTCCAACATTGATTATGAAAATAGCAAAATAAAATTCATTAGAAATCGCTTATGTAAGACAGGGCACTATCCCACTTCTGATGTGAGAAAAAGATTATTAGATATACTACATTTAGAGGCATTGATATCCACTTAACTATCAACTTTTGAGTGTCAGGATTTTCAGGTTACCTATTAGTTAGTTATTTAATCATGTAGGTATTTTAATATGTGGGTGTACCTACTACAGGTGCACCTCTGCCCAACCCCTCGGGGAAACAAGGCGTGATGTTATGTTTTGTATTTTAATGTCTATGAATATGGTGTGTAGGGAAAAGGATTATAAGAAAGCACATGGAGACAAGACTAGGCATTTATTTCAATTAGACTTGTCAATAAATAGGTATTGTTAATGAGAAAGCTAGTTATCCGTTCCAAATCTAGGTCTTCGTGGAGAAGAAGGATAAGAAACTCCACGGAAGCTTGTTTTGAAGTATTTTATCAACACATTTTTACATTAGCATTTAGTTTTGTTATTACATTAATCTCTTGGACCATTTCTTAAAGCTAACAACTTTATCAATGACAAATAGAATATGAATATTCCTTCATTCGATTTAACACTTATGTAGCAATATTAGCAATATTTTAATACATACAGAACATCATAGTTATCAGCAATAATCAAGATATAATGACAATTTAACTTACATGAACATTGTAGTCAGTCGATCTTTCACTAGAAGTGATCTGATGATCCTTATTTCAATCCATTTTGTAATAAAAGCAGAACTTCTGATAAGCAACATTATTTCCTTATATTAGCTTTTAGCAACTCAATATTACGGACATGGACATCACTCAGGGTCTGTTCTTAGATATTAACATAAGCTTTTATATTGTTACCAGTCCAGTGACACGTACAGAAAAGAGAACAAGAATTAAGTTACACGACCTTTTATAACATTTCAAATGACAGTTGTCTACTCTTACTCTATCTAACATGAATATTGCCACAGATAAAATAAACTGAACAATTAGTACAAAACAAATACTTTTAAACTATAAACTGTAATAATGCCTTTACAAAAATATAATTTATACGTAAACTAATCTCTTAGATATTCTTAACAAAATAATTTAATGGAACTTGTATCCTCAATCATTTAGTATTTAAATATAGGAACAACAAATAAATCATTGTGACCCTACTACATAATTCAACCAAGATATTGGAGACAATAACACAACAGTTGAGTCAAATCAGTGTTTGACTTATAAAAAATAAGTTTGTTATTAAATTCATTAGTAAATTAACCATAGATAATAATTACATTTATAGGTATAAAAAGTATAATTACATTTATATATCATATTATTTATTTTTAGACACAATAATTACATTTATATAACAAACGCATAATTATGCCTATCAACATCTACTAAGTATACTATTTAATTGAGATTAATATACTTAAGTAGATACTGAATGTGCAACTGACTTACTTTTGCCGCCAAATATACGGAATCGGGTGCTTCGTTAAGAAACTTTTCAATATCAGATACTGTGAAAACCTTCGATTTTTTTGGTTGATGACCAGATGAGGCTCTTTTTAAAAATGCCACTAATTTAGGATAGGTATCGATATGTTTGTCTTTTTTCATCTTTATTGTTGCTTTTAGCATCGAATACGTACTCCATAGAGTGCTTGCTTTCTTGTTCTCGGATAATTCTATAAAATATGCCAGCAAAACGTTTTCTGAGAAAGTTTTGGCTCCTTTTGCTAGTCGCCACGTGTTGAACATATCGTACTGTTTTAAATACTTCTCGCGTGATTGTTGAGGGAGAAAGCTCATTTGCGCATTATTAACAGTTTCAGTCAATTCTGTTGGCGTCAAGCAAACTTCCTCGTCGCTAGAATCACTCATTTTAGTTTTTTCACTTGTTTTCAAGTTTCTTGTTTTTAATATACCTAAGGTTTAACAATGACGTGAAAAAATGCCGCGTAAAGAACCGCGTACAAAGCAAATTGAAAAAAGAACACCAAGAAGGTTCCGAGTCTGAGTTTTTAACAAATTAAAAAAAAGTTGTATGATATATTCGGCACCATAGAGGTAGCAGTAAATAGGTTTAATGTTTTTTTTAATTCACAAACTTAGTGCACACGATGTTCTAAATTCAATTTACTTTATCCTCTAGAGAATAAAAACGGCTTTTCCACTCAGATACTGAAGATTAAAAATACTCTTTCCGAGATGGTGGGATGAAAAGTTAATTATTAACCTCATTTTATCAAAGCTCAGTTCCACTCAACCTGCATTTACATCGTTTCGAAACAAGTGTTAAAAGGACACAAGAAAAGGGTTTTTTTTCGGCGTTTTTGCTTGATCTTAATACGGTACGGAACCGTTTTTGTTTATATTTATAAACGAACTACAGAATTTACAAAAAGAATAAAAATTGCAAGAACAAAAAGACATCACCAAGTAGCCATTGCCATACAGCCATTTGAATTGGAATTGTCACTCACTAAGCCCGAATCACATGGCACAATAATCTAATTCACCGAATCATTACACAAGTACACTGGAATGATGTAAATGTACCAATACAGGTGCATATAGAGGTACGATAGTCAATACTAATACCACAGAATAGATGGGTACAGAAGGACGACCCCATACAACGAAAGAAAACGCTCACATACATAGATAAACGTTTTTGTACAGCAAGCGCAAGCGCGCTGGCATTTGTTTGAGATCTCAGTACGTACGTACGTGTCTATGTGTGCGTGCAAAGATATAAATATGTCTAGCTACAGTCAAAGCAATGAACTCGGCGAAAAAAAAGCGTCCAACATTCGGCCGCTAAATACAAGAAAAGCACAAGGACGTGGCGCGATTGTAAGACGTAGTAGTCACGCACACCAGCAAAACAAATTTGACCTGTTTGTTTTAGTTCTTTTGCAACGCGACACTCTTTCTAGACATTTAAGAGGGAACAGGGCCCGCGATTCTCCATACAAACGTATTCCCCGTTTTTCTTCCTGAATAATGCCTCTAGAGCTGTCATTTTTTTTGCATACAATTAGGGTCTCTATATGCATGTCCCTGTCATTTCCTTTTTTTCAGCAATTAATAAGTAAGGAAACTACGACCCTCCAAAAATTACAAAAATACCCCATTTTTACCGCCGTGACTACCAGACTAATTCGGAAAAGTTTTTAGTATAAAAGAAAATAATAGGAACCTAGACATACTGTTTCTTAAAATGTTAAGGTATTTTTTTTTAATCGGCTTAGTTTTCGAGGAGAAAAAAGGAGAATGCCAAACATCGTTTTCGTCAAAAAAATTGTGATATAATCGGTCTGAGCTGCAGTTGTCCCTATCGCACTTTACGTTTCTTCAAATACCTATTTTTCAAATTCCTCGCAGCCCCTGTTCCCTCTTAAATAATGAAAATGTGCGTGCGCCCTTTTTTCGCTCGTTGAATGAACTCAGCCTTCTGTACCCTATGTATTATGTGACGATAGTAAACACTAATGCAAACCCCGGTGTATTTGCACAACGTTGCAGTGCGCCGAATGCCGCATATTAATGCGTTTCGTGTATCGATGTTATAATCCATTATTAGCTTCGTTTTGTTGTATGTGAGCAGCCACTACGTGACTGAAATTAATAATAGTAAATGAGCATAATTGGCTTAATTTTGATCATCATCTGCCTAGCCTTTTCCCAACTATAGTGGGGTCGGCTTCCAGTCTAACCGGATGCAGCTGAATACCAGTATTTTACATGGAGCGACTGCCTATCTGACCTCCACAACCCAGTAACTGGGTAATACGATACCCCTTGGTAAGACTGGTTGTCAGATTTTCGGGCTTCTGACGACCCGTAACGACTATCAAAGATCCACGAATGACAGCCGGGACCAACGGCTTAACGTGCTTTCCGAGGCACGGAGGAGTCTCGGTATGTAAAGATGGTCACCCATCCACAGACCAACCCCGGCAAGCGTAGCTTAACCTCATGGATCGACCCGTGCGGCAGATATCACTTAGCCACGAGCTCCTCCACAGCCAAAAGAAAGTAATACGTATATATTTTAATTTCCAACTAATTTCAGGTCAGCAAGTAAATTAATTTATCAAAATCGCTAAATAGCATTAATCTGTCGCGCGCGCAATTAGCAGACACAATAGAATTTTATTGTTATCTGTCTCCAATATGAGACACCAGTATTATAAAGGTTAAGTAAAATTAAATGTGTGTGTGTGTTACTTTAAAATACTAAAGAGTGACCATGAATAGCCCGGGGTGGGTCAATAATTTTGTTTTATTTTTATGTCTGGAAATAGGTACATCTAAACCTGTAAAAATAAAATCCTATACACAGAAATCTTTACTTTTCTTATTTTCTGAAAGTGCACGAAAATGCTCCTCAAATATATCTCAACTCAACCATTTATCACTAGCTTCAAGTGTATTTTAAATGTTTATACTCTAGGTGAGTTAGCGAGCTGTCATGTTAGGAATAAAATACCTGAACAAAGTGGATATATGAAGTGCCACGCTTTCACAGCAGCTGAAGCATGTTTAAATATCACTTGATATATTCAAAAGAAAATAAATATATTGTATTTTATTATTTACCAAGTGAGTTTGAGGTAAGAATAATATTTATGATGTTTTAGATGTTTGTCTACCCACACAAGATGTCAGAATGCTGCGTTTATCAAACAGAAGATGGGGCGGGGGCGGTAGGTACCTACTTACGTGAGTTATAATATTATCATTTTATAACATGTTTTTTTATCTTTTTGTGGAATATGAATAAAGCACAGAAATATTAAAAACAGGAATAAAGCTACCCGTACCGTAAAAATTGTCATCTGAGATTTAGTTATTAGTCCGTAGGTGTTAGTTATCTAAGTCTGTAGGTGTGTCCGTGGGCATCCATCCCATCACAGTGGGCCCTATCAGAAAACCAGCGCGGTGGTATTATTTTTTAAATATCGCCGCATTATCCTAAGATAGGGGGCTTCACAGGTCGTTATTATTATGTTAGTTTTAAATTGCTCATTTTTATTATTTTGAATAAAAATATATGTTTATTATTACGGTTTGTATTTCCTGTGCGTGTCCCAAATAAAATATTTTTCTTTAATGTGACAACTCGTGCGCTGATTTAAAGTATTTAAGATGCCACTTAGGTACTAAAACGTAGTCAGAAGCCCTTCAGTCTGACAACAGGTCTTACTGAAGTGAAGGTCAGATAGGCAATCGTTATATGTAAAATACTGGTATTCAGCTGCATCCAGTTAGACTGAAAATCGACCCCCACATAGTGGGGAAAAGGCTAGGCAGATGACGACTTAGACGATGAAGACTTAGATACAATCCTCCTTACTAATAAACGTTGTATAGCGTCTGTGTACTTACACAACGCTTTGTCTTCTTCTTTCGAATGCCAAACTACCGAAGACTGAAAGAGAGAAAACGGTGTGTAACTATTCACCTGATTTAATAAGTTTATTAGTAAGGAAGTAACACTAACTTTACAATTAACAAGGTAGGTACACTATAACTTATAGTGAAACAGTTCTCATCAAGACATTTTGGTCGTAATACCTTAGAGATCTCGCGCACTGGGCGGCCACGACTCCGGCCAGTCGTGGTCCGTGGCCCGGTCTGCGGCTAGTTGGAAATTGCGACCAAGTGCGCGATTAGTACCTATCGGTTTCTATAGTTTACCTGGTCGCTGCGACCACTGGTCGTGGTCGTGGCCGTCTAGTGCGCGAAATCCCTTACAGTCTTTATGGTATGAAGTATCGAAATCTCTTGATGACAACTGTTTTGTCAAACTACAGGCTGTGAACAAAATTTCGAAACCACTTGACTAAAAGTCAGATAGTAAAATTATTTTAAATATTAAATCTTGCTTTCTAAAGTTGGAACAGCGTTGCATCAAGATCGTCACTTATTATTTTTTTGTTTTAATATCTTTTGACTTCAAACGACGGGCATCCTTGACAATGCACTACAAAGGAGTAACTTTATAACGAGAAATAAAGTTGAAAGTGAGCTTCCACCGTGAAACAATGTATTGGTTTTTATGGATCTCTATTAAATACAGGTTCGGCTTTTTTGTACGTATTTCAATCACCTTTACTGTTTTAAAAGCCTGAAAAATACTGCATTTTTATAATCTTCGTTTATTTTAACTTTTAGTTTTGTTTTGTTCCAGTTAAGAGGCCGTACACGAAATCAACTGATTTTGATCAATTGAAAAAGGATACCTAAGGGAAAAAGAATTTAAACTAAACTATTTGTGAATTGAAAAGTCGCGTTCTTTGTTTTGCATGTAGCTGAAAGGGATTTTTCAAATAAGTTAAGTATTCATGGAAAATCACAAATATTGGCAACAAATTACAACCACAGAGTACTTCATGTCACAACAGTAATTACGCAATATAATCTTTAGTCCGAGGCCTTGACATCAACCAATGAACAACATTTTCAAACTTTTATTTATTGGTAGGTTACGAGGCTTTTGGCTACTTTTGTGTTTATGTATTTTATGACTTCTTTAAATTTGCGTTTTATTTGTGCAAATTAAAAAAAAAATCTTACTTTATTTTTTTCTTTTGCTTTAAGTTTTCCGACTTTTTTTTGATTTTGAAGATTTAAAAATATCATTAACATTTTTATATGTTCTACTACCATGTGGCTGAACCATTTTTTTCAACTTCAATACAAAATATACCCGAAAAACAATGTTGAGAAAACCATTTTTTTTAAAACCCTGTCTGTAATGTACTTTTTCCTATTATTTTGCAAAACAAATCAAGAAATTTAAAAGTCAAACACTAATCTTCAGCTGTCCTTGAAATAAAATCGAAATGTTATTTTATGATTATACAATATCTTCATTAAGTAAAACAAAGGCATAATAAACCATATTTTCGAGAGCGCAAAAGTGATGCAACTATTAACAGGTGCTGTGACTGATACGAATGGTTTACTGTACACACACACGAACTGTACTTTTATAGTTACACAGACTTAATGTTTCAATTATTTTAAGCTTTCTTACAATTAGATATATATTACAACTATAATATTAATATATATTATGTACAAGTATGCACAGAAAAAATAAGAAAATAAAATAAGGGAAAGTTCGTCCGCATCACTGTCAATGGGAAAAGTACACAAAAGGCTGGCAGCATTGCCCCGTTAAGTTAGATAAGCCTACAATTAGATAAGTTATTGACGAAAAAGGGTTTTTTTTTGTGCACGGAGCCTTAAAAAAGAAGGTATTATTTAGAGAAAACAAAATACCTATATACTTAGTGGAAAATAAACGTGTATTTTTATCAGTTCTCTAAGTACTGCGACAAGAAATTCACATAAGACAAATAGTAGAAGACCAATAATTCCTGAAACGGCTAATTGATATTTATTCCAATTGGCTTCTTGATCATAAAGAGCACGGAAAATCATAACAAAATGATAACTCCATAACGACATAAATACCGACATTGGGCTTCCCCAAATAAGCCACAGCAACCAGGTAGTGATTCATAGTTATTTGCAGACGCTCGCAGTAGCCGTGAGTCGGCGGGACTCCGAAATTTGTGATCCGCACCTAATAAGAGAATGGTTAACCGTACGGATTTCTAATCAGCACTCCGTTGATATTGGTTCGCTATCAATTTAGAGGTGTATTGTTGGCGGAGGAATGGAATTAGTTAATAGCAGATATAAAGCCAAGCTTCAATCCTAATTAATATTATAAATTTGCTGATACGTCAGACGTTGTATTATTTCCATTTTTTTTAATCCTAAACCACCCCTTTACTAATGCAAACAAATATAATATAGATATATAGATAGTAGCATGAGGCCCTGGATTAAATTCCCGGGTCGGGCAGAGTGATATTGTGTTTTTCTATCTAGAATTTCTCAGTAGCAGCCCGGAGTCTGGATCTGTGCCCGGTTGATGGCAATAGGCTCGCCCCCTATTACATGAGACCTACACATAACTGGCGAAATTCGGGTGTACCTACTACAGGTACACCTCTGCCCAACCCTTCCGGAAAACAAGGCGTGACATTATGTTTATTATGTAGATATAGATAGTTTGTTTGTTACGCTTTCATGCTAAAACAGCTAATCGGATTTACATGAAATTGGCACATGACCATGACCTGAATTGGGACATAGGATGCTTTTCTATCTATCCCGATATTCCCACGGGATAGAGACAAATGCGGGTGAAACCGCGGGGCGCAACTAGTTTACTATCAAATCATGCATGTTCATTTATTTTGTGCACACTGGCTCAACATTATAAAATGGGTATCATTGTGTCCTGTCACAGTAAGTGACATACAAATAGGACAAATTTAGGAACAAAATAGTAGGCAGGTAGGAAGGTAGGTTTTAAGCAAGGATAAAAAGTTTAAAATACAATGGCCGTATTATGAAGTATTAATTCCATCATTATTCCTCTGCGAAAAAAGCATGGTGCTATCGGCCTTGTATAGCTCCGTCTCTCACTCACACTGGAAAAATGGTGGCATTAGTACGTTTTAATAAGGCCCCAGATATTGGTTTCAGGTAGCTATTTCAGGCGACAAGAAGAGCCAAATTCGAAATACGATACAAATTAAGTAAAGAGATTTTCATGTTAGTGATTCGTGTTGATTTACAAGTTACAACAATTTCTATTTCAGACAAAAGTGTGACATTTTAACCTTCTCATTTTTGTTACACCCTTAAAGTACCGATATCGACTTTATGTCAACACTACAGCAAGAGTTTTATTCAATTACAATCCTTCAATTCCCAATAAATGTGCCGGAGAAGTATTTCGCAGTATCTTACAGATTTTTTGTTCCACCGTTTCAGTGGAAAATGAAACACAATTTTCAATTCTGTCAGGTATTTTATAATCCGCTGAAGTTGAGGTTACTCGAGGGATATTTCCCTCTAGCCCCGTCCGTCTTTTCTAGGAGTTGTGAAACTTTATTATGAATTTAGTTCGGTCTACTCCCAGTGCATCTGCGAGGGATGGAGATAGATTTTCGATCTGAGGTTAAAGGGACGACGCGACGGGTCATTCACTTGAGTCGTGTTTGTGCTATAGATATCTCGTATATATAAGCTGTCCTCGGTAAGTTTTCAGAGGATTTAAAATTGGTCTGTTCTTATTTTAAAATTGAAGTTGCGCAGGTTATCATTAAGGCCTTTTCCTCACTGGTATGTACGACAGCTGTGCGGCAACAGCATGCTCTGTACACTCGGTACCGAAAGCTCACCTTTATTTCAATCACCGTTTCCTGATTGGCTCAGTATGCGCGGGGACCGGGGTGGGATCATTTCGGTTATACCGTAGAAACATCCAGTGCCCGCTCGGTTTGTTGAGGCACTTCACGCGGTTTGACTGAAAAGTATTTTTTATTAATCAATTTACGGATGTCACCAATAGCACTTTCGTTTTTTTTACAACATTTAACGTCAGGTCCGTAAATGAAAGCAGTGCATTATCGTTTCGATATACAGAGGATACTATACCGAAACGAAACCGCGCCGACCAATGAGAATTGTCGAACTTTTAAATCTTGTTGAAAACCTAGCGTGTTCTCGCTTGCCTTCATTATAACTTATTCCGTGACGCGATTGGTAGCACTGTTCTGTTGGTCATCATTTTGAACTCTATAAGTATTGAAACTTAGCTTGACAAGCAATGGTGCCAACATGACGGCAAGGGACAAGTTATAGTGAACGGTCTGTACACGTGTATAGGTACGAATGTAGTTCACAGTATCGAGCTTTGTAATTTAACTCAATTAACTAATTTGGGGACGCGTAATGTAATTCTGCCTTTGTTACTCATGAAATTACAAAAGCTTGACTATCAAAACATTTTACCAAAGTTCCATAAAACTTTTCTGACAATGCACAAAAAAGATTTACAGTCTTTAGAGTTTTATGGAAATGTATTCCATATAACGCTAAAGAGGCCTATATTTATAGGAATCTATTGTCGATTTACCTTTTTGTCTTACCCATTTCCAGGGAAGACTTTTAAAAGACAAGATGGATGGGACAGGGAGCACTCCAGTATAATAAAAACGGAATTCCTTCATTAACGCGAGAGGGATCCTTAGACCGTGGACGGGATACCGGCTTTCTTAAGGATTCTTCTAACTTAAACCACTCTCAAAGAAGTGCCCTAAAGTTTAATTGCTAGCCAGAGTTGCTTCAGTTTACGGATTCTTGACCACGTATAATTTAAACGGCGGGTAATTTTAACGTTGTGGATGTGGTCCTTTATGTTCTTAAGAATGAAATGATCAAAGATGCGGGAATGAATCTTCTATATAATAAAAATTAATCGCTAAATGTATTGCTAAGTGCAAAACTCGATAACGGCTGGACCACATTGGTTTTTTTTTTGGTCGTGTTCGCTATTCTCAGGACAGCGTTTGTATAAAAGAAAGGTAGGTGTAGGTAGGGTAGGTAAGTGAAGGGGTCCGATGAGACCATTGCCTGCCGGGGTTGCGGGAAAGTCCGAAAGGGATACCGTGGCCCCCTGGCATTGCACAGGCAACAGAAGGAACACGAGTGGGTTTTAGTCAGTAAGAGTCTGACACGCCCTCCCGCTCCACCCAGAGCGGGAGACGTCATTTGATGATTTCCCACCCAAAACAAAAAAAAGGTAGGGTTCGGTAGGTATGTAGGTAGGGTAGGGTTAGTAGGTACCTACCTACTAACCCTACCCTACCTACATACCTACCGAACCCTACCTTTTTGCCCTACCTTTTTGCAGGTGTGCCATAGATAAGTACTTATTGCTATCCGTAAATTAATAAAATAAAAAAAAATGCATAAAAAATATTTTGTGTGCTTTTCTTTTGAATGGGTAAGCTTTTCTTAACTGCAACTGCACTGTATAATTATAATTATTTCATAACAGCACGTCTGTAATCCCCAAAGGGTTGGGCAGAGGTGTATGTATGGAACTAGTAAGTTGAATTTATTTACAAATTCGATGACATTCTTCTAGAAACGTACCTATACCAAAAATATTTAAGAGTGACACAAATCTCTCCAGTAAAAAACTTCCTTTCATCACCGTCATACATCCTCTAACAAGCGCAAAAATGTGTCTTCCACGAAAATAATTTCTATTTATTTCAGAGTAAATCCTTTGAAGTCTTCTATAACGGTCGGAAGATTCCGACTTTATCCTTCGCAACCAAAAGTGGATTTCGTTTGATTTACTAACGTATGTCGGTTTGGTTTCTACTTTCTTCTAATCTAGATATATCTGGTTTGGGGAAATATACCTTTTTGAAGTATTTATTTTGTAAAAGACACTTGTTTCCTTGTTTACTTGCATTAATTCAGTTTTATTCCATTATTAAATCTACTAATTATTTTATGGAAAGGTTTTTACTGTTTATTCTTATTAACTTGAAAAATACACATAAACTCACTCCTTCTTCCCATGGGGGTAGGCAGAAACTACAGAACGCCACCTGCTACGATCCTATAATACTCATTTTACTTCGATTTGCGAGTACTATGAACTTATAAAGTATGTCATGTGCGGCGAAAATCAAAAACATAATTCATTTGACATAATTTCCTTGATGAATAAAAAGTTAAAATTCAACGCGGCTATTGGGTGTTATTGATACGGATCACCAATAACGGGAAGTATTTTATTCAAAACAAAATATTTTTTATTAAAACGAAGGATGTTCCCGCTATATTTTTTCTGTTGTCCATTTTCCCCCGAGCCGTCGAGCTTCATTAATCAAAAGTCGATTTATAATTCGAAAAATTTGTTAAATTCTGAGCTCTGTCAACGTTTATTCTTTTTGTCTACACACAAGGGTTGACGATAAATCTGAGTTGTTGACCTTTTCTGCTTTTCAAATAACTTTTGTGATTTGTGCTTTGTAGCTTTGATTGGCGCTTCTAAACCCCTCAGAGGTGCATTTTTGGCGTAAATTGAGAAATGGAAATGACAAACTGTTAAATAAATTACTAAAAAAAAAGTATAACAAGTACAAAAGATTAAGAAATATGAGTAAGTTTAAATAAATCTTATCTTAATCTCAATGTTCGTTCCCGTACTCCTCCGAAACGGCTTGACTGATTCTCATGAAATTTTGTGAGCATATTGAGTAGGTCTGAGAATCGGCTAACATCTATTTTTAAATTAAATTAACTGTATAGAAATTACTTAAAAAATATCTATATGGCAAAACAACGTTTGCCGGGTCAGCTAGTATTACTATATATTATTATGAATGTGAAAGTTTGTGGTTAGATATTTGGATGTTTGTTACTCAATCACGCAAAAACGGCTTAACGGATTTGGAAGAAATTTGGCATACAGATAGTTTATAGCACATAATGACACTTTTTATCCTGGTAGTAGTAGGTTCCCAAGGAATAATTTCCGACATCAGTGCGGGTAAAACCATTAGGAAAAGCTAGTTATAATATAATAATAAAACCAGAAACACTGCTAAATGCTAGCCTACTTGCCAAAATATACACTATATCGCAAAAAATCAGGGTCGCTAATAAATGGCGTGATAGTTTCTTAAATACATAAGACTAATTTGCGAAACTATAGTATATTGTAGATGACTGATTAATATATTATATAAAAAAATGTGTAACACGTTTTGTACACTATATAACTTTAATTAAATACTAAAAAATAAGAAAATTTCGCTTCTAACTTATGACAACAAAAATACACTTCGCAGCAAATCTTAAAAAATAAAAGATTTTTTGGTCAATTTAATATTTTGTATTTCCTCCACGAGCCCGTATCACTTTATTAAGACGATGTGGCATGCTGTAAACCAAATTTTTAATACGATTTTGGTCTATGTTTGCCCATTCTTCCACTAGCGCATTCCTTAACTTGTGTAAGGTAACGGGAGCAGGAGAGCGTTGTCTCACGCATCTCCCGAGCTCGTTCCATGCATGTTCTATAGGATTTAAGTCTGGGCTGCTAGCTGGCCACTCCATGCAGGTAATACCGACGTCTTGAATATACATGTTGGCCAAACGAGCAGTATGTGGTTGCGCATTATTGTGCATAAAAATGGAATTTGCACACATATTCACTAAGAAAGGACCAGGATGCTCATTACAACCTCTTCTACGTATCTGACAGCAGACAGAGAACCGTTTTCTATGATCACTAACTCCGTGCAATCCTCTGAAGATATCCCAGCCCAAACCATTATTGATCCTCCACCGAATGGCACCTTTTCTTCAAAACACGCTTGATACCGTTCTCCTGGTCATCTAAATACTCTTTGTCTCCCGTCGTGCGTAAATAAACAAAATCTGGACTCATCGGAAAACATAACCTTGGACCTATCTTCATCTGTCCATCAAATGTGTTCTCGAGCAAACCGTAACCTGGCAACTCGATGTTCTCTGAGCAGTTTGGGGCCGTTTGCTGGTCTCGTTATCAGCTTCACGAAGACGTCGCAGAATTGTATCAGAGTTCACATTGTTGTGGTGAATTTCTTGAAGACTGCTTCGGACCTGAAGAGCCGTGAGATGTCGATTTCTTAACATAGTGCTTACGATGAATCGGTATTCTCGTGTAATTGTGCACCTTGACCTGCCATTTCCTGCTCTCCTGATGTTCATGCCGGCCGGTCTCTTGAAATCGCTGGAGTACTCTTTGGAGCGTTGATAAAGATACTCCTACTGTTCTAGCAGTGCTACGCTGAGTTCTTCCTTCACCTTCCTTCCTTCTTTCTTGCACCATGGTAATAATCCGTGTACATTCTTCAGGTGTTAACGATAATAATATGATATTGCACTGAATACTCTGATCAATCCAAGGAATCATTTATAATGACAGCTCGCTTTGAAACAAAAACAGAAAAAATATAATTTTCCTAATTTAAATTTTTTTTAACATTCAAAGCGCAAATTTCTTTTTTAAAATCTGTTTTTTGTACAAATGAATTTTTTTTTTTTTTTTTTTTTTTTTTTTTTAAATAAAAATACAAATGAAACCTCTTTAGAGATTTAAAACAAGCATTAGTAACCTGCTTACTGCATATTATTTATTCTAGCGATCTAGGTATGTAATTTATGGAGATATTACGGTTTTAATAAAAAACCCGGAATTTTTGCGATCCAGTGTATTATTAATTACATTTCTTATTAATAAAAACTAATTTCATACAATAATCACGAGTATATTAAAGGGAGCAGCCGACTATATTTCCACAAGTACCTATGTAACATAACATAACATGACGCCTTGTTTCCCCGAAGGGTTGGGCAGAGGTGTACCTATATTACACCCACATTTCGCCAGTTATGTTTAAGTCCCATGTAATAGGGGGCGAGCCTATTGCCATCAACCGGGCAGAAATCCAGACTCAGGGCTGCTACTGAGAAATTCCCGATGAAAAAACCCAATAACACTTTGCCCGACCTGGGAATCGAACCCAGGACCTCTTGTTCAGCAGTAGCGCTTGCGACCACTAGATTAACGAGGCAGTCCTAATGTGTAAGTACCTATGTATTGTACACAAATTGCGGTGAAACACGCGATATCTCAATACGGCTTATAATACTTTACGATCCTGAATGTGATGATTAATCGAGCAGCTGACGTGCCTTCTGTATTCTAATTGGTCGGTCGGCGCGTCTAACAAATTACTTTTTCATAAAATACAAAAGATCCATTATCCACTCAAATTAGTTGCCAAGGGAAATCATTAATATTAATCAATGTTTCAAAGGCTTCGGTTTCTAAGCGAAAAATATCGGAACGAAACGGTTCACGATAGAGTAGTATCGATAATAAATTAATATTTTAGCTAGTAGCTGTTTCATTTTTGTTATAAAAGTGACGGTTATAGGCTCTTTGTCGTTTCTTTGTACTAATAACATAACATGAAATTTTAAGTCGTACAAGTAGTAGTACTCTTTATTTTTTTACTTTTATTCAGTACAAAAATATACAAGCTTAATAGTAGAACGTTAATATCTTCCATGCCAGTTCAAGCGTAAAAGACTTAATTTCCTGATAACAGCGCTCTAATTGAAAAATCAGAAACGATGAGAGCTATATTAAAAATGGTAGTAACCTGGGGCTACATTGTCGCGTTATCGCGCTCTCTGTTGCTCAGCGAGACAGAGCGGGCGAAGTTTAGTTCACGATAACGCAACAATGTAGCCCCAACATTAGTGTTAAAGTCTTTATATTTTATTTTGTATCCCATATGAATCTCGAAAATGAAAATAAACATGTAGTAATCAGTGAGCTCTATATAAAGGCCAATACTTACGTACTTCAGTAGGAGCAATGACCGAATAGTTTATAACTATAGATAAAAATGCTTCTGTAATTAATGTGCGATACCGGCTTCATTAACTCCCAAAACGCGAAACTCATGACGTTATTTCAGTGGAAAATATAAATATACCTGGAAAATATTAATGTTAATTCTGAAACGAAAATAGACTATATGACTCAGTCGTGGACATTCCCTCGCTAGTAATTAACAACGCAAGATTTACAGTAATCTCACAGTCCTAGTCCATAATGAACTAGTTTTGATTAGGTACCAAAGGCAAAGCGTAAGTGATAAAATAAATCATGTCTATTATAAACCAATTCTTTAAACGGATAGTAGATATACCAGGATAGATAGTAGATAGTTGAGAGTAGTACATCGAGTTACATTAGTAGCGTCCTACAAATGGATCTTCCCGCTATAAATCAGTACGTAAGGAATTTATGTGTAATAAATTCCCCAACGCAAGCGCAGGTAAGTATTAATAATGGCAACTGAATTAATTTCACATATGTCGGCCATCTTGCTACGCATGAAGGGTTCTTGGCAAAATTATTAGATTGCAATCTAGAGAAACGGCCACTTTTCTTCTTTTTTTTCCTACTTGGAACACTTCCAGATGTTTTCAATTTGAAAGTCTGTGAAGTAAGATTTAAGATCTATGTATCATACATAAGTGAAGTTATTATTATTTATGATTGAAATGGTAAAATATCTCTACTTCATTCAAGTATTGTTTTACTTGGAATAAGTAACTACACCAAAGTTAGTTTATAATATCTAGAAATCTACCTATTATTTAAATGCACAGCCAAGAAAGTTATCAAAATTCAGAGTAATACAAACTGTCATCAAGTTAATGTTCTTGTTGAATACATAGTATAACTTAACTGTATCATAAACAATAAGTGTACAAAGGAGAACATAAATTGAGCAATGCACTAGAGCGTAGTTACGACAATTTGGATTACCATGCGCCAGAAATTCAAATCATTCTAGAGAAATGGAGGTAGGTAATAACTAGATGGTGAAAGCTCGCTAACGCGGTCATACGTCATCCACACTGCTATCACGGTTCCGCAGTGCCGTGTTTGCCGACGGAACCCTGCTCCCAAGTTTATCCCCAGGCTGATAAAGTGCCCGGACTTCTGATCGTTAGATTCTAAAAGTTTTAGTGCTAATGAAAATTAAATGGACGGTCTAGTTTAAGATAGGCTCGATAGTTCAAATGAGTATTTATAAAATAGTATGTCTAAATGTTATATTTATGTTATATTTACACACTTTTTATGTAGTTTCAAAATTATTTTATTTGCCAAATTTTACCTATTATTAATATTTTTACTTTGTTAGCTTAGTTTTTAACTTTACTTTTTTGCTGTGGTCTCCTATATGTGAAGGAGTACACCTACTTAATACGAGATGTCTCCCTTTTGTTTATGTGTACATCTTTTGTTGGAGATCCTAAATCAATCTATTTAATAATGACACTTGCAACGCACAGTTTAAACTGTGGGTCAAGAAGCATCATTTGAGCACTAAGGCAGAATTTGTGACGATCCACCCCATATATGAAATTTCATCATTTTGGCCGATGAGAATCCCATCGGCCCACACGCCGCTTATAAAGCTAGATAAAATATTTTTTCAATGACAACAGTTTTGCAATAAAATGAAAGTTAAAGCTGCCAAAATAAATCAAAAGCAGCTAAAGTTACTGGCTGTCAGCTGACGACACAAACCCATTCCAATTATTACCGGATCCCAGGTATTTCAATTACAACACGAAATGAAAATTTAATACGTAATTTTGACGCGTATCAATCATAATAACGCAACGATAGAATTCACGATTTCATCCGAGTATTAATAATGTAATTTACAATCGTGGATCTCCGGAAATCTGAAGACGGGATCACAAAATTGAAAGGTACAAAAGGTCGACTCTATACAAGGAACGAAAATACATACATAGACACGGCTAACATTGGTACCTACAGCAACTACAAGCGCACTAGCGACTTGCATTCATTTGAGATAGTTTGAAATCTCCGTAATCCTCTATGCGTGAGTGCGCCTGTTTTTGTTCGTTGGCATAAACTGACCTTCTGAATCAATCTTGTGACGGTAAGCTTCCAAGTTCGCTTTAATCCAAATCCAGTTTCGTAACAAAGACAAAGGGATGTATCGGAAATATAATGGAAGAGAGAGTCACTTTCATTAATGCCGAACAATTTTAGTTGATTGGGGTCCTTACTGGAAAAAATGGGATCGGAGGCAAGGCTAATACAATATTAATTTGGGGAAGAAAGACAAATAATAACAGAATAGGAGTGGGATTAAGCAATCAGGGATATAGGGATGACAATCTTGAAATATAGCAAAAATATTTTCTGGTATCAACATTCTACGATTTTATTTTCGGTGGTGGAATCCCCAACTGCATAAAGCTTGGGCAATTTTTTATGAACACAGTCCGTGTTCATAAAAAATTGACAAGAAAAAAATTGAAAAGTGTCAAAAGGGGCCGTTTTTGACACTTTTGCTATCTACTTTGGATACAAAACACTTTGAGTCCTGTTTTAAATTCATAATTTTCATCATTTAAATAAATTCATGATTTAAATTCATCATTTCATACAAAGTAGATAGCAAAAGTCTCAAAAACGGCCACTTTTGACACTTTTGCTATCTACTTTGGATACGAAACACTTTGAGTCCTGTTTTAACAACGTAAAAACACTTTATCCTCTTTGTAACAAACTCCAAGATTCAATTTTTTTATCTTTATTTTCTATGCTATGCTACGATTTTTTATTCAATGAGGGCGCCACTTAGCTCGGGGTAGCGCCTTAAGTAAAGAATGTATTTATTTGTTGCTATATACGAGCATGAGGTACTTGTAAGCAAGTGTTGTGTCGCAGGACTGCATGATATAAATAATAATCTTCCCAGGCTATTTACATCTTTAGGAACGGTGGACTATTCTTAGCTAAATACCAACTTAGTATCAAAGATGCACTCCAGAATCGTGTTCAACCAACAACACGACATTCGCACTCAACAATCTATCTCACTTCGGAACAAGCGAGTTCAACAAAAGACAAAACTCCCCGCCATCACGGAGAGCGAGACACTTGATGTTCGATGCACGATCGAATTGCTATCAAATAGCTGCTGTAGACCGTGCATTCGCCGTGCCGCATCCATTTGGTTGCGCTCCAAGACATTCGTCAAATAACTGGGAGGATACGACGTGTTCTAGACATTTCGTGAACAAGTGCTACACGATTCGTAACACTTGTAATTCAATTTATGTTTGCGGGAACACCACGTTAAATGTTCGGAGCTGAATCAGTGGCGATTCATTTGGAGTATACGGGTAGGGGTTGGATTAAAAAAAATTGCGAGGGTGGTTTGAGTTACAAATTGGGGTACTTACCCAAAAGTTTTATGCAAATTACAGGAAAGAAATAAAGATTATTCGAACGTAAATCTGAATTCTTTTGTGCCTTTACCTACCCATAGGAAAAATCAAACGTCCTTTGTTTACTTTCAAGAAGAATTATTATTATATTAGCAAACAAACTGCGTCCTGAGTTTCCCGACCCTAAAAAAGATTCGGCTAGAAATCTTTTTATGAACAGGGATGAAGAAAACTATATTTTCTGATAAGGAAATACATCACTACGACGAATTTTCGTCGATGCACATCCATCTCATCTCATCACGAGAAGCCTAACGTTTTATTTAAGGCCTTTATTAACAACTAAATAACTGCTGCTCTATTTTCAAACAAAACAAAATAAATAACCCTTTGAAGTAACGACTACGTAATTCTTATGGGTTATTTATTTTGTTTTTAGTTACGGGAACAGATCAGAGGCTATTCGAGCCGTCAGAAGAGTGTCTTTTAATTCACAAATCGCATTTTCCAATTCTAAGAATTGATGAAAGGGACGTAATGGTACATTAAATAATTCATCTCCAGCCAAAGGGTGACAAACGGAACCCTATTACTAAGTCTCCGCTGTCTCTTCTCCTGCTCGTCCGTCTGTCTGTCAGCGGGCTGTAACTCATTAACCGTAATAGGCAGATAGTTGATATTATCACAGATTGTGTATTTCTATTGCCACTATAACAATAAAAAATAAAAGTTAAAGGGGGTCCCCATACAAGAAAAGTGTTTTTATTTTACTAAAGTATTAAAAAAAATATATGGCACGGAACCCTTCTGTTCTTTGTTGGTAATTACCTGCACCAATTTTAAACCGAACATATTCCAAAAATATCGAAATTACAAAACCAAGCCGCAATTGTTTCAGCTCACAATTGTTCCCTACTTACTGGTTCGGAACACTAAAAATCCTGTAGTGTTCTGTTCCCAGATTCAGCTTGCCGGTGCAAACATTCCAATTGTCTGCACCCATTGACGCGAGGCGGGCATTCCCTTGCTTCTGCCGCATTCCACGGAACATGGCTCCTGCGGTACGAATATTCTATACCTGGGTATGTAGCTCAGGATTTGGGAAGCAGATTGTGTGTACTTTAATCTTCTAGTGTAGAATTTAGTATGGTAAGATGTGTTTGGGTGGAAAATACTTGTGTGTTGTGGCACAATTAAGAATTTATCTAACACCTACACCTATAAAGAAGAAATTATTAGACTCATTTAGATATGTAATAATTGTATGAAAGCATTTTGTTAATAATAAAATCAATTTTTATTATTAACAAAATGCCTTTCCCAAACATGTTGGGGTCGGCTTCTAGTCTAGCCGGATGCAGCTGAATACCAGTATTTTACATGGAGTGACAGCCTATCGGACCTCCACAACCCAGTAACTCGGTAATACGATACCCCTTGGTAAGACTGGTTAACAGACTTTGGGCTTCTGACGGCCCGTAATGAATGTCAAAGATCCAAGAATGACATGCTTTACAACGCACGGAGGAATCTCGGTATGTAAAGATGGTCACCCATCCTCGGAGCAACCCTGGCCAGCGTAGCTTAACCTGATGGATCGACATGTGCGGCTGTTATGACTTAGCCACGAGCTCCTCCGTAATAATAAAATAATCTTCCTCGAATTTTCTTACTAAAATAATAACATAAACATCTAGGTACTTTTTTCTAAGAATCGAGGTATAAATCCGGGTGAAAACAAATAATGATAGCGCAATACTTTGATCACTTTTGTTTTATTAATATAAATTTTCCTATGCCTTTATCAAATTTTAAACGTTACCTTTAATTTGAACCATATCCAACAAACATTTTCGTGTTTTGATTAATTTTTGGGCTCCGCTTCTAAATTAAACCACATAAAATTAATATCAATGTGGAACAAAAATCCTGTAGGTAAATTTAAAATCGAGTTTGTGAAATATTAAAGGCAAAACGATACAATATCGTTGTAGGTTAAGCCAAATAAATTCAATCTAATCCGAATATGCGAAAGAACTGTCAGGAAACCGCAAAAGGCGAACCCGTATAAATTGGGAAAAATATGAGAGAGACCCGCGATAAAGTCATAGATATTATGGATGGGTAATAAGGTCTATTGAAATCAATGAGATCTTTATTGCAAGCTCACTAAGTTGAGATCTTTTTGGGTTTTTTGGGATCTAAACAATGACAAATAGGCGTAAAAGATATGGTTTATGATGCAATTTATGCAAAACCTACTCTTGACCACAGATTTTGCTGAAGTTTAATACCTAATTGTGTCTTTTTAGTGATATTGTTATTGGTGGACCCTAAACGTTTGATTCTGAAAAGACCACCTACCGAACAAAAGCCTTCGTCCCTAGAGGTCTAGTAGGGCAGTCCCCTACAATGGTTGATTGAAAAGGTTCACAAGATGGACACACTCATTTATACTCAGGTACAGATATATTCTAAAGACTTAATATCAATTCAGTCCGCACATTCCTAGTTTGTCTTTTAACAATAATAATCCTGAGAGAATTTTTAGGGTTCCGTACCTCATAAGGAAAAAACCGGAACCCTAATAGGATGACTCGTGTGTCTATTTAATGGACTTGAATGTTGGTACTCATATGAATTTCTGTGACTCAAACACGGACGTGTAACGTAAATAAATGAATTTTGAATGGGGTCACTTTTCGGGGACAAATTGGAAAATATTAAAAAAAAAAGCTTTGCAAACTGTGACGAGTGACATATCAAATGAAATAGGCTTGTTGTGAGGATCTCATTTTTTTATTAAAATAATTTTAAAATAAACACTTTAAAAGATATTTAAAAAAATATGAAAAATTAATTTACATTAATTAAAAAAAAAAAAAAAAAACAGTGAATGGTTCTCCACTCATAGATTACAGGATTTGTCTCCGAAACTACTGAGCCTAAAATTTTGAAAAAAAAATACGGTAAATAATTATATATATTTATAGATTACAGGAAAACATAAAAGAAGTCTATGGTTTTTAAAAAAACATGGTAAATCTCTCAATATTGTGTGAACAAACTCACATTTGCAGTTGGAATGTATGGTAGAAAATGTTTTTCAACTACAATGATTGTTCCTGGGATAGATTCATCACAACTACGAAACCCATGAAGAGTTTCGTAGTAGGGTGTAGTTGTAAGGTGTGCGTGGTCCGACATGCACTTAGCCGGTTTTTTTTTTTACATTCCTAGGTTTTCTGTGAAAGCATGTATATTTTCATTTTATTTATTATTCAGAACTCTAAGTATGTAATACGATATTGGATTAATAAAGTATTACAATAAGTAAAAAGAAAATATTTTTGGAAATATACTGGGAGCTAGCAAATACACTCAAAACAGAAACAGTTTCAAATAAACCATCATTTCGCTATAAGAAAATTCAGAATTCACTAACTTCGCTGGCTTAAATTAGATTCCTGTAGAAACCTTAGACGTTAGATACCGAGTGGAGTATAAATAAATATTGATCAAATAACTCCTGCCTTTCAAATCAAATAACGTTTTAATAATAGCCCTGTTTCTATTAAATAAATTGAAGTGTTACTTGCTTTAATAATACGTGAGAA
Organism: Xanthia togata; assembly: GCA_963853775.1. Lineage (NCBI taxonomy): Eukaryota > Metazoa > Arthropoda > Insecta > Lepidoptera > Noctuidae > Xanthia > Xanthia togata. Next base: position 16,767,988 of record OY970801.1, on the reverse strand, counting down.
AAAGAAATCTAATATCTAAGATAAGACGGACGAATACCAGCCATTTTTTCTAAGATCCATAAAATATTGCTGCCCCGAACCTTCGGACGGGAAAGACGAAGGAGCAATAAATATGAAATTCAGAAAATCCTAGAGGATTAATTTTCTGATCTCAAATTGTGATGCGGGTGGAATGATAACATCGCGGTTAGTCTCCTAAGGGAATGTTAGTATTTCGTATTAAATCTTGTCTGGTTTGTCTCGGTGCTTAGAACAAATTGAATGTTCCTAAACAATCTTATGTAAAACTAGTTTAAATGGTTAGAAAATAATATTCATACCAGGAATTAACGTCTTATTTTGCAATTTACATAAATCCCTGATAACAGCTCTCTAGTTTTAATAACTTATTTTAATCCCTCAGCCCATATTAAAAAAAAAACAGACAGCGCTGTTTACAGTGACGTGGGGCCGATTTCGTAAACATGTGTGCACTTAGTGAGGTGTAGTTTGATTGTAAATTTGTGCGTGTGAGCGTGTATATACCGAGTGGAGGTGTAGTTTGGGTATGCTTCGATGTTTTGTTCGCAGCGCTATGTCTTGTTTTTTTTTTTTGGTCTGAGTTTAAACCCTTCAACATCAATATAGAACGGGAAATAAAAACCACAATTTTTTTATTATGCTTGGTATGAGAAGTACCAACTCTGTAAGTCTAGTAAGTAATTACGTTTCGGTATGTTTTCTGTCTAATAATGTGGTTGCCACTATGTTCCGTTTACCGGGAAATTACAGGAAGGGAACTTATGTGGCCAAAAACAAGCCCTCTAATAAATCCTTTGTTTCTTGGAATAATTTATTCCTTTGGCCATGAATCGCTAATAGTAATGAGGTTAACCTACTTCCAAAGTTCTAGTTTAACTAACCATCAATTAAGTACGATACTCATTATTTCGAATACTTTTTATTAACCTTCTTTCACATTGGCCTTAAAGTGTAGGTAGGTACCTATGTTCTATGTTATGTAGTTTGGTTTCCGCACTCAGTCCGTCAGGTGGACCATTGTGCGTGGGCCATAGCGGCCGTTGGGGGTTATTCCAACCAGCCCTCCAAAAGGTAATTAAGTCTCCTGGTTTGCTTAGAACATCTGTGTAGGTAGGTACCTAATTCAGCATTTTAATTATTTATGGGGTTAAGTACGTTTGGGTAGTCGATTTTCAACAATAAATGGTTCAGTTAAGTTTCAGTTTTCTGCATTGGTAAAGCGAAAAAATATTTGTAAACAATTGATATCAAACTGAAAGTAAATCCCAGTCATTTGGACTGACATTATAATGGGACCGTGCGGAAATAAAAACGATAAAAAAACGGGAAATTGCGAGAATTGCCTGCCTGGTCATTACTAATCGCATTCTAAAAGTTAATAATACCAAAGATAGTACAAACAGTAGATTTGCAAATGAATGGAAAGAAATGCATTTCGGCGAACCATTCACAGAAAGCAATAAAAGAAACGGAAATAAAACGTTCACAGTAGAATCAGAACGGTAGGGAAGGCAAACAACGATTGTGAAGCCAAATAAAAACGGGCTAAATGGCCAGTAAAGTAATATAAATTGAATAAAAGTGAATAAGTGCTAGCGAAATAGTAAAAGATTGGATTATATAACATAACATCACGCCATGGGCCATTTAATAAACACCTCTTTGTCATAGGAGTCACAAACAGTCCGCTCTGCAGAGCCTGCATGGAGGACGACGAGACAGCAGCTCATGTGCTGTTAAACTGCCCGGTGGTCGCCACTTACAGGGCAAAGTACTTCGGTAATCCAGGTACCCTACGCGAGATTGCCAATAATACCAAGGCGTTGCTGGCATTCTTTGAGGAGCTGGGGTGGATTGAATGACCGATTTTTCCCACCCGTACGCAAAATACGCGCTTTGACGTGGAGTTGCGGAAACCAGCCCGTATTACCTATTACCTATAACATCACGCCTTGATTCCCCGGAGGGTTAGGCAGAAGTGTACCTATATTACACCCACGTTTCGCCAGATATGTTTAAGTCCCATGTAATAGAGGCGAGCTCTTGAGACATTCCAGATGGAAAGCTCAATAAAACTTTCCCCGAATTGGGAATCGAACCCAGGACCTCAAGCTCAGCAGTAGCGCTTGCGACCACTAGACAAACGAGGCAGTCAGATTGGATGATATTTTTGTATACAACTTATGCGATGCTGCGGCTAAACGATTAAATGAAAGTTTAGCGAAGCAAATAATACAGAATGAATTTAGGAACATTCGGGATCGGAAAGAGATTTATCGCTTCAATGCAATTGGATTTGTAATAGATGATGGCAATGGATATTAGTCTCTAGTATTTTCTATCTATCTTTGGTAAAATTAGAAAACAATTACAATTTGAAAAATATATATGATATCTGATTAAGGGTAACCGACGTCGGTAAATAAACTCAATTGCGTTTCTGTAAACAAAGTTTTGTTTATTATTTTACAAGTTTTTTTTTTAAAGTGAGTAAGCTTACTTATTTCTTTACAAAAGATTACTTTACCTTTAAATAAAGAAACAACATTCAAAGCTTTTAATCTCACGAATATCGTCTCCTTTAAATCCTTCAGGTATTTTATCTAACACAATTCTAATAGCTTTTCATAACCTCAAAAATCACAATGACATGCACACGATATGACACTTCACCTCAGTGAGTCATTCCTACATTCATACAATCAATCAGTCAGTCTATTAATCACTCACTCGCAGTTGAAGAGCGCGGGTAAATTCAAATTAAGGAAATGATAGGTATTAAGTAGGTAATCATTTCCTTACAAATATACACATACATATAACTTCACGCATGTATTCCCCAAAGAGTGAGACAGAGGTGGAGGGAGGTGGGGGTTGTTACCTATAGTATGTTTTTTACTGTATTTTATTTAATTACTAGAGGACCCGGTGAACTTCGTATCACGTGAGAAAAAAAATCTATTTATTAAATTTTTCGGTTGTTCCTTTGGGTTTTAGTAATTTTCTTTTTCCCTCAACCATCCTAGTATTGAGGCGAACAAAACAAAAATATAAAATCTAATCGGTCGAGCCATTTTCGAGTTTTTACGAGACTAACGCACGGTGATTGATTTTATACAGGCTGAATTTTTAGTAACCGTCCAAATTTTGATATTTAATATTTGGCGAAAATCATTGAATACGTGTTTTTTCTTTTAGTATCACTCTATACAAAAATTTTGAGATATCACATTACAAAGTTATTATATACCACGCAGAGCGGATAATTCTTTCGAGAAAATGATTTAATATGAAAATTATACGTATCGTTTTTTTTTTTTTTTCAAAAATGGAGTTAGTGAATCATACCTACTTACACTTCTAGTTCATCAACCCTAATGGGTTATACTGACCTATATTAGTAACTAGGTTTTGTCCAAGACTTTTTCCGCGTGGGTGTCGGGAAATCATCCCACGGGAACGTACTAATCCCATCAGGGCTAACATGACAAGCGCGAGAAAGTTCTTTTCTCGTTTTGTCGAAATTTGTCTACGATTCTGACGTCATTCTAATCCCTAACATGACCGTCAACGACGAGATATCTCGAAAAAGGCACTTTGACACTTCTATATCTCGCGACGAGAAACCGATGTTGCAAGTTATTAAAAACAAATTATTTTTATGATAGCAACATCCGCTTGAGATTCCGTTTCATTCATTCAATGGTGCCGATTCTCTTGTCACAAATGCCTCTAAACTAGACTAAAAATCACCTAAATTTAGATTATTCTTGTCAACCGACGATTTTCCATTCTGAAATAGACTAAAGTGACACAACTTAACTATATTTTAGTTTGACGACTGAGCTATTAATTTAGTGAAAATGGCAATTTTGTCGTTCAGAATTTGATGTTCTTCACCTAAAATTTTGAATTTTTAAGTATTTAATCGCGATAAAAAAATTAACTTAAATTCACACCAACACCTCGACGGTGCAAAAACAATACTGACTTTTTTTCTTTTCTCTTGCTTATATCTCAAAAATGGTGCGTCCTATCGCAAAAATAATGAAAATTTCGACCCCCTTTAGGAAACCCATAAACCCCTAACACTCAACATGTAGGTAATATTTTTTCATATTTTCCATACAAAAAACTAAAAATTCCATATAAAACACGTCGTTCCAATATAAATAGTAGTTTAAAACTAAGTATTTTCATTATTATTATATTGTAAAATAAAATGATGACTAAAATAAGTACAATTTATGAAACTGCCATGTTATTTTGGAGTTTTTTTTGTATCATAATTTTGTCTACTCTTCTCGTCGTCAAAATCGACGACGAGTAAATACGAGTAAATGATAGAAAAATCGGAGATTATCTCGTGTTGAATTGTCAAAAATCGAGATAACTATGGTGCCATGTTAGGGTTTGTCGAGTAAACATCAATTTAGACAGAAGGAGTCGACTATTTTGTATGGAAGCACTGTCAGAAAACGAGAAAGTGACCGAAATAGACAAAAATTACTCACGCGAGAGCGAGTAATTGTCGCGTGTGTCATGTTAGGCCTGCATGTCTCAACCCAGGTCATGGTGTTCCCATGTGCCAAATTTCATCCAAATCCGTTCAGCCGTTTTAGCGTGAAAGCGTAACAAACAAACTGACTTTCACATTTATAATACTAGTTAGGATAATTAGGAATATTTACGCTAACTAACCAATTAAACCTACAAAGACTTTACTAACATTGCTAGTTTACACTCTAGTAGTTTGTATGGCAATATTCTGGTTCACAAGACATGACCACCAGCCTATTGCATAGCTAGCAGAATAATATAAGGCCAATTTCGTAAATCTACCCTCGCCCTGAACAAAGGTAGCCAGTGTTATTACAACCTCGTCATTTCATAACGGTGTTGGTATATAAACGTACACAATGTTCTACAACAGGGTCGGTTACGTTTATGTACTCGTATTATATTATTTACATTGATTTCGTTCTAGCAACTTCCTTCTTTTGCTATGCTATCATTTAGCTCCAGACAAATGTTTATTGTTTAAAATATATAACTTAACTGTGTGTTTGTGTGAGTGATTGGGCAAAGCGTTTTTGAGTTTTTTCTCAGTAGCAGCCCGGAGTCTGAATTTGTGCCCGGTTGATCGCAATAAGCTATTATATGGGACTTAAACATAACTGGTGAAATGTGGGTGTACCATAGGTACACCTCTGCCTAGCCCTTCGGGGAATGCAGGCGTGATATTATGTTTGTAAGTGATAAGTGTCGCAATCTGTATGTGTTTATGATTACGTTCACTACTTACTAAACACAAGACTGTGTTTAGTAAGTAGAAAACTTTAGTCTAACTCTTTAAGGTAATGTTTCCAACTGAACAGATAGCTGTGCTGCAGGGGAATTTGCTGCGCCAGTTCTTCTTCCCAGCTAAAGCACTAGGAAGTGGTGAAGGGCGGGCCTTTTTGGGGGACTGTATTGTCATTTTGACGTTCAAAAAGTGTTGATAGATTTTCAGCCTAGTTTGAATAAATGACTTTTGAATTTAATGTTTTTTTTATTACTAAAGATTATTATTTTAGACCAGGATTATTTTTGGAAACCATTCCTGCTAAGAAAGTATTCTCTGATTGATTTTACAAAATTCATGACGAACGTATTACTTTCTTCAGAGCTGCATCTGAAATTCCATGCATGAACAACCTCAGCCTTCGAAGGAAACCGGGGCGTTCCCTGGAGAAATGTACGATGTTATTATGACTAAGCTTAATCATAAAATGAAATGTTTGGCGTAAGAAAAAGGATCTACAGGTCAGTTTGAAGAAAGTAATAAATGTGTAAATTGGTTCGAAGTGTTTTCTTTGATATACAAATTGATAAACTTTACGTAGTCTTCCGCAGTATATAAGCTATTTATTTTTGCAAGTAATAACCACATCAACCGACTTTGTGACTTTTATAGGGAACCAATGTAAGTATACGAGTATTAAGTATTTGGAAAGTATCATCATGGTTCCATCCTACAGAAATAAAGCACTGCATAATTGACCGATTTATTGAAATCTGTAGTAACTAAGTACCATCGAAGAAGTTCATTTATCTATACACCGTTAGGACTATTTCTGCTTGCAGCGCTCGGCCACTATAATATGGTGGCCGGGCGCGTTTTTTGCAGATGTGGTCATCGTGTTCACGGGATTTTGTTTTTAAACTGCTTAGATATGGAAGTTTTTCGATAGTACCTACAACTGCAGCACTGGTTTGTTCTTACCATATTATTAGTAGCAGTTGTATGAATGACAACGTAGCAAATAAATTTAAACTTACTCTTGGTACTATTTAACACTCTATCCCCCATATTCTTCGTCTTTTCGTGACGATGGTACTTATTTTGATTGATCATTCTATTGTTAGAGCCCAGCTGTGGGTGGCCAAGTTGATTGCGACATCAGTGGCATCCTTTAGGTCATTGAAGGTAAACGAACACTTAGTATAGTAATAGTTATAATAGGTATCCTACTATAGCAAATGGGAACCCGTTATTATTAAACGCGGAGTAAAGTTATGCCAAACTAAAATCTTGAAAAATCTAGGTTATACTGGTTGTAACTTTACTTCTTCGCGACCTATTTGTGTATAGACTGTTACTATGAAGCCGGTAGCTATTTAGTTTCGTATCGGGTATGCTACCTTTGTACGGCTTCGAACGGATTAACACGCTTACCTCTCAAGCAAGGAATATCGTACGTATAGGTACGTACCTACTTATCATCGTCTGGATGGTTTTAAGATTGTACCTGAACAATAAGGAAAAACCAGCCAAGTGCATGTCGGACTACGCACAATGAAGGATTCCGTAGTTGGGATGAATTTATCCCAAGAACAAATTTAACATTGTAATTGAAAAACATGTTCTCCGATACATTCTAACTGCAAATGTAAGTTTATACGCACAATATTGAGAGATTTAACATGTTATTTTGATACCATAGACTTTTATAGGTTTTCCTGTAATATATGAGTAAATAGCTGGTTATTTACTCAGGATCTTTAAAAAAAAATAGGTTTTAATTAGTTTCAGAGATAAAGGGAGGATTGGTAAATTTTCATATATTTTCTTAGATATCTTTGAAAGTAACATATAACATCACTCCTTGTTTCCCCGAAGGGTTGGGCAGAGGTGTACCTATAGTACACCCACATTTCGCTAGTTATGTTTTAAGTCCCATGTAATAGGGGGCGAGCCTGATGCCATCAACCGGGCACAAATTCACACTACAGTATTCATTTTAATATTATGAAAAATAAGTATTTGAGATTCTCGCTTTTTCATTCGATAACTATGTCACACGGTACAGTCTGCAAAAAAAAAAACTTATTTGCCCCCCAAAAGTGACCCCCATATTCAAAATTCATTACACTACCGTGTTTGGGTCAAAGAAATACTGTGTACCAAATTTCAACTTAATCGGTCCATTAGATTCGGAGCAAATTATTTAGTTATATGACAATTATAACACGTTTATAATTATAATGGGCTGTGTCAGACGGACAGACAGACCCAATCGTTTTTTCCTTTTGTGATAGGATGACAAATATCTCATGAAAATGTAAACAAATTGTTCACATTTTAATTCTTACGCAATCACTCACAAAAGGGAATTAATAACATATTCATTCATTCATTTTCATTCTTTAGAAGGTTTCAACTTCACCACTTTTTCCAACAATTATTGTTAGAATAACTTTAAATTTTATTTGAAAAATGATCGATCCAATGATAAATGATAATGATAATTTTTAAAGTGAAAACTTCTTTAACGGCGTTGTGCACTTTTTTGTGATGGGTATAAAATGTTAAACTCGCGTCAGGACACGTGACCTGATCGAAAATTCGTAAGACGGAAAAATGCACAACGTTAATATTCAAGTTTTCACTTCTGCCGGCACTCCCGGAGTGCAACCCGTTTTTTTTTTAAGTACTTTTACATGACAATCATAATATATGTATAATAACTTTGTTTCAGAATATTCATTACAGAATCATCCATATTTGCGTTAGTAAGTACCGTCTAGAAACTGTGTTAGTAAAACACAAAAATAAAACAAACGATATCATGGAGTGCGATCCAGTGTCTATGAAAAGGACCTTTTAGTCGTTCCGCTATTACTTTCAGAATGCTGTTGGAGATTGCTCGGATAGTCAATCTGCCTAGGCTTTTTTGTATGTAAAAAAAAAAAAAAATATATATATATATATATATAATAATATTTATATTATATTATATATATATATTATATATTAAAATTAAAAAAAAACCCGACACAAAAATTTCCTCATTTCTCTTTCCTACTAGACCCTATTCATCATCTATCTATAACGTATTCACTGAGACTATAAAAATGCCCAAACACGATACCTGTGCTGTATGTTGGTAAAAAAAAAAAATATATATATATATATTCTTGGAAATTAGACCAGAAGTGACTTTTTTTAAAAGAATTTTAGAAATACCTACAGGAAATGATTGAAATAAGCAAATCAGACTAACGAGAATTTAATAACAAGAATCGAATAACAAATTAACTAAACGAAAAAAAATACACAGACACAATAATTAGAAATGTAACCGACAGAGTGACGTTCTAACGATGTTGTTCCCACGACGATCCAAGTGAAAAAAGGGCCGGTGCTAGTGCCGCACCGCCTTATATAGGTCTTCCCCCTCTTCATATCTTCCTATCTTCTACACGGTCTTTCCTGACTGGAGACCGTCCTCGGACTCCTTTAACTTCTAGCTTCGAAGATTTGTCTCCAACGTTGGCATGGAAGGTCCCGATTCTTCACTGCTTGCAGGTGCAGTGCTGATCGGCATCTCCAGCTGCTTCTGCGTGCCAGAGGTGCAAGGTTCTGGTTCCTCATCAACTGGCTCAGCCTCGTCAATGGACTGTTCCGACTCCTCGTTTTCTGCAAAAGAAACAAACAGACCACACGAGAATCAATTTTGTAAAATAACAAACCATCCATTGTAAGCTGTTGATAAGATAGCTCTTTTCAACACCACACATTTTAACATCATAATAACTTTGGGCTAGCCTAGCAAAGCCTACGCACATTAGGTGTGAAACATACAAATATCTAAACCACCCGGGGCGAGACTTGTCGGAAGATCGCCACCTCACGACTCGTTAGAGACCTACGTGAGGCATAACTTTGCGTGTGTGAATCGGTTCACATACAAGCATGTTTCAAACCATTCCCAGACATATCATAGAAATGCTTATCAGCAAGCATGTATTCCCACTAAACACGATAGTCAGGCACCAACTCATAGTCAAACTCTACGTGTACCACAGCTCCAGGATAACATGTCTGAGAACACCACTCCAAGACCATAGGTCCGATAAAGCTACTCCAAGACCACACGGGTCCGATACGGCTACTCCAAGACCGTAGGTCCGATAAGGCTACTCCAAGACAGTATCCCTTCGTGAGCTGTTCCCAAGGTATGTTCCATATACTAGGTAGCATGTCCGATGTGCTCCAAGACAGAGGCCCATCCAATAATATGAAACCATACCTCACTTGAAGTGTATCCGTCAAATTGAGATAGCATGTCCGATGCGCTCCAAGACAGGCCTATTTCAAATTGCAAGACTAGACTTCCCTTCAACATCGTTCAGTATTACCAATCCCAACAAAAAATCACTCATTAAGTTAATAGAAACCTCTTAATTTACAAACAATGACATCAAATAAGTCATATTCAGTGAATTGTATCACTTACATAAAAATAATCAAAACTCATTACGCTAACTCATTACACAAAAACGTAACACTCACCGCTAAAGAAAGCAGAACACACGTCGGGAGTCCATTCCCCTTGCCACGGGATCATGTATTCCGCAGCTGCTTGTGTAGACTTGCCATACGAGCCAGCCAAGAGGTGCAACTCATAGCGACCGTGTGGGAGTACCTTCGCCACGCGATAAGGCCCTCGCATGCACGAATCCAGCTTCCCAGTAGATTGGGCCTGTTTTCTCACAAAAACAAAAGAGTTCAGTTCAAAAACACGAGGTCGCTTTCGCCCTTGATTAACATAGGCGTCCTGATGTGCTTGATTTAAACGGAGACGTTCAGATGCTCTTTGACGACTCATTTCGCGAAGAGCTTCCCGATTAGGGTTGGAACCTTCCAAGGCCACATCGCGAACCAAGCTACGAATAAGTGGCGTCGCAGCATCAATACCTATCAATAGGTTCAAGGCTGAATACTGAGTTGTTCTGTGTTTTGTGATATTGAGAATCAACTGCAGTTTCCACATAACACTCGGCCACTTTTCTTGTCGATGGTTGCACTCAATACGAACCATGTTCAGCACAGTGCGACAATATCGTTCTACCTGCCCGTTAGAGTGATGCATTTCAGGGGTTATAAGGTGAGTGTCGCAACCCATATCTTTGACCCAATCTAAGAATTCGGTACTCTGAAACATGCGACCTCTATCGGCTACTATTAGTTTAGGAGTTCCGAAGAGGGAGATCATATTGGTGAAATGGCGATTTAGTTCGTCAGCGTCTTGTCGGTACATAGGATATAACAAACAAAATTTAGAAAACGCATCTATAACTATAAGAACATGGCGATAACCATCGGCTTCGGGAAGAGGACCTAAGGAATCTAAATGGATAGTTTCGAAAGGTAAATCTGGTTTTTCCCAAGAGTGGATGGGCTGTAGAGGGGCTCGGGGGACTTTCTTATGGGAAAGACACACTAAACAGTGTGTTACATACTTTTGTACAAACGCCCTCAGCCCTGGAAACCAGAAGTGTTTCGTGATAAGATCAACGGTCTTATTGACACCGGGATGATCATGTTCATCATGGAAAATTCGTAACAGGCTAAGTCTGTGACCTTTTGGGATATAGCAAAGGAATTTGGGATTTTCACCAGTAGGTGAGAACTTTACATAAAGAATGTCGTTTTTGAAAATATAACGGCTGGAGTCTAATTGGCCATCCGCCAATTTTTGAATAAGAGACCGGGTCTCCTCATCGGAAGCCTGAGCAATCCGCGCCCAATTCAGAGGTTTCTGAACAGTGCACACATTGACTGGATTCCGACTAAGATAATCGGCGTGGGACAGAAGGCTTCCTTTCCTGTAGTCTAGGCTGAAGTCAAAATCTTGGAGGTATACCCACCACCGAGCCACTCTTGGCAACAAATCTTTCTTACGTTGTGTAAGCTTCAATGCGTTACAGTCGGTGACCACAGTGAATCGTACACCCACAAGATAATGCCTGAAATACTGAAGAGCTTTTACCACCGCAAGAGTTTCAAGCTCATATGAGTGGTATCTGCTCTCAGCTCCCTGAGTAAGCCTACTGAAGTAGGACACCACTCGCTTACGATTACCTTCATGCACTTGCATCAAGATTGCTCCATACCCAATAGAACTTGCGTCTGTGTGAACTTCTATGGGTAATGAAGGGTCATAAATTGCAAGTACTGGCTCGCTCGTTAGACATTCCACAATGTACTTACGAGCCGCCCGTTGTTCAACTCCCCAATTAAAATGTGCTCCCTTTTTAGTGAGTGCCGCAATACACGCAGTTTTCTGGGCAAACCCAGCGATATACCGCCTGAAATAGCTAGCTAAGCCCATGAATTGTCTAACCTGCTTTACATTTTGCGGTTCGGCTGAGTCAATCAAAGCCCTCACTTTTTCATGACTCGGCTTAACCTGACCTTCGGAAATTGATCTACCCAAATATTCGATATCTGTGGCCAAGAACGAGCACTTTTTCAAATTGATGGAAAACCCAGCTTTAGTCAAAGTGTCAAGAACCCTTTGTAGTAGAACAAGGCCTTGATCAATACTTCGGCTCATGATTAGAATGTCATCTATGTAGACGAGGATATCACCAGATTCAATTAGTTTGCGAAGTGTTTTTGTGATTATACGTTGATAAACTACTGGAGCATTCGCCAAGCCGTAAGGCATCTTCAAATATTGATAATGCCCCTCTGGCGTGACAAAACCCGTAAGCGGAACTGAGTCCTGGTCTAATTGAATTTGATGAAATCCAGTTGCCATGTCAAGGGAACTGAAATATTTATTATGCCCTAAACGATCTATATAGTCATCTATACGTGGTAACGGAAAACGATCTTTAATAGTTATCTCGTTTAATTTACGAAAGTCCACACACATCCTATCTGTGCCGTCTTTCTTTTTAACTAAAAGAATCGGGCTTGCGTAATCAGACTCCGACTCTTCTATAATTCCTTTATCCAACAAGTCCTTAATAATATCACGGACACGAAGAGTCTCAGCGTGAGAAAGTTGGTACGGCCGATAGTAAATAGGAGTGTTGGTATTAAGTTTAATGGACATACAACCTGTATTTACAGTTGATGTTGCAGTACCGGAAATAAAATACTGAGAGAAATTATTCATTATTTCTAGCAACTTATCCAAGTGACCGTCAACTAGGGGTGTATTGATTGGAATTGAAGTCTCAGATTGTATGTTCATTACCCTATGCAAGTTATCAACGCTTCTTGTAAGTGACTGACAATCTTTAGTGCGAACGTACCTAACACCGTCCCTATTAAGAACATCCGTTCCTACTATGACCGGCGTGTTCATATATTCGGCGGACACAACAAACAAATCTACCTCGAGGGTAAAACCGTCAAGTTCAATAGGTAACGTCACGTAACTTGTACTCTCTACCTCTTGGGTACCTAACCCCTTCAAAACACGAAGCGCTGGCTTACGTGAACAATTGAAATGCTTAAGCAGCGAAGACGAAATTAAAGATATAGTGGACCCACTATCAATCAAAACATCGACCGCTACGTCTTGTATAATTGCTACAACAACATCACTATTTTTGGTGTTTACAAACTCGTTGCAGAAGTTAACACTACTTTTGTTTGCAGCTTCCGATCTTTGCTTAGCGAAACAATTTTCGGCCTTATGACCCGGTTTCTTACAAAAACTACAAGTTTCGGATCTAGTCGGTACAAAACCAGACGTAGGGTTAGTCGTAGGATTATTAGACGAAACGCTTGGCGGTTGATCAGTTCTCGGTTTCCTAGAACACATTGCCTGTCTATGTCCTGATTCGCCGCAAGAAAAACATTTAACATCATTTAGATTACGCTTCCGAGAAAGATCTGTAGTTTGTTTATCTCTTAGAGAACGAAACGCGGAACTTTTCGACGTACTAGTGTTGTTTGGCTTAACGTAGATTGAAAAGTATTCGACCAAGTGATTAGGTAACAGCTTGGCGTTCGTCGCTGACGCTTTTATGTTGGGATCGGTGATACCGCGTACTATTATCGCCGAAATTAGCTCGTCACTAAGTCCCCGCACTACTCGTAAACGGAGCAATGACCGACGCACGTAATCCGCATACGTAGAATAGTTATCGGAATTTTTGGTCATTACGTCATATAAAATATTCGCGACGTCCGGTACTCTAGGGCACAACGGTTTAAATTCCTTTTTGAAGTTGCTCCACGATCGGTCATTAGTTACCCATTCGTTAAGCCATGATCGAGCGTCACCTTTCAAACAATTACCAATACGCGACAAGCATTCGAAATCACTCCAATTGTTTAAAACTTTAGCGCGATCGACCTCCGCACACCAATCATCAATATTATGTAGGGTAGGATCAAAATTTGAAATATAAAAATTCTGAGATCGGCCCGCAGTATTAATTGACCGAATAGCATCCACGATACGATCGGTTACCGTAGCTTGTGTTGAATTCGAATGATCATTCACGTTCCTAATCAGATGGTCCGACACCTGTACCGACGCCTACTCAGATAATCGTAACGGCGGAGTTCTAGAACGAGAACGTGAATAACGACGGTAGTTATATCCGCGAGCCGGTGACGTAATATGTCGAGACGCAGTCTCTCCAGGCGAAGGTGAAACGAGACGGCGGCGACGCTCCGGTGGTGACGAATGACGCAAGCTACGCGATTTTATTCGACCTGGCGATCGTACCTTATTATGTTCTAGCGACGGTGTTCGCTGGCGCCGCGATGCCCGTCGGCTACGTACACTATCAGACACTAAAGTTTTATCACGATCACACGAACGCACTGGCAAGGGTGAAGCCCTCGTTTTGTCTTCAAGCGCTTTAAGGCGAGACATCATCGCTTGTATCTCGAGCCGTAACGTGTCGTTTTCATTAGGGGATCGCTCGCGGTACCCACTATTTTGCCGCGCCCGACTTTTGCGACGCGAGTCGCGACGGTCGTGAAGAGGACTATAGTCGCGACGCGAGCTACGAGTATTATCGCGGCTGCTGCAGAGACTGCGACTACGATCGCGTTTGCGGTCTGCCATCCTAACGTCCTAACCCAAGACACTGAAAACAACAGACCAACAGACTAACACACGATCAAATGTATACCAGTAATAACACTCAACACAAGTAACCACACACAAGTAAAAAAAATGCAGCGACAGACCACAACGGAAAAAATAAATTGACACAAAAAATAAAAATGGGGGTATTTGTGATTAAAACCAAGCGAAAAGTGGGCAATAGAAATGGGAAGAATCCCACTTCTGATCTTGGAAATTAGACCAGAAGTGACTTTTTTTAAAAGAATTTTAGAAATACCTACAGGAAATGATTGAAATAAGCAAATCAGACTAACGAGAATTTAATAACAAGAATCGAATAACAAATTAACTAAACGAAAAAAAATACACAGACACAATAATTAGAAATGTAACCGACAGAGTGACGTTCTAACGATGTTGTTCCCACGACGATCCAAGTGAAAAAAGGGCCGGTGCTAGTGCCGCACCGCCTTATATAGGTCTTCCCCCTCTTCATATCTTCCTATCTTCTACAATATAATAATATTTATATTATATTATATATATATATTATATATTAAAATTAAAAAAAAACCCGACACAAAAATTTCCTCATTTCTCTTTCCTACTAGACCCTATTCATCATCTATCTATAACGTATTCACTGAGACTATAAAAATGCCCAAACACGATACCTGTGCTGTATGTTGGTAAGGGAGCTGGGTATCCTGTAAATTCCAGGTGATGCTGAACCATCAATCAGTTCAAGATTACAATGTTCTTCTAATATCATTGAAGTAACTGAATAACAAATTTCAAATCGATCAGACCTGTGGAAGATGCTCACATCCATTCATCAACTAGAAAACAGCTGATAATCTTCAAAACGATAAAACATATCTAAGAACCATCACTAGAAAACCTGCTTTCAAATTTAAAAAAACGCATTCAAATCGGTTCACCCACTCAAGAGCTACGGTGCCACAGACAGACACACACAAAGCGGTCAAACTTACAACACCCCTTTTTTGCGTAGGGGATTAAAAACATGTTTTAAGTTGATTTAAAATTCGAATTTCGAGTTTGTATTCAAATAATAAATTCCTATAAATTGGCATTCACAGGTACGTTTTATGATCCTTTTGTTTTCATCCACTACTTTTGGAACAGGATTTAGATAAAATTAAATTAATCTCAAAGATTAATTTAATTTTATGAATACCGTAGCTTTATAACGGGGCTTTATAATAAGTACCTAATCTACATAGACAAATATTTTGGGTCACCAAAAGTCTTAGTATTATTACTAAAATAGACTCGGGTAACAGAAGTACCTATAATATAGAAAGGACTACGTTTTTAATTACCTAATAAAAGATAGAGAAATGGCTTTTATTTTCCAACTTATTTTATCATTTAGAGCCCATTTAATTTTCTAGTGAAATGACCGAATAATTGGTCATTAAACCATATTGTAGATAAAATGGTATCCTAAGTAACAAGAAGCCAAGAGGTAGGCTTTATCTGCAAACTATACGCCCACCACTCATCGATCTACCAGCAAGCTAAGCTGTGATTGCTGCGATTACCATGGATGCCCATCCAAAACGTCCCTTCATCTCTCATAGAGGCCGTTTGTATATCGGCTTGGTTATCATTAAAAAAAGATCGTTTTGAGAAACAATATTCCCGATATTAGTTTTTCTCTGGTAAAACTGTCATCAACGTGGCAGAATTTCGTTGGATGTAGCCAACGTCAAAAAACATAGGCGAAAAAAGTATCTATATGATGTCCATGTAAGTGAAACTAAGTTTTAAAGCTCACGCAACTCTGGTGGAAAAAAATATATGAAAACTTCTACCGGTGTCGTTACGCCTGTCTTCGGGGGCCTTAAAGCACCACAAAACACGTCTTTTGTATCAAAGTATTTCGATAAAATTGGCACAAAACGAGACATTCATATTTTTATATTTCTTGTCCGATCTATCAGGTAGATGGCACTGTGCTTCGCTCGTCGCCATTATTGTATTGTTAAAATCGTCTCAGTTTAGAACCGAATTGCTTTCATGTATTACGAATGAATATTAGACGGGTAAAAGTCGGACAGTATAAACTGATTCGTTTGTTAGAATCGGGGACAGGTTTCTTTTGGTTTGTAAAAGGTCGAAGAAGAACTGTTATGTTATCATTAACACACTTTAAAAAACATTATTTTCCTCTCCGTTATGTTACGGTTTTCTAGAAGAGCGCTTCTGTCATATTATAACCGGCCGTCACGAAAATCTAAAATATTCACCAATATTTGACACATTAAGGAGCCTTTAAAGGCTCTTTATTTAGACAGCCGTTACTTATTGTGTAATCGTCCACTGCTTTTTTAAGGTGAGTATACACTTGAGCATTTTGTCGACCATGTAACGTAACGTTCTTACGAATGGTACAATACAAACAAAAGCTCAATTTATAAAAAGCATTTCCATGTAATGTAATGTTCCCGCGAATGCTCGACGCTGCGTTCGATGTAATGCTCACGGCGAGTGAGCATTTACCTGTAACATTTACTTTCTACCTTGCGTTTTTATTTTTTATTATTTATAATTTATACAAAAGAACACAGGATTACATATTAAATAGCAACCAAAAACCACTAAGGTTTAAACTTGTGCTATCATGAGTCTATCTCAACATCTAACTATACAATGAAGCATTTTATGTACGCGTTATTGCCGATACAGTTAATATTATATTTCGTTCCTTAAATAGTTACAATCATCCCTATATAATACTTAAAAAATATTGCTCCTTCTTTGTAAAGACCTCAATACTCAGCCTCAGTCTACATTGCCTGCGCTCGTGTCTTTGCTCGATAAAAAGTTACACTAATACGCTCCATGGTTTTTAAAATCAGGTTTAGGAAACCAAAACTTTGTTGGCAAAATCTGACACAGATGGTTGTCATGACGACTAACCCGTGATATTCATTAATTTACCCCTTAGTTTTCCAGCTGACAAATGTAAAATGGGTATCTACTATATTCTATCAAATAAACGTCTACGCACGGCCTTTGTTTAATTTACACAACTTCAAACGCAATAAACCTATTTCATTGGAACTTAAACGTAATCGTACGTCTACGTACGGTAGGCGAAACGCCTGCGATAAAATGTTTCACTCCACAATCAAACACGAATAGTACACACACACAAACACGAGTTTCACGATAGACGTACTTAATTTAGTGTGCAACCGAACTGAACACAAATCAACACAAAATATCGCGTCGCATGCAAAATTCACGTAGGGCTGGTACACACTGTGATTTAGACGATGGACACAGAAGACCGCACGTCGTCGGTGGTAAAACTTTGACCTTGAGCTGGCTTAGCGTAATATAACAGGCCAGGTGAACTCCATATCTTAGGTATGAAGCTACAAGTACGCGGCTCGACTTGTCGGGAAAATTCAGTGGGCGTAACGTACATAGTCAGAAGAAATTAGAGTTACGCGATAGAAAGAGAGGCAACTTCTAGGGAATATAACTGTAGTTAATTAGCGCTGTGTAACCTAAATTGTACTTTATTGTGTTGTAGCAAGAGTCATGACTTTGCGGAGTGAATATTCTGTACTCGTACTATTATTGTATTCTGTGGTAATATGGAGTTTCAATAGAATGCGAGACCAGCTTATACTGGTTTTGTTACCAAAGACGTGCGATGTTGTAGAACCTACTAGAGGATAAACTGGGGAACCGTTGAGGGACAGTCGATACAAATTGCATACTCATGTACTCGTACGTTAAAATGTTCCGTTCTTTACACAATGTGCATGACATGACTTTCACACTCAACTATTCTTGGCTCTGCGCTTTCGGAAAAGCCACGATACTAAATGGAATCGAACGTGGATTAAGCCACGTCTTTTCTCTTATTGACAATTTGGTAAAACCATTTGTAGGACGTTTAAAACACTCGGAGGATAGAAAAAGAAGATGTTTAAATCACATTATTATTCCTTTTACCCAAAAAGTATTAAGTTAATTATAGCAAAATCCTGACATGGAAACTTTAAAGTTTCAAGTTGGTAAAAAAAAATTGCATACAATATTTTGCTAAACGATGCAGATGGGAACAGCCTTGCTGCAACAACTGCCCATGTATAAACCGCCTTACCCGCTGCCGTTTACAGAACCAGAGTTAACGCAAACACTAATGAAACATTAATCAAATGCAACCGACTAGGGATTGTAAGTGAAATTACACCCATGCATATTAAATGGGGAAGGTCTTACCTGCGGCGAAGACATTCGACTATGACAGCTAGGACGAGCTCATGTGACGTGCACGACAATTAGGGTCAGATGTAACCTTGTGTCTCAAGCTTTATGATATATTTTGATTTTGATGTGAATCTGTCCTAATGTCAAGGTTTGGTTTTGTTTGAAATTGGAAAGAACCCTTTGAAAAAACTGACTTTAAGCGAAATTTATATATTAATGTTTGAAATTTCTCTTATATTAACATGAATGTTTTAGTTGGAATATGATTTGCAACAATTTATTAGCGTATAGTAGGTACCATCAAAACAAACAAAATATGAAGCGTATTATGCTTTTGACATTGTCAAATTAATTTTAAAAATGTAACGGCTTAAGAGACGCTTGGCCGGAGAAGGCAACATAAAGAAAGTTGGAAAAGTATAGAGACCTTCGCCTAGCAGAACCAAATAGATTAAATAAAAAAAAATATTACGTAGCATAAATCATGTCATGTCTATTATTATTAATCGACATGACAGTACCTTAATAAACGATGAACTTTTAATTACATTGAAACGTACTAAGTGAAACAAATAACAATCATAATTAATTGTCCACGTCCTTTACCTTTCAAGACACCTTCAGACCTTCAGTCCTTCAAAGGCAATTAATTAAAAATAAACAAGAGAAGCAGACGAATTTTTTACTACTGAGTTTTTTTTTGGCTGTTTTATAGCATGACTGCCACGTTGGTCTGGTGCTCGCAAGCGCTTCAGAGCATGAGGTCCTGAGTTCGATTGTCAGGTCAGGCAATTCAAATTGCAAAATCCGATGAGACCATTGCCTGCCGGGGTTGCGGGAAAGTCCGAAACGGATACCGTGGCCCCTGGCATTGCACAGGCAAGAGAAGGAACACGGTGGGTTTTAGTCAGTAAGAGTCTGACACGCCCTCCCGCTCCACCCAGAGCGGGACGAGTCATTTGATGATTTCCCACTCAAAAAAAAAAAGGTCATGCAGTGTTAATGGGGTTTTCCAACTTGCTCTACTGCTGGTGTGCTTACTCTGCCTAACTCTTCGGGGATTACAGGAATATTGTTATGTTATGTGCCATCTATTTCTAAATAAAACTTGTTATTCAAATTCAATTCTTTGTAGAAATATCAGCTGTAAATTGAAATACATTTTGAAATAGCACTTCATCTAAATTTAATTAGATTTAGAGTACATTAGCAGAGCTTGATGATCACTGACAATAACAACCAGATATTAATTAATGAGTGTCGAGCGCTAATCATAATGAACTGAACCGTACGCTTTAGTATTGATTGAAGTGGTCGGATTCCAGTTAACTGTAATATTATGAATTAGGTCAAATTTTTAGTTAAGGGAAAGCTTACACTAATATATATACTAGAATGTAGAATGTCCCGTTGGGGTAGTGGTCGCAAGCACCACTCCTGAGCATGAGGTCCTGAGTTCGACTCCCGCGTCGGGAAAAGTGTTATTGGTGAAATGTGAGTTTACATACCTCAGCCTAACCCTTCCAGGAATGATGTTATGTTATGTAAAAAAGAGGAATCTTTTTTCTCCCCTTGTATCGTCACGAACTTTATAATATGAACTAGCTGCGCGCGCGGCTTCACCCTCATAAGTCTCGATTCCGTGGAAATCGCAATAAAAAGTATCCTATGTCCTAACCTAGGTCATGGTCTATCCATGTGCCAAATTTCATCTAAATCCGTTTAGCCGTTTTAGCGTGAAACCGTAACAAACAAACCAATAAACTCACTTTTGCATTTATAATTATTAGATAAGATTAGGATGCCTCATGCTGTGGTACAAAAATATAGGACATCACAATAATTATTTTCAAAAAAAGTTTTTTTTAAAGAATTCCTACCAAAATACCCCTAGGAAATTGCTTGAACCTTGGAATCAGCAAAGAAGAGTGCTTTGCATACCTGCATACCTTTGCTATGAAAAGGTATGAATAATTAAGAGAAAAGTCGTCAGGTTTGTAGAACTGTGTTACTTAAATAATTAACGTTGCATCTAAGAAGGGGCTTGTGGCTAAGAAATAATAGCCGCACGGGTTGATCGATCACGTTAAGCTACGCTTGCTGCAGTTGATCCGTGAATGGGAGACCATCTTTTCATACCCAGATTCCTCCATGCCTCGGAAAGCACGCTAAGCCGTTGGTCTCGGCTGTCATTTGTAGATATCTGGCAGTTATTACGGGTCGTCAGAAACCTGAAAGTCTGACAACCAGTCTTACCAAGAGGTATCATGTTACCTAGTAACTGGGTTGTGGAGGTCAGATAGGCAGTCGCTCCATGTAAAATACTGGTATTCAGCTGCATCCAGTTAGACTGGAAGCCAACTCCGACATAGTTGGGAATAGGCTAGGCAGATGATGTCGTTGCATGTCACGACAAATAATTTGTACTTTTAAGACAAGCAGTCGTGACAGGATGAAAATCCTAATATTTCTAAACGTTCTCAGCTCTACTGATACATTATCATCATCTTCCTACAACAGTCCACTGTTGGACATAGGCCACTCCAATTGCACGCCATTCGGCTCGATTCTCGGCAACTCTCATGCAGCTCCTACCAGCCACCCAGCGAAGATCGTCGCTCCACGTAGCCTGAGGGCGTCCTTACGTTTGCCGAGATTAGCTCTACTGATATTAAAATCAATTTCCGAATATAAACAACAACGGAAATAATCGTCGTTATCCATGTTGGAACAATATTCTGTCATCCAAAACATTTTGTACGAAATAAAAGCTTGTCATACAAAAAACAGATTACAAATCCACCCAAAAAAAAAATGATCGTAATTTTTATTATAGGCACAGATTCTTCGATAAACAAACATTAAACGAGTCGCATTATAAATATCAATCAAGTCCCAACCGATAAACAATGGATACGTCGAATCAATATTTCACAGACTCTTTCGCCCAATCTCCTAAAATTACGCCATTCCGTTAGGAGAAAAGGATTTGTGGGAACCGCTGGAACATTATTTATTCACCGGATATTAGCAGTCACTCGCTGTGTGATTTACATAAACTGAATGTTATTGTTGCCATGAAAATACAATAGCCCTGTTTTTGTTATAGAGGAAATTGTTGCAGGGATTTGTAGTTATTCTGTGGTCGGTGGTAAACGGCGGAAAACATTGTTTTGCTTGTTATAAAATGTTTTGAGATTGTTTCGATTTATGTTTAGAAATAATTTAAATTGCGGTTCGTCGACTCTTCACGTGACCAGAGGGTTGGCCAATTCTTAGGACAAATAATCTGTATTGCCATCCAACGTGGCAATGCTGCCAGCCTTTTGGGCACTTTTCCCACTGACAGCGATGCGGACGAATTTTTTGATGCCCAATGAGTTCTTCTTTTAATTTTATTTTTTTATTTGTATAGTTAGTTAGTTTTTAATTTAGTGTTAGATTGTATATTGAAATAAATTATTGCATAAGCAAAAAAAAAAAAATTAAATTTTATTTTAAAATCTAATCTTGAACATTTACATAGTAGTCAAGGTTAGATTTACCTATTTACTTACCTACATGACATTCTCAAAATTTTAAGTGAAGACGCGACGAATTAAATGAGTAGGTATAGTCTGAGTTAATTAGGAAGTCTACAGAATTTTACAGATTTGACTTTTTCCAATTATCTTTATTCGCGCTGAAAATCTAGAAATCTTTTCCTCTCATTGTTATTCTCAAATTCAACCTCAAAGCAAAACATCCAATAACATTCTATCCGAAAGCGTCCTAAATCACACAAACATTTTCATAAGGACAACAACGAATACTTTCATGTACATACCTCTTTAGTACATTTACTTTGTCCCAAAGGAGGCTCGGGAGTAAATACACGAAATATTTGTTCAAATTCATATTCCCGTACACAGTCGGGAATGTCGCAGTTCTCAACAAGAATCAGTCAGCCGTCACGACGTCCCCACGTGAGCCTTGTAAAGTTGGGACACTACTGACAGCGAAGAGGAATGAGCAGAGCTAGAAAGTATTAACGTTGACGGATCGCTTGTGGACTGTGAAGTTCTAGAAATACTTTTTTTTGGAGTATAAACGCTAGTCAGAAAAAAGTTGGAACCACATCTTACGTTATAACTATTTTGGTTTAGCGAACATAAACGTTCCATATTTAAACGTTGTATTTATCTTCTTATATATAAAATTCTCGTGTCACAATGTTCGTTCCCGTACTCCTCCGAAATGGCTTGACCGATTCTCATGAAATTTTGTGAGCATATTGAGTAGGTCTGAGAATCGGCTAACATCTATTTTTCATACCCCTAGGTAGGGTAGGTAGGTAGGGTAGGTAGGTAGGGTAGGTAGGTAGGTAGGGTAGGTAGGTAGGTAGGGTAGGTAGGTAGGTAGGGTAGGTAGGTAGGTAGGGTAGGTAGGTAGGTAGGGTAGGTAGGTAGGGTAGGTAGGTAGGGTAGGTAGGTAGGGTAGGTAGGTAGGGTAGGTAGGTAGGGTAGGTAGGTAGGGTAGGTAGGTAGGGTAGGGTACGTAGGGTAGGTAGGGTAGGTAGGGTAGGTAGGGTAGGTAGGGTAGGTAGGTAGGTAGGTAGGGTAGGTAGGTAGGGTAGGTAGGTAGATAGGTAGGGTTAGTAGGGTGGGTAGGTACGGTACTACCTACCTACCGTACTTACCCACCCTACTAACCCTACCTCCCGTACTCCTCCGAAATGGCTTGACCGATTCTAATGAAATTTTGTGAGCATATTGAGTAGGTCTGAGAATCGGCTAACATCTATTTTTCATACCCCTAGGTAGGGTAGGTAGGTAGGGTAGGTAGGTAGGGTAGGTAGGTAGGTAGGGTAGGTAGGTAGGTAGGGTAGGTAGGTAGGTAGGGTAGGTAGGTAGGTAGGTAGGGTAGGTAGGTAGGGTAGGTAGGTAGGGTAGGTAGGTAGGGTAGGTAGGGTAGGTAGGGTAGGTAGGGTAGGTAGGGTAGGTAGGGTAGGTAGGTAGGGTAGGTAGGTAGGGTAGGTAGGTAGGGTAGGTAGGTAGGGTAGGTTAGGTAGGTAGGGTAGGGTACGTAGGGTAGGTAGGGTAGGTAGGGTAGGTAGGTAGGTAGGTAGGGTAGGTAGGTAGATAGGTAGGGTTAGTAGGGTGGGTAGGTACGGTAGGTAGGTAGGGTAGGTAGGTTGGGTAGGTAGGTAGAGTAGGTAGGTACTTAGTGCTACCCGTGCGAAGCCGGGGCGGACAGCTAGTAATCTATGATAACGTTCTATTATGACACTTGTTTACCAGTTTAATGGGTAGATTAAGTTATTTTTGATATTAAACGCTAGTCTATAAAACTATGGCCATATCTACTTTCCTACTATAAATTACGAGCGGCATGCCTTAGCACGATAAATCCCGTATACATGAAAAAGGCAAGCAGTCTCCCAGTGATTACTTGGTTTAACGCAGCAGGACGTAATATATAGTAGGCGTCTCATGAGGAATCACAAACTAAAATATAAAAATATCCCTTGAGTGTAGGCTAGGAAATATTTGCGGCGCAAAAGAGGGTTAATTAAAGGATATAAAGTATACCTAAGTACATAGATGTGGAGTTGTAATTAGTGGAAAAGAGAGGTTTGAAAACAACATCAAAGAGAAATGGTAGATTTTTTATTTGGAGTATTGGTGTTGTGTAAATGTTTTTACAAAGCAGATGTGAATCAAAACGACAGTAGGGGATGCCCTATCGCGTCCGGCCCTGGTCCAGGCCATGGTACGGAGCGAGAGGGCATGGGAGGCCGACACCTCCTTCTGCGAAGCAGTAATGCTTGCAAAGGAGGAGGTGGAGCGCGTGAGGGAGAGGCAAATTTCGCACCCTCACGCCCCTAGCCACCGCAGGAGAAGACGCCCTGGGCGTCGGGAATCCATAGCCGATTCCCGGCAACCGTAGGCGCGGGCTTGCGGACGGTGAGCAATGGGTAGCTCGCCGTCCGGCAAGGACCAAGCCCGGGTCGATGGCGCGTTGTGTTCTGTCTCAAAGAGTGTCAGCGAGTGAAGGGGTCCGATGAGACCATTGCCTGCCGGGGTTGCGGGAAAGTCCGAAAGGGATACCGTGGCCCCCTGGCATTGCACAGGCAAGAGAAGGAACACGGGTGGGTTTTAGTCAGTAAGAGTCTGACACGCCCTCCCGCCCCCCCTAAAAAAAAAAGGGTATGCCCTATAAGGACATATAGTGACCTTATTAGTGATGTTCTTCAGAAAGGTCAGGTGTGTAGTACTCGCAACCGGCGTGCGTGTATGACCAGATGTATGAACGAAGCATAATGTAAGGATTGTGGCGTTCTGTAGTTCCCGCGTACCCCTATGGAAGATGGTTTGAGTTTATGTTTGTATGCATTGGTTTTGTAACATTTGTGGTCTGAATTGAAATCCTATTCTGTATTGTGATGTAAAATAAGTTCAAAAAAGAACATAACAAAAGCTTTTATATCTTGGAACAATAATTTCTTGCAAGGAACGCTTTGTTGGAAGACAATTCCTGTCTTCAATTAGCATTATTGTGTCCGGGTACGAAAGTAAAACTGCGTCATACAAACTTCTTAAAAGTCAACACCAACACTCCTTTTTCGTTTAATCTCGGTTAATAATAAAACTGTTCTTAGGTAAAAATGAGACAGTGTCAACAACTTTTTAGTATGTGCTTAATCATCATCGTCATCAGTTCAGCCATAGGACGTCCACTGCTGAACATAGGCCTCCCCCAATGATTTCCAAATCGGCCGGTTGGAAGTGACCTGCATCCAGCGGCTTCCTGCGACCTTTATTAGGTCGTCTGTCCACCTTGTGGGTGGACTTCCTACGCTGCGCTTGCCGGTACGTGGCCTCCATTCCAGAACCTTTCTGCCCCATCGGCCGTCAGTTCTGCACGCTATGTGCCCCGCCCACTGCCACTTCAGCTTGCTAATCCCTTGGGATATCTCAGCGACTTTAGTTCGTTTGCGGATCTCCTCATCAGAGGCCACGTTTCAGTTCCGTACATACGGAACTGAAACGTGGCCATATAATATATTTATTAAGCATAATGTTATGCTTAATTTTCTTTCTTTCTTTACTTTATTTCAACGGGACAACGACAAACGGTTTTTCTTGGTAAACCAGTCTATGTAGTGTATATGTCGCAGGTTTTTCATAAAATTAGGTTTTTGATGAAAAACCGGAAGATGACACATTTTAAACTCAATTTCATCATAAACCTGTAACAATCCAGATTGTTTATCAAAAACCTGAACTAGTTTTGGTTTATGATAAAGTTCTTGTTAAAATCACGGGTTTGCTTTGTAGAAATGCTGAAAGAAATGCTCGTGCGAAAAACATAAAATGCGCTGCAAGACAAATCGATGTGCATGCAAAAAAATATGATTTTATGATCAAAAACCTAATTTTATGAAAAACCTGCGACATATATATATAATACCATACATTATAACATAAACATTATATTATAATTATCAGACACCAGATTCTTCAAGTAAGTGGAGGTAAATATATTATATTTTGGTCTTGGCAACATTACCCTTCCATGTACAGTAGACGAAAAATGAAAATGCTTTTACTGAGTGATCACATGATAAATTTTATGGTACACTAGCGGCTCGCTAGCGGCTTTGCACACATAAAATTAATACACGGAAACCGACTTAGTGAGCCCTTCTTTAATGGTGGTAAAACTGTAACGAAATCCGTTTTACATTCTACAAAGTAAACGTACTATTCCTACGCAATAATTTTGTTCTTCTAAATACTATTTTGAAACCACAAGCTCTAGTCTTTGTCTAGGCTTCATTTCATTCTAGGAACTAGGATAAAACTTGCAAATGTTTGTCTTAAATAAACAGTTCACGACAGTTTATTACGGCTGGGGCGACCAAAATAAGGAGTATTGTGAAAGTCAACATCTGCTTCAATGACTAGTAGTTACAAATGCACAAATATGATGACAAAGCATAATTTTGACAAAATGATTTCTGAAATCTTACGTCGTGTAGATACATATATTGTATCGAAAATACGTCGCTTTGACGTGACGTAAGCGTCGTATTCGTGCAGCGCCTACGCCAGCTAATCGTTCGAGAAACGCCAGATGCGCAGGCATCCTTTTCAGGAGCAACCACTACGGTGATCAAAATTCAAAAGTCATTTATTCAAACTAGGCTGAGAATCAGCACTTTTCGAACGTCAAATTTACATAAGACAGTCCCCCAAAACGCCCACCCTTCACCACTTCCTAGTGCTTTTGCTGGGAAGAAGAAGTGGCGCAAAAAACTCCCCAGCAGCACAGCTGTCTGTTCAGTTAGAAAAAAAAAAAAACTATACAATAGTATGCAAGATTTTTACATTACGCAAAACATAATTTAAGTTATAAATTAATTGCCATATGACAGCTAGCACACGCCAATATACCAACCAAAAACATCGATAACTATACTCAAGCAGAAATAAAAATAACTAAACGTAAACAATATTTAAAAAAGAAGATTAATCATTAAAAAAATAGATCCAGATTTCCATTGGTTTATTGTTTGTGTGACAACTAGGACCAACAGCTTAACGTGATTTTGAAGGCCTTGACACGTCCAAATGTTCGATAATGCTTATCCATCCAAGACATGGCCGTGACAAGTGGAGCTTAACCTGGCACAGCTATGAGCCAGATGTCTCCCCTTCAATATTTACCTGGAAAACATCTACGTTGTTTACGTAGATACAGTTATGTATGTATTAAAACAGGTAATATTTCGCGATGTGTATCCCACGGGGCTCATAAACACTGACGGTAAAATGAACTCAATTTTCACTTGATATTTCTCGCAACGTAAGTCAAGCAGGTAGCAATTACTTTCCTCGAGATCTACGTGAAAAATAAACAATGCACACATGTTTATTTTTCACATAGATCTCAGGCGGGGAGAGTTTTATGTTTCTGTAATTTGTGCGATCATTTTAGTGAAGTTTCACCGAGTGAAGACGTACACCTTAGAAGCACCACTTGAAATACCGCAATTTGCGAATTTGGGGTAAAAATATTACAATACTACAAATAAATCGACAGGTCGTATCATCCTTCAGAACCTTCCGACCCGAAAGACAATAGCCATTTTACCTTCTTTACTACAGTTTACCTAGAAAAGTATCGGCATAAAAAAGGGTTCCTCGATTTAATCCTACATTTACTTTGTAAGATGCTGCCTCAATTTATTTGGCTGACAGTGTATTTTGTCACCTCGTAATGCAGGCACATAGTTTATGCTAAAATAGTACAAAGATATGGTTTCGAACAAAAAAAGACAGTTTATGCTATTAGCAGAAAAACGTAGAAGCAATTTTTCATGTCATATGAGAAAAAAGTCTACTGAGAGACTACATATTTGGTAAATGACAAGTATGTATTGGTCCTTCGGGGATGGTTTTGTTACATAATATTTACATGATTCCTTTTTGTCCAATACAGGGCCAAGTTTAAGAAAAAAACTAGTTTTATATTTTACCTTATAAAATTATAAAAAAATATGCTGTGTTTACCTTATAACTTAATTTGACCGAGATCTATCTTTTGAGACTATTGTTACGAATGTACGCGAAGACTAAGTGTGACACCCAAATTACATGGAGTGCTGCCATTCTTCTTTGCAAGTAATTTAAAAAAAAAAGTTTAATCAAGTCACCGCATAGCAGAGACAAAACAGATATAAAAGGATATAATATTAGTTGGACTGCGTTCAACTGGGCCGAGATCCGAACGGATTTAATATCCGTTAGTACGTAACATCTGTTTAAGTAAATTACAAAGAGGTTGCTTTTGCTTTGTAGTTTTAAACAAGATACTGGTTGGTTGGTAAATAATATTAGATATGTTAAAAGGAAATTAGGTACATTCGGTTTTTAGGGTTCCTTAGTAATGCTAGGAACCCTTACAAGGAACCCTTATAGTTTCGCCATGTCCGTCTGTCTGTCTGTCTGTCTGTCCGTCTGTCCGCGGCTTAGTTCAGAGACTGTTAGTACTAGAAACCTGTAATTTTGTATGGTTATACATATTAATCACGTCAACAAAGTGGTAAAATAAAATCAACTAAGTAAAAAAAAAATGTTTACCTCCCCTACACGAAAGGGGTCTGTGGAAACAATTTTTCAATTCAGGGATCGGTTTGCGTAATATTAAGCTTTAAAGTGCTAGTTTTTGTTAAAGTCAAATGTGTTACCTCCCTGACAGCTAAATGGTGCTTCGCAGCTGTAGTATACCTATAAAACGAAGTTGAAAGGAAAACTATCACAGCTAAGTAGGCTTTACATGTTAACGAATTATAATCGACCAACTTAATTTTGCTGTTTGAAAAACATGATCTCCCATACATTCCGTATGAGAGAAAATGTTTTTCAACAACAATGTTAAGTTTGTTCTTGGGATAAATTCATCCCAACTACAGAAACCGGCCTAGTGCGTGTCGGACACACGCACTAGGCCGGTTTTTCTGAATGTAAAAGCATGTTATCGTAGTGAATCGAGTGGTGTGACCGTCGGACTGCCAAGTCACAGGTCTCGAGTTCGAACCCAAGGCACGCAGCACTGACTTTTCGGATTAATGTGTGTATTGTATAATTAATTATCACTAGCTTGGAAAACGGTGAAGGAAAACATCGTGAGGAAACCTGAGAGATATTTCTCCACGGCATGTGAAGCCAAGTCAGAGTCCAATGGGCGGCTTTAAAACTCTAACACCAGCAGGCCTAACATGACACACGCGACAATTATTCGCTCTCGCGTGAGTAATTTTTGTCTATTTCGATCACTTTCTCGTTTTCTGACAGCACTTCCATACAAAATAGTCGACTCCTCCTGTCAAAATTGAAGTTTTCTCGACAAACCCTAACATGGCACCTTAGTTATTTCGATTTTTGACAATTCAACACGAGATAATCTCCGATGTTTCTATCACTTAGTCGTATTTACTCGTCGTCGATTTTGACGACGAGAAGAGTAGACAAAATTGTGATACAAAAAAAAAACTCCAAAATAACATGGCAGTTTCTTAATTGTACTTATTTTAGTCATCATTTTATTTTAAAATATATTAATAATGAAAATACTTAGTTTTAAACTACTATTTATACTGGAACGACGTGTTTTATATGGAATTTTTCGTATTTTGTATGGAAAATATGAAAAAATATTACCTACATGTTGAGTGTTAGGGGTTTATGGGTCTCATAAAGGGGGTCGAAAATTTCACCGTTTTCGAGATATAAGCAAGAGAAAACAAAAAAAGAGTATTGTTTTTGCACCTTCGAGGTGTTGGTGTGAATTTTAGTTCATTTTTTAATCGCGATTAAATACTTAGACAATCAACATTTTAGGTTAAAACGTAAACGAACGTAAAATTCTGAATAGCAAAATTGCAATTTTCACTAAATTAATAACTAAAATATAGTTAATTTGTGTCACTTTAGTCTATTTCAGAATGGAAAACCGTCGGTTGACAGGAATAATCTAAATTTTGGTGATTTTTAGTATAGTTTAGAGGCATTTGTGAAAAGAAAATCGGCACCATTGAATGAATGAAACGGAATCTCAAGCCGATGTTGCTATCATAAAAATAATTTGTTTTTAATAACTTGCAACATCGGTTTCTCGTCGCGAGATATAGAAGTGTCAAAGTGCCTTTTACGAGATATCTCGTCGTTTACGGTCATGTTAGGGATTAGAATGACGTCAGAATTGTAGACACACTAGGAATTTCTCCTGTATCGTGGGTGCGTTTACAAACATTGAAACTCACATACACAAACAGCCAGACCCGGAACAACTACATGTAGGTCATACAAATATTTGTTCCGTGCGGGAATCGATCCCGCGACACGCAGCGCAGCAGTCAATCGCTTAACCACTGCGCCAACTGTGCCGGTAATTTGATAATTGATTTGATTGATTGATTTGATTTGTTAATTTTGTCCTTCAGGAACACATCGTGAGGAAACCCGCATGTCCTATTCAATTCAATTCAAAATATTTTATTTCACATAAACCTACAAGGGCACTTATGAAACGTCAGAAGCTAGGTGCACGGTTCCAATTGGTCGTTTCCTATGGAGAAGAGCCGGCAAGAAACTCCACGGTTACTCTTTTAAAAATAAATGGTATTTACAATCTTTTCGAGTTACAGTGTTTATAGGTATGAGAGGACACTGTAGGCCTATCAACAAGTACCAGGTACTTAGCAAGATAGAAAACGATCGACAGATCTAAAAGTCGGTTATGCCTACAACGTTCTCAAATTCACAAAATATAAAAGAGAATCTATATAAAAAAAAAACAATTAAAAACCTATTTAAACTAAATAAATAAAAAAAACCTAGAACTAAAAATTAGTAAACATGTGACATTTGCCAACCCGCATTGGGTCCGCGTGGTGAATTACGGCTCGCTCCCCATCTCAGAGTAGAGGCTTATGTCCCAGCAGCAGTGGGAACATTATAGGCTGATTATGCTAGATATAGGTATAATATGCATATATCACTGTAAACCTCAGGTGCTCGTGGCTAAGTAATAACTGCCGCACGGGTCGATCCATCAGGTTAAGCTACGCTTGCCGGGGTTGGTCTGTGGATGGGTGACCATCATTACATACCGAGACTCCTACGTGCCTCGGAAAGCATGTTAAGCCGTTGGTCCCAGCTGTCATTCTTGAATCTTTGACAGTCGTTACGGGTCGTCAGAAGCCCGAAAATCTGACAACCAGTCTTACCAAGGGGTATCGTATTACCCAGTTACTGGGTTGTGGAGGTCAGATAGGCAGTCGCTCCATGTAAAATACTGGTATTCAGCTGTCCGGTTAGACTGGAAGCCGACCCCAATATAGTTGGGAAAAGGCTAGGCAGATTGATCACTGTAAACTTGAGCAGATCCGTTAATATGTATCTTAAAAGAAAGAAAATATGTTTATTCTGCATAAACAAAATGCACATTAAAAGAAGAAAAAAAATACAAAAGTAGCCAAAAGCCTCGTATTCAACCAACAAAAAATGTTTTAAATGTTGTTCATTGGTTGATGTCAAGGCCTCGGACCAAAGAAAATATTGCGTAATTACTGTTCTGTTTTTATCTTAATAAAGTTAAAAGGCTTTATTTATTGTCATCCGTTATTGAAATTCTAATAGCATTCTCTTAGGAATGTATCAGACTAGATATAATTTATAGCGTAATAGAAATGTATTATCTTTGGCTAAGTACTTTTATCTTAGGTATTGTTATTATTAATATTGTGATTATTGTCTTGAAAATACTTTCTATAAGACATAATATTCGTTCGATTTATTTTCTACATACCTTTCTGATTGAGAATGATTAATACATGATGAAAATGTGGTCATGCCATAAAAGTTATTAATTCGTAGATTGAGACATTTTTATTTATCTTATTTTTAGGGTTCCGTATCTCAAAAGGAAAAAAAAACGGAACCCTTATAGGATCACTCGTGTGTCTGTCTGGCTGGCTGGCTGGGTCTCTGTCTGCCTGTCCGTCTGTCATAGTCAATTTGCTCCGAATCTATTCGACCAATTTAGTTGAAATTTGTTACATATATGAATTTCTGTGACCCCAACACGGACGTCTAACGTAAATAAATGAATTTTAAATGTGGGGGTCACTATTCGGGGGTACACAGGAAAGTATAAAATAAGTTTTGCAAACTGTACCGTGTGACGTATGAAATGAAAGGGCTTGTGGTGAGGATATCAAATATACGTTTTATTTTATTTTAAAATAAATGCTTTTAAAGATATTTAAAAAAATAGGTGAAAATTGTCCATTCCCCGCCCTTTACTGCGAAACGACTTAACCTAAAATTACAGATAATGGTTCTTTAACTCATAGATTACAGGAAAACCTATAAGAAGTATATGTTCTTAAAATAACATGGTAAATCTTTCAATATTATGCGTACAAAGTTACATTTGCAGTTGGAATGTATGGGAGACCATGTTTTTCAACTACAATGTTATGTTAGTTCTTGGGATAAATTTCATCCCAACTACGCAACCGTGCATTGTGCGTGGTACCACATGCTTTTGGCCGGTTTTTTTCGATCGATTAACGCTATAATGGTAAGAAAAAAAGATAGGTTTTTTTACTATGAAAGTTTTTTGCGAGAATCTAGCAAAAAAAAAACGTAAGGAAGGGTTTCAAACCTTTATCATGTCCTTCATCTGCGCGCAAGGGTTTCCGAGGGTATATTGAAGCTAAATAATGTAATAATCTGGCTGTACACTTAGATTTATGGCCAACACTTTATATAAATCCGTCAACTAGAACACTTACACAGTAGGTGCCGACGGGTACCGGCGTCTGGTCACTAGTTTTGTGTCAAAAGCATCTTTTCAGCAGATTTTTAACAACTTTGACTACGACACCGTTTTGTTGCTAATCTGCGCACCAACATTGTTTCACAGAGTGAAATTCATTTCTAAAATAAAAGAAAGTCTTGCCTCGAGTCTGAACACAGCCTTATTCCGCTTTTAAAACAGCACAAAGTAAAATGTCAAAGTGGGGATACTATTTTCATTTCAACGATAAAAAAAGTAGCTAAGATCGCTGGCTCGTTAGCTTTCAAAGTCTCTAATTAGTTGGCTCTAGCTAACTACTGACTTTATATAAGAAAACACTACACATAGGCTATGTATAGTTTGTGTGGACTGAAGGACCTCTTTGGACGAAGTACAAAATTAGGTTAGGTATATCTTCTTATAATTATACTGTGTAACAGATTTTTTTCTTTATTTTTCGTGTGGTTGGTGACTAACCTGGTGTCAGAGTTTTAATGCCGCCCATGGGCCTCTGACTTGGCTTCACATGCCGTCGAAAAATCTCTCAGGCATGTTGGTTTCGTCACGATATTTTCCTTCACCGTTTTTGAATCAAGTTATAATTATACAATACGCATATGAAACGCATATGAAAAGTCAGAGGTGCGTGCCTTGTGTTCAAACTCGAGACCTATGACTTGGTCTTGGACTTGGACACCACTAGCCTATCACTGCTGTTATGTAACAGATAACATCTTGTGGATAGCGAATGGTAGTTTATAGTCACATCAACTTCGAGGCAACTTTGCATCTATCAGGCAGTACGATCTAATGTTTACGTATTCGCCAAGTCTTAGGTAATTACCTCCGTAAACCCAATCAAATCATCACCCACACCAACACAAGTACCTATTTCAACGGACAACATCATCAGAAAAACTATAACAAGTAATTTCCCAGTTCCAGCAAACGTTGGAAATATTTTTATCTCTGTCATTAGTTTTGATTAACGAGGTCAGATGAGGCGGACGGGGCATCGTCACAATATTAATGAACCCTCTATTGTTGTCCAATGTGAGGAATTTGTGCGTCATATTGACTACGTAAAGTTGGATGAATTTTTTGACTCACTTTAGTGAGGCTATTTGGGATCGGGTCGTTTGTTCAGCGATAAGAAGTGCACATAATGTGACCCAGTTGAGCTATTACGTTGGAAGAATGGCTACGACAAGCACATCCAGCTTAGTTGGATAGCTTTAGAAAATATCTGTAGTGCAAAGAAAAACTGGGTCCTTCTGCGTGGGAATTAAGTTTATCCAGCATAGTACGTGTCTAAAAAGAATACATGCAAATTAAAGGAGAGCAACAAGAAAGCTAATTAAAATATTGCATTAACTTTCATAAGCTAATGTTTAACACAGGTGTTTCAACTCAAAAAGTGAAAATGATAGCTACAGGCACATGCCTCAAAGCAGTGACAAAATGTACTCGAAAATTACACGAAAATATACACTGCAACGCTATCTCAAAAGTTTTCATCACTATTCTGCTTAAGAATCAAACACGAAGCCTCATAAACTTTTAGGTTCAGCAAGAAAGGAACATATTAAAGCTAAATAAGCGCCAGGCTAAAGAAAAATGGCGCTGCCGGGGCGGATTTTTTATATTATTTCTCTTAGCTCAGCTACGATAGACCATGGAGCGGCGGGAATTTATATTTAAGCTATCACAGTAAATTTTTCTACAGAGAATTTACGGATCAAAGTAAAGAACAGATCTCATTAAAGCGAGTTCTGTGTGTATTTTAGCTGGAACCGGTTAGACTGGAAGCCGACCCCCAAATAGTTGGGAAAAGTCTGGGCAGGTGATAACTGTGTGTAGTTAAGTGGAACGAAACGATTGTTGTAGTAGTACATTAAATTAATGAACTGTGAACAGGGTTAGAGTGGACAGGACAAAGATTAAATTCGTGAATAGGGATTACTAAAGTCAAGTAATCGCAGGCTCGTGTTGGCGGGTCAGGAAAAATTGCGCCCAAGAGGCTGACTACGCACAGTCAACATTAAGACCTTTTGTTTGTTATAAACTGTGCAACTG
Organism: Xanthia togata; assembly: GCA_963853775.1. Taxonomy (NCBI): domain Eukaryota; kingdom Metazoa; phylum Arthropoda; class Insecta; order Lepidoptera; family Noctuidae; genus Xanthia; species Xanthia togata. The sequence goes on along the minus strand of OY970801.1, from coordinate 16,732,910 downwards.
AATAAGAGGAACGTTAAAATTATGTTTAGAGATGTTAAAATAAATGGTGTACATTATGCCTACACCGAAACAATGAGATGCAGGGTCAGGGTGATAAATATTATGGCGTTTAATTTTTCGTATATTGCTAGACGTTTTCATAGCTGTTATAAATTTAATTGACATTCATTCAATATTTTGCACGCGTTTTTTCAGACACTGCTAACTAATATGTTAAATGCGAAAGTGAGTTTGTTTGTTTTCTATGCTTTCACTCTAAAACGGTTGAACAGATTTGGATGAAATTTGGCATATAGATAAACCATGACCTACGTAAAAAAATTGCTATTTTTCGTCCTAGACCGCAGACGAATTCGCGGGCAACAAATGTATGTTCGAAAAAATCTACATCTCTATAGTAAGATAAGTGACAGGCATAATTTTAACACAAGAAATAGGAACAAATTAGATCAACCACGTTTCAGATGGTCTAAAGTACACACTTCTTTTATGGGGTACTGTGTAAAATGTTATAATAAAATACCACTCGATATTCTTAAACTAAATGAGAAGAAATTTAAAACTTGCATTAAACGCACACTATGTAGACAAGCATACTATAAGTTGGATGATTATATCGTAGATAAAAATGCTTGGCTAAATGCTGTTCCTGCTCTACAGCCACTTGGGCTCACTAGTTAAAAAAAAAAAAATGGTAGAGTTGCTTCCCCTTTTTTATTTTTTCTGACTACGAACATAATGTTTATTTTTTATTTTTTTTATTTAACCATATTTTAATTATTGAATCCTCCATTTGATGATATTGATTTTCTTTCTTTTGGTGGTAAAATTCTTTAAAGGTTACAAATACATTGCAAACTATAGTTTTGTTTATCTTAGACGCATTTTTATTTTCAATTTTTGTAAATGTGAGTACCATGGAGTCGTTTACTGTGTTGTATTTTGACTTTAAAGAGCAGGGTAGTTGAGAGTATGTCATGCTCACTTAATGTCTCGCTGATGGTGGCGAGTGTGTTGGATCATTCGGTTCCCTACAAAATGGTTGAGTTGGATGGTGCTGATCCACGCGTCATGTTCGTGAACGGGCGCCGTCAGTTGAGACTGGTCATCTCTTATCTGCCAGGGCTTATTTTTAATCCTTTTTGATTTTTATATATTTTTTTTTACATTGTTCTCACATATAGAATCAACAAGAGTAATGTACCCAGGATTTTGTAATTTCTATATTTAAAAGAGTGTCCTTGGAGTTTCTTGCCCGTTCTTCTCCATAGAGATCTACGTTTTGGAATGGGCAACTAGCTTCAACTTTCTGACTAACTGACTCTTTGACAATTCAAAAGTGCCTGTAAAGGGTTTAATTGAAATAAATGTTTTGAGTTTGAACAGCTAGTACAATATAAAATGACACACACAATGGAAATTGAGACTTTTCCATCAAACTCAATATCTGAACACATCAAAGCCGCAATATGGTAACAAAACAATTTGACTCTCAAGCACCAGAACATTTTTCTATTTTATTTTATGAAATTTGGAGCTCGCAGCGTCAAATATTTTACACCGGGTGCAAAGGCGCAGGTAAGCTTTATGCAGCCTGCTGTAGTACCGCATATAGCTGTGTGCGCGTTTATGGAGGACACACAGGGGAACGTTGGCGTTAAATGCCGTGATATATCTCCCGGAACTGCAGTAGATAGGGCAGGCATAATACCGGAGAGCAAGTCTTTTGTCGATTAAATAAATAAACCTAGGTCACTGAAAAACGAACGGCAGCTAACCCAAAGTTATTTCTAAAAAATACAAAAAGGCGCAGGTATTACCTATAACAGTAGAGACGGACGCTCACAATGACAACTTGCTGAATGATTCATGCAAAAATCTAAATGTTACGACAAAATAAATCAATAACGACAAGGGCAAAATGAAATGTTTTCACTTCACATTGAAATATAATAGTCTTGTCAAGTAAGAAGTGCTTTATGAAATAGCGAAGACGGGTTGCCGTATTTCGGTCAGATCAGAATGAAAAATAGTATTTCTTATTCACGATCACGAAGACGTCTAATATCAACGTACGATTTTTCTTTCTTGTCACTGAACGACCTTCCGCATAATTGGAGAAATGTAATACATCTTCGCTATCAATAATCCCTCAGCCATATTGCATGAGGCAGAATAAAACATTGATTCTTATACGGATGGATGTTTGTCTTACGAGTAGCAATGGCGATAACCTTTTCTAATATTATACTATTTCTGGCATACACGTACGATGCAATATGAAACGAAATTATTGAATTGAACTCTATTAGTATTAGTGGTTAGAGGATAATAAAATGGCACATAGTTTAGCATTTACGAAATCTACAGAAAAATCAACGACGAAAGATATAATAGCCAGGGAAATATTGCGATGAAATGTAAATTGGGTACAATCCTTTTGTTAACGATAATGAGTAGGGAAACGGCTTCGTCCCGAAACGGAATGTCATTGCACCAGCGTTAGAAGATCTCCATACTATTGTCGGTGTTAAAGCAAATGAGTTTGGGTTGGAAAATATTTGTACCGATGTTGTGGGTCTAACATAAATGGGTGGCAGTTGCAAACGAAATGTTAGGCCTCCAAGCGCCTGTTACTAGTACAATTACGGCAAATGACACGGTAGCGCCTTTCCGAACACCACGAATGAATATTGGAAAACACATTTAGTTTGGAGCGGGCGTGTACATTAACAAAATTTTAAGCTGTACTAAAGTGCAAATGGGACAATTTCGTCTGTGTGATACATCTCTGTAGTTTACAGTGTCTGTTAGTGTTTGTAATTGTATTTAACTGTCAGTGATTCCAGTCGGCACATGCTGTGTAATCAAACCACCAATCGACGCTGCTCTTTTATTTGCGGCCTTTTTTGCACGGTTTCAATTCGTTTATTGGAACAGCAATTTTAATAAAAGTTACTTTTTTAGCATTCTATTTGGCAGTTATACACGAATTTACAAAATCAAATCAAATTAGATTAACATATTGTTGAAGCTGTTATTAAAAAAGGTTACGTCAACATGTTCTTCTAAGCCATCTGGAGTATGTGACGTCAATGTTACGTTTTCGGAAAACAAACACACGTTGCTACCCTAAAAGCAGATTGTGTTTTCATAAAACGTTTTTCACTTATTTACAAAACAGCTTTGGTGCCTTTTATATGAGATACTGTGTACGGCCCCATTACGGATGTGTTGAATATTTGATGCAAAATTGTCTGCCCAATGGGGTAAAACGGTGTTCCTCCAACCATCAGGTGGAATACGTGGTCACCTTTGTTACCGATACCCACTCCTTGAATGAATTGTGAGAATATATTATGAAGCTGGTGCCTTCGTTTTAGGTTGACACATCTGCACAACAGGGGTGACATAACATAACATCACGCCTGTCATACAACGAAAGGGGTAGGGAAAGGTGTAGAGTACACCCATATTTCACCCATTGTTTATTGAACCGAGGCGATAAAATATATTGACTCGTCAGTTGTTACCGACAAAGCACCCAAGAAATGTTGTATGTTGATGAGATGCCATCCACGATGACGCGCCCCACTCCGCTCCGCTCCGTACTAAAGTACAGCTTACAGTACAGTAATCGCCGAGTGGGGCGCGTCAAGCGTGGATTGCACTATCTGAACGACCAATTATGATCATCCATGCGGAATCCTTTTAATACGGTTGTTTTAAGAGGGATGTGACATTCAAAACGATAGAAAACCAAACAAACACAAGAAAAAGACAAGTTTTCTTCATGTGGATTCTCTACATTACACCAAGTGGTCCCATATTCCAGTGTTTGGGAAACAACAAGTTAGAACTGTAACATATGGTAATGCTTAGGTCAGATAAGCAGCTCAGAGCCACCTCGCAAATTGTATGACGACTTAGTTACTAAGCCAAATAGACGTCCAGTTGCTGAATATTTGTTACTGTTGGTTCAACAGCTGTTCTTGTGTTTTATATGAAGTTTAGCTTTTGGGTAGGAAACAGACTGGTTTTGGTAAAGATTTTGTAGAAAAGAGGTGATAAATTATTCTGTGTAGCGAATCTCTTCAAAAATAGGGTACAAATTTAACTTGTTATGTAGAATGCGATTGAGTGATTACGTCATACAGATAGGATTCAGTGTCAGTTACGGGGGTGGCAATATCACTAAGTGATAAAACCCCTTTTAAATAAACAAAGATATAAATAAAATAGCAGTTAGTCATGTAGCAAATATCTCATAACAACGAATGCCTCGTTGGTCTAGAGGTCGCAAGCGCTACTGCTGAGCATGAGTCCTGAGTTTGATTCCCTGGTCGGTCAAACTGTTATTGCGTTTTTCTATCTAGAATTTCTCAGTAGCAGACCGGAGTCTAGATTTGTGGCCGGTTGATGGCAATAGGCTCGCTCCCTATTACGTGGGACTTAAACATAACTGGGTAAATGTGGGCGTACCTACATAGATACACCTCTGCCCAACCCTTCGGGGAAACAAGGCGTGATTATATAATCATAACAATTATGCCTTTTAAAAAAGATGTATCGGCATTTTAAAATCGGCTTTTACCTTCGAGAAAATTCATATCCAGTACTAACATTATTCAGCATTTAGCAATCGGAAAGGTGTGGCCATATTTAAGGGTGAGTTGTATGATCAAATTAAACCACTTTTTTCATGGGAACATTTTCAACTGTCCCATACAAAACTTCAATACCTACCCAACCCAAATGTATGGTACGGTTGATTTTGTCGCTAAACATTTCCAGTTTACACTAACCTCGCATTGTACGGAAATTCTATAAAATGCAAGATCAGCTTATACTGGAAATGTACAGCTTGATGTATAGCCGTGTGTACGATGACGGTCCCATAGAGAAAGTTATTCAGTTTGATGTCTGTACCTCACCCTTGATTATATGACCTCACCTTTCTGATACATGCAGTAGAATGTGATATTATTACATCAATAGGTAGGATAAAGAAGTATTTACACAAAAGTCTTTGTTTGCCATCCACTTAGATAAGTACTTACAACCAGAGTCTTTCCATGTAGTACAAAATAATCCGCTAAGTACACAAGAGATTACATAGCATCAATACCACTTAGTATTGCAGATTGTTTCTGAAATGCGAGGCTTAAGACGCCTAACTAAAAGCATTTACGTTACTTAAAATGTTTTCAAGGAGATTAAGCGATTCGTCCCTTGTTTGAAGCAACGGGAGAATTTGATTGGAGGGAAGTAAATATGTATGTTGTAAATACAACATACACGTAGTATCTAATTATAGTTACTAGAATAAACGTTCGTCTTATAATAGTATAGTAATAGTCATGGCTAACGTCATTCTAGCATACCTAGTCCACATGAGCTTTCATCCAATGAAATGCTCTAACGCTATCCTTTGACTAGTGCGGCGCAAACCAAGGCGCCCCGGGTGAACGAACTCTGTTGAAGATGTCACCGCTCCATTATTCCATGAATCCCTGAATTGTTAGGCAGAGGCGTACCAATAGTGCACATTTCGCCTGTTATGTTTAAGTGCCATGTAAGTATAGCAATAGGGGCGAGCATATTGCCATCAACCTGGCATAAATCCAGGCTCTGGGCTGCTACTGAGAAATTTCTGATGGAAAAACCGGCTTGCGAATCGAACCCAGCAGGACCTAATGGTTGGTAGTAGCTCTTGCAACCACTTGACCTAGTGTTAATAATAGATTCATTTCTTGAGGGACACTAATCAGCCACAGGCGTATTATCAATAAAACTTCTATTGTGGTTCGTTCAGTGTCTTGTTTTTGCGATCTGAAATACCTACTTATACGATCTTTTAGTATAAGACGTCTTTGATGTACAAGTAGAATATTTAACTAGCCATGTCAACTCTTTGAGTACTTAGACGCTCAGTTTCTTGTCTTATTTTGGTTATTTTATACTTACACGAACTACACTTTAAATACAAAAATATTGTGTAAAAATATTTTTTTAGGGTTCCGTACCTAAAAGGTGCCAATTTCTTCTTAATTTCGTGTGGTTAGTGACTGACCTGGTGTCAGAGTTTTAAGGCTGTCCATGGGCCTCTGACTTGGCTTCACATGCCGTGGAGAAATATCTCTCAGGCATGCCGGTTTCCTCACGATGTTTTCCTTCACCGTTTTTGAAGCAAGTGATAAATGTACAATACGCACATGAATCTGAAAAGTCAGAGGTGCGTGCCTTGGGTTTGGACTCGACACCTATGACTTGATAGTCTGTCGGTCAAAACAATAGGCTATCACTAAGGAGAGCCTATTGCCAAGATTTCGCTGTCTGTCCGTTCGTCCGTGCGTCCATCCGTCACAGGGCTGTATCTTTTGAACCGTAATAGGTAGATACTTGAAATTTTCACAGATTGTGAACTGCTATAGCCGCTATACCAACAAATAATGAAAATAAAATAAAGTATAAAATTAAAGAGGGTCCCTACTTCCCATACGTGAAACTTGTTTTTTTTTTTAATTATTTAAAAAAAATATTAGCTATGTAGGTAATGTTTTATTTATTCTATTCACGCTCAATGCGCACGGAATATTATGATATCAGAATTGACTCTAAAAATATATTTCTTAAAACTCAATGGTTCTCAGAAAACGAAAAGTTTAATTTATCCGTTATCCGTGTGACGTTAAAACGTGACACCGTCTTTCTTTCCAATATTAAAGTACAACATATGGCTAACTAGCTGCGCCCCGTGGTTTCACCCACGCACGTCTCAATCCCGTGGGAATAACGGGATAAAATATTCTGTCCTAATCCAGGCCATGGTCTACGCATGTGCCAAATTTCATCCAAATCTGTTCAGCCGTTTTAGCGCGAAAGCATAACACAAACAAACTCGTGCACAAACTTTTACATTTATCAATGACCTTATTACCCACGACAGAAATAGACCATGAAATTAAATTAAGTACTAGAATAATCATTATCCATCTCGATACTAATGGAAGCAAATATCGAGAACCCTCAATCGTCCTAAAAAATAAATTGCGGTGTTCGAATGCTAAAGAAACTTAAGTGCAATCCCAATTCCTTGCCTCCGTTCCGGATCACCTTCACACTCAGGGCTGCCACTTTGAAAAAAAAATCTATTTTTCTAGATTTGGTATATTTTTTGGCAGTCAATTCAGTCAAATTGTTAACCTGATGGTTTATAGGAAGTCTACTATTAACCATCTTAATCGACCATATAACAATTAAACCAAATAATTACAGTAGCAATTTTTTTATAAGTATTTTAGGTGGTAGGTGTAAAGGCTCCCGCAAACAGGCGCGACGGGACAGCGTGACGCGACTCTAGTAAAACAATTTCTAAGAAAACTTCACGGTAGAACAATTACCGGTGTCGCATCACGCCGTCGCTTCGCGCCTGTTTGCGGGAGCATATAGGGTTCATTTGATCTTCGCGGTTTACAAAGGGTGGTAAAATGTTTTTTTCTGATTTAAAAATGTTACATAAAGGAAGTCCGATCTTACTACTGTCGCCAGATTCTCACTGAACCTTATATAAATACTACAAGGACATAATAATGTTGAAATAGTACATTACTGTCGCGGCCTGCAACAGAGACATTGATGTACGGTCGTCAAAATATGGGTCGAAGCGAAGCCGAGGCACAAATTTGAGAACAGTACTACTACTTGTTAGGAAGTACTTCCTACTAAAATACTCACTACTTAGCAGTAGTACTTTTCTTAAATAATGCGCGGATAATCAAACTAAGTAAATTAATTATAAATTCCAGAACCAATGACGAACAACGATAATTTTTCACGCGCCAATGTTTTTTTTGTTTCTTCATTAATTTAAACAGCTCTATTTGCAAGCTAAATCGAAATTTAAATATTTAATATTAGGTTGGGGAAAAAGTCTTTTCGCATTATAGTATGTATGAACTTGTAATAAAATCTCTTTGGCTATACTATTTGTATCTGGCTGGTTTTGGTATCATTGAAAGTTTAAATTTTAAAGAACATAATTCCAAATTCAAATTAGGAAAATATGTGATTTTCATTTGTTTTTCGTACCGTCAAGATGAGTGAATCTAATGAAGAAATTCGATACATTTTAAAATTTTACTACATAAAAGGTAAAAATGCAACGCAAGCCGCGAAAAAAATTTGCGATGTTTATGGACCTAGTGCAGTGTCTGTGAGAATAGCACAAATTTGGTTTAAGCGTTTTCAATCCGGAAATTTTGATGTCAAAGATGCACGTCGCTCTGGTCGCCCTATTACGGGTAAAATGGATGCCATTTTTGAAAAAGTGGAGCAAGATTGGCATATCAGTAGTTACGACGTAGCTGAAGAACTGGGAATTGACCACAAAACAGTTTTGTCGCATTTGAAAAAAACTGGGTACACAAAAAAGCACGATATTTGGGTACCTCACGAGCTCACTGAAAGAAACCTAATGAACCCTGTACTCATTTGGACCTCACACATCTTTAGCCACTCAGCAAAAATTAAGAGAGTTTGGCTGGGAGGTGTTAATGCATCCGCCGTATAGTCCTGACCTTGCACCTTCAGATTTCCACCTGTTTCAGTCTCTTCAGAATTCCTTAGGCAGTGTCAGGTTAACATCACGAGAGGACTGCCAAAACCACTTGTCGCGGTATTTTGATCAAAAGTCCCAAAATTTCTATAGCAATGATCATGTCCCTACCTACAAGATGGCAAAAAGTTATCGAACAAAATGGTACCTATATACTTTAGTTAAATGTAAATAAACTATATTAAAAAATGTTTTGAATTTTCATAAAAAATGTGAAGCAACTTTTTCCCCATAATTACCTTTGACCTATATTATCTTTGATAAGTTGCTTACTTGGTGTTGAAGTAAAAAGTTTTTTAAGTAATATAACAATAATTATGAGTTTTTATAGTAATTTATTTGGCCGCTAAACACGTCAATTATGGATTTTCATACGAACATTGCCGGCCGGGCGCTCGCATGTATTCGACCAGCACAGCAATTTCTATTCATCTCGAAGAAGTTTGTCAAAATAATCCTCGAATTTGAGAAAAGCATGTTTGAGAAAAATAGTTTGCTACCTCTTTACAGAAAGAGGTAGAAGAAAAAGTGAATTCCCAGGAATTAACTTCTTTTTAGGCGCCAAAAATATTTCAATACTTTTAATTCGACGTATTGTAATTGAAACAGTTGACTACCGCGCGTACGTCCTACATTTAAAAAGCGTACAAAATTCTTTGAAAGCTTCTTTTAAATTAAAAACCGATTCATCAGTCATTCATGGCAGACATTTCATTCTCCTTTGTTCGCATGCGCGTTATTAATTAGAACTTTGCTAACAGGAGCTTATAGCGAAATGTGTAATGTGTGGTTAAGGTACCTTATCATTATTATGATTTTCCGGAGATTGATAAGCTTGATATTATTTCTTTTTCGTGTGGTTATTGACTAACCTGGTGTCAGGGTTTTAACATATCTCCCAGGCATACCGTTTTTGAAGCAAGTGATAATTATACAACACGTACTTAAGAATGAATGATTGTACAAATGTAATTAATGATTGTACCAACTTTTGTTTTTCTAAAATGTATATATAAAAATAAAAATAAAACTTTTGATATTTTGTATGCCTTTTCATGGGACACAGCTAGTATCTTATATATTATAACACCTTCTGGTATACAGAAGGTGTTATAATATATAAGATGTGTTCACGAAATAAATGAATTTGAATTTAGAATTGGATTTGAATGAATGAATTTTAGATGAATCCATCATGAATCAGCTGGACATAATATTGATAAACTAAACACTAAATTACCTAGGTCAAACTTCAAAAGAGGATCTAAGGCTCGCTTGTACCACAAATCACTAATGGACGATTCCTATAATTTACGGGCCGTTATTGGTTAAATATTAGGCCCCTTATATACCAATAATGAAGCAAAGACCACATAGTTTTGCAGTAGATCAGTAGACCCTTTCATATTAAAGTAGCTAACACAGGGAAAATTAGCTTACGAATCATTGATGTATACAGGGTGTTTGGCGCATGGACTGACACAATTTTTTCAGGGATTTGGGAGGTCATTAGCTAGGTTCTAGCTAAGTTCAAAATAGCTTTTAGTTTTTTTTATAATTAATTTAGAAGTTGTAAAATTTCATTCATTAAATACAAAAATTAACTTTGGAAGCTTGTAAGGAATTTTCTTGAAACCAGTTGTATAAAACAAAGATGTTTTTAGATTTAAAGGACTTTGGAGAATGCAACAAAATTTGTTTTGTGCCACTACACCCACAAACAAAAAAGTTATTTCAAATTAAAGGACACATTTTGGGAATTTTTTTCATTTTAAAAAAATAATCATATGTAACCAACCGTGACATTTGGGACAAAGGGTGTATGGGTAGAACCTAGCTAATGACCTCCCAAATCCCTGAAAAAATTGTGTCGGTCCATGCGCCAAACACCCTGTATATGTTACGCGCTAACATCGCAGTCAGTAAACTTGGGCTCGGCGCACGATTACATGCACCGAAACTCACACATCTGTGATCAGTGTCATCTCACAGTTGCAAAGCTACAGTTACCGATAGACGAGGATAGAGATAGGAGACGACGCTGACGTGCGAGCGAAATCGCGTTAACACCTCGCGCATTATGTGTGTATCGTGTCTTTCACGCATGTGTTTAATATCTATCTCGCTCTCACGAACATGGCGAAGCAAACGTTAAAATATTATTGTAATTTTCAACAAATTAACATTTTTGGCTGTACTTACGAGTGGTAGGTAATCCCATTTGACTTATTTTTCTTTCTTGTATTATTAAAGCACTGTTTAGCTGCACAAGAAGTAATTTTGATGCGTATTTATTACAAAAAAACTGAAATTATTGAGCTGTGTAATCTACGATGTTCCGTACGCGACTGAGTGCCAACTACGGGCAATCACTTAGTTGAGTAGGACCAGGCGCTGTGACTAAGTCCCGTATCTACCTCTTTTAATACATCAATGTTACGAATCGATTTATATGCACAGTTTGGCAATAAAACAGGTTACCATTGGTAAGCAAAACGATCCGTTTTGATTATAGGAACCGAGCATAATTAGCGCTAAATATATTTAAAGCAGCATTCTCTCTCTGTCATCTTCAAACGATTGACAGAAACAGAACGATGTTTTAAATACGTTTAGCGGTTAACGTATTGAGTGATTTGTGGTTCAAGCGGGTCGAAGTGTTGATTGAACTTTCTATAATAGATAAAAAGCGACTCTTGCTATGACACAATAAAGTGCAATTAACGTCGCACAGCGCTTATTACCTACAGTTATATTCACCTAGAAGTTGCCAACTACGTGATGGAAATTTTAAATTTCAAACGACTTTCGATCGTCCAAAATACAACATACCTACAAACACATAAACTATGAGATTAAGCAGAAACTTTCGCTGACGTTCATACATTTGGTCATCTACAATCGTTAGTTGAGAAAATAGAATTTGTGTGTATAATTCTGAAGTAAATATCCCAAAACCAGAATCGCGACAGCCCTAGACGAATCTCATTTGGACTCTCCTAAACCGTTGCATTTGTAGTTGATTAAAAACCCACTTACACCTGTTCGTGGTGCGGATTACCTCACCGCTGTTGATTTACTTGAGACTCGTATTTGCATGATCGCGTTTTTTTAGCTGATCAGACGAAGGAAGTAGGAGGCGATGGTAATTGGTTACTAGAACTAGACTTATTTGACAATCTTTATTGAATTTTATATCCATAATTGTAGGTACAATATTGACTATGATAGACCTATATATTGATGTTTTTCAGGAACTTCAGGTACGTAGTACTCGTAACTACCGCGGCGTGCGTGATGTCATGATATATGAACGATAACTTAGCAAAAAGAGTATGTAAGGATGGTAGCACGTGGCGTTCTGTAGTTTCTCCCTACCGCCATCACAAGAAGACGTGAGTTTGTATAAATGTATGTAATTATAACCTAGTCCTTTGAAAATATTATCCTCACACATTAGGTATATAAAAAGTACCCCGCCGCGTCTGTCTGTCTATTAACTTCCAAACGGATTTTCAAACGATTTTCACCAATAGATGAAGTGATTCATGAGGAAGGTTTGGTGTATACATAATTCATTAAGGTTTTGTATAAATTGGCTGAAATATGACGATTATTGTTGAAGATGTCGGAAAAAATCATACCAACTGGGGCTTTACCGGCGTGCGCCGCGTAAACTGTTGGAGAAAAAAAATATGTTCTACAGTTTTGTACGTCTTAAAAAGTTCAACAAAAAAGTCCGCGAGGGTATATGTCTATCTTCTGAGGATGACCCACAGTAACCATTATTATCTTATAGAATTTGATAAAAAATTAATTGTTATTTCCGAAGCAATTTTGATCGGTATCATATTAATCTTTATCCAATACAATATGTTATATAATTTGGTAATTTTAATATTAATAAAAATAAAAATAAACAGGTTAAAATATGCCTTGATATCATATCATTTAAATAAATAGTTGAAAATATATTAAAGATTCAAAAGCTGACGAAAAGCTGACGGCAACGCGGGTGCAGCGGTAGGAATCAATGACCTTTTCCTCGGCTATTAGGTATGTAATCCCGGTAGTACGTTCCCGTGAGATATTTTCCGACATCCACGCGGGCGAAGCCGCGGGAATAAGCTTCATAAAGAGAAATGTTCTAAGTCCAGGCTAGATAGTTAGTCAGCCAGTTTAGTTATCAAAGCTCGTTCCTTCTCTGTATGATAATTATATAGATTTTGTCAGAGTAGGCTGATAATAATAATAATATGGACGTGGCCCGACTGTCAAAATGACGGTCTGTATTTTTTTCTCCGTGGTATTTTTTTATTATTTTTTACTTAATAAATACTTTACTAATCTGCTTCAGGGAGGGCAATACTCGCCCTAGAGTGATGCGATTTGTGAGGCGGGCGTTTTCGGGGACTGATATTAGTTCTCGAGATTATTCGACCCGCGTCACAGAGCGTATCGACTTCCTGAAGCAGAAGATTTGTGCATGGGCAAACCGTATTCGACGGTACAGGCGGACGGTGAAGCGGTACACTCAGAATCGCACATTCCAGAGCGATCGGATCAAGGTGTGATTGACGCGCGCCTGCCGAATGATGACGCCATGTGTTCATTCTGACAAAGCATCTGGTCGGTGCCTGGCTATCACACTGAAGGAGATTAGACTAGGGAGATCGAGCGAGCGTGTGAGCAAATATCAGTAATGAGGGCACTTACCATCAGCTCCTAAGATTTAGCTCGTGCAGTCCTTCCGTTGCCTAACTAGAAATCTCCAGGGCCGGACAGGCTGCACAACTTTTGAATAAAATGGTTCCAAAGGTCGCACGCCCAATTGGCGTCCCAGTTCCAGTCTGCCTTAGAGTCAGGGTCACTGCCCCAGTTCCTAACGACAGAAATAACCCACCTGTTCCATAAATCAGGTAATACTGCGGAACCCAAAAATTATAGACCGATCACTTGTCTACCGACGGTATATAAAGTCTTTACATCCATTTTTAGAGTTCAAATTAACGAACATATAGACACCACCTCCATCATGTCTGCCTCTCAAAATTGATGTAGGAACGGGTCCCGCGGTACTAAGGAGCTGCTCCTCATCGATATGGCCATTAGCCAGCTGGTTTGTCGTTCCCGAAAGGATCTGTCGACAATAGTCAACATGTTGGATAGATTATAAGAAGGCCTATGACTCGGTGCCACATAGGTACCTACATGGCTCATGAGGGTGCTGGAGCTGTATAAAAAAAATGTTTATTTTTCGGAAAAATACAGATTGGTACAGAAAATGATATGCGGATTTGTTACAACAGACATTTAGAATATTATGACTATATTACAAGATCTTAAAAAAAAGTTGATACAACTCACCTTCCTGATGTCATGGATGGGGCAATGGAGGACGGTTCTTCGCTTCGTCGGAAGCGTTAGGTTAACGCTACTGACATGAACCAATCGCTGAGGGAGCGTTTCTATGGCCGTCTGAATAAAGTATTAAATAAAATAGTCTTTTATCAGGTGGAAACAAGGTGCGTGCCTTCAACGGTTGGGTCACGCCTGTTTTGATGTACTCTTTCCGCATACTCGAATGGACTCAAACGGGACTTGACGCCCTGGATAGGAGGGTCCGCACACTGCTGTCCGCATATCGAATGTTTCAGCCACGGTTATCAGTAGTGAAATAAAGAAAGAAAGAAAGTAAGAAAAATATTTTATTCGGGACACGCACAGGATGCATCGAGATGTGGTCGCGGTGGACAATGGGTTTAACGGACGCTTTTACCGGGCCTTACATGGACCCGATGTAGACCTGTTAGCGTCTGTATCCTGGTTGCGATTCGGTGATCTCTTTGGGGAAACCGGAGGTTTTGTCTTTGCGATTATGGACGATGTTATGATGACGAACAACTACCGGAAAAATATTGTGAAAGACGACACGGTTGAAATCTGTCGGGCATGCCACCGTCCGGGGGAATCAATCCAACACATTATTTCTTGCTGTTCTCATCTGGCTAGCGGAGACTACTCACATAGGCACAACCTTATAGCTAGGATTATCCACCAGCAACTTGCTCTGAAATACAGTCTTGTGGAATCGGAAGTACCGTACTATAGGTATGTGTCCGACCCAGTTCTAGAAAATGGCAATATCACGTTGTATTGGGACCGATCTATCGTCACTGACAGGACTATTGTTGCCAATAAGCCAGGTGATAGATCGATTAGAGCGTCGCACAATGATTATTGATATAGCGGTCCCGCATGACGAGAACCTCGTGAAAGCTGAAAAAGATAAGCAGATTAAGTATCTTGACCTGGCTAGCGAGGTTGTTGACATGTGAGCTTTGGAAACAACAGTCACTGTGCCGATAGTCATGACAGCCAATGGCATAATAGCCAAGAGCCTCGACCAATATATGAAGAGGCTCTCGTTAGACAGCTGGATCAAGGGCTTGATCCAGAAAGCGGTACTTCTGGTCACGGCGCGTATCGTTAGGAGATTCCTCTCTCAGGAGCCATGACCACCGGTAGCTTGGACCCTGTTCCCCAGTGGGCTACTATTTTTCTATATTTAAAAATGTTTTTGTTTTTATATAAATATTTTAAAATGTAAATGATATGCATATATAAATAAAGGAAATAATATTTTTTTAGTTTTTTTTTAATATACTATGTTTTTCTTTTAAATTTTGTACATTTAAAAAATGTAAATTCATAAGAATCTAGATGAATAAACGACATAATATTAATAATCCATTGAATTCAGGTGACGCAGACCCATAGATAAATACTTTAACCTAAACATACATACTCGTATTCTTGTTATAATAACAACAAAAAATTATTGTACACGAAGTGATGACTGTGTCGGCGGCGCGTAACATTCCACGAAATCGTCGGTACGCCACACCTTTCGGCCATTTCTGGTTTCTAGGTACTGAGTTGGAACCCGCACCACAAACGACTTTAAGTTAATGTTATGGCGCCACAGTCCTAGGAGACTGTGAAAAGATTTGTTCATGAAATACCTACGGAGAGTGGGTAAGGAAAACAAAAGCTGTGATTCAATAAAATTTAACACATGCATTTTCTCATAAAACGTAATATTAGGTTATATTGACATAAACAATAACCAAATCGTAAAAGTTGAGAAATCTTATCCCCCAACATTCAAGGCGGAAAATGTCACCGGATTATAGGTTGTCACATTTCGCTCAAACCATTTACTTTTATGGAAACTTCTCGTATTTTCGACACTTACTTTTGCTAGACATTTTTTTGTTTTTTACTTTATGGTAAACCTTTTATATTTACACTCGCTGCGCCCCGCGGTTTCACCCACATAAGTCTCGATCCCGTGGGAATGTTGGGATAAAAATTATCCTATGTCCTATTCCAGGTCATGGTCTACCCGTGCCAAATTTGATCCAAATCCGTTCAGCCGTTTTAGCGGGAAAGCGTAACTAACAAACACACTTTAGCATTTACATTATTAGGTATATATTATATAGTTAGGATACTTCTTCCCAAGAGGGTAGACTTTTTAGCTGCTGCTAAAAAGGAATTGAAAATGTACTATTATAGGCAAACAAAGTTCATCAAAGTTTTTATTTGTTTTATTATTGGATTAATTATGAGTTAGATTTAATTTTATGAACTATTCCTCATCTATTTTTGTTTAACGAAATTGTACGAAAATACTGAAATATTGTCATAATAAATTTATCAACTTAGCATATTATCTCAGTAGTCGCTCGACACAAGCCCTTTTTTCCCTGTCATTCACATACCTATTTAGTATTTACATAGTTACCTACGACATAATTATTTTCCCGTTACGTCAAGCTGCATATTTCAGAAATTTCTAGTAGTGTTATTTTATTTAAAACATGTTTGAAGTATATTTTTGTATTTTCGTTAAATATTTTTTTACGGATCATGCAATGAAAAATATCACACATAATATTTGTGTCACGTAAGTCACGTTTCCTTTGAATCTAGTAATTCTGAACAAGTTATTTACCGTGAAGTTTAAATCTCTAAGTTTATTACTTTTCTGTAGGTTTAATTTTTTGACACACGTTTTATTTATTTTTGACATCATTACGGTTCCTTCTGGGTCGTAAAATATTATTTAATTGACTATCCTGGTCATATCACAGAGATTATTAGTCGTTATTAATTTTTGATCTCCTGCCAACATGTGTATCCATACAAGATGAGATGAGATTAGATTAACCCAAGACACCACAAAATTTAATATTAATGCAGAGTGGAATACTGTATTTGCTAATAACAATATTGCTGTTAACAACGTAAATTGAGGCGAGCTAATAATCCATAGAGAAATAAAACAGCGAATTAGAACAGTAAATCGGGTAAATGAATATCCGTTGAATTGCAAGCCTCGTGCTAGTGGTGGTAAATTTGAAATATTCAGCGGCCACATTTGCCAAAATAAACACAAACAGCAACCCTTCTCAGTTCCAAACAAATGGAAACATGTAAACGTTGCACAAACAATTTGTTGACCTGGAAATCTTAAAGCAGTTTTGCTCCAAAGATTAATTAGTTGAGGCAAACATCACGGCTAATCTCGAAATCTGCGTGCATCCGTCCGAAATAAATAATCATCTCGGCTGACGGAAAATGCAATGTAAATTTAATATTCCTGACGTGTAACTAGTTACAATTCTTGCTTTAGTCAGTACGGTCGTGGAAACACGTATAGGACACCAAGCGAAGAAAAATAGTTTAGGTGACATTTAAAACATGGCGGACCAAGATACGAACGGTGCCGCGAAAAGAGTAAGTTAATTCAAAGTAATCTCACTGTAATCTGCTAAAATATATAATATAAATGTAATATAAATAAAGTGAACACAAGGTTTGAGGCCTTTGGTAATTAAACTGTGAACAAAGTTTTGACAAGTAAGTAATTTCTCTTCTCAAACTGCCTTAACTTTTAAGTTTGGAAAGTCACCAGTGTTATCTTCTCTGGTCACTTCAAACAGAGAATTAATATTTCACTTTCGATTGCAAACTCTTGAACCGTTAATTTATTTCTTTCATCAATTTTATTTTGTTTGAATCGTTTGCTGCGTGTTAAATAATTTTTTCATTTATGAAAGGAGCAACTTTTAATATGCTATAATAGGATGAAATGTTTTTCTTATTAAAATTGCGGCTTTACAAATTATATTGTATTTTCGCAGAGGGGATCAAAAGGGGAGCGTCGACGAAGCAAGCCGGACGATGCTAAGGACGAAATAAAGAAATTTAAAGAGAATCTTCTACAATCCCTTTCTACTGGAGAGTAAGTGTTTAATATAACTAAGTTATTTTTCTTTCCTACAGTTATACTTCCTGATGTTGATAGCGCAATTTTATTGAGTTATATGCAAAACTGAATAATCTTTGAAGTTGATTTTATTATTGGCAATGCTGTAACGATAATTGCGGCATAAGTAGATAGTACTCAATTCATACAATGTGGCAAATGTCAATAAAATATAGCAAATTGATGTTGAATGTTACCTATACAAACGGAAGGTTCCGGGAAGTCAAAATAAACATGAACATTATTTCAATTTTTAACCACTGAGGTCTTCAAGCATCTTATTTAATTTTTTCATGAGTTTTTCGATGTTTTCAATTACAATACCGATGCCGGAACTCAGCAAAATATCTTTGTAACCAGTTTCAAGTAATAAAATTAAATATTTTATCATTCTATTTGTATTTAAAGGATTTGCTATATAGGTTTTTTTTATCATTTTATTAACTTCTTTTGTACACAGAGTGCCTCCATAAAAATCTCATTTTTTGTCATTTTTAATTTCCGCTACGCGCAGGGTTTAACAAAAAGCTATTTCGGCGCTGTAAAATGTCTTTATTGAGAAGTGATTGAAAAGGCGCTAGGTTGAATATTATACCCGTAAAATATTGAGCTTTTCAATACTTCAAGTACTGTTCTATTTTGCGAGAAATAAATGATATCCGAATATTTTCATAAAAAAAACTTAATGTTCGTATTTTATTTATATAAAAACGTTCCTTTCACTGGTATGTATAAAAAATCATCAGGAATCAGATTCCATTAAAAAATATTCCAACTTCAAACCAATTTCTGACCGCACTACTTTTATTGTTCCGAATCGACTGGACACAACAAACTTTATTTGAGATAACATTTTGTTTTCTCACAGCTCTATTATATCGGAGAATGGAAACGACTTAACTGTCCCACCGCAGCCGAGATCCCGTTCAGCGTCTAGGGCAAGAGAAGCTCTTTGTATACCAGCCAATGTTGCGTCCGAACTCGACGATAATAAAATTTTTGAACTGAAAGAGGTAGGATTCCGTTTATTGCATGCAATTTTTGACTACTGCATGATATTTTTATACTGTATACTGATTTTATCAAGTGTAGGTGATACATACGTCCCTACATATTTGAATTTAGATTTTTAGACCATTTTTATTTTAATTTCTGGATAAAATACGTACAAAGAAATACGTATAAGAAGACGCATAAGCCATGTTTTATGTAGTTATTAAATTCTTCCGTTTTCTCCGACTACTATAAGATTTCACTAAATTGTCAAGTCATCAGATACACCATGTTATTCTTCAATTTCACTCAGACTCAGGCTAATTGCCTACAGTTTTCCTTCCACGTATCTGTAAGTTTAATTACCGTTTATTTATTCCAGGCGTTCCTATTATTTGATATGGATGGAGATGGCTGTATCGACTTCAGCGATCTTCGTGCTACCCTGGTCAGCCTTGGTGACAAGATTGACGAAAATGCCATTCGCAACATGCTTTCTGAGGTGAATATAGTTTTTTATGAATATAAAAAATGCCAAGGAAGCCACAAATCTTCTAAAATATAGAATGATAAAAATCTAAATATTCTCAAGGAATTTCTCGTGAGGTTTCTATAGAAGTTATCTGTTTTTTTTTTCGAAAGATCTTTTATCTTTGTAAATACGTAATATCCTGTTGATAATTTCAACAAGTGCATTGCCATGCATTTCCATGTGCTATATATTTTAATTCCCGTCAAAAAATTGCAAAACCGACAGCAATTTCACACCAATTTCATTATTGTATCCTTTTTTTTCCGTTGGGAAATCCTCATGGATACACTCCAGGGATTTCTAGCTGGAGCTAGGGAGATTGGAGGGTTATGTTGGACTCCTACCGAATAAAACCCCACTGTTTCTACTACTACCATATGTCGGGGGCCCGAGAGATACTTGTACATTCGCCGCACTCTCGACTGGTATCAGCCCGCCACGCCTAGGAAACCATGTACAGCAGTAACCAGTAGTAATTTCAGTGCAACGAAATTAACCCATCTACATACTTACTATAGCTGGAAGTTGCTATATATGCTTCATATTGTTGTAAGTAATGTCAACATCTGTGCTCATAAGTAGCTACCAGTAGTTCGGATATGCACAAACTACCCATAAATTGTAAGCGCATAGCCAATTAGCCAGCTGGCATCTGTGTCAGTAGACAATTGTTGGCCACACTCGTGTGTAGGGGTATATCTAAGCCAGGTGACCAAACAGAAAGTTGTACGTAGCCAGATGGACCAAAGTGGAGTCGAGAAGATGAAAGTTTATAGTGCCTTCATGTGTAAAGTTCGTGGAATTTCGATTTCGAAGTTGGTCACATAGGCATTTAAATTAATTATGGAAGTGGGTAGGGTTCTAACCAATATTTGTTCAATGAAAGTTCGGTGTCGGGCCAAACTAGAGGATCAATAAATATTTTTCTGCGGTAATAGAAATCAATTGGTATTCCACAACATTCGTTCTCACAACAACAAACAGAAAATACTAACTAATTACATTCAAACAACAATAATACAATTTACCAAAACAACAACCTTGAGACACAAACACCAAAATAATTCATCCAATGAGAGTAAAACAACAGACTCTACTCACTAAAGGCGGTCTCAAAACAGATAAGAAACTTTGCTTTTCTTTTAATTCCGCTTAAGTATTGTTGAGAAAGTTTCTGAGTCCTGACGAAAGAGACCCTTAAGCTCGTGTCAATCCACAACGCTGACGAGGTCACAGGGATTTGCCCTCACTGCTTTAGGTACCCACAGAGCACGAAGACGCGTCGACGGGCGCCTCTACTAACTAATACAAACCAAGCGTTTCACCTCAGTCGCGTCTTCTATACAAATCTACTATAAAGATAATTAAAATTGTCAATATAACAGCTTTTTACTAAATGTATATAAAAAATACGGTAAGTACTTACAACTTTTTTATTTTTTATTGATGTCTCTATGTTCCTGCTAATTTCCGAAATGGCTGGACCGATATTGACGAGACTTTCACTGGCTATAGCTATAAGAATGTTATAAGGAGTAACTTAGGCTACTTTTGTTTTACAAAAATAATATTAGGGTCTACGTACGCGAGCAAAGCCGCGGGCAGCAGATAGTAAAGTATAAAACTATCGACTTTGAAGGCGGTTCGTGACAAAACAGTGGTGCGCTCAACGCACTTTTGGTGCTACGAATTTTATTAGTACTGGCAACTCTATTCACTGGCGGTTCGGCGATTCCGTGTTCTGTGGCTCCAGCGGATCAAATTTAAATTCCCTTGTCTAGGACAGTGTCTGCAAATTTTTTGGTTTATATTTTTACTGTATCCCTAAGATTAAGGGGACTTATTCTCTTCTCCATTTTACTTGTTGGAAAATTGAAATTAAATTTATATTTTAATCAGGAAATAACATCGTAATCCACTTAAATGTGTTTTGTAAGAGACAATATAATAGGTACGAGAGTAGTGTACACACTACCTATCAGATTTTTTGAGATATCGAGATGCTGATCCTAATAGACAGACTATCGGCAACAGTGTTTCATATAAGAAAAATATTAAAAGGCATGTATTTAATCAAACCTCTAATAATTCATATGTTGCAATCCTAAAAATATTATTGAACATTAATAACGGGTGCGCCAAAGTTCACCTAAATTATCAACTCCGATAATTGGAAATCCGAAAATGTTCTTCCCAACATTTTTCATCCTAACAATCACAATTCCTAACTACTCTGTCTCTAATGTTCATAATTCCGAAGCATTCAACTTCATAATGTCAGTAGCAATAAACATCTATTATACTTTTATTTGTTTTCCTATATTTTCTCAACATAACCATCTTTTACACTATTATTCAAAGTCATATCTTTTTGTTTAGATTTCTTTTTATTCATAATAATCAGTATTATATACATTAATTTTGCGTAACTTTATTGTCACATAACATACAATAAGAATAATAGTACCATGGTACAAGTAGTTAAATACATGTTTTCATATACACTTTTCAATTAAATTAGTTTAATATTAGCGGCTATAGCTTTCAAATAATCACTTTTATTGGTGTATTTTTGGAAGCCAGAGTCACGCTCCAGTCATTCAGTCAAGTTCCAGAAACGAATCGGTCTTATTCATAATTATTGGTTTAGGTTAGGTTAGAACTGTGACCACAACGCACGAGCCGAGCGAGCGTAGCGAGCGTGCCGCGGCAGCGGCCAGCGAAGTGCCATATAACACTTGGTAAATGTTTCTTTCTGAGTATGAGTGAAAATATTATGGTAATTATGTTTAGGGATAAAAGCGTTATGATAAAAAACAGTAGGAGTTTAGATATATTTACATTAATGATATTATTAATTACAATTTTCGGAAACATGAGTGTTATGAACATCGCCGGTAGCACTACAAATAGTATGAATGAAAACTTTAGGATGAAAATTTTTAGGAAGAGTGATCATTCGGATTACAAATCGTTAGGAAGAACAATTTCGGGTAAAGAACTTTAGTTGAGCCAATATGGACCCCTAATAACGGTTGCGCCTCTTTTTGTGAAACTCAAATAATTACTATTATAGGGTTCTAAAAATACTACATTACCAAAATTGTGACCAACTTCGATGTAGGGTTTGGTCACAGTTCCAACCTAACATAACGCGTTTGTACGGGGTATTCTAGATTTCTAGCTCAGTTACTGCGACCAACTGTGAGTGAAGGCAATTTAGAAAGAAACTCTTTAATGAGTTTCTTTCCTAAAAAATTTAGAGGTTCATTAAGTAAAAAAATGGTACATCATTAGAAGGTCAATACATTTTTAGAGAATCATTTAAATATTTCCCGATTATGTTTCGTTCAACTATGTATAAAATATCGGGAATCTCTTAAATTCACGGGAATTTACACAAAGCAATATTTGCTCTCCGTGTTAATTATTTGATTCCACCTACTAAACGGGGATCCTATTTCAATATCTCTGGTTAATTATTTTTTTCTCTTACCATCTGTTCGTGGTGTTTAATTTTTTTAGATTAAAATACTCTCCTGTTTTTATTCATCAGATAAGGATATCCAATTTATTTTAACTGGGTCCGGTCCGATAAAGGCTTATTAACATTAGAATGTACAGGTTTCCTGTTCCTTTTACAAATGTTAGTCCACAATCTTGTTAAACAATCTAGATCATATAGACTGTAATTTTAGTTTTTTGGGCCTGTCTGCTCAATAACATTGGGCCGTAGTGGTACTAGTTCTATTTAGGACAATTGTAGTACTTAAGGCTTCTAGGGTACTAGATTAACAACAGATAAAACATATAATTTCATTAGTTTGTTTCCCATTCAAAATATTAGAACTAAAACTACACGGTTTATAAGGAGTTTATATGGAGAGCTAACACACTCTTTATACATTCCACTTTTTGTTTACCGAACGTGCTACGATCGTAACATCATAGCACGTTAGGTTCTGTGGTTTTAGTGTACCACTAGTTCGCCTATGTATTTATTATTTTTAGAACAAAAATATCAAAGTTATGATGACATACACAGTCATGTCCTCTAAAAGAGGACCTTTTTAGCATTATAACCCGACTGCAGCGAAGCCAACAAAGGAGGGTTATTTTGTGTTTTGTTAAAACGGTTTCGCAATTAGTAGTATTGCGATCTTTAATTTCGACACGTACCTATCTGTTGAACGTAAACCACATTCAATCAGTACCTATCGATACCCTAATTAGTGCCTTTACGAATGTTTCCGCTTTTACAAACGGGATCAAAAACGAAAGCGAGCGTTTAAAATAAATAAATTGAAGCTTAAAGTTAATTTAAAAAAAAACGAATTTATATTTTCCACGCTTAGGGTGGTATGCCTTTCAAATCGCTGGACGTATTATAATGTTATAGTGAGATAGTGATAAATCACAAAATGTTTCTTTTTTTCAGAGATCTCAAAATTCGAATTTATTTACAATTTAAAAGCACACAATCTGCCTAGCCTTTTCCCAACTATATTGGGGTCGGCTTCCAGTCTAACCGGATGCAGCTGAATACCAGTATTTTACATGGAGCGACTGCCTATCTGACCTCCACAACCCAGTAACTGGGTAATACGATACCCCTTGGTAAGACTGGTTGTCAGATTTTCGGGCTTCTGACGACCCGTTAACGACTGTCAAAAAGCTACGAATGACAGCCGGGACCAACGGCTTAACGTGCTTTCCAAGGCAGAGGAGGAGTCTCGGTATGGAAAGATGGTCACCCATCCACAGAACAACCCCGGCAAGCGTAGCTTAGCCTAATGGATCTACCCGTGCGGCAGTTATTACTTAGCCACGAGCTCCTAGAGCTCCTACAATTTAAAAGCACACATAGCTTTCAAATTGTAAATGGATTCAAATTTAGAGAGAGAGAGTATGGTGAGATATGTGTGTATATACAACATAATATTGTTTGTATTTTGCTTTACAGGCACCCAACCCATTAGATTTCGATGGTTTCGTCAATCTCCTTGGATATAGGACTCTGGAGTTGGATTCAGAAGAAACTCTTCTGTCAGCTTTATCTCGTTGGGACAAGAATAATAGTGGATTAATTTCTGAAGACAAGTATGTATTGCCAATTAAAATAACGTTCGTAATATGGGTTTAGTTTTAAGGTGATTCAACAGAGAATAAGAATAGCAATGGGTCCTGGGGTATTTAGCTCTACAACCAATGAATGTTGATGAAGACGTGTTCTTGAGTCAGACAGCGAAGCGGCAAACGTAGATTAGGACGAAGCTAGGAGGGGCGACGAACATCGTAAGTAGCAGCTGGATGAAAATAACCAAGAACCCAAATTAAATGACGCACAACTAGAAATTACCAGCTGGGGGACTGCTATAGGCTGCATCACGATTAAAAATATATCTGGGCTCAATGTTTAAAAATAGAATCTCCTACCAGATTATTTCTTTGAATAAACGTAATTTTAGTTCTCAATAATTAATTGCGAGTGCCAATAATTAATTATTTTTTAGTGGCATGTTAAAGCATTTTATTCCAATTTCATAACACTCATAAATCTTAATTTATACTTCGTCCGTAATATTTATATGGGCCAGCCGATAATGAATTTACATCATCTCATAACTAAAGTTGGCAAACTAAGAGAATGGGCTAACTTGTGTAATCCCCAGTGTATTGAGGACGCTAATAAACTTCGACTTGAAACTCCAAATGTACATGTATACAGAATATATGAACTTATGTGAAGAACTAATATAACCACCACACTGATGAGCTTCATAGAACTGGACTATTTGGAAATGGAATAACGAGAAAGCGGTTACCATTCTAGTAAATTTTGAAAGAAAACCTTATTTTATTGTGATATAAAATTACCTGAAAAAGACTTAATATTAAATATAGTATGGAATTATCATACATATTTTCATATCAGCATGTATAAAATGTATTAAATAGTTTCACCACTAATAAACGTAACTTGACGTATTTTGTTGTGACTTTTTCAGGATACCTAGCTACTGCAAACTCAAATTATAAACGTTGCGGGATTGAATTTCACTACATAGTCGTATGTTCTTCTTTGTTATCAAAACAACTGAACTAGATTTCAACTAACAATAAAACAAATCCTATTGTTAATCTTCCTAATTACAAACGTATTGTTTTTCAATTTGGTTGTAGGTAGGTACATCTAACTGAATATAATATCGCTTTTCATTTTTTTATCAAAATATATTTGAATGTTTGTTTACGAAAACATATTGACGTTTCTTTTCGTATACATAGGATTACGTAAATAAGGCAAAACCGTATCGGGAGGTTAGCAGCTTTGGGGAAAAACATCAAAAACAAGACTGACCGATCACTTACGAAAGAAACTCCATCTTGTTGAAACAACTTTATGTACGATAGTATCGACCTTCGAAAACTAATAGAAATAGGTGGAAAAACAATTGGTTGCTTGAGTTCATGGACCTCCAAAGTTTTGTAGAAGGATAGTTTCAAGATAGAAGAATTATAACAAAGGATCGCCAACGGTTAGGTTAGCGCAAATGATAAAATCAAGTTTTATTAGAGGTACGAGTACCTAATTATTGTATAATTTGTTGTCCTGTAAAAATCTTTAAAACATGTAGACGTACCTAATGGGGTGATTTTTTCCCATTACATGTTGACACCTACATCAGTATCTATAACCATGCGGTTATAGATACTGATGTAGGTGTCAACATGTAATGGGAAAAAACGAATTAGACGAACAATTAAACGGCAATCTATGCAGATTGCCGTTTAATTGATGCAAAATCAAAACCGAAAACGAAGCTGCGTTTTTTATTAAAACAAAAAAAATAAACATTTAAAATTAGAACTGAAGAACTGATGGGCAGTTCTAATTTAAAAAAAATATTTTTATGGGTGTGTGGGTAAATAATTATACCTGAAGTGTGCAAGATTTTCCTATTAGCCGACTGAAATCGTAAAAAAATGTAAACAATTTTAATTCTCGGAATAGCTTGACATTGCTTATAACTATTTTTATTATTATGACATGTTTTTCGGATTTTACATCTGGAATTTCTCAGTAGCAGCCCGGAGTCTGGATTTGTGCCTCGTTGATGGCAATAGGATTGCCACTGACTCCCCCATGACTTAAACATAACTAGCGAAATGTGGGTGTAGTATAGGTAAGTACACCCTTCCGGAAATACAAGCATGATGCTATGTTTTGTACAAAACTGATACTGTCCTTAATATAATTAATCCCAGAAGAACACAACACTCCTATCAGCATCGAAATAATTTTAATTATTATTAAACCCAAATGAATTACACAATTATATCTTAATAGCCATAAAAAGGTACCGTTTAAATTTTACATTACTCAAGGGACCGGTAAATATTGCGGATCAAGATTTAAATTACATTTTCAGATCTGCATGATGTATTTCTCGGGTACCTGTCAGAGTATGATTTAGAGCGGTCTTTGGGCACTCTCCGAAACCTAATGACGTTTGATTCCAAATACTTGGGAAACTTTGGTAATGTTTTAATGTTATTTTAGAGTTGTACCTAGCGGAGGAGGAGGAGCTCGTGGCTAAGTAATAACTTCCGCACGGGTCGATCCATCAGGTTAAGCTACGCTTGCCGGGGTTGGTCTGTGGATGGGTGACCATCTTTACATACCGAGACTCCTCCGTGCCTCGGAAAGCACGTTAAGCCGTTGGTCCCGGCTGTCATTCGTCGATCTTTAACAGTCGTTACGGGTCGTCGGAAGCCCGAAAGTCTGACAACCAGTCTTACCAAGGGGTATCGTATTACCCAGTTACTGGGTTGTGGAGGTCAGATAGGCAGTCGCTTCATGTAAAATACTGGTATTCAGCTGCATCCGGTTAGACTGGAAGCTGACCCCTATATAGTTGGGAAAAGGTTAGGCAGATTGATTAGAGTTGGTCCTAATTATTCTGATTGGATTTGGGTTTGTGTTCTAGGAATTGTCTTTTATAATAAAATTGTAATTTGAGATTTTAATCCGGTTACTGGGAAAGGTTGGGTCCTGGAATGACTGTTACAAAAATAGTTTGTTAAAAATATTTTTTTAAAGCTCTTCTACAAATCGAGATGTAAAAATAAACGATAGCAAATATGGCGATCATACGTTATAGTTGCTCCTTCAATAATTTTCACAATTTTATTTTCTTACACTTAATTCAAAATATAAATTATAATCACCATTTCATTTTTTTTTTAATAAATAATTTTATGCGTACCTTTATTCAAAAGTGTACTTAAGCAGGAACACCATGGAGGTTTATTAAAATTCTCAGTGCAATCTGTGTTTTACGACAACCCTCGGATATGATTTTGTGTAATTCTAAGGGCGAATTTTTGACGAGAAAACGTACCTATAAGAAAACATTTGTAAGTCGTACAGAAGATCGTAAAGTAAAATTATGTGTACTTACATTTTGTACATGTCTATGCGAGAGAATCTGCCTCAAAGGGACGAAATGAATGCAGCCATTATTTTTTGTGAATAGTACGAATAATAATGATACTTAATTATAAAAAATAAAAATAAAATATTTTTTGTAGCAGTGATTAAAAAAAATGGAAAGTACGAACTTTTTTTCGAATATACAAGGTGGCACATTTAGATCTGTCAGTATAGGACAGTCTGAAACTATAAGACATACGATGATCTCTTCTTAGAAACCATGATTCTTCATTTCACTTCATTGAGAAAAATGGTGGTAATTTCGAAAACTTACTAAAATCAATTAATGAATATAACAACAATGCATTATTAATTTCAGACATCATGTTTCATAGTAACATTTACTGCTTAAGACCTACACAATCGATATCTAAAAAGAAATAGTGTTAGTTTTATTTTTCAAAACGTCCGGGTTCGATTCCCGAGCTTAGTACAAGTTTTTTTTAAATGTATGAATGCAGTTTTTCTTGTTACTAAAATGATGACATGGTTCTTAAGAAGAGATCTTCGTATGTCTTATAGTTTCAGACTTTCCCATACTGAGCGATCTAAATTTGCCATCCTGTATAATATTCGTAAAATTAGTTATATTTCTTTGAGAGTCCAGTAAAGTTTTTTAATAAATGCCTCCGTAGTTTGTTACACACGAAATAAATTAATTGTTAATGCAAATTGTAGAAAGTTTAATTTTATTACAAATGTTTTGGTATAATTATGCAAAATGTAGATGTTCAAACTTTATCCAATTGATCAACTAAAAACAAAACATCGTAATAAAAGTTTTTAAATTAAGTATGCACGTTATTTTTATAGCAATTCTAGCTATAAAACGTAGATAGAATAAAGCTATTATTTCTGTTTATACGTAGTCTAATATAATTTTAAAAGTAGAAAATGAGATAGATGTAAAAAAAAAAATATATAGGTAGGTAAACTTAATTGGATAACTAACAAAAAAGTCATAATAAATCTTATGACAGTAGTAGCCATTATTATTCTCACAAATTACATAATATTATGGTTTCAGACAGGTGTGTAGTTGAACAAAACAGCCTTTTCGTATCCCAACTTTCAAGCTATAGTAAGTTTCCGATACACTACGCTTTTCTTTTATTCCAAACTGTAAGACATAATGTGAAACGCTAAAATAAAATTTATTACATACTAGCTGTTTCCCAGGGCTTCGGTCTCGCGACCTTCGAGACTCAGAAAAAAGGTTTATTGCTCAGTCACGTCTAAGCGTGGAGTAATATTTTATTCGGTTGCTATGGTCTTACACATTCTTACAGTAAAAGTTCCACTAAACTGTACCCATGTTTCTAAACGGGACACTTACAGCTCTTGTAAAAAGCGTAAATTTCGCTTTATTATTTAAGGTATTGCTACATCTTCACGTAATAGTAAAAGATTTCTCTAGGATTTTAATTTTATATTAAATCCAGTCTCTGTATTAATTGTCTCGATTATAAGGTTAGGGGGTTAGTCTCGCCCCCTATTACATGGAACATAACTGGCAAAATACGAGTGTTACTATAGCTACATATCTGCCAGATCCTTTGAGGATTACAGGCGTGATGTTTGTTATGTGTCTATAGTAAAAGTTTCTTTGAATGGTTTAATACGATATTTTCTTAGATAAACAAACAATTTATGAAATGTCGCTATGAAAAGTAAATGTTTTTATCGAATGCCCACCCAGATTTTATCAATAATACATATGAAAACAAATGGCAGTGCCAATTGGATAAGCTGTTCGCGAGAAAAACAAACGAGTAAAACTTTCCCTTTTATCAATTTAGGATGATAAACACGACTGTTTATAAAGAAAACATACATTGTTTTATCTAATTTATATACTGTTGGTTTTTTTAACTTCGCCCGTCTTCGCAGAAAAAATATTTTATATTCGGCTTGTCTTAATCAAATATGTCTTTGTTATGTCTTCTTTGTCAGTTTTATAAACAATAGAATCTCACGTTCAATTGATTTTTTTTCCTGTCTGTATTTTAATATTGTTTACTGTTAAACAATTGATAAAACACCAATGCTAGAAAATATTGATATCTTTAAAGCAAATAACAAAAACACTTCGAAGGCTTTACGTTGTATATTGAAAAGAAATGAATTGTAATGTTTTTGTCCCGGAGCCTAGTGCCCGGTTGATAGCAATAAGCTTGACCCTATTACATGGGACTTAAACATAACTGGCGAGATGTGGGTGTACTGTAGGTACACCTCTGCTTAACCCTTTGGGGAAAACAGGCGTGATTTTATGTTGTATGTATGTTAATTCTAATAACTTTGTTCCCAGGATCAGACATGACCTTATGACCTTCGGAGACAAGTTCACCGCGAAAGAAGCAGATTATGCATTAGACGAAGCACCAATGATTGTGCAAGGTGACGGTTCAACTATGATTGACTACGTGAAGTTTTGCAGAAAACTTGCGGGATTGAGAAAACCAACCAAAATTGAAGTCAAATGAGAAGAAAAAGGAATCAAATATTCATATCAGCATTTAACATGGTGTGAGAAATAAAGGTATTAATATTAAATTTATGTTTTTTTTACTCTAAAATGTTCACGTTTAAATTGATACCTTTTTATGTAGAATAAATACATAAAATACGGAAAAAAATGAATTGCAAGAGAGCACGGAAAATCATGGAATTACAAAGTTCGTACATAACCACTTCCCTTAACAACTTAAAATAATGACCAACGGAAGATCCGTTGGTCATTATTTAACTTAACTTATTCCATATATAAATGATGCTACAAAATTATTACAACATGAAAACAATGATTCTAAGAGCAAATTCGAGTTCCTAGAAGGACCGATTTCCAACATTTTTTTAGTAAGTTTCGATTATAGAATTAAACTTTGTAGACTTTGACTTGCCTTGGAATAAACTATTGTTAATGTTAACTTTGATGAACGTCAAGAATGTATTTTCATCATTAATTTCATGTAACTTTTTCGTTGAGTGCCAAGATTAAATGGAAATGGAAAAGTTATTATTTGGCTAAATATTATCAGGTATTAAAGTTATGTAAAACTTTTGGAATAAGTTTAAACTGAACTTAATTAAAATTTCTTGTGTTAAACTTTAAAGATCTCAGACATAGTTTTGATCTCATCCATCAATTATTTGATGCTTTATTATAATTTATTGAAGATAATGATGCACGATAAGGTTATATTTAAACTAGAATGGTTTAGTAAAGAAGCTTTTCATTAAGTCACATTTAAAGAGAATTCTCAGAAAAAAGTCCATTTTAAATTAAAATGCTTTAAATAGCTTTTCAACCTTCGCATCTTTGTAAGCCACTAAAAGATCTTGCGAAGAATTTAACCGTTCACTGCAAATTGAAACGAAACAAAAGACGATGGAAACTTTGAACAATTTCCTCTGGCATTTATTATAATCAAGAAAAGGAAAAAAAAGTCAGCAGGTATTCTAAATTCAAAAGAGCTGTCAACTCACTCAAGATTCTCCTTATGAATGTCGAAGTCAGTGAAGACGAGCTCTACAATCTCGTGGGGCGCCGCGACAAAGGTGTAGAGAAGGCAGTCGATCCGCGGCGGGTAGGGGCGCGGGTAGTCGGGGCTGCTGAACGTGCCGCGCTCCTTGCCGTACGTCGATGTGTAGCGGATACACGTACAACCTGTAACAAATGAATGATATTTGGGTATTCAGTAAGTAATTATGGGTGTGTAGGTCATTGAGGGTAAATGTAGGTAAACGTGAACCTCAATGGTGTAGGTATTACTATTGGGACATTTAGTGTTGACCAATGGGTTCCGCGACCTGCATTTTGAATTGCCATTTTGTACCAGGCAAAGCACAAGCATGGTGATCAATGAATATTTCTTCAAGTGAGAAGAGGCCTTGTCCCTGCTGTGGGATGGAATTACGTTCTGGAATGATGATAATCGTATTTTAAGGATCTGCTGACTATGAATTTGGTACACTTTTTTTTTGTAGTGTGTGAATTAGACTTAATAAGTAATTTGTATTTCCATAAACTTCCAAGAAAGTGTCATCTAAATTATTAAAATATACATTATATTTCCTGTTAAATATTCACTTTACTCACAAGTAATCACCGCAGCGTTAAATGTTAAATGTAACACTCCAGAAACTGAATAGGATTATTTTAACGAATAACGTTGTAAACGGACCGAGGGGAATTTTAGTTGTGAATTAATCGGATCCCTCGCTTGCCCGGCGTGTTGTTTAACTAAGCGATTTTGAAATGGTTAAAATAAATGTTTTTTGTAGTTAAAATACTAATGACGTTAATATGATGATAAGGTCATTAGTGGTAAAGTAATTGTGAAACTAGTGTAGGTAGTCATATTATTTCCTTGGTTTTCTTGACACAAGGCGAAGCGTGACTAAAGCTTCTTAAGAATTTACTTCGTAGATTTCAAAATTGTTAAAATAATTGGTTTTTGTAGTGAAATACTAATGACATTTATAGGACGCAATGGAAAGTTGTGGTAATGGAAATGTGGAACGAGCTTGTAAGTATTTTCTTGTTTTTTTTCCGCACAAGTCATAAGCTGTGATTGAAGCAGTATCTTCTTCAAAATAAACTTCATTATAATGTTTGATAAAAAAATACTTGAACCCAAAAAGTGACGTTTTTTCTTGCATAAAGAAACAGAACTGATCAGCACTTGCTAAGCTTTCATGGCCAGTGTTCAAGCTAACCGAGCTACGTTTGAAAAAATGATACAATTCCAACTTACAAAAGTCTTAAGACCCTGATTGGTAGTAGGACTAGGATGTAGGTGCCACATAATGAATTAAAATCCCCTGTTTCCCTTTATATCACACCCCAGGTACCAAATAGGTCCGTAGTATATTATGGCACTAATTCACAAAGGTTAGTAGTAAATTATTCGCCCACATTCGATTACTCCTGAGACTGCAAAGGTAATTATGTAAGAAACTTAGTTCACCGTTTGTATGTGAGACAGTTACGTTAGGCTGTGTACAGACCTGAGTCAAGACTGTCTTTAGATATAAAAACCCTATGAAAACTACAGCATGTATTCGCAAAAAACAGTCGCAAAATAAACATTGGCAAAATTGTGGTGTCTCCTCTACCAAAACCACAAATGAAGAGTTGAAGTTGAACTTTTTAAATGAAAAAGCTTTTCTGTTTATAACAAAGACTACAGGGAACAAGGAATTTCAGAAGAATACTAATTTACATACGTTAAAAATACTGGACTGAAAAACAAATATAATATGACATGGATGCTAAGGAAATTTAATTAAATTAAAACAGAGCCACAAAAGGAAATGCAAGAACAGTGATTGGCATTCATTGTTCTTGCTTTTCAGTATCAACATAATAATAATTAAGAACTATTATTCTTCTCTTACTCACTATTATTGTTCTCTTACTCACTATTATTCTTCGCTTACTCACTATTATTCTTCTCTTACTCACTATTATTCTTCGCTTACTCACTATTATTCTTCTCTTACTCACTGTTATTCGTCTTCTATTTTCTTCTTCTTAAGATAAAGGCAGATCACGCCTTTTCCCCATGGGTAGGCAGAAACTACAGAACGCCAACTGCTACGATCCTTTTATACTGTTTTCCTTCTACTGTTCTGTTTATGTCAGACAAAACTGAGCTGCATTTATGTGTGCATCGCTTACACGGTGAGTGCTTCACGGGAGTGCGATATATTGCCTGGCGATTTTCGCCTACAAGTCTCGTATAATCATTCTCGCCTCTCAACGATCGAGAAACTCTCCTCATATAAACGAAGCTTTAGTTGGTTTTATTGTACGTGAGGTACCTACAGGCGTGAAGTGGATTGCTTTAAATCCTCGCAGTTTATGTAGGCTTTAGAATCTAGACCTACACTTGAGAAAAGATTTTGTAGCGTTTGTATTGTTATTTTATTTTTCGTTGGACGTCGTTTCATAGTTGATTAAAAGGATTTTGTTAGGGAAGACAAATTAACAAGTGTTACTTAGTTAATTGCATTAATATCATCATTATTTTGCACTTATTCCAATATATTTGGGGTAAAAAAAGATAATTACGAAATTAAAGCACTTTGTCCTCATTTTATGAACCACCTACAACGACCTACATATTATGGGTTTTCATACAATGTCGTAATTTTTCGACTTGACTATTGTACATAATTATATTTATCATTCAAATTATTAGTTACGAAGGGAAACCGTACAACTTTAATTATTTTACTTCGACACGTGCTGTATTTCTTATTTTTTCTTTTCTTTTTCCTCGCTTTGTTCTCACACAAAGAGATCATATTTTTTTAACAGCGTCCTACTTATTTGGCTTCACTATCACGAATTCATTGTTAAAAAAATCGAAAAATGTAAATTCATTGACTCCAAAACCCATTATACAGTACACAATACCTCGATCTCCACACAATTGCCCATAAAATTTAATAACTCCCATAAAAGGTTCCCCTAACGTATCCCTTCGACTTCCTATCTTCCGTCCTCATCACAGACCTTATATTCAATAACTTAGGCATCAGATCTTATCGAAAGTAATTTTCATTAACATGGTTAACTCCTTCAGTTAGTAAATTACTAACCTCTCGAACAGCTTCAGTTAACTATTCCAATTTAGTTTGAATGTTTCCTTTCTTGATTACAGAGCGTTTTCGAATTGATGGGATATTATTGTGCGTAGGCCAGACGAAGTTTAGTCATTATTGGTAATAGTAATGTTGTTTGAAATTCAATGAACAAAGCCGCCTTTGACGTTAGTTTGGCTGATTGATGATCTTCTGCATAAAGAGTATCAATTTATCGAAAAGTGGCTGTCAAGACAGACGTGAT
This sequence comes from Xanthia togata, assembly GCA_963853775.1. Taxonomy (NCBI): domain Eukaryota; kingdom Metazoa; phylum Arthropoda; class Insecta; order Lepidoptera; family Noctuidae; genus Xanthia; species Xanthia togata. The sequence goes on along the minus strand of OY970801.1, from coordinate 16,698,075 downwards.
AGTTTAATGTTGAAAATTAAACTATTTGTTTGTGTTTTCTAAGCACTGTATCGATTGCGTTCTCGATCTTATTGTTTTTAGGGCCTTAGGGTACCTCAAAAGCAAAAAACGGGACCCATAAAGGATCACTCGTGTGTCTGTCTGTCTGTTCTTCTGTCACAGCCAATTTGCTCCGTATGTAATGGACCGATTAAGTTGAAATTTGGTACACATATGTATTTCTGTGACCCAAACACGGACGTGTAACGTAAATAAATCAGTTTTAAATACGGCGTCAGTTTAGGGCGGCAAACAAGAAACAAAAAAAAAAATTGCAAACTGTACCGTGTGATATATCAATTGAAAGGATTTATTGCGAGGATCTCATTAAAAAAAAAATACATAAGATATTTAAGAAATAGATGAAAATTGACCATACCCCCCTCCCTTATCTCCGAAACCAAAGAGCATAATATTTTGAAAAAAATACAGATAGTGGTTCTTTACTCATAGATTACAGGAAAACCTATAAGAACTCTATGGTCTTAAAATAACATGGTAAATCTCTCAATATTGTACGTACAAACATACATTTATAGTTGCAATGTTTGGAAGAACACGTTTTTCAACTACAATGTTAAGTTTGTATCACACTAGTAATACGAGTATCACACTAATATTATATAGGCGAAAGGTTGTGAGTGTGTATGCTTGTCTCTTCTTCACGCTAAAACTACTGAACGGATTTGGATAAAATTTGGCACACAGATAGTTTATAACCTGGATTACAACAACAACACATAGGATTTTTTTTCACGTACTTTTTATCCCGATATTCCCACGGGATCGAAACTTATGCGGGTAAAACCGCGTGGCGCAGCTAGTTTGGAATAAATTCATCCTAACAAAGGAACCCTTCATTGTGCGTGGTCCGACACGCAGTCGGCTCGTCTTTTTTAACTTTTTTTTTATTTTTTGTAGGTTCATTTTCGACATTCAGAGACAACAATTTAATAAGAACCCAAGTAGGTAAACGGTAGGTCTTGCCCATTCTTCTCCATACGAAACTACCTTTTGGAAGAAGCAACTAGAATCAATTATATTTTCTTGTTAATTTTTGACGTTCCAAAATGCCTTTTAAGTACCTATTTGAAATAAACGATTCGAATTTGAGTTGTTGGTGTGCCTATATAAAATAAATAAGTTTGACTTTAGTCCACAAACGGCACATAGAACATTTATCGATATGCTGGTGTAAGCCAGCATAAAATCTTCATATAACTCGTCACCAAAAACACTAAACCAAATTACATTTACGTTTTAGAACTTAAAGATAAGTCAAAAAAAGGAATGCTGACCTTATTAGCCTTATTATACCTGAGATACCAAAAGACAGAACACAAAGTAAACTATACCTACCGTAAAACTACTTCTTTTTCAACTAATAACTTATTAATTAAAGAACATTAACGTTTTTTTCAATTGGGACCTATTGGTAAAGTTTTCTAATTTCTCTCATTATTTATTTTCTTTAAGTATACAGTAAAAGGAACAATTTCTTCAATTGAACAGTGTAGTATGTAATTATTTTTAAAATCAATTACAAATATTTGATGGCAAATTAAAGAGTGTTCGGTGGAGTTTTACTTATGGATGCAGTTGTAGCGATGAAGATAACAATGGCTTGTCTGCAAATAATAACAAACAGTGATCACTAATTCGCTTGACGTTCATTACTAGTACAGCAATACCGTCGCAAAAAACCACGCAATGGAAGTGTAACATTACCAGCTAAACATACATTTTATTAGCTACAGAATTGTCAACAAAATCTTTCCGAATAAAAATTGCAACTCAACAAAATTCTCTAGAAATAAAATGCACCGAATTAGCTATTACAGCCAGTGATTTATTTCTATGTGATTCGAATCGGAGTGTCCGCAATCATTGGTGTGCGAGTGTCCGGAAATTGGCACCGCTTGGCCGGACACTGGACTGTCCGACCGGACGAAGTTGCTCATGCTGGGAAGATAGCGGTCGTAATAATTTGGTTAGAAATTAATAGTGGATGTAGCTTTGATCATGTTTAGCGTGGTTCGGTAATGCGGGCAGTAGGTTTAGATATAAACTAAGGGGACTCTAGGTATCAGGATTATGTCGATAGGTTCAGACTAGATAATTGAAAGAAAGAAAGAAAGAAAAAGTATTTATTGGGACAAGCACAAGAGATATCAATATAGCTAACACACAAGTAAACTTAAAAAATAATAATTGTTATTTTTCTCTAGACATGCCAAGCGTTGAATCGTGAAGAATTATGCAAAAATTTAATCTTATTGTCTTACTTGAACCAGCTTTTTTTAATCACAATAATTTACGAGAATCGCACCTGTTAAGGAAGCACACTAAATACCTACCTAATAAACTGATTATTGTTAGTAAGTACATCTGCACATGTTAAAATAGTATCAAGTCGAATCATGTGTGGATATTAATCAAGTCGGGACATGAAGTCCAGTAGGTAGCATCAAATCTGGAAAGTTTTGGCCCAGTTCTAACATGTCAACTAATATAGAATGTTTCGAATAAATGATCCGACAAGTTAGAACAAGAAAGTCTATTAAAATCAAAGATTCCTGACACAAAATCAGGTCTCTAGCAATAACCAATGTACCTATAGACACCGACTTAACTAAAAGATGTGTTAGACATTTGTCCGTGTCTACAGGTAACTAAAAATACCTTATTTTCTCTTGTTTACCTGTCCTTATGTAATAAAAGGTATATAACTCCGTTGTCAGTCATAATACAATGTTTTGATTATGACTACAACACTGACTAGACTATTTCCCACCTGAATACCTATTTAAAACCATGAGAATACCTATCTGTGTTTATAATTACGTAATCCATTGTTCTAGAAGTAATTATCATGTCATAACTTGCACCTGCGCAACCCTGCCTCCCTCATTCGTGTAAACACCCTCGTCATAGCAAAATGGGAAATACCCAGCTATACCCCGACCCTCTGCCGCGTCCCTGAATAGCGAACTGCCCTGTTGTATAGGAGCAAATTATTGTGTTTGCACAAGTGGTACCCGCTACTTGCCCTATAGTAAAAATCTACTTAAGGTATCGGGTCTGATTTTACAATTGTAGTTGCCTAGTACTAGTTGCCTAGTACTCTCTTAGAAAGTCTCAGATTCTTAGTCAGTTGAGCTTTAACTTCGTTCCTACAAACATCTCGCTACCTGAGGTATAAATTCGTGCTAAATATAGTATTAAATTCGGATTACATCTAGCTCTAACCTTTGTCTGTATTACTGTTGTGTATTTTAAATATATTGTGTGTGTGTTTTATGTGCAATATACGTGGATCTATTACATTAGCTGCTTGTGGTTTTTCTACTGTGCCAAACCTTAAAACAAACCGCCCCCTTCAAACGACATAAGCTGCTCGTTTACATTTTGGTCATTCGACAGCCGGATATCGTTTACATTTTGGTCCTTCGAGCCGGATAAGGTTTCAAGTAACCATGAGTCAGCAATACTCCATCACAACACGCAGCAAGCTAAGGAAGCTAGCCGAACAGCAAGAAGCACGTAAGGATGACAGCACAACGGACACCAGGTTGCAGTCCGAAAGGGGACCAGGTTCGCCGTCTGTGGCGCCGACCATGGCATCAATGGATCGCCGGAAATCGACCAGCAGAGCGTCATCCAGAAGTAGCCGCAAGAGTGTCGATTTCTTACGAAAAAGAATCGAATACGAAGCCGAAAAGGAACTAATCGAGCTAAAAAAGGAACGAGTCCAGCTAAATGAGAACCTCCTCAAGGAAAAGGAAAACCTCCTCAAGGATAGGGAAAATCTCCTCAAGAAAAGAGTGGAGGCCGACATTGCCGAGATAGAGGCAGCTACCGAGAGCGAAGACGACGCCTCCAATTCAGACGCGAGTACAGCACAGCGGGTCGACCAGTGGATAGATACGACGCCGCAAGTTGGCCAACAGGAAACAGTGTTGCGTAATCCAGTTAGTGTTTTACGGCAATCGAGTACAGTGTTGTGTCAACCGGATGCAGTGTTGTGTACCCCGTCTGCGGAGCGCAGGCCCATGGATGTGGCCGCGCCCCGGATCCCTACCGTGAGTTATTCACAAACCGTAAGTACGCTTGATCCGACTACATACCGTAATAATGTGTCGCACATACTAGGTACAACCGTGCCGGTACCGTATTCGAGTACGATACCTAAAGCACGGACGTATACACCGATGCCTACCGAGAGAGTTACGTCCCGATTACCGACCAATAACCCCGTCTTTACCACTCCGGCCGCAAGTGGACCTCGCGTTTCGATACCCGAGTCGGATTCACAGCGGCAGTTGAAGCACGGAGATGATGTTAAAGAAAGACGGCGGGAGTCTTCGGTTGAAAAGGAACACGCGTTAGATAGGCTGGCAGAGGTAATAACCAGTATGGGGAGACCGCGACCGGTACCGCGACAGGCGTACGAATTACCACATTTTAGTGGTGACCCATCCGAGTGGATATGTTACAAAAATATGTACTGGGATACCACTCGGCAGTACAGTTATCAAGTTCACGAGAACTTAGCCCGGCTTAGAACGTCTTTACACGGCGAAGCTAGAACCTCAGTGGAGGATTTATTAAGTTCAGGTACGGATCCCAACGACATAATGCACGCGCTCGATCAAGAATATGGTCACCCGACTTTAATATTACAAAGCGCGTTACAAAAGATTAGGGACCTACCTAGAATATCGGAGAGCTGCCGCGAGCTTACAAAGTTCTCGTCAACCGTGCGAAATGTAGTGGCCCTACTTAAAAATATTAAAGCTGACGGCTATCTAAATAATCCGCAGCTAGTTAGCGAGCTACTAAATAAGCTAACTCCTATACAACGCGCGCGGTACGGGGACTTTGCCATGGGGTTAGATAACGTGCAGGGGGTGGACCTAAGAGTCTCACCTAACCTAGAATACTTATCTCACTTTTTAATACAATTAACGCATACAACGTCGTATTATTTACAGCCATCTATAATAGAACCTAGTGCTTCTAGGCCCCCAATTAGGCAACAGGAACAAGTCTTCGGTCAACGACCCATGAATACCGCGCGTCAACTATTCAGTAGGCCACAGCTGACTCATAAGATAAATACACAGAGTGATGAGTCTAGCCCCGTACCTAAGAAATGTATCATATGTCAAGGTGAACATACTATAGAAAAATGCGACACCTTTAATAAAATGACAGTTCAACAGCGATGGAACATCGTAAAAGAATTAAACACGTGTTTCAAATGTATAGTAAACAAACACAACAAAAGGTTTTGCCGCGCCGATAAATGCAAAAAATGCGGTTATTCCCACCACCTATTATTGCACGCCGATAAGCAAAACAATGCGAGCGATAAGCAGGTAGATAAGCCCGAAACCATAACGAACATCGGTGAATGGCATGCTTCTGCATTGTTAAAAATAATCCCAATAGAATTGTGTCATGACAAAGACAACAATAGTCATTGTTACGCATTACTGGATGGCGGTGCAACCGTCTCCTTGATAGATAAGACCATTGCTACTGGTTTGAAGGGCCCAAGTATACCCCTTTCATTGAAGACAGCGGGCGGTCACGAAATCACCGACCCAACGTCGCGAGCGGTTGAAGTAAAAGTCAAAGGGCCAAACGGACAGTGCCACAACATTAAATGTCACACTATACGTGATTTAAATTTGCCTTCTCAAACCGTCTCTACCGCCATGCTTAACGACAATGCCCACCTCCGCGACCTGGGATGCGTGGAAATGAGGGGCGCCAAACCGCTGGTATTAATTGGGCAGGACAATTGGCAGCTAGTTGTAGGCCGGGACGTCCGTCAAGGAAAACCCGGTAAACCAGTTGCCTCCCTTACCGAGTTAGGTTGGGTCATACATGGTCCGTTCGGCCATAACAATTTAAAAGGCGAACAAATTAACTGTACGGCAGTTTCCCTGCCTGACCTGCATGACCCAGTTAAATCTAGCGAAGCGATAGGCATTTCTGAGAACGTACGTAAAAACCAATCAGATGAAAGGGCCTCAGAAATACGAGATAAAACCAACCACCGTGTACCAGATGAATCACAGTGGGCAGTAGGTTTGTTACGGAAACATAACAACATAATACCTACCAATTATAACGGTAACCTTTTGACCGGACCCGACCCATTATTATTATTACCTTTTCAAGAAAAGGAAGCCGAGACTTGTTTCGCTCGGCTTAATAACCTGCATCGCCTGGAACGAATAAAAATACCAGGGTTGTATGGGCTAGATCTAGACAAGGATCTAGATCTAGATTTACAAATGTTTAGCGACGCAAGCAAACAAACATGCGCAGCGGTCGCGTACCCAGTGGGCTACCGGGATAGTAACCTATCATCAGTGACGATGTTAAGTAGGGCTCGCGTAGCCCCACAAAAGATAGTCTCGATTACAAGGCATGACTTACAACCAGCCTTATTAGCTAGACTATCGGACCGAGGCAACTGGCACTGGGTTCCTTCCGCGGACGACCCCGCGGGCAAAGCAACCAGGTCGTCTTGGCCCGAGAACCATACGGCGTGGCTGTGCGGCCCCCCGTTTTTATGTGTTCCACAGGAGCGGAGGCCGGTGTGTCGAGATGCTGAGTCAGCAGAAGTGGACTTGGAGCGCATTCAGCGGGTCCACTCTACAGCAGCGACGCCGGCGCACGCCTACCGTGCGGCGCCACTTCTAAGCTACGAGCGCTACACGTCGTGGGCGCGTAGGAAACGCGTCACGGCTCAAGTACCTACTCATCGTCGTCGGCCGATGTCGTAAGCGTCAGCCAACACAATAACTACAGCAGCGCGATCAAGAAGAAGCTCACAACCATCTCACAAGGTTGTGCCAGGATGATAGCTTCAGTGAAAAACGCACTACGAAGCACGCTCAGGGAGCGTGCCCCACGTGAGGAGGTCCTCTACACCCTCCTCACAGAGGCCGAGCTCATCATAAACAGCCGGCCTCTCAGCTACGTCTACGATGACCACAACCAGCCCGTGGTCCTGACGCCGAACCACCTACTCCTTGGCACTCCGTTCGCGCCGGGAGACATCGAGGACGTCGACTCCCGCTGTCAGTGGCGGCGTGTGAACGCGCTCGCCGACATGTTCTGGCGTCGGTGGCTACGGGAGTACCTACCTACTCTACAACGTCGAGAAAAGTGGACAAATAACGTACCAAATGTGAGTGTCAACGATGTAGTGGTTATCGTAGATAACACCAATAGTCAAAAATGTATATCACGGAAGTGACGGGATAATCCGTGTAGCTGACGTAAGAACAATGAATGAAATGAAGAAAGTTAATTGTGCTTCCCACCGTCCATGTGTAATGCGGCGGAACCCTTTTACAGGGGGTGGAATGTTAAGGAAGCACACTAAATACCTACCTAATAAACTGATTATTGTTAGTAAGTACATCTGCACATGTTAAAATAGTATCAAGTCGAATCATGTGTGGATATTAATCAAGTCGGGACATGAAGTCCAGTAGGTAGCATCAAATCTGGAAAGTTTTGGCCCAGTTCTAACATGTCAACTAATATAGAATGTTTCGAATAAATGATCCGACAAGTTAGAACAAGAAAGTCTATTAAAATCAAAGATTCCTGACACAAAATCAGGTCTCTAGCAATAACCAATGTACCTATAGACACCGACTTAACTAAAAGATGTGTTAGACATTTGTCCGTGTCTACAGGTAACTAAAAATACCTTATTTTCTCTTGTTTACCTGTCCTTATGTAATAAAAGGTATATAACTCCGTTGTCAGTCATAATACAATGTTTTGATTATGACTACAACACTGACTAGACTATTTCCCACCTGAATACCTATTTAAAACCATGAGAATACCTATCTGTGTTTATAATTACGTAATCCATTGTTCTAGAAGTAATTATCATGTCATAACTTGCACCTGCGCAACCCTGCCTCCCTCATTCGTGTAAACACCCTCGTCATAGCAAAATGGGAAATACCCAGCTATACCCCGACCCTCTGCCGCGTCCCTGAATAGCGAACTGCCCTGTTGTATAGGAGCAAATTATTGTGTTTGCACAAGTGGTACCCGCTACTTGCCCTATAGTAAAAATCTACTTAAGGTATCGGGTCTGATTTTACAATTGTAGTTGCCTAGTACTAGTTGCCTAGTACTCTCTTAGAAAGTCTCAGATTCTTAGTCAGTTGAGCTTTAACTTCGTTCCTACAAACATCTCGCTACTTGAGGTATAAATTCGTGCTAAATATAGTATTAAATTCGGATTACATCTAGCTCTAACCTTTGTCTGTATTACTGTTGTGTATTTTAAATATATTGTGTGTGTGTTTTATGTGCAATATACGTGGATCTATTACATTAGCTGCTTGTGGTTTTTCTACTGTGCCAAACCTTACAACAAACCGCCCCCTTCAAACGACATAAGCTGGTCGTTTACATTTTGGTCATTCGACAGCCGGATATCGTTTACAGCACCCTTCTTAAAAATACAAATGTATGAATTGAAATACAGCATCTGTGATTACCATCATTAGGGTAAGTCTTGGTACATTTCGTGCCGTCAACGCTCAATCAATACACGTGACGCCTTACGAATTTACCGCTTTAACCTCTAAATAATATAACGTGACCTTGACCTCTAAATCCGTATTTTTATAAAGCTTCACTCCGCTATGTCAAAAGGTGAAACAATTTCCTTTCTGCCGCACGTTTGACGCAATATTACATTACCCTGAACAAAATACAGGGACTTCTTGTGAAAACGCATTGACCTTTCGCTAACTTGGAATTTCTAAATAATTGACCTTTGCAATGTTATTGTTTCAAGAACAAAATAACTTAATGGAATAATTGAAGGAAATCATGTGAATGATTAACTGGTGGATTAGTTGGGGCACCCAAATAAACTAACCTCAATAATTGATCGACTGGTTTTGTGCGTACTAATGCGTACGTAGTTCCAAATATCGTTGCAGACTTTGGTTATAACTAAACTAGTACATAAATGTTGAGTTAATTTTTATTTTTCATTAAGTGGGAAAGCGAAGAAGTGTCTGTACATACAACGTGGGTCAGTTGGTGATTGTAAATTTGTAACCTACCATTATCCGACCTGTACATCATTCAGATCCTCCATGATGATAGCCTTTTCTCCAGCATTGATCGAAAGTAGACTGAGATGATCAATTAATTCATATTGTATGTTCGGTTACACCGCCACATACGAACTACGCATCAAAGATATGACGTCACACTAATCCTGCATCGCGCAATTAGAGTTTACCGCGCGAACATCCGAGATCAACAGTCGGGCAGTCGGCCCGCCAGATACAACACCCATCTGGTTGGAGGATCCTCCCATTTCAATGGTGGATGAGTGAACTCTACACCCTGTTCCTCATGCCTCTAAATGTATATCAACTTGGAGAAACTTGTGGCTAAGTAATAACAGCCGCATCAGTCGATCCATCAGGTTAAGCTATGCTTGCCGGGTTTGGTCCGTGGATGGATCCATCTTTACGTACCAAGACTCCTCCGTGGCTCGGAAAGCACGTTAATCCGTTGGTCCCGGCTGTCATTCGGATCTTTTACAGTCGATACGGGTCGTCAAAAGCCCGAAAGTCTGACAACCAGTCTTACCAATTGGTATCGTATTACGCAGTACTGGGCTGTGGAGGTCAGATAGGCTGTCGTTCGATGTAAAATAATATTCAGCTGAATCAGGTTAGACTGGAAGCCGACCCCAACATAATTGGGAAAAGACTAGGCAGATTGATTTTTGTATGTATATAAACTAAGAGAAATGATTTGTTCCGGATTTCAGTCGATGAGTGAGTAATCTACTCGAGCCATTGCGGACTAATGACAGTGGATATTAATCATCTTTATCGCCATTCTCACTCACACGCACTCTTCCGTGTTGTATATAATGTATCCGGAAATGTATTGTTGATTGAAGAAAATATGGAATAAATAAAAAAAGAGATAGGAAGTTTTGTGAGCGTTGTCAGGGCTGCCTCTGCTCTTGAGCTTTGAGTCATTAAATCTTTCATTATGACTTTCAGGTTATAAATTTGCATGTGAGGTATTGTTGAGGATGCCTAAGATATTTTATTCAAACACAATATTAGTCTCAAATGCAACAGAACAGAGCCCAAATTTCCTCATTATGATAAAGCATAATTACCTAAAACAGTCTGCTACAATTCTATAATAGAGACGGGATCTGGCCTCTGGTAGATTGAAGTAGCCTTATCCATTATGTATCCAAACGTCTCGTCATAATTAGTTCAATTAGTATTTCCATCCATCTACCGAATTGCGGCAATTTCTTGCTGGCTGGTTTAGTGAGATAAATGTATGGAGTTAGCGTTTTCCTATTTTGTGTTACGTTATATTGTCATCTTGATTTATTGTCGGTCCTTTGTGGTTAATAGGTCACGACGTCACAGCCGTGGATGACGTCATAAGCATGTAATGAATTATTGTGAGTGCTTTATCAAGTGCAGTTAGTGTATCGACATGACAACTGGACAGGTCCGACCTAAATTGTATCACAATGGAAGGTTATTGGGTTTGTCGGGCTTTTGTTTGACGAGGCTTGACAGGATTCCTTGGGCTGACTTTATAGTAAACGTGCTTTAGGGTTCCGTACCTCAACAGGAAAAATGGAACCCTTATAGGATCACTCGTGTGTCTGGCTGGCCGGCTGGGTGTCTGTCTGTCCGTCTGTCAAAGCCAATTTGCGCCGAATCTACTGGACCAATTTATTAAAAAAATTGGTACACATATGAATTTGTGTGACCCAAACACGGACGTGTACGTAAATAAATGATTTTTGAATATAAGGGATAACTTTCGGGGGCAGATTGTAGCAGTCAACACCTGGTGCAGTTTGCAAAACTTCACCAAGTGATGATGACTGCAACAATTTGATACGTCATATGGTTCAGTTTGCAAAACTGCAACATATGACGAATCGGCTCAGGATTGTTGTGAGGATCTCATTTTTTTATAATTTTAAAATAAATAATTTTTGAGATATATGAAAATTGACCCTTATCTGCGAAACTACGGAGCCAAAGTTTTTTTTTTTTAAATACGGTAAATATTTATTTTTTATAGATTACAGGAAAACAGTGACTATGAAGTCTATGGTCTTAAATTAACATCGTGAATTTCCCAATATTGTGCTTAAAAACTTTCATTTTCAGTTGGAATGTATGGGAGAACACGTTTTTCAACTACAATGTTAAATTTCTGCTTGGGATAAGTTCATCTCCACTACGGAACCCATCATTATGCGTGGTCATACTGTCAATAGTAGTTACTACTTACCTAAGAATGCAGGTACTATGTAGTATTTTTTTTGTAGTTTAGATATCAAGACACTGATACCAGAGAGGAAATAATGTTGAAAAATGCCAGGCAGTTAAACCAAATTCTAGATTATCTCTCTCACGAATTTGTTAGCAAAAGCTTACCGGCTTAACCCAAAGTCTTTGTACGTTGTACAAAACATGTGTGCAGATATCCTGCTCCTTAATTACACCTAAGCGTTCTTAGGTCTCTAGTTCTCTACACCATAGTGTTTTGGCTGTCTCAAACAATAACCCTATCTCAGTCTGATTGCGGTGCGCAAGCGAGCATTTACTCGTACTTTACCTGCCTTAAGCTACGCTGCACACTGTCAATTTTCGCCAGCAATTATTGCCCGGAAATAGTTTCCGGTGGTAGTGGAGCCTTAAGTTTAGCAATCTCGTTAATTTCCGAACGAAAATTTTCGACAAACTCAAACTAAAAGCATTTATTTCAAATATACCAATGACAGGCACTTTTGAATTGTCAAGGGGTCAGAAAGATGAAGCTAGTTGCCCATTCCAAAGCGTATTAGGTACCTATTGAGAAGAACGGGCAAAAAACTCCACGGACACTCTTTTAAATTTAAATATTGTTACGAAATATTAGTTACATTATTCATATTGAAATTATACATGTGAGAACAATGTACATAGAAAGACGTGCACGTTAAAAAGGTCCGTAATAGAAAAATGAAAAAACAATAACAATTAAAAAATGAAAATTAGACGTGGCAGCTAAGAGATGACCAGACCCCCTGACGCCGTTCACGAACATGACGCATGACATAATTATCTTCTTTCTTTTTGCTCTTTATAGGTAACTGTTCCGTGTTTCTAATGAATGTATTGTCTCGTTTATTTTGGAGCATTAAACTAGTGAATCAATGTAGTTTGTTTTGGATAGATTACCTCCAAATCCTCCTGCTATTGAAAATATATTGCCTCGTTTGTTATGCTTCTCTGTATCAATCTCCTGTGGCAAATTCAAATTCAAAATTCAAAAGTAATTTATTCAAACTAGGCTGAGAATCAGCACTTTTCGAACGTCAAAATTACATAAGACAGTCCCCCAAAACGCCCACCCTTCACCACTTCCTAGTGCTTTTGCTGGGAAGAAGAAGTGGCGCAACAAACTCCCCAGCAGCACAGCTGTCTGTTCAGTTAGAAAAAAATAAAAAATGATTCTATACAACAGTATGCAAGACAATTTACAATATGCAAAAAATAATTTAAATTATAAATTAAATAGCTATAATTAATAGCCATATGACAGCTAGCACACGCCAATATACCAACCAAAAGCATCGAGAACTATACTCAAGCAGAAATAAAAATAACTAAAAGTAAACAATATCTAAAAAAAAAGAAAAAGCCTCCAGGCATAAAGGGCGTGCCCGCTTACATACAGCTGTAACTAGAAGTTACAATTGATAAACTAGGACCATCGAGGTAAAATAAATAATTGTCGAGGTCGCTAGCTAACCACATATTGCAATACAAATTGAAGTTTCTTGTGACATGTGGTGATATCATATTATTTGGAAATCTTTTTCAGAATTGAGCAATTTCAGTAGTCCATGTACGCCCACCCTAAGGACTACAAAGTGCGGAACAGTGAGATACCCCAAGTTGTTGTGCAATTGGGAATGTAGTTAATATGTTTTTGTCTGTTGTGCAGCTTGATTATATTATAAGCTGTTTGCTGTAGGGATCGATATTGAGATAGTTGTGGCTGGTATTTGGTGTGTGGCTGTGTATAAAGGAGATAGTGGCTTCGAAGCTGCTGTTGTGTAACGAAGAATGTTTTCACTATGAAGATTGGTGGTTGGTCTTTCCGAGACAATCCACTTCGTAACCTCCTTCCTTAAAATTGATAAAACCGGCATCCTAATTGCGTAACATATTTTGAATTACAACCCAAGGTTGATTGGTTTTGGTTTCATAGGTTTGAATAGTTCGCCTGTTCAACAACGTAAATAACGAAATGAACGTGGGTGAACTCCCAAAATGAAAGGAATCGAGATCTATTGTCATTTTATGTATGTTACGGAATTACCCCACGGATCTACTATCAAAAAGTTTAGGTACATACTCAAGTTAGTTATTTATAATTAAACATCTTGGATCTCTAAACTCTTTCATTCCCACCTACCTACTTTTATATTTATTTTAGTTTGACCAGGAAGAACGATCAAATATTCGTAGAATGAATAACTAAATCCAATGGTAATCAAATTTTATATTGGTTTTACTAGCAATTGGCTTTTGTCACTGACAGTAATATCAGTTTTATTATTTCGTTGAACCAGTTTAGTAGCGTGAGGAACAGGGTGTAAAGTTCACTCATCCACCATAGAAAAGGGAGGATCCTCCGACCAGACGGGTGTTGTGTCTGGCGGGCAACTGCCCAGGGGCCCAAGTCTGCTATTTTTATAAATTCGTCATTCCGACACGATCCCATAGTCATTTTGCTAAAAGTTCGTAATCTGCTAAATTCATTATGGTCGAGCATTGGTTGATCATTGTATTCCACAAACACGATACTTGTAACGAATTAAAAGAAATGACTGCACAGTGACGTTCTCATGGTAGGTCACTGATCAAAGGAACTGTCAACATTTTAGCAGATTACCGCCTAAGTTAGTCATTCATTTTTCATTATGTACGAGATTACCAATAGATGCCATTTCTTTCAATGGAGTGTCAGTGGCTGACCATTGGAAAGTCATAATGACGCCAATATGTTAGTAGATTACCAAACTTGTCAAAATCAACAATAAAACAACAATAAATCAATGATAGACCATTCGGACACTATTGTAATAGCAGACTTGAGGCCCAGGTGTTAATGTCGGATTATGTCGTTCGCGAGGTAAACTCTAATTGCGCGATGCAGGATTTGTGTGACGTCATGTCTTTGATGCGTAGTTCGTATGTGGCGGTGTAATCGCTACACCGGTACCTATATTTATTAAGGGTGAATAAAAATACAATGATGAAATTAAATAACACGCGTGGTTAATAATAATGAATCATATTACGTACTATTTAAATAATATTTTGAATAGTACTCAGCATTTCAAATTGAATAATAAATAATTATAGCTTAATTCGATATTTTAGTAAGTTAAATATTGGTTAAACGAACATCATAAGTAACTAAATATGCAAACCTAACGTAATATATTTCTGACGAATGCTGATAAAATCAAATAACCATCAACATTAATTAAGAGTATTAATTAAAAACTAATTTAGAATAACTTTTGATAAAATTGAAACATAGCAGTCTACAAAGTATAAAACAATTTCCAAGAATGACGAAGTGGGTTCTAATTTGAAGGACCTACTTAGCTACTTTTGCTTCAATTAAACTACTGAGAACAAACAAACTTGAGTGTTTAATCAAGATCGAACGTTGTACCAATTAAATACCAAGGACATCGGGACAAACAAGAGAAAATCTGATCCATACAACCTAAACGTTATCTCGAAAAGTTTTCCGATAAATGAATGACGTATAAAGCGAGGAAATGTTGAGAAAATAAGATCAAATATTATTTGCTTTCTGGATTCTTAGTCCCTCTGGACTTGATTCCGATATTATTGCCCCATCGTATTCGAATTGGAGACGTTATGGTTTCTTTATGTTTATTGTTAACTTGACCACACTAGTTGGATGACCGCCTTTATGTAGTCCACTTACAGGTTTTATGACTGTTTTTATAATAACAAATCTGTACGTGCAGACTAATACGGTTTGCGTAAATTGAGGTAAGGTTTATTTGAAATAAAATATTTTATAGACTTCATTATGAAGGCAGATTAGCTTGGTCAACGGATTTATTTATGGTCTAGGTACCGTAGGTAGGTTGATGGTCCGTTGTTTATTACCAATTTGCCTTATTACCACATAACCTTAATTTATCATCAGTACCTACCTAACACAGAATACCTTACTAACTATGTAAGCTGAAAACTCAGTAACATTAAGCGACACTTTTCTAAAAATGTATTTAAGGTTACATTTTCAAAGTAACAGACAAAATTAAGTTGACGGCATTAGACGGCGACATTTCTCAGTTGTCTACAATTATATCACGATCACGTAACTGTGTGACACGCGATGGTATCGTCACAAAATAAATAGGTACAGAAGGTCAGCTCCATACATAGCATAATCAGTCTGTAATACCCCCACTACACAGGCCCTCTTTTCGAGAGGCAGTGGGCTATAATCTACCGCACGGGCCCAGTGCGGGTTGGTAGATGTAATATGTCTTCGAACTTTTGGTTCTAGGACATGCCGGATTCCTCACGAAGTTTTCCTTCACCGTTTTGAGAGCAGTGGTGATGAAATTATTTATTTATTTCCTTTGGAAGACTTACAGCTAAACAAACCAGATAAGACATTGAAAATGTGACTGACAGCCAATTACAAGTCTTCACTTAAAGGTAACAGAATAATGATTTAAGAAATCTGTGAACAACACAGCAAAACTAAAGCAAAGTAAAGCGCCTCTCAGGGTTCGAACCTACCACCTACAACCCGTAGGTCGCGGCCGTTACCACTTGACCACTAACTCTAACAGATACTTTTTAAACAGACCATAAACTTGTTATTCTGTTTCTACATTCAACTTTTCATTTTGTGAATGTGAGAACGCTGTAGGCTTAGTGGACTGTATATTTGCTGACCATAATTATTTTGTTAAGTCCCATACCTAATAACACTGTTATTTGAAAATATTGTAAAAACCAATTATTTTTAAAATAGTAACCGTGGAGTTTCTTGCCGGCTCTTCTCCATAGGAAACGACCAATAGGAACCGCGCACCTAGCTTCTGACGTTTCATAAGTGCCCATTTTATGTGAAATAAAATATTTTGAATTTTGAACTTGTTTTTGTTAATCCGTGGATTTTGACGTACTCGTACGGTAAGCTCAATCAAATCCCAGTCGCAAGTGCGCTTGCACTCGCTATACGTGAACCGTGTCTATCAGTGCGTGGATTTTCGCTCATTGATTGCATGGAGCCGTACCTTCTGTACCTATCTATTCTGTGGTAGCGTTAACACAATCATTCTCGCAACAAAGTTATCCACATTGCCCCGGTGTTCAACACAATATAACTCGTAACAGACTTTTCGAGTAACCTTAGGAATTCTAGATTTGCTTGATCGATAACGAGCAAATGCTAAGGCTCGACCTAGAGAAGTCTTAATACAGTAAAGATTACAAGATATTGTACTTCAATCAAGCTATGTATGATTGATCATAGTGTCTGATGTAAATTTTATTGGGGAATTAATATTGTAGTACAGTATCCTTTCTTAGATAGGTACATATTTAGCGATCCACGTTTTATGTGTTTCTCAGAAAACTAATTCGCGATTACGTCTTCGCAACTATAACTGTAAAGTGTAAGGAAGTTTTTTGTGAGCAAAAGCAGTGTTTCTGTCTGTTCAAACGGCACCCACTTATCTGTCTAGATATGGAGAGCGGTGGAAGTCAAAATGGCTATAGAGCCTCGGGCGGAAGAATCACATATTGTTTGGTGATGTTTTTTCTTTAGGCAAGTAGGAATAGCACTGTAATGATCCCTGACAAAAAACCGGCCAAGTGCGTGTCGGACCACGCACAATGAAGGGTTCCGTAGTTAGGATGAATTTATCCCGAGAAAAGACTTTTAACATTGAAGTTGAAAAAATTGTTCTCCATGCATTCCAACTTCAAAAGTAAGTCTGTACGCACAATATTGAAGGATTTGCCATGTTATTTTAAAACCATAGAAATGTTATAGGTGTCCTGGAATTTTTATGCATAGAACTATTGTCAGTATTTATTTTCAAAATTTGTGGCTGAGAAATTTCGGAAACAAGGTAATTTTTAAAAAAAAAATCTTGAATAACTGCAAAACGATTTATTTTAAAATTATAAAAAATATATGTGTGAGACCTGGTACTGTTACTGGTACTGGTTCATTTGTTTTTGATACTGATATTCACCTGTATCCGGTTAGACTGGAAGCCGACCCTAATATAGTTGGGAAAAGGCTAGGCAGATTGGATTGGATGTCATTTGGTACAGTTTGCAAAACTTATTTTTTTTTATATTCTTATATCCAAAAAGTGACCCCCATAATCAAAATGTACTTGTTTACGTTACACGTCCGTGTTTGGGTCACAGAAATTCATATGTGTACCAAATTTCAACTTAATCAGTCCATTAGATTCGGAACAAAATGGTTGTGACAGACAGACAGACAGGAGTGATCCTATAAAAGGTTCCGTTTTTTCATTCGGACGGACGGTTACCCTTAAATAAGCAAACATTCGGACACGGCCATAAGAGTCGGTAAGTACGTAATCTTACGTTTTACCCCGACCACAAACTAACTAATTGAAACTATTTCCCGAATATCCAGGGCTTCCTTTTGATCCCTCGCTTGCTAAACTTAACCACGGAACCGCGATGGTTTATGGAGCGAAGCACAGTAAGTCACGATCGAAACTTTCCTTGGATATCGCCCGCTATTGGGGCAGGCTCACTGCGTTAATCTCCCGAGTATAGATGAAGATTCTGTTCGCTTATTCATAAAACTTTAAGTATACACATAAATTCGGAATAGGAAGTCTGAATTTATTTAAATTAAACCACATCAAAAATAGTATCGTAACTTATGACCTGATATAAAACTTTTGGTTTCTCAATCATGATGGCTGTATAATTAATCTACTTTTTACTAGTAGGCAGGTCTATGTTACTTTAACTAAATTGTGTTGAGGTCAGAAGTCATAAAAAGAGCATTGCCCTTTTCTGTTTACCTAAACTGAAAGACACTGCAAGTCAACATGTCACCAGTTTTACTATCGTGAACAAAAAACATTAAACTCGACATTTGACAGAGATATAAAGCGATAGTTCTATCTTACACAAACACATTAACTTGACTCTTACCCTCCTTATCTAATGATGTTTACGCGTGGTGAAATGGAACAGTCTACATTAAATTTGCTTCATTCCCCGGTGTCGTTTCGGACTGACAAGATGAAATATTTATTGCCTCTGTTTTTATTATTCACGTTTGAGTTATGTGCGGGGAGGGTAGCGCAGGGTGAAACCGAGACTATTGTTGTACCGGAGAGAACTGACGTGAAAGAACGGGCTCCTTTAAGTTTTGAGTGCAAGTTCCGGACTCTTCAAGGTGGTGATGCGTATCCTTCGGTTGTGGTGCGTTGGCGTGGACAGATTCAAAGGATGACGTGGGGCCCGTCAGGGGCAATGCAGGTTGAACAGAACTATGTATACCCAGCTGCTTTCCACGTCTACCCATCTTCCGACGGTCTTTCGGGAGGTTCGGCTGCCCCGACGGACCCGTTCTTCGATGCCCCTGTAGTTCCAGAGGATTACGTGTTCAATGATATTGTTGCGGCATTTGAACGTAATTGCGTCCGACCTTATTAAAATCTTGTAATATGAGTGTGATAAATACAGTGTCTTTATCTTGCTGGTTTGTTTTATTATATCTATTCAGTAGTATCCAGTTAGCTTGACAATTAGGTAGGTATAGTTGTTTCATATTGTAATTGTTGTTTTATGTTGATCATTAGTTATCAAAATTTTGTATAATGACGAAGATAAATGAAATGAAAAACATTTACAACATAACTTTAAACAAACAAACAACTTTACAGAATTAATGCGACCTTTATTCAATACCATTAGATGAGCTGTTATCATACTAATCTTCCTGTACAACCACTTTGGGAAAGGGATTACGCTGCCCCAAATCTCTATATTTTAGTTAGTTTGCAAACACAAATTCAGTTTGGAGTGAACTTCGTCGGGTTTATTATTAATCGCCTACACATACTGCTACATTAATCACTAAAACGACATTTCGAAGGAAACGTGAGAACCGAAATAATTAAGGCTTTTGAGATTGTTAAAACGTTTCGTGCTTTGAATATGTAAGTCAATTCATATTTACTTACTAAAACGGAAATATGTTTAAGTGAAACTGAAATTCAAGAACTTAAGTATGCAAGTTATGTAAAAAAATAGTTCTTGGGTTTTTACTATTTCATAGAACCTTGAGATTTTTGTACCTACTCGTAAAACTGGCACGAGTAAGATAAAATGGGTTCAAAAAAACGATAAGTAAAATATAATAATATATCGCTCATACTTAACCGGATCTTGGTGAACCACCGCCATAGAAATATTAAAAAAAACTCAATAATGTAGTCTTTTTATGATGACGACTTTTTTTGATGGTTAAAAACTTAGGTAATACACTTTTAGGAAATTCCCTTGTTGTTAAACATAACTGGCGAAATGTGAGTGTACTATAGGTACACCACTGCCCAACCCTTCGGGGAAACAAGGCGTGATGTTATGTGTGTACATGACTAGCTTTTGCCCGCAGCTTCGACGTAAGGAACTGATATCATCTGTCTTCAGAACTCAGTCAGTCAGTAGGATGACAGTAATCAGTCAGTGTCACTCCTAACCGACCTCTTCGGTGAGTCCAGTAACTTAAAAAAACAGTAACAAAATCAGACGGCTCCATTTAATGCGCGCCGTCATATTTTTTTTTGTTTCTTGGATGCATTTCTTCTAATGTTAAATTTTGTTAAGAATTTTATTGTCCTTCAATCACCATAAAGTGACCGCTCATGCCGCCTGTGAAGGAATCTAAGCCTGGTTTATCCTAGTACAGGCATCTAACATTATAATACCTTTGTAAATTATTTCAATATTTTATGATAATATTCTAAGAATTTTGATACTGGACAAATATTTATTATATTATTATTATTTTACCAACTGGCAATCTTACATGCACAAACAACCAAGACTCCCAATACCTGACTAACGGTATAAGCCATACAAATATTTGTTTCATGCGGCCATGGGATCTGCGATCCGTAGCAGGGAAGCCAATGTGCTATACGTGACGTCATTACAACATCAGCCCATACGTAGACGAATGCTTCTTACAAGAGAAGGGTTGTCTTTATCAAAAATTCTTGCTAGCACATAGAGATCGCAATACTTTGTTATTGTAGCTGTAGGGAGATAAGTTGGGGTCTGCTTCCAGTCTAACCGGATGTAGCCGAATACCAGCATTTTACATGGACTGCCTATATGATTTCCACGACCCAGTAACTATAGATAATACGATACCCCTTGGTAAGCTTGTCAGACTTTCGGGCTACTGACGACCGGTAACGACTGTCAAAGATCCACGAATGACAGCCAGGACCAACAACTTAACGTGCTTTTCGAGTCACGGACGAGTCTCAGTATGTAAAGATGGTCACCCATTCACGGACCAACCCGGCAAGCATAGCTTAACCTGATGTATTAACCCGTGCGGCTGTTATTCCTTAACCATAAGCTCCAGATACCTACATGCAGGCAGGAGATATTTAATTTAATACATTTTCTTTAAGCTTCAGTTCTGCACTTTCATGCTTGACTATTAAAATGCTAGGACTTGACTCACGTCGTCATTTCGGGTTTGTTTGAGTAGTTTCAAACTCATACGGAGCTCTTCGTTATGAACTTCGCTATTACAATGTTGAATCTGTTTTTAGTATCGAATTAACTCTTTCAAGTACCTTCATAGCTATAAACCTACATATAATTAGCTTTAATGCATATTCATTAAACATTAACAGCAATACATTACCGCTCCATTAACACAAATCACTCAGTGCAGTAATTACCACGTCAATTAAACGTTTAGTATTTACTACATTCTTAAGGCTGTCACGTAAACAATTAACATAACATGAGAGCCTTGTTTTAATCGTCGAGGGCACAGTTATTGTTTTCTTAAGGTCGCATTGTCTGTGGGGCACAAACACCAGAACTTTTGTCATAAACGGAGCCCGTGATTCTGCTCTCGGACTTCGAGATTAGAACTTGAACACGATGAATCTGCCAACTTGACTCGATATGTCTTAAGGCACCGCTCCACAGTAACCCATGGCTAAGCTACGTACTCAGCTTCGCTTAGTATAAAAATGTCGGCGGGAACGTCTTACTAAATTCTTAAGGCAGTCACGTAAACAATTAACATAACATGAGAGCCTTGTTTTAATCGTCGAGGGCACAGTTATTGTTTTCTTAAGGTCGCATTGTCTGTGGGGCACAAACACCAGAACTTTTGTCATAAACGGAGCCCGTGATTCTGCTCTCGGACTTCGAGATTAGAACTTGAACACGATGAATCTGCCAACTTGACTCGATATGTCTTAAGGCACCGCTCCACAGTAACCCATGGCTAAGCTACGTACTCAGCTTCGCTTAGTATAAAAATGTCGGCGGGAACGTCTCACTAAATTCTTAAGGCTGTCGCGTAAACAATTAACATAACATGAGAGCCTTGTTTTAATCGTCGAGGGCACAGTTATTGTTTTCTTAAGGTCGCATTGTCTGTGGGGCACAAACACCAGAACTTTTGTCATAAACGGAGCCCGTGATTCTGCTCTCGGACTTCGAGATTAGAACTTGAACACGATGAATCTGCCAACTTGACTCGATATGTCTTAAGGCACCGCTCCACAGTAACCCATGGCTAAGCTACGTACTCAGCTTCGCTTAGTATAAAAATGTCGGCGGGAACATCTTACTAAATTCTTAAGGCTGTCGCGTAAACAATTAACATAACATGAGAGCCTTGTTTTAATCGTCGAGGGCACAGTTATTGTTTTCTTAAGGTCGCATTGTCTGTGGGGCACAAACACCAGAACTTTTGTCATAAACGGAGCCCGTGATTCTGCTCTCGGACTTCGAGATTAGAACTTGAACACGATGAATCTGCCAACTTGACTCGATATGTCTTAAGGCACCGCTCCACAGTAACCCATGGCTGAGCTACGTACTCAGCTTCGCTAAGTATAAAAATGTCGGCGGGAACGTTTACAGCGACCCACGAACACGCTACGCACGAATGCGTGGCTGTCAAACAAATGAACTGCGCAGCTAACGTGGCAAACCTCTCCGTGCACAACCCACGTTGCAGTGGATGGTTGCCTTTAGAAGAGAAAATGTTCGGAACTTTGATTTAGAAGTTAGCGATTCAGTAATAGCATATTACTGTCCAATATCAATTTGAAACTTTAGAGCGTAACGCTCAGTTCTCAAGTTTGATGCAAGCAGTTTGCTGGGGATAAAATTTGATGACGTTGAATTACTAAAGAAAAGGACCATGCATTTATTTTATACTCGGCAGTAAAAAATAAATGCATGGTCTACTGATTGAACTATGTATTATTAGTTTAATGATTTGACGGTCAGTTTAGATCTCAAGTTATCAAGAAGTCACGGAGTTATCAAGAACCTAAAAGCGCTTAGCAACTCTGATAAGTAGCATATATGTTTATGTTATTTATCTTTATTCAGTGGTTCTGATTCGTACAAAAATATGAGGTATGAAATTACTTTATCAAGTCATAAATGAAATTGCTCTTTTTAAGAATAAATTGAGTTGTGCCTACAAGTTCTTAAAAATAATCGGGACTTGTATATATCTTTCATATTAATTACTAATTATATCATTTCCATTTTGTTCCCACGCGTATCTAGTACATTGGTAAAAAACATTGGTTTTTATTTTTCACTTTTTAGTTGTGGTACCTACACAAACGCCCCACAAAAATTTGAATACCACTAAGTACCTGCTATGTAAATTACAGTGGCAGGAACTATTAGAACATCATCCACATATATGTACTAGGTGGGATAAATACGTATTATTGAAGAGACCAAAACCCCTCATCAGATCTTGAACAAACTTATATGGGACCACTTCTGAACTATGCCCTAACAAAAACAAAAAGAATCATCAAAATCAATTCATAATTGGCGGAATAATCGCGTAAAAAACATACAAAAAAAAAACACACAACCGAATTGAGAACCTCCTCCTTTTTGAAGTCTGTTGAAAATAGAGCTTGACCATGAAACTGCTGTCTGTCACCCCGGTCTGGCATATTTAGGTCCACAATTTACTTGGTTATCCCATCGTCTGTCGATACTCAAATCCTCTTCATTCACCTTCGGGATCGCTGTGCTTCGAAAGTAGGTTTGACGTAAGTCCGGATAGCTCTATGTCGAAGCCTCCAAAACAATGTAAAGAAAAGGAATAAAATTTATATAGGTACGGCTTAAAGGCATAAATAAAATCTAAAAATTATGCTAAATTATGATTAAATTATGATTTCCTGGAATTTTATCAAAATAAATGTAGAAAGATTCAAATTGTATTTTCCTAGAAATCATGCGGGAAGGATAAGCATAAATGATAATCCTATCCATAATAAGATTTTAAATCCACTCCGTGGTTTACCGAAGTCATTAAGCGAGTTTTACCTACTGATCTCCAATTCCAACAAGTTAGGAATTTTGATGTTACGTACTATGGGGACTACGCTACGATACGGTATCTTACGGTAGCAAAATTATGAAACATCGGTATGTAATATATTATTGAAACACGAAGGTAACCGACATAGCCCGAAGAATTTCCAAACTTAAGTGGCAGTGGGCAGGGAACATTGCTTGCAGTACAGATGGCCAATGGGGCCGAAAGAAGTGGCGACTGCGTACCGGAACTCGTAGCGTTAGAAGGCCGGCCACAAGGTGGAACGATGACCTTGTAAAGGCCGCAGGAATCTGTTGGATACGAGAAGCACATAACTGGTCGAAGTGGCGGTGCTTGGGGGAGGCCTTTGTCCAGCAGTGGACGTCATTCGGCTGAAATGATGATGATTTTGATGATGAAGGTAAAAATTGTGACCTCAAAATCACATTTCTAGTGTTCCATTAAATGTTTACGACCAATTCCAAAGCAGATAATCTGAAACCAAATACCGTGATGACAATGAACTCGTAAAAAAACAGGGACACAATCCATATTAAACTTAATACTGAAAATATACGACGCCATATTATTTTTCATAAAGACGACCAACGCCTGTATATAAGGAGGTTTTCATGAGACATAAATATAGAGCACCTGTGGCAGGGACAAGGTAAACAAAAGTAGTTCCGTATATCAAGTATTCGGTAACGTCAATATTGGTTTTTCCGTATGTCCCTGTGGCTCGTATCTTAGTTGAAAAATGTGGATGAAAGATGATCCTTACGTTTGAAATAGTAAAATTGCTGACCATGCTTAGTCAGCAAATAAGTGAAGATAATTATGCCATAATTGCCAAGGAAGATACAGATAACATAACATAACATCACGCCTTGTCTCCCCGAAGGGTTCGGCAGAGGTGTACCTGTAGTAGGTACACCCACATTTCGCCAGTTATGTTTAAGTCCCATGTAATAGGGGGCGAGCCTATTGCCATCAACCGGGCACAAATCCAGCAACACTGCCCCACCCGGGAATCGAACCCAAGACCTCATGCTCATCAATAGACCAACGAGGATACAGCTGAAAAATCGTCCAAGTATAGACGGTTATCTATACATTCCCAAAATCCGTTGGTTTTAAAAACGACGCAATAGTTATCGATAAAAAAAAAACACGATACAACATTAGATACTTAACTGTATCGAAAAAGTTTTGCGGAAAGAATCTTGCTACACATTGTCGACTGATCAGGGAATTTAAGGCTTTACGCGCAAAACCCGAAGCATTTGCTACGTATCCCTAGAAAACAAATGATTTTCGGGTAGGTTGGTAGTAATCCGAGCGTAGGGTGACGGTGACCTTAGACCGGCTGTCATGCGCCTCGTAGGCAGCCACATTTAATATTCAATTAGGGACCATTTGCCCATTCATCAGGTTGGACGGACAGCGAAATATGTTTAGCTAGATGAGCCTTTGAGCGCAGCTGTGGAGCGATAATTTTAGAACCCACGTGTTACTGAAAATGGTTTGTGTTCCAGACAGTTAGCAGAGTAATCATACAGAAATGTTTCTACAATTGGATTGTGTTATAGCATAGCTTATCAGTTATTAGCTTACGATCCAAGGACCTTATAAAAAAGTTAGCTTAGGTAACCAATAAAAACATGTTGCTTTAAATGCAATAAATTACTGGCCATACAGTAACTAAGTATATACGTACCTGCAAGGCCAACCAATCTACTTTATCATACTTTGTCATTCCAGCTCAGTCTCTTGTGTCCCTAATTCGATTTATCAGGGCCTCAAGTCTGCTATTACAATAGTGTCAGAGTGGTCTATCATTGATTTCATAATTGTTGATTTTGTCAAGTTTGGTAATCTACTAACATATTGGCGTCATTATGACTTTCCAGTGGTCAGCAACTGACACTCCATTGAAAGAAATAGCATCTATTGGTAATCTCGTACATAATGAAAAATGAATGACTGACTTAGGCGGTAATCTGGTAAAATTTTGACAGTTCCTTTGATCAGTGACCTACCATGAGAACATCAATACAATGATCAACCAATGATCGACCATTAGCAGATTACGAACTTTTAGCAAAATAACAATACGATCGTGTTGGAATGACGAATTTATAAAAATAGCAGACTTGGGCCCCTGGTCACACTTAGCACCTATCTAGTCTATCTATATCTGCATACATGTCTCTGAGATAAAGTATGTAATGGACACGGTCTGCATAATTTATGTTGTTTGTGAGAGGGGTAGAAACATTTTGCATTCATTTGTTTTAAGGGAACACAATGAATACGAGTATCTTGTAGCGATGAGTTTAGCTATTATGTTTTATGAAAAGGAATTAAGGTATCTCGTTTGAATGATGAATTAATACCGACAAAGAATTTAGACTGCCTCGTTAGTCTAGTAGTCGCAAGTGCTACTGCTAAGCATGAGGTGCTGGGTTCGATTCCCGGATCGGGCAAAGTTTTATTGGGTTTTTCATCTGAAATATCTCAGTAGCAGCCTGAAGTCTGGATTTGTGCCCGGTTTATGGCAATGGGCTCGCCCCCTGTTACATGGGACTGATGGGTTACATGGGTGTAATATAGGTGCACCTCTACCTAACCCTTCGGGGAATACAGGCGTGATGTAATGTTATTATGCAAGGAATTTATAATATTATCAACAACAAAAAAATTGTATATTTTATGATAATAAAAATAAAAATAAAACAACTACAAAACAAAACATACCTATAGCTTTTTAAGATAATTTTAAAATAAAATAATAATTTTAATTCAAGTTAGGCAATTTTACTTTCCTTCTTACGAAGTTTCAAAGTTACACAAACAATTTCAAAGTTCTAAATTTATGTCTGTAATTGTTATGGTGTACAATAAAGAGTATTCTATCTATCTATTTATTACGTTTATGATCTAGCGTTTGTTCGATCAAATTTCCGTGTTTTCTTCGAAATACTGTGAACCACGTCAGAATGCGTTACTGCTTCATACTGAGCGATTGCTGACGGACATTCGGGAACCCCTTGGGAAATTAGTATTTCGGAGTATTGTGTTATAAATAACCAGGTGATAGCTTCTGGCCATCAACGTTGGTCGAAGATGCGAGTACAACATTTGAAAAATTATGTTTAGAACCCAGCACAATTTGACTTATTTTCCATTAAAACTGCTTTTTTAGACTATCTAACAACTTTTAAATGTTACAACAGAATACCTTGTGATATATTATAATTAAATGAAAGAAAATTTAACTCATATAAAAAATACACTTTGTAAACAAGCATATTACAAATTAGAGGATTATATCCAAGATACAAATGCTTGGAAATATGCTGGTCCTGCTCCATAGGACAATTTAGAATCTAGAAAAAATCTAACTGGTTGCCAAGTTAACTGTATAATTTTATTTTTTATAACATTGATTTTATATTCTGTGATTACTTGAACTCACACACTGACTTATTATTAGTAGTACTTGTTAAAATGTTAAGAATATCGTATAATTTTACAATGTTTGTAAATATGTGAGCACCATGCATCTATCACATAATTAATTTATGTCATTCCTTCATTTTTCATTCTTTTTAACTATCGTGGTATAGTAATCTTATTCTAGCTGCATCGTCTTCACATATAATTATATAATTAATGTATACAAGATATTGTGAAAATATTTTAAAAGAGTAACGGTGGAGTTTCTTGCCCATTCTCCTCCATACAAAGCCTACCTACCACAAGCATTGCATTGCGAAACACATAGAACTAAAACAACATAGCATTGTAGTATGTCTGTGTACCTTTGTACAAATACTGAATACCTAATTGTACATACACACATCAAAAAAATCATGTGATCACTAGCAAAAGCTGATATAATTTTAAAATTAAACTTTAACAATTAAATGTGTTTACGTTATATCTTTTTATAAATAAAATTACACTGTTTGAATATATTTTTTAATATTCTAATTCTAGATTTTTAAGTAAAGAATCAAAAAATCCGGCCAAGTGCGAGTCGGACTCGCGCACGAAGGGTTCCGTACAATGAATCTATAAAAACGGCAAAAAAGTCATGTCTGTTGTATGGGAGCCCCCCTTTAAATATTTATTTTATTCTGATTTTAGTATTTTTTGTTATAGCGGCAAAAAAAATACATCATCTGTGAAAATTTGAACTGTCTAACTATCACTGTTCATGAGATACAGCCTGGTGACAGACGGTCGGACGGTTTTTACCCTTAGGGCACGGAACCCTAAAAAAGAAGAAATTATAAAATAGTAGACTATTTTATAATTTGTTCTTTTTCAAACTGATCGCAAACTTTGTGTGATGTGTGTACCTACATAAATATACAGTTACGTATTACGAGTATCAGATGGAACACAAAACGTGGTTAGACGGCTCCACAAACTTATGGAAAGGCGTATAATTGTGTATGTAGGTAATGGCCCAGAACGTTGCCCAGAACTGTATATTCAGAGATTATTTGCCTATGTTTTGGTTACTGTATTCTAATTCTAAATAATGAGAGGGATGAAATTGGAAAAATATAGAAGCAGTCATGTATGTACAATAGATTTGTAGATTAGATTTGTAGATTGGTTGACCATCATTATTTTGTTAAGTACCTGGTACTTGTTGAAAGACCTACACTGTCCTACCATACCTAATAACCCTGTTACTTGAAAATATTGTAAAAGCCAATTATTTTTAAAAGAGTAACCGTGGAGTTTCTTGCCGGCTCTTATCCATAGGAAACGACCAATTGCAACCGTGCACCTAGCTTCTGACGTCTCATGTAGGTTTATATGAAAAAAAAAAAAAAAAAACATTAACTTTCTATTTCACCTGCTTGATTTATTAACTGTGTTATTGCTTTGATCGCCACACATCACAGAAAAACATCATGATAAGATACGAGTAGTGCCTTTGGGTCTCGTACCGGACTTACTGTTTTTATTTTTATTTTAATTTGTTTTTTTTTATTTTGTGTGTGTTTATTATACTTAGTTTAATTAGTTATCTCCTGCGCGAGTCCCAATAATATAATATATCGTATAAATATATAATATTATAAATTTCAAAGTTTGTATCTTTGTGTTTGTTACTCAATCACGCAAGAACGGCAACACGGATTTGGATAAAATTTGGCACACAGGTAGTTTATAACCTGGATTAATACATAGTATACTTTTTATCTCGGTAGTATGTTCCCGTGGGATAATTACGCGGGCGTAACCGCGGGCGAAAGCTAGTTTGAAATAATTCGAACTGTAACCAAAATAGACTACTTATTTCCAGTTGTTGAGCAAAATTCGATCAGGAATTGAAAATTAAATTTTGAAATGATTTTGGAAGACCAGCAGTATTTTAGCGCAAAACACGATAATCTACTTCAGAGCTGGTTTGATAAGTAGAGGTTTCAGTACTTATTGCACGTTCAAAGCATGAATTGCAAGTACCAGTTCACAGCTATGAAAAATGAGCGCTTCGAATCGAGTTCAAGTGAATGAAAGTTATGTGAATGAAATATGGAAGTGAAGGAAGCTGGAGAGATTACAGATCGAAGCGATGAAGATCGATTATTTCTGCTTATTTCGTAAGAGTTAAAATATATGGAATTCTTTTTTTCAATATATCTATGAAAACATCATGTACGTCAGGAAAAATCTTAATCTTTTCAGTAAAAGAGGTGAAAGACACAATTATAGTACTAGAAATAGGGACCAATTAGTTCAACCGGGTTTCAGACTGGCTAAAGTAGACTCGTCCTTCATGGGGTACTGTTTAAAATGTTACAATAAAATACCTCCCCATATACTACAACTAAATGAAACGTAATTTAAATCTTGTATTAAACGCACACTATGCTGCCAAGCATATTATAAGCTTGGGGATTATATCGCTGACAAAAATGCTTGGCTTAACGCTGGTCCAGCTCCACAAGGGCGCATAAACTAAATTGATTAGCATTCTAAAATATTGTTGGAGCTGCTGAATTTAATTGAATTGTATAACTTCAATCTCTTTTTTATTGTATAATTGCATAGCACATGTGTGAGCACTGTGACCATGTACCTTCTATAAAGCTACCATTTACTGGGTACGTCTTTCACTGACTTGATATGCCCTGGCGGCTAAGAGTATGTCATGCTCACTCAAATGTCTCGCTGGTGGTGGCGTGTGTGTTGGATCGTTGAGTTCCCTTCAAAATGGTTGAGCTAAACGGTGCTGATCCATGCGTCATGTTCGTGAACGGGCGCCATCAGTAGGGACTGGTCATCTCTTATCTGCCTCGGCTTATTTTAAATTTTTGAATTGTTTTTATCTTTTTATTACGGACGCTTTTTACGTGCACGTCTTTCTACATTGTTCTCGCATGTATAATTTCAACATGAATGATGTAAACAATATTTTGTAAGATTTTTTTTTTTTTTAAAAGAGTGTCCGTGGAGTTTCTTGCCCGTTCTTCTCCATAGGAACTTACGCTTTGGAATGGGCAACTAGCTTCATATTTCTGACTGACTGACCCCTTGACAATTCAAAAGTGCCTGTAAATGGTTGAATTGAAATAAATGCTTTGAGTTTGAGTTTGAGTTTCATCATCCCTCAAGAGACTTTATTGAAAATATTTTTTAGAAAACAAATTGATTCTTATAACGGTGATTGCCAGGGCTCTTGACCTTTCACAAAGAAAACATCCGTTTTTGCAAATGTACCTAAGAGCTTTTATTCTGAAAGTTGGCAACGTCACAAATAGATGTCAAAAATTTACCAATTTTGATTAATTTGGCAATATTACTATATGGAAATAAGAAATGTTTCTAACTAGCGAACTAGAATATTTTTATTTGGAAATATTGTAAAAGCCAATTATTTTTAAAAGAGTAACCGCGTAGTTTCTTGCCGGCTCTTCTCCATAGGAAACGACCAATTGGAACCGTGCACCTAGCATCTGACGTTTCATAAGTGCCCATGTAGGTTTATGTGAAATAAAAGAATTTGAATTTTGAATTCATTATTAACTTTCTATTTCACCTGCTAACATATTGCGGTTTGTCGGTATTTTTGGTAAATTTTTGACAGCTATTTGCGACGTTTCCGCATATACAGAACACTAATTTGATTGCTGCGTCCTTGCTATTTTGTCTAACGAGGTCATGTCATATATTTTCCGAGTTGACACAATAATACAGGAATGACTGTCAACAAATACCAGAAAATACCGACAAACCGATAAATCCTAATGCAATATTTATACATGTAACCTTGCGACTGCGTCACTATCACTGTCGCGTCGGTCGTAAAAACTACAATAAAAACCACATGAACTGAACAAGGTATGTACAGGATTATATTTCAACTACGAACGAGTGCTGTTACAACGGCATTCATATTTAATTTGGCGGTGCCGAGGCACTTTCACTTATTACCTGTAGACCCAGGATTTCTGTGTCGTTGTTTTCACGAAGTATTTCGGCCATTTTTTTTATTTTGTTGAGAATGTTTTGCGGCCGGAATTAAAAGAATGCGGCGGCCACACGGTTAATTTTGCGGCCAAGTATTAAAAATTGTTTGGTTTTAGGATTTTGTACGCTTTGTTTTTGATAAAGAATTTACGAGTACGTGTTTGTTTTTAAAAACTTTTTTTGCTCTAAATTTGGTTTGGTTAGTGCTATTTTTATTAGGTTTGTACCGGACTTTGTGGTACCAATTTTGTATAGAATATTGATTTAATCATTTATACTCTGCATGAAGACATGAAGATTATATTTTCAAATGATTATATTTTATTTGGTTTGGCCCGCGTGGTAGATTACGGCCTTCTCATACAGAGGAGGCCTTTGTACCAGCAGTGGAAACATTGAGTATGCTAATTTGCGGACTGGAAAGATTGCCAAGGGTGCTATGTCCGCAGCCGCCCCACGATTCGGCCCGTATAACGTACGTTGGAAGGGCGATGGGAAGGTTGGAGGGAGTGTCCCTATCTCCTATCTAGCGAAACCACAGCCAAGGGAACGGGCTTGGGAGAATCAGCGGGGAAAGAAGACCCTGTTGAGCTTGAGTGACCCTCTAGTCTGGCATTGTAAGGAGACATGAGAGGTGTAGCATAAGTGGCAACGCCCGCCCCTGCTCGCTGTGCCTGCAGCCAGGACCAACCTACTGGCGAGAATTCCTCTCACTAGAGCCATACGCGTGGTGAATGAGGTTCACGGGAGAGTTGATGTATTGTGGTGCAACTTGAGTGAATTCGCAAAAGTTACACTAAATGTAATAAGTTATTTATGTTGAGATATTTTTTAACTAGGTATAAGGTGTAGATTTAGGATTTAGTTAGTAAGGCCACTCTGTCGCATTGGATCATAGATCTGTAATGATAGTGTAGGCAAGATTGCTATAAATAAATAAAAGTGGGAGATCGTTTCGGCGATCGTCGCTGAAAACCACTACTTTCATTGTCCTTCTTTTGAAATTTACAATTTCGTTTACGATATGACGCACATATTTTCAAACATCCGTGTTGTTCCAGGAAAGACTGTCACAACCCATTACTGGTTCATGCTGAGCGAGTGCTGAAAGATATTCGGGGACCCCTTGGGAAATAAGAATTTTGCATTGCGTTATCTGTTATAAATAACAAACATAGACTCGCATGTCAGCTTCTGCCATGTATGTACATTAAATAAATAATATGGCTTGATCTATGAAGTGGTAGCCCTACTGTTAAGTGGTCAAAATATTTTGAAATGTCACGTAGTCTTAAACTTAAATGTAGATAACATATAAGTGTAGATAAACCGTAATCTAATGTCAGCGTTGTCCAACGCACTCTTCTCGATTGACTCACATAGCTCATACGAACAGTAAGAAGGTTAATAATTGAATACCCTCAGATATTTTCAAGTTATAAACGGCCAGTAAACATAATAACATAATATAAAAAAATATAAAAAATACAATAAAGCTCTCTACGTTGACGTCGTGGTGGGGCTTTCGCGCTCCAAAGTCTAGGTCTGTGCCGGTAGTTTACTTTGCCGGAACAGGTTTAGGTGGAGGAGCCAAAAGAGATACAGAAACCCACAGGGCAGCATGTGGCGAGCTGTTGGGCAGTTGCGACCCCACGGACTCTATCTCCCGGTATAAATCTTATTCCTCATCTCTGGCTTGCCTTTATTGACCGGCTGGAATACCTCTCCACTTCTCAAGCACCTCAAGACATGTTGCCCCCTTGTCAATACGTCACTATGTGCTAGCGACAGTTTTCGGGGGCCCATTATTGAGTGTGCAAGCCCCCTGCCATTTTATCCGTGTACATATAAACTTTGATCAGGCAGGGGCCATAATCCATGTCAACTTTAGCCGCCCAAACCCATAGTCCAATATATTTGTTTCCATATTCTGTCATAGTCCTACACCCATCGGGGGTTGTCCTTGGGTGTACTTGCATAGTACATACAGGGATAATCGTCGGTTGGTACCTCATTTAATTAAAAACGTCTAACGGGCCTCTGCGAGTTGGCTTCAGCCCCTCGTACGCCTTCCAAAGGTCCGGGACCCCAAGGTTCCGAGAATAGTGAAAAACTAAAAATAATAATAATGCTCAACGAACACCTAAGGATGCTCTCGTTGGGCAGCTGGATTAAGGGCTTGATTCAGAAAGCGGTACTCCTGGACACGGCTCGCATTGTTAGGACATTCCTCTCTCTGGAGCCCTGACCGCGTAACTTGGACCCTGTTCCCGATACCGGTGGGCTACTATTTTATATTTTAAAATGTTTTTATATTTTTAAAATCTAATATTTAAAAATATAATAAAGGCAATAATAATAATACATAAATAATTTCCTGGTTGGACCAATAAAACACATCGTAAAACTGGAAAAAAGTTGTCTGTTATTCTGTAACGCGAGTATTTCTGTATAAACAGCTACAGTACCTACTGAAGCCAATCTGCAGTGCTATTCTGTAACCATCTCACCGTGAAAACTTAGGTGAAGTGAGCTCGGAGTGAGCTGTCAGTCCCTAGCAGCAGGTGGAATGACAGCTCACTTCACCTAAGTTGTGTTCACGGTGAGATGGTTACAGAATAGACCGGCTGTTCTGTAAATATGTCACCGTGAACACTTAGCTGTCAATATAATAATAGTGTCAATTCCTAGCATTAGGTAGAAAACCAGCTCATCTTACACTCACTTACCAGCTCTTTTCACGGTAAGATTTTATATTTGAAATGTAGTTTTACATAGTGTGACACAATGGGTAGTCTTATCACTCAATCAAAATTGTTGTTGTTGATTTCAGATACCTAAGAAAAAAAAAATGTATATCATTTTAATTCATGTGTGTGTATTCCTATTAAATGAGTCTTGTTACTAGAATTAAATGATTTGAATAGTAAGCATTGACGCTATAATGTGAGTATCGTTAGACTCAAACGGATGAGACTGGATCAAGATTGAATTAGTTATACATATTGCGTGAAACAGGATGCCTTAACTCGGAAGTAGGTGATTTTGAACTGAAAACATAGATTAAGGGCACCCAAGATTTCTTTGAAGTAATGCCAACTACGAATGAAACTTACGATCAGTTTCAATACCACAAAAACACAATCCTTGAACCTTCGTTTTCCTTTTAGCTCAAGTTATAAAGAAAGTATCGTGCATTCACAGTACGTATTTTACAGTTGCTAGAATGCTAGTGATCCCGTCGAGTTTACACATTTCGGTCTGAGAGTTGCTTAAGTGAAAATAAAAATCTGTTGGTACCCTAAAAGCACTTTGATTGTATACCTGCCGGCACAGCTTAAATTTAAGCTCTGTTCAAAAGGAAACAGTCATTGTTTTTCCTCTGGTTCCCTAAGATAATACAAAAGAAACGGAGATTAATTGTTAGTAGAAAGTAGAAAAATATAACGCTTTGCGAAGCAGTTGAAGAAAATCCGAAAATGGCTGACACATTTTAGGTCTTTAGCAATGATTTTAATTACACCTCCCTTTATTTTATTGTTGATTACAACAGCAATCCTTGCGAACTCATTAAACCTAATTACGTTCTCCAGTAACGAATTACTGTGGCAATTGAATACGCCGATTTCCCCGGGGATGGCTGAAAACCGCTGAAAAAAACCGCTTGTAACAATTTCAAAACGTGAAGAGTTGGATTATGGGCCCAACTTTTTTAATTAGGTACTTCACATCTTTAAGAGCAATAAAACGAAGATAAAAGTAAGTGCTGTCTGTATTGTTATTAGGCACGAATGGATTTAGATCCGAACTGATTGTATCTTAGGTTTTAGTCTCGGAAGCTATAGTTGTTGGTCAAATTAAGACAGTATTTTTTCTAATATCTGTTAAGATCTTATCTTATTTAGTGCCAAAATTGTGCGCAAGCTTTCGTTTGTGCTACAATAGGGATGATGCCTGGGTCAAAAAAAAGAAAT
Organism: Xanthia togata; assembly: GCA_963853775.1. Taxonomy (NCBI): domain Eukaryota; kingdom Metazoa; phylum Arthropoda; class Insecta; order Lepidoptera; family Noctuidae; genus Xanthia; species Xanthia togata. The sequence goes on along the minus strand of OY970801.1, from coordinate 16,662,796 downwards.
TCTATTTAGAATATAATAATAAAATATTAGACACGTATTTTTTGCTTTATCATATTAATGAAAAATTACTTAGATACAACGCATTAAAGTTCGGGAGTGGGGGTTGATACGTCACAAGTATGGATAAAATCTACATACAAGTGACGTCATGGCACATTATAACTCAATGTATCGCCGTAATCTTTTGATATCGTAAAAAAAGAAAAAATACGTGTGCGTTATTTTTTCATAATCTACATTACGGACAAAAAAAAAATTTTTTGTCATCATCCCTATTGTATCTATTAATAGATATGGAAATATCTCCAAGGTTTCTAAACTCAAACTCTAAGCAGACAGTTCTTCTTAATAAACCTTGGAGATATTTCCAGAAGCATATGGTTTATTTTCAGAAGCTCGTGGCTAAGTAATAACTGCCGCATGGGTCGATCCATCAGGTTAAGCTACGCTTGCCGGTGTTGATCTGTAGATGGGTGACCATCTTTGCATACCGAGACTCCTCCGTGTCTCGGAAAGCACGTTAAGCCGTTGGTCCCGGCTGTCATTCGTGGATCTTTGTTGCGCCACTTCTGGGGAGACACTGCTGGGGAGTTTGTTGCGCCACTTCTTCTTCCCAGCAAAAGCACTAGGAAGTGGTGAAGGGTGGGCGTTTTGGGGGACTGTCTAATGTAATTTTGACGTTCGAAAAGTGCTGATTCTCAGCCTAGTTTGATTAAATGACTTTTGAATTTTGATAGTCGTTACAGGTCGTCAGAAGCCGAAAATCTGACAACCAGTCTTACCAAGGGGTATCGTATTACCCAGTTACTGGGTTGTGGAGGTCAGATAGGCAGTCGCTCCATGTAAAATACTGGTATTTAGCTGCATCCAGTTAGACTGGAAGCCGACCCCAATATAGTTGGGAAAAGGCTAGGCAGATTGAGTAAGGAATAACTCAGAACTGAAGAATGAAGATGAATCTTTGTAAATTGCTTTCAGAGTGGCTCCACTTATAAAATATATTTCTGTTTAAGCATTTCATGTAAACAATTTCAACGGCACGGTTGGCGCAGTGGTTAAGCGATTGACTGCTGCGCTGCGTGTCGCAGGTTCGATTCCCGCACGGAACAAATATTTGTATGACCTACAAGTAGTTGTTCCGGGTATATGTGTATATGAGTTCAAATGTATGTAAACAGGAGAAATTCCTAGTATGGGGCAAAGTTTAATAAAAAAAAAGATAAAAAAATTGTCTCTCATTGATTATATTTGTAGCAGTAGATACGATGGTTTACGCTGAAATGTAAAAACCTCTACCTAAGTTTGAAACTCCTATGTTGTTAAAGTTGTTTCTCAAAAATACTTTCAGGTATAAACGCTATTGCAAAGTGCAGATATCTCTGTTCAGTTTGTTGTTAAAAATAAAGTATAAACAATAAACAACTTGCCAGTGATAAAAGGCGTCCTAAAAAACATCCCTGTGGGTAAAATTTTACAAAAAATGGTCTGCTAAAAATGTATGCACTCTGCCTAACCCATCGGGGAATGCAAGCGTGATGTTATATTGTGTTAAAAAAAAATGTGATAGTCATTATTTAAATTTATACTTTCATTTCTTCCAACTAAATATCTACCACAAAACTTTATGACTTCTAGTCCTGAAAATAATAAAACGCCAGGCGCCATCAACATTAAATAGGTACTACAGTTTTCAGGGTTACCGTAAAAACTTCTAATATTTAGAGGCAATGAACCCAATTAGAAACTTCAGGGGTCGGTATTACATCCCTTGAGTCAGTGAGGCGTAAAATGTAGGGGTCGTGACTTACACAAGGTCGTTATTATATATCAATGGATTACTTAAGTTCAGCGGGATATAATTACTGATATGAGGATATGAATGTGAGGGGCTTGTTGGTAAGTTATAACAGCCGCACGGGTCGATCGATCAGGTTAAGCTACGCTTGCCGCGGTTGGTTCATGGATGGGTGACCATCTTTACATACCAAGAGCCCTCCGTGCCTCGGAAAGCACGGTAAGCCGTTGGTCCCGGCTGTCATTTGTAGATCTTTGACAGTTGTTATGGGTCGTCAGAAGCCCGAAAGTCTGACAACCAGTCTACCAAGGGGTATCGTATAACCCAGTAACTGGGTTGTGGAGATCAGATAAGCAGTCGCTCTATGTAAAATACTGGTATTCAGCTGCATCTGGTTACAAAGGAAGCCGACCCCAACATAGTTGGGAAAGGCCTAGGCAGATGATGATGAAGATGTGGATGTGACAGTATATTGAGGGTTAGTCAGAGGACTTTTGATAATATTATTGGAGGCTATTTTCGTAAAAACCCTGGAAAATATCAATAATCTTACCCATCTTGGTTCGTTTGAGAAGAAATCCTTGTGGACACTCTTTGCCTTCACCTTATTTTGTTGGATTAAAATAGGATACACCCTTAATAACTTTAGGTGTGGAGTTTGCACGCTCATCTACACACCACACACATACAAAACTCATCCTTAGTTACAGGCTAAACAATAAAAAAAAAACATTCAATAGAACCAGTGCAGCTACACTCACAATTTAACTACGTCATTATTTAGACAATTTTGTCTTCAACCATTTTACTACGTACTTGAATTTGACCAAAAAGTTGATAATGACTGCCAAATTAAAGAACTAATGAGTTTTAGGTGACTTTTGCTGTCACATCTGTCGTGAAATGTCAACTTAAAGTCTTTAGTTACCAGTCCCAGTAGTCATTTATTTTCGAAGACATTCTTGTCGGTTTTCGGAGCACCTAAAATAAACTTTTTCTCTTTGAATGAGTATCGTAACTTTTCAACAAGCTAAGTACCAAAGTTGGCAGAACATAACTTCAGAAAAAACTTGTAACATTAAATAATTTCCTGCATAGATACCCTGTTATAAATAACAGGAAGTATATAACAATTTATAGCGTTTCTGGAAGTTATAACTGTCTTTTTTTCGTTCGGAAGTAAAATTCGCTTACATATTCAAAAATAGTGATAGTCCAACTTGATTCGGTATTACTAGTTTCGAACTCCATCGCAAAAGTATTTCCTTAATTATGAGCGACCGTTCAAGATGCTACTTCCCAATTATATCACCAGTAGGTAAAATATCAAGATATTGATTAGCAAATAACATGTGATAGTAGACTTGAATTAACTCAGTTTCCAATCCTTTGCAAATGCGTTATTTGCCACGCATATCAGTTTACACTTCTTTTTCCGTTGGTTGGGACTGTTGGGAGTCGGCATCTCCTTCTGAGTGATATCTACCGCGATTATCCATCGACTTTGCTCAGCGTTGTATCAAGACAATATTTTCTCACAGTGGCTTTATACCCTTCATTAATGCATCCGTATAATTAATATTTATACCGTCTTTATATTTATATTGCGTCTTATTACGCATGGTGTGCCCCAGGGAAGTGTATTGGGCCCTCCACTGTTCTAATTATATATAATAATGATCTACCAAATGCAACTAACGAACCCATGACATTATTAGGTAATGACAATACTGTACTATAGCATCCAAAATTTTATCTTACTATAATTTTGATGAATCTTAATAAAATTATAAAATGCTTTTTAGCACTCACTGCTACAAAATATGCGAACTGCGAACCATCTTAATGCATACTATATGGTTCTGTATTTTCGTTTTTGCCACCGACTTCCGAAATTAAAGTTATTTATTACTTTTATGTGTATTTTTGTGGAAATCGGTGTTTTTTTTTTTTTTGTAAAAAAGTTTTTTTGTTCACTTTTTAGTTGTGGTAACTACCCCGCATAAACTCATGTACCAGTCGAATAATGTAAACATAACAAAATATTTTTCAAGAATTAAGAAATCATCCGCTGGTGGGGCAAAGAGGAATGCCTAAAATTTTTCAGTTCGATTTGGTGGGGCAGATTCCACTTGTCTAAAATCTTGATGGATTCATGCCAACCCTAGTGGGGCCACTAGGGTTGGCACCTTAGAAATGTGTAGGTAGGTATGCTTGTATTTTATATTTTGTTGGAAAAGAAAGAAATGTTTAGATAAGTAAAATATAACTAGAACTGGTAACGTTAGACTTATTATGTACTAAGTCTAATCTAGGTATGTACCTAGGTAGTGTTTTTAAATAAAAGTACAAAAATAATTGTTTGGTAATTTAGTATGTCATGATAGCCCAGCGGTTAAGGCCTCGCCTCTCTCATGTATGAGGTTGTGGGTTCAAATCCGAGCAAGTAACAATGTGACTTTTTCAATTCATATGTACTTTCTGAGTTTATCTTGGACATTATTGACATCGATGAAGGAAAACATCGTGAGGAAACAAGGACTTATAGTTAATATATGTCTGAAATCCTCAATCCACCTTGAGCAAGCGTGGTGATCAGTGCTCGTGCCTTCTCTATATGAGAAGAGGTCTTTACCCTACATTGGGACAGTAATTAGCTGGTATTATTATTTTATTATGGATTTCTATTAACAAGTTGTTTCTGGAAGGAATTGGGTTGTAATTGTTTGGGTTGTAATTGTTTGGGTTGTTGGGTTGGGTTGGGTTGTAGATTAATTACATGATTTATTACAAATAAAATAAAATCTAAGTAAATATAATGTACATTTATATACATTTCTTTCTTTTCCAAACAAATATAAAATACGAGCATACCTACCTTCACAAATTCTAAGGTGCCAACCCTAGTGGAGAAGATTCCATGCCATTGGGCAGAATGCATTTGCCCCACCGGTGAGGCGACTTGGTGAGGCAAAGTGTAATGATTTTAATTAACCTCTTTGTGGGTGAAAAGAGGGGATGCAGTTTGTATGAAAGATGTTATTCATTTGGTTTAGTAAACGTGGGATAAACTTATCTAAGTAATAATAAAGATGGAATCTTAAATTTTTCAAAACTGGATTAAAAATGTAGAAACGGCGTTAACATTTTATTTGCATGTCGATGACATCTTCAAACCGAATTGATAACCTCCTCCATTTTAGGAAGTTAAAAATTTGACAGTACGTAAAGATCGGGGTGAGATATTTTAGTCATATTTTTAAATGAGCGATTAGAGGCGTGCACTTTTGGATTTTCCAAATATTTTAATTTATTTAAGAAAACATTTAAAAAGCTGCTTACTGATAGTGTTACTATAACATTGTTGACTTTTTAAATGATAAATTGTGAATTTTATTGTTGATTTAATTTTATTATATATTGACATATTTTGTCTGTAATTAATATTGACTATTTTTTCTAAGCTACGCTTGGGTTGGCCTGTGAATGAGTGACCATGATAACGTACCGAGACTCCTCCGTGCCTCGGAAAGCAAACTAAGCCGTTGGTCCTGGCTGTCATTCGTGGATCTTTGACCGTCGTTACGGGTCGACAGAAGACAGAAAATCTGACAACCACTCTTACCAAGGTATCGTATTACCCAGATAATGGGTTGTGGAGGTCAGATAGGCAGTCGCTCCATGTAAAATACGGTATTCAGCTGCATCTGATTAGACTGGAAGCCAACCCCAACATAGTTGGGCTAGGCAGATTGTTTTTTTTTGTACGCCGAGTGAGGCAAAACACGTTGGTCTGGTAAATTATATCTATAATATATTAAATCATATTCATGTATCTTATTACACATGTTTGAACCAATCAATTTATCTTTATCTTTACAGTAGGTACTTGTAATTTCTAACAACAACTGGGTTTGTTCAACCACAAAAACTCAACAGGTAAAATAACTTAAATAAAAAACCACGTATGAAAAAAACGTTTTTAAATAAAGTCTCAACAATGTCACTACAATAAAACATCATTTATTTTGCTGTACGACATAAATGTCATTTAGCGATAAACACGACTGGACAGTGAGGGGCTTCAATGATAAATGACCTGTTGTCCTCGACGCGTGTCAGACTTGTCAGGCATCAAGTTTTCGAAATACCCTCCACCAAATTTTGACGGTGTAATGATGGGAGACTTGTTCTATGGCGTAATAATGTTTTTACTGATGATAACAATATCAATCTGGAAGACGGGTCCGTAAAGAAGAACATAATTATGTAGCTGTTGTAGTCAAGGAAGAAAGAATCTGTGGTGGGAGTGTGGTTAAGATAATATACTTCATAAAATAACCATTTTTTTTAAGTTCTGTTATACAAGAGTGGGACACGTCAGCGGCAGTCGTCGATACTCGTCGACGGCCGCCGGTCGACGAGTATTGAATTTATCTGTAGGCGAATCGATTTCTCGAGTTGTCGATACACCTATGTACAAATGAATTAACTTCGTGCGAATCGCCTCAGAACAACATAATATTATTTAAAAGTGTCGATTCACCCGTTTCGGGCGATTATATTTGTGCGAATGATCAATAAACCGTTGCAAACTGTTAAATGTTTATTTTAAGGGTTTTTACGTTTCTTTCTAGTTTAAACATCGAATATTGGATACACAATAGATACACCTATTGTATTAAACCAAACCTTTATTGTAGGTAGGTACTGAACCATGAAAATGCTTATTAAGCTATTATCCACTAATCTCATTTAATCTCCCGGTCAACAGTGTGCTACTTATGTAGAAAACATGTATAGGTAAATTGGTGTGAAACCCTCACGAAGCGAGGAAGCAACAAGGAGGTATTTTTAAAAATAAATATCTCTTTATTACGAATAAGCCGAAAAATGGCCATTGTGTCTTTTTAGGGTTCCGTACCCAAAAGGTGAAACGGGGCCCTATTACTAAGACTCCGCTGCCCGTCTGTCTGTCTGTTTGTCCGTTGGTCACCAGGCTGTATCTCATGAACCATGATAGTTAGACAGTTTAAATTTTCACAGATGATATATTTCTGTTGCCGCTATAACGACAAATACTAAAAACAGAATAAAATATTTATTTTATTTTACATGATTTTTTTGCCGTTTTTATAGGTCGACTACCCTGTTAGGAAGTTGGTATCACGGTGCGAATTATTTTTTCAATTGGTAAAAGTTATAAAACTAAACGGTACGGAACCCTTCGTGTGCGAGTTCGACTCGCACTTGGCCGATATTTTGTGTTTTTTATCTGCGTCATACAAATTTTACCCCAAATAAACATATTTTCTTTCTTTCTAATTTCATGTCACCAATAAAATATGTCACTCAGGTCTAAAAGCGAAAGCATTTTTTATAAATTACATCGATGTGCCCTAATCATCATCATTATTGGCGGCGCAAAATGTCTTGTTCTTCAATTGTTTATAAGTCATCATCTCGGTAGGCACCCCAGCTCTTCACACACTTTGAAGGTAACATAAAATATTATACTATCGTCCACCATACAGTGAAGATAATATATATTTTACCTTTAATGATGTTATTACCAGCCATAATATTATCTTTTGACACAGTTCATCCATCGTTTCTTTCCTTAGCCTTAAACGCCCTAAGAAAGGACGGCAATACCTATAGTTAGAAATTATAAGAATAAAATAACAATAGAAATTAAAGTATAATTGATTATGAATGGCGTCGGTCTCTCAAAACGGCCGCTATCATCTTTCCTACCTACAAAATGATATCGAAATTAAAGACAAGAAATTTATGTGAAACCATATTATTCAGAAATATTACCGAAATATAATGGACAGTGTTATGATTTGTGGAAGGTATATTTCAATCAGAGATCATTGGAAAAGGGCATTATAAAACCATCCAATGTGAGCCTCCTCGTATACCTTGGTGTACATATAGTCGGGTAGGAAACTGATTATTATAGCGCACAGAATCAGAACCGGACACATTCCATCAAACAATTTTACCTTTTTAATGGGAAAGATTTCTTCCCCTAATTGTGATACTTGTGGAATAATAGATGACGTATACCATTTGTTGATGGAATGTGTACAATTTCATGCAGCGAGAGAGGAATTGTTGGAAAAATTGAAACTGGACAAATTGCAGGTCGGAATCATGAATTCTATACTCTCAAACCCTAACAGTGAAGGAGCTTGTCTTTTGTTTAAACTATTATCATCTTAAGTTAAACTAGTGATGTATAAATAGCGAAAAGATTAATCGGACTGACATAATATACATGTAGTATAAAAGTCCAAAAAAAAAGAATTTAAAAAAAAGAAATTAAAGACCTAAAGTTGAAAAGGACTGAATATTATAAGTATAGAAATATAATAATAAAATACAGAAAGCAAACACAAATAAATTATAATTTTGATTAACCCATATAACTGGCCATGGCACAATGAATAACAATTCTCCAATAACGGAATTCATCAGGTTTCGCCTTGAATCTGGTAATCCAATTAACTCTTCGATTCAGATTGAGGAAATTGGAGTCAGTTGTACATTGGTCCGACTGTTGCACAAATATTTTGATCACGTTTGTACCAAACTGTGCGTAACTGAGCTTCGGTGAAAACGGCAGTTTGAGAGCAATCGAGATCTTAACTTAGATTTTCGGAGATGATGCTTAAAAACGTTATAAGAATAGGAAATTGACTGTTTATGTAGATTTCGAGATAATTTTTTGTTTATATCAGTGGTTGTATTGAATGCCATCATGATTTCAGTAAGAAAAAGGAATAGCGCTATTGGTCATGCTCCGTTTTTCTCTCGCACTGGAATCATTATAACATTGAAACATCATAATACGGCATGAGTCATTTTCAAAGCGTGTGTGTTCTTTTCTTTCATTATTTGCATTTCATGTTTTAATCAAATCCCATCAAAAACATAACGTAAAAAATGCAAGTCTCGCAACGCAGTTCTTCTACCGCGAAAAGTTGAAAGATCTATTGTAAAACCAAGTCGGGTAATTTATTCAGTACCTATCTAAGGGAACATCTATCTAACAGCTTAGTCAGAATTGTTACCTGATTAGTTAACTAACATGTTATAGTCATCGTATCAATATTAGATATCTCTAGTTCTTTAATAATTGTATTCGATTGCCACGTCATTCTCTCAAAACCCTTCCAAATCTATAAAATAAATATTGGACAGAACAATGATAAGAGCATTTATCGTGACCATAACATAAAACAACTAGGTGAATACAGAATGTCATCAAAACATAACACTAGACAACACCATCACCCATGATAGCTTATAAAAGAACGCATGGAGGTCCTCAAGAACTTGAAGCATAAAATACATTCTAACGACGTGATAAAGATTACTTTATTCTAAATTGAAGACACATTAGGCGAAGTACCGCAGGCTTTTAGCTTAATGGTTATCGCTACGCCTTCGACTCAGTACAGTTAGCGAGTTATTAATACCAGGAATATAGCCCAGATTTCTAATTATGCAGGCTATTCACACCCCTTGCTTGATTTTAGTAGCGGTTAAAAACGGATTTAGATAATTTTATATTGTTTGAATGTGTTTTTAGGGTTGCCTTGTTGCCTTTGATTAATGTTTTAATGGGTTTTTTTTTAATTTACAGATTGCATTCCGATGAATGCGTAATGTTCTCATTTGTGATGATGGACGGTATCAAATATGGATGTGCAATTAATTTCGTTTTGAAGTTGTAAATGGTTTAACCTCTTTGCTGTGAATCAACTCACCAACCTATCACTTGCATTTTTTTCAGGTTCTAGAATTAAAATTGACTGCTTTTTCATAAAGCAATATAAAAGTTTAAGCCTTTTGCAATAGTATAGATATAAATGAATATCATAAAAAACACTACAGGTTTTGTTTTTCAAAGATATTTCTAATGGCGGAATTTAGCACGCCGTCAGTGAAACAAAAATTATGAAAAATAAAACGATAGCAATACAAAAAGTATTAAACCAAGAGGAAAAATTGTATAACCCTTTTGTAATTTCTAACAAAGGGAAGTTGAATTACTCTGGAGATACTTTAAAGCGATAATAAATTGAGCGCATAACAATACCATTACTTCCTTGTGGCCTGATTAATTGTTGAGCTCACAAAACCGTGTCGCCTTAAGACATCTAGGCTGGCGGTTTAAGGGACCAAGTAATTATAATCTCGACGCAGATAAGCCCTTTTCAGAATTGTTAAGCCCGTTAGAGACTAAGAAAAGAATGTTGTCCACGATGTTTTTTGCAATTAAATGTCGTTTAATCTTGTCGGTTTCTTTTTTACTAAGAAACACAAAATGAATCCTTTTTTTTTTGGTTGATTCAATTTGCCAAATCCATCCGAATTCTTCCGTCCAGTAAATTTTTACTCGCAAGCAACAACGTTACATTTCCAACACAATTAGTTACTCACAAGCATCAAAGTTACATTTCCTACACACATTTTTACTCACAAGCAACAGATTTACATTTCCAACACAAATTTTTACTCACAAGCAACAACGTTACATTTCCAACACAAATTTTTACTCACAAGCAAGAACGTTACATTTCCCACACAAATTTTTTACTCACAAGCAACAACATTACATTTACCACACATTTTTTTACTCACAAGCAACAACATTATATTTCCTACACAATTTTTTACTCACAAGCAACAACGTTACCAAGAGACAATCAGCTCAGTCGAGTCTATAAAATTGAATGCAAATTGCACGTGTTCGACCACAGGCTTTTTTTAACAAAACCGACAGTTGACAGTATGATTATACAATCCGTCAATTCAAAAATTTGATTTTTTTTTTTTTTCATAGTTTTAGTCCTTTATTAAACAGCACCTGTCGTAAAAATGTGTTAATTTTGTATTTTTTTTACAAATATGTCGCATTGTCAGTTATAATAAATAAGCCCCAGGTTGTGCACCAATGTACATCCACAACAGAAAAAAAAAAACATAATACTCAAATTATAATACTATGTCCTCAAAAATTTCAACGAAATCCGTCGTACCCTGACCCACTAAACTAAGCGGATGTAATTCCCTAAGAGGGGAAGACGCAGCCACCTATCTCGTTAACTAAAGACTCCATGGACGCTGATACATTGAGGGCTAAGCGCTTACCACGATCACCAGCACTTGATTGAGTGTCCCTGTTTATCCTGCGAGGGAAATGAGCATGATAATTTATGGACAAAGTTGTATCTTATGTTATCAGTGGTTGCAGGTCACTTGGAGGTTGAACAGTTCGCGTAGCCTTTATGGTGACGATAACCGACCTAATTTAATGATTTGTTACTGAAGATCACGTCTAAACTAGTAGTGTTAATGATTTGGAAAAACACCTAACATCATGCCTTGTTTCCCCGAAGGGTTTGTAAGAGATGTACCTGCAGTACACCCACATTTTACCAGTTATATAAAGTTTGTTTGTTTTTATATAGTTTTAGAAAAAATATATGTTAAATTAGAGCATTTTCTTATCTTATTATTGAAATATTAAAATAAATAGTCGTATTGCATAATTTGCTTGAAAAACGGTAAAGGAAAACATCGTGAGGAAACCGGCATGCCTGAGAGATATTTCTCGGCGGCATGTGAAGCCAAGTCAGAGGCCCATGGGCGGCTTTAAAACTCTGACACGAGGTTAGTCACTAACTACACGAAAAGAAGAAGGTTGAAATATTTTAGATTATGTTTATATTACATAGTGAATTGAATTTATAAAGTTAAGTCTAACGCCACCATTTTAAAGATAATTTTACTATTGGTCTTATAGTATACGTTTTTACTAGAAATATATTTTGTTTTATGTATAATAAATTAATAATGCGTCTAATTTGAGACAGCGCTCCTTGGTGGGCGACTGCCTGGCTGACTGGCTAAACGTGCGACGCGTTGCCTGAGCCCACTCAAGGTTACTGGCATATATCTGCGTCTTAATTAGGACGCTATCAGAAGATACTATAGTTAGGACTACTTGATGGTGTGCTTGTTGGAGTGAACCGGGATGTTTTGACATATTATGTGGACGTGCAGGGTTGTCTTAAGATAATATTGTATAAGTCAAACGAAAGAAAGCTAGCAATCGCGCCAGTAACAAGAGAAGAGGCATAGTTACTTTTGTGTACTAACTGGAAAATAACAAGATAGACTAGCTGCATTCTAACTACAAATTATTGTCATGTGAGTTGGTGTGCACTAACTGATACAGAAACTGCATGAGAATCGTCATTCTGGCAGAAGCATTACTTATTAAGCGAATACCTAAATAGGTACAATCTGTATCTGAAATAACTTAGGTATGTATTTGTTTATAGAAAAATTAAAACATTTTGCTACCATGTCATATAAGTCATCCATTTCATCAACTTTTAAAAGAAGGTTACATTTTAGCTTTTTGCTTATTTTAAATAATTTTTAATTTCAGCCTACAAGTTTAATTATAATTCTTTAAACGCCTTAATTCAATTTTTCTACCTAAGCATGAAAATCTAGCTGGGTTTCTAACAACAAATCTTATTATCTTTACTAACCAGCTGACGTATAGTGATCGCTGTTCAAAAACCCGCCCTATTTTATTTCAAAATAAACTAATTTGTCACGGCCTTTTTACTGGAGTCGAGTGCACAAAATTAATAGTGTGGTGTGACATTTTGTGTCACTTTCATGAGTCTAAAATGTTAAAACTTAACGACACTCTGAGATCATAATTTTTCATGAGTATGCTGAAAAGATTTTTTATTATTTTCTCCTTGAAATGGGTCAGATATCTGAAGCAGTGGACTAATTATAATCTTTAGAACATGCTATAAACTAACTGACCTATTGTGAAGACACAATGACATAATGAAATAGATTTTCCTTATCATTTTTGATTTCAAATTCATTGTGTTTATATCGCTAGATCTTAGTAAAACAAACCTCTTTAGATATTCAGAAGTCTAATCTGTTTCAAAAGTATCTTATGAAAATGTGACCGGTGACATCCGTTCAAGCCCCACTGCGACCAATTCGTCGATACGCCGCGATTGGACCAGAAAGCGTACCAGTGGATACCAATTTATAGTGGAGGTTTAGTACATTACTGTCGCGGCCTGCAACAAGGGTATTGTTGGATGATCGTGAAAATATGGGCAGAGGTGAAGCCGAGGCACACATACGTGAGTTTATCAATGCATGGTTGCGGCCAAGGTTTGTATAGTACCTTTCTCTAATAATGCGCGGAACTTCAAACTAAGTAAATTAATTATAAATTTCAGAATCAATGAGGAACAACGATAAATTTTCATGCGCCAGTATGATCATTTGTTTCTTCTTTTCTTTAAACAGCTCTATTTGCAAACCAAATCGAAATTTAAATAAAATCTTTGATAAGTTGTGCTTGGTTGCTAAGTGTTGAGGTAAAAAGTTCGTTCCATTTAAAAAAAAAAAAAACGACAGATCTGAATTTTCATACAAACGTTTCCGGCCGGCCGGGCGCTCGCATTTATGTCAGAATGGTCTATCATTGATTTCATAATTGTTGATTTAGACAAGTTTGGTAATCTACTAATATTATATATTGGCGTCATTATGACTTTCTAATAGTCAGCCTCTGACACTCCATGGAAAGAAATGGCATCTATTGGTAATCTCGTACATGACTTAGGCGATATTCTGCAAAAATTTTGACAGTTCCTTTGATCAGTGACCTACCATTAGAACGTCATTGTGCAGTCATTGCTTTTATTTCGTTACGAGTATCGTGTTTGTGGAATTCAATGATCAACCAATGATCGACCATAATAAATTGAGCAGATGACAAACAAACAAACACAACAAACTTTGACAAACTTTTAGCAAAATGACAATAGGATCGTGTTAGAATGACGAATTTATAAAAATAGCAGACTGGGGCCCCTGTACAGCAATTTCAATTTACCTCGAAGAAGGTTGTCAAAATTTTTTTGAATTTCCAAGAATATTTGAGAATATATAGTAATAGTGTAGTAGTTGTTTTTAAATTACCATATAAATGTTTTCATTTGACAATTGAGGTTAATTTATAATCTCAATTCTAACCGATGATTTTATAATTTCTTTATTTCTCGTAATAATTTTATTCAAACAATTATTGTTTGTAAAGTTGGATGAGTGTGTTACCCCTTTAGTGAGTAATTTCGTAAGAATTAGACCTGAATAAAGTTCATTTTACTCTCATAAGATACAACAAACCATAAGTGTGTAAAATGCAGTACTTTTAAAGTTGATTTTTCACAGAACTTTGAGTAATATCGCTGCGTTGAGCATTATTGCCACTACACACGGTAGTTTGCTCCCATATGAGAGAAAATGAACTGAAAAATTTAGTAGTGGTATATTTATTTATACAATCTGTCTGGTTACCGGTGTCCGACCCGTTAAGACGAAGCAATATGATCAATTTTATCGACAAATTAGATATATTAATTTATATACAGTTTAGAAATGGCAGCCTTTTTTTACTGAGTCCGGATGTGTTCATTTATTTTGCAATATCTAACGATATAGAGGTCTTACAGGCATAAAAGTATAGCTACAAAAGTAGGCAATAAGTTGACATTAAAAGGTTTATCAAAAACTTCCATTAAGACCTTAAAAAAATACTGAAAACGTAAATAAGTGTGAAAAAATTTGGTTATTTTATAACTTTTTATGTTTTCAAAAAATCTTGAGTGTTGACATACCTACCTTACCCTTCCTTAATTTTTTCATGTGCATTAAGATATAACCTAAAAACTGATGTCAAGACCTAAGCTCTAAGTCAACTAGTTTAGGAGTTGTAATTATTTGAATATGATTTTTTACTTTAAAGATCCTAACAAGTAGAAGGAAAATAACAATTTAATGGCGTTTAATTTAAAAAGGAATAAATATTATTACAATAACTATTATTGTTCAAAATGATCTACGCGAATTGGTAAACACAGTGGACAGTGATTTTCTGGACATAAAATGGCGCTGTCTTACAGGTCAACTTTACAAATTTTTCAAGCACATCCTTATTACATGCATTCTTTAGTAGTTTATGGATGCTGGATTTACCACTGTATATTTAAGGGTGTGGTTACAATCCATCAAACTGAAAACAACTTTTTCCATGGAACCAACGTTATCGCGAAAAAAGTATCAACTGTTCCATTCAAAACTTCAATACCTACTCAACCCAAATGTTTAAACGGGTTAGGGGGAAACTGGCCTCTGGTCCGCGGCCCACATTACGCGGAGTATCAATAGTAGGAGAAGTCGGCCGAATGCGTGGGCCAGAATACCATGGGAAAAAAGTCTCGTAGTAAAATCGACACAGGGTGACTGGTAATTTGACGTATTCCTTCCAGGACGCGATACTGTGACCAGTTTGCAACAATTAAGCATCCCATAAAGCCTACGCAAAAAATCATGGAATTCGAGAAAACCCATTTTTTTTGTATTTTTGATAAATTCGAAATTCTCGTCTCTCAATATCAAATTTCTCTGTTATAATCATCAATAAATTATCATCCAAATAACATGTTGATCCCGTGGAGAACGTTCTTTAGTTTGACACTCTTAAATATGACCATACACCTCTGTTGTACGCTGTATAGATGCATGCAATCATTAGAAATAAAACAGACAATACTTCTAAGTTATTATAGTCTTGTGAAATGAATCCTATGATTACATGCGTACATCGAAACATTAAACCTATAATAATTTATTCCACTAATTATCGAACTTCTTTTCTTTTTTCCGCCGAAAAATAAAACAGTTATGATAAATAAGTATCCATTCTTCTCGTCTAACTTTTACTAGGGCCTTGTTTATTGGCCACGAGGTTATCTGACGTCGGGTGGTTCCGGCCCTTCATACATTATTCAGCGATGGCCGCTCATCATACGCCCATATCGGGTTGAATGTGCCCCACACTTTATTGCTTATTTTTCTCCTCTAAATATTATATAATGATGCTTTCAGTTGCTTGACTTGACTTTGTGATGTGTTTGTTGGATCTGTGAATTGAATGTAGCTGAAAACAAGAGTGGATTAAATGCATACAGATTGTTATTTTCGCTGGTGTCGGATCTAAATTAAAAGCCCATCATTTATTTATTTATTTAAACTTTTCACACTCAAAAAAAAGTACAAAGGCGGACTTAATGCCTTAGGCATTCTCTACCAGTCAACCAAGGGTGATGAAGAGATTAGATGGCAGGTGCTCTGTTTGAGAGGAACAAAGAAAAAACATTTTTTATTAAAATATATCATTAGAAATAGTTATAATCACCGCCTACAGATCATTGCCTATCACTACTGTAATACTAACGCCTCGTAAATCACATCAGTGTCCACAACGGCCTCTAAGTAGAAATGGTCTGACAACATTTTACACTAGGATCATCGAAAACAATTCGATGTATTCAAACTATTCAACTACTGGCTTTTTAAACACCAATAGCACCTCTCGAATAACACATATTCCTACACTTTATCAAGGGAATGTGCGCAATAGTTCAAATTTCCATTTAAAAAATTGCGACAACACTGCAGACAATCCATTTGCCTCGCCTAAAACGCAACCAATAAAAGCCATAACTATCGGGCAATACCGGTCAGTTCGCAAACTCGAAAGTTCACAATGGATTCACAAAAACCGCCGACCAGTTGTGTAAAACGGGTAATATTAGTTACGAATCGAATACGAAACTACTAGTTCCGAAATGACAGAAGTAGGACGTAAAGAGGACCTTCCTTTGTTTGAACTAAAACTTAATAAAGGACGTGGTCACGTTCCCTTTTCAAAAATTACTACCAAGCCAACTTGATTAAACAAAGCCGATAATTTCATAAATAAAAACAGCCAGTTCGCAGATTCGCAGAAAAGCATCAGAAAAAATATCCTAAGCTGTGGTAGAGTTGCACAAAATGCCCGGTTGTATGTACAAAATGCAGTGAATTTTCGCCCGGTTCCCTTGTTTCCTGTGATGAACATTAACCTGCTCAAAAGCTGAAACGGCTCTCCTGTGTTGAATGCTCCACTCCAATAAAACTTTTGTTTTTCGCCCACAAAAAATGCGCACGACCTATTTCGACGCAACGAGTACTATTAAGTTGGTTGCTATTAAATTTGGGGTTGGATATTGGGCGGGTACATACATTATTATTTTACAAAAATGTTCTGTTACAACTTATTTAAAACTAGCTGCGCCCTCCGGTTTCACCCACATAAGTCTAGATTCCTTGAGAATATCGGGATGAAAGTTATTCTATGTCATTCTCCAGGTAAAGGTCTACTCATGTGCCAAATTTCATCCAAATCCGTTCAGCCGTTTTAGCGTCAAAGCGTAACAAAAAATAAACAAACAAACTCACTTTCGCATTAATAATATTAATAATTAGTTACGATTACTTATGATTTAGTAGTTTTTTTTACACCCAGAAACAGTTGAAATGTCTCAGATACTCTTAAAATGACATCTTTTTTCACAGAAAATTTTACCGTTAGTTTTACGTTGCTTGGGACCTGCTTTCCAGAAAAAAGTCTAATTGCTAAAGCTATTCAAGCAGCAACTACCTTTCTTTGTGAGATATATTTCAGTAAACTTCTTTTACTGAAATATGTATTTTCATCTCACAAAGAAAAAAATGTTTACAACAACCTAAAGTAGGTAGGTACATAATAATATGCCTTATAAGAACTCTGAGATTATGCAAACCCTGAAATCAAATAATCAATCGCCTACTTCGCTTACTATTCTCACATCGAACACAGCTCCACACAATATGACACGAAACCATATATTGGACGCTAATTTGCATGCAGACCTTACTGCTACAGCCTCTAATTTCCCAGACCATAACTCATACGCGGTCATGCCGACATGACAATCCACAAAACGTAGTCCTCCAACCGCACACCAAATGCGACGTTGCAAAGGGTTTCTTTACTCTATACGTGGCTTCGCAATAACCAATGCTCGACGAATTATCGCTTTTTTACCTACAATTATGAACTTTATCAGTTATCATATAGAGTACAGTTTTGTGTGTGCACTTATCATGAATTTATGAGAACAAGGGTCACCCCACACTATGTTTACGGGTCCCGCACTGCCATCGAGAAAGCAAACATAGAGTAGTGGCGGTGCGTATCGATAAAGGTTTATCGAATTTATCCATTAACTTGTGTGTTTTGGCGGTAAAATCGTTCAAGTGTATGCTAGTGAAACAGATACGTGTTTAAGATTAATCTCTATGGAAATTTGGGGTTAAACTCAAAGTATGAATATTACAAGCTTTAGGACACTGATGTGACATCACAACTTTATTTCCACAGAAAAATATTATGTTGTTGTTATTACTAATACCTTTGTTGGAAATCTGAAATCGAATGCTGGATTCTGAATTCCGTTATTCTTCTTTACTGGAAATTAATCTAACATCTGTTAAAAAAAAACTTAAGTCTAAAATATGCTTCTGTATTTCCAACTAAATGATTTCTAGGAAAATAATACTGTAGAATCAATAGCTTCTGCAGTGCCTCGGGCATGTTTGCGGAAGCGCGCACCAACTGTTCACACCACAATGCGCAAGCGGTGCGCGTCCTTGGTGCGCAGGGTGCGGGTTAGCTCCAATGCTGTCCTAGTGATGATTGCTGGGCGATTGGACTGCCCTTATATTATGAAGTGTTGCAGTAGGCATATAGCAAAGGCATGTTATCGAGCGATTTGCTGTTCTATTAATTTATATTATGATTGTTATCCAAAATTTGCCCTAAACTTTTATTTGTATTCTATATTATTAAATTCCGATTAATTTTAATTTTTAGTTTTTATTTGACATTGCTTTTGACATTTTTATAATTTGATGACATTGTATTTATTTTTATATTGTGTTTTGTATGTATCTCGTGTGTTGTAATTTGTGATTTTTGAATATGGGAGAACCCGAAATATTTTTTTTTATTAGCTTAACTACTACCTATACTTTTAACATAAAATATTATTTTTCGGCTTTTTCTCTATACTGTTTATAATACACCACTTTCAGCTACTATAGGTACAGAATTTCTACTAGGTATACCAACATAACACCATACCTAATATAACATCACGCCAGTAATCCCCAACGGGTTATACTATAGGTGTAGGTACTCTCAACATTTCGCCAGTTATGTTTAAGTCCTATGTAATAAGGGGTGAGCCTATTATCCTCGACCGGGTACAAATCCAAACTCCGGGCTGCTACTATTTCTATTATAAAAATATGTACGCATAGCTTGCCTTATTAATACCCTAAGTGCCCACAGTCTCAATGCTTACTGAATTATAATAGGGATTGATTGCACCAGCGTCTAAGCTCAGATTAATTCACAATAACAGTTAACAGTTGATATAGCTAGGATAGTGTCCGTGTCGCTACAGTCTACTGTATAGCAATTTATCGTAATTCCAACTATTGTGTTTAGTTCTTGATGACGAAGTGAAAACGATTGTTTATTGGTAGGTATTGTACGAAGATATTTAGTTTGATGAACTTTATAGCGTTTATTCTGAAAGTGGGGAGCGTCGCAAATAGATGTCAAATATTTCGCTGTTTTGATTAATTTGGCAATATTACTGTATGGAAATAAGAAATGTGGGTAACTAGTGAACTAGAATATTAATAATGATTTGCTCATATGACGTTTTAGGTGTTTAAAAGGCATTTGGAAAGTTTCCAAATACTATTTTTACATCTAAAACTAAATATTCGGTGTTACGATATTAATTATTGCGTTTCATAATCAATTCTTTAGTTAGCCAAATTTCATATTTCCATACAGTAATATTGCCAAATTAAAACAACATATAGACAGGTAAATATTTGATAGCTATTTGCGACGTTGCTAACTTTTAGGATAAGCGCTCTTAAATCTACACCTACATTGTGTATTGTTCACGAAATAAC
Organism: Xanthia togata; assembly: GCA_963853775.1. Lineage (NCBI taxonomy): Eukaryota > Metazoa > Arthropoda > Insecta > Lepidoptera > Noctuidae > Xanthia > Xanthia togata. Next base: position 16,643,007 of record OY970801.1, on the reverse strand, counting down.
TATATTTGTGTGGATAAAAAATATGTCATAGGTACGTAATGATAAAAATAAAAACACTATCGGAATCTTGCAGTAAGAATATTGGTTGAATCCCGTTCCTATAGGAGTTTACTTTGCACCTCTGTCCAATCCTTCGTGCTCAGGGACACGACGCCGTTGCCGCACCACCTACGCGCCACCCGCTCCGTCGCCGCACCGTCTCCACTTGATTTTACCATATCACTTATAAAGCGCGTGCATTTTTGCAAGCGGCCGGCGGTAGAATAAAAAAACAGTTTAAACAATACTAGCGATGTGTGGCGGTGCGGGCGGCGGCGTCGCGGCAGCGGGCTGGCAACGTTGCATACACACAGCTTAGAGTCGCAGTGGCGGCGCGGTGGTTACGCGATGACGGCGTCATGTCGCTGAGCACTTCGGGGAATACAAGCCTGGGCCTCAAGTCTGCTATTCTAATAGTGTCAGAATGGTCTATCACTGATTTCATAATTGTTGATTTTGACAAGTTTGGTAATCTACTAACTAAATGGCGTCATTATGACTTTCCAATGGTCAGCCACTGACACTCCATTGAAAGAAAGAAAAAGAAAAAAAAGAAAAGAAATGGCATCTATTGGTAATCTCGTACATAATGAAAAATGAATGACTGACTTAGGCGGTAATCTGCTAAAATTTTGACAGTTCCTTTGATCACTGACCTACGATTAGAACGTCATTGTGCAGTCATTTCTTTTAATTCGTTACGAGTATCGTGTTTGTGGAATACAATGATCAACCAATGATCGACCATTATAAATTTAGCAGATTACGAACTTTTAGCAAAAAGACAGTGGGATCGTGTTGGAATGACGAATTTATGAAAATAGCAGACTTGGGCCCCTGATGTTATGTACCAAAATTATACTGAAAGCTCCTCAACAACTGCACTGTATACCATTACTTCAAATAGCAATATTTACAAGTGGCGAAAAACCATTTTTTTTCTTCAAAATATAGTGTACAAACACATTTACCGAGTGTCAATTGTTACTACAGTCATATAATGTTTGTACCTATGACAGGCATATAACTTTATGGCATAAAATACAGAAAAAAATACCTCTATGTAAATATCCCTATGTGTGTCCACATTTTCATTTTATAGGACGTAAACATTCTTTTTTTCCAAAATATAGGTTACAAACACATTTATCGAGTGTCAATTTGTTACTATTAGCATATATTTTTTTGGATAGGTCCAAAAAAATATATAAAAATAGTAAAAAATTCAGATATAAAACGTTATGGCATAACATAGAGGTATTGTTATGGTTTCAAGCATTTCATTATAGAGAACGTAACACAAATTTGTAATGCTTAAAAATATTTCCTGCTCTGTCTTTTATGTTATTAGGTTTGTAATATAAACGGTGCACGTTGCTGGTACGCTATGGAACTATAATATGAAACTAAAATTGTGAAAGGTTACGACAGTGTCATAAAAAGCGGCTAAATAGAAGAGTGCCACAAAAATGATAATAATGTTCTAAGTTAATAAAATGCGGTATAGTATGTATTTCGCAAACTGAAAATAATAAATATAGTTTTTTGTTTTTATAATTAAAGTAGTTTTGTGTATATCTCTTGTATCCTTGAACAGGTGCCTAAGGTATATTTTTTATACTTGACTAATCAAAATTGTCCATACTGACCATCTTAAAGCTTGAACGTAAGAATCATGACTTTGATTTTTTACAAAATGAATAGGAAAATAAACCTATGGACATTATCAAACACTTAGATTAAGATATCATGCTACTAATAGGACAGAAGGAAATTATAATCAAAACGAAATGACTTGCCAGAAGTGGTGGTGATTGTCACAAACGAGAATTTTCCCGCTCCATTAAGGAAACTCGGTATATGCCGATTCACATGTCAGAAAGCCGACAGACAAAAGCACTTAGTCTATTATCTTTTACTGGATTCACTCTTTATTTACTTACATTATTAATAAGCATGAGGAATATCACGTAATGGTATCGCTCTCCAATTTCAGCATTATTATTGTAAAAATTCATCATCATTGTTTTCAAAAACGGTGAAGGAAAACCTCGTGCTGGTATATGTCCTAGAAACCAACATTTGAATACATGTCATGACATTCACCAACCCACACTGGGCCCACGTGTGGATTAGGGCCTGCTGCCTCTCATAGAAAAAAGAGGCATGTGTGCCAGCATCAGCAATGGGAACGTTATAGTCTAATAAAGCAAATGCTATTATTTAAAAAATACAATGGTGAACTACCATCGCCACTCAGGCAGGAGCGGTTAGGGTCGTGACATTGCATAATACTCCATGAAAATAATTTAAGTACACACAAATTGTACTATCTTTACAACCTACAAAAAAGATAGGTATATATTTGTAGAGCTGACCCTGTGTTTCACGGTAATCGTATCAACTGAAAATTATCTAACAGCAGCTGTAATTATATGCGCTGTATTAGCTCCTGCTGCACACTTTGCGTGAGCATTTCCAGTACTATCCAGCTGGTATATTATTAGGTAATTAGCGAAGCTGAACGGAAGCTAATTCATTACTAGATTGCAGCCAAGCAAGAGTGAGTGATGAGGTTTTTCACAACGGCGATGTAAATGAAAGCCTTGTAGTATGTTAAAGACTTGATGCTCATTACTTCGCAAATAATATCAAGTAATATAATACAATACCGGGTGTATTGTGTTTTAATGATAAAGTGTTATTTGGAGATTGGATAAAGCTACATGATTTATTTTAATGTTTTGTGAATAAATTAAAGCTTCTCAGCGGTTTGGAAGCGCATGAGATTTCAAAAAAATACTACCAATTCTACTACCAACCTAAGCGTTGCAATTCAAATCAAACTTTTTAAATAAAAATAGGAACGTTTTGTATTTCCACAGTCCTATTTACCTATTGCAAAAAATAACAACAACACTGAAGCTATTAGGGTAGCTGCTCGCTTCACCGTCCACTTGTGTATATTGACCGTTTTTCCGCATTGCAATGGCGCGCACGTAGGGTGAGTGTACTAATCGTCGGCGTTCGCTATTGTCATCACGTCGACTACATCTGCACATGTTATTATGAATCCGAACATAAAATGCTGAATGAAAAATATTAACTAGAAAATAACTTAGAAGGCATTTATTGTCCTATGAGATAGCATTGTGATTCGAAACTAATCAGCACATTTTACAAAGCTACCTACGGGTTCTTAAAAGAGTGAAAGCTGCCATATAAACAGCCGCAGTGACGGCGGTCATAGAAATCATGGCAGCGGGATTTAACTCTATGGTGTCAACAAACGCTCTCTAGGAAAACACGCCAACGTTCTTCCATAAACTCTTATACTAAGTCTAAGGCTAATTTGACCAATGAAACTGAACGCGTTCAGCACATCTAAACGCGTTCAAGAGCTGTCAGTGTCAAAATGATTATGGAATATTGTACACTGACAGCTCTTGAACGCGTTTAGATGTGCTGAACGCGTTCAATTTCATTGGTGACATCCACACTAAGTCTACATTAAGTCCACCTCTGTACTGTACTTATTTTTACGTTGCAAAAAGTTTTAATAAATAAATATACTATTTTTCTGTGTCCGACAGAGTCCATAATCTTAATCCTAAGTAATATTATAAATGCGAAAGTGAATTCTTTTTGTTAGTTTGTTTGTTACACTTTCACGCTAAAACAGCAAAACGGATTTGGATGAAAGGAGATGGAAAACGGTGGGCCTAAATGTAATAAGTTAAGATATGATCTAAAAAACTAGTCATATTTTTCTATCTTAGAATATGAAAAATCACCTCAATTCTCAATCTGGAAGCGGAGAAATATGGAAAAGATAGTTTTCGTGAGATTACCGATTGAGTAATCGATTACACAGTTACGAAAATAAAACCTTTGCACTAAATAATTAACTCAAATAATTAAATGCACTCTACACATATAAGTGCAAGATAGTGCATATAATTACAGTCATATTAATAAATAAAATATCAATTAATTACTGAAAAAACAATATCAATGATTATCGATTTCATATCGATTAAAATTAGTTTTCAATTTTTAGTCTATATCACTGGCATGACAGCTGACTGACACGGACACTAGAGACAGTTGCCAACTGCTATGATCTCGTTTGCTCACTCGTTTCGTGTTTTGATGCGTTTTGAGTGCTTTCCCGATTGTTCTTCATTTTTCACGACCTTTGCTTTGTATTTTACGGATTCCGACCCTGCCTACCTCATACGACCCTTGCTTTCACACTGGACACCGAAGATCGCTCACACGTTTGACTTGTAATTGTTATTTTGGATTTTACCGCTGGCTTGTGTATTGGATATTGTTGAAACCACTCAATAGAAAAAACAGGGAAACTATGGATCGCTGTGTGAATTGTGGGACAACAATTACTGATCACTGCAATACACTGGGTCGACGACCCTTACACGATGAAACAATTCTGTCAGTGATTCGGCAATGGCTCTCGTACAGGAAGGGAGGCTATAGTAATGCATTACTGTAATTTTATTATAGGGAGACGAACTGTAGGCTGCTGCGCTCATATAATGTGCATTACATGTATGGTATCTTAGCTGGGCTAGTTACCAAGATCATATAGCACCACCTGCACAATTCCTAGACGACATTTTAATTATAATTGAAGACGAATAAAACACTATAATACTTAAATGATTTTTTATTTTATTTTAGACATCCTTTCCGTAACTCCATACCTGTTACCTACATAGGTAGGTAGGACTGAAGTCATTGACGTTCATTCATATGATTTATCAAATATCTCCTACTAAATTTAATAACTATTAGTGCAAAATCACATATTTTGCACTTCAGGAATCAGCTGTTAGTTAAAGATTGTAACATAACCTCACTTTTATATAATCTCTTTTATCTCTGTTCTCAGATTGACAAAATCCGCAGAATTTTCAGTGAAAGGCTGATAATATACAGGGTGTTTGGCGCATGGACCGACACAATTTTTTGGGGAGTTGAGAGGGTCATTTGCGAAGTTTCACCCAAAGATCCCATGTCCTAAGTGTCACGGTTAATAAGATATGATTTTTTTAGATTTTTTCCAAAAATTATGAACATAGTTTTATTTAAAAAAGTTCTTTATTTATTTAGAATAAGAATACATTGCAGAATACAATAAAAGTTATTTCGTGCAATTAGAACAATAAACAAAAAAGTAATGACTATTTAAAGGCGAGATTTCGGGTAATTTTGTGAAAAAAACAAAAAAAAACATCTCAATAACCGTGACACTTAGGACATGGGGTCTTTGGGTGAAACCTCCCAAATGACGCTCCCAATCCCCCAAATAATTGTGTCGGTCCATGCGCCAAACACCCTGTATATGCTATTAATTGACGCCACTTTCATCTTTTTACAACCAGGCCCAAGATTGCATGTAATCGTTTCAGTCTCCTTTAGCACATGGGTAGACTATGACCTGAATTAGGATATAATATACTTTTTATCTTGATATTCCCACGGGATTAAGACGTATACTGGTGAAACCTCGGGGCGCAGATAGTGATCTTGTAGGCGGCATAAAATTTTAAGTCACCACCTAAGTACTATCGAAGAACTTTATTTCTAAGCAGTTTGAAAACAAAATCCCGTGAACACGATGACCACATCTGTTACCGCCCCGGTTCTATAGCGGCCGAGTGCTGCAAGCAGAAATAGTCCTTACGGTGTATAGATATGAACTTCTACGATGGTACACAATGTGGAATGCAATAAATGTTTGAGTATTGAGCATATTAAAACTCATAGTTAATTAATTCACAGTGTAAGTAGTACCATTTATTATACCTCTGATCCTAGTCATCTCCAGTTACATAGTATCTTAGCTGCCTTTACAAAATCCACAGAAGATATTGTTCCGGTTATTTCCTGCTATAATAGACCCAACATTATTTCACTGCAAACAAAAGAACATGGTAGCTAAGCCTTTGGGCCGACCTCAAAACGGGTACAGGATAGGCATAAAGATGTCTATTATTATAATTCCAAGTACTTAAGTTAGGCTATTCTGGGATTATAGCTGAGCTGAGCTCTTTAATATTTACAATATATTGTTATTCTTAATGTTTGTGAATTTAATTCGCACGGTTGTACCTACATACAGTTTGTGTTTTTAGGTACTTCGTGGTTGCCTCTCAATCTCACCTATATGTATTTATGTTATGGATAAAGTAACCTAAATTAGCCGAATTTGAGTACGCACCTACTCTAGCAAACTCGTACACTACCAAAACTGAATCGTCTCCTAAGCCGAAATTACCTTCACTTAATCATAAATAACATTGACTATTCTAACTTTTTTAATACAGGAGAAATTACGAGTGCAACGCTTTAAAAAAAAATTCCTAACAATGAGGGTTTTATTCCCAAGAAAACGCAGTTCTCCATCAGTTTCTTAAAAGATAGATATCGATCTCAATTACGAAGCTCGATAAAAATGTTGCCTAATTAAAATATTAGACAGCTTAGACACTCCGATTATGAAAAAAAAAAAATTGTGTCATTATGTGGTCAGGGGTCTGGAACCGGGGTCAGGAACAAAGGCATGATACATGCGGAGGTAGAAATTAAAAGAAATAATACCTACTTACTTTATTATTATTAAACAACTACTTGCTCCTAACAACCTCGATCGCTTCTCACAAGTTGCTTCCGCGATTTATCAAAGAATGACTATAGCAAAACTTATTACATTAATAGCTAAGACACGACCAGTTAACCATTAGCTTATACCGCTCAAACAACTGTTAAAAACTCTTCACTAGTTATTCGTCCTCTCGTTATTTACGCTTAAACTTGTACTGGCGGAATTACCCGGTGAAGTTAAGCTGGATGATTGCGTTGCGCTCGTGGTGAGTCCGGGTTTCTGTGTCAAATGCACGGTTCACCCCGGATTTAAGTATCAAACAACAAAAGCAACCCGGTTTAGAGACCAGGGTATAGAATGTGTAGAGAAACTACACATCACGATGGGCTTGGAGCAATAAAATGGCGGAATGAGGGGTGAAATGGGAATAAGTAAGATGGAAAAGTTAGATATTCATTTATAAACCTGACCTGACCCCGATTATTATAAACCTTATTTAAATTCATGGCAAGCAAAGTGTAAAGTCATAATGGCGGTGTTCTCTGTTTAAATGTGGATGTGACGCATATTTTCCCCCAAATTGTTACTTTCGTGTTTATTTGTTTTTTTCTCGTTGCTTGCGTCATATTGTACCGCAAATAAACGTATTGTCTTTCTTTCTAAATGCAATAGCTATTTTTAAAAGTAATTCAATGACAGTGATGTGTTACCAAACAGATAGATAAAAAGAACAAGTGCGTCTGCCTTCTTACTTTTTAAGCTTGTACGAAACTTTTATAACTTGACGAGACTATAAAAAAAGGAAAAAAAAAACAATGCAATTAAAGAAATGCATCATAATGAACTTAGATACTTCCCAAACTACCCCGAAGTCATCGTCCTGCTACATATCAAAAGTCGAGATGCACAGCTACTATTCAAAAGAGCTACAGTACTTCCGACATTTTTATGCAGAACCCCGGTATAAAAAGTTAATGAAGCATGTCCAAGTACGAGAAGATCATTAAAAACAAGTGTCCGTTGTCAAGTTTTCTCGCAAAGTTACTGTTCGCACTAACCGCAATGAAATTAATCAGACGATAAAATGCAGGGGAGGGAAAGAGTTTCCTAACTTCCCCATTTAATAGCTTACAAAGACCGGATAATTGGATGAAACGAAAGGTAATTCAGCTATTTTCACCGTGTTTTGTGAGGCCAATGTCGTGGTGGTGTTTTTATTTGAGCTAACTATGCGTTGAGTTGATACTCGTAGTTTGAACTTAATTTTGATTTTGGATTATTAATAAGTTTACTTTATCATAAATAATATGACCATTCTAAATGAAAAATTAAACTCATAACTTACTAGATGATTACTAAGAGTACATTTACATCATACTAAACACTACACCACGTGTTAGAACCTTGTGTTAGTCTAATTTTCAAGTGTGAACAATGGGAATAATGTTATTTATTTATTTATTTATTTATTTATTTATTTATTTATTTATTTGTTTATTTATTTATTTATTTATTTATTTATTTATTTATTTATTTATTTATTTATTTATTTAGGCAAACCAACTAAATACACACAAGGACATTCAAAGTACATATCATTAACAAATAAAATAGAATTGCATGCATCTAAATTATAGGTAAGCACAGCATTTTAATTTGATCTCACTATACAATAATAATCAATATAAAGATGGATAACAATGCAATTAGAACCATAATATTATATCATTTATATTTTTCATAAAATTAACTTATTAAAATGAATTGACTTAAATGAAATTGAATTGAATTGAATTAACTAACAAACTAAAAACTTAACTAACTAAAATTATTATAATCAAAGCACACACAAAAAAAAAAAAAACAGACACAAAATATATTAAATTAAATTAAATTAAAAAACAAAAAGAGTGACATTATTGAGCAAGAGTTACATATTATTGAGCAAAGCTCGTTTAAACTTTGTGATGCTGTCTGAAAATATGTCGAGGTCACAATCGTGAAAAATGTCGTTACACCTTCTGAGAATATAGGAAAGGGGGGCATTTCTCCCGTACTTGGTTTTGCGGCCACCAGGAGCAAAAGGCTTATAATTATGAAGTCTAGCTGACGACCGGGGCGTACTAATATTAATTGAAGATAGAAGCTGTGAAGAAATATATTCACCTAGGTACGTAAAACGGGCATTGTAGTACATAAACCAATATACAGGGTGTACCAGAAAGGTGTGGTTAAATTTAAGTGAACAACTTTTTCCATGGGACCAACATATTATCGTAATCGAGAAAAAAACCTTTTTGGTACAGCCAGTAGGCTGCACGTCAGTGGCAACATTGATCTTGAGCTGGCCTAGGCCTACGGAGTTTCAATAAAATAGGAGGCCAGCTAATACTCATTAATTACCACTGACATGATGCCTATCCTACATACTTAGATATTAATATAAGTTCTGAGTTGAGCTCCACGATTACTGACAAATGCTTGCACTGACAGGATAGGTCCACTCAAATCTGTGTGGTTCTTTTCTCAAAAGACAATTTCAGACTAATCTACCTGGTCCTCATATGGCCTGACCAAGATTATGTCTGGACTTTAAAAGAGACTGTGACCTCTGAGTTTGTTTCGGCCTTTCTTCTCAGAGTAGTCAGATAGGAAACGCAGAACTCATCTAGCATTTTTTTCTTTTTTTAAGATGTCGTGTAAAAGTGATTCCTATTTCATTTAATACTCACTGGGATTCACTGCATGGCCTTCGTCGACCACGTGCATCGATAGGTGGAGGAACACCAGCAACGTTGCTGACAACTGGAACAAAAGAACACGACAATTATCAAAACTGATAATAACTAAGGAGAATTGGAGATGTGTGGTATAGAATATTGAATTCGATGTTGGCAAACTTATATAAATGAAATGAATGACAAAATAGCTCGGCGTTTCATATAATTTTCCTTATCCCTGAAATATTGTAAATAGGTAGTTTTATATTATGATATTGGGTCACCCCAATTTAAGATCCATTTGGGGATTAGTATCTATTTTGAAGTTATTTTCTGTATTAAATAGTAGTTATTAGAGCAAAGGTAGTTTCTTATTACACTGATTTCCGAAATTAATGTAATTTTTCACATAATAGTGTTTTTTATGGAATACATACATAAATAAGTACTTAAACTCACGCCTTCTTCCAATGGGGGTAGGCAGAAATTATAGAACGCCACCTGCTACACTCCTTACATACTCCATATTATATACATGTTTACTATCTATCTATTAAATCCACCTCTGTACGTTATTGTGCTTGAAGTGTTAAATAAATAAATCTATAAGACTAAGTTTAAATTTCAATTTTACTGATTTTAATTTTATGTTGGAATTTTTTGGTTCTTACTAAAATTATGACCAATTTTCTATTCACCCCTCAGGTGTATCTAATCACCCCTCAGGCGTGTCAATTGTCCCCTAATGGGAGATAAATAGAAATCACGTATATTTTGAGATTTTTATTATTACCTATAAACATAACCGAATAAAAATGAATATATTTTAGTAGTTTAGCCTAAGACTCAACAAATATATGCTTAGAAAAATGGGTATCAATTCTGCAACATTACGAAAATGGTTACAAAAGATCGAAACCTATCTATTCACCCCGTTTGACGGCACATCAACCTACTACAATCTGTCAAATTTCTTTAATAGATTTGCAACTTTATCACTAAAGCATAAGGTTCAAAGTTGATCGGGAAGATTTGACAGTTTCGGGTAGGTTGACGTGCTGGCGTCTGTATATAGTATAAAATAAAACAAAGTCACTATTCATGTCTGTCTGTGTTGCTGCGATTATTTATTTATTTATATTTTATTTACATAAATAAACGCAGCGTTCTTCAATAAAACGGATTATGATGCGGTTTTCATCATCATTTAGAGAATTTATTTCAGATAATGAAAAAACCATGCGAAGCAGGGGTGGATAGCTACTTAATAATAATTAAACAAAAGTTAGATACGGCCCCATGTCACTTTTACTTATGGTATTTCTCCTACTCCCATAAATAGAAAACCTGCCATTTTTAACTTAGATAATTTTATTGGAACCTACAATTCAAAAAATTGTTTATAAAAAAATATTGAAAATATATTACTGCTAATGTATACACAAATTAAGGGTGTGCATAACATTTAAGGAATTGACATTGGACAGAAGCTGCTTATAATCTAAAAGTTAAAAAAGCTTCCACAAATAAAATACGACTAAATACAAATTAATTAAGGGAATGAACACAACATAACACACATAATTCAGATTCAAATACATAATTCTACTTTAGGATAAATTATGAAGCTAAATGATAATTGTCAAGTATTGAGAAAATTATTCTGAACCTGATTTTAGATACCCTAAGTTACTTTTAGATTTTTATTTAAGTTTATTTTCTGAAGTACAGCTACCATTTTATATTTTTAACCGCCGCACTTCACTCAAGATTTCGATACAAATATTTCATGAGCGCGAAATTTTGTTGCTCCGCTCATACGCGTGCTCTCTTAACCCTTTTAAAAATGCAAGCCTTACTTATATTATCACTGACACGGGTGAGTAATTATTTTTTTAAGTCTATTCTCCGCGTGACACCTTTCGTGAGCCGTGTGCTGTAAAAATGCCAACAGCTCTAAGGTACAATGCGACTACTAAATTGCATTAAAATTCCTCTTTGTCCTGACGCCGGAGCAAAATGAAAAATTGTGCTTGTACTCGCAAACCCGGCCCTGGATACACCTTCGGGCTTTATGTAAATAATGCTGCAAGCATTTTTTGAGCTGACTCTGCTATTTAATATTTAATTTCACTAGGTATCAGAGTAGGTATTTAATTATATGTAGGAATTATGAATAATTACATTATTTATATTACTTAATTATATTTATATTTTTTATATAACTGAGTTGGGCAGATAAAGGCATAGTCATCGACGAAAAAAGGTTCACAAACCTGCGTTTCGCCGACGATATCGTTCTATTTTCATCTTCGGCAGCTGATTTAAGCAAAATGACCTAATATTGACCTAAATAAGGCGAGCCTCGGGTTAGACTACGTAAGATCATTTCAAGGACTAAACTCATGACAAACAGCGTCCAACGTATGTAGAGGGTGTGGAGGTTGCATACGTTTCAGAATACATCTACCTCGGCCAAATAGTCTCATTCCAGCCGAGACAAGAAAAAGAACTTGCTAGACGCACCGTAAACGCCTGGAAGAGCTATTGTTCGATGCAAAACTTCATGAAAGGAGTACCAATTCTATCCCTATCCTAACATACGGTGCGCAAACCTGGTCTAAGACGGTTCAGCAGAGGTCCAAGCTTGAGATTTGCCAGCGCACAATGGAGCGCAGCATTCTTAGACTCAGATTAACGGACCGTACGAGTGTTAGGAACATAGTTCTGCGCTCCAAAACATAAATCGCCGACCTCACCTAAAAAGTAGTGGGACTGGGCCGGACAAGTCTGCCGTGTGTCATGGGCCGTGTCATGGACCAAATTTACCATGATCTGGGTCCCAGAAAACGTCCGTCTACATCGAGGCAGATCCAAGTGAAGATGGCGAGACAAGCTTGACGCCTATAGACAGGACTGGTCCACACTAGCTGAAGACAGAGAGGAGTAAAAAGGAGAAAGGGAGGCCTTGGGCTGCAGTGGGACAACACAGGCTCAAATAAATAATAATACAATATGATAGTGTATTTATTCTAACTGTTCACACAAGTTTACAAAATATTGTATATATATTTATATTTTTGTTTATTTTGTTTATTACTAGCTTTTTCCCGTAGCTTCGCACGCGCGGATGTCGGAAAATATCCCACGGGAACGTAATACCGGGATTTAAAGTACCGTATATGTAAATCCAGGTAATAAACTATCTGTGTGTCAAATTTCATCCACATTCGTTGAGCCGTTTTTGCGCCAATCCAGAACATACATTCAGACAGACAAACGGACAAAAAATCTAAAACCATATTTTCGGCATCAGACTCATTCCCACACCTCGTAGAAATTTTTCAATATACTGTATACAATGTATTTTATTTATAAATGTAAGGTGCTATAACAGCGTTACTTCATGTTGTAATTTTTTTCACTTATGAGTAATTAAAACGGGACACGACAAGCTTATTATTATATCAATGGTCGCGTGATTGGATTAGTATTCGTGTGTTTTCACTGCTACTGTATCACGATATTGTAGGACTGATATACTCTTATTACAGGTAGATATTTATAATATGTTACTGAACTTAAAATAGAAGTGACGTTAGCCGCGCTTCGTGTACAGCATTTTGCTGCAAGTAAGGAATATAACAAACTATTATCAATGCAGTATGGAACCGAAATATTCTTGGTTCTACGTTGTTCTTGGTTCAACAAATAAACAATCCTGCTGTGCCCTGTGGTGTACAGTGATGCAGTGTGTTGCGGGATTTATGTGGTGCAGTAGCATAGCATTATTTTGAGGAGTAGTTTTTGCTCTCTCGAACTGTTTTTCGGCATTCGTAATGCAATTTTATCACCTCCGGAGTGTTTAGCCTAGACCACGTAGGAATGTAGATGTGTACCTACACATCTACAACCCAATTTAACACACATATCTACCACCACACACCTGTGTGGTGGTAGATATGTGTGTTTAAATTGGGTTCGTGAAGTTACAAGAAAAAACTTTTTAGAATTGAATCTTTTGTTTTTCTAAAACCTACAATATTAACGATGGCAATATGGTTCTCCATATTCACGATAAACCCTAGTGTCAGGATATAAATATAGCAACAAATGCCCACTCTTTGCATAACACCAGTTAGATGGAAGTTCTCATCGCGGCAGACAGTCACAATATTAGAGTAGCTTATCAATTTAGAACAAGTCGTAAACAACGCTAATTGCTGTAATTGGCAACACCAGTCTTTGAGTTATGTCACGTAGAAATTATTTGCTCTTAATTACTATCTGGCACTTTCATAACTTCCTTTCGGTCGCTGAACAGTTTAAGTTAATGTTCTGAGCGTTACAAGGAAATGGTTGAGAGTATCTTCATTTTCTCGTTTGTTGGTTAAACCACATTAAAGCTGAACGTGGTTTTTGGGTTTGCTTTGACACTTGTTTTTGAATTTCGGTTTAACGTTGTCTTTTATATTACCCTTGTCTCTATGTTTGTTCTGATTTGAGAAGTTCTTACAGAGGTATGAGAAACAGGGTTTAAAGTTCACTCATCTTCTATAGAAAAGGGAGGATCCTCCGACCAGGCGGGTTGTGGGCAACTGCCCAACGATTGATGTTAGGAAGTTGTATATATGCTAGTCACGCGGTAAACCCTGCTTGCGCGAAGCAGGATTTTTCGTGGCGTTAGTATGTTGCGTAGTTCGCATTTGGTGATGTAGGTGCCGCCACAAAGCTATAATTTCAGATTTCATCAATTACAAAAGCAACGAACCTATGGTCTTACTTTTGCATTTATAATCATTTTAGTTAAAAATTTAGGCATCTAAATCAGCCATTTCTAACAAAACATCTAAACTTAGGTAATGAAATTCTTTAGCTCTTAAAGACACTCCATCCTTGTAGTCGTACTTTAGAAAACCCTGAACTGGAACTTATTTCTGTCCCTAAATCTAGTTCTAAATCCTCCCTTAAGTAATACTAGGACCCCTTACCCGCTTTATCGCCTTTCACGACCGTGAATAGATTGTACCTACGTAGAACAAAAAATACTGTCCGGGCTCAAAATTATGGTCTCTTGCAAAATCATCATTTATGAGGTAGGTATACATGGTGTGACTTTCTGTTTGAGCACCAGACAATTTGTATCATTGTTAGACGGATGAAATCAACTCAACTGCTATTCACTGGTGGACGTAGGGTTCCGCTATGTTGCGCCAAAATACCCAGTTCGCCTTCTCCCGCATTCAGTCTATCATTGTTCAATGAAAATATCAAGTATTGTCTAATTATGAAAACTTCAAAACTGTGACGATAAAAAAGAAAAATGTAACTCAAAATTGCAAGCGTGTCTTACTTATCTAAGGATAGCTATCTACCTTATTATTTTATCCAGATCCAACTGGATCCCTTCCAATAAATCCCTCGTCAGAGAAACAACCTGTACATTGAGCCCTTACTAAGCACCGTTTATAAGGTAAGGGGTACAAGATCTCATGATTTATTGGGACCAACAGTTTATATTAATCTTTTTCTCATTTATATTGCCAGATGGGGTAAGAGGGGGAGGGGGGGGGGGGGGTATTATTGATGGACGCTTGTCGTCTTGCCGTCAAACCTTAATGTCCGTTATTACAATAAATTGAGATGAAACAGCTTCGGAGTTTAATGTTCGTTTAATGAACTGGAATGTATTGTTTTGGTCCAGCAATTTTTGCCATTAATTCTAAATGTGAAAATTACAAATTCACTTGAATTTATTCAAATCGCCTCGAGCGAGCGTGGTGATCAATACTCATGCCTTCTCTGTATGAGAAGAGGCCTTTGCTTTGCAGTGGGACAGAAAAAGGCTGGTATTACTAAACATAAAGTCACACCTGTTTTCTATTGTTAGGAGTACCTATAGTACGAGTACACCTAACAATAATACAGTACAGTATTTTCTAAAAATATGAATTAGAAGTATGTAGGGACATGCTCAGTATTACTTTTGGTTGCATACATCATCAGTTCCTGCTCCGGCAATCTAAGTATAATAAATTATATAAAAATGAATCCCTATTTCTCTGGTCACGCCATACCTAACTTGAGAACGGTTGCACCAAATTGTTTTGTCCAAATTTTTGTTGTGTTCGTTATTCTCAGGATAAGGTAGTAGGTAGGGATGAAGGTAGGTAGGTAGTTGAATAGGTGGGGTAGGTAGGGTAGGTAGGCAGGTAGGTAGGTACTACATTCACCTACCTTCAAAGTTAGGGGTAGTTATGTAGGTAGGGAGGGTAGGTAGGTAGATAGGTAGGAAGAGTGGGTAGGTGGGGTAGGTAGATAGGTAGGTGTGCCGTAGATAAGTAGGTACTTAGTGCTACCCGTACGAAGCCTGGGCGGGCAGCTAGTATGCTATATATGAGAAAAGCTCACGACTGTTTGCTGCCTCGCTATATACAATAAAATGCCGTAGGGAAATGAGAAAACAATGCTTAGAAAATAGATTGCCGATCATCGTCTGT
The DNA here is from genome assembly GCA_963853775.1 of Xanthia togata. Taxonomy (NCBI): domain Eukaryota; kingdom Metazoa; phylum Arthropoda; class Insecta; order Lepidoptera; family Noctuidae; genus Xanthia; species Xanthia togata. Next base: position 16,627,117 of record OY970801.1, on the reverse strand, counting down.
TATTGTTTATACCGGCTGAATTTTTAGTCAGCGTCCAAATTTTTTCTAGGCATTAGGTATGATTCACTAAGTCCATTTTTGAATAAAAATCTATACGTAAAATTTTCATATCAAATCATTTTCTCGAAAGAATTATCCACTCTGCGTGGTATATAATAACTTTGCGATGTGATATCTCAATATGTTTGTAATGAGTGATACTAAAAGAAAAAACACGTATTCAATGATTTTCGCCAAAGATTAATATATCAAAATTTGGACGGTGATTAAAAATTCAGCCTGTAGACTTATAGTAGTTAACAGAACTATGAGAGAGGACAACACAACATTCCCCAGGAAATATTTAATGTCCTTTGTAATATTTTTGGTTTAACTTTTATAACATATTAGGTGAAATTGACCGCTGTTAAAGTTGTGAAAAGTCAATAAACTATCAAAACCACAAAACCACATTATTGTATTTAACATTTTACAATAAATGAATAATTTATCATCAAAATAACCGGACACCGCAAATTACTGCATACATTTTCCGATAATTTCAACATCAATGACCAAAGGTATCCATTGGATTAACAAATGGCACATGATCATAGCCACGTCTAGTACACCTACCTACGTAGCTAGGCGATGTTGCAAGTTGCAATGGAATTTTCTTCTATAGGTACTATAGTGGAACTTCATATCTAAGCAGTTTGAAAACAAAATCCCCACGGTGACCATATCTGTTACCGCCTCGGTTCTATAGCGGGCGAGCGCTGCAAGCAGAAATAGTCCTTACGGTGTATAGATATGAACTTCTTCGATGGTACGATTTACCTATAGTTAAATACTTACTGCCTTACTAATAAACGTATTATATCAGGTGAATAGTTACACACCGTTTTCTCTCTTTCAGTCGTCAGTAATTTGACATTCGAAAGAAGAAGACAAAGCGTTGTGTAACTACACAGACGCTATACAACGTTTATTAGTAAGGAGGTTAAAATGAAATTTTAAAAAAAATGCTTTACGTTGGTAAGTGCATCACTTGAAAACGGCTGGATATAGCATTTTTTCCAATGTTCTTAATAGTCCGAATTAGGTTCTTAAGGGAGGGAAAATTGGAAAAGTTTCCCAGAAAATCATCAAATTCGGCAAAAACTAAACGAAATTTTTTGTGTGAATATTAAAATTTGGAGAGGACACAGTCATTCGGCTCAGCTGTAGACAATTAAAAAAAAACAAATATAATTTTTTGTCTAATTTTAATTTAAGGAAGACCAAAATTATGTACTTGGGGCGGACACCTGGTGGCCTGTAATACAAGCTTCGGCTTAGCTTTTGCAACAGCTTCCCACACTATTTTTCTTTTAGCCAATGACCGGACAGTAAGATTCATTGTTAGGTACTATTTTATAAGGATTGTGTTGAGAAAATGAATAAATATTATTATTAATAATTAAAAACATGTCATACATTTTTAGTTAGATACAAGATACAATCATATTTATATTCTCACCGTTGTTTTTTTTTTTGTAAGTTTTCCTTTCTAAAGATTTTGGACAAATATATTTTTTCGAATCCGACTGGTAGTTATGGAGATTAGCCTCTACATACAAACTTACAGACAAACAAACAAATTTTACCTCTTTATAACATTATTATTACTATATTCTAACTTAAATGTTTAAGTGATGTTTTATTTACTTAGAATAGTGTTGATTATTCTGCCTTGTTTTATCCCAACTATGTTCGGGTCAGCGTCCAGTGTAACCAGACGAAGCGAAATACCAGTATTTTGCATGGAGAGACTGCCTCTCTGATCTCCACAACCCAGTTACTCTCAGAGCAGAAGGCGCAGAGTCAATATCCTACACAATTCACCTACATTTATAATAAGCTAAACCGGAAATTTGATATACATATATCCCCTTTTGTTATATGTCTGTAAAAAAAAAAAATTGAGTGGTTGAGATCCCTAACGTACGATGAAACAGAAAATATTCCGACCAGGATAAGCTATAAAAAAATATGCACATTAATACACACACACAACCCTCAAATACACACACACGCTCACCGACGCTGCTAAATTAATGTTTCATTATTATTTTATTTTTATATTCTTTTTAATTTTCTTTTATCTGTCTAAAACATTGTTAAGATACCACTTATAGGAAGAGCGAGACAGCTCCGACACAAGTACTTCTGTAACTTACTGGGGCTGCCTCAATTTATGTCTGACACAATGTTTACGATGATTTTTTTTTTTTGTTGTATTTTTGTATTTTGTAGTTACTGGGTAAAACGATATCCCTTGGTAAGAATGGATGTCAGTCTTTTGGGCTTCTGACTACCCGTAACGACTGTCAAGGTTCTACGATTTAGAGCCGGGACCCGTGCTTTCCTAGGCGCGGAGGGGTTTCAATATCTAATGGATGGTCGACCATAGAACAGAGTTGATTTTTAGTCTGATATAATAATATAAATATTTTGTGCATGTGTTATAATGTGTGCCATTGTCAATATTATTTCTACACTTTTTACACTACACAAACTCAAAGGGACTCGTTGAAAAATGAATGTTCAAAAACATAACCCTTGGCAGCCGTGTAAAAAGGCCGTCATCGCGAAATGCTTAAATTATTTATTTAAATCAACACATACATAGGTTTGTTCAGTGCTGCACTAAGTCTCGAATACAAGCAAAGAGGTCTGAAACCACAAAGCACAGCATTAAACCTGTGAACAGCAACAAACAAGGCTAATCCAATACATGCAACAAAAAAGGTCCATACGTTACACGTTACGAGATTCCGCGTCGAACTGCATTGTGGTCAGCTGTGTAAATATTGAAAGAAACAATTCATGCACTTCCCGTAAAACGCATAAAACATTCGCTTGTGGTAATATTTTATGTTGCCCGTTTTTACTGCGCCGAGTTAGTTCTAAACAAACTTCCAGGATGTGTGGTCGTGTGCTTAAAATTCAGCACGGAACAGATGCCGTCTAAAATTTTAGTTTATTTTATTTTAAAACTAAAATTCGCTTAAAGTTTATGCTTTTTAGGAGTGCTGTATAATTTTTGTGTGGAATTTGTTTATGGAATAGACGGAAACTTCATGTTTTACATTAGAATTTTGTAAAAGTACTTTAAAATCTTTTTTCTTGATACAAACATGCTTATTTTAACGGTTTAGATGGTTAGTATTATCGTCCTGAAAATCGTCCGCATATTGTTGATAAAATTAATTCATTTTCAAATGTCACTAAACATTGTGCGGAAGGGACGGACGCCGCCAGCTTTCTGTAGTACTTTTTCAATCTAACTTATCATTTCCGCACTTTCACATACTCATTTAACTTGCTGGAGTTATTAAATGTACCTACTTTCACTTTATGTAGTTCAGCAATTTTTTTTTAATTATGTGGAGAAGCATGGTCGGTAAGAACTTCGATTTCATTTAGAACTAAACGAATATGAGATACTTATCTCAATCAGTCTAGCCTTTCCCAACTATACTGCTAAGTCAACCCCTACGACAACCAGTCTAACCAAATGCAGATGAATACCCATATTTTGCATGGAGCGACGGCCTATCTGACCTCCACAACCCAGTTACTAGGTAACACGATACCCTTTGGTAAGACTGGTTGTCAGACTTTTGGGCTCCTGACTACCCGTAACGACTGTCAAAGATCACCGAATGACAGCCGGGCCAGCCGCTTAACAATTCAATTCATATATTTAGTCAGGCAAATAAAATATCCACACAATTTCGACGTAACATAAAAATATTAGATAACATAATCAAAATAAGGATCATAATCAAAATAGGAAATTTAAAATAATAATTCAAAATAACAAAATAAGTAACTTATACAACATAAAAATTTAAAACAATAAAGATAACTTGCATTCTGAGGCACGATATACAGGGTGTCCAGTAAATAGCACGACATACTGCAGGGGGTGATAGCTTGGGTCACTACCTATCAATACAACACAATATATGTTCAGCAAAATCTTACTTTTTTTTTTCACCACTGTAGGTTAAACGTAAGTGATAAGAAAATAGTTCTGTGAAAATTTAAACAAAAAATAGTATTTCTTGAAAACATTCTTGTCTTTGATAGAAAAAAGACTTATCAATGAGTAAAGTAACTATTCACGAATAATTTGATGTAAAAAAAGTACTAGAAAAGGATTTTTTCATTACGAGATGCTTAAAAATCTGTTTCAAGGTAGAGATTTTTCGGTATTTCGGAAAATTTTGTAAAACTGTAAATCTGTAAGATTTTGCTGAACATATATTGTGTTGTATTGATATGTAGTGACCCTAGCTATCACCCCCTGCAGTATGTCGTGCTATTTACTGGACACCCTGTATAATGATAATCCACGGAAACGACCGTGGCAAGCGTCGCTTAATTATTATCATTTAAATGTTTACCAAAGAACCTTTGGCCGGCGAAGTGTAATTGATTGATTCTAGATGACCAGTCCACAGAGAGACGGTATCGGTAACCTATAAAAAGACTCAATCAGGAGGAAAAATTGATTCTGCATCGTAACTTGGAAGAAGCCTACGTCCAGCAGAAGAGTTAATAAAGTATGAAATTATTTAAAACTACCTGCGCAACGCGGTTTCTCCTGCAAAAAGATTTCCATAAGAAACTTGATAGCTTTCTTATCAGTGAAATATTTTTTTGTAATCGGATCAGGTATCTTAAAAAAGAAATCAGTTGTTTTTTTTAATATTTTAGGATAGATAATTAAAAGTCAAAGTCAAATAATTTATTTCAATTAGGCACAAAAAAGGCACTTTTGAATGTCAAAGTTTACAAAAAAAAAAAAAAATTGTGGCCCCTTCCAAAAGGTGGTTTTCGTATGAAGAAGAATGGGCAAGAAACTCCATCGTTACTTTTTTTAAATGTTTTAACAATATCTTGTATACACTAATTATATAATTATATGTGAAGACGATGCACCTAGAATAAGATTACTATACCACGATAGGTAAAAAGAATGAAAAATGAAGGAATTACATAAATTAATTATGTGTTAAATGCATAGTGCTCACATATTTACAAATATTGTAAAATTATACGATATTCCTAACAATTTAACAAGTGATACTAATAATAAGTCAGTGTGTGAGTTCAAGTAATAACAGAATATAAAATCAATGTTATAAAAAATAATATTATACAATTAAATTATTGGCAACCAGTTAGATTTTGTCTAGATTCTAAATTGTCCTTTGGAGCAGGACCAGCATGTTTCCAAGCATTTTTATCATGGATATAATCCTCTAATTTGTAATATGCTTGTTAACAAAGTGTACTTTTTATATGAGTTTTAAATTTTCTTTCATTTAATTCTAATATATCACAAGGTATTCTGTTGTAACATTTAACACAGTACCCCATAAAAGATGTATTTACTTAAGATAGTTAAGTTTACATTACACATGCATCGTTCAGATATGCATATATTTGTCACACTTATTCTTCCTAAAGGCAAGCAGAAAGTAATACCTAATATAATCAACTTATTTTTCCCCTTAATCCTTTATCTTCTTCTTTTCTCCCTTGGGTAGATAAAATCCAACTCTTATTTTTTCTACAACAAACAATTACTGTTAAGTGCGAAGAGATGTGGGAATAAGAATTATCCTGGATAAATTCAATCGGAATCAGATTCAGGTTAAATTTGGTATGTACGGAGAGAAAACGGATTTCAGTACTTTTGGTATGTTTTTTGGTAATTGTAATTTGATAGAAATTGTATACTACAGTTATCTTTTTTAGTCTCAAGATGTTCGATGGAGATAAAACAGATTACGAACCTTTTGGTCGGATTTTTCGTAATTGTAATTCGATAGAAATTGTATGATATACACTCGAGAGCAATGAATCCGGGTCACTTAAAGAATCCTAAAAATCTCGGAAACTAAAAATGCTAGGTTAATGCAATAAATTGTATTTAATAGACAATGTAATACTCCTTAAATGAAGGTATTAAAACTTCTTAGTTATTGTAAAGTTATATCATAAAAAAATCAAATTTGAAAAAGGGCCACTTTCGAAGATGGAACTATGAAATTACAGCATTTGGTTTTGCTTTTGTTTGTAATCTGTCATTTATGTGGGTACATAAACCATGTTGATAGTGCTCTATATTCATTATTCAAGCTGAAATTATGTCGCTTACGCCTGAAGAATGCACCAGAATACTTACAATGCTGGAAACCGGCCGGAGTCAGCGCGATACAGCCAGGACTGTCGGTGTGTCGCTGTCAACAGTACAAAGAGTTCTCCGACGTTACGAAGAAACTGGTTCTAACCTACGCAGACCAGGAACGGGCAGAACCAGGTGTACCACAGCACGAGAAGACCGATACTTGGTGAACACCATGCTTCGAAATCGCTTTCTTACAGGAACTGAACTCACAAATCAGTTTCGACGCCTCGGAGGAAGTAACCCAAGTGCATGGACAGTAAGACGTCGGCTTGCTGAATCTAACTTAAAACCCCTTAGACCTGCAAACGGCCCTAAACTGGAGCGTGGGCATCGTATTTCAAGACTAAGATATGCCCAGAGCCACGTAAATTGGAGTATTGAAGATTGGTCAAAAGTTATGTTCTCCGACGAATCAAAATTTATGCTCTACAAGCACGATGGAAGACACAGAGTGTATCGAAGACCAGGGGAAAGATTCAAGCAAGCATGCATCGAAGAAAAAGTAGCCTACGGTGGTGGGTCTGTACTTGTGTGGGCCGGAATTTCTTCTGAAAGTCGCACAGAGCTGGTGATCATAGAAAACGGCTCTTTAACTAGCGAAAGATATGTGGAAGAAATCCTCAATGATCACGTTGGTCCATTTATGGTCAATTTAGGTGAGGATGCTATATTTATGCATGACAATGCCCGACCTCATACAGGTAGGATTGTGAATGACTACCTTCAAGAGATGAACATTACTCGTATGGAGTGGCCAGCGCGCAGCCCGGATATCAACCCGATCGAGCATGCTTGGGACGAGCTAGGCAGATGCGTAAAACAACGAAACCCTCCCCCAATCACGCTTCGTGAGCTCAAAATTGCTCTCACAGAGGAATGGGAGAATATTCCCCAAAATCGTATAAGGAACTTGGTGTACAGCATGCCAAACCGCGTAAACGCAGTAATGGAAGCACGAGGAGGCAATACGAAGTATTAAAATTCAAGAAAATCGTAATAAAGTTCAAAAATTTCATGTTTCCTATTTTTGTTTTAAGGAGAGATCAGCAGTTTTTTTCTTTATGTAATTTTGTGTTAATAAAATGTATGGTGACTCATATTTTTTTTACTTTCATTTAAGGAGTATTACATTGTCTATTAAATACAATTTATTGCATTAACCTATCATTTTTAGTTTCCCAGATTTTTAACATTCTTTAAGTGACCCGGATTCATTGCTCTCGAGTGTAGTTATCTTTTTTTAGTCTCAAGATATTAGTTGTTAAATTAAAAGATGCGGTCGATGCAGAATTAAATGCAAGAAATTCTGTCGTGTATTTGGAGGATGGATAGGTATGTAACTATCCATCCTCGTACCTATGTAGGTACGTCTTCAATAGAAGCAGACCGCAGAAGCACACGTAGTTACAATAAACATCAGGTTATTACTTCAATCAATCTTCATTGATTGACTAACAAACATCCATATTCCACACCAATAAAAAAGACAGACACATTTGTATTCGGCAATATTGGATTATACCTGTTCCCATGATACATTTGAGAATTGCCAAAATTTCCACTCGGATATGTTACCTAAAAGAAAAAGTCTAACTGATCCGAACAACTGCCATACGGCAAACGAACGCCAATGACTTAAATGGATTTCAATTTCGGAAATCGGAAAACAAAATACGAAGTTTCGGGCAACAGTTGGATACGGACACTTCTCGTGTTTTATAGTTGTAGTTTTCCTTACATCGTAACTTGATATCAAGCAAATGTTTTTGTTGATTTCCGCTTGTTCGTGGGGTGACAAGATCTGGGGTTATCGTTACGTCTTTAGATCTTTTTTACATTCAAATGTGTTTTGACGATAAAAGAGGAAGTCTTTTATCCCAACCGAGATGAAATTGCTAGCTATACTCCGTGAAATCTACAAGCAAAATCATAAGTTTCGGTAAAAATTAAATGCTCTTTAGGTGAATCTGTACATGAACATAAAAATATGTACCAATTCAAAATATAAATCCATTGTTCCATCATCCACTAATTCATAAACTACGACGGAGCAAAACCCATTTCCGTGAAAAAACATAAACGTGCCATAAACGGCGGATCCGTATTTTCGTAGTACCTACCATTTCCGACGGAGAAGATAAAATACTATACAACCATCTAAACAAAATCATGGAATAATAAGGATGGAGGGCTTATACCGATGCTTTGAACATTTGATTCGAACTGGTTTTAAGAGTCCTATTACATTTTTTTACGGAAATTCATGATTTTTGACCATGTAATTTTCAGCAGCAGTAAGATATTTTAATAATTTGATTATAATAACTATAGTGCCATTCTTTTTCTTGTAAGTTGGAGTTACAAATTATTTTCGTGTAATTTGCTGAATTGACGCGGAATATATAGTACTTTAATTTAATTTATTGTAATTTTGTCTTATTATTTTGAGAAACAAAAACGAATGAAACGTATTCACTGTAGATCGAAGTTTTATATCATATTAGTTTATTTGATTTAATTGTGTTTATTTGGAATATAATGGACATGAAAATCAAGACATTTATTGGTTTTCTTTACGAATTTTCCCTGAAAACTCAAGGAATTTAAAGAAATTCTAGAACTCCAATAAACAAGTAAAACATTAAAGCTATCGTTTAGTAACTTTCGCTTTTATTAGAACTGAATGAAACAATGTGAATTTGAGCGTCAAAGTTCCATTGCCGACGTTTTTCCTTGTAAACTGAGTTCGTAAAATATTCATAGTAAATTACACGACAAGAAAAGTTAAAATGTGTAACTCCAACTTACAATAAAGAGAATGGCACTATCGTTATTCATAATCAAATAATTCAAATATCTTACTGCTGCTGAAAATTACAACGTCAAAAATCATGAATTTGCGTCAAAAATGTAATAGGACTCTTAATTTGATCTGTCGTATTTAATTCTATACATAATCAATGTTTCTGTATGCGAGACTAATGATTCTAAAGGATAAATTCAAGTGCGGCAGATTCCAATTTTGTCGGGAGGCCTAGCCTACTGATATGTAACATAAAATTCAATGTATGCCAGTAAGAATGGCATCAAAGGAAAGCCTTTCATTATAATTAGAAGGTTTTATGAAATCGCTTCAACATGCCACCTAATTAGCGCGTTGCCGCCGGCTTTTTTGTCTGTTTGAGAATCTAGATTTCTTTAGAAGTTCAAATAGTTGTCAATAAAGTGTGAGTCAGAAGAATTAAGCCTTCACAGCTCCCAAAATCCAGCCCTAGGCCTAGTTTGGGAGGTAGGACAAGATCTTTGTAATAAGTACATAAACTGTAAGGTTACGACACATTTAAATGTTTTATTTTTTGTGACCAATAAACGTTTTTAATAATACCAGCCTGTTACTGTTGCACTGAAGGGCAAAGGCCTCTTCTCGTACAGAGAAGGCACGAGCATTGATCACCACGCCTGCTCAAGGCGGGTTGGTGATTTCAGACTTATAGTAACTATAAGTCCAGGTTTCCTCGCGATGATGGTTTCCTTCACCGATGTCAGTAATGTCCAAGACAAACTCAGAAAGTACATATGAATTAAAAACGTTTATATATTTTTATATTGATTACACTCAGTCTGTCATTATAAACTTTACAAAGAAAGCAAAGTACCTATCTATCGATAAAAACTGCGGGTTCTAGGTCAAACGGTGCTGTATTTTTTATAGAAAATTCATTATTCCATTTCCTCATACTCCATGGTCTTACCAAATACGGAGTTTATCATATCGTAAAACAATGGTGCTTTATGTAAGGGTTTCATAGTATGATCATAATTAAAATCATAATCACAAATAATACTGCCCCAGGTATTGTTAACGGGATATTTAATTAACGGACTTTGTATTTATATAACTTTTATGATAGATGAGAGGATAATAACATTATGAAATTAACGTTAATAATTATTTAAAATAAATATTTTATTTATATAGAGTCCTTTTGATAATCTCAGTCAAGAGACCGTTCACCGAAATATCGTGTATTCGCACGACCGACGATCGCTTTTAAATAGGACGTAGCGGTGATGAAACGTAGCCTGACAAATCAATATATACTTTTGAAAAGAATAAAAAACAATATTTTTTAAGGGCCTTTACTCAAAGCATGTTATCTATCAAAAACAACAACACGAAATCTCGGTAATTTTGTTGATCAAGTAACAAGTTTGGTTCATGAAATATTTTCCAAGAATGCTAAGAAATAATATATAAGTCGATATAAGCAAACAGTTATATGTAGATGAGATTAAATGCCCCGAGCCTTGTAAAGATTACGGTTAAACTTAATATAACAGAAACAGAAATTAACATGTCAGAACGTGTTTACACACCCTTTAAGAGACCGAGTTTCGAACGTAATCAAATTAGTTGCTCATTAATTTCTTGTGTAAAATTTTAATTTGTGTTGCAAAACTTTAGGAAAACTTCTCGTATTGTTTTAAGTTTTAATTAATCATTAATCATTAGCGAAGATGAAACTTTAGCCATTTAGCATCAAATATTAGCCTGCGGAGAATATCCTGCGGAAAATATCCTGTGAGATTCCTTTACTTTCTTAATGTTTTTATTTATTATTCTGTTGGATGGTAAGGCTACGTTTTCCATAAAACATTATACTTACTCGTAAATATAGAAAGATAACAAAGCATTCTAAAGATTATTTTTTGTTATTTTCTTGAAGCAAACGATATCTTAAGCTGAAACATAGAATTGCTGACGCAACTAATTTCTGGAAACGACTGCCGTCTGATCTAGGCAACCCTTATCAATTTACAGTTGGATGCTGCTGGCCATTTAAAATACTCTATTGGTCATTTTTGGGGTATCTGCAAGTGATTTTTGGGGTATCTGTAAGGACGTGTAGGAAAACTTTTTTAATTTACAGAATATACGGTATTCTAATAGAATAATTGTATGAGAATTTTAAAACGATTGCATTTAAAATTATTTTTATTATTAGATTTTTCCTTTATTTCTTTTTAAATACGTATTGTTTACATTTTTAAATATTTTCATTAAAAAATATGACATTCAAAAATATTTTTTTATTTTTATTATTTATTTAAAATTATTATTTCCGTAGGGGTAGGCAGAAACTACAGAATGCCATCTGCTATCCTTACATACTCCTTTTGCTTTGATTATACATACGCACTTTAAATTTTATTTATTATCTAACTTTTCTGAAGACTGACATCACCAATAATATTACCATATGTACTTCTTGGGCTCACTTCTTGCACTAGCATCAGCCTTATAAAATAACTATTTCCATTAGGTACGTATTCTCGTAATAAACACAACATTAACAGAAAATACGGCCCAAATTCTAATGTTAGGTACACTCATAGAGAGTGCGATTGTCGCAACCCAATGCTGGGCACGCCACTATTGCGGCGATAAGTCCCCTCTTTGAGGAGTGGCTGGAGAGGCGCCACGGCGTCCTCACCTTCCGCCTGACGCAGGTCCTCACCGGACACGGCTGTTTCGGGAGGTACCTGTTTCGGATAAGGCGGGAGGAAACGCCCGGGTGTCATCACTGCGTGGATCGCCCGGAGGACACGGTGGATCATACGGTGGAGGTATGCCCGGCCTGGGCAGATCACCGCCGTGTCCTCGTGGAGGCGATCGGTGGCGGGGATCTCTCGCGTCCGGCCCTGGTCCAGGCCATGGTACGGAGCGAGAGGGCATGGGAGGCCGTCACCTCCTTCTGCGAAGCAGTAATGCTCGCGAAGGAGGAGGCGGAGCGCGTGAGGGAGAGGCAAATTTCGCGCCCTCACGCCCCTAGCCGCCGCAGGAGGAGACGCCCTGGGCGTCGGGAATCGATTGCCGATTCCCGGCCACCGTAGGCGCGGGCTTGCGGACGGTGAGCAATGGGTAGCTCGCCGTCCGGTAAGGACCAAGCCCGGGTCGACGGCGCGTTGTGATCCACGCGCGCCTCAAAGAGATGTCAGCGAATAAAGGGGTCCGATGAGACCATTGCCTGCCGGGGTTGCGGGAAAGTCCGAAAGGGATACCGTGGCCTCCTGGCATTGCACAGGCAAGAGAAGGAACACGGGTGGATTTTAGTCAGTAAGAGTCTGACACGCCCTCCCGCTCCACCCAGAGCGGGAGGAGTCATTTGATGATATCCCACCCAAAAAAAAAAAGGTACACTCATAGATGAAGTTTCACTAATTATATACCAACTAAAAGGGTTTCTAAGCTTCGGCTCGTAAATAATTACAAGTACGTGTTAGGTACATTCTTAAGGCAGGTTTTGCCGCAGCCAATACGCACTGGAATTCGGTTCAGTCTGATCTTAATTAAATATTAGCCAGCCTGAGTTTTACGTCCTGGGAATGCCCTACATTAAAGGCATGTCTTGGTTTCTATTTGGCAACTAAGGTGTCACAGGATTAGTGGTGAATTTGGTGAAATATTTATACATATTTTGGTGGAATATTCTGATAATAATGTAAACTAGCATAACAGAAGAGTCCCACAAAATATGACGTTTATGTTCGTGTTTAGAAAAATATAAATGACATAGATCATTTAAAGTTAGCTGGCGTTCTTGCATTTCCACAAAGTTAAAAAAGCAATATTTCGTTTTTAAGCTCCATTATTTACAACAATAAACAACATGATTTGTAAACGGGACATGGTCACAATTCTGTGACATTTTCGGAAACAATGAACCATTAAAACAACTCGTTTCGTAATACTAATAACCCTAATTTCGGGTATCTCTGCAGTCAGATACTCGTAACAAAAAGCAAAGTTTATCGAAAAGCGGTAGTACTAAGTATACAAGTAAACCCCTTTTATCATTTCTATAGTAGGAATTATGAAATTTCCTTTAAGATGTCACTGGGTACCGTCTCAAAAGTTTAATAAAGCTTCTTTGTATTTAAATCCCCCATTTAACTTTGTCCCGACATAAGTCCTAGGATTAATGGCAAGACATTGTCAGTACTAGTAATACTCTCGGCGTTTTTATTCACCCTTAGTTTGCATTTGCCGTTAATTATACTAATACTAGCAATTCTTCTTAATCAGATGATCTATTGATCTATTTATTTGAACTTTTCACACTAAAAAAAAGTACAAAGGCGGCATTCTCTACCAGTCAACCAAGGGTGATGAAGAGATTAGATGGCAGGTGCTCTGTTTGAGAGGAACAAAGAAAAATCAGGCATTCTCTACCAGTCAACCAAGGGTGGTGAAGAGATTAGATGGCAGGTGCTCTGTTTGAGAGGAACAAAGAAAAATCATCTTTTTATTACAATATATCATTATAAATAATCTGAAAAAAGCCAAAAAAAAATCCCTGATGGTTTTGATTTATTGGCGAGTATGAAAATATGTTATGCTAATTTACATTATTATCAGAATATTAATATTTCACCAAATTCACCACTAATCCTGTGAGAAATGTGAAACTTCAATTGCCAAATAATTATCTTAAGAAACCAAGACATGCCTTTAATGTAGGGCGTTCCCGAGACGTCGAACTCACGCTGGCTAATATTTAATTAACATCAGACTGAACCGAATTCCAGTGCGTATTGGCTGCGGCAAAGCCTGCCTTAAGAATGTACCTAACACTAACTTGTAATTATTTACGAGCTTAGAAACCCTTTTAGTTGGTATATAATTAGTGAAACTTCGGCTATGAGTATAACGTTAGAATTTGGACCGTATTTTCTGTTAATGTAGAATACATAAACGAAATATTTATATTTATGAGGCTGATGCGAGTGCAAAAAATGAGCCCAAGAAGTACCTATTTATATAAACATTACTGGTGATATTGTTCAGAATATTTAGATAATAATTAAAATTTAAGGTGCGTATGTATACTCACCTTAAATTTTACAAAAGTAAAATAAATAATTAATATTAATTTCTATATTTTTAAATGGCTTTGATTTTTTATTTAAAATATTAAACAATAATGATGTATTTAAAAGAAATAAAGGAAAAATCTAATTTAAAAAAAAAATTAAGTGCAATCGTTTTAATATTCTCTTATAAAATTATTCTATTAGAATACAGTACACAGCTTATTCTGTAAAGACACCACATTTTCCTACAAGTCCTAACATCTAAATGGTTTTCGAACAATAAATATTCAATTCAGAGTAAGGTTAGCAAGATTAATTAATCATGACAATATTAGCATACGTCCCTGAGGAAATGAATGTATCTAACGATGAATAATGGTCACGACACACTGGAGACTGACGTGTCAATCTTTGACTTAATTGAGATTTAACTTGATGCAGACAGAGAGTCATTGTATTAAGTGCGATAGTAAAGAAACAATAAAGTTTCTTTCGTACACAAAACTAAAAAAGTGACATGATATAGGTAATAACTCAATGACGATCTCTGTTCCAACTTTTATTACAAGTCTTTTACAGTTCAAGCAGTACGGTTATGGAATACCTTGCCCGTGTCGATAAGGCACGCTCAATCTTTGTCCACTTTTAAAATTCTGGTTAAAAAACACTTCCTCTCTCCTTAAACATCATCATTACATATAGGTAGTTCCTTGCTCTTGTTTCACGTTTATAATATTATATATTTATATCTATGTCTATATATTATATGGATAAGTTTATGCTTTATGTATGTATGTATTTATTGTATGTGGAAATGGTACACCACTGACTACCTGCAGTATTGTCTCTCCTGTTACCTTTAATCCATCCAAAGGTTGTCTGTAAAATATCGCTTTAAGCGATGAGACCGCCCATTGTGTCACCCTATGTAAAATTTATGTCCGTAATTTTTATAGTGTACATTAAAGAGTATTTTATCTAGGTATCTATCTATCTGTGGTGATGATCTGGTGACATCAGACAACGTTGGGTGATTTTTGTCTCAGGAGAAACGTGTCGCGCAATATTGTCCCCTAGTCAATAGTATAGACTAAAACAATCTTCTCCAGCAGTTCCCTATACATATTTTGATAGTTGTTAAAAATTCAGAGGGTTTTATAATTTAAAATATGAAAGATTTTTTTTTTAAATCTTGAAGATTTTCAAGCAGTTATCAATTACTATGAACTCATCCAAACACATGACACGGACATGGTTGGTGCACACATGCGAGGCATGTGTGCACCAACCATGTCCTTAAAAGAAAATTTTCACATTTCACACAAAATATTCACAAAACCTATTTGCTTATTTTCATTAGCAGTGTGAGTAGGCTAAAGTTTTTTAAACAAACTAGACACAAACTGGGTTACGCCAGTATAAATAATTTGCCAAAGCGTGTTCATGTTAAAATTGCATCAAAAGCTTTGTACTACACCTACTCTGTGAATACAAGCCGGCAAAGTTTTTAACGCGATTTGACTGAATATATTTTCAAGTTTTTTGTTCAAGAGTAAAATTGCCTTGGCATGGACATGGAGTAGAGACAAATGGGATTTTTAAGCAAGTAGCGTGTACAGGCAAAAAAGTAGGTTATGTTTTCAGTAGTTAGGTTGACTTTGTTAAAATATAATTCACTGTTTATTATGATGACACTTTGCTCAAAGACGGTAGACTGATTCGAATCTAGATTCATATTTATTTTAAGACATCTTTTACTCTACTAATTTTATTTTAAATTTGATAAACTTGACCTTTAAGTATACTTGTCTGCAAATCCTACTCTCCGTCAGATTACTCGATATTCCAACTAATTCAATCCCCGAAAATAATAGTAATCCTCTTCCAAGATATGTCTAACTGTAATAACTCTGTTACAAAAGAAAATTTTAATTAAATGCCAAGATCAGATCAGACCAGCTGCGTCTGAAGTCTGACGTGGACTGAAATAAGATCAGATATCGGTTATCACTCCTGTCATACTAGTTATAGTTGTTGCATTTCCAGCACGTGTCCATCATTGCAATTTAAATATTATGCCAATGACAAAAGTCACATGACGCGCACACCACTTGCAATGACTATTTAGTTCGACGATAAAGTGGAATAAAACTTTTTTTCTTACGAGTCAAGTTCAGAAAAGAGGCTTCATTCCAACAATTGGCGCAAATGGAGGATACCTCCTGGACATTCGAGAAGGACAACGAAGGTAGTTTTATAAAAATGCTGTTCAAGTGAGCAATTTTATCATACCTTGACAACCTAGTTGTTGTAAGTTTTGCAAATAATTTACGAATTGTACATAAAATAAGTTTTAAAAAATGTTTGTGAAGTGTGAAATATCACAAGATATAAATTTTTTGTCGGTTATTATTAAAAAAAAACAGCTGTTCCATACATTTTGACCGCGTAGGTATTGCATTTTTTAATAACCTACGATAAATTTCAACGCAGCGGCTCAGAATCATGTACTGAATCCATGGTATCAGTTTTCGCGTCGATGTTCCGGTCCCCTGTGTATGACTTTTTAATTAGCACCTTTTTCTTTTCGCATCGATGTTAGTCTTCTTCTTTTTTTTCTATTGTTTGAGCACAATTGGTTTAATTAGCACCCTAACACCAATATGAATCATGATGAAATATTTGCCGAAACAAGTTTGATAATAGCCACCTAAAGCACAGAAAAATGAAAACCTAAAAATAGTACCAAACCAAAGTGAATTTTTGAAGGACCTTAAAAAGACAAGCAGTACCAGGTAATGATTAGGTAACGAGACAAACCCTCGCTATGTGAACGCATTAGTTGCTCTTTTATCTAAACAGCTGTACAGGGTGCCATCTTCTTAAATTGGCGGCGGCGTGGAGAGATTGCCGCCATTTGTTAAATTCAACAGATCAGCGCCTAGCTCGGAGCTCATACGTTTATATGGTCCATCTGCTTCAATATGGTAAGTGGCCATATGTCTAAATCAGGTCAATGGATGTGGTAAGAGTCTAAGAAAATTTTGGTATGAATTTCCATTTTGTTTGGAGATAATTGGCTCGAATATAGTTATAGATAGTTATGAGAGTATAGTTAGATGAAAGTGATAGTTTGTGAAAGCTTCTGGAAGTAGGCGTAACAATTCAAGAGGATAAGAAGACTAAAGGCAAGTAAAACGTTTTATATAATATTTTAATAATTAAATTGTAGTTTGATGCTATACAATAATGATGAGGGAATTTACCACTTTTTTTTAAAGATATGAAACGTGTGTTTTTTTGGATAGTAAATCATCGGACTTGCGCCCTGACGGTTCCGTCTAAGGCCTCTGCCTCAAATTTTGCGGGCAGCGGGGCGGCGGCGGCGGCGGCGCGGGAGCGGCAGGATCTTATGCGTAAAATCAATGGACCCAAAACAGCGGCGCGGGGGCGGGCAACGAGCGGTGCACTCCAGTCAAGCGGTGTCCGCCCGCGCCGCCGCCGCTGCCGCCCCGCTGCCCGCAAAATTCGAGGCAGAGGCCTTAAAGCTGTGCTCGCTCGGCTCCCGAATTTCCAAAACAAGATTGAAGGACAAACTTAACTTTTCAATGGAAAAATAACTTTTAATGGACAGGAGAGGACCGATTTGAAGGAAATACAGACTAAATGTTACTTCACGACACGGCCTATGAATTTTTGATCCCAGATTGAAGAACAAAGTTGACTTAATCTGTCGCGCGCGCAATTAGCAGACACAATAGAATTTTATTGTTATCTGTCTCCAATATGAGACACCAGTATTATAAAGGTTAAAAACCTAACGAAAAAAAATCTGCTGTTCCATACATTTTGACGAGTTTTGCGAACCGTAGGGAACAGCAGTTTTTATTTTTGCGATTTCTGGTTTGGTACCATAATAAAATATGAGTTAAGATGAGTTGGTGAGTTTACTTTGTTTTTATTTGTATTGTTTTTATTTTTAATGAGTGTGTTAGCTAAATTGATGTCTCCTGTGCTTGTCCCATTATATACCTTTTCTTTATTTCTTTATTTAGTCACGAGAAATCACGTATTTAAATATCGGTCTCTAATTGCCAGTCACCCCTATAAAACTATAAATTACCAATTTTAGGATTTTCCTCTTTATTTGACCTTGCTTCTCGCCAAACTTCATGCTTCTGGGCGAACGGGAAGTACCAAATATACTTTGGTTTATTTGCAAGTTTCAAAATATGCTGCATCAATGGCAGTATTTTTTTATTGCGTAGACTTGGAAGTTTGATTTTTGTAAAAGATCCAAGGGACCATTAGATCTAAGTTTTTGATATCTATTTCAATTTGATACCTCCACTCGTTCCTGAGAAAAAAGGTCTTAACAGACAATACCTTTTCATGCGGTAATGGCTGAACGGATTTAGAAGAATTGGCTAATGTCATTACTAATACATAGGCCATGACTTGGGTTAGGACAAAGATACTCTGAATTCCGGTAGTACCTACGATCCTGTGGAATATTTTCTGACCTTTACGCGAGCGATGCCGCGGGAAAAAGCTAGCTATATTACAAATGTGATGAGTTTGTATGTTTATTACGCTTTTACGCTAAAACGGCTGAACATATTTGGATGAATTTGGCACAGGGGTAGACCTTGACCTAGAGAAGGGCCATAGCCTTTTCATCCTGGATCACAGACGAAGTCGCGGGCAAGACCTAGTATACTATAAATAAAACTGTATCTAACGATCATTGACAGTTTTTTTTTAATCTACCCTAAAAATAATTGTTGTACAAATTTATAGATTTTGTAAAACGTCCAACAATATTGACTTAAACTCCATTTCACGAAAGAAGTCCCGCAGAGGTGGCGCCACTTGTCGTAAGAGACGATTCATAAATATTTATTTATCTCGACATCTCATGCACTGGTTAATAAAATCCACAATCTTAAGTAGAGAAAGCTGTATGAGGTAGGAGGGTTGTTGTCGGAATGTTGCTAACTATACCTACATATAATAATAGGTAATTAGTTCCACTTATTGCCGCGGGACTTCTTTCGTGAAATGGAGTTTATGTTTTAGTTTTATTATTCTCATGTAATTTAATTATTGCATCCTAATGAGAATAAAGTTATCTCAAACCTCACAAAATCTTTAATTCTGTCAAAGCTCCTGACCGAACCACCTCTAACATAACGATCACATTTATAAATCACAGATGTAATTCTACTTCCTCTATAAATTCAGTTCTGCGGTATATTTATGGTCTAGACGAAAACACGCCGAATACGCTTCGAACTAAATGGGCCACGATATATACAAATTATGGTATTATATGGTAAACTCACACAAATCATGCGCGGTAAAGGAGCCAACTTAGGCAATAAAAGGGGCACAATATGGCGCACAGCAAATGGCCGAATGATGATAACGTATGGACAGATTAGTTCGGTGACCTCCAAAACTTAAGCGAGATATTAATACATCCACCTACCACAACGAATGATCATTCATCATTTTGTACACGCATCAAAACATCACGCCTTGTTTCCCCGAAGGGTTAGGCAGAGGTGTACCTATAGTACACCCACATTTCGCCAGTTATGTTTAAGTCCCATGTAATAGGGGGCGAGCCTGTTGCCACCAACCGGGCACAAATGTATTGTATTGGCACCATCGGGCACAAATTCCAGACTCCGGGCTGTTACTAAGAAATTCCAGATGGAAAAGCCCAATAACACTGAAGATTCCGAACTTTTTATTCTATTAAAGAAGGCTAAGCATGTTATAAAAGATATCATCAAAGGTTTCCTAATCACAATTCTAAAAATACTTTATTTGACAAAAGAAAACCGTCAGTAATAATTATATTTTAAAAGCCTTTTTTTGGCTCTGCAACTGCTACCTGTAAACTTGATTAAGGCAGAGCCAAAATTAGCCACTCACTTTTTTAAATTGTGAGCTTAATACAACTTCTGATGAAAATATTTCAAACAAAAAAAAGGAGAATATAAATGCAGATTCAGTGGCTTTATTACTCCTTCGACATTCAGACATTGAAGGCCGTTTGTACGTGAATTCCGTGGTGTCATTCCTTCATACAGCGATTTATTATTATTGTGTCTGTCGATCGATGTAACGCGGTTCGAATTGGAGACAAATCTAATATTGCAGTGTCTGTCGCTGAGACAAACTCGTCTGGGGTATTAACAGCTTTCTTAAGTGATGTCTCTGTGGTTACATTGTTTCATATTTTTGGGCTAAGATCGGGAATTTATTTCGTAACCGCAAGAGTAATCGATATCAATCATTTTTTGTTTGGGGAATTGAATAGATAGGCATTGATATATCGTGCTTTATACCAATTTCTCCTTCTAATTTTTTTATACGCTTGTCCTTTCTACGTTGGTCTAGCGGTCGCAAGCGCTACAGCTGAGTATGAAATTGTGGATTCAATTCCAAGGTCGGGCAAAGTTTTAATGGGTTTTTATATCAGGCATTTCTCAGTAGGAGCCGAAGGAGAGAAAACAATAGCGATCGCTATAAAACCAAACCGATAGTTTATTTTAATATACATACTGTACTGCATTTTGTTTACTTAGATATAATAATATTATCGGTTTAACTATCATCTATTATTTTACAGTTTTAGTTTGGTTACGTAAAACAATAAACTGCAAGATTTATAAAATAATCGAATAAATATTCTACATCATCCATTACAGTCACTAGAGAAATAACACCCAGCCGCCAAGTAAGTGCCAACTTAACTTAATAACTAAGTTAGATTAACTTAGGCGTGTGTTTCGCTAACCATAAAGCCTATATCATAGTTAACTTTTGTTAGGGAGTGCACCCACATGCTGCTTAAAGCTTCGTGCAGACTACTTTAGGGGTATGACGAACAGGGTGTAAAGAT
Organism: Xanthia togata; assembly: GCA_963853775.1. Classification (NCBI taxonomy): domain Eukaryota; kingdom Metazoa; phylum Arthropoda; class Insecta; order Lepidoptera; family Noctuidae; genus Xanthia; species Xanthia togata. The sequence continues at coordinate 16,606,097 of OY970801.1, read as the reverse complement.
CCACCATAGAAAAGGGAGGATCCTCCGACCAGACGGGTGTTGTGTCTGGCGGGCCGACTGCCCAACTGTTGATGTCGGATAGTCTTATAAATGTCGTTCGCGCGGTAAACTCTAATTGCGCGATGCAGGATTTGTGTGACGTCATGTCTTTGATGCGTAGTTCGTATAATAACATGGTGGTGTAACCGCTACAAGCGCGACGCGACACCGGCTGTTGTTATATCGTGAAGTTTACTTAGAAATTGTATTCTAAGTAAACTTCACGTCTGCACGAGCCTTTAGTTGTACGAATGGTTGGTTAGAGATTTTTGTACATAGATAGTATGGTTATGCATAAGGCACTTTAGTTTTGGAGATCAATGGGTATTGCAAATTCACGGTAATAATTCCACGAAGTCAAAGTCGTGTTAATGTGCCATGTGTTTGCTAATTCAAATATGAATATTTGTGATATGAATTTCAATAATAAAAAGCTTATCCCATTTTCAATCAAATCTTGTATGAATTCAGATAATAATTGTTTATTCTTCACTCATTACCAGTTTTCAGGGGCGGTAATCTTAAGCAATTTTCAAAATAATCTTTTCATTCGGTTTGGGCAAAGGGCAAATTCCCAAAACGACAAATTCTCTTGTGGGCAAATTCTTATAATAACAAATTCGCATATGGGCAAATCTAATATAGTATAATATTTAATTAATTAATTATTGTATAATAATATTTGATTACACTGGCCACTTCACGGGTTCATGTCACATTTTTTAACTGTCATTTCCATTCAAAATAGTGGCGATGACGTTAGAAAAGTAATAAGGTTCAAGTAAAGGTACTTGACATAATTTTTCCTTGTCGGTATTATACGACAATTATTAGTTCTTTAAAACAATCACTAATTATTTTACCAAGACCAAACACGATCTTCATATTTCCTCCCATTACCCTTTATTACTGCTCCCACAAAGAATGGGTCGCGTACGGTGGCTGTTAATCTTCGTTACCTCGACTCCTGTGCCCACACAGTGAATCCAGGAGTGGCTAGGACTAATACCCGTCAACACGGGAAGTCGTAATGGTGATTAAATAAGGGTCGGATCCGGTGGACCGGTACAAATGAGCCCATTTATAGAATACGTTACGTGAGGACATGGGTTTGAAGATGGAGAAATTTAGAAATTGTTTTTATACATGATGATGTTTTAGTAGTATTAGATTATTTAGTATGGTTACAATGTGATAATAATAAGTAACAAAAAAAAAATGTAAAATCAAGACAACAATATTCGTTAGGCATACTTTGTCCCTGCAGTGGGAACGCTATAGGCTGATGATGATGATGATAATACTTTCCCCTCTGTTACTAATTGAAAGTTATTGTAGTTTATATTTGATTCTGCATACTTAAACATTGAAATGAATAATTCACAGAATGATACATAAGTGGCACTCTTTGACGTGTGAATTTTGCATGGTCGGTACTGTAACAAACACTTTTCAACCTCTGCTAAAAGTATTGATCCGCTCTGAAACTCGTAATATTTCCCAAGTGTGGATTCAGTATATTTTCATAATGCATCACTTAATATCAGTCACGTTAAATATTAAAGAACAATGCATTCAGAGATCATTAATAACACTCATATTAACATTCAAGCTGAATATCAACTTGGGACAGTGAAAAATAGATTATCTAGGAGAACATTTTACCAACGAGTTATATAAAACTGGCCAGAGTTTCTTGCAAAGACTGAAAATATTTCAAAAAGTTAAAGAACACAAACACAACACAAATCTGACTGCGTATCGTGTTACCCAGTAACTGGGTTGTGGAGATCAGATAGGCAGTCACTCCATGTAGAGTACTGGTATTCAGTTGCATTTGGTAAGACTGGAAGGCGACCTCAACATACATAGTTGCGAAAAGGGAAAGGGGGGAACTTGACCGCCTTCTTAATAATTGCATTCGATTCATTTTCTATCTTCTTAAGTATGACCAATTGACCATGTATCCGCGTACCGATTGCTTTTGAAGTGGTTACCCATTCGTAAGCGCAGAGAGGTGAGGGCTCTGTCTATGCTGTTCTCTATTCTCGACAAACCCTTCTTACCCGACTTCCCATATTCAATACTTATGCTCTGCCCATGGTAAAAATCTTCGTTCCACCAACAATCGTCTTCTACGATGGTCTCTCACCGCTCTGGTTTCATTCACTCATATTTCTTTGTCCAGGCGGTCTTTCTTTGGAATGCACCTCTTAACATCAGGACGGCAACCAGCGGTTGTCTTTTAAAGTGAAGGCACGTGAGCATATACGTGAGAAGTTGGCAGAAACATCCAAGCGCTAATTTCAATTCAATTCAATATTTTTTACTGTAGATCATAGGTAGGTACAATACAGTTCTTAAAAATTTGCTGGATTCCTTTTCTCCTGACAAAGTTTATTCTGTTTATATATATGTATGTATTTATTCTTGTATTTTTTAGTTATTTTCGTGTTATCAGTCCCTTATGTTGCACCTGCCATGTTTTGTCTCTGCATCACCCTAATGTTGTCTGGTAGAAAATGCCTCAGGCATTAAGTACGGTATTTTTTTTTACTTGCGCATAAAGTTTTAGTAAATAAATAAAAGGCCAGGCAGAAGACGACGATGAAAGAAAACAAGTTTAAAAAAACTTTTTGTTTTTTTGAACAAAATCTTCAAACACTTAAAAACTGTTTGCATAATAGAAAAAAGAGAAATAAGCTAAAAAAAACAACATTAAGTAAATGAAAGTGAAACCACATGCGTAAGTATAAACTGTTTATGACAAGCTTAAACAAGATTTTGGAGAAAAAAACGTTTTTTTCACTTAGTTCAACTTGTTTACCTTCGGGGTAATCGGCCTTGAAAAGTTAGAAGAAAATAAAAAGCTATACAGGAATGTTGGAATTAGTTAGTTTGGTTTTCTTTTAATATTTGTATACATACTAATAAAAAACTGTGTGATAAATATACGGTTAGAAGGGGGTGACTACTGAGATGGCGAGTAAGTAATTGAAAAGTATGGAAGAAGGAACCATGCAGCACCGACCCGTAATAAATTGGGATAGGGCAGAATAATAGTAATAAGTATTATTATTATTATTTGTCAAATCATTTGCACCTACCTACCTATTAAACCAAGCATTAAAAAGTGACTCACCAAACCACGATTTATCGAAGGTTTTTAAAGTCAGTGACCAGGCGGTCATAAACGTAGAGGTACTTACACACAAAATGGAATTTATGGACCCCGTGAAGATGTTAAGCTGTAACATTTTTAGAAGCATTAACGTTACTTTTCTCTGATATAAAGTGCGGATTTACGACGAAATTACGAGGCATTATGTACAATTTGGTGGGTGCTTTCAAATTTATGTTTTTTTTTTACAGAAATGTACGGCAAAAAGCTTTATAAACAACAAACTAGGAACTATCGGTGGAATATTGTCCTGTACCAGTTATCAAAGTCCAGACAGCTAACTTGCAGTGGTACAACATACACACCAACAATACGTTCACAAACTCCCCAACTCAAAACTCGAACATAAAATATAACAACAAAGTATGCAGAACTACAAACTACATTGACATCGTTTGTATAGAAATTGTATCAACTTTGTAGCTTATCTTTAGCTAGCGACAAAGAGAACGCTGAGCCAAACACCAGCCCTGCCTTGCCTTGCCTCGCCTCATCTCGCCTCGCCTTGCCTCGTACCGCTATCCGCAGCTTTTTGATAAGCGCACCGCTACACCGTCTTCAAAGTGAAGATTTGCGTACCCAAGCATCCTAGTAACAATGTAGCTAAAGGCTCGGCTTAACTTCAGACGTTCAACTAGGTCAAACAACAATTTATGCGATCGGCATGAATGTATTGCCTTCTATAGGTCCTACTGTTTAGGTCGATCTTAGTTATTTGACTCTGACCTAGGGTAAAGAAGGCAAAGAAAAAAAAGGTATATCTACAAACCTAGAAGTCTACGCCATTGTTTATACGGCGTAGAATGCTACAGTGCAGACTGCTACGGCGTAAACAAAAAAAAGGGTGTATCTACAAACTTAGAAGTCTACGCCGTAGTTTATACGGCGTAGACTGCTACGAAGTAGACTGCTACGGCGTAGACTGAGAATGCTACGCAGGTTCTGCTACGGTACATTTGGATGAGCATAAGTTTATGGACTAGTGGTTCATTAAAACTGAGCGCAATTGTTGATGATTAAAGAACCCGATGACACTTTAACTATAAATTAGAAATAAATATCCCATTTGTTTTAAATTAATATCAACTTTTTCTATTGTGGCATAGTAATCATGGCGGTAAGTGATTAAAACATATTGTGACTATTGTTCAAGTCAAACTACACTGGAAATTAATAACATTATTATATACAGAACCGTCAATCTCTCGCAATACAATATGACACTGCCTCGTTACCAACTCTTAATTGCGATATAATTATGCAACCTACAAATTATATGCAAAGAACTCCCTTTTGGTTAACCGTTATAAAGTTCAATTTACATTACACGCGTTTATATCCAGGCATCACACTGTGATATCTATATTTAGGGATGTCACTCGTTAGCCGGAAGTGTTCGGCTTTCGGCTTCTTTCGGTTAAAAATGTAGTTTTCCCGGGTTGCATGAATTTTATATTTTGTGTCATTAAAGTATGAATCAGTCTTTGTATCTGAAAAATCATCAGTCATGTTCTGGTTGTTGCCAACGAGAGAGCCTCTGTAGGATAATGAAGAACTACCTACTAACATATCAGCAAATATTTTATGGAACATATGAGTAGCATAAGTTATAAAGGTTTGAAAAAATGTGACCAACATCCCAGTTCCGCAAGACACTTTCAACAATCTGACGGAATTTGAAAGAAATTGCTAATCCATTGCTTCATACGTTTGAAAAATTCGTCTTCTCGACAACGTAAATCACACAATGAATGTTGTTGAAATGTCAAATAAAATGCATTGCCGTTGTAAGTGTATTAGACAATTACCCCGCATATCACAACACAAATTGTTATCAATGTCCTGCTATAATTATTATCACATACCGTAGAGAAATAAAAAAACGACTTTTCGGATAGAAAGTCCGACTCTTCTCCTCTTGGTACTTGCCAACCCTATACATACTGCTAGTTTATAGCCAGCCCCATTGCGCTAAATGAATTGTACTATATGAAATAATTGAAAATAAACAGTGATCATGAGATATGTGTGCTTTTAATTGGTTTCGAATGAATATAAACATTTGTTTTACGATTTGAGTATAAAACGTGGAACACTGAATTGATATTCGAATTACACATGTTTTTACGTTATTCTCTTTACTAATATTATTTTTATCCTAGGAATTTTATTCTTTTGTAATTAGGTTTTCTTTATAAATAACATGCTCGATTAAAATAGGTAGGTCAAATATTTATGAATAATTTTTATCTTCCCATTTAGTTCACTTAGTATTCCCAGTTAATAATGCTGTGATATGTATAAATGCCCACGGATAATGTTATCTAAGATAATTGCAGGTTACAGGTACAAATTAATCCTGCTCCACAACCATAACTAATTGATTTACATTTTGAAAATACAGTTGGAGCTGCTGAAGATTGTAAGAACATCTTTGTTGCACAGGTGTGAGTACTATGTACTAAAGAGCTACTATTTACTGGGTAATATGTATTTCATTGACTTGAATGTGCCCTGGCGGCTGTGAGTATGTCATGCTCACTCAGATGTCTCGTTGATGGTGGCGCGTGTGTTGGATCATTTAGCTCCCTTCAAAATGGTTGAACTGAATGGTGCTGATCCATGCGTCATGTTCCTGAACGGGCGCCGTCAGTTGGGGCTGGTCATCTCTTAGCTGCCATGGCTTATTTTAATTTATTTAAAATTTTTGAATGGTTGTTTTTTTTTTTCTTTTTATTACGGGTGCTTTAACGAACTTGCACGTCTTTCTACATTGTTCTCACATGTATAATTTCAAAATGAATGATGTAACCAATATTTTGTATCAAATTTTAGATTGAAAAGAGTGTCCGTGGAGTTTCTTGCCCGTTCTTCTCCATAGGTACCTACTACGCTTTGGAATGGGCAACTAGCTTCATATTTCTGACTGACCGACTTCTTGACAATTCAAAAGTGCCTGTAAATGGTTTAATTGAAATAAATGCTTTGAGTTTCAGTTGAGTTGAGTTTGAGAATCACACTAATATTATAAAGGCGAAAGTTTGTGAGTGTGTATGTTTGTCTCTTCTTCACGCTAAAACTACTGAACGGATTTAGATATAATTTGGCACACGGATAGTTTATAGCCTGGATTAACACATAAGATACTTTGTGTCCCGATATTCTTTCGGAATCGAAACTTATGCGGGTGAAACCGCGGGGCACAGCTAGTATAATATAAAGGCCATGAAATGTTTCAAACTCATCTTATACACCACATCTGAAGTTATATATCGTCAGTAACAAAATATTTCACCACGAAATATAGACCTTAAGCCCCAAAAAACGTTCTAATAATATCCTAACCTTTTGACTTACAGCTCTTCGAGTAAAAAACACAGCTCTGTACCGCGTGTTAGATCTCTAAATCTTCGTTAAGCGAGGGACGACAGATGCTACGAACCCGAGTAAACCGCACACTAATATTATATATGTGGACTACGCTTATATTGAATTAAAGTACGTGACAGTTTTGATAAAACTTCAACAGACTTATCTACTATATTCTTTCAAGGTTGGGTCAGTGAACTGGCCGTAAAAGTTTAACATGTTCGTTGAACTGAAATGGACATTAGTTTGCTTGTATTTGACATTGTAATCCCCTTTACTTATTTTATCAAAAAAGAAGTTGCACAGATATTAGTATTAGTAGGTATCGATTTGCTATATCATAAAATATCGAATAGTAGGTTTTTTTTTTAATAACAATTTCTGCTCAAAGAATATCTTTACCTATCCTTTAACCTGAAATAAGCGTCACCATGAATCGCGAAAATGTTAGACGTGTACGCACGAACGAACAAAAACATGGAGAACACGATCATGGAACTTTTTGTTCGCTTATACGTACCACTAACGAACATCAGATTCCGTGTTCGTGAAAATTTTTCGCGGCGTACCAATTTCGAATCCAAAAGAGACCGGGGCGGTTGAGCGCGAACTATGTTCGTATGGAGTTTGTGTTCACTTTGCTAATTTTCGTCCACATATACGGAACAAATGTGCCATGTTCGATGTTCCTGTTCACCAAGTTCGTAACTACATTTTGGCACCGCTCTAGTTTGCGACGCCAATCAGCGGCCGTACCACAAAAAAAATCAAGCAGCGTAAAAATATCGATAGCGGTTTAATACATTGCTCCGTGGTTTAGCGCTGTACAGGTTTCTTATTGTATTGAACGTTCAATGTACAACGCACAGAACAAAAATATGCTTTTTCGTTCGATATGTTATTTCGATCCCGAGAAATGATGCAGCGTTGCGTTTATTTGTTAACATATTTGTTTATACTGATTTAAAAGTGAAAATACTAATACTTACATGTGGTGCGTGACTACACTATTCTTGTAGGTTTTAGTTTCACTCCTATTTTGACATGTATTCACGCTATAATTTGAGTAAAAGTGGGAAAACATTTCAGATTCACGGCAAATTGCGACTAACCTGCGGCGGGCAGTGACATGCCTATTTGACCATGTCGTGGTGACACGCGCCACGCCCCCGTTTCATATCTATTCCTTTCTATGATCTGAGGTTTGAACCCTGACAGACGACAACTTTGTGTAAATTATTTCGTCACCACTGACAACTTGTAAGACTGGTATGTCGTAGAACCAAAAATTCAAAGACATGTGACATTTACCAACCTGTACTGCGCCCACGTGGTGGATTACGACCTCTGACGGAGAGGAGCTATTTATACTAGCCGTGGGAACATTATAGGTAGACTGATTATTCTAATTGACATTCAACCTTAAGGTTATAAAGCAATAACAAGCATTTTTTCTTACGTCGGTATGTGTTTGTGTGTAGTAAAGAAGATGATTTTATAATGTAGTCATATTTAGATATGACTAGGGCACGCCAAACATTTTTGAGTATCTCCATAATTATATTAGATAGAATATGTTAAACCTTGATAAATAATATAATATTCTGCCTAATCCAGTTAGTCTAGACAGGCTTATGTGAAAATAATATTATCCTTAGAAATTCTGCACAAATTGGATAATAGTGAATGTAAATCTCATTTTGAAATCTTCGACGAATAAAACGATGTTAGAAACTTCGAACTAGTATCAAAGCACTAATTGAAACCACGCTTGAAGTGATTGTGGTGTGTTCAAACCTTGTTAGAATACGGAGAATAATAAATTATGTACATTTACGAAAATGTATAGAAAATATAGATGGTTTGTTTATATGTCTTAGGATGCTGTGATAATTCGAATTTTCGCGAAAACCTTAGGGATATTGCGAAACTACGGATAATTATACAATGGTTAAAGTATTTTTGCGAGCAACTTAGAAGTAGCGCTTGCCGGCCGCTGCCATGGTTAAAATGTGACGATGATTGTTGAAAATTTCAGAAAAAATCATGCCGAGTTATATGAAAACAATGTATTAATGAATATTAAAACATTGTTTACTAATCCAGGTAAACAATCGTTGAATTAATTCCGTGATACAAATAGGGTACTTTTAATAATACATACCGGTATATAATTACTGAAATAAATAAATAATATAATTATAGTTCATATTTTCCGACATCCACGCGGGCAAAGCCGCGAGCAAAATCTAGTTGAAGATATTTTAGTTTTAGATAAGTATTTTATTACAGTTTTATGTCGTTTGTTTTACTGTATGTAGATAAATAACAAAATAATAGCCTAGTTTCTCTTTATGATCAAAGTCAAAGTCAAATCATGTATTTCAAATAAGCAATGCAATTTTGTGCGTCCAAATTTACAAAAAAAAAAAAAAAAAGATTCTTGTCGCCCCTTCCAAAAAGGTAGTTTTCGTATGGAGAAGAATGGGCAAGAAACTCCACCGTTACTCTCTTAAAATGTTTTACTATATTTTGAATAAGTTGATTAGTTATATAATTACTTAGTCTGGCAATAAATACTGTTACAATTAAAAATAAGAAAAAATATTACATTTGAATTTGGAATCTGTCATTTTTATACGATTGTTCATTGAGTTTTCTAATTTTGGCGCCAATACATTGTACACTATTTTGCGATATTAAAATGGAGTGGGGTGATAAAGAGAACCGAATCGCTGTGATTGCATTACACAAAGTTGGTATGGAGCCACATGCAATTTTTTAAACTCTCTTTACGCTTGGTATTAGTCAAATGTTTGTGTACCGGGCTATTAATAGGTACAATGAGACCTCCTCTGTTTGTGACAGAAAAAGACCTGGCCGTACACGTAGTGATCGTACGAAAAAGGTGGTCAAGGCAGTAAGGGAAAGAACTCGAAGAAATCCAGTCCGAAAGCAAAAGATTTTATCTCGGGAGATGAAGATAGCACCCAGAACCATGTCGCGTATTTTAAAGATGACTTAGGACTTGCAGCCTATAAGAGACGCACTGGTCATTTTTTAACTGATAATTTAAAAAAGAATAGGGTGGTAAGATCGAAACAATTACTGAAGCGATACACAAAGGGAGGTCACAGAAAACTTTTGTTTACGGATGAGAAAATCTTTACAATTGAGCAACATTTTAACAAACAAAATGACCGTATTTATGCTCAAAGCTCTAAGGAAGCTTCCTAATTAGTCGACAGAGTGCAACGTGGGCATTATCCGATTTCAGTGATGGTTTGGTGGGGTGTTAGCTATGAAGGAGTGACAGAGCCATGTTTTTGTGAAAAAGGTATCAATAATTCGCCTGTCTATTCAACACATTGGCACTAGTGTATCAAGATACCATTCTTGAGAAGGTAGTTAAGCCCCTTAACAACACCATATTCAATAACCAAGTATGGTCCTTCCAACAAGACTCGGCGCCGGGTCATAAAGCTCGGTCCACGCAGTCTTGGTTGGAAGTGAACGTTTCAGACTTCATCAAAGCTGAAGACTAGCCGTCGTCTAGTCCCGATCTTAATCCGCTGGATTATGATTTATGGTCAGTTTTAGAGAGTACGGCTTGCTCTAAACGCCATGATAATTTGGAGTCCCTAAAAGAATCCATACGATTGGCAGTGAAGAATTTACCCATGGAAAGAGTGCGTGCTTCTATTGATAACTGGCCTCAACGTTTAAAGGACTGTGTTGCAGCCAATGGAGACCACTTCGAATAAGCTTTCTATATTTTTAATTGTTTTATATTTATGTATTAAACTAACACACTGTAAAACTAATAAATAAAAAAATCTTCGTGACAATATTTATGGCAAGACTAGGTATATGTGAAGACGATGCACCCAGAATAAAAACGCTATACCACACTAGGTAAAAACAATTAAAAATGAAGCAACAACAGATAAATCAATTATGTGATAGATACATGGTGCTCACAAAACAAACACTGTAAAAGTAGACGATTTTCCTAAAATTTTACAATTAATAAGTCAGTGTGTGAGGAAGTAATCACAGAATGTAAAATCAACGTAATATATTTAAAAATATATATATGTATATAAATTAAACAATTCAATTAGTAACCAGTTTGATTTTGTCTAGATGATGTTAGATCTACATCCAGTCAGTATACTTAAGCAAGACCACTCTCGTACTTTTGAACTTTCAACATTAAGTTAATTGCCACTATAAATACATAGTTTATAGACTATGTAGTTTGGCGAAGAATGGGCAAGAAATAAGTCCATCTGTATCATCAAGTTAATGAAATATTTTTGGTAACATTGTTTTCGTGACAAAGTATATAATTTATGGGGAGTAATAACAACTTATCCCAAGTATCGTATACATTTATTCAAACACCACTAGTCTAGGAGTCCGCACCCCACTTCTAATCTAATCTCTAACTCGGAAATCTTTTTCGGGAGAAACTTTCTGAGCTAAAAGCTCTTTGGACAATACAAGTCTTTCGCTTTTATCTTGATCGACGTGAATTCAGTCTGTGTCTTCTAAAGTAGCCTCTTTTTGGACTTAACTGATTTTGTTTTTAGTAACCGTGCTGGTGGTATTGTGCAATGAAAAAAGGTTAGCAGGCGGTCAGTTTTTGTTCGTCATAAGTCATAATGACAATCAGAAGACCTGATTGTCATTATGATAATAAGGTAGACAACAAGTTTAATTAACGTTTCTTTTTAGTCACTCTATAATCCAATATCACATTTTGGTCCCTGTAGTACCCAATCAGTGTAGGCAATATTTCGAAATTCTCACTTCAATAACACAAAAAGATCTATAAAATCGATGTCTACAAATATAATAAACTAGCTATTTATTTATAATTTATTTTTGCTAATTTGCTCTAAAAATCTTCCGAAAGACCTTAGTCAAGTTCGTTTAAGCTTCGTAAAGGCTTTGCTTCTAAAAATAAATATGGGTAAATAATCTCCTTTTGATATTTCTTTTGTGTGTTGTGGAGATCTAAATCGTAAGAGGGTGAAAAGGGGTAAAGCGTACAGTCAACATGGCCCGACCCCAGAAGTCGTAAGCGCAATTAAGTCGATTTGCCTGTCCACACAATAAGTGGAAAATAAACGGAACTCTCTTGAAACTTTAACCGGGATCTCATTCTACGCTTCATATAAGTAATTATGAAAGTACGGTCTCTCCTGCATACGTTTTGTCTACAATAAAATTGCGAACAACAAAGCGACGTGCAGTCTCGTATAATAATTATAATTAAGGGGTTTTGTATAGACATAGGATTTTTATGGCGTTGGTTTAATTTATTTCACGTCCCACTGACACCATTCTTTTTATGATGTCCGACGCAACAAAAGGCCTCTATATCATATCCTTACAATGAACAAATGTAACTTTTTCAGTTTAGACAAAAATATATCACGGACAATTTTTCACGGACCTTAAAAAGGGTAATAATTGTTATACTGTCGCCAACTTCGTCTAGATTAATTGTTGTATTTTATAACAGGCCTGGTTTTCGAGGTCACTGTTTATATTATTATTCATCTTTTACAAATGAAAGGGTATCTGAAAGGCCTGTTAAATCGCCTGAAAAAAAAAAGGAATTTCCCGAATAAAAGGAGCTCGCTTTTCCACTCGACTTATCTTTGATTATGGCCTGTCATAATACAAAAATCAATTTCGTTATTGCCTTCGTAATCCATTTTGTTTGCGCATTTGAATGTGTAAAAGAATTGTTGGAAATCTTTTGAAAATAAAATCGGCAGAGAGTAACTGCTTGGTATTATTAACAGCCGTACCTATACTTAAGATTTCACTTTTGTAAATCCACATTAGAAATTGCTAACTTGCTACGTTCCGCCCATATTTTAAGACCCACAATAGGTATTACTTTTACCCAAGTGAATGACGATGGCTATGCTGCTACACTATATTAACAGAACAGAACTTAGTAAATCCACTCCGCCATGTACGGTAACATGTAACGTTGAAAGTGTTACAACTTATTCGAAAACTATTAAACAACGAAATCTATTTAAAGTCGCGAACAATACTTCTAAGTACAAGTATATTCGTCGTAGTTTCCTCGTGTTTCACTTTTAGAAAGTTAGCCGTGTCTCACGAGGTTTAACGAGCTAACTTTCTGAATAATTCTACTTGCCTCCTCAAGAGTTCAGCTGAAAGGAATAGTGGAACTTGTTAACTATTTATTGAGACTAACATATTAGCCGCAGAGGTCGCACAAATTAGTTTTATGTTAATGGCTTCTATTTAAATACAAACATTCAAACTGTCATTATAAGTAACGACGAGGGTTCAGTTGGTAGAAACAGAATTATTTTATTTTCACATGCATTAAACATTCCTTTTCATCAGTGACCTACCATGAGATGCAGTCCAGATTCTCATCATAGTGTGCTTTTAGTGAACACTAAATTCAATTAATGTTATTGCATAAAACCCAGAACCTACTGGTTAGGAGAAGACACTGGTCCCTGTAACACAGGTGTTTTTACCTAGCGCAGGAGTCAGGGTTTCACTTTGTTTGAAAATGCCGTTTAAAATTGTGTCTAGTCGCCGCAAAGGCAGGGTTGAACTAAGTATACCCAACTTATGGGAAAACAAGGGTAAACATCCCTGGCCCAAAAGGAATGGCGAACTACTGGCAAAGGATGAAAATGCGCTACCACAACCAGATTGGACAACTACTACAAATAATGACAATATGAATCGTAATAAAAATGCTTATACAATGACGAAAATGAAGGAGAGGAAGACGAATCACTTTGTTAGACGCTTTTGATGATTTATTCTATTTACAATAAAATGAACTTATTCTCTTGCTCAATCAATATCTTATCATTACTTTCCTAAATCAAACTAAACTCAATTAATATTCTAGAAATAGCCACATTTGTTAAAAATAATATAGCTACAACTCTTTAATTTTGATAAGAATGAGCGCCGCAAAACTAAATGAATTCTACCAGTACCTGGACTATATGTATAAAAATAGCCCAGAATACAGAAGCATCCAAACATATAATAAGTTACCTAAACATATAAGATCCAGAAAAACCCTGTGCATATTTAAATTTAGACTCAAGTCATTACTTTTAGAATAAAACACAGGGTCACGTACTCATTAGCTCGCCGTCCGGTAAGGACCAAGCCCGGGTCGACGGCGCGTTGTGTTCCACGCGCGCCTCAAAGAGATGTCAGCGAATGAAGGGGTCCGATGAGACCATTGCCTGCCGGGGTTGCGGGAAAGTCCGAAAGGGATACCGTGGCCCCCTGGCATTGCACAGGCAAGAGAAGGAACACGGGTGGGTTTTAGTCAGTAAGAGTCTGACACGCCCTCCCGCTCCACCCAGAGCGGGAGGAGTCATTTGATGATTTCCCACCCAAAAAAAAAAAAAAAAAAAAGTGTCACGTACTCATAAGTTTCAGCCTAGCCTGTAACTGAGTGTACATTATGCAAAATAAATAAATAGAATTAAATATTACGCACGTACGCCTCTACACAAACCAATACCAGCTTCCTACTTCCTGAATTAAATATAAAACATTCACAGAAATGATGAGCGAAATTGTTCACCATTGTTATTATACAACGAAATATGAAAATAAAAGAAAATAAATCCAGCTCTAGAAATACCTAATTGTAAAATACGATAACGAGCTTTTGACACAGAGCTGTCCTAAACTGGGTGAATTCAAAAACTTCGGGTGTATGTAGGCAATGTAGGCCAAAACCGGAGTATCTTTGTATTCAACCTGTCTGCTTCCTTCGTGTTATTGAAAACAAAAACAGTGAGAGTTTATTTCTCCTACACACTGACTAGCTATTGCCATCAGCGACGCTTGCGTGAAGGTCGGAAATTTTCCAAGGAGATCGTACTACTGGGACAAAATAATACTAATCGAGGTCATGGTCTATCCTTGTGAAGAATATTAGCCAATTTCATTATAGATAGTGCAATCCACGATGACGCGCCCCACTCCGCTCCGCTCCGTACTAAAGTACAGCTTACAGTACAGTAATCGCGGAGTGGAGCGCGTCGTCGTGGATTGCACTATCTGTATGCCGTTTGAGGCGTGATAAATTAGCAAAGAAATATCCAAACCTACAGACTTTCACATCTATAATAGGTATTTGTAGGATGTACGATTTATCAAAAAGGTGTTTTAAAGTGAAATTCAAAGTGAATTATGTTTTTTGTAAATCAAATGAATGGAAAAATTGCAGTATTCGTTTACGGTCAGCAAAACATTTTCCACGCTTATTTTCAGTTTGGAAACTTTGTTATTTATGCGTCAACGGTAAAATTGTATTTCATAAGTTTGCATAAAAACAGACCATTTTGCATTTTACGTTAGAACGGTTGTCCATAGCTTTATATTTATAATATTGTGTAACCAAACGACAGTTTTTAGCCCTCATTTTTGTATTGGATGAAAATGCTTCTTGTTTCCACCAAGTTATAATAAAATTTGTCCTATTTAAGCCCTTAATAGAACTGTGAATGTTAACTAGGAACTGATACTGTTTTTTAGGGTTCCGTACCTCAAAAGAAAAAAACGGAAACTTTATAGGATCACTTCGTTGTCCGGCCGTCCGTCTGTCTGTCTGTCTGTCAATGCCCTTTTTATCAGGAACGCTTGGAGGAATCAAGTTGAATTAATATTAAATAGGTAGTGGAGCTCTAAAAAAATTAAGCTTCTATGTCAACGCAATAAAAAAATACGTCCATTTATACGACATATTTTGATACTCGCAAATAAATTAAAACATAAAGGGCTTCCCGATCACCTCATAGAATCATGAAAGTTGGCAAGATGCAAGGTCATTTTTTTATTTTTTTATTCGTATTTTTATTTCGGTCGTTATTAAATAACTTCTCCTGCTCTGGGCGGATCGGGAGGGCATGTCAGACTCTTACTGACTAAAACCCACCCGTGTTCATTCAGTTGCTTGTACGTGGCCAGGGGCCACGGTATCCCTTTCGGACTTTCCCGCAAAAGATGCAAGGTCTCACAGCACAATAAACGGTTTTTTTTTGCGAGTTAAACCTTACATTTGCAGTTGGAGAATGGACCGTGACGTATATCGATGTATGGGAGAGAGTTAAATATATGCTGGTTGCGCAGTAAATTCTGATCGCGCGGTAATCTCTGCTTGCGCGATGCAGAACTTTGCGTGACATCAGTGTGATGCCTAGTTTGATGTGGCGATGTAGATCCCGCCACATATTCTTTACCAGATCCAGTTGGGTTGGTGGGCAGCATTTAAGAAACTTCGTCAAGTGTTCTCGTCGCCTATTCCGCAATATTTGAAGACTAAGGTCTAACCAGTGCGTCCTGCCCGTTATGACATACGGTGCTGAAACGCACTGGCAGTCGGGCTGGTCCACAAATTTAAGATCGCTCATCGCGCTATGAAGCGAGCTATGCTCGGAGTTTCTTTGAAGGATAAAATCAGAAATTAAATTATCCGGAAAAGAACCGGAGTTACCCACATAGCTTGCAGAGTAAGCAAACTGAAGTGGCAGTGGGCTGGCTATGTTTGTTGAAGGACCGATAGCCAGTGGAGCTGATGAGTCCTAGAATGGAGACCGCGTATCGGCAAGCGTAACGTGGACGCACCCCAGCTAGATGGACCGACGACCTGAAGAAAGTGGCTGGGACAGACCGGATGCAGAAGGCGGAGGACAGATTGTTGTGGCGCAGCCTGGGAGGGGCCTATGTACAGAAGTGGACTGCGGTAGGCCGAGTTGATCGATTCTATACCACCTTTTCTAACTTACATATTATTACCTTGCTAATGCATGATGCATTGCATACTTGAGAGCAGCGGTGGCCCAGTGGTGGCGGCCCCGACTTACGAACTGTAAGTCGTGGGTTTGAACCCAGACAGGCGCATTACTTTGTGTAATTTATTTCATCACCACTGCTCTCAAAAAGGTGAAGGAAAACATCGTGAGGAAACCGGTATGTCCTAGAACCAAAAATTCGAAGACATGTGACATCTACCAATCCGCACTGGGCACGCGTGGTGGATTATAGCCCACTCCCTCTCATTGAGAGGAGGCCGTGTCCCTGCAGTGGGAACGTTATAGGCTGATGATGATGATGATTATGAATGCATATTTTAGTTACAGCTTCAATACGCTCAGAACTTAATGTTTTTTCTTAACAAAATACTAAAGACGATACACACAACATTCAGAATTTTCAATAACATACAACGCAAACCGGATTCCTAATCAAGGTTCGTGGTACAGTCGACCAGACGTCTATCGTAACAATTCGACTTTCAAAGCACCTACATAATTATAAGGGCAGTTTTTATGCTGACGTGGTAGACTTTACCTTAGAACTGGTAGTAAGTATACACAGTGGATCGGCCCTTCCGATCAGTTTCCTTACTGCGGAACAGATTAGTATTCCCTGTCCATCCTGTAATCCGGAAAATAAACATTTTTGCCAAACCAACGTTATGCAAACGTAAAAAATCGTGTTCTCTATGTTAGTAGGGTTTCCTAAGCTGTTTTTTTTGTAATCTGAATAATTTTGAGCGAGCACTTAGGCTAAGCGGATTTTTTCGACTTCGGATAGGAGAACGTTTGCTTTCGCACCCCACAATAATATAAACGAATAAGTTACAGCTGCATTACTCAGAAAATATACAAGAATAGAAAATAAACGAGTACTAAAAACTCTACGTACACAAATGATGTTATCGGACTATTTCTACCTTACCTACAGCACAGATACCACAACCGACAACCATAAAACCACATTGTGACGTCAGTAAAAATGAACCAAGAAAAGGAACCCACAGTCTAAAATGCTTTCATTTCTAGAAATAACGAGACGATGCATTAAGTCGTTAGGGTTGTTCAATGTCGTCTTCGGTCGTGCGACAACTCGGAGGTACAACAAGCGACACCTCTATTGTTACCCCACCAAGAAAAGAGGGCACTTTGTCATACCACCCTTTGTTACCGAACTAATGCTTCTTAATGCGGCCGGTGTACCTTAGAGCACGGAAACGAGTGGCATCGTTTGTGATTTCATGTTTTTATTTTTGGCGAGTTTTAAAATGAGGTTGGAGGTAGGAGGCGTGTGGGAATGAAATTCATGAATACGTAATATTTTGGAGGAAGTGGAGAAAAAAAAGTTTTTTTTTTGTAGTTCTTGGAAATAGAGAGTTAGCACATATAATAGGTAATAACTGTGTTTTAAGATCATGAAAAACTTCTAAAGACTCGGAACTCATAGTTTTTGTACAAAGCAAACCAGATGGATACTACTCATTGTTCAATGTGGATCGAATATAAGTGTTCTCTTAATAATTTAATTACGTAATGAATCACACTGAAACATTTTAAATACACAAACAAAGAAAATATTTTCCTTCCTGAAAGAATTTCTCAAGTCCAATAAGTAATTGCAAAACCACGTATTTAATGTACGATAAAATGATAAGCTTAAAAAAAAAGTTTAAAGTTTATTAATTTCATTTGTGACAATAACATTTGCAACAAATACAATATGACCATTTACGCTTACTCTAATATTTTTTACAAGACATCTGTGTCTGAACTAGATAATTTTAATATCTGTATCTCAGACAACAGCGATCCTCCCTTTAACTATCTTTTAAGAGTTAAAAAAATATAAATGCGGCACTAGACATTACAAAAATTAATGCAAAAATTAAATACAAAAGAAAATTATAAAAAGAGCGTAAGTCTTGACTTACGCTCTTCGCTTACGTACTCGTATTATTGAAAAAGAGAGGAAACAAATGGAAATTTTATTACATTTTTCCCTGTCTGATGTTTTATTACAACAAGTGTAGAAGTTAAAATTAGTGCGAAATACACTGTTACGTAGTAGGGGGGCATAATGAAGGCAGGAGTGAATCTCTCGTTAGCGGTTACATTCAGGCAATGTCTACAGAAGGCAGGGAGCCGCGTAGTTGCTTGCTTACCGACTGTGGCACGGTTGCCGGTTGCCATAACTCGGTCGCCCACCCGCCTCATTGCGGGCGGAGCACTATCTTCTAGAAAATTATATTCATATTTTCTTGCAAAGTAGCTTTAGACTACTCTACTTATGGTACGTGTAAATTGGGAATTCTAGTTTTTGTAGGAAAAAGAAAGCCTTGTTTTATGAAAGCTGGACATCAAGTTGTTTTTTCGGGAAAATGGTCACGAATTGAAGAGTTGATCTCAAGTATATGTAAATCCTGTTAATCTCTTTTCATGGAAATACAATTAAGTCCACCTTGAACTAAATATAATATTATTTAAAATGTCTACCTTTTTCATAGTGTCTACTTGTGCTATACATATTATTGCTTGTTGTATTTTATAAACATTATTAAATACCATAAACAAAAAAAAAACCTTATCGAAACAATACTCACAACAAAAATTACCCTTACACAACAATATAAATATAATAAAGTCGACCATTCACACAAAACGAGAACCAAGAACTGTTCAGTGTTCTTAGTGAAGTTAATTGTGTTTCAAGTAACTAAATCCAAGTTAATGAGACAACTTGCAGTAAGTAAACTGGCCCAAACAGTAGCAAATACTTTGGGAGTATTAAGCGCCCGTAATGTTTGCGTATTGGACGTAGAATCTCGGCTTAAGCTGTACGGGATTCGTTTGAATGAGACCATGTACAGTCATCAAGTTGAGTAATGTGTGTGGGTCAGTCTTATGGAGGTCGGGGCTTTATAGCTTTACTTCCATTCTTTTTACCACTGTGTATTTTTACAAGGTGTCAGTTTCGGTGTGACATAGTTTCTGTCTTCAATCCGTCGTCTCAAAGAAAGGTCTCGAACCACTTTTAAATTTTAATCTATACTTACCTACATATTATAAATCAAAGTCGTTTTTCGTGTTTGTCTGTATGACCGTGATGTTCATCTAAACCACGCAACAGATTTTGATGAGGTTTTCACCATCGTTTAGAGAATTTATTCCCGAAAGTTTACGTGTGTAATACCTTACTATTAAAGTTACATATAACTAAGAAATCTCGATGTTTTGTCCAGTCGTAAAAACCGTGCGAAGCAGGAGTGGATCGCTAGAAATTCATAAAGCTAAAGTTTTAAAGTAAACTTGCAAGACTTTCGTACTTAAACATATTTATCCCAGAAATGTATTACGTTTTATTGTATTGATCTGCGAAGTAATTGCGTAACTCGCTTGCAAAGGCAATGGCTTTCATTTTGACAGTTCAACAACATTCACTGCGTTATTCACTTTGTTGAGCAGACAAATTTGTCAAACCTATGAAGCAATGGATTAGGAATTTCCATTAAAATTCATCAGATAATGATGATAATTGAGGTGCTAGCTTCCTTGGTAGCGTTGAGTAAAGTTTTACGGGAGGAATTGAATAGTTTTGAAGTTGATAATTTTCTGGGAGGAAGAAAGCTTAAATATTTTTGTAAATAGAAAAAAAATAAAAACTACAAAATCATTCTCTAGGATCTTTAGTTTAGTTTTTTGCCACCGACTTCCGAAATTAAAGTTATTTTACACTGTGGTATTTTTTTTGGATGTCGGTTGTTTGTTTCTGTAAAACGTTTTTGAGTTTCATTTTTAGTTATGGTACCTACCCACTACAGATAGGTACATAAAGTGGATTAAATACGTTTTGTCGAAGCTAACTCAAAAACTACCCAAGCAAAATTAATAAAGTTTATATGGCACCACCGCGCAGGCTTCCTCTACAAAAAAAAAAATTCTCTACAATTGACGAAAATATCGATGAAAATTCATTTAAAAAACAATACATACCGACGAACATGTAAAACCTCCTACTTTTTTGAAGTCGGTTAAAACAGCGAGACACTTGCTTACACGTGTCAGAAATAAAATATTATGTAACAAGTTTCATAATGTTGAACCTTGAAGTTCCTTTGAACAGTGAATTCAAATTCAAAAGTCATTTATTCAAACTAGGCTGAGAATCAGCACTTTTCGAACGTCAAATTTATATAAGACAGTCCCCCAACACGCCCACCCGTCACCACTTTCTAGTGCTTTAGCTGGGAAGAAGAAGTGGCGCAACTAACGCCCCAGCAGCACAGTTGTCTGTTCAGTTAGGAAAAAATGATTCTAAATAATATTATGCAAAATAATTTACATTATGCAACACAAAACATAAATTTTAATTATAAATTAATAGCCATATGTCACGCCAATATACTAAACAAAAATATCGAGAACTGTACTCAGGCTGAAATAAAAAATAAAGACTAAACGTAAACAATATATAATTAAAAGCCTCCAGCCATAAAGGGCGTAGCTATATATAGCTATAACTGGAAGTTGGTCCTCATTTCTCATTTAAGATAAACTATGTAGGACCATCGCGATAAAATAGATAAACAGTTAATTACTGATAACAATAGAAAAAACATGATCAGCAAGACGACCAGTCACCACAAGCAGCACCCGTTCACGAGCATAAGGCAAAGCTATTACCCCCCTCGCTATATTTGAGGGTTGGAGGTAACCCGACCCCTGACGCTGCCGCAAGCAGTGACATCTAATGGAACATGACAAACTTGCTGCCGGTTGTTCAGGCAAAAAACAATATGATCAATTGTCGAGATCGCTAGCTAAGCACATATTGCAATACAACTCATAAAAAATATAATATGTAAAAATATAAACATAATAATATGAGTTATGAACTTTATGAAGCCGGTGAAAAGGGCTCGTAATTTATCCTTACTTCTAGTGTTAACATTGTGAATTATCACTGTTTTTAGTGTATAAGTGTATATATAGCCTAATACGAGTATATAAGATGTTGGCGAAGATGAATAATTGTGATGCCACTGTTAGGATACCAATATCTTTGAAAAAATCTCTCAGAGAAACTGTGGCACCTAACTGGTAAATTGCTCGAAAGGCTCGTTTTTGAAAGACAAATGTATTTTGAATACCAGCAGCTTTGCCCCACAGCAGAATACTATGATGATGCACATGATGCTATGAAAATAACTAAAAAGGAATAACCGAGCTGTATCAACGTCGGTGTATTGTCTTACTTTCCTGACGGCGTAGGCGGCCGAACTGAGCTTTCCCGCTAGGCTGAATATATCTTGGCCCCACTGAAGTTTGGCATCTACTGTTATGCCCAGAAGAACTACCGAGTTTACAGTTTCAAGCACCTCTTTATCTAAGACGATGTTGGGTCACACATTTGGAAGGGAGAACTTTACACATTTCGTTTTCTTGGTATTGAGAACTAGGTTACTCTTATTTGTAGTAAATTAATCAGTAACCATTGAGAGTTCACTGTTTACATCGTCAAAATTTTGTCAATTCCTGTCTACTTTAAAAATAAGAGAAGTAATTAATAGATATAGTACTAACTGGAATTATTTACGAACACTAATTTACTACCTACGTCAAGAAATGGAACCTATTATGTAACATAACCTACGTACCTACTTATTTTATATTATGTGAAGTTAAACGTGTCTCAATAAATTAAATATTGAAAACACTTTTTCATCTAGTCCCAACAAATAAGTTCTTTGATCATGTTTATCCAATCATTCTTAATTACTGTAGCGGTTACACCGCCACATACGAACTACGCATCAAAGACATGACGTCACACAAATCCTGCATCGCGCAATTAGAGTTTACCGCGCGAACGACATATATAAGACTATCCGACATCAAACAGTCGGGCAGTCGGCCCGCCAGACACAACACCCGTCTGGTCGGAGGATCCACCCTTTTCTATGGTGGTTAAGTGAACTTTACACTCTGTTCCTCATGCCACTAAATTACTATAAAAATAAGGAATAAATAAACACACGTAAACTTATTTACGTACTTAGGTACTGTGACATCCTGCTGAAATATAATAAATTATTCAACCCGTAACTGTCTCACAATGAGACAGCAGTCCTTTCTTTCAAACAAAGTTCTAGCTAGTATTGATCACCCTTCACAACCCACAATTCATATTAATGCTTTAGCATAAGCATAGCATATTCAGCCAATAATGTTCTCACTACTGGGACATAGACCATCTCTCTGAGTGGGCCATAATCCACCACGCGGGCCCAGTGTGGGTTGGTAGATGATCCAAACATACAGACTTTCACATTTATAATAATAGGCATTTCAGCGTAATAGGGATTTGTAGGATGTAGGATTTATCAGGACACCTTCCTGTCTCTCCTTCATCATCATCATCTTTTCAGCCATGGGACGTCCACTGCTGAACATAGGCAATGCATGCTCCCCCAATGATTTCCACATTGGCCGGTTGGAAGCGACCTGCATCCAGCAGCTTCCTGCAACCTTTATTAGGTCGTCTGTCCACCTTGCGGGTGGACGTCCTACGCTGCGCTTGCCGGTTTGTCTCTCCTTATTAAAGTAAAATTTAAGGTGAATTATGCTTTTTAAAATTCAAAAGTATGGAAAAATTGCAGTATTTGTTTAGCATAATCAGCCTATAATGTTGCCACTGCTGGAATACAGACCTTCTTTCTTCGAGAGGGAGTGGGCCATAATCCACCACGCGGGCCCAGTGCGTATTGGTACATGTCATATGTCTTCGAATTTTTTGTTCTAGGACTTGCCGGTTTCCTCACGATGTTTTCCTTCACCATTTTTGAGAACTGTGGTGATGAAATAATTTACACAAAGTAAAACGCCTGTCAGGGTATGAACTTACGACCTACAACTCGTAAGTCGCGTTAATAATGCTTTAACTCAACAAATATAACAGTAGATGATGGGGTTGGACCTAAGTGTGTCAATTTGCTGTGTTATAGCCATTTCATACAACTGTCAAAGATTGATCGCTGTGGTTTGAATATACGGGCAATTTAAGTTAGTAGTCCAAATTTGGTGCACAGTTAATTTCTGTCGTTTTATCCATTTATCTTATTTTCCTTTGCTAAAACCAAACCTTACTTAGATAAAAGAATACCTTACTTAAAAATTTAATATCTGTTTATATCGTGGTTTCTCAACAAAATCTAATAACACTCAACAGTTAACAAAGTTTTCTATATTTTATTACTTTCTACGAAAGACATGACGTCAGAGAAACCTGACCAGTAACGCTAAGAAGTTAGTTAGTGGCTAGTTAGGAACATAAGCCTGATTGACTCGATACATATCCTTTGCTTCGTTACACCAAATGTTTTTCCCTTTGAAACACTCGTATTTTAATACTCTATCGTCTTTTATTTCGTGTTCTATGTTCTTTGAGGTCGTATTCCGTTGTTCATTGTTCTTGAGATTAGTGACTTGTTGAGACATGATATGACAAATCTGTGCTGTACTTCATGCTCTATATTGTCGAGTGGACAAAACTAAAAAGCTCAAGCTCAAAGCATTTATTTCAAATAAACTAATTACAGGCACTTTTAAATTGGCAGGGCTTGGTCAGTCAGAAAGATGAAGATAGTTGCCCATTCCAAAGCGTAGTAGGTTCCTATGGAGAAGAACGGGCAAAAAAAACATCATTCATGTTGAAAATATACATTCATGTGAGAACAATGTAGAAAGACGTGCACCTTAAAAGCGTCCGTAATAATAAGAATGAAACAAAAAAAACAAAAAAAGCTGTGGAAGTTTAGAGATGACCAGTCCCTACTGCTGGCGCCCGTTCTTGCATGTTCTCTTGAAAGAGCAGGGTAGTTGAGAGTATTTCATGGTCACTTAAATGTTTCGCTGATGGTGGCGAGTGTGTTGGATCATTCGGTTCCCTACTAAATGGTTGAGCTGGATGGTGCTGATCCACGCATCATGCTCGTGAACGGGCGCCGTCAATTGAGACTGCCAGGGCTTATTTTTAATCTTAAATTGAAATAAATGCTTTGAGTTTGAGTTTGAGTCACGAACATGACGCATGGATCACCATTCAGCTCAACATTTTGAAGGGAATTTTACGATCCAACACATATTCTACCACCAGCGAGACATTTGAGTGAGCATGACAAACTCTCAGCCGCCAGAGCACATTCAAATCAATGATAGACGTACCCAGTAAATGCTTTATAGTAGGTACATAGTGCTCATACATCTGCTAAATCGGAATTCACACCGTCACATAGTTTCTTTTTTAATACATTTCACAAAACAATTGCACAAATGTTGAGGAACAGCGCCTGTCGACGTCATTCGAGCCCGAAAAGATTCTTGTTGTATTGTAGGTTTCAATGGTGTTATATTACAATATCTATTTCCTCGTATAGTTGTTGCATTTCATGAGCGCTCGTCAATCATTGTAATGAGGGTTTTCATGAAAATTCACGGTACCAGTTGGCGCCACTTTGACAAGAGGTCTTCCATTTCGACAATGAATATAAAATATATGATGACGTTCGTCATTTGTTTCATTCATTCTCGACTAATAAAGGCGCTTTGATAATTTTGACAGGTGTCCGTACCTGACGTCTCAGTGCTGCCACCTAGTGAACGGCATTTCAGAAAACCCGTTACATAAACGCCCGCAAATATTAAATTACCTTATTTGGTGTTAAGCCCCTAGGTACAGCTGAATATGGCACATGTTTATATTAATCGCCTTGAAAGTATACAAAGGCTATGGTTAAGGTACACTCAATATCGTCCAAATACTTATTCTCCTAACTATACTATTCGTTGTAAAAAATTTCATATTCTTCCAATAAACGAGCGAAGAAAAATTGCAGATCTTGATTTCCTATTTAGTTATAGCTAGTTTATTTTGACTTTAAGAAAAAAAAAGTTGTCAAAATAATGTTCCAAGAATCTTTGAGAAAACGATATACATACCGTCAGAACAATATACATTTAATATGTATGTATTGGATAGAAAAAATCTGAACATGCCTGTTTCACCGTCGACACCATTTAACTCAATTTAAATTTTAATGAAGTTTTGCAGGAGTAGTATTGTAACATTTCAATTGTTTGTTTCAAAGGTTGTTTGTTCTTTTTTCAGACAAGCAATGAAACAATTTAAATTTTTCACAGTTTTTTTTCGCATTATTTATTTATGTTCTCTTTTTATTTTTGCAGTCTAATATTAATCATAGTATTTCTAGACTTTCAGAACTATTTGGGGATTGGCTTCCAGATTAACTGGATGCAGCCAAATACCAGTATTTTACATGGAGTTACTGCCAATCTCTCCTCCACATTCCAGTTACTGGGTAACACGGTATCCCGAGTGTGCTTGTGGTCTAATATTAATGTCAACTGAAAATATTTAACACACGTTAAAGTACGCAAAACTTTAAAATAAACATAAAAAGCAGCAGTCATAATAGTTTTTAATTCAAATAACTGCCATTTTTTTGTTCATCGAAACGGACATTCAATACAAAGGGAATTCCAAAATTAAATCTTCATTGACTGGCCTCAACGGTACAGTCAGGTCCATAAATACGTGTGATGGCAACTACCGTCATTTCCATTCTCAGAGATACGAGATACGGTTGTTAATGGGTATAATAAACGGATCATTTCGGGTAGTGCGCGTAAAGTGTGATCCGGAGTATTATCGCGTATTGTAATGTTAAGTTCAGTGTTATACGACTGATGGTTTTGTTTGCAGTTGTAAATGTTGGAATGAAGACGTTTTAGCTAGTTTTGATTATATCTGTTTTATTTGTTGTATCGTCGTAAAGTAGTGATAGGTTACTACTTCGACGTACTAGTTTTGTGAAGGCCGTTTTATTACCGTATTCTAAACATGCGAATAAACTTTGTCACAGAGGATCATAAAACGTTTTATTTGTATGAAAATGTCATGTTTGTTATCAAAGCTAAGTGTAAAATGAATTAACAGAAAAACACTTCGTACAATATCTTCCTCCCTTAAACTGGAATATTTATTTATCTGCTTTTCCTTAACGGCTTGTCGGACTAAAATCCTCTTCATAATTTATTTTCCAGTCAAGTTTCAGATACATTTCGTCGTCCAATCGGTTGAGTTCAAGACACAAACACCACTAACAAAAATCCTCAGTTCGCCTGTGACCAACAAAGCAAACACAAACTCATTCCATTTCCTTTAGAAATATTTCTAACTTTAATAACAGAACTCACGTACCACATCGTCACATTACTCGGCAACTTCCTCGCTCATCTAGACTCCATGTATCTCGGTCCCTTGACGGTTGACATACAGACAGAAATGTGGGAAATAAAATATAACTATATTTGCTGTCAGAGCAATAAAATGTAAATGTCAGATATTTTGAGTTTTCAGACAGTGTAAGTTATTTGGTTATATATTATGAACAGACAGTTGGATCTCAGAAATATTTTATATTCCTGTAAAATGGAATTCTTTATCAGGGGTTTTAAATGTCAGATCGAAAACGAAATAAAACAGTTTGCGACTACGTGTTGCAAGTACAGTTTTGACGTCAGTATTAACGTTGATTAATTAGTTAATGAAAGATTTTCCGAAGTCTCGTGAAATTACGATATTATCAAACTCAAACTCAAAGCATTTATTTCAAATAAACTTATTACAGGTAGGTACTTTTGAATTGTCAAGGGGTCAGTCAGTCAGAAAGATGAAGCTAGTTGCCCATTCCAAGGCGTAGTAGGTCTTAAGGTTCCTATGGAGAAGAACGGGCAAGAAACTCCACGGACACTCTTTTAAATCAGAATAGTGTTCCAAAATATTGGTTTCATCATTCATTTTGAGATGAAAGACGTGCACGTTAAAAACGTCCGTAATAAAAATATAAAAAAAGCCATTATAATAAATTAAAATAAGCTGTGGCAGCTAAGAGATGACAGTCCCCACTGATGCCGCCCGTTCACGAATATGACGCATGGATCAGCACCATTTAGCTCAACAATCTTGAAGGGAACTTAATGATCCAACACACACGCCACCACCAGCGAGACTGAGTGAGCATGACATACTCTCAGCCGCCAGGGCACATTTAAGTCAGTGAAAGACGTACCCAGTAAATGGTAGCTTCTATGTTCTATGTTATGGGGTTTGGTTTCCGCACTTAGTCCGTCAGGTGGACCATTTGATTGCGCGTGGGCCATAGCAACCGTTTGGTGGTTATTCCAACCAGCCACCTCCCTCCAGAAGGTAATTAGGTCTCCTGGTTTGTTTAGAACATCTGTGTATGATCTGGGTGACCCGAGGGTATCTATTCTGATCTAGGTGACGCCCGTGCATTCAAAGAGCACATGCGCAACGGTCTCCTCAGCCTCCATGCACGCCCTGCACAGAGGACTGTCCGTTATGCCTATTGTGTGGAAGTGTTTGTTTAGCGAGCACTGTCTCGTGATGGTCCCCGTCACCAGGCGCAGGCCATTCCGGTCCAGGCGTAATAGACACCTGGTCAGCCTGCTATCTAAGGATGGCATAGCTTCCTTTGACTGCCTGCAGCCCGGTGTCGATTGCCATTGCCCCGCTTGTGTGTGGGTGGGATCCTGTAACCACCTACGTATTTGGTTGAAGGGGGTGGGTACGATAGGCTTGGGTCCACAGACTGCCGTGCTGGATCCTCATCTAGCAAGTTCATCAGCTACGTCGTTACCTAGCGACCCGCTTTTTCCTTTTATCCATTTATGGTATGCTTTAAAGTAGGTACATAGTGCTCGCACATATGCTTTCTGTTGAAGCTTCAAATAATCTCATAATTCAACACTTGTACACTAATTACAATAACAAAACAGCCTCAAAAATGAATAAAATAATAATTAATCCTCCTCCATTGAAATAATAAAAAACGGGTCACATTTTTCACTCAAAACCCGCGCAGACGTGATTTAATAGAATACTAAAGCGAGAGGGTAAGTTAAGACACCGGCACATCATTAGGCATGAGTTAATGAGTCCACACTTACCCCAGTTACAGGCCCTCTGAGTACCTACCTTCTGTGTAACATACATTCTACGTCTCACTTAATAATGACGGCTTGCTGATTTATATGGAGGGAAGATAATGTTACGTAAGAATGTGTCAGATTTTGTGAGTTAAATTTGCAACGTTGTAATTTAAATCTGTGTTTTGTTTTGTGTGTGTTTATTGGATACTTTCATGTTGTTTTGTGATAAATATTGAATAAAATATTTCGTTTTTGATTACACAACACACATAAACATAACATCACGCCTATAATCCTGGAAGGGTTACCATACCTACCGACCATCCATACCTACAGTACACCCACATTTCGCCAGTTATGTTTAAGTCCCAGGTAATAGGGGCGAGCCTATTGCTATCAACCGGGCAAATCCAGACTCCAGGCTGCTACAGAGAAATTCCTGTTGGAAAAATCCAATTACACGTTTCTGATTATTAATGTTTAACGAATCACTTATTTAACTTGCTGACTCTATCTACTAAAGATATAATGTTATTTTGTTTTTTTTATGATTTAAATCCATTTAAACTCAAGCTATCTTCCCAAAGGGTAGGCGGAAACTACAGAACGCTACCTACTACGATCCTTACATATACTCCTTTTAATTCGTTTTGTTCATCAATCTGCAGGCCAATTCTCGTACTTAAAAAACGTTCACAGTCAATTCGCAATCAAAGTTCTCAAAAATGTTGGTTATTAGATTTTATTTTTGACACATTGCGAATGAGATGCGAATGTGAACGTTCTTAAAAATTACGGGTAATTCCCGTAATTTTTACCCCCAGTACCCCTAATTACGTAATACACGATCAATCATGAGAATTTCAATCGTTTTGAAACAAATTGCTAATCCCTTGCTTCGTTAGTTCGAAAAAAAACTGCACGAATGTTGTTGAAATATCAAAATGAAACAAATTTGTCGTAATCGTTTACGAAATACGTATACTCGTATATGTTGCGTAATTAGATAGCTGGTCTTACACACACGTCGGTTGCGAGTACTACAAACCTGAAATTTTATAAAGAACATTACTAATAAGGTCACTATATGTCCTCTTAGGGCTTCCTTCTACTCTACGTTATCTGTAAACGCAGGCACAGTGAAATAGACCCCAGCCACACAGATTTGAAGCTCAAATAAACTATATTTTGTTCAAATCCATTATGGGCGTTTATTCTGAAAGTTGGCAACGTCGCAAATAGATGTCAAATATTTCACTATTTTGATTAATTATTTGGCAATATTACTGTATGGAAATATGAAATGTGGCTAACTAGCGAACTAGAATATTAATAATGAATTGCAATTATAACACTGAATTTGATGTTGTAACCGTTTTAGGTGTAAAAAAAGGCATTTTGAAAGTTTCCAAATACTTTTTTTATATATAAAAGTAAATGTTCGGTGTTACGATATTAATTATTGCATTTCAATAACAATCTTTTAGTTCGCTAGTTAGCCACATTTCATATTTCCATACAGTATTATTGCCAAATTAATCAAAACAGGTAAATATTTGACAGCTATTTGCGACGTTGCCAACTTTTAGGACACGCCCTCTTAAATGTGACGAAAACTTTATTGGCTACGACGATATTTGTCCTCAACCCGGAAGTATGTTGTGTGATTTGTGTAACACCACCCAAAACATCGGAAACACTGGGGGAAACCCGTTTATTACTATCACACTTTATCGAAGAGGAAATGAGCAAATGTAATTGAGCATAATGCGTCGATGGCTCAAGCTTAATGTGACAGATATCATCGCTATCCCCTTATTTGGGGAGAATATTTTATACTAGCAAGTACCTGCAGCTTCACCCGCTGGGAGGTCTGAAATTATTCCACGGCAATTTACTACTAGGATAAAAAGTATCCTATGTGTTAATACAGGTTACAAACTATCTGTGTGCAAATTTCATTCAAATGCGTTCTGCCGTTTTGCGTGATGGAGTAACAAACACCCAAACATACAAAATTTTACTTTTTACTTTTAATTAATTACATTTGATATAGGTATATTTATATATATTCTTAGGGATTTGTCAATTGAGACGGCAGGGATAGCACGTGACCATAGTGACGCATCGAGTATAAGGGAGGGTGCACACGCACCTCGGGCGCCCTCTCCGACCCAGACGACCCCACCACACTCCTCCAGGAGAGCAGTAGGACCACCAGTACAGTGCACAAATACACCCGACACCCATCGTACCGACCTCGCCGCCGAGGTCCTCCGCGATCGCGTACCTCCCGAGTAAATAATACTCCCCCCCGACCCTTGTCCGATGAAGCGCCAGCCCGCGCCGCAGCTGAGCGCGTAGCTTTAAATTCCTCTGATAATAATAATGATCTATCCTTGATCCAGCCTGTCCCATCTTGCTGTCCTCCCCTCAGCGACGCCCTAAGCCGAGGTTCGTACCCCACAGGGGGTGCCCTTAGCGAGCATTCGCCTAATTTTAATTTAGAATAGTTTTGCTCCTGGCTGGAGGCTTTGAGTGTAGTAAGCTTAAGGCAGCCACAGGACAGTCCGGTTAAGCAGTAAATACCTTAGTGGTATACCTGCCAGATGTCATAGTTAAT
This sequence comes from Xanthia togata, assembly GCA_963853775.1. Lineage (NCBI taxonomy): Eukaryota > Metazoa > Arthropoda > Insecta > Lepidoptera > Noctuidae > Xanthia > Xanthia togata. Next base: position 16,574,992 of record OY970801.1, on the reverse strand, counting down.
AATTAAAAAAAACCTCGGGCGCACTCTGTCTCCAGTGCTCGGAAGCGACGGACGAGTATTAGGAACTGTAGATTTCAATAATTTCAGTGTCTAACGGTTTCACATTATATAGATTCATTGTCTATTCTGTTATTTTTAAATAAATACTTCTAGCTAGTTTTGCTTTTCTTTTAAAATAAATAAATGTGCTTCTTAGGATAGTGACACTGGACCCACGTCGTGAACTTGTGTGTCTATGACCCACTCCCTGTTATTTTCCGACATCCACGCGGGTGAAATCGCGGGAAAAAGGTGGTTATAAATAAAAATGTAAATACTTTGTTTACATGTTACAGTTTTGAATTTTTTTTACCGTATTTTGTTTAGGTTTGTGAAACCCGTTCAAAAAACTAGTTTGCATAACAAAAATAACATTGGTGATAGTTCAATTTTCCATAAAACCAACAGTCCCAATGAACAGCGGTAAAAGGAAAATGTATTTTGCACCGATGGGGAAATACAATACAGCACACTAAGTAAATAATAGCCTCACTTTTATAACATAGTTTAGCTCATCTACTTATGTATCAAGAATCTTTTATGTAGAGAAACTTAAACTAAATCTAGGTACAGTTTGGGTAATTAATTGTTAAGGTAAATTTTAACACCCTACGTCAATTTGCCGTGTTAAAAGCCATTACATAGAACTGTAAAAGAATCACAATTGTTTTTTTTTCAATTCACAATTTGAATATATGAACAAATTAAGTTGGTGATCTCTGACTTTACTTTATTTTACATGTCTCTGAGTGGAGGCAATGTTCCATTTTGAAAAAACAGCCAAATTCACAAATGATGCGCTTCTGAATATTTTCTACTGCAACATAACGCATTGTTAATTCACAGCTACATTGTTTGAAGATCGTCTATGTATTGTTTTTAACAAAAGAAAATCGATGACGCAACACTGAATCAGAGCTAGTTCATTACCCCCCCTTTTGTACCCCCGTCTTTTGTTTTATGTAGATAATCTGACTAAAGTCTTTATTGTACTCTTTGTTAGCATGCAGAGTTAAGGAGCCGCTCCAGTCCTTGAGCCCCGCATTCATACAGTGACGTATTTAAATTGGGTGGGTTTTGTTTAAGTAGATTGGGTGCTGCTTGGAGCTTTTTAAGTAATTTAAAACAGTTTTTTCGTTAATGTTGAGGCAAGTTTTTCGCTTTATGTCAAAGGTTACGGTTTTACTCAAAGTACTTAAAGGGAGAGGATAACTAGAATGTAGAATTAATTATATATTTAATCCCATAGGCACAATGAGGGGATCTATAAGTAAGAAGCCTTTGTCTGTCTGGAGCATCAAAGTTTCTAAAATGGATCAATCAATTATCCATTTTTTATCAATTATAGATTATCAATATTATTGACTTTGTTTGAAAGGGATTTTACCCGCGTTTCAAAATGTTTTAACATATTGTTACTTTCAGGTATAGGGCTCTCAGTTCACATTTAAAAGAAAGTCCTTTTCAGTACGTTAGACAGACATTAAGTAAATGCATACTAGCGGAAAATTGGGTCATAGTCTCGTCACAAACAAATACACTTCAAACGGAAAGGTTAAGTAACATATCGGATCTTTTTACCAAACAAAGATATTGAAATAAAATATTTTTTGCTTACCTATCGAAACAAATAAAACAGTCCGTAACTGAAACATGCCAATAATTTCATAATGGATCGTTATAATTTATGCGTATTTGCAATATGAGGGATTGCTGAAAAACAAAATAATTTGATGGACTGTTTACATTCACATAATTTATCAAACTCAAAGCATTTATTTCAATTAAACCATTTAAAGGCACTTTTGAATCGTCAGAGTCAGTCTGTTAGTCAGAAAGTTGAAGCTAGTTGCCCATTCCAAACGGAGAAGAACGGGCAAGAAACTCCAAGGACAATCTTTTAAATATAGAAATTACAAAATCCTGGGTACATTACTCTTGTTGATTCTATATGTGAGAACAATGTAAAAAAATATAAAAATCAAAATCGATTAAAAATATAAGGTTAAAAATAAGCCCTGGCAGATAAGAGATGACCAGTCTCAACTGACGGCGCCCGTTCACGAACATGACGCGTGGATCAGCACCATCTAGCTCAACCATTTTGTAGGAACCGAATGATCCAACATACTCGCCACCATACATGCATGACATACTCTCAACTCCCCTGCTCTTTCAAGTCAAAATCAACATAATAAATAGTAAACGACTCCATGGTAATCACATTTACAAAAATTGAAAATAAAAATGCGTCTATTACATAAATTGTTAATGTGACTCCTAAGCTGGTGGTAGCTGAGTCAGTACTCAGCTACCACCAGCTTAGGAGTCAGGGCTTCAATTGAAAATGTAACTCTTTTATATATCAATAATACAATTACTTATGTATTACATAAATGAAGTATAAACAGTAAAGTGAAAATACCACACTCCTAAAATAACGTATAGACGAAAACTAATACTCATAACTCATTCTTGGCTTACGGAGTATAGCTTAGTACTAAATAATGTACAGTCGTTTCCTAAACGTAATATGTAGGCAGGCCTAAAACGGCAAGCCTTGCCGAGTAGGCAAACAAACAGGTAGGTACACGTTAGATGGTTGATATTCACTGAATACATAAATGTTTTGCTGATAAATAATAATGCTTGGAAAATTGCTTCGTGTTGATGTAGCATTTTTCACTTCTTATTTTGAGTACTTATGTATATAGTGATAATTACGGGAAATTAATAGACTTGAAAACCTAGTTTTGGTTCTTCTATATCAATATTATAAAAATAAAAACCGACCAAAAAAAAACTACAAAGTGAAAAATAACTTTGATTTCGGAAGTCGGTGTCTTGGGTATTTAATTTTCGTTTTTTTGCCAACGACTTCCGAAATCAAAGTTTTTTTTCACTTGGTAGTGTTTTTTTTTTTTTTGAAGTTGGTTTTATTTTTTGTGAAAATGTTTTTATTTTTCATTTTTTAGTTGTAATACCTACACAAAACTCCCACATAAATTTGAATACCAAGAAAATTACAGTGACAGGAACTATTTGAATATCATCCACATATACTAGGTGGGTAAAATATGTATTATTGAAGCTAACTCAAAAACCCCTCATCAGATCTTGACCAAATTTATATGGGACCATTTTTGAAGTATGTCCTACCAAACAAAAAAATAATCATCAAAATCAATTCATAATTGGCGAAGTAATCGCGTAACAAACATACAAAAAAACATCAAAAACACAACCGAATTGAAAACCTCCTCTTTTTTGAAATCGGTTAAAAAGATGAAATTTGTTAGTTTTTTTGTGTGTAGGGGATAATTTTCGGAACTACTATTCCAATTCAAAACAAACATCAATGGTGTAAAGCTACATTATTTCTGAGTGGCTACAAATTATTATACTTATATCATGCATATTAGCCGAGTTGTCGCAAATTTTGTCTAGCAATTCGGAGAGAAATACCTCTTAAAAAATAATTATTTGCATGCGCTGTCTAAACAGTTGTATAAAATTGAAAACAAAGTATGGTCCGACTTAAATAATTCTACAAAAAAGTCCGCGACACCATATTTTTAACTTTAATATTTAATCTCTTAACTATCTTATATTATAAAAAAGATAAGAGAGTTTGTTTGTTTTGACGTGAATACGTCTTTAAATTTGCTTCCATAGTGGGAGGCAATTAAAAAAACTGATGATAATAAAATTAGGTGGATCAGTTTGATGCTACATCTACATTCAAAATTTTATTACACCACTCGATAGCTTAAGGATCAAAGAATTCGTGTCAAAGAAAATATTATTTGTAATGTACACGTGTTCACGTAAAACACACGGCCGTGTCCACGCCACAGCCACACCCCATTTTTGTTTTAACGTGCTAAGCTCAGGAACTATCAGTCGAATTTGAGAAAACAAATTCATTTTGCATTTGATATGCCATTTCCCTAGGAAAGTTATAGGTTATTTAACAACACGATCCGACCCTTAGGAGTTGAGCAAAAAGAAAGAATTCTACGCGAAACTAAGTAACAGCGCGGGCGATGCGATGCAACGCGGTGGGTCGGGGGCCGAGGCAGTTTTATAGAAATGTGGGGGAAATACGGACAGAAGCAAGACTCAAATATAATATTCAATAGTGAAATGAAACATGAAAGACACGTTGCGCTGACCCCAAATAAATTGTGTTAAGGGAAATGATGATGATGATATCAACGAAATAAGAGTCAGCTCACAGTTGTAAAATGAGAGACTTATCTATCTATCCACGAAAAATTGAGTTAGGCGCCCACGAACCCACGCCACAGAGTTTCTTGAAACTCTTTAACGATGTTATTTAATATTTACAATGAATTACAAAAATTAATGTTTATTGTATTATTAATGATGCAAGCCTTCATCGATTCTGGTATTATCCTGTTCCGGGCAGATTTACGGCCGATACAAGACGACATCTTAAATTTGCAACAGATTTTCTTACGGCTCCTCCTCCCTCTTTCTTATGATGCAAGCTTTCTTCAATTGTATTTTTTTTAAACTTCTGAGTAGATTTACGGCCGATATGAGTTTATATATGAAATTATTTTGCTATTGTCAACTTCATATGCATTTATACTCCTATTTTACAAAATATTTTTGCTATATCTCTTTAGGTCCTGGTAGTCCTTTGTCAAGTTTTGGAAACGACACCAGAATCACCGTGCTAGCTGAACACATATTTTCACTATATGATTTGAAAGTTCGACATAATTATAGTGAAAGATAAAGGGTGGCGCGCATCCGCCTGCCCTCGTGATGTGACCTCATAGGCAAATTATATCCTGCCTCAATTTTTTTTATAAATATGACCTATTTTTTGCGTGCTCAACCATTACTCTAGCATTAAAAGTCTGGTAGTTATTATCTTACATGTTTTTGACGGTCAGAAATTCGGTAGAAAATCGGTTGAACTTAATACGATTACTTCAAGCGAAAAGACGTTTTCACGTAAAAAAAATACAATATTGGCCAACAAAGGAAAGGAATAAACTCTACACAATTCTAGGTTTTTTATAATACAAAAATCTTCTACCAAATATTAATATTATAAGTTATTTAACCAAATCATGCCTTTCATTTGATTCCGTTGTATTCTCATAAGCCTGTATATTTAAAACAAAAAGTATCTAATATGTAAGATTAATAGAACGTTTTGTTTTCAGTTTCAATCATTCGGCGCTGCTTTATAAAGTAATCCGCCATGATGGATTAGGTACCAAGTGTATGAATTTTTTATACACGCTTTGTGGAACGGGGAGGGAGCGAGCGCTTTATAACAAAGGATTAATAATACCGGCCTGTAATTGTCCTACTGCAGGGCAAATACCTCTTTCATGTAGAAAATAACGAAGCATTGATAACCACGCTTGTTCACTGCGATGATATTTAACTACAACCTTTATTTAAATACAAGTTCCTCGAGACCTTTTTCTTCAACAGTACATTTTTGTGGTAACTTAGGACATCAATTTATGATTAGAAAAATATCGATTGCTACTATCCCGAGAAGGAGGGTACCTAATGTTTTCAGAGAGTATGTATGTGTGTATTTTTAAAAAAAACATTACTCACATGGTTCTCTATTGTGTTTCCTAACTTTTTTATCCATAATCTAAAGTGCCATAAATCATTTGTCCGAATGATAACTTGCCTGACCTTAATGTCACATAATATAACATGCCATAAAATTGAAATCCCTAAATAAAATATGCCCTAGGTCTGTTTGTCATAAATATTACAATGAATAATATACAAAAGACTTAAAACCGTTTTCAATAAAAGTTACGTCCTAAATTCAAATTATTTAATGTTTATTTATCCTAATAATGTTTTTAAAACAAATTTTTATTACAAAGCTTTTGCTATGAACTTCTCTCAGGCGCTATGAAGATACAAGTTAGGTTAGGTTCAGCCCTGGTCAGGCATTCACGCCCAACCGGCCTCGTCACCATCGGGGCGGTCCGGCCAGTGCTCGAGCGCTGGCTCGGGAGGAGGCACGACTCCCTGTCGTTTCGGGTGACGCAGGTGCTCTCGGGGCATGGTTGCTTTGGGAAGTACCTGTGTCACATAAACAGGGACCCGGACGCTCGGTGTCACCACTGCGTCGACTGTCGGGAGGACACGTCTCGGCACACGCTGGCAGAGTGTGTTGCTTGGGAGGAGCCGCGCCGTGCCCTCATCTCAGGTGTCGGCAGTGACATGTCGCTGCCAGCCGTTGTTGAATCGATGCTCGGCAGCGAGAAGTCCTGGGACGCGGTGGTATCCTTCTGCGAAACAGTCATTTCACAGAAGGAGGCTGCGGAAAGAGAGTGGGAGATTGCCTCCGCTAACCCGATCGCGCGGTGGTTGGATAACGCCCTCTTCCGGCCCCCCTAAATGGGTCCAGGGGCGACGGATCTGGGGAAATCCGTCGCCCCCTACTCCTTAGGACCCGAGATGGCGGCGCGTAGTGTTCCACGCGCGCCTCTCTATGATGTAAGGGAGGAGTTTAACACCTCACTCCCCCCAAACTCGAGGTGGCCCACAGAGGCGGGCCGGCACTAGCCGGGGATTGCGGAAGTCGCATTAGATCCCGTGATCCCCGGTGCAAGTGTGAGATGGAACACTGGGGTGGTTTTAGTCAGCAAGAGTCTGACAAACCCCTCCGCCCTCCCCGGGGCGGAGGACATCCATGAGGATTTCCCCTCGTAATAAAAAAAAAGGTTAGGTTACAGATACTTCACTTGTGTAGCTTCACTTGTGTAGCTTCACTTGTGTAGCTTCACTTGTGTAGCTTGTTGTGCTTGCATGCAGCAAGCATGCAGCATGTAAGCGAGCAAGCAGCAGGCATGGTTTCTGTCACGGCTCCGGCGCTGCGAGGCTCTGGCGGTCCCACATGAGCTCATCGTCGCAGATGGTTTAACGCTGACCACCGCAGCTTCGTCTTGCTGGCCGGCCTACCCGCCGCGTCAGCGAGCATTAGAACCACCTGCTCCTCAACTCACGGGCCGTCTCGCCCCTCCGCGCCTACGTAATTGTAAATTACACTCTAGGGGTAGAGCAGACAAGACTGCTTGGAGTCGGATTTACAGCGATTCGTTTCTTTCACTAAAACCTATTTTTTAACAAATATTTTAGGAATAATAATTTTACTATAAATGAACATTTGGAAAACAATATTTAGAACATATCACTTCATGCAAAATTATGAGATTCAATTATAAGAATTTTAGTATTATTATTATAGTACTCGGTAATATGACAGAATAGTTTTAGAAGTAAAGATAATTATGTAAAACAAAATTCTGATATTTTGAACATTATGGTTATGTAGGTACTGAAGTTTATAGCAAACGTGTTGTGGATAATGATTTTCGGACAAACAATTTAAGGAGAAGAAAGGGACTAGGTACCTTCACACTGTAGGAAAGCTATTTATGTGATCAGCGGATAATATTTCACCAAGAATTTCCCTTGAAATATATCGGCGGATATTTCATATTAGGTATACATTTCAATAGTGTAGTTCGTAGAAAATGTCTCGTAAGAGAATTCAAGGTTATATAACGAATATTTGTGATTTCATAACATGTGTCTATTTTATCCTTGAATCGCAACCTTTTGTTATTTATATAAATCGGCCTCCCATGCCCTCTTGCTCCTTACCATGGCGGAGACCAGAGCCGGACGCGAGAGATAACCGCCACCGATTGCCTCCACGAGGACACGGCCGTGCTCTGCCCAAGCCGGGCAGACCTCCACCGTTTGCTCCACCGTGTCCTCCAGGTGATCCACGGAGTGATGACACCCGAGCGTTTCCTTCCACCTTATCCGAAACAGGAACCTCCCGAAACAACCTTGTCCAGTGAGGCCCTGCGTCAGGCGGAAGGTGAGGGCACCGTGATGCCTCTCTAGCCACTCCTCAAAGAGGGGACTAATCGCCGCAATTGTGGCGTGCCCAGCACTGGGGTTGCGACAATCGCACTGTCCATGACGCCACGAAATCCCGCCGGAGCTCTGACCGCTGTGCCGCGATTTCTCGCGGAATCGGAGTCAAGCCCCGGCGGCGTTTCGCTTCCTCGCGCCACTCCCAAATATGCGCGAGGACTTTTGCCTCCATTTGAAATAATCAATATGCCAATAAAGCGACATAAAAAATATTTTGATTGAAAAGTATTGAAAGTTAAAAATATAAATCAAATGTTACTTTTGCAACGATCCAGTCTGAAACTAGATTAAGAACTTAATTTAAAAGAAAACCTATTTTCTTAAGAATTTATTGAGAAAAAGATTTAATTTTCACTAAGTAATAGGCTTAGCTGGCCCATTTGTGTTTCAATAATGAACCTTCGAATAATCCATTTTAATCTAAGTTTTATGGATTGAGACAGAAAAATATTTGGCAACAGATAGTAATCTGCTCATAGAAATATAAAACAGAACGAATACTTAGTTACACTTATTTTAGCAAAAAAAATAAGAATAATAATTTTATCGACAATGGTCTCCGACCTCGCCTCTTCGGCAAGCGCTAAATATGCTGAGCATAAGAGGTTCGATTCCCGGGTAGAGCTAAGTGTTATTGGGTTATTGCATCTGGAATTTCTCAGTAGCAGCACGGAGCATGGATTTGTGCCCGGTTGGTGACAATAGACTCGCCCCTATTACATGGTACTTAAACATAACTGGCGAAATTGTGGGTATATTATAGGTACACTTCTGCCCTAATCCTTCGGGGAATAGAGGCGTAATGATGATAATTATGTTGTGTCTTTGATAAAATTATTCGTGTCTTTACAATTTGCTAAAGGTCTACTAATCACCTTAGGTACCATCTTATGACTGAAATCATTTAAATTTGCTTCTTTATAAGGAAAGACTGAAATAGCGGATGGCAATTAGAGGACTAAGTAAAGTTTCCTCGAAACTTTCCGTAGTTTAGTTTCGTTGTTGAAATATCGTATATCTATGTATATTACAGAACTTTTTTCTCCATCACTACCATCCTACACGACCTTTTTTGTAAAGCACGCTCTACTTCGGTAGGTAGTAAGCTAGCTAGCTAAGTAGGGAAATCCGTGTAGGTACACAGTTTCTTTTTTTACACAAATTTTCTCTTAATAGGGGAAAATACCTGAGAGTGGTATCAACAAAGTATGTCGAGACTTCTTACAGACTCAATACCTAGCTCTCGCAATAACGTGTAACATCTTAAATGTAAGTAAATGACCTAGATACCAAAAGAGAATCTACGCCCCACCATTTTCAAATATAATTGTTAAAAGTTTAGGATACTACTTTGTGATCGACTCGATTCACTTAAACAGCAAGAAGGTTCTCAATTTGATGAATCGTTCTACAGTGCATTCATTATAAATTGATCCGTGACGCGATTGGAAATACTGTTCTGTCAGTCACCATTTTGAACTGTATTAGTATTGAAACTATGCTTGACAAGTAATGGTGCCAACATGACGGCAAGATAGAATAGATAGATAGAATACTCTTTATTGTACACCATAAAAATCACAGACATAATTTAGAAATTTTACATAGGGTGACACAATGGGCGGTCTTATCGCTTAAAGCGATCTTTTACAGACAACCTTTGGCAAGGGACAAGTTATAGTGAACGGTCTGTAGTATATAGGCATAGACTTACCTACCTATCTGTGCAGTTAGCCCCGTAGGTACCCAAACGTGTTGCCTGACTAATATTTTTACTCTGGCATTTATCATCTCATTTCTCCAAAGAAAACCTAAGAGATTAAATTCAACATTTGAGATAAAATTACTTTGTTAGGTTTTCCTTGTGTTCCATCTTTTCTAATAATCATCTTTAGCAACAACAAAGCATAAAGTGGACCAGAATTTATTACGTTTTTCATAACAGGAAATCGTAGAGAGACCCTCGAAATGGACGATGCGATTTATTTGATTGAGGTATTTTACTGAAATGGTTTTTTACAAAGAATTTTTGTGTTTGTATGAAACTTCTTAAAGGGACATTTCTTTTTACATTTTTTATCTCTTAAGGTGGAAGTAAAGTTTACTTATAACGACCTTCGTTCACTGTAACGACCTGCATTCTAGCACATTTTATTAGATTTTAAGAAAGAAAATATACACCAGTGCGGTGAATGCGTTCGTATTTCGTCTTCAATCCATCATTCGTCAACGTACTAATAACATTTCAGGCCTATACCTGTCCCACTGCAGAGCAAAGCTCTTTGGTCATGCAAAGAAGGAATAATCAATGACCACCAAGCTTAGTCACAATGCTCACAGTGTGTTGGCCATTGTCGACAATATTATTAGAGCTCATTCACACGGGACCCGTCATAGAGGATTCGTCATGACGGATGCACGTTCACATTGCATATCGAAAGGAGATTTTTCGTGATTTATCAAAATATCCGAATAGATGTTCACGAGTACGAGCGCTTTGTTGGATTCGTCACCAAAAAATCACGACTCATATTTTTTGACGAACGTGATTTTTAACCGACGAAAGAAACAGGAGGAGGTTCTCAGGTTGACGTTTGACGAACGTGATTTTTAATAGACGATACGTGATTTAAGACGTGTCTGACATTTTTCACGATTCGTGATTCGTGTGAACACGGGCATTTAAAAAGGAATACCGCCGTAGAAAAAATAAAACACCGTGAAAAAAGACGATTCGTCAAAAAACACGAATCGTCCTCGTGTGAATGAGCCCTTAGTCGAGGTTTCCTCATGATGATTTTCACAACTGCTGTTGCTATTATTCTATGCCTCAATAGCAATACAGAATCACCGAATTCTACAAAAAGAAAAAAATATTTAAAAATCGAACTGCTTTTTTTTATCTAGCCAGAAACAAAACACTATGTACAAAAGTAATCCAACCCCTATTTTCACACGCTCCTATGATTAAAACCTTCATTGTACAATTTGCTCGAGCTAACCTCCGCGGTGGAATCCCCAGCGGTTAGTACAATGGTACCAGTATGTTACCTGACGCCGTTAAATCTCCGGTTTACAACACGATAATGTCTTCTCGCGGCTAATGTTAGCCATCATGTCGGCTTTAAACTTGCTACGGACGCGTCAAGAATATACCAAGCCTGGTTTTAGTAGACTTTGTATGGTTTGGCTTCAGTTTTGCCTAGCTGAAAGTTGTTTATAGATCGTTTTGAATTTTTGGGTTACCGAGTGTAGGTTTTATTTTTTCTGAATATTGAATCCTTTGAAATTAACGAAGTACGAAATTGAATTGTTCATTTTCGTATTGTATTGTTAGAAAAAAGCGATACTCGTTTTAACGCTTCTAATATTTTGTAACTAGACTTCGTCATTAGGTAAACAATCAGTATGTTACAGCTTTCTGATCCAATGAAGGTAATTTTGGTAAATTTTTGGTCACTTTAGATATAGTTCAATGAACTTGTAGACTTGGTAGAGAATAAGGGATTATCAAGTCGCAAGAATATAAATTAATCAGTGATCAATAACTACTAATATTTGTTTAAGAAGTGCTGTGATATTCTTGGAACGCTCGATCGCATGGGATCTTTAAACAAAATCTAATAACAATTTTAAATATTCTAGTAACAGTAAGCGTACATTCAAATTATTTTTTTTAATAATTTTGTAACAATAGACCAATAAATTATTTGTAATCTTAATCTAGAATACTTTCACGACAAAACTACCCTTTTACTTACAGAAAATCTTATTATTTTCATATACTAACAGTCATGAATGACAGAGACCGTAAACTATGAAAAACAGAAACTATGACAACGACGTGTCAACTAAAAGTTTTCAGGCCCAAAACATTAAAAAACCTACACAAAACTGTATTAAAATTCAGCGTGACAAAACTAACACGTAAATTATAAACGAGGACATGAGACCGACTGGTGCTGCCATGTGTTATAAGGCGTAAACTATTTTAGGGCAAAAACCTAGAATTACTGACTTAATTATTTATACTGAAAGATACTGGAAAACATAATTAGTTTACAGAAACTACACCGTTTGCGCTCCATGGTTTTGGACGCATATTTGATCCCATTTTTTTCTTCCGTCACGTTTTGCCGCAAATAATCGTATTTACCTTTTTTTCTTACATTCAATAGGCATTGGTAAGTTAAAGAAAGTTTAGTGCACTGTTATGCAAGTAGAACCCCTGCTTGGATCCAATATAAAAAGGAAAAGTATAAAAGTGATTTCAGGCTCTGCCCAAACGTAGACACACTAGTGGTCAGATTCAGCGGAAAAGTTATGCAGCGCCTGACCACTGAAAAGGTAGATAGAATTTAAATAAAACATCGTAATAAACACATCTATTATGTACCCGAAACCAGAAATGACATACATTGTACCAACAAAACCGCACTCCGAACTGGCAAATTTTCGCCCCGTATGTACCAGCCGACATAGCCGTGTATAGCCGGGTTTATTACACCAGGGCTATTGAAGATCCTGATATTATAAACGACGCCCGTTGAAGGGTAGACAGTTTTTTTGTTGTTGTAAAAGTAGATAGTTGAAGACGGGCGTCGTCACCACGACAGGCCTAAGGGTACCTAAGCACTATGCGGTTAGGTTAGGTTAGTTGTTAGGTTAGGCATGAGGAACAGGGTGTAGAGTTCACTCATCCACCATAGAAAAGGGAGGATCCTCCGACCAGACGGGTGTTGTGTCTGGCGGGCAACTGCCCAACTGTTGATCTCTAATAGTCTTATATATGTCGTTCGCGCGGTAAACTCTAATTGCGCGATGCAGGATTTGGGTGATGTCATGTCTTTGATGCGTAGTTCGTATGTGGCGATGTAACCGCTACATTAGGTTAGCCAGCAGCCGCATCGCAGTGCGGATAAAAACTATTTTCTCGTACATATTTTTGATCGCGCTCAACCAAACGGCTGACCGGCGTTTTTTAGGGTACCTATGCGGTACCCTAAAAAACGCTGGCCTGCAGATTTGGACTCATTCCTGACAGATTGACCGGAGAAGGCACAACATAAAGAAAACTGGCCTTAACTGACCTTTGCCCAGCAGTGGGATTACATAGGTTAAAAAAGGTAGCTAAATAAAATAGTGTTACTATTTTTGTGTTACAATTATTACAACAACTGTTTTAGTGGGCGTCTGTTGTAATAGCCTCGATACTTGGTCTAGTGGTTGCAAACGCGACTGCTAAGCTTACCCCCTCTAGAGAAATTAGTATGATCCTATGAACCTTTGCCTACCTTCATGTAATACAGGAGTTATGATAAAACTGATAGTTAATATAAGTCTGAAATAACCAACCCGTCTTGAGCAAGTGCGGTGATCAATGTTCGTGCCTTTCTGGTATGAGAAGAGGCCTTTGCCCTGCATTGACACAATAATAGGCTGCCTATTTATTCATTAAACTTCGAACGATACATCGATATTACTACACCCAATCTTTTAGTGCGACATGTAAAAAATCGTCAAAAGGAAGCTGTTAGCGAAAAAGTTTTCTCACAAAAATAAATTCTACGTAATTTACTGTCTGACATATAACTACCTGGAATTTATTCCAATGAATATTCATTTCGACTGATTCACTACCAGCTGAATCAGTGTTACCTATAAAATAAAGGATTTTCACGAACAAAAATGTGAGTTAGTGGTGCTATCAATTTTTCCGGTAGGTATAACGATCATTTGAAGCGATTTCAAAGTTCAAAATGCAGTTTATGAAGACGTTTCGACGATTCGTTTTTTTTTAAAGTAAATTAAATACATCTGCCATCTGTGGGTTATTTGAAGTTTTTATTCAAATATTTTTTGACTTCGGTACGTTATGTTTGAGATTGAGACGTTCTGAAATAAGGGAATAGATATGGTAATAAAACGGGGGCATCTCGGCATAATAGGCAATTTATTTTCTGAAGATTACTTTTTGTGATTTTTTGTTACGTTACGCTACGTATACGTTTATTGTGTTCATGCAAATGCATATAACATATGGAATCAATCAAATTGTTCTATAAATTATAATAATTTAAAAAAATGTTTCGCCTCAGTATATCTATAGGTACTGAGGCAAAACCGGCTTTTTTAACTTGCATTTTATAAATTAAAAGAATTTAAAAAAAAAAGGTTTATTAGGTTTAAAAACAAACTTTCCCTATAATTTGTTTTTCAACATATAAAACAACATTTTTTTTATTATTTTAATTTGTAGAACAATTTGATTGATTCATTAGATTATTAGAAAATTTCTCGTCACTTGTAGGAGGAACGTTACATTAAATTAATATTGAACTCAGTAAAATTTTGTAACAATTAATTGGATCTTAAAACAATTTACTTAAGTAGCATCGTAACTCAACGCTGGCTCTAATTTCAAGAGTGATCGGCTGTCACAGAAGAGAATAATTGGTACGGGCGTATAATTAACTTAAACTTTTTCCTGCCGACTTTTATTTAGGTCATTAAATACTCCTTTTACTTTTATTTGTTCGGCCCTATTCTGTTGAAAGAAATAAAGGAAAGGAATTAAGCTGTTTTGTGTGTCTGCTTAGTAACTAGGGCATGAGCTTATTGGAAAATATACAAAAGAAGAAAAATATTGCTTTATTGCAATAAATGCATATTAAAACAGGATTGTGATGGCTAATTTCAATCAAAGGTTGACCTATAAAAAGACCGTAATAGAATATTGTACACCTAATAGGTATGTTACAGTGCTACTATTATAATGACTATAAGATCTTTTTCTACATGTAACAAACAATAAACATATTTGAATTTGAAAGGTTTTGTAAATAATATGACTGCACTATGCCTTAAATCCTGAACAAATGCCAGCTTTTCATTCCATCTACATAATGTACTAAATTTAAGAAATGTATGTCTACAATCAGTACTAGGTATATTGCAAACACTGGCTAAATCTAATTCCGTCCATCAAACACGTTATCGGACAACATAACGCCTAATTCCAATCTAAATTTAGTCGAACAAAGAGCCTGATACACACACAAAGGCTGTACAACTTCCTGCGAACTGTTGGTACCGGATGGTCACGCAAAATATTAAACATTTGGAGCCCAAATTGACAATCGTTATTAACAAAGGATGTTGTTCACACTGTACAGATATTATAACAACCATTCAATTTAGTTTTTGGAATTAAACTAGTTAAGATAACACGGTTTCTAACACAGGAAAACTAAAATGTTATGGCAGGACAACATGGATAGTGTGCACACATTAAAGCTGAATAAGTATCGATTTATCTTTATTTACATTCTAGAAGTTTCCAAGATATTTTAGTTAAATTCTAAAAGAGACAATATTAGAGGAATGACTGTAAGAATGGACGAATCGAGCAAAGTAGAATCGGTAGCGGATTATAAAGTTCTCTCACGAACAAAAACAAACTCGTGAAAAATGGACCGATAGTAACAAAACTTTTATCGAAAAAAAACATGAGTAATATACATGTTACTTACTATCTAAAAAAAGAAACAATACATTCGCAATCTGCACTGTGCTCGTCCGTATTCAGAAAACGAGACATAAGTTTCGGAAAGCAACACCATCGTTCGCGCAAAGTTGGGGACGCCTGGAGCCGTTAAAACATTCAGTTTGTCCGTAAATAACTTGCCTTGTGCATTCGATATTTGCTGTATTTTGGACCCAAAGGATTTCGGTGAGGGAGTTTGATTTTACACACAAAAAGGAAAACCACAATTGAGAATATTTGGCATGTTAGTTTAGGTGTTTTTCTGTCTTAGTTCTCAGTTCAAAGTCCAGATCAGTAAGAATTTCATTTTATTACTAAGACTAGCAGCATGTCAATAAATTCAAATAAAATGTTACCACTATTTATCATTCGCCGACGAGCGCAGGGGTATGGTCTAACTGTTGGACCGTGCCCCTGTGCCCATCGGTGAATTAAAATTACTTAGAAAACAGCAGACAACCAAAGGTACGCCCTTTAACACTACGCTTGTATGAATTTCTTCATATAGTACGAATACACTTCCCGACGCAATTCACAACAGCATGACATCAGACAAAAGAATGGTCCTATATTAGTCTTGAAGATGTTGCCAAGACGAGACCATATGGCTCGCACGGTCAAAAAGTTATCAGATCTCATGTAGAGCCAAGCTTCAAACTCTACACGCCCTAACTCTACAAGCTCTAACTTTACAAACTCTACACCTTCGTCAAAATAATTAAATGGCTTGGCCGTTTCCGGCCCGATCCCCGTCGATTTATTGGTGGGGCGTGTAGAGTTAGAAGCTTGGCTTTACATGAGAAATAATTAAATAAATGAATAAATAATAAACTATTGTTTAACAGAAAAGTAATGAACAGTGAATAAATTTTGCACCTTAGGCCCATGTGACGGTAGCGAAACGGTCAAGCCTATATCAATTTTCTAGCTAAGCTAGTCCCTATATTATATCAATTTTCTGACCTCTAGCATCAAAATTTGCGGGAGTTTCATACAAACTTCCATCTCCTAGTTTAAGGGGTTAGGGGGTAAAAGCTCTATTTTATTAAGCTATTTTGTTGTTGTTTGTGTACGAATAATATCTTTCTACTACTAAATTTCAGTTTTCTAGGACTTCAAAAAGTACCGCACGAATGTTGATGATCATCAGTGAGTGAGTCAGTGACGAAATCGGGGTTTTTAGATTTCAATAAAATCTAAAGTATGGACTTATTTATTATTTATAGCTATGGAATTGAAACTTTTTATGTTTAAGTCCAAACCTAAGTTATGAGGGTTCATAAAAACGACGATGCCTTTCGAGAAAAGGTAGGTAATGCCCTTCGCTTGGCTCGTCTTGGCGGGGGCACTACCGTGCCCATATAGCTCCATGTGCGAAGAACTTTACTTGTTTGAGGACTATCCTTTATTTACAACTAAGTATCAACTATATGCGCTCAACTTTTTGTTTTTGGCCTTTTGTTACAAACATCCTTTATCAAAAAAAAAAAAAAAAAATTGAAACTTTTGGAAGTTGAGCATGTTTCAAAATAAATATCTATTATAAATTAAAGTCACTTTTCATGTCTGTCTGTGTCTGTCGCGTTGTTCTTCTAAACTCTGCAACGGATTTTAATGCGGTTTTCATCATTATTTAGGGAATTTAACGGTTGTGGTTTGCATCATAACATTCAATGCGCCATGTTATAAGTATTACGTAATCAGTACTTTTTCATCCCACCATCTCGGAAAGAGTATTTTTAATCTTCAGTATCTGAGTGGAAAAGCCGTTTTTATTCTCTAGAGGATAAAGTAAATTGAATTTAGAACATCGTGTGCACTAAGTTTGTGAATTAAAAAAAACATTATAGTTATTTGTTATACAAGAGTGCAAAGTTGCTTTTTAACCGCGTGTTCAATTTTGATGACCGAGCAAGCGAAGGATTCTAAAATTGAATCACGAGCGCAGCGAGTGATTCAAAATTAGAATCCTGAGCGTTAGCGAGGGAATCAAAAGAGCACGAGGTGAAAAATCTTTGCACTCGAGTGCAACACGTAACTTTTCATTCCACCTCAGCGAGGAAATGACTAAATGCAAAAAAAAAAACGTTTACAATCACAAGATAGGTACACTTTTATTTCAGTTTAGGTATTAATTACTACTGTGAAAACCTTCGATTTTTTTGGTTGATGACCAGATGAGGCTCTTTTTAAAAATGCCACTAATTTAGGATAGGTATCGATATGTTTGTCTTTTTTCATCTTTATTGTTGCTTTTAGCATCGAATACGTACTCCATAGAGTGCTTGCTTTCTTGTTCTCGGATAATTCTATAAAATATGCCAGCAAAACGTTTTCTGAGAAAGTTTTGGCTCCTTTTGCTAGTCGCCACGTGTTGAACATATCGTACTGTTTTAAATACTTCTCGCGTGATTGTTGAGGGAGAAAGCTCATTTGCGCATTATTAACAGTTTCAGTCAATTCTGTTGGCGTCAAGCAAACTTCCTCGTCGCTAGAATCACTCATTTTAGTTTTTTCACTTGTTTTCAAGTTTCTTGTTTTTAATATACCTAAGGTTTAACAATGACGTGAAAAAATGCCGCGTAAAGAACCGCGTACAAAGCAAATTGAAAAAAGAACACCAAGAAGGTTCCGAGTCTGAGTTTTTAACAAATTAAAAAAAAGTTGTATGATATATTCGGCACCATAGAGGTAGCAGTAAATAGGTTTAATGTTTTTTTTAATTCACAAACTTAGTGCACACGATGTTCTAAATTCAATTTACTTTATCCTCTAGAGAATAAAAACGGCTTTTCCACTCAGATACTGAAGATTAAAAATACTCTTTCCGAGATGGTGGGATGAAAAACCTATTTACTGCTACCTCTATGGTGCCGAATATATCATACAACTTTTTTTTAATTTGTTAAAAACTCAGACTCGGAACCTTCTTGGTGTTCTTTTTTCAATTTGCTTTGTACGCGGTTCTTTACGCGGCATTTTTTCACGTCATTGTTAAACCTTAGGTATATTAAAAACAAGAAACTTGAAAACAAGTGAAAAAACTAAAATGAGTGATTCTAGCGACGAGGAAGTTTGCTTGACGCCAACAGAATTGACTGAAACTGTTAATAATGCGCAAATGAGCTTTCTCCCTCAACAATCACGCGAGAAGTATTTAAAACAGTACGATATGTTCAACACGTGGCGACTAGCAAAAGGAGCCAAAACTTTCTCAGAAAACGTTTTGCTGGCATATTTTATAGAATTATCCGAGAACAAGAAAGCAAGCACTCTATGGAGTACGTATTCGATGCTAAAAGCAACAATAAAGATGAAAAAAGACAAACATATCGATACCTATCCTAAATTAGTGGCATTTTTAAAAAGAGCCTCATCTGGTCATCAACCAAAAAAATCGAAGGTTTTCACAGTATCTGATATTGAAAAGTTTCTTAACGAAGCACCCGATTCCGTATATTTGGCGGCAAAAGTAAGTCAGTTGCACATTCAGTATCTACTTAAGTATATTAATCTCAATTAAATAGTATACTTAGTAGATGTTGATAGGCATAATTATGCGTTCATATCAATTTTATTCATTTATCTACTACAATACTCTTTACGTTACAGGTTGTTCTTATTATTGGAATAAACGGAGCATGTCGAACTAATGAACTAACACAACTTAATGTCAAAAACATTGAGAAACATTCAGATGACTTACTATTAATTAATTTACCTAATACAAAGACAAAAAGAGACCGCAACTTCGTCATTCGCAAGGAATACGTAACGATTGTTGAGAAATATCAAGCCTTACGCCCGCCTAACACTCCAATCAATCGATTTTTTCTACAGTATCGCAATGGAAAGTATGTTAGACAGCCTATGGGTACTAATAAAATTGGCAGTATCCCACGAGAAATAGCAACATTTCTTGAACTTCCAGAACCCCTGTTGTACACGGGTCATTGTTTCCGACGAACTTCAGCCACACTTTTGGCTGATTCCGGAGCTGATCTGCTGTCCCTTAAGCGCCACGGAGGCTGGAAGTCCAATGCAGTTGTAGAGGGATACATAGAGGATTCCATCCAAAATAAGTCTAAAATATGTGAAGGCATCGTAGGAGCCATTACACTGAAAGAGCCTCAATCGGATCCTTGTACTGGCCCTTCTACATCAAAAATAAGCCGTTATGAAACACCTAACCATCTCCCTCTCTCTCCAACATTCACGCCAAGGGAATCCGATGAATCGGTACAACTATTAAGTATGACAGATAGTTTACCGAAAAACAGTACACAAGTGACTAACACCAATATTACAGTACCAAACAAAAATATTACACTCAATTTAAATAACTGTAGCAACGTTACTTTAAAATTTTCTTAATTATACCTTAGTATTATTTTGTTATAATTTAAAGATTATTCTGTAATACTTACCTGTCATAATGTAGTAATTAATACCTAAACTGAAATAAAAGTGTAAACGTTGTGATTGTAAACGTTTTTTTTTTTGCATTTAGTCATTTCCTCGCTGAGGTGGAATGAAAAGTTACGTGTTGCACTCGAGTGCAAAGATTTTTCACCTCGTGCTCTTTTGATTCCCTCGCTAACGCTCAGGATTCTAATTTCCTTCGCTTGCTCGGTCATCAAAATTGAACACGCGGTTAAAAAGCAACTTTGCACTCTTGTATAACAAATAACTATTTCATCCCACCATCTCGGAAAGAGTATTTTTAATCTTCAGTATCTGAGTGGAAAAGCCGTTTTTATTCTCTAGAGGATAAAGTAAATTGAATTTAGAACATCGTGTGCACTAAGTTTGTGAATTAAAAAAAACATTAAACCTATTTACTGCTACCTCTATGGTGCCGAATATATCATACAACTTTTTTTAAATTTGTTAAAAACTCAGACTCGGAACCTTCTTGGTGTTCTTTTTTCAATTTGCTTTGTACGCGGTTCTTTACGCGGCATTTTTTCACGTCATTGTTAAACCTTAGGTATATTAAAAACAAGAAACTTGAAAACAAGTGAAAAAACTAAAATGAGTGATTCTAGCGACGAGGAAGTTTGCTTGACGCCAACAGAATTGACTGAAACTGTTAATAATGCGCAAACGTTTTTTTTTTTGCATTTAGTCATTTCCTCGCTGAGGTGGAATGAAAAGTTACGTGTTGCACTCGAGTGCAAAGATTTTTCACCTCGTGCTCTTTTGATTCCCTCGCTAACGCTCAGGATTCTAATTTTGAATCACTCGCTGCGCTCGTGATTCAATTTTAGAATCCTTCGCTTGCTCGGTCATCAAAATTGAACACGCGGTTAAAAAGCAACTTTGCACTCTTGTATAACAAATAACTATTATCCATTAAGCCAAAACATCAAACAAATCATTTTTATGACAGCTGCGCGCACAGATGGTATCAAGTCTGCAGCGCGTGAGTTGCCGACGATACGAAATGTTGCCATTTTAAATAATACATTTATTTTAAATAATAAATTTTATATATTTAGGATTAACTTATTGTGTTTATTTTATTTTATTTTTGTCTTATTTTGTTATTTCTGTTTATGCTGCACCGGTTTGACGTCATCACGTCAACGCCGGCTGTCACCGAAAACCAGCACTGGGACTCTGTCTCGCATAGGGTCCCAGCATTATGCTGAGAGATGGCCGTTTTGCGTGGATGTGACGCAAATTTTCCCCCAAATTGTTTTTTAGTGTTTTGTTCCTTTGCTTGCGTCATAATTATGTACAGCAAATAAACGTATTTTCTTTCTTTCTTTTAAATTTATTCCGGAAGGTTTATATTCTTATTTAATTAAAATTTTAAATAAATTAATCTCGATGTTTTGTTAAGTCGTAAAAACATTGCGGTGATGAAAAGTATAAAATTGTTCTATACAAAGCAAAATAATGAAAAACGGACTGCGAGCTCGTTATTTTGTATGTCAGTAGAGTAGAAGCAAGTTAATAGTAACAAGTTTTATGTTTCCCTCGTGTGGGTGAATTTTAAATAGTAAATAGACAGCGAATTGACTGCTCAGCTTTTATTTAGGAGTTTTTGCCACTGGGTCATTTTTTTACTATATTTTCCATTGGTCAGTTTTTGTTATGGCTTTACCATGTCCAACAATTTCATGACAACGAAAAAAGAAGATCAGCGTAGTGATAACATTAGGCTTTGACTACTTCTGCCGGGGTCACGGGAAAGTCCGAAAGGGATACCGTGGCCCTGGCGTACAGGCAACTGAAGGAACATGGGTAGGTTTTAGTCAGTATGAGTCTGAATGAGCGGGAGAAGTTATTTGATAATTTCCTAACCAAAACCATAAAAAATAAAAAGGCTTTGACTACCTCGATGTTCTAGTGGCCGCAACTACTTCTGATCTTAAGGTCCTGCTCAGCAGCACGCCGGAGTCTGAATTCGTGCCCGATTGATTGCAAGAGGCTCGCCCCCTATTACATGGGGCTTAAATATAAGTGGCGAAATGTGGGTATACTATACATAGGTGCACGTGCACCTCACCTTCGGGGAATTGAGACGTGATGTTATGATGATATTAGGATTAGGACATACTTATTATACCATACATTGTAAGGCTGCGGTTAAACAGAACCTAGGTAGGCCCAGAGTTAGACTTCTGTCCGCCCACTGAATGAATGGAGCACAGTGGTCACGTACTGCCTTGAACTCTTCCACGGTTAGTTTCGGGGAAACCCCATTACAGTCTCTGAGTCTCCCCAGAAATGAGCACAAGCATTAGGGTTTCGGATTAGTCTTTTGAGAGGTAGCGGTGCCCCTTTCCTGTGCAGATGGTGACCATCAGGGTGGTTTAGTGAAGTAAAAATCCCACACTCCCCGGTCTTAGCCCCAAAACCTTATAAAGGTTTCCATCCTAACACAAAAAAAAAGTTACTTAGGTATATAAGCAGTTTAGAACACGAATCTTATGCATTATTTTAGCAGCTTGTTTTGATACATGAATACTGCATAATAAACTTATTTTTGTCTATAAAATTGTAAGATATCGTAACTCACAAATATATATATGTCGGAAATACGTTACTGAGTTGACTAATCGGGATGACAGCGCCGCCTAGCGGCGTTCGACAGAGTCTACAACATAACGCTCGACCGGGATAAGCAGAATTCATCAGTGGCGGTCAAACAGTGAACACGTTTAGAAACAGTCGCGCGTTTCGAATAGTTGTGTCATGTACCTACAGTGTGTGAAATGCTAGTATGATTAAGGTGATCGTAAATTATAATTTGATCTGAACTGTAAACAGTTTTTCTATTGCGGAATAACCAACACTACCCACAGTACGCCCACAGTAGTTAAAATATGCCTGATAATAATGAACTGAGACACATACCCTCCTCCGTTACATAAATCATAAGCATGTTCACGAAAGTTGGCATATCCTTACTCCCACTTATCTCGGACATCGTGACGAAACGAAGAAAGTTAAATGGAGGAAGAAAATCTATGGATTGTTTGGTTGGATCTGGCTCCAGTGCTAATTCACAAACTACTTAATCTTGTTTCGTAAGAACAAGTTTGAAGACGACAAAGATTGAGGGCATTTGTGTGATTGAACGAATGCTTTCACTTATTTATGTGACATCAGCGGTTACTTCCTGAAGTTTCTTTAGGCCTTTTTTAAGGATTGGTATCTCTAACACTATGTGTTATGAGTTAGTAAAAGACTCGGTGGTTTTTGGAAATGTCGGTTATGTTCTACCGGTGGCAAGCCGTCATTAAACCACTGACAGTTAGTATACAGGAATTTTACATCAACAATTTTCGTATTATGCTGTGAATACAATGTTTTTTGTTTAAAATTATAAACTCTGGTCAACATTGGTTGCTGTCCAAATTGGTTATACCTAAACGACACTACAAAACTCAATTCACCGACAAACGATATTTGCGTCTTTGATAGAACTAAATATCGCAGTTGATCTTCAAGTCTCCGGATCGAGTCTCAAGATTCAAGATGGCGGCGTCCACTCTCGGCAAATGCAATGGCAATTAATTTGTTAAATGCAGTATTGCTTGCGCCACGATTTAAACTTAGTTCATATTTCTGCTGAACAACTTCATGGGAATCTGTTTATTACTTTGATAACAAAATTACTGGTGTGTCTTGTGTTAAATTTATTAATATTTTTGCTATTGGTGGTATTCTATCAATGAATAAAGCTTTTACAGTTGAATCTTCTCTACTTAATTGCTAAGAATAAAAACTAGTTAAAAGTGCAAATTAGGAACATGGTATTTAAACACCTAATCAAGTGCATAAACGTTGCCATTTGTGACATTAGTAGGA
This sequence comes from Xanthia togata, assembly GCA_963853775.1. NCBI lineage: Eukaryota > Metazoa > Arthropoda > Insecta > Lepidoptera > Noctuidae > Xanthia > Xanthia togata. The sequence goes on along the minus strand of OY970801.1, from coordinate 16,551,114 downwards.
AGTGGGATATTTTGTTTTGTTATTTGTATTCAAGAAACATTACATGTGAGTACAGTATGTGCCATTAACAACTGAGTTCAAGCTTAGAATTACCACAGAATAAGAATGAATAGAAGTGAAACTCCCGTTCTGAACACTGTATACATACATCGCGCTATTACCCTACAGTTTCAGGGTATGATACGTTCAAAACATTTCCATTGTTAGCTTAGTTGTTAACCGCATTTTGTATGCTGTGTGCAAATAAGTGAAAGAGTACACCTACTTAACACCTGATGTTGCTCATTATTTATGTGTCATGTTTTTGTATATCTGTATGATCATCCCAATCTAAAAAATACCATATATGAAGAAGGCCTGAGAAACACTTGACTAAGCATATGGGTAGCATATGGGTTGGAGTGTGGGTGAGGCAGGGGGGGTTGAGCTCCCCCGCACTTTTTACCTGTATGTTAACGCTCTGATTGTTCCTCTCAGCAGTCATCATGTCGGTTGTCATATTGATGGATTTTGCCTAAATAATCTTAGCTATGCGGACGACATGGTGCTGCTGAGCGCATCGGTTTGTGGCATGAGAACATTGTTGCGGATTTGTGAGACGTATGCAGAAGAATGACGAAAAGTCAGTTCATGGTTTTTGAGGCCGGCTCTAAATGTCGTATAGCAGTACCTTCCATCAAACTGTACGGGGTTCCCTTGGTCAGAGTGGACCATTTCAAATACTTGGGGCATGTAGTAACAGACGGTCTATAAGAGATGATGCTGATATCGAGAGGGAGCGGAGGGCTTTGGATGTAGAAAGGAAATATGATAGCTCGCAGGTTTGCGCGTTGTTCAGGGTCTGTCAAGCAGACCCTTTTCAGGGCTTATTGTACTTCTCTGTACACGTGCCGCCTGTGGGTGAAAAACACTCAAAATACATACGAAGCCCTCCGCAACCAATTTTATAACAACACAATTAGAGCGCTGATGGGGCTGCCGCGACATTGTAGTGCCTCAGGCATGTTCGCTGTCGCTAGCGTCGACTGTTTTTACTGGTACGCAGAGTTCGCGGCAGATCCAATAGCGTGCTGGTGATGATAGCCGACAGGCTCAACTGTCCATACATCAGACGCTACAGTCACTTGCAAGTCACCTACAGTCATCGGCTAACAATATAAATGTATTTTGTGTGGTTATTGTTTTGTGTTGTATTGTAGTGTTTAATTCTGTGTTTATTTTATGTTTATTATTAGTGAGTCCTTGTTACTTGAAATAAAAATGAATTATTATAATTATTAAGCAAGTCCACTACATAAATTCAGGTCCAAAGAAGCGAGGTACACTCCTTATCACTTGGATGTCTTTAGTCTACAACGAACTAGCAAGCCCAAGTGAATAACTCGACGACGCAGAACCAAAACATCTGGCGAAGAATGACGAGGAGAGCCGACCCCAATGAAATGGTATAAGGCTAGTCAAAGAGAGAGAGAAAGAGGGAAAGAGTATTGTGTATATCTCTTGTTGGAGATCCTAAATACATACATAAATAAATAACACAGTCAGAATCATATCGTCGATCACATTATGAGCTCCACGCTTGATCATTGACCAAAATAAGTCTGTTTTGATTTTGGAGAAGTTTGGCTGATTTACCGTAGACGTGACGTGATGCAGCATCATTGAACCCACAAAGGAAAGTAGATGCATAAGAAAATGTCGTTTCTAAACATATTATCAATCTATGGCACCAACTGTAGCTAGTCTGGCCTCCGATGAGATGCCTAATCCGCTCTTACGTCGAGGAGCTTGTTAAGCGACCAGTAACAGGGTTGCATGTACTATTGACCGTTAAGATACGATATAGCTTTGGAATGGGAATAACTTTGTTGGGCTTCAGCAACATGTAACAAGCAACAAGCACTGTAATATAAAATACTTTCATAAAATGTTAAACTCACTGACAGACAACGCAAACCTAAACCACTAGGACTAGAAGCATGGCACAAGAGTTCGTTATAACGAAGAAGAGCAACAATATGATTTTTGAAAATTCATCCCGCAGAGGATAGATATCATCGAGGTCAATCAACCATGAAAATGAAAACCCTGCTCTGGAAAACTCAAGGAAATAGTTTGCAAAAGAAAGTGAAACGACACACGCATAAGTTCACCCGGTGACTTTCAAACTTATATAAGTAAGGGAGTATTCCCCATACTACTGCCAAACCGACTCAAAACAACAAAAAAACTCATTCTAAAGAAAGATAGAAAGCAAAAAAGAAAGAAAGAAAAGAACGAAAAGAAAGAAAATAAATTTATTTGACTCAGGCACACAATACCATCAACTAGTACTTTAATTTCGAAACATCGCGATTAACGGAATATGAAAATTGACTAAGTTACTTACTAACCTACATGAATTTTTGAATGTTCCGCGCTCATCGTAAAATCCAAGCACTTAAGGCTCTGTCGGTCTACACACAGAACTTCGTGATAAACTCTATAAGTGTGGTAATTCTGTTGAATTCTAAATTGGGACAAATTGTCTCGGCTGGAAATCCCTCAGTGGGCCAACTTTTTCCTTTGTCGCTACAATTGTGGAAGTTGCGGTTTGAGTGAGAAGTCACTTATGTTAATTTTGACGTGGATTTGAGTAATTTTGTTGGTAATAACGTCATCATTATTAGCTGAAGTGTTTATGAATGTGAATTATCCAAAATCAAATATGCTTTCATTGCACTGTGTTACATTATTCTAAAAAAGATATCGATAAATAGAAGTGAGGAATACCGTATCCAGATTTAAAATACTTTTTTTGGAAGTCATTATAAACCATGACCTCTGAGTTTGTTTCGGCATTTCTTCTACATTGAGCGGAAAAAGCGTGGCAGCAACACGCGGCATTTTCAGGACACATTTCTGCCGCGCTCTAGTTAGAACTAAACCGACGAATGTTTGACAGAAGCGTTCGCGCGCGGCAGGCGTCCATCGCAGCGCGGCAGCTGCGCACGATTGCCGCTTTATGTTTGGACACGCCTTTAGTCAGCTAGGAAATGCAGGGAATGCTGGCTGGCTAGTTTTAAAATATTGACCAAAAAATTGACGTGTACAGTCTGTTTACAGAAATAAACTTAATTTATTTTCATCATTTATTTTCTATAAAGAAATATTCCGAATGCTACTGACATAGATATTTTAATTTAAAAGAGAACTAGCTGTTGCCCGCTATTTCGGATGCAATTCAAGCTGAAAAGTTACCTATATCCTTCTCCAGATGAAGGTCTATCACGTCAAACGACAGGCATTGTTTTATATTGTAGATTCGTAGGTATTTAAAAAAAAAAAAAAAACGTATTCTTAAACATTTTTTATTATTAATATTCAAGTATGTATCTATTTTATTTACCTACGTCCGTGTGTCACTGCGGGGTGCCAACTGAAAACCAGCGCTGGGTGTCTGACGCCCAGAAACTGCTGAGTTGGTAACCCTTTCGGTATGGGCACGCTCAGCAAAATTTTACTGAAATTTTATTGTTCTCTTTTTTATGTGTTTGTTGTATTGTGTTTGTGTCGAATAAATGTTTTCTATTCTTATTTTATTCTATTCTTGTGCCAAATTTCATCCAAATCTGTTCAGTGGGTTTGGCGTGAAAGCGTTACAAACAAACTCACTTTCACATTTGTAATATTACTAGATTTTGCCCGCGGCTTCACCGCGTGGATGTCGGAAAATACCCCACAGGAACATGTTACCGGGATTCAGACTATCCTATGTCGTAACTCAGGTCATGGCCTATCCGTATACCTTTCATCTAAATCCGTTCAGCCGTTTCGGCATGAAAAGGTAACAGGCAGATAATAAGTCTGTTTGTAGGGTTCAAAATGAAAAGTTAAAACCCTTAAACGATGACTTTGTTGTCTGACAAGGCCCTTTTTCTCATGAACGCGTGGAGGCATTTTGTTGAAATAGATATCAAAAACTTAGATCTGCGGTCTCTTGGAGCTATAACGAAATACAAACTGGCAAGTCAATGTAATAAAAAAAACCGGCAATTATGTTTTTTAATATTTGTTGTTATAGCGGCAACAGAAATACATCATCTGTGAGAATTTCGCGCCCTCACGCCCCTAGCCGCCGCAGGAGGAGCCACCGTAGGCGCGGGCTTGCAGACGGTGAGCGATGGGTAGCTCGCCGTCCGGTAAGGACCAGGCCCGGGTCGACGGCGCGTTGTGTTCCACGCGCGCCTCAAAGAGATGTCAGCGGATAATATTATTGTGGTGAATCTCTCCCATTGTTGACATGGTTATTATTGACATCTATGATTATTATTTTATTATTACTTATTAATTTATTCCTTATATTTTCATTTACTTCATTCAATAATATAATTTTAATGGGATTATCTGTTTAATGACTGCATGATTTTGATCAATAATAAATTTAAATAAAATGTAACTTTATTTTATATTTGCACGCCGAAATTAAAGGCAGAATAAGAGAACAATTTTGTACATTTTACCAACCTTCTGTACCTTATTTTGGCAAATAAATGATTTTTGTTTTTTGTTTTTTGATGAAGGGGAGGAGCTCGTGGCTAAGTAGTAACTGCCGCACGGATCGATCAGTCAGGTTAAGCTACGCTTGCCGGGGTTGGTCTGTGGATGGGTGACCATCTTTACATACCGAGATTCCTCCGTGCCTCGGAAAGCACGTTAAGCCGTTGGTCCCGGTTGTCATTTGTGGATCTTTGACAGTCGTTACGGGTCGTCAGAAGCCCGAAAGTCTGACAACCAGTCTTACCAAGGGGTATCGTATTACCCAATTACTGGGTTGTGGAGGTCAGATAGGCAGTCGCTCCATGTAAAATACTGGTATTCAGCTGCATCCGGTTAGACTGGAAGCCGACCCCAATATAGTTGGGAAAAGGCTAGGCAGATTGATTGTTTTTTGATGAAGGGGTCCGATGGGACCGATGCCTGCCGGGGTTGCGGGAAAGTTCGAAAGGGATACCGTGGCCCCTGGCATTGCACAGGCAACTGAAGAACACGGGTGGGTTTTAGTCAGTAAGAGTCTGACACGCCCTCCCGCTCCGCCCAGAGCGGAAGAAGTCATTTGATGATTTCCCAGGCAAAAAAAGGGCACTAGTGCTACTCACACAATGACAAGTCTAGTAAAAAAAAAAAAAACAGGTTTATATATTATGATTCTAATTGCCTTACTTACATTCATTTAAATATTATTATCACCATTAATTTTTTATACCTACTCTAGTGTCGCCATTGAATATATGTATACTCGTAATACCTATTGTGCATGTTAGAGAGGTTATGACAGTAGGTAATATTAGTGTATGACTTCAAATTGTAATAACTGTCACACTCGGTCAGTGGGCCGATTTTAATAAAATAAATACTTAATGTGAATTCAAGATACGGACTATGACTTTCCAATCCTTTGAATCCCTTGAAAAGAAGACTCAAAAAAAATATTACATGTGAATTTTAAAATAATTTCCTATTTTACACCATTCATTTTACAAAAACACTGAAATGCAAATCCAAAAGCTTAAAATTGACTTTTCATATCCCTTAACGTATGAAATGTTGGATTTTTCATACATACTTTCATCCCCTATTACACCCCCTTTAGCATTATTTTTGCGACAAAATGTCCCTATGTCCTTCCTTTTCCAGGATGCCATATATCTCCTTGACAAATTTTATCGAAATTCGTTCAGTAGTTTAACCGTGAAAAGTTAACATGCAGACAGACAGAGTTACTTTCGAATTTATAATATTAGTGTGGTAATCCATACTAATATTATAATTATATTCGTAAGTAACTAGAGACAAATCGAGAACGACTAGAGATAATTCTCAACAGTTATTACGAATCCCTTTGATGCCCACTTAATAGCCAATTTGCTGACTCCAATTAATACTTACGTACAAAAGCATTTCACTTATAATTAACTAAATTAATTATATCTGTTTCAGTTTAGGCTGACAAAGGGCTTACAACCTGTCACTTTCAACGTCCTCAAACAACCCTCGACTGTTAAATAATAATATCTTTTGTTAAACTGCGTGGGGTTCTCCCTAAGGCAAAGATTTTTTTTTAAACAATAGCAGAAAATAATGTAGGTCCTTTCTTTCAATAAGTTTGTATACTACGTAAGGCACCTGTCCCACCGTCTTTTGCTAGCGAGAAGCGAGTAGAACTAGCAAGTAAAAACGAGTTGGCGAGGAACGAGCAGCGAGTCGCACACGCGCGCGCGCATTAACTATTGTGTTTATTTTTATTTTGTTATTTCTGTATATGCTGCACCGGTTGTCACTGAAAACCAGCGCTGCGGCTCTGTCTCGCATAGGTTCCCAGCATTATGCTGAATGATGGCCGTTTTGCGTGGATGTGACGCAATTTTTCCCCCAAATTGTATTTTATTGTTTGTTCCTTTGCTTGCGTCATAATTAGGTACCGCAAATAAACGTATTTTCTTTCTTTCTTTATGCGACGGCGACGACTGATTACTCGCTGGTATGCGTATGTACCAAGTGTCAGTGTCTCAGCGAGTGTTCTGCCCGCCAAGCGAGCGTCGCTGGGCGAGTAGGTACTCTCTTTGGTAGCTCGTGTCGCTGCGACAAACGAGTACTTACCAGCGGTGTGAACAGTCAGCGATCAACTATTAATCTTATCTTTACTTACACGGGACCTACAATCTTTTGTACGTTTCTTGAGCAGGAAAATCTTAGATATCTAGTCGCTTCCTCGTCAGGGTCGGTGGTGCGACGGGTACGTAAGTATTGTACCGATTTATGTATTTATTTTACTAGCAAACTCATTCGGTGGAAAGAGGCTTATTCCATTTATGAAAACCTGCGACATCAAGGGGATTGTCTTTATTTTGCTAACGTAAGAAAACAGACTTTAAACAGAGTCTGGTACCCAGGTTGGCCGAAGCAAGAAAAACCTGTTCAGGTGGAGATTCATAGACGACTTCGCCTTGGAGTGTAAATATGGTGCTGTTCCACAAACGATAGGACACTTTATTTCGTGGCTGCGTGTTCTGTCAGATGCACGTCGCAGGAACTGATGGAAGCTAGTGATGGCGCCAAACACGTGACGAATTCTGGGCCGAGTCTATTAAGATTGTCATTTGCACGCTAAGAATAAAAAAGCACAAGTTAAAATATTTTTTGAAAATATCTGAATCTTCTCGCCTTAAATATCGAAACTGTTATTGCATCCTCTGATTTGTGTAGACGAGTTTGAGTATGACGAACAACGATCATTTTTCACGTGCAAATATGTCCATTTGTTTCTTTTACTTTAAACAGCTCTACTTGCAAACCAAATCAAAATTTAATAAAATCATTGATAAGTTACATCCTTGGTTGCCGTGTGGTGAAGTAAAAAGTTCGTTCCATTTTTAATTAACATGATAGATATGAATTTTCATAGTAATTTATTCGGCCGCTAAACACGATAGATATGGATTTTCATGCAAACATTGCGAAGAAGGTTGTCAAAATAATGCTCGAATTATCAAGCATGATTAAGAAATATATTGAATTGATCCTCTAAAAACTTATTGATATTATAATGACGATGGCCTTATTGTGCTCTTATAAAGACTTTTAATAATGATTTTTATGAATAAAGGAGCCTCTATTTAACTTTCTGGCTAAGTTGGTCACAGTTGCTAGGCTAGGGCATATCACAGAAAATCGATCTATCTTAGCGTATCGATTGAATAGGTATTTTAAGGAAACCAAATTGGGAATTATTTTAGGCTTACAAAAAGAGGTTCGTTTATTATATTAGCGTATCCTAGGTAGTAGGATAAATAGGAATTATTGGGGGTTCGTACGTAAAACGAAGAACGAATTTAATGATTATTTTTACGAAGTAAATCCAAATGTTTTGAAAATAAACTTTTCAAAAGGGCTACAATTCATCATTTCAGCCGAAGGCATCCATTGCTGGACATGGGCCTCCCCCAAACAACAAACAATTCAGTATTTGGCAAAAAAGCAGCAACAATCCAAACTTTATTTTATCAACAGAATGCACTGTTTATTTAAACATGGGTTAAATCCTAACACGTTAAACAACAAACAGGTAGTGAAATCAATTAAGCAAAACACGGAATTCGCTTTGATCAATCATTGGACGATAGCAAAGGGATCGAAAATAAAAACAATGGGAACTATTTTAGGCACTATATTTATTGAAACTATGCTATGCTATTATGCTTTAAAAGCGTTATTATGACATGACGAATGTGGCAAAAAAATTGACTTAAAGGAAATAAAAAAGAAGCATTCAATGCGTGTTTTCCCTTTATCTCACAGACAGAACATTCGAATGTAATTGAAAAAAGTGTGAAAATCATGACGCCCTTTTTGTAGCTAACCAGAGAACAAAAATAAAAAGAAACATTAACAAGAGTCAAGTCTGTACTAGTGAAGAAGATGAAAAATATTAAAATACTCAAGTGTTTTTGTAACAATTTCATCTGGTCCAGTGTTTTTAACGACAAACAAAACGGAGCGGGACCGAGTTTGGAACTTGGAGTATCGTTTGTCGAACGTTGAACTGCGCTGCCGTGCTTCTGGTGTGAGGGACAAGTCGTGAGATTTAGCGGTTTTTTAGAGATAGGACAATGTTTCCCGTTATAGTAACAATTTAAGAAAGAAAAGAAAGAAAATACGTTTATTTGCGGTACATATGATGCAAGCAAAGGAACAAACACTAAAAAACAAATTTGGGGGAAAATATGCGTCACATCCACGCAAAACGGCCATCACTCAGCATAATGCTGGGACCATAGATATCCACTATACGAGCCAGAGCCCCAGCGCTGGTTTTCAGTGACAGCCGGCGTTAACGTGATAACTGGCGAAATGTGGGTGTAATATAAGTAGATATTTATGTCTTATTTCTGCGGGGAAATAATGCGTGAAATGTTATGTTACCTGTAATGTTTATGACTAACGACGACCCACACGTACGGGTCGCAGTCTATAAAGATTTACGGTTTTGCTTGGTTCGATGTGAATAATCAGGACCACTGAGACTCCAAACGAGTTCGAATTTTGAATTAGTGTTTTTATTTTTTGTGCTGAATGCTTTTGCATAATATTATTCTCACTTCATGCCTTTAGAGTAGGCATGCCTATAAATTACGTATGTAAGTACTACGTTTAGTTCGCGTCATGATCATGGCGTTCCATTGCAAAGTTTTTCAGACCGCTATCTCCTATAAACTTTTCCCACACACATTGCAGTATCTATGTACTGTCCTTTCTCGGTACAGTTTCATAACTAGAACCCGAGGATGTCCCGCTGACAAGCGCCGCTCTACACCATTTTTTATAGCATTTTTTCGCAAACTTCTGAATGCCCAAGCGCCCTCTTACAACGTCCGTAGACGTTTTGTTTTTACCAAATAATTGACAAGTCAATTAGAAACTCTGTCGTATTTATTAGGTATATTCAATTTAATAGGGATGTTTACGGGAAAAAAAACTATTTAGCCTGAAAGCCAGATATAAAAAAAATAATTATACACGTATTTTTTTCTTATATCATAATAATAAAAAACGGTTTAGATAAAACACAATAATTAAAGTTGGGGATTGTGGGCTCGCTACGTCACAAATCAGTATAAAATCTACCGGGGAGTGACGTCATGCCACATTTTAACGTATTGCCTACTCAATGTATTGCCGTAATCTTTTGATTACGTAAAAAAAGAAAAAATACGTGTCCAATATTTTTTAATAACCAACCTGACGGACAAAAAAATATTTTTTAGTCAACATCCCTATTCCGTGGTTCTTTAATATTTAACGCCTGGTGAGGAAGTTTCGTTTACACATTTTAATAGCTTCAAAAAAAATCTGTTATATTATCATGTAAACCAGCATACCTACACGAAAAATGTCGACAAAACTCTGCAATCCAATTTGTAACTGACACCGGTAGTTCAATTGTAAGTAGAACAGACGGGTACTAATTTCAAGATCAAATCAATTTCCAATATGATGAAATAGTTCTTTGTATATACGTGGGAATTCATGTCAAAAACGAATCCATTTATTCCTGCCTAGCCGTACCAGAGTATCTAAAAAGCCCTGACCAACCCGAAAACACGCAGAGATACACACCTTTATTTACGTGGTTTCAACACAACACATCAAACTGATGCGAAACCAAACAAAACTGCCGTGACCCGAATACGTCTTTTGACAAACAATGTAATTTACACAGTTCGTTACCACAGAATAGATAGGTATAGAAGGCCGGTTTCAAACAACGAACGAAACAGACGCACGCACACATAGACCTGTACCTACGGCGATCTCAAACTATGTCATGAAAACAAATGCCAGTCGCGAGAGCGAATACAACTCGCTGTACGTATGTAGACGCGTGTTTATGTGTGCGTGCGTGTTCACTCTTTGGATATAGTTCACTTTTTCCACATACCTATTCTGTGTCGATACTGTTAAATTTTGAATTACGACTACGAACCAAATTCGCAAGTTTATTTGTAACCGAACCCCTTTCTCAATTAATCCCACAATCAAGCTATACACGTGAAATTGAGATTTTAGAGTTTATTGGTGTCTGTGTTTGCATGGTCGATACATGGGAGTCCCGAATTAGATGGCTGTGATGCGGAAAATCAAACGGATGTGTGTAGGACTAGGTTCTGATGTGGTTTCGAAAAGTAGGGACAGTGGTTTTTTCGGTCACTGTTGGTTTCCGAATTAAACCTGTCCATACGAAGCTCGGTGAGATGAGCTCTTTGCCTATGTAAAATTAACAAAGAGACAGGTATACAGCTCATGAATAAACAGCTTGTTTAATATCTCATAATCATTCATTGAGCAGTATTGCGTTTCTTTTTAATGGGAATAATTAACCGACTGATTTCCCACATCCTGTAAATCATAAAAACCGTTCCCAATTTAATGAGCAAATACTTTTCATAAAACACACCAATCGATTCTGAATAAAGGCTTTCGCAGATAGGCGCGACGCAACGGTGTCGACGCGATTTTGGTAGAACAATTTCCATTAAGTTTTTATAGAAATTGTTCTACTAGAGTCGGGTCGCGCCTGTCTGCGGGAGCCTAAAACTGAAATGAGGTCTCATTAAAACTGTAGGAAAATCGAGATCATTAAAGTTGATATTAAAAAAGTTTTTGGCTCAATCGAAAGTTCTCAAGGAGTAATTTTATCTCTGGAATGTTCCCTGAACATTTTTTATTCAGTGAACTTTATTTTACTTCCTATTTATCTTTTCGTTTCGATGCGGGTGGTCAGGACACTTGTGCTTTGTAAATATAAGTTACTTTCATGATTTGGAGGTTCTTATGTCGATGAAAATTAATTATGTTTAAATGACTCATAGGGTTTAGTGGTCGCAAGCGCTACTACTGAGCATGAGGTCCTGGATTCGATACCGGGGTCGGGAAAGTGATATTGTGTTTTTCCATTTAGAATTTCTCAGTAGCAGCCCGGAGTCTGGATTTAAGTCCAGTTGATGGTAATAGGCTCTCCCCCTGTTACATGCGACTTAACTGGCGAAATGTGGGAAACCTACACCTGTGCCTAAACCTTCAGGGAATACAGACGTGATTTTATATTAAGTATGTTAATGTTTCCCTATAATTTTAACTTATATCCTAACCTTAATAATATTATATGTTATTATGAGTTTATTTGTTTGTTACGCTTTAACGCGAAAACGGCTGAACGGATCCGGATGAAATTTGGCACATGGGTAGACCATGACATAGGGTACCTTTTATTCACATATGCCCATGATATCGAGACATATGCGGTTGAAACCGCAGGGCGCAGCTGTTTATATCTAAAGTTGTTCTAAAAATAAGATAAAATAAAAATATTGTGAGTTTTTTTCTTTAAAGGAATATTAATAACATTTATCTTATTATGTGTATATTCGCTATCTTCCAGCTGTGCAAGAAATACAGAGGTGTGCATAAAAACTTGCACTTGGTATCCGTTGACCTCGAAAAGGCATACAACCGAGTACCTCGTGATTTTTTGTGGTGGGCCCTTAAGGAGAAATGTGTGCCAGAGACTTCTCTAGCAATGTGCAGTTAATTCGAGCGATGTACAGTCGATTCAGTACTCAAGTCCGGTCTACAGTGGGCACTACTGGCAGCTTCACTGTGGCTGTGTGCTTGCACCAAGGGTCGGCACTCAGCCCTTACCACTTCCTGGTGATAATGGACGCTCTTACGTCGGCTATCCAGGAAGATGCTCCCTGGTGTATGCTGTTTACCGATGACATTTTGCTGGTTGCTTAGAGTAGCCTAGAGGTTCAGAGCAGATTGGAGGTGTGGTGGGAAAGACTGGAGACCGTTGGCCTGAGATTAATTTGGACCAAAACAGAGTATTTGTTTTGTGATTTTGGCGGTCCTTCCAGTCCTGGTCCCATATCTCTCGCCGGAACGCCCTTACCGATCTGCCCGACTTTCAGTACCTCGGGTCGCTTGTCCAAGGAGATGGCGGAATAGAACGAGAAATAACGCGCCAGATCAACTCAGGATGGATGAAATGATAACAGGTCAAAGAAGAACTTGCGACCCACGCATGCCCTTCAAGTTACAGGGGAAAATTTAAAAGGCCTGTCGTACTGTATGGATCGGAATTTTGAGCCGTGAAGAAGACGACTGAAAAAAGTTTGCATGTAGCGGAAATGAGAATGTTGAGATGGATGTGTGGAGTAACGAAAATGGTTAAACTAAGAAATGAGTTAAGGTGAAGTATAAAAGTGTCGCCAGTGACAAAAAACTTGAAAGGAAATCGTTTGGCCTGTTAAGGGCATGTGATGAGGAGAGAGGAAACGCATGTGACTAAAAGAATGATGAATATAAATGATGATGGACGGAGTGTGAGAGGAAGGTGAAAGAAAAGCTGGATGGATTGTGTGAGGAATGATATGAAAGAGAAGGGAGTAAATGATAGCGTGACGGTTGTCAAAGGAAAATGGAAACTTGTTGCACCGACCCCCCAAGTAACATGGGACAAGGGCAGGAAGATTATAATCATATTAAGTGCATGTGAGTTTTTCACACATTTAATATATTAGATATTGCCAAAGAACCTCTGTATCAGCATTTTATAAATCAACACCTTACTAGCTTTGACTGGATCCAAAGTACGAAGTTAATTCAGATTCCGTTTGGAATTCCACTCGCTTCGCAAAGAAAAAGAGGGGCGGCCAAGTTCGCGACCCGAGTCGGGAACCCATAAGGACTGCATTTAAACTGGTTATAAGTAACTGGCGTTATTCCAACAAACATGCAGTTGGAATACGTTCAGTTATGTGTTAGTTTTTTATTTCAATGTGCAGAGACATTTTAATAATGATACATTATATTCAACCATATTTCCCTGAGAAATAAAACGTTGGAACTTGGAACGGTCCGTTTATTTCGTGAATGTTTTATTCTTTAAGACAGTATTTTGATATTCAGTGGCTGGATATTTTGTGGAGCTTTCGACACATTTCGAAGACTCGTATGTAAAAAAAAAAACAAATCATCCAAATAAGAAGCGTAGATGAATAAATACTTATAGCTGAATCTAAGTTGCTCAAAATGAGCTACATTCAACGCAAATGACTAAGACCGCTTGGAAAGATTGTTGATTTACTTTGTCTGGACCCACTCTCTGGCCGTGTCCTAAGCGACCATCGTGTTTAGTTTGATCGGAAAACTCGAACGAGTTGTCGCACTGTCCGAAGGCACGTTCATTCTCCGAACAAAATATTGACAAGTGAACCCAGTGATCGCGTGTATGTGCAACGTTGATTGCGTAAGGACACGAATCAAACTTCAAAGCAAAAAAAAAAACTAAATTCAAACCACTTCCTCATTCAAATTGGTAGTTTCTCCTTAAAAATAGAATGTTATTGCCACATCTATGATAATTGTACGGCGACAATGTCAGCATTTAATGGTTTTGTAACGACCACTTTTATGTCAGCCGTAGTCGTCGTAAAATAATAGTGATGTAGGGAAAATAAGAGGGGATGTGAAAAAAAATTAACGATATAGTCTATGATATTAAACTACTTTGTCGTTAATGGATCAGTTGTGTGTATCACATCTAAGTATAGACAAAAGTGTTACTAGGTACCACCTATGACAAACATCTCGAGATATATGTAGGTATGTAAAAGTAAAAGATATAGGGTCAGCAATACGTCACTTATTCGACTAATCGGAGTGCCGTCGCCGCCTAGCGGCGCTCGACAGAGTCTACTACATAACACTCGTACCAGCCGGAGCTAAGCAGGCAGCACTACAGCGTGCATCAGGTCCACCGCATCATTGAGAACATAAGCGCTGGTTTCCAATGTGGCTCGATGGTGGGTGTTATCTTTTTTGACTGGCACAACGGCTTATTATATAAGCTCTACCATCTCGGTGTGCCAGATCGTCTCGTGCTCATCTTACGGGATTTTTTGTCGAACCGCACCTTCCGCTTTCACATTGAAGGAGCGCTCTCCTCCCCCGCCCCATACGCGCAGGAGTCCTTCAGGGCTCCGTGCTCTCTCCCCTCATTTTCACGCTGTTCACCAGCGATATCCCTAAAAGTAAAAAGGCGCAGTTGGCTCTGTTACTATACAGACAAAAGCCCTGACCCGATAGCTCTCACTCTCCAAACCGCAGACGACAAGCTTGGCGCCTGGTTCAGAAAGTGGATAATCGAAGTCAATCCCGATTAGAGTCAAGTGGTTCTCTTCAAGAAACCGAGACTCAAACTCAAAACTTCTCTCCCCCGACCAATCACCATGTTTAACAAGCCGATCTCCTGGGAGAAACGAGCCAAATACCTTGGTGTGGTCCTAGACCAAAAACTGTAATTTTCATAGCACATAAAGCAGCCTCGCTCGAGAGCCGCTTTCGCTCTAGTTAGACTCCACTCCATTCTGAATGCACGTAGCAAATTGTCACTCAGGTGCAAATTGCGTACCTACTTGGCGTGCATATGACCTATGCGTGCGCCGCCTGGGCACAAGCCAAACCCTATCACCTTCATAAGTTGCAGACCCTCCAAAACCATTTCCTTCGAATGGCAACGAGATCTCCCTGGTATGTTAGGTACGAGATTCTCCATCTCGACGTCTAAATCCCCACTATTACCCAATTTCTCAAACGCAATTCCAAGCGTTTCTTCGATAAAGCCGTCCTTCATCGCAACCCTCTGGTTGTCGAGGCAGCCAGATATATCCCCTCTACAATTAGTAAAGTCCGCCGTCCAAGGCTTGTTCTGACCGACCCGGTTGACCCTATAACCCTCCTCCAGGAGAGCAGTAGGGCCACCAGTACAGTATACAAACACAAACGACGACCCGCATTCTGACCTCGCCGCCGAGGTCCACCGCGATCGCGACCCTCCCGAGTAAATAATTTTGCTGTCCTCCCCCCAATGACGCCCTAAGCCGAGGTTCGTACCCCACAGGGGGTGCCCTTAGCGAGCGCTCGCCTAGTGTATAATTAGAATAGTTTTTGCCCCTGGCTGGAGGCTTTGAGTTTAGCAGCTTAAGGCAGCCACAGGAAAGTCGTTAAGCAGCTACGAGCCTCCCTCTGAGGTCAACTGCGAGAAGCCTTAGTCAAAAAAAAAGGAGCTAAGCAGAGTTCATCGGTGGCGGTCAAGCAGTGAACACGTTTAAAAACTGTCGTGCATTCCGAATAGTTGTGTCGTTATACCTACAGTGTGTGAATTGCTAGTGTGATTAATTTGATAGTAAACTATAATTTGATATGAACTGTAAACGGTTTTTCTATTGCGCAATAACCAAGACTACCCACAGTACGTTTATTCTAGTTAAAATATGGTTAATAATAACGACAGAGACAAATACCCTCCTCCGTTATAGCTATAAATAAAGAAAATGAATTCGATTCAGTGGACTGGTAACATTCACGTAAATTAAAAGAGATCACTTTACATAGCGATTATTTGCGATTTCTTTTGAACTTATCTACCTATACACTTCCATGTATGTGCTGTGCATGTTTCCTAGATTTCTAGTAAAATTTGTGAATTACAGATTTTAGTTACTGTGGTGAAACCATGAAGTGAAATCGTACCAAACCATTATGCATGTTTCTTTGATTGTGATTAGGGAATACTACCGGTATTTGTAGGGTAGTTATGTACCTCTAAACTGGTAACAAATTAATTCACCGTTCCAACAAGAGTCACACATCGAATCATCTTAATTTGCAAGTTCCAAGACTAACCACCAAACTATTACCACTCTATAATTTCAAACGTCGAATGATTAATCGATACGACTTGCACAAAGGAATATCGATTATATCGAGTTGATTCCTTTGCTACAGCTCCATCGAGCGGCACTTTACGATGCCTAATTATCATGTGAACGTTGACAAAGTTCGCATCTATGTGTAATTTAGCAAGTAATTGAGTATCGGATATGGAAGTGGAGTTTCGTGAAACCAATTACGGAAGCGAGTTGCTTTGACAAAGAATCGATTCTCGATTCAAAAGTGTCTCGTACTAATATATTTTCCTTTAAAGACTTGTATTGTGGAATTGCTTATTAACGAGCTAGCAACAAGTTTTATTTATTTATTTCGTGGTAGGTTTGTTGATAAAATCATTATGTACGGAATAAAGGGCTTTATCAGGATATGTTATTTTTTAAAACTAATTAAAGTATAATTTAGATGCAAGATATACAACTTTTAATTGTTTTCACTATCTATTTCTTGTGTGTATCCTACATTATTCAATGAAAACAGTCCGATCCTAAGTAAATATTCCAAGTACACACTATACCATTGTTTATGAAAAATTACCCAAACAATATTACCAATTATTTGTACCATCATTGTTTGTCAAAAGAAATCAGTACATACCTCCATCGCACTACCACTTCGCACCATGGCGACCCGACATCGCCTCAAACTGTTTAGTCCTGAAATAAAACAAAAAATAATTACTTCTAAATCTTAAATTAAATATAGACAGAAAATGGACAGCCTAAACCGCTGGGTCTAGAAAAATGACACTTTACTCAAGAGTTCCTTGACCTATAACGAAAATGAGCACTAAGAAAGCATTTCTGAAAATTCATCCCCTAGAGTGATAGATACTCGTAAATCGTTTATTTAGTGCATACAAAAAACAGCACAGCATACAAAACCACGATTAAATAATTACTAATTAGCTATTAGGAAATAGCTGCAAGGTGCCAATATACAAACAAATGAAAAAGGAAGAAAACAAGACATTGTGATGACACTATTGGCTGTGACACACTTTAAAATAATGGATTAACGAACATAAAAAAGTGCGGTGTGCGCTTCAAGGTTGCACCAAATGGGAGTCCAGCTAAGCATGTGCCAGGCGCTACCTGTACCTGACGCTGATATTCTGCTGAATCCCTGCAGTGACATACGGACGTCGAGTAGACGAGATAAATATGCGAGTTATTGGTGTTGTAGAAAAGTGGAATGTGCGGAGTGAAATGTAAGTATAACCGCAATTTAAATATTGAAGTGAATATTGAGAGGTTAAAAAGAGGATAAAAGTTTGTATGGAAATTTGTCATTTTTGCCGAAAGGAAATCCAATCGGGCACACACACAAAAATAATATAGAAACTGAAAACTTTTCTAACTTTAAAGCCTCAAGGGTTCAAGTGTTAATAACCTTTTGTTCAACAAAAATAGATAGAGTATATTCCGCAAGTTAACGAACTAACAATTAAAAATGTTTTGGAACTCGCTCCAGCGAATGTGGTGCGAGTTTGTAGTCACGCCTGCCGCACGCGATCCGATTTAGTATAGATCTAAGTTAGATATGCAACTATATACTCGAAATTATGGTGAGGTTCATTTCAAAGTTTATGCTACAGAACGTATTTTGCAGGATATTGAGTGGTTGGTAGAGAGATTTGAGTTTATGTAGAGTCATTATTAGAATAAATACAGGGTGAAAGACCACACAGCTCTTTAGCAAGTTGTTTAAATATATATATATATTGTTATTTTTTAAAAGAAACTGATTTCTAATCTTAAGAAAACGAAAGAGTAGCCTCACCTAAACTAATAATTAATAGAGCAAAGATTTGTTTTTTTGTATGTTTGTTTGTTTCGTTACGCTTTCACGCTAAAGTGGCTTAACGGATTTAGATGAAATTTGGCACATTGGTAGACCATGACTTAGGTTAGGATATAAAATACTTTTTATCCCGATATTCTCACGGGATCGAGACTTATGCGGGTGAAACCGCGGGGCGCAGCTCGTGGTAGATATTTCAAACCGGGCTAGGATAGTCCAAAATACTTCTTGGGTAGTCGAGATAAACGATACTTAAACTAACCCTTACCTTGCTTAATTGCGTAAGTTCCCCTGATCCCAAATATTCATTTCTGACTAAATACGTTAATAAACATCCCACTAGCAAATTCAGTCAGCCAACTTAATTCTTAGTCGATAATCGAATCATCAACGCGTGTACTCAATGACTGGTAAATGCGATACTACAAACGAGTTATCATCAGGAATCCAACTTAATATCGTTGAGGTAAACACCAGCAGGAAGCATATTTATCAATAACATAAATGCCCATAAATTTGGTATTGGTGATAAATGTTCCAAATAGTGATGGGTCCTAGATGGGTCTAACGAAATATCAATCAGATTATTCGATTGTTTGGTAGGAAAATAAAACAAAAATTTATTTTATCTCAATCATTGTGTCAATTCATAAATTGAGACAACCGCAGTAACATACAGGGTGTTTGGCAGAACGTTGAACATACGAAAATGGTGGATAGGTGGGGTCATCTGCTACTTACTCAGCCCTAATTTATTTAAAAAAAAAAAATTTTTTTTTGCTGTCACCACTTTCTTAACTTTAAAGTGTAATTTTTATTAAAAATGGGTAAAACAGGGTTTTTTTTTTTTAAATCTTTAATGGTTGCAGATTCTTATAAAACGATTGCTTTATTCAGATGTTAGCTAGAAAAAAAGTTATGAGTCCTCAAACTTACAGAAAGATGTAAAAAATACTTAAATCATAATTTTAACTTGCATTAAAAAAAAAAAAAAAGGGCTGACTAAGTAGCAGATGACCCCACCTATCTACCATTTTCGTATGTTCAACGTTCTGCCAAACACCCTGTATATAGCAAACTATTTAAAAAAAACGGTGCTTTAGTGATGTGTTTTTGCAGACGGGTTTTTTTGTTTTTTTTTTTAATTTGCTTTATTTCAAGCTGTTTAGTTTTCTATAGGTATATAAATATACATATTTATATTTATATATATTAAGCCGTTTAGGCTACAGAACGTGCCAATTAAATATACATACATATTCTGGACAAATCATTACCCTCCTTCTGGGGCAGTCGGGTAAAAATAGTACTTGTGTCGGGGCTGTCTCACTGAAAAAATGCTCGAATTTGTAATTCGAACGATTATTTCGAATCTTGAATTAAATCATTATGTTTTCGTATCTTAGACTATGTTGTGAGCTTACCTACTTACTCACATCAAACTGATATCATTTTTTATTTATTTAGTTAGATGAACATTTATAAGATTTATTTATTTATTTTTATTTATACGTGGCAGCCCGCAATCTGGATTTGTGTCCGGTTGAAGGCAATATGCTCGCCCCCTAAGCACAATAACATGGGACTTAAGCATAACTAGCGAAATGTGGGTGTACTTCAGGTACTCCTCTGCCCAACCTTTCCGGGAATACAGGCGTGATGTTATGTTATATTTTACACGAATGATTTTACATCAATCGAATAATACGAAATCATGTGTCTACCCATCGAATAATCGCCTACTGGTATTCGAATGAAACATTCGAACACGCCCATCTCTGCTTCAGAGTTTATAACCGTAAAGCGTTTATTTTAATGGAAAAATGACAAACGAGCGACATTATTTGCGATCATCCGAACAGATATGCTACAATTACTTTGTATTGTTTACCGTATGTTCCGTTGTATCGATATATCGATGATTTTCATTCGGTATTCACATTTTAACCGATACGTTGTTGTATTAACTTTGTGTTTGGACAATTTGTCGTTTCAATCATTCAATTGTGTCGTAAATATAAATTTTTAACTATGTTGCACTGAATGAATTCACAAAAATAATATTGTATGTGTTATTGGTATAACCTTTTATAACAAGCTACTCTCTTCTTTGCTAGATTTGCCTTTGAATGCATTTAAAACTAAAGTAAAATCCAACCTTTGTTCAAAGGCATACTATTCTATCAACGACTACATAATTATAAGAATGGTTGGTCGCTGTGATTAACTCAAGACAATGTTTAAATGTTCTTTCTCCAGAATTAGCTTACCTACTGACAGGTTATATGAGTTTATACAATTGTTTATAATTTATAATGAGTTTATATAATTGTTTATAATTTTACTTAATAAGTCAATTTATTTTAATTTATTGTTGACATAATGTACTCATTACATTGTTTTTTTATAAGTTGTATTGCAATAAGTGGTTAGCTAGCGAGTAATTGATAAACTAGGACCATCGAGGTATAATAAATACCTCGATGGTCCTAGTTTATCAATTACAACTTCTAGTTACAGCTATATATAAGCGGGCACGCCGGAGGCTTTTTTTTCTTTTTTAGATATTGTTTACGTTTAGTTATTTTTATTTCCACTTGAGTATAATTCTAGATGTTTTTGGTTGGTATATTGGCGTGTGCTAGCTGTCGTATGGCTATTAATTTATAATTTATATTGTGTTTTGCGTAATGTAAATTATCTTGCATACTATTATATAGAATCATTTTTTTCTAACTGAACAGACCGCTGTGCTGGTATGGAGTTTGTTGCGCCACTTTTTCTTCCCAGCAAAAGCACTAGGAAGTGGTCAAGGGTAGGTGTTTTGGGGGACTGTTTATGTAATTTTGACGTTCGAAAAGTGCTGATTGTCAGCCTAGTTTGAATAAATAACTTTTGAATTTTGAAATTATTTATGATGTAATTTAATTATATAAGTTTAATTAAAGATCACGCTACCGCATTAGGAATTTCCTGTAATGTAGCAGTGTTTGTGATAAATAAGTAAATGATTTACATAGCTTCTTTTTTTTCGGGAGTCAAACCTTCAAAAGGCGCCCGGGGTTTGGGGATAAGACCGTGGAGTGTGGGATTCTTCCCTCACTAAAACCACCCTGGATGGTCACCATCTATCCTCTCATCATCTCCAACTAGGTAAATAGTAATATCTAATAATACCTACTCTTATTTACCTAGTTGAAGTTTATTTTTAAAATGTTGGGCAATAAATTACTTCTCCCTGAGTAATGTTACGTCGTATACTTACTCAGAAAATTTTATAAGTCTTAGTTAGTTAATTAGTAGTAGTGGTTCGTTATCGGTTAACCCTTTGGGTATTACAGGTCTGGTGTTATGTTATGGTTACTGTATAAATCTGTTTCGTAGTTTTATTTAAGTCTAATTTGACAGCTAAAGTTCTACATTTAAAAATTACATTTAAGCAAAGGCTCGTAGTACACCCACATTTCGCCCGTTGTGTAAGTCCCATGTAATGTGGGCACATCGACCAGTTGCAAATGTAAGTATGTACGTACAATATTGAGAGATTTACCATGTTATTTTAAGACGATAAATTTCTTATAGGTTTTTCTTTAATCTATAAGTAGGTATAGAACTACTTGTAGTATTTTTTTCCAAAATTTTAGGCTTAATAGTTTCGGAGATAATTGGTGGTCAATTTTTATCTTTTTTCTTAAATATCTTTAAAAATATTTATTTTATAATTATAAAAAAAATAATTGAATTGAATTGAAGTCCTTTCACTTGTTAAGTCAAGTAAGAGTAGAGTTTTAAATTTTTATTCCTTTAATTCTTCCCCGGAAAGTGACTTCCATATTCATAATTCATTTATTTTCGTTACACGTTCGTATTTGGGTCACAGAAATTGATATGTGTACCAAATTTTAACTTAATCGGTCCATTAGATTCGAAGCAAATTGGCTGTGACAGACGGACACACGAGTGATCCTATAAGGGTCCCGTTGTTTCCTTTTGAGGTACGGAATCGTAAAAACTGGTAAAAATCTGGTAGGTTGTTATTATTTTACTACCAACTAGAAAATTCTGCAATATTTTTTTCTCTTTGTTTCTATTATCATATCTAATTTTCTTCGTTTGCTGTTAACTTTTTCTAGCGTCCATTAGCAGGATTATTTTCCCGCGTTGTTTTCGTAGAGTGCAAGCACTATTCTTTTTATACATAGACGATAATAAAAGGTTACTTGTAATTGCATGCTTACCTACACCGCTGACAATACTAACAAGAGACGGAATGATATAGTATGCACATCAAATGCAACCTCAAAACATGTCTTTGTAGAAAGATTTTTTACATTCTTAGGCCCATTTCTGTACAATAGATTAAATAGAAAACTTAGTATTTATAATTTAAATTACTTTAGCTGTAAAAAATATATACTTGAATATTTACTAACCATAGATTATGCACAGACAGAAGATCTACTTGTTGTCTGCAAATAGAATCGCTAACATGCCATTTTACTTTGATTGACCTAATTTTATTTTAGTTTATATACTTTAAACTCCATGTTAATTTATTACATAAAGTATTTATGCACTTCCTAGCCTGAAGCACAGGTTCAACCTAGTTCAGGCAATTAAGCAAATGTGCTTTATTTTAATTATTAAGATACTTATTGTAAATGTGCCCCTTTTTATAAATAAACGATTTATTATATTATTATTATTATAATAATTATCGTTGCATAGAAAAATGCAACTTCGAAATTATTATTTTCAGCAGTAGGCAGAAAGAAAAAAAAAACTAAAATAGGTTTATTTTTGAAAGAAACACTTGCACGTAAAAGTATAAATAAGTTAATTCTAATAAAGAAATAAAATAGATCTATAATCATTAATCACACAACATAAATACTTAGTTGGCAGTTTCACGTAGTGACTGTGACAAGAAGGCTTCCACTTAGCATGAGGCTGTGCTTTGGGGGACCCACAGCACATGGCTGATTTTCAGTGGACACAAATAGCTTTTAAACATGTTACAAATAACAGACAGTTTTCCCTAAAGCTATCGTTTGAGACTTACATTGTTTGACCACCGCACCGTGAACGTGACGTCAACGAGAAACGAGATTACGCGGGCATAGTAAATGTGCTGTAGCTATTTCGGCGTCGTCATCTCGTCCGCCACCACCGTCAACAGGACGTCAACGAGAACGTGATGATGGCGCCGAAGTAGCGATTATGTATGGGTACTTCGGTTCCATCATCTCGTCATCTCTTTTATTATGGCCGCACGTGCAATAACCGAGCGGCGGGGTCCAAGACCTCAAACTTTCGACTAGTTCGGCGCGACCTGGCTGGCAATACAAAACACGTTTGATCTTGTACACACACTGCCATCGCACCGGGGCGCGGCGCCGCCGTTCACCTGGTTTTAGTTTTGTCTATCATAAGTTCATAACATACTGAACCGCAAATTTTGGTCGCGGTGGACAAACGATCGCTGTCACCGGGATGTCGCGTTTGGTTCGAATAATCTCGTTTCTCGTTGACGTCCCATTGACGGTGGCGGTGAACAAACGGTGTAAGACCCGCTTGCACCTCAAATCACTAAATGCGAATAAAATATATATTTTAAAGATCATTCTGTCGCTGTCATCTTCAAACGATTGAAAGAAACAGAGCGATATTTTAAATTCGTATAGCATTAAATGTGATAAGAATTATTCAAAACTATAACTGTGGATTGACAGCTCGTAAGTACACTACGCATGTGAGCAACACTTCACACGATTAAACTGTGTGGCCTATGGAAGTGCATTTATAGATTTTGCTGAGTGTACAACTACGAATATACCAATCGTAGTTGAGTTGTGACTATAAAAACTGGATATAGCACCGCAGACGTTGGTAGTATCAAACGCTACATCTACATATACTAATATTATAAAGAGGAAAGATTTTTTTGTTTGTTTGTACCGAATAGGCTCCGAAACTACTAAACCAATTTGTAAAATTCTTTTACCATTAGAAAGCTTAGTTTTCAGGGAGTAACATAGGCTTTTTATCCCGGATAAAATACCGGGTCTCGCGGGAAATACCACGGGAGTGAAGCCGCGGGCAAAGCGCTAGTTGTACATAAAGAAATACGATGAGTCACTATTTCACAATAAATCATTTTCTTAGCCCACAATGGCCTTAATAAATCCATTATTATTATCCCACAGGCCTAGAACAGCATACTTGAACTTGTACTAAAACTAGTTCACCATGATTCACAATAAAAGAAATGCTTGAAAAATAATAAAACTCAGTTATGTATCGCGTGCCGACTCCAACAATACACAAATTGCGATCGACATGAAAGCCTTAACGATTGAGGAAATTTGGTAAATCACTTCATATAAACGATCTATGTTGCGGTTTCACAATAAAACTGGTTAATCAGAAAGGAATTTGAAAAAATGTCAAAGGTCATTACGCTCTTTCTTTCGTTAATCGCTTGTTTTTGAGCAACAATGGGCAATACAAATTATAAAGTCATTGGTTTTAATTTTCCGGAAAAGTTTTCCAATTGTTACAGCTATCGAGACTTCTTGAACAAAGTTTTAATAATTTCCTAATGTTTAAAAATACAATAATATCTCTCAGAAAACTTTTGTTTGGTATTTTCTATTCTTTAAAAGAAATACTTATACTACAACGCAGTTCAAAATTTCAAAATTCAAACATGTTCTTGGCACAAGCTGCAGTTACTCGTTGCAGTCAGTTAAAAACAAAAGATAAACACGGGTAAAATAAATAAACATGCAAACGCAAATTCTATACCTACGTAGGTACAAGTATTGTGTAGGCTAATGTTCTGCATGTTAAAGTTCCCGAATAGGTGTCATTCAGGTCGCTATACTCGTTCACAGGTTTGCTTAAACGTGAAACTAGAATTCGCGCCAAATTCAGTTCAAACTCGGCTAAAAGGTGATTCGTTTTATTGCCTCAAAGCGGTTTCTCTTAAAATCTATTTCAAAAATAGATATTTGAACTTTCGTTCATTTTTTATTTAGAATAGTCTTCGTAATGCATACAAACTATCTTACTATAGGTCAATAATGAATGTCACTAGTAGGTCCTACCGCTATAGCTCCCAGGGTACGGTTAGAATAATAATGATACGCTAACTTAATTTGTATTTCTTTTACTAATTACTTTATTATGTTTATGAAACACTCAATGTTGCAGTACTATAATTAGCAAACAAAGGCGTAGGTTAATAAATGCTGCGTTGTCTTGTTTTAATGTAACTATGGGACTTTTGGAATGCCTTCATCATTTCAGCCGAAAGATGTCCACTGCTGTACATAGGTCTCCCCCAAAGACTCGTCAGATTCTGTGCCTCCCGCATCCAGCAGATTCCTGCGGCTTTTACAAGGTCATCGGTCCATCTTGTGGGAAGCCTTCCAACGCTACGTCTTCCGGTACGCGGTCGCCACTCTAGAACTTTTCAGCCCCTTTGGATTACCTTTGTTTAGGGATATTATTCGGCATACTACTAGTTGATAGCTCAAGCGATTTCAAGTTGTCTAGAACTTATTTAAGTATTTTTTTAAATCGATATTAGAGAAAGTTACGTTCAAAACACTCTTAAAGAGTAGTAGAGTAAACCTCATATGCAATAGAATTAGGTTAAAATAAAATGTATGATTGTAAGATTAGCGACAACACCGCCTGTGGTTACATTTAGAAGCCACTGCGATTCATGGGTTTGTCGTAAAAGAAAACCTCCTTTGTCAACGTTTACGACCACGGTTTAATCCCTTGATGATGATTACATCAATCCTTTCTTCCATGGGTCTGGGTTATGGCAGATAGAAAGATTCAGTGTTAAGATGGGTTTAGGAAAAGTGCAGAAACATTCCCCACATTGATCGATGGAATAAACTTCTAAACTTCTGTGCCTCAAAAATTGTATTTCGAGACACTGTCCTCTAACAGACAAGGCACTAATTATAACCTAGTTTATGTTTAAAGTTACCCAAACAGTTTGAAAGTTGACATCGATAGTTTCATTTCAATATTGAATTGTCATAGAATTTCAACTGAACAAACTACTCAGATATCCACTGTTACATAATTCATGAATATTAGGTACCTATTTTGTTTGCAGTTTCGTATTGTTAGTGTAGTTTCAACAACATCGTTCAAAACTATTAGCAGTGCTATTCTGTAAAAACCTACGAAGGATGGCAATTCTGTATTCTCCGTGGAAAACAGAATGTCGAAACACGACACTACAGAAACAAAACTTCTGCATGTCATTGTCACTCAGAGCTAACTTAAGTTCGATAATGGTTCTTTCAGAATAGCACTGCCGTTCGACTATAAAAGAAAAATTGTGTTAGCAAGCAACATATTCCCGTGTGTTTGTAAATCTGACAAATTGCTTGCGTAAGCAAAGTTGACAGACCCACGAGCGCACAGCAATTGTATCAGGTATCGATAACCAGACAAGAAAGGAAAAAAAGTTGCAACGTTCCTGTATCCGATTTGTCTTTAACAGTTAGGAAAACTACATTGGTAAAAACGCATTTCTGCAATTTCGCTTTTTCAGAATAATGAACAATTTGTTGCATCATCAATAACTCCCAAAAAAACAAGCGATTCCTACCTTAAAAGTGTTTCTACATCTGGATAATCCTTTTGAGGTTTTTGTGTTGTTTCTGTTTACGTTTTGTTTTATAAAAAACCTACTTTCCGATTAGTACCTAAATAGCCTAGTCGTCTTTAAAATGTCTCCAATCCTATATTATTAAAAGTTTTAGGTATTTAACCAGTCACAACAATCAAAGCTAACACCCGTATTAACTTTACGGATACAAACTCGACCGCCCACATAAAAAATATAATAAAAAAAGTTGGTAATTTTAAAAGAGTTCTTTTCACAGTTCATTGGGAAAGTAATAAAAGGGTATTCAAAGTAATCGCGGTAAAACGTTTTGTATGTAAATTGAAATCAATTGGTTGGTTCACGTGACCGACAAAGAGTGATAAGTTTAATGTATTGTTTGGTGTAAACTGAAGTTTTCGCTTATCACGTCTCGTGGTACTTCGTTGTACTGAAGAATTTTACAGGATTTTTTTTAAATTTGTAAGCAATTTAATGCCTTTTCGTTCTATAGATAAATATGCAATATATAGAAGTTGGTATGTGTGTGTATTGTAGAGGATTTTCTTTTCAGGAAAAAGTTGTAGGTACTTAAGTTTTTTAAATATGCTCAAAACAATGGGAAAACAAAAGCATAGGTTTTTTAACAAGCGTGCCAAAATTGGCCACTAACATTCGTGTAGCGTTAATTCTGAAAATTATAGTTAATATTATCCTTTTTTTTCGCGACGATTTTTGAAATTCACAGGATTTTTTTTAATTTAAAATCCAGCTATGTCGAGTAAATAACCTAAAAGCTAGATAGTATATTCTAGAGTAGCAAAGTCACGTCGACACTAAAAATACAATTTTTGAAGCAATAAAAATATTGCTGAATTATTAGTTCATTTAAGTACAGTCACTCAATTAAAAGTACGCGAGCCGTCGTTCGTTATATCGAATGAATTGTGTTTTCATAAAAATGGCTACACCTAATAATTTTGTCCACAGCTGCGCACGGCACTCTTAATTGACGTAATTGAAAAGTTAAAACCTCACGTTTTCCCGCTCACCTTTTTAAATATTTACTTTAGCACCCAATTAGTGTGTCGCTAGTAGATTTTCCTTTACAACTAAGGCTTGTTGCACACTAGTGGACTGCAATTTACTTTAACAAAGATACATGGAACCGACCAAAAAGACCAAATGCAGATCAATGCTTAAACAAAAATATTTCAGCTGGATTCTGGAACATATATATGCGCATATACAGAGCAAAAGTCGCGTTAGGAAGCAAAACGGGCATGCAAATGTCGAAGTTACGCCGATAATGGCGTCAAAAAGCAAAAATATTCACGTATGACGCGGCAGATGTAATTTACATGCTTTTCTCGTATTCTGCTGGTTTAAACCTATGCAAAACCAGCCGCGCGTCGTATGCCATTCTAAATCCTTGCCGCACCGACATCGTCATGTCGATACTTGTGTACCAGCCTTTAAAAACCCCGTCCTTTCGCGTTCACTCTAACAGGGTCGACTTTGCGCTAAGTTAACGGTAAAGCTAATTTTGTTTATTTTTCACTTTACCTGCAAATTAAGGTTTGAATATTCTAATTTATTATTTCGTTTAGACGTGACCGTTGAGTTACCTGAGGTCCGCTTGAGAACTGAAATACTTCGGAGATGAGAGGAGAAACAAATTAAATTACTTACGAAAGAGTACACAACAAAGGTTTTGGACAGGTAAGAGAAAACGGAATATAATTAAAAGAAAGTTAATGTGCTTGTAAACATGAGAAACAAACTGCATTCTGAAAATTGAACGTTACTGCGAAGAATGCTTGAAGAACACCTTTCAATCAAAGCCGACCTTTATGATTCCTGGCATTAGGTTCAGAATAGAGCAATTTAAAGCATTATATCCACCATGTTCTAAAGGCTAGGTTCACTAATGTCGATGTATCGTTGCGTGAGAAGTTTCATTATAACAGTATACGTAGAAATTCACTTGGTCGTCCGCACCCATTTCGGTATAATAAGCACGCACTTTCGGCAAAGTGTTGGGCGTCAGTCGCGTGCGCTACCCAGTAAATGAAACTATGTTATTACATAAAGCTTTTATATTACTCTTTTTATATATTGAAACTAATTAACTAGGGCTTGTTCATTAAGAAAAGAATAAATGGTTTGTGCTTAATAGGCAGGTAATGTTCGTGTAGTTACAAGGAATCGTTTTTGTAAGACGTGTAGAATGCATTCTGTTTTAGTTAACTGATTGCATAATTATTGCATTGCTTCAGCGATTTGTGTCAGAAAATCTATTTAGGCAATGTTTCTGTTATGAACTGAATCTGAACCCTAGGAAAAACAATAATTCATACTTCGCAATTACAATGATAGTCCTCCAGAACGAACATCGTGCATGGCGGTTAATCTCAGCCGAGTGCACCCATCGGCGCGGGAGATATTATAGTACAAAAAGTGTATGCGCAGACACCGGTGCACCCTCTCTTCCCTCACTTTCACAGTCAATGGGACGCACATGTGAAAAACAAGCAATGTAAAGTGTATTTAGATAAATGAAAGAATGATAAAACTCTACTGGTAAAAAAGACAAACAGTCTACTCAATAACTCAAACTCGACTTCAGGGACTGCCAAACTGTTGCAGTATTTAAAATAAGATTGAAAGAACACTATCTTTCCACTTCGTCATAGTTGCGTAGGTATTTATTTTGTATTTTATTTATTTTATGTAATATGTTAGTAAGTATATTCTCATAAAATTTGTTTTATTTTATTAAATGAATTGTTTTGATTTCATGTATGTTACTTTCTCTCAACTATATATGTATTTTGTATTTTATTTATTTTATGTAATATGTTAGTAAGTATATTCTCATAAAATTTGTTTTATTTTATTAAATGAATTGTTTTGATTTCATGTATGTTACTTTCTCTCAACTCTTACACACGGTGTCAACGTCTCTTTTTACCCCCTGTCCTATCGCAGGTATGCTGGAAGAGATTTCTTAAGAAATAAGCATCACCTTTGTACGTATTTTTCTGTTCTTTTCATCTTGTCTGTATAAATATGTGTGTACATAAATGGTTAAATAAATAAAAAATAAATCAAAGGAGATTCGAAAAGTCGAATCAAAATCAATGTAACTTGTGGTATTGTGCAATAAAAGTTTTATTTTAAGAATCCATTATAAAGACAGCCATTTTGAATTTTCCATCTTTAAAATAAAGATGTCGTTGATCATTTCAAACGAGAGCTCTAAAAGTAAATGAGATTATCTTTATTCGAACTGTAGGCCTAGCACGAACGCATAAAGTAAAAGTTACGTAAATCTAAACGATTTTAAAATTGAAAATACTCGTTTCGCGCATAATATTTACTTAACTTTAAGACTTTATTCAAATCTATGGGTGATCAATCAATCTGCCCAATCAATATTCATCAATTTTCCCAACTATGTTGGGGTCGGCTTCCAGTCTAACCGGATGCAGCTGAATACCAGTATTTTACATAGAGCGACTGCCTATCTGACCCCCACAACCCAGATACTGGGTTACGCGATACCCCTTGATAAGACTGGTTGTCAGACTTACGCTTTGCTTACACTTTGCGCTTCTGACTACCCGTAACGACTGTCAAAGATCTACGAATGACAGCCGGGACCGTGGACCGACAGCTTAACGTGCTTTCCGACGGCACGGAGGGATCTCGATATGTAATAGATGGTCACCCATCCACGGATCGCAATCTCTTCTTTGCTAGATTTGCCTTTCAATGCGTTTAAAACTAAAGTAAAATCCAACCTTTGTTCAAAGGTATACTATTCTATCAACGAATACTTAAATTATAAGAATAGTTGGTGACTAACTCAAGACAATGTTTAAATGTTCTTTCTCCAGAATTAGTTTACCTACTGACCGGTTATATGACTAAATAATTGTTTGTAATTTGACTTTATAAGTCAATTTATTTTAATTTATTGTTGACATAATCTACTCGTTACAATGTTGTTTTATGAGTTGTATTGCAATATGTAGTTAGCTAGCGACCTCGACATTTATTTATTTTAGCTCTATGGTCCCAGTTTATCAATAATTATAACTTCTAGTTACAGCTATATGTAAACGGGCTCGCCCTTTATGCCTGGATAATTTTTTTTCTAACTGAACATTCAGCTGTGCTACTGGGTAGTTTGTTGCGCCACTTCTTCTTCCCAGCTAAAGCACTAGGAAGTGGTCAAGGGTGGGCGTTTCGGGGGACTGTCTGATGTAATTTTGACGTTAGAAAAGTGCTGATTCTCAGCCTAGTTTGAATAAATTACTTTTGAATTTTATGCTGAATTACAGAAATAATTAAAAAGCCAATGTGACTCGCAGTACGTTCTACCATATACGAAGGGTTATTATGACACTTAGGAACTTCTACCTAACCTTAGTAATTCTCTAATGAGCAATACTTGTAAACACGTCTTTCTACTAAACACACGTCGATTCCCTGTGGCACAAAGAGAGAAATAAGAGAAAGAAAAATAGGTTTCACAGAAACACGTGCATACAAAAAGATAATTAATTCGAATAAAAAATAAAAACAAAATAAATCTATGATCACATGCACAGAACAGAAAAAGTCGGCAGCTGCAAGTCGTCGTAATTATGACACGAAGGCTTCCACTCAGCATGATGCTGTGCTACCGGAGACCCACAGCACAGCGCTGATTTTCAGTGGTCACCCGGAAATGACGTACGGAAACCAAGTCAGGTTTAAAGATCAGTTCAGAAATAGATAATAAAATAAAATAAAATTTTAAAATGCTAAAGTGACTTTGTTTGGTTGTTATGCTTTCACACAAAAAAGGCTGAAAAGATTTGTGTGAAATTTACCACAGGAGTAGACCTTGACCTGGAGAAGGATATAGGCTACTATTGATCTTGGATCGCAGACGAAGTCGCGGGCAAAAGCTAGTAGATAATAAAATAAACAGTACTTAGAATATACTTAGTCTGGCCATAAATACTGTTAAAAATAAGAAAGAGTTTTCTAATTTTAGCGCCAATACATTGTACAATATTTTGCGATATTAAAATGGAGTGGGGTGATAAAGAGAACCGAATCGCTGTGATTGCATTACACAAAGTTTGTATGGAGCCAAATGCAATTTTTAAAACTCTCCATACGCTTGGTATTAGTCAAATGTTTGTGTACCGGGCTATTAATAGGTACAATGAGGCCTCGCCATGGGATCTGGAGGCAAAAGTCCTCGCGCATATTTGGGAGTGGCGCGAGGAGGCGAAACGCCGGGGCTTGACTCCGATGCCGCGAGAAATCGCGGCACAGCGGACAGAGCTCCGACGGGATCTCATGGCGTCATGGAGAGTGCGATTGTCGCAACCCAGTGCTGGGCACGCCACTATTGCGGCGATAAGTCCCCTCTTTGAGGAGTGGCTGGAGAGGCGCCACGGCGTCCTCACCTTCCGCCTGACGCAGGTCCTCACCGGACACGGCTGTTTCGGGAGGTACCTGTTTCGGATAAGGCGGGAGGAAACGCCCGGGTGTCATCACTGCGTGGATCGCCCGGAGGACACGGTGGAGCATACGGTGGAGGTATGCCCGGCTTGGGCAGAGCACCGCCGTGTCCTCGTGGAGGCGATCGGTGGCGGGGATCTCTCGCGTCCGGCCCTGGTCCAGGCCATGGTACGGAGCGAGAGAGCATGGGAGGCCGTCACCTCCTTCTGCGAAGCAGTATTGCTCGCGAAGGAGGAGGCGGAGCGCGTGAGGGAGAGGCAAATTTCGCGCCCTCACGCCCCTAGCCGCCGCAGGAGGAGACGCCCTGGGCGTCGGGAATCGATTGCCGATTCCCGGCCACCGTAGGCGCGGGCTTGCGGACGGTGAGCAATGGGTAGCTCGCCGTCCGGTAAGGACCAGGCCCGGGTCGACGGCGCGTAGTGTTCCACGCGCGCCTCAAAGAGTGTCAGCGAGTGAAGGGGTCCAATGAGACCATTGCCTGCCGGGGTTGCGGGAAAGTCCGAAAGGGATACCGTGGCCCCCTGGCATTGCACAGGCAAGAGAAGGAACACGGGTGGGTTTTAGTCAGTAAGAGTCTGACACGCCCTCCCGCTCCACCCAGAGCGGGAGACGTCATTTGATGATTTCCCAGCGAAAAAAAAAAAAAAAAAAAAAAGGTACAATGAGGCCTCCTCTGTTTGTGACAGACAGTAAGGAAAAGAATTCGAAGAAATCCTGTCCGAAAGCAAAAGATTTTATCTCGGGAGATGAAGATAGCACCCAGAACCATGTCGCGTATTTTAAAAGATGACTTAGGACTTGCAGCCTATAAGAGACGCACTGGTCATTTTTTAACTGATAATTTTAAAAAGAATACGGTGGTAAAATCGAAACAATTACTGAAGCGGTACGCAAAGGGAGGTCACAGAAAATAATTGTTTACGGATGAATAAATCTTTACAATTGAGCAACATTTTAACAAACAAAATGACCGTATTTATGCTCAAAGCTCTAAGAAAGCTTCCCAATTAGTCGACAGAGTGCAACGTGGGCATTATCAGACTTCAGTGATGGTTTGGTGGGGTGTTAGCTATGAAGGAGTGACAGAGCCATATTTTTGTGAAAACGGTATCAAAACATCGGCACAAGTATATCAAGATACCATTCTTGAGAAGGTAGTTAAGCCCCTTAATAACATCATATTCAATAACCAAGTATGGTCCTTCCAACCAGACTCGGCGCCGGGTCATAAAGCTCGGTCCACGCAGTCTTGGTTGGAAGTGAATGTTTCGGACTTCATCAGAGTTGAAGACTGGCCGTCGTCTAGTCCCGATATTAATCCGCTGGATTATTATTTATGGTCAGTTTTAGACAGTACGGCTTGCTCTAAATGCTATGATTATTTGGAGTCCCTAAACCATCCATACGATTGGCAGTGAAGAATTTTCCCATGGAAAGAGTGCGTGCTTCTATTGATAACTGGCCTCAACTTTTAAAGGACTGTATTGCAGCCAATGGAGACCACTTCGAATAAACTTTTTATACCTATTTTAAATTGTTTTATATTTATGTAAACTAACACACTGTAAAAGTAATAAATATTATTTGCAATAAAAAAAAATCTTCGTGACAATATTTATGGTAAGACTAGGTAATACAATACAACCTATATTATCAATACATTATATACTATAATTATTTAAACATCCTCCATATCCAACATTACTATTGTGAGCGTTCTCGAAAACGGCTCTAACGATTTCCATGAAAGTTGCAATATAGGGTTTTCGGGGGCGAAAAATCGATCTAGATTCCCAGATATATGAGACTTGGTCCCATATCTAGGAAAATTCTTATTTCCCGTATTTTCACCCGAGCAGAGCTTGGTCGCCCAAAGTTTAGAACAAAAATAATGACACCTCAGAATAATGACATGGCAGCATAGAATTAGTATGTACTACCATGGCAGCATGGAATTAATATGAAATTTCCTATACTATTAAATGAGCATTCTCTATTTTCGCCCAGGTACTAATTATTAAAACAGTGGTCCCCAAACTAGGCAACGCCTATATATTAAAACAAATAGCAAACCATTAGAAGTCCGTATGTCACTGCAGGGATTCAGCAGAAAATCAGCGTCAGGTATATTTGCCTACATGCTGAGCCTTTACATGCTGAGCTGGACTCCCATTTGTTGCAACCTTGAAGCGCACACCGCACTTTTTTATGTTCTTAATCTAAATGATATAATATTATTTTAAAGTATCTCATAGCCAATAGTGTCTATTTATCTCGTCTACTCGACGTCCGTATGTCACTGCAGGGATTCAGCAGAATATCAGCGTCAGGTATAGGTAGCGCCTGGCACATGCTGAGCTGGAATCCCATTTGGTGTCACAGCCAATAGTGTCATCACAATGTCTTGTAACCTTCCTTTTACATTTGTTTGTATATTGGCACCTTGCAGCTATTTCCTAATAGCTAATTAGTAATTATTTAATCGTGCTTTTGTACGCTGTGCTGTTTTTTGTGTGCACTAATTAAACGATTTATCTATCTATCTATCTATTTCTTTAAATTACTTCCATCTCGTCTATAAATCTGGCTATAAAAGCAAACAACTAATGGCTATAATGCCTATAGCATTACATTACTCGCCTCAAAAAGAATTTCAAACAAGCTTTACAACCTTTTGCTATGGGCTTTAAAGTGATTTCAATTAGCATATAAAATGTTCAGCTGCTACTCAAATAATTTAGGGTTCTTGAAGTACACCCTCATTCGTCTTGCTTTTGATGTGTTTATTGTTTGAATTAATCAGAATCATGAATAACAGACATTAAAAACCGGCCAAGTGCGACTCGGACTCGCATACGAAGGGTTCCGTACCACCGTACTATATTTAGCAAGAACGCAATAAAAAAGTTTATTTTTTGCATTTTTTTTATTATTTTTTGTTGTTATAGCGGCAATATAAATACACAATCAGTGTAAATTTCAACTGTCTACCATTACGGTTCATGATATACATATAGCCCGCTGACAGACAGATGGACAGCGCAGGCTTAGTAATAGGGTTCCGTTTGGCACCCTTCGGTTATGATATATGTTTATATGATATAGGTTTAAAACTCATATAAGAAGTACACTTTGTAAACAAGCATATTACAAATTAGAGGATTATATCCAAGATAAAAATGCTTGGAAACATGCTGGTCCTGCTCCATAGGATAATTTAGAATCTAGACAAAATCTAACTGGTTACCAATTTAATTGTATAATATTATTTTTGTAAACATTATTTATTACTTGAACTCACACACTGACTTATTATTAGTAGTACTTGTTAAAATGTTAAGAATATCGTATAATTTTACAATGTTTGTAAATATGTGAGCACCATGCATCTATCACATAATTAATTTATGTAATTCCTGCATTTTTCATTCTTTTTACCTATCGTGGTATAGTAATCTTATTCTAAGTGCATCGTCTTCACATATAATTCTATAATTAATGTATACAAGATATTGTGAAAATATTTTAAAAGAGTAACGGTGGAGTTTCTTGCTCATTCTTCTCCATACGAAAACGACCTTTTGGAATGGGCGACTAGAATCATTTTTTTTTTTTTTTTTTTAATTTTGACGTTCATAAGTGCCTTTTTTGTGCCTAATTGAAATAAATTATTTGACTTTGACTTTATGGAACCCTAAAAATGGGCATTGCCTTAGTCAAGTTCGTTTCAAATTTATTTTTCTTGAGAAATTCGCTTTACCATCTAATTTAAAATGGCACTTCGAATTCGTAATTACTAAGCGAATCGCTGCTCATTTTGTGAGAAATAAAAATTGATATTTCCATAAATTATGATAATTTCACGTTTCATTAAAATAAACAATACCACCCAAAACAAAACAATACAACAGGAAATAGAAAAATAATTAACACAAACAAAGCCGAACAATTCCGAATCAAAAGAACTACTACTATAATGTGAAACCATTACGGTCAGCCAGTCGGTTTTACCCATAGTTACAAGTATATTCCTATAATAGCCAGTGAAATAGAATTCTAAGTCAAAGGTATAAAGAACAAAATCCAACTGCCTATTTTTCATGTGCATAGTTATTTCGGTCGGTCTATACTGAGGGTGCGAAAGTTCATTCAGGCATAACAATACCCCTACTATAGAGGCCATTTAAACTTTTCGATGCGAATTTGTGCGCGTGAAAAGAAAGCGAGAATTGGTTAAGGAACACTCAAATTCTATATTTGAATTGGTTACTATGCCGTATAACTCTGAGAAGGTTTGTATAAAGTTGAATAGAATAATACAGGTGTATCTTGAATTTATAAACATCCTGAAAAGTCAACACGAAACTCGTCGAAATCTGGAACTTTTGAAACTTCGAGTAAGTTGTCGGTTTCGTATAGCGATACAAAAATATTTCTTAAGGAAAAATGAGCACTCGTGGCTTTTAGGTGCATGTTTGAGGGAAATTAAGTTTTAGGTAAGTAATATATGATATAATTACAAAATCTCTAATATTTACAAGATCTTTCTAGTAAATGTTAGAACTGAATCTATAATTTTATTTGATATAATGATCAGTTATTATAATAAACGATTGATACAATTTTTAAATAACTATTTTTATACGCATAACATACTAACCTAACCTAACCCAAATGATTCACCAACAATAGAGGGGATCTGGCACTCGTCGGCCGCTCCCGCCTTAGCCTTCTAACCTAAACTATTCGATTAGGATTGCTCTGAATCGGGGTGTTAACCATAATGGTGGTATCAATATATATTTTGAACGATAGACCTAATGATTTTCGCGTGATTTTTTTTTGCGTAACGTTATATCCAATAACGTTACACAAAGTCCGTTTTAGAGTATATAAATGTTATATGTAAAGAAATAATACCAACAGTTGGTATATCTCAGGTTTATTACATCTAGTAAACGTTATTGAAATGAAAATATACCAAATAACTTTATATGATATGAGACACCCTTTTCATTCGCTAGAACATTTTTACAAGGAATACTTACACTAAGTCGTAATAGCTTTTATTAGGCGATGCGTTAAATGGTTGTAGTCTACATTTCCTTAAGAGTGATAACAAAATAGACCATCGTCAACCTTTGGAAATGGTTACTAGCGTTTTACCCGAACAAAATAGCTATTTATGATACTAGTGCGGTAAGTTGGTTTTTACAAACGAGTAGACGAATGTAAGCCCGAGACGAAGTCAAGGGCTTACCATAGTCACGAGTTTGTAAATACCAATTTCCGCGCGTGTGTCATACAACGTTTTTCAACACATTTGCGAGAAAACAGTACAATAGGTAATGAAACAAACTTTTGCTTATTAAAATATCAGTCAGAAAGTCGCAACAATATCAATTTCTGACGTTTCTAATATGAAAATGGCGCCATTTTCAAATGGCGGTACGTGCGCGTGGTGAAAATTAGAATCTCAAAAAGTCGAATCGCAATAGTCGAGTCGAAAAGCATCTTTCGTCTCATTTTCTCTTGAATACTAAAGTGAGATAAACGTATTGAGCAAAAGCGCTTCCAAGGAGGTTCGATCATTCAGCTTATTTATTCTCGTAATTTGAAACTCCTTGGAATTCTTATATAATTTTTTATGGTAATTAAAAAAAACCGTAAAGGATACGCACGGCGGCGCTATACAACGAAGGGGGCTGTAAAACATGTACTTAGGTGAGAGTACCTACTCGTATTTTACCGCCCGTTCCGTTGTATGGTGCGTAATTTTTAACTTTCGAACAATGTATACAGGCTTCGTAAATGCATTTTTTGAGCTAAGGTGCTGAAAAAGTATTTAACAAAACCTTGAAATTAAGATTTTCAAACCATATAAGTTCTACTAGAATATGATGGAAACTTACTATGTATATTTATCAACTTATTGTACCCGTATTCCTGCGAACCGGTCTAGGCTTCGTAACACCACGGATGCGGCAAACTGCACCCCCTTCTAGCGCATATGTGACCTTGCGGGCACGGCAGGTACACGCAGTTTAAATCTCTATTTTTACTATAAAATAAGGGCTAATATGGTCTGTGAATAATTTTACTTTATGGCCTGATGGATAGAATAAATTATTGTAATCATTATATTCTATAGAGCTGCAAATGCTGTAGAGTATCCACAACCAAATAAAATTAAAAATAAAAGTCATTATCATTCTATTGCCCTCATCTTAATCTGTTTGTGGTTGGTGCAACATTTATTTTTCTTCCATATTCCTGGTTTACTCGTCAACTCGGTAGTCACCCCTTTCCAGCCATATCAGAGTTCACACAGTCCATCAAACGTAAAAAAAAATTGTAAAGAAAGTTCAAATGAACCCATAGTAGCGCCCCAGGGCGTTATAGTCAACGAGTGGATATAATTGCGACCTTCCGATTGCGGCCTAGCCGTTTCACCGCCACGCTTCCACAGAAATGGACATAGTAGATATTTATAGTTCTGGAACACCTCAGGTGTTCACGCTCACCACTAGTAATTAACGCCCACATAGATTCTGAAGCAGGTTTGTTTTCTACGTAGTCAATTAATGGGGTATTGGCCGAGTAAAAATAGAAAGTAGGAAATAGTTTTTTTGTATTATTTCGAGTTGGTAGTGTCCGTGTTTTTAAGCTGTGCCTTAAAGTTAAACATGCCGCATTAATGCCGGATTAACGATAAACGTGGCCAACTACCTAACATAAAACAAGTCCTCCAGGCTGAATTTTGGCCATGGCGACCAATATCAGTGGAAACCAACATTCGGCGCGGGAGATATTATAGTGCTCAAGTGTGTGAGCAGATACAAGTGCACTCTCTCTTCCCTCACTCTCTAAGTCCGATGGGACGACAATCCGACACAACCGGAGAGAGATCAGGCGCAGGGCCAACGCTTAAGGTGCTTTCCGAGGCTCGGGGGTATGACACCGCCAACTTCCAAACTCCGGGCTGTTACTGAGAAATTCCTAACGGAAAAAACCCAATAACACTGCCCAACCCGGGAATCGAATCCAAGACCTCACGCTCAGCAGCCGCGCATGTGACCGCGAGACCAACGGATAAAATAAGTGCCATCGAGCCAAAAGAAGAACTTTCTAATCAATTCCTGCCACCAGGCTTTTTTGTGTTCAAACTGCTCGGTTTGATATTATATCTGTTTATATTTTCCTTTCGTCGCTTCACGGTGTAACTCATTGTTATGTGGGTACATAAATATTTATAATTAATTAATAAGTAGGATAGACTAGTTTCTTAATTTAAGGTTAACGACTGCTGCGTCAATCCAATTTAAGATCACGTTCGTATTTTTTTTTTTCGCCGTGTTCGGTTATAACTGGCTACGAGGATGCCATGGCCAGTGGTTGGAATTATCGGTTGAAAATAGTTGTCTAATGAGGGGTCACAGGTTAGTGATTCCTAGCAGTCTGCGACGAGTTACACTCAGGTCACTTAGGAATCACAAAAGTGAAAGAAGAGGAACACAATAGATTTTGATGGCCGGGTATGTATGTCGCCATTGAACAGCACATTCGGCGCGTGCGCCGCGCACCCCCCTCACACCATGGCCTTTCCCTGCGCAGCCGTGGCATCGTGTACAATGTGCATATATCGATTTTTAGGCCCGATTAGCGACAAAACATTTTTAGATAGATAGATAGAATACTTTTTATTGTACACCATAAAAATCACAGAAATAATTTAGAAATTTTACATAGGGTGACACAATGGGCGGTTTTATTTATGGTGGATGCATATTCAAAATGGATGGTGGATGCATATTCAAAATGGGTGGAGGAAGTATTTGATGTTTCTTTGGGTAGTAGTACTTCGCGAGTATTAATAGAAAAACTGTGTTAAGTAATGTCACGATTTGGCTTGTTTGAAACAATTTGCTCGGATAACGGCACTTCTTTTGTATCGCATGAATTTAAACAATTCTGTACTCGAAATAATATCACTCATTTAGGTAACTTCACCCACGGTGAAGGAAAACATCGTGAGAAAACATGGACTTATAGTTATTATAAGTCTGAAACCACCAACCCGTCTTGAGCAAGTGTGGTGATCAATGCTCGTGCCTTCTCTGTATAAGAAGAGGCCTTTGCCCTGCAGTGGGACAGTAGGACAGTGGGACAGTATTATGTGGGTACCTACATATTTATAATAAATAAATAAGTAGGTAGAATAGTTTCTTAATTTAATATATGTGCTTGTTCGTATCGGTTGCGTTATTTCATCTCCACCCCCTTCGGTCTTCATGCCAGTTCCCATGCTCCGTGTGTGATAATTACAGCCCACACAGCTTTATTCGACATCAATTGAACGACAATCTCAAAATTGAATCATTAAAAGAATCGAAACCAGCAATACCACGTTCAACGCCTATTCTAAAATTGCTCCACAGCGAAAATAAAAAGAGAACACTTCGTCGTGCAAAGGCTAAATATATACAGGCCTTTGTAGAACCGAACACAGGGTCGATCAGTAAACTTTGGGCGATAAAAGACGCTATCGACACAACCAAAGTTCATTCGATCGTCAACTTGACATAAATGGACTAACTTAACGACTTATTTATAGTTCTCAAACAACTCAGGTGTAGGTACGCTTATGCCGTTATTAATAACGCCCACAGTAGCTCACATATTAAAGCGACCTACATTCCAGTTGTAAATTGAAATAGGAACACCTTTGTGGGCTTAAGTGAGTGTTAATTTCTAAGACAAATGTTGGGGCGTTAATATTTCATTATCTAATGAAAGTGTTGTGAAATATTTATCACGCTTTTATTTGTTTGAGCTGTGAGTATCCTTAGGTACTGTGCGTTGAGATAGAGTACTGTAAATAGGGCTGAAAAATTCTACGTTCCGTTAATTTCATGAATTTTATTATAAATTTGGATGTTTTATGTGTTTGTGGTACGAATGTGTTTAAATAAATGTCATCAAACAAAAAACTAAGTTGGACAAGTATTATTAGTAAGTGTGAATTCATACGGTTGTAAAAATCTCTAGTTTTGATACGTTTTCACTTCAATGCATATTTTCCGAAGTATCATGGAAGCGATATCGATAGTGTGAAAACTCATACATTTTAACATGAAAATGTTTTATTTATCTATGTGTTCATATAAAGTATTAGCACAAAATGTTACCGCAAAGTATTTTGATTAAGTCCCGAAGTTGAGTTTGTAATTTTCTTTCCTAATTGCAAAAATACACGTTCGGATAAGTCTCCAGATAATTTTAATAAGTTATGGAAGGGTGAAACCAAAACGTACGAAGGTACGTCTCCGTTGGGTAGGCACGAGTATAATCAGCTGAAAATTAATGTTACAAACAAACGAATTCAGTTTTATCTGATTATCATTATTGAGAACAGAGCCAACGCAATTTTCAACGTATAATATAGTTATCAAGGCGAAATGGGAAAACTCCATTTATGAATTCAGTAGGCTATTTTGGAATCTGGGCATTTCAAACTATATAATCTAGATAGCTTAAGAAATACTCAGTATTTTTGCATAGTTATTTGAAGGTCGTGTTTTGAAGAATATACACTCGAGAGCAATGAATCCGGGTCACTTAAAGAATCCAAAAAATCTCGGAAACTAAAAATGCTAGGTTAATGCAATAAATTGTATTTAATAGACAATGTAATACTCCTTAAATGAAGGTATTAAAACTTCTTAGTTATTGTAAAGTTATATCATAAAAAAATCAAATTTGAAAAAGGGCCACTTTCGAAGATGGAACTACGAAATTACAGCATTTGGTTTTGCTTTTGTTTGTAATCTGTCATTTATGTGGGTACATAAACCATGTTGATAGTGCTCTATATTCATTATTCAAGCTGAAATTATGTCGCTTACGCCTG
Organism: Xanthia togata; assembly: GCA_963853775.1. Lineage (NCBI taxonomy): Eukaryota > Metazoa > Arthropoda > Insecta > Lepidoptera > Noctuidae > Xanthia > Xanthia togata. The sequence goes on along the minus strand of OY970801.1, from coordinate 16,508,908 downwards.
AAGAATGCACCAGAATACTTACAATGCTGGAAACCGGCCGGAGTCAGCGCGATACAGCCAGGACTGTCGGTGTGTCGCTGTCAACAGTACAAAGAGTTCTCCGACGTTACGAAGAAACTGGTTCTAACCTACGCAGACCAGGAACGGGCAGAACCAGGTGTACCACAGCACGAGAAGACCGATACTTGGTGAACACCATGCTTCGAAATCGCTTTCTTACAGGAACTGAACTCACAAATCAGTTTCGACGCCTCGGAGGAAGTAACCCAAGTGCATGGACAGTAAGACGCCGGCTTGCTGAATCTAACTTAAAACCCCTTAGACCTGCAAACGGCCCTAAACTGGAGCGTGGGCATCGTATTTCAAGACTAAGATATGCCCAGAGCCACGTAAATTGGAGTATTGAAGATTGGTCAAAAGTTATGTTCTCCGACGAATCAAAATTTATGCTCTACAAGCACGATGGAAGACACAGAGTGTATCGAAGACCAGGGGAAAGATTCAAGCAAGCATGCATCGAAGAAAAAGTAGCCTACGGTGGTGGGTCTGTACTTGTGTGGGCCGGAATTTCTTCTGAAAGTCGCACAGAGCTGGTGATCATAGAAAACGGCTCTTTAACTAGCGAAAGATATGTGGAAGAAATCCTCAATGATCACGTTGGTCCATTTATGGTCAATTTAGGTGAGGATGCTATATTTATGCATGACAATGCCCGACCTCATACAGGTAGGATTGTGAATGACTACCTTCAAGAGATGAACATTACTCGTATGGAGTAGCCAGCGCGCAGCCCGGATATCAACCCGATCGAGCATGCTTGGGACGAGCTAGGCAGATGCATAAAACAACGAAACCCTCCCCCAATCACGCTTCGTGAGCTCAAAATTGCTCTCACAGAGGAATGGGAGAATATTCCCCAAAATCGTATAAGGAACTTGGTGTACAGCATGCCAAACCGCGTAAACGCAGTAATGGAAGCACGAGGAGGCAATACGAAGTATTAAAATTCAAGAAAATCGTAATAAAGTTCAAAAATTTCATGTTTCCTATTTTTGTTTTAAGGAGAGATCAGCAGTTTTTTTCTTTATGTAATTTTGTGTTAATAAAATGTATGGTGACTCATATTTTTTTTACTTTCATTTAAGGAGTATTACATTGTCTATTAAATACAATTTATTGCATTAACCTATCATTTTTAGTTTCCGAGATTTTTAACATTCTTTAAGTGACCCGGATTCATTGCTCTCGAGTGTATTTTATGGGTAAAATCTATCTTTCTATATTTCTATCTGCTCGATTTTGCTTACATTTATGATCGAAACCAGACGAAATAGTTTATCGTGGACATTGAAAAGTCTTTTTGATGAATACTATGGACATTATCTACGAATTCTTTTCAAAGAAATTTATCCGTCCTACCAAGCAGTTTATTCGAGTAGATTGATAACGACTATACGAGCACATAATAGTACAAAGATATGTTAATATCTTATAAAGGTGTTTCTTTTTGGCTCTTTATTTTAATGATTTTACTACTTACTTAATTATACTTAGTTAATAATAATAATCCCCCCAACCGATTTCGGTCACGGTGGCCAAACTCAACGGAAACTAGCCAGGTATGCACGAGATATTAGGTATTTACCTATGAAATTGGAGATATGTATAATAATTTTAAAATATAAAAATTTTGCTATTTTTTTTTTATCAGCTAATCAAAGTACTGGCCCAAATTATCTATACAATTTTGCCATTTTGATGGCAGTTTGTTTATCTCTTTACTGTAGAAGTCTGCCGGACGGGAGGCGATCAAGTCAGCGAAAGCATTTTGTACTGCCTCTCGGATGTTGAATTATTTCCCACTTAAAAAAAAATCTAAAATTTGAAAAAAGTAGAAGTCTGTTGGGGCAAGGTCCGGTGAGTACGATGGGTAACGGAGAGCTTCCAGCTGTAACTCTTGTAGCTTTACGATGGTCTGTCGTGAAGTGTGTCCTCGCGCGTTGTCGTGAAGAAGCAATGGGGAAGAGCGATTGACTAGTCTTGGTTGTTGAATTACGAGCTTCTCCATCATTGTTTGCAATTCTTGGCAATAGACATCTGCTGTCACTGCATGTGCCATTCAGTAAGAAGCTGTGATGTACAAGTCCGGCACTGGTCCACCAGACAGTCACCATGATCTTCCTATGAGTAATCTTTTTTTTAGCGCACTGATTAGGTGCTGTACCCGGGTCCACCCACCCACTGAGACGAACGCTTATGGTTGTCGTACAGGATCCACTTTTCATCGCAGGTAACAATTCGATTAAGAATTCCCTCGTTCCTATGCCGATTCAGTAGTGCTATGCATGCTTCGACGCGTAAATCTCGCTGTTTATCGCTTAGTTCGTGTGGCACCCACTTGTCTAGCTTTTTTATCTTTCTAATTTGACGCAAGTGCTTTAATGTTGTATTGACACTAACTCCAAAGCCCGCAGCAAGCTCAGCCGTAGATTGAGTTGGATCCGCTTCCACTATCGCCTTCAATTCTTCGTTGTCGACAATGGCTACCAGCCGACCGCGAGGCTCGTTCTTCAACTAAAAATTTCCAGATTTAAAACGATTGAATCACTAATGGATCGTGTTTATGCAAGCAGTGTTAGGCCCGTACACGGCAGTTTATCCACGGCGCCAAAAACTACCACAATGTCACAAAAAAAAATATCTAAAAATAAATGACTGAATTTGAAATTAAATTAACACGTCTTTCGAATAAAATTCATTTGAATTTCGAATTGCGCGTCAATTCACAGATAATTAAATCCGAAAATGCTGGTTATAGAATCTCCAATTACACGGGTAAATACCTATTATTATAGTGCACAAGTGTGTGCGCAGACACAGGTGCAGTCTCTGTTCCTTTACTCTCATAGTCTGATGGGACGGCAATTCAACACGACCTGAGAGACATCAGGTGCAGGACCAAAGGCTTTACATGTTTTCCGAGGCACGGGCGTATCACACCATCAACTTCCAAACTCTGGGCTGCTACTGAGAAATTCCTAGTGAAAAATAACGCTTTGCCCGATCTGGGAATCGAACCTACCACGCTTAGCAGTCCCGCTTGCGACCACGAGACCAACGGGGCAGTAATACTCACACTAGTGAACGACAATATGCCTTAGCCCATTATAGCCAAAAATGGGTGATGAATTTAATCTATTTCGTACATGCAATAAATACCCACCATATATGTGGCAATTAGTTGCTCGGTTAATAGGAGATTAACAGAATATCCTCGTGTTGATATTCAGATAGTCCAATAGAATTTTCATATGGAAAACATAACCGTAAATACGGTTCGCTTCATGAACCGACATCAATAACAACGATTTTTATCCGCTAGAAAATTGGAAAAGGAAAATATTGTAGGAGCATTTTATTTTCAATTTTAACGCGGCCATTTTGTAAATTGGGAACAATAGTGAGCTCCGATGGACAGCGACTGAACGTCAATATATCATGCGCTTGACATTTCACTTAGTTAGCATTTTCATTACTGCAGTGTGTCAACGGAGTTAATTGCCTGGAAAGTGCCCGATGTCGTTTGTTGCTTTGTTTCTTGTTAGATGTGCCTTTTCTTAACGTCTTATGTATACATACATAAACTCACGCCTTCTTCGCATCATAAAGATGTAGGCAGAAACTACAGAACGCCACCTGCTACAATCCTTACATAGGTACTCCTTTTTAGGGTTCCGTATTCAACAAGGAACCCTTATAAATTCGCCATGTCCGTCTGTCTGTCTATCCGCGGCTTAGCTCAGAGTCTCTTAGCACTAGAAAGCTGTAATTTGGCATGGGTGATCGTGATTCGTGATATTAATCACGCCAACCATGAAAAAATTAGACATGACATGTGATAGATGAGAAAAAATAAACATCCCCACTTTACGTCCCCTACACGTAAAGTGGGGATGTTTATTTTTTCTCATCCATCACATGGTGTGGGGTGTTGTTGGAAAGGGCGTTAATATTGCGAGTGTGTCAAACCAATTATTGGATTGAGGGCTCCGTTTGCGAAATATTAAGCTTTAAAGTACTATTTTTTCAAGTGCCTCCCCACTTACCAGGTAAATGGTTGGTTTTGGATATGTGACAAAAATCACGGCAGTAGTATAACGAAATTAAAAGGAAAACTATCACAGCTAAGTAGGCTCTGCAAGTTAACGAGTAATAATCGACCAACTTACATTTTCAGTTGCAAAAACATGTTCTCCCATACATTTCGTATGTTTTTCAACTGCAATGTCAAGTTTGTTCTTGGGATGAATTCATCCTAACTACAGAACCCTTCATTGTGCGTGGTCCGACACGCACTTTTTTTGCCTCGTTTACGTTCATACATCTGGTCGTACACGCACGCCGGCTGCGAGTACTACGCACCTGACCTTTCTGAAGAACATCACCAATATTGATGTCTTAAGTCTTAGTAGTTTTTCAAACATTTGAAATTTTTATTAAAATTACTCTTAAGTAACACTCGGGTTTTTTCGTCCCTTATGTCTTGCTTGCCCGGAAAGTCTTACAAAAAATAATTTGTTAAAACTATTTTCGTATTCATACATCGATGTTTTAGTATCGAATAGATGTAGCTAAATTTAAAACCTTACGTGTGTCCATAACAACAAAATAAATACCAGTTCACCCAAACTGTACTGCCTACTCAGACAAGAAAATAGAGTAAGATATCCATACGTACAAAACTTTTTTTCCCTTAAGACTCCAGATTCTAAACTCTTATAAGTTGTAGTTCTTACAATTCTCAAAGGGAATCTCATTCGAGTAGCAAAACTACGAAGCTTGTCTGGAAATATACAGTTAGTTCTATTTCCGTGGTTCGCAGTGAACCTCGGTATAATTTACTACGTCATATTTATTCAATGACGTCATTATATCAAGCAATTTACAATCTGTTGTTAGTATCGTATTAATGTTGGACTGCATTATATATAAACGCCGGCTTTCAATGCATTAGTTATTATACATTATCCATTTTATGTGTCGGTACATATCTGACGGAAAATGCGTTGAGCCTACGCTCAACGCATTAACGCATCATCGGTTGAGTGTGAAAGGTTGGATGTTTTATTATATATTTGTCTGTTCTGGCGTTACGCGACCGATAATACGCGACGCATTTTCCGATAAGATAAATACCCTTAAGTGATAAATGTGACCCACAACAAGTTACGTTTTTTTTTATCTAGATTAACTGACTATAATTATGGACTGACTGTCTCGCTGGTCTAGTGGTCGTAAGCGTTACTGCTGAGCACGAGGGCCTGGGTTCGATTCCCCAGGTCGGGTAAAGTATTATTGGGTTTTCGATCAGGAATTTCTCATTAACAGCTCGGAGTCTGACTTCGTTCCCGGTTGACCGCAATAGGCTCGCCCCCCATTACGTGAGACTTAAATATAACTGGAGAAATTTGGATGTACTATAGCTAGGTACGCCTCTGCCTAACGCGATGTGAGGAATAAAAAAACAAGCTATAACGGTTTTTTTTTAAATTATCATTTATCATTGATTAATCAACTTTGGAGTTGTGTTACGCTACTGCTCTAGGATTTTAGTATGTGCCATATTAATCACCTAAAAATAAAGATTACTTACATAAATAAAAGACTAATGGCAATAGCTGTAACTGTAACTAATAACTATTCAGCAAGAAACCCAAGTTCAGCATTAGCAAGATAATAATAATAAAACCCCAAAAGAAACCATCTATCCAAAATATTTTCATTATAACATCAGAATTACTCTCCATTTGCCAAATGTATTTTTAATCCGCCATAATTGAACAGATTACTCTCCGTCAGAAAAATAATTGAGCGCATTGTTTTAGGCAATGAACGCCATTTATTTCAATCTATGCCGTTACAGATTCATAATGGATTATAACAGAAAATATTTGTTTCATAATAAAGTACCTGCTGAAATAAACTGACGACCTTGGATAGGCAAACTTTAATATTTGTGACTCATTTATGATTTCGTCAGCGTTTTGAAATTATTTTTAAGGATACATAATCCCAGTCTAAACAATAAAATGTTAATTATCATCACAACATAAACACGAAAGCGTAATGAGATTTTATTAATACAATCGTCATAATTTCTGACTCAATATAACTCCAATATAATACTTATATTTCTCTCTGAAACCATTTGTGGCGGATTTCACTAGCTAGGGGGAACCATTTACGTCTTGGTGTAAGTTATAATTAAGAGCGTTTACTATCTCTTCAGTAGATATTTCTCTGCATATTTATGCAATACAACGGTCCATGCAATAATTTGCGTTAAGCTCGTGAACGGGTGCTGCTTGTGGTGACTGGTCGTCTTGCTGATCATGGTTTTGTTATTGTTATTAGTAATTAACTGTTTATTTATTTTACCTCGATGGTCCTAGTTTATCATTTATAATTTCCAGTTACGGCTATATATCTACAGATAGCTATATGTAAGCGGGCATGTCCTTTATGACTGACTGGAGGCTTTTATTTAGATATTGTTTACGTTTAGTCTTTATTTATTTATTTTTCTGCTTGAGTACAGTTCTCGATATTTTTGTTTGGTATATCGGCGTGTGCTAGCTGACATATGGCTATTAATTTATAATTTAAATTATGTTTAGTGTTGCGTACTGTAAATAATTTTGCATAAGTACTATTATATAGAATCATTTTTTTTTTCCTAATTGAACAGACAGCTGTGCTGCTGGGGAGTTTGTTGCGCCACTTCTTCTTCCCAGCGAAAGCACTAGGAAGTGGTGAAAGGTGGGCGTTTTGTGGGACTATCTTATGTAACTTTGACGTTCGAAAAGTGCTGATTCTCAGCCTAGTTTGAATAAATTACTTTTGAATTCTCAATATAGAAATGATTCCTGCCACGAAATTATTTGACACTAGCTTTGTACGCCATCTCTCCGCCGTGGTGGTTTTACTCTGACGTACTATCGGGATAAATAGTATCCTATGTCCTAAACCAGTTCTACCAGTAAATTTCATCGAAAACCGTTAAGGCGTGAAAAGGTAATAAACAAACAGACTTATATATTAATAGAACGAAGGTATAAATTTTGGTTAACATACCACCTGTAATCTTACACACTAATCAAAAACGGTATAATCTATCTAACCTAACATAATCTGCAAATCCTGCCTTGGACAAAAAAACTCATTAATTAAAATTACCAATTTCAAAATATCGCTGACAAGTCAATCGATACCGATAGGTACCATAAAAAATAGCACCAACTAAAGTACACGTGCGACTCTGTAAGCGACTTTTGTTTGCGTTTAACTCTGTAATCGAGTTTTCTTCGTGTTCAACTCGGTAAGAGAGTTTTGTTCGCGTTCACCTCCATAAGCGACTTTTGTTCGCTTTTCCAAATCGCTCTCTTAGTCTATCGCTACTGGAGCCTCTATTAACTCAGACCACCCCCTAACTCCGAGGGACGCCATCAAGTGCTAAGTTCGCGTGAGCTAAACTTTTACCGCGACTCCTTTTAACACTTCTGTAGCTATTTACATTTTATTACTCCATCCACTGTAAGCTTACCAGAGTTGCCAAACCACTTTATTTGTTTCCTTTATTTATTTTGTGTCGTTTGTGTTTCGAATTAAGTAAACAAGTTTGATATTCCTTCTCGTGTTAATGTTGATGGGGGGAATTTGAAATGGGTGCAACTTTTACCTCATAGAAAAGGTAAGGAGCTATTACGCGGACGCGGTGTGGCGCAGTCCTATTATTTTGATTCTTATCTGTAGTCTTCCCTTTTGTATGAAAAACAGCACACAAGGCACAAAGACCGAGCTGCGACGCTCCGCACCAGCTCAGTTTGTGGAGCTCCTTAGGTACAGGCTACAACATAAAAACAATCTCATCTACATGTTCCTCACATGATCTGACCAAGAGTGTGTCTGAACTTTTTGACCCTGACCCTTTGTCAGGCAGGAAATATCGACACCATCTAGTTTATTTTATTTTAATTTAACCAGTAAAAGATTCCAATATTCTATTTATGGAATAAACAATTTCATTTCTGTAACAGTTCCTACACTACAATATGAACCTGTGGGGTAATTACGTAACACACTTGCAAGTATATGCGTAATCAGCATAAGCATAATAAGTCTATAATATTCCCACTGCTGGGACACAGTATCTTGAAGATGGAGTGGGTTGTAATCAACCCAGTTACAATGCCAACGGAATTCATTTTGTAAATTCAACAATATTCATTGCGTTATTTACGTTGTCGAGGAGAGGAATTTTTCAAACATTGGGAGTAATGGATTATAAATTTCCTTCAAAATTATTTTGTGGTGCTGGTATTTTCTGCTCAATTTTAGTGTCTATACTGTCACATTACACAGCTAATGGTGAAGAACGCCTTGAATAGGTAATGCTGACCTTTGAGGAAAGATGGATGTTGTGGCCTTCGCTTACTACCTAACTCACTCATTAATTACCAAATTAACTAATTAATGAGAACTACATAGTAACGTGCACGCACCTACATAATTTGCGGCACAAAAGCGAAAATAATTCCACATAGTTGACCTGTAAGGTAAGATACTATAGACGTAAATATATTTAGTAACCTATTCCGCTTAGTTATTCCTAAAGAGTCATAAAAAACCCTGTAAGAAATCCACACGTGTTTCACCTCTCAACGAGGCATCCTCAGAATGACGATTGCTTGTCGCGAACCCGAACACGACGTGTTGCCACGCCGAGCGCCGGACGCAGAGTCCATTTCTTGCAGGGTTTTTTTATGACTCTTTAGGAATAATAGTTAAGGGGCCTGCGAAGCATGCGTATTTCATACAAACATAATACCAAAATATATATTTTGAATGGACACTAATATGTGAAGGGTGGGCGTTTTGTGGGACTGTCTTATGTCACTTTGAAAATTGCTGATTCTCAGCCTATCTATGTCTATTGTATTTTATCATGGATTTCCGCAAGGTCACGCCTGAATCAATTAACTACTGTTAGGTAGGTACGAAGGTACCGTAGTTAGCAAGTACACCTACACGATATTGTACTAAAACACAAAAACCGACTTTACATACGTCATCGTCATTATATGTATTAGGCCGTATACGTCCGCTTCTGAACAAAGGCCTTCTACCATTATATCGCTACGTTAAACGTTCGACGGGGAAAGGAGTATACGTTACATGTACCGCATTACTTAGCAAAAACGGTATAAAACGTGATAACATGCATTGAAAGTAAGAAAGAATCAGTATTTATTGAGACAAGCACAGGAGATCTCTAATTAAACTAAACACACACTCTTTGAATATTAAAAATTAAAAAACAATAAAAAAAAAAAAAAAGTAAAATTAAAATTTAAGCAGAAAGTCCTGTGCGAGGCCAAAAGGCTCCTATCTCAGCATGATGCCGCGACATTTAATAATAAATATCGCAGCGATGGTATTCTGACATTGCATTGCATTACATACTTAAAAGTGTATAAAATAAGACCCATAGTTTAATGATTTATATATATTCTACATCTATGTCTCCAAAATAGAAATTCGTCTTGCAATCACAGCCCAAACGGCAGCTGTTTCTAATGAAAACGAAGTGGACGATAAAACCATATTTCAATACGATCATAAAAAACTTGAACATGAATATAAACCTACATACCTATAGTCTAGCGATTAAAAGTAATCTTCCAAAAGATTTTGCCGTAGTGCTTCGAAGAAAACATAAAAAGTTCCTTTCATTTAGGTTGACGGCACGGCAGCGGATATCACACAAGTTTAACGCGGAGTACTTGCCGTGCATGGCCCACTCCGTGCATTTCTTACTACAGTTGCCTCCGTTCTTAATCTCCAGCCATTCCCTATTGTTGACATACTATGCCGGCGACCTAGAAACGAACAGGGAATGTACTATTTGTATGACCAAGTTTTTCTGGAAGATTTGTAACGAGGATTCGAAGAATGTGTTTAAGAGGGTGTGTTATGTTATTGTTGAGTAAAAAGGGAGCAATTTTTTGTTCAGTTATTATTCACAAACTTAGCAGGAGTATTAAAAAGAAAAATTGTGTTTCACATGATGGCAAATTAAATCACATGGAAACAAATTGGCTACCCATTGTTTTATCGCCGCACCAGCGCTTAATTATAAAACCCATAAAAGAAAATAAGTAAGTAAACATTCCGAACATTAATTCCCCATAATTTTAAAAGAACCAACAAAAACTTTAAATATTATATCATAAAACTTGAGAACGAGAAATTAGTTGAACAGCAATAAAAACAAAAAAATTAAACTTTTTGGCAGGGAACAGAGGCAAATGTGAATGGAAAGTGGCTGGAACGTTAAAACAATGGACTCGCCCTCGCTAATTAAGAAGAAAATAATTTGCTGTATATGCTAAGAAAGTTCGATGCAGACAGTTTTAAGTACCTAATCTTATATGCAAGATGGTGGAAAAGGTTGAGTAATGCAAGTACCCTTGTTGTTATGGCAGTGTTTTCTGGAGATCAGGTTTCAGGATTTCTTGGTTTCAACTGTTTTTAATACGGAAGAAACAATGGATGGCATCGCGTAAAAAATTATAATACTGATAGAGGGTAAATATTGTGATGACGGCTGACCATGTATGGATGAAAAATAATCATACGCTGGAAAATGTATCCTGCACTGAACCCAAATTAACTGGGGTATAGGCAGAATGTTTGGTAAACTTAAGTGGCAATACACAGTGAATTGGGCATGGCACATTGCTCGTAGAACAGAATATAGGTACACAGAAATCGAATAGTTAACTCAGTGCAAAATGTTTGTAATGGTAAATTAGCCTTAGAACTAATTATATTTATGGTTATGAAGAAAAAAATAAAATCTTATTTATTTATTTGCTTTTTTTTTATTTGCTTTTTTCTTTTTTGTGTAAAATATATCCTATAAAAATCAAAACCAAATGAGTTAATCAATCAATGAGTAATAATTATGATAAAGTAAACATTTTAAAAGCTATCACTATATGAAAAGAACAACATTATTTTATTATTTTTGAATTAAATGAATTTTGCCCGGCAAGCCTTCTCGTAAAATAATCCCATTTGTATTTAAAGTGTAAAGGATTCAATAAAAATCACGATAAATAGAACAATATGTGCATTCAATGACCTGTGAACTGAAATAAAAATCAATTAAGTTTTAAATTGAAACAGTGACTACATTTTAGTCGGCAAACCACTTCCGCGGTTGAACTATTTATGACTATTGGTTTGTTTAGAATTGAAATATTGGATTTATGTTATTGACTGTGATACACTACATATATACGTCTACTTTTAGTTTGGGCTCACAGGGTACTCGTAGTGATATTGAAACCATGTACAGTAGTATAAAAGATCTAACAATCCGTTTTCAATGCATGTATAGCCGGCCAAGAAGCTAGAGCTAGAAGTGAGCTGTCTCATTCCGCGTGAGACTCGAAAGGGGGAGGGGGTCCGGAAAAAATGACGAAATATCATAAGGCTGTAGTGAGATATCAAGTTTATTTATTTTTTCGATTAAAGCACTTTTTTAACCGAAAGTCGGCCCCCTAAATTAAATATTTTTGTCTCTTTCTATTTAAAGATAAAATATTCTTTAATTTTTTTAGATACTTTGTAAAAAAAAAACACGTGACTTTGGGGGGGTTGATCAAAGTTTCTAAAAACATCACATGATTAATGGACGACCCCTTGACACTATTGATAGCTCACTTCACTCGTTTTCACGGTGAGATTTTACAAGATTAAAGGGTCTATTCCGTAATAATTTCACGGTGAAAATTTAGTCGAAGTGAACGTGAAGTGAGCTGTCATTCCACCTGCTGCTAGGGACTGACAGCTCACTCCGAGCTCACTTTACCTAAGTTTTCACGGTTCGATGGTTACAAAATAGCACTGCAGTATTATAGGATTAACAAATCTTACCTCTTTAATTGATGTATGGGGACGTAATCTATTGTTGTTTTTTTTTTTTTCAGAAACTTTCAAGCAGTGTTCACGTTGCTACGCTGATACCTAGGCTAACTTACTGCTGGTTCTTAAGCTAGCTTACCTTTACAAACAATTTGCACTGAGTTAACTATTCGTTTTCTATGCACAACTGTATATTCCTTAATAATTTCATAAGTTCACAGTCTCAGCACTGACTTCAAACACATAACAATACTGTTTACCAACTATAGGTAATGCACTCAATTACCTACGAGTAATACAAAGAAAATTTAAAGCGCAGGGAAATATATTGCAAACAGTTTTTAACACTCGACAAAACAGAGGGTGTTATAAGTCTGTGTGTCTGTCTGTGGCATCGTACTCCCAAACGCTAAACCTCATATCATTCCTCTCACAATCTATCTATCCACCCGTCAGGCCATAACTACATGTGAAAGTTTGTAGTTAACAAATTCCCCGACCTATGTATGATATTTAATTTTTTTTATTAGTCTGTAAGCTACTTTTAAGATAAAATAAAACAAATACAACTTTTTCTTTAACTTTGTTCACCTTAAGTATCTGGAAAATCTGGCGTTCTGACAGCAGAACAATAGGACATCACCATCATGATCATTTCAGCTCAAAAACGTCCACTACTAGTCAAAGGTCTTTCCCAAGCATCACCACTTCGACCAGTTCTGTGCTTGTCGATTTTCTACGGCCAAGCTGAGCACAATAGTTACTAATTTATTGTTCACTAGCTGCGTTCGGTGTCACCCGCATAAGTCTCGATCCCGTGTGAATATCGGGATAAAAAGTATTCAATGTCCTAATCCAGGTTATGGTCTACCCATGTGCTAAATTTCATCTAAATCTGTTTAGCCGTTTTAGCGTGAAAGCGTAACAAACAAACTCATTTTCGCACTTATAATATTAGTTAGGATTTTGGTATTTTTTCAAAGTTTTAAACCTAACACAGACCTTTACCGTCAAAGATAAACTGTCACATACAATAGAAGATACATGCACCACAGTATGACAAAACAAACAAGGTACTCCATACATCCCTCATTTATCAGTTTCGCATACATTCTCTTGTCACAAACATAACGGACAGTTCACAGTTCAATATCGACGCATGTTATCCGTTCACAAACATATGTATACAGAATTGAAAGGAATATAAAATATACCTAGGAACAATTTAGGTACCAACACCAACAAAAATGTGTTTCTTAGAAACTATATTTTGGAAGGTGCTAGGAAACTAACAACATAACATCACGCCTTGTTTCCCCGATGGGTTGGGCAGAGGTGTACCTGTAGTAGTTACACCCACATTTCGCCAGTTATGTTTAAGTCCCATGTAACATAAAACTAGTACAAATTCTATTCACTTATATTTTTTTATAGTCAAAGGGCCTTTTGAAAAAAATACGCCTTTTCGTAATAAATGATTTAACTTTGATGTCCATCAGTGATAGCCTAGTGGTGTGACCGTCAGACTACCAAGTCATATGTCTCGAATTCGAACCCAAGGCACACACCTCTGACTTTTCGGATTCATGTGCGTATTGTTTAATTATCACTTGCTTCAAAAACGGTGAAGGAAACATCGTGAGCAAACCGGCATGCCTGAGAGATATTTCTCGACAGCATGTGAAGCCAAGTCAGAGGCCCATGGGCGGTTTTAAAACTCTTACACCAGGTTAGTCAGTAACCACACGAAAAGAAGAAGTAGACGTTCTCGGCTGATATGAACTTAAACTTGACCATGAAAGAGCACCGTAAGATAGTTTGGTATACCTACAAAAAAACAGGCCAAGTGCAAGTCAGACTCGCACACGAAGGATTCCGTACCGTATTAAGCTTCGTGCAGACTAGCGCGACGCGACACCGGCTATTGTTATACCGTGAAGTTTTCTTAGAAATTGTATTGTTCCTTTACAATCGAGCAAAAAACGCAGAAAAAAACGTTTCCTGTATGACGACCTCTAATTATTAACTTTATTTAATTTACTTAATTATTATAGAGGCAATAGAAATACATCATCTGTGAAAACTTTCAACTGTCTACCAATGAGGCCGTACGGCCTTACCGATAATATGAGATACAGCCCGCTAATAGACAGACGGTCGGACGGACGGACGGACGGCGCGCCGTCCGTCCGTCCGTCCGACCGTCTGATGCTTGGTAATTGGCACCCTTCGGGTACGGAACCCTAAAAACGTAGCTATTACATACTTTCCGTTACATTCTAAAGGCGAAAAATCTTTGAAAAATACATATTCCGCCCATTGTATATTTTGTAGTGTTAATTTTGTTTTTTTTGTTATGTGTTTTTGTGGTGTACAATAAAGTATATATAAATAAATAAATAAATAAATATTCTTACACTTTATAAAAGTAGCTTTTCGTGTGTGTCTGTGTGACCGCGTTGTTCTTCTCCTAGTCTGCTCTAGTTCAGTCTCCTGACACAGTTGTCATCATGCTTAAAAGATGGCGCCAATCATAAACGAATGTAAGCTAATTGGTACAGAAATAAACATTTTGTATTTGTATTTTGTATTCTAAGCTACGCAACAGATTTATATGCGGTTTTCACAATAGTTTAGCGAATTCAGTCTGGCTATATAATACATTAATATTAAAATAACACGTTATAAAGACATCAAGGTGTTTTTTCAAGTCGTAAAAGCTGTGCAAAACAGGGGCGGATCGCTAGCAAGAAATAAATATGTGACTACTTACAACAATAATTTCACTACAGGAATGGTGTTGTCTGGGGTTAAATCGCATGATTCGATTCCTGTCCGAGAAAATAACGGTGCTTGCGATTATCTATAGCTTCATCTCTTTCTTGCATTGGAATCATGATAGCATTAAATCGTTATAATACGGCATCTGGAAACTGAAACCCAGTGAAACACCTACACGCCCACAAACAAAGGATTTACACTCAAAAAGTCGACATATTATCTTGCCTCTCACATTAAAATACCTTAATTCTAAAACACTCTTATACTTTCGACTTAAGGTTTAATTTCACATAGCAACACATTTTACAGCAAATGTCAAGTTGTATCTAGAAGCGTAAACATCAACGAGGCGGACTATTCTGAGCTCCACAAAAATAAGAAAAACGTTATTTCGCGTTGCTTCAAATCCAATTTTGTTTTTACAGCAATCGTTCGTGGAAATGTCACAGAAATACAGCAATGGATTATAAATGAACGTAAATTGTATGTGTATCCATTATTTGTACTAAACCTTCCTCGGTAGTGGAATGTTGAAAGGGGAATATTTAGAGGGAATTCTCTACGATAAATCGCTTCCGAGTCTTATAAAAGATTAGGGTTCCGGTAGGAGGAAAGTCTTGTGGATTTTTTCAATGCGGACCCTTTACGTAAATCCTTAAAGGTACTGTATCAAAACATCACATGCGAATTTCTTTCTTCTTCACAAAGGAAAAACTTTTTGAGATAGAATATTATAAATGAAAAGTTCAAAGTTGAGGACGCCTTTAGGGTAAGAATTCAAGCAACGGTTTCATTGGAGGAAAACAAGCATTTATTTAATCCTCTCTACTTCGACGACATTAACATTGTTTCTTACCAAGATAGCCAAACGAAATAATGCTTTGCTTCCGTTGCCAAAACAATGGAAATCTATTTAAATCTGTAAGTGCACTGAGCCACAGTATAAATAAGTAACAGTATTCTATCTTCATAGAAAACGTTTCGAAATCTCAGTTTATCAGTACCTACGCAACAGTATCGAGTGCGCACGGACGCGGAAGGTTTATCTACCAAGCAGCCGTAATTATTTCTTACAAGGTCACTACCGAGATATAATACTGCTTCTTATTTATTCTGTGGCTGTGCTTTTCTTGTATTATGTGTGGAACTCACGAATTGGAACCTCCTTTATAATAACAGGTATTCCTCCGAAAACTAAAAAAAAAGTATGGACATAACGTCACATATTCAGTGACGTATCTATTTTATATTATCTTAATACTACCAGCTTACCCCAGCCTCGAACAGTCATTAATATCAATGTCATACTTAAAACTATGACCCAGTGATATTTAATAACTTTCTTCAGAAAACAATCTGAATGATGGTGAAAATGAAAACCGCATCAAAACCGCATATCAAGTAATTTCAAAACATCCGAATACACGACCAGACAAGACCGGGCAACTTCACCAACAAATTGAATATTTTTCTTGCGAAAATTTAATCCCAGTATCCAGAATAAGGTCTCCACATCGTTGAAATACGCGTCCCTATTGTTCAGTGACACTGAACGCCAGTCTAGAATGGTTTGTGCATCAACTGAAATTGTCTATGAAAATTCATTAAGAAGATTAACTACAGCGCTAACAGTAGGTTATCGGGCATTCAGGCCCGCTTGACATGTATTGCTATACATATAAATACGTCGGGCGTTTCACGTGGTTCAACGTTTGTGGGAAACAGACGATTAAAATGGAGACCAGGAGTAAATTACGGTGAATTGGATGTGAGTTTCGCGGGTGCCGTTTTCCACTAATTATTTTTTTTTAACATAACAATTCGTTGTTCGGTTCTGGTATGTTTTAAAGGCGCTTACAATGTCGAATTGTTACCATAGACGTGCGGGTGAACGGTGGAGCATACGGTGGAGGTATGCCCGGCTTGGGCAGAGCACCGCCGTGTCCTCGTGGAGGCGATCGGTGGCGGGGATCTCTCGCGTCCGGCCCTGGTCCAGGCCATGGTACGGAGCGAAAGGGCATGGGAGGCCGTCACCTCCTTCTGCGAAGCAGTAATGCTCGCGAAGGAGGAGGCGGAGCGCGTGAGGGAGAGGCAAATTTCGCGCCCTCACGCCCCTAGCCGCCGCAGGAGGAGACGCCCCGGGCGTCGGGAATCGATCGCGGATTCCCGGCCACCGTAGGCGCGGGCTTGCGGACGGTGAGCAATGGGTAGCTCGCCGTCCGGTAAGGACCAAGCCCGGGTCGACGGCGCGTTGTGTTCCACGCGCGCCTCAAAGAGTGTCAGCGAGTGAAGGGGTCCGATGAGACCATTGCCTGCCGGGGTTGCGGGAAAGTCCGAAAGGGATACCGTGGCCCCCTGGCATTGCACAGGCAAGAGAAGGAACACGGGTGGGTTTTAGTCAGTAAGAGTCTGACACGCCCTCCCGCTCCACCCAGAGCGGGAGACGTCATTTGATGATTTCCCACCCAAAAAAAAAAAAAAAAAAAGACGTGCGGGTGAGTGACTGTACGTGAAAATTTCAGTCTAATATTCAGGAATTACTTCTTTTGTTTGTAATGTGTAACATCTTATTCCTCTCTCTCTTTCCTGCGGGAATGAATCTGTGGGAGTGATTTCGTGAAAAGCGACGGAAGTGTGTAACAGGAAGCCGGGGAAGCGCGCACTATTTCATTTAACCAATGAGCACGTGCGGTGCAGAGTTGGCTGTCAGAAACGACCTTGATTAGGCCTCGCGCTTTTAATGTTGCTTATTACCAAGGTGAGATGTCAGATGTTACATACACATCATAATATATGAGACTACTGTTATGGATGCACATGTATAAAAAGTGGCTCAACTATGCGAGCTAACTTAGTTTAGCTGCCGGTGCTCGATTTGCTTAATAAGGCTAGCTCTTTTTTTAAATTAATTTATTTCTAGTAGGTACTCAATTTCACAAAATAACATACAATAATAACACAGAAATAAACAAGGCTTTGTCATAACAAGGCTTTTGTAGTCATAATACCGTTCCGTAGCCGTTGCAGTGCCCAAATACTAGCACATAACTATAAGTTCACAAATATCTATTTTAACGTTCTGCACTTCTTTGTGTATTGGTGTGTTGGACTCAAAACTAACGGTGTGACAGCTGTGATCAGATGGGAGATAAGTTTTGATGGCTTAATCTAAATAGTCGCAGTAACAAAAGACATTATCCATACATGTAGCAGTAGTCGTAGTTATTGCGTTGGTTCTAAAAACACATTTGACAGATTGAATTATTTGAAGAGGCTTAATAATCTACTGCTATTTAAATTATTTTCCAAAATATTAATATTAGTCACCACAAATAATTACTGATTTATTACCAGTTGTAGGTTTAGCCAAAACATATTTTTGATAATTTGGAGTATGTCATGCTCACTCAGATGTGTCCCTGATGGTGCGCGAGTGTTGAATCATTTAGCTCCCTTCAAAATGGTTGAGCTAAATGGTGCTGATCCATGAAACATTCGTTCGCCAGTCAGTTGGGACTGGTCATTTCTTAGCTGCCATGGCTTATTTTAATTTTTAAATGGTTTTTCCTTTTATCTTTTTATTACGGACGCTTTTAACGTGCACGTCTTTCTTCATTGTTCTCACATACAAAAAATTTCAACATGAAGGATGTACCTAATCAATATTAAGTAAAAAAAAAAAGATTAAAAGAGTGTCCGTGGAGTTTCTTGCCCGTTCTTCTCCATAGGCGACCTACTACACTTTGGAATGGGCAACTAGCTTCATATTTCTGACTGACTGACTCCTTGACAATTCAAAAGACAAGTGTCTGTAAATGGTTTAATTGAAATAAATGCTTTGAGCTTTGAGTTTGAGCTTATCTAGCTCTACTTATATACAGCAATTTGTCGCCTCACACGACCCCCAAGGGAAATAACGCCTGTAGTTTATCCTTAGTAGTTTATCATACAGATCATAGTCAACAGAAACTCTCTCTTAGCATCCAACTTGGTCTCCAAAGTACGTTTCCTAGTGTAGTGTCGTAACACATTGACTGCTGAACATACGACGTTTATAATATGGATGAAAAGTAATATGCAACCTGAGTCAAGACTATGGATCGTGATTCCAGGCTGGATATTATTGACCGCAGTATATTTTCATGTGCAAACATATGGGAACTGCTCTTGAAATAATCCAGGACAATTACCATGTACAATACCCATTTTCCTCCTACAATGTATAGTTTTTCCTCTATCTAGATGAAACAAAATAGTCCTTCCAAATCACTGCCAAACAGTTTGATCCAAACCTTAATTTACATATAAATGACTTCATATTATCGAAGATTAAAGTACCTAATTGAGCAAATTTAACAAAGAAGTAGGACATCAAACATTATCATAAAGAGGAAAAACCGTAGCTCGATTTTATGTCACATGCCTCCACGAGCAGTCAATGAGAAGAAAACATCGAATCCCGCCACATGAAACAGGAAAATATAAAAATACTATCTGCGCTCTGCGGATTCAACCGCATAAGTCTCAATTCCGTAAGAATATCGGGATAAAAAGTATCCTATGTCCATCCTAGTCATAGTTTACCTATATTCCAAATTTCATCCAAATCCGTGCAGCCGTTTTAGCGTGAAACCGTAACAAACAAACAAACTCACTTTCGCATTTATAATATTAGTTATGATACAAAGGATTTTAAAACTAAAACCCAGTCATAAATAAATTACCTATAGACAGATTTACCGTAAGAAAAAAATGGTTTTTTATTAAAGCCTTGCCTAGCCTTGTTTTCTGACGAAGGAATTCACTTTGCACAGAAATTAAACACAAATAATTTTAAGATTATACGGCGGCGTAAATAAACAAATTGTCGCTGTACTCTTAAAGGCATATCATCCAACACGCAAAATTTATTCAGGGTAATATCAGGTAGACAACCGATGAGTATTTTTCCCCGTTATTTCAGAAAGCATTATGCTAGGACACAGGCCTCCTATTTCTGTGAGAGGGAGTGGGCCAATATCGACCACGCGAGCCCAGTGCGGGTTGGTGAGTGTCTTGGAAGTTTTTGGTTCTAGAAGGTTCTATGTTGGTTTTTCTCACAATGTCACCATTTTGATGTCCCCTCAGGCACACTCTAATTTATACAAAGTATCTGAGGTTTTTTTTATTTATTTTTTATTGCTGAATGGCCTCGATCACGCCTGATGGAAAGCGATGGATGAGGTCTATGATCGAACGAGCATGCCCAGAAGATGCTTGGCGACGAAGGGCAGACGGGTTTTATGTGGAAGGGAACACAGACGCTAACTATTTCAGAAAACAGAGATAACATTACACATTGGGTCACATAGCTAGAAAAAATGCCCATATTCTGTGACCGTAGCTTTCCCGTCAAATCATCATGAAGGTAAGTAAGACTGGCTTGAAACGTAAGTAAATATAATAATACCTGTCCGAATAGAGACATCACGAACAAAATGACAAGATTATCCTTCTTATGTGAGGCTTCGCGGCTGATTGACATAGTGATACCTAAGGCCCAAACGGGCATATTATTATGTCTCCAATAAGGGAGAGTCTACTCGAGTCTCTTATGCCTTTTAAGTCACAGTGTAACTATATACTTACCCGTCTGATATAATAACAGTAATATTACAAATAAATTATTTAAGAAAACACAATAATAATATAATTATATGTTGCTTAGTTTCTCTAAATCTTGAGGGTTTATGATTATTTGATGACAGTACCGATCATTTTTTTTTCGTGTGTTTTGTAACTATCCACATTCGAAAATAATTATAAATTTCTCGGCTACTGAAAATGATTCGAGATATAAATAAAAATGTAGATAAAGGTTTCCAATACTTATAAATAATTATTTTACTTCAATGACCTTTTTAGGGCCGACTGTTACTTTTCATTGTTGACGCCAGTACCACATCTCCGCCTCGAAACCATAGCAGCGAAACTGCAGTAGTTCAATTGAACTGACTCGCGTCATGTTCCGCTATTCGAAATTCGAGTAGCCGACCTCGAGTAGTGGAACATGACGCGAGCCAGTTGAACTCAACTACTGCGGTTCCTGCTACGGTTTCACGGTGGAGGTGTGCAACTAGCGTCAACAATAAAAAGTAACAGTCTGCCCTAAAAAGGTCATTGAAGTAAAAGCTAACTAAATCAAATAAATAAAAAGTGCACTAAATCAGAATAAGTAAAAAATAATTTTAATTTAGCTTAAGAGCTCTTATGGTTGTATCAAATACTACACAAAAATAGTGTGAGTATGGATTGAGGAGCCATGTCTCATATATAAGCGCGGGTACTAGCAATACTTATCATTTTTAAGATCCGAACACAAGGTTTGAAATAGTTGCAGTACCCGAAACTCCGTCACAAATTCTTCTAACTTGAATTTAACTCCTATTATAAAGACTAATTATAAGAACTTTACAGTCAACTTTCTTACTGCAGTCAAAGTAAGGAAGTCAGTTCTTGCGGTACCTAACTCCTCATATTAATCGTGTTTATAAGAGAACGTTCTTCCGTATCTCTTAACACGTTCCCACTTTATGTCTGCAGGCATTCTCTCTTCGTTAAGAACTTTCCTAAGTTCTTGACACAGAATTGTGAAATTAGTTCATAATATTTGTAATCTAACGGGCTGTACCCGCAGCTTCGCTTACGTTAATATGTGTACCTATAGCATTATAAGTCAATTGAAACATGAAGTCATGATGTATTCATCAAGAAAACTCGCTTAGCCTCAATTTACATTGCCGCAAAGCGGAGTGGAAGCGAGTTTTTGTCACGATATTGTACAGAGCAAAATTAACTTTATGTCAATTGTCTAACGTACAAACTAGAGAGCTTCTTACTGCCGGAATTCCCGAGAATGCGTGAGAATTCTCCAGAAGACGCGCGACCTGTTATTGGGCCTGTTATTGGATCTAGTTTGTGCGTTACACTATTGACATAAAGTTCACTATGCTGAGTACAAAAACAATCATTTCCATTCAGTTCCGCTGCAGTTTAAATTGAGTCTTAAACTCATGGAAATAAGTATTCAATACTTTGTCATCACAATCCACCTGGGTACCTGGTTGGTCTAAGCCCTCATACGCACTAGCGGTTAACCGCGCGGCTGACCATTGCGGTTGATGGCGGTTAAGTGCGTACAACCATAAGCAGTTGCTTTAAAAAAAATTGCGGTTGCATATAAAAAAATTAAAAAGCGGCTAGTGCGTATGAGGGCTAATGGTTACTACTAAGGCTGCTGCAAGTTGTGTTATTGAGTTTTTCCATTAGAGATTTGTCTCTAGGAGTACAGTCTGGATTTGTTATCTAATGTAGAACGCAACTTGAGGAAACTTGGGACTTATTTAGGTCTGACATCGAAGACTTTCAAAATCAGCATATTGAGTTTACGTAGGTAGTTATAGCCCACTGCGATCAAAAACCCGTACCCCGAGCTAAGCCGAATTTTATTTCAAGTATCAAATATGCCCTTTTACATATTAGATTTTCGGTAAACATTACCTAGATCCAACACTCTTCATATCCTAGCTTCAAACTTATACCACCCTTGAAGTGTATACGAGTACATTTGTAAGCATCTATAATCTATACCTACGTAGAGGAGTACATACTTAAACACACAAATAAATAAAATTGAAGTGTCAGTGTCTGTTTGTAATGTCTTGTTTAATAACATCTTTTTACTAAATGTACATGAAAGTATATACGGTACCTATTTATAACAAAAAAACTTTTTTAAAAGCTTTTATTTAACTTGCAATGTATGTTTGTTCGGGTGGACTCTTGCTACTCAATTTTGAAGCAGATATCTTCAACCGATTGAGCTGAAATTTTGTATACACGTTTAGTTTGGATGACAATACACGATAAGCTTTGTGATGTCATTCGAAATCCAATATGGCGGACCATTCAAGATGGCGGAATAATTATTTTGAATGCATTTCTACAATATGGGTATCAAATGAAAGGGCTTGTTTAGAGTAACTCGAAAAAGAATGTGACGTCATTCTAAATCCAATATGGCGGAACATCCAAGATGGTGGAATAGGTAGTTATTTTTTATGCACTTCTGCAATATGGGTATCAAAAGAAAGGGCTTGCCGAGAATAATTAGATAACTAAAAAGTTAAAAATAAATTAAAAGCATAAAAACCTTTCTTTTTTAAAATGCATATAATTAAATGCTCTAAAAAGAAGAACATAAAATTTTCCTTTTAAATTTTAACTATCAACTTATAACCTCATTATACACAATTTATATGATTATAAAAGCTTTTCGCGAGGTTTGCGTAAGTACCTATAATTAAATACCTATAAAAAAAGGTTTTTTTTGCTTTGAATTTTTTTTTGTTGTTGTCTGTCTGTTTATTCCGGCTAATCTCTGAAAAGGCTGGACCGATTTTGATGAGACTTTTACTGGCAGATAGCTGATGTTATAAGGAGTAACGGATAGAATTTTTTATTTTTGAAAAAGAATTAGAGTCCACGCGGGCGAAGCCGCATGCAGCGGCTAGTTATTGTAAATAAAAGTCGCTTTTCGAGTATGTAACAACGCCACGGATATTGATGCGGGCTTCACCATCATTTAGAGAATTTATTCCGGAAGGTTTAAGATGTAGACTAAATAGAAAGAAAGAATAAATACATATTTCAAACATACAAATAATAAAGAAACGATGTTTTGTCCAGTCGTAAAAACCGTGCGATGCAGGGACGAGCCGCTAGAATAGATATAAATAGACGAAAATGTACGACATTATAAATCCAAGGAGGACGTCAATCATTTCGCCCACACTGGTAATAGCTTCAGTAGAACTGAACTATCATAAAGAATCACTAATGAGGGCTCAATGACTCAAAAGAACTAGCAAAACAAAGGAACAGGGGAACAAAAGAATAGATACTTTTATGTATACCTACCATTCTGAGGCAATAGCGCACTGGCGGCCTGGTTGCGTGGCCATGACGCGCGACCTGGCCGCAATGGTCGCGACTTGGTCGTTACTTGGTTGACCAGGCCGCAGTTGCAAATACAGCGCGCTTCGTCCGGCCGGCCGCCGCGGCTAGTGCGCGCACACTGGTGTTTATCTACAATTCCTTTGTTCTCAGTAGCCGCAGCGGCCAGCAACCGAGAATGGGCAGCAGATGCGTCTCTTCAGTTTCGTTAGCCACCGCGACTCGGTGGGGCCGCTGGCCGCGTGCGGCCAGGTGCGCATGCTCCATGGGGATTTCATACTAATGGATCTATCTCGCTGGCCGCTGCGACCTGGCCGCTAGTGCGCTATTGCCCAACAGCGTACCTATATATTCTATCAAGTTTTATAGATATAGGAGTGGGATCACAAAGTACCTGTAGCGGTTAAACCGCCACATACTAACTACGCATCAAAGACATGACGTCACACAAATCCTGCATCGCGCAATTAGAGTTTACCGCGCGAACGACATTATATAAGACTATCCGACACCAACAGTTGGGCAGTCGGCCGGCGAGACACAACACCCGTCTGGTTGGAGCATGCTCCCTTTTCTATGGTGGATGAATGAACTTTACACCCTGTTCCTCATGCTCCTAAATTGGTGACCCCGACGTGATCGTCAACGCAGCCTCCGTGCAACTACTTCAGCGTGACGTCATCATCATCACTCCCGCAAGCTGTCGTGAGGCGAGTCACACAGACAGCCAGCACCCTCGGCTTCAACGGGTATCCTGACCACCAGCATGCAGCGAACGTGCATTCCTGGTCATCACCCTCAGCCTCATCACCCCGACTTACTGGGGAATCAACGCAATCATCTCAATCAGCGCAATCACCGCTATCACCTCAATCACCGCAATCACCTCAATCACCTCAATCACCGCAATCACCTCAATCACCACAACCGCCGCAATCATCGCAGACAGTTCCGACTCACCGGGAACTGTGCGGCACCCGGTTCCGACTCACTGGAACCTTAGCTGGCACTGTGAAGCATCGCAAGATACAAGACTCAGCCCACTATCGACTTCCGGTCTCCGGAGGGGAGTGATGTAGCGGTTAAACCGCCACATACGAACTACGAATCAAAGACATGACGTCACACAAATCCTGCATCGCGCAATTAGAGTTTACCGCGCGAACGACATATATAAGACTATCCGACACCAACAGTTGGGCAGTCGGCCCGCCAGACACAACACCCGTCTGGTTGGAGGATCCTCCCTTTTCTATGGTGGATGAGTGAACTTTACACCCTGTTCCTCATGCTCCTAAATACCTACCGGAAGACCTACGTCTTCATTCGTCTTCGTTGGGAGGTTTCCCATAAGGTGGACCGATTATGTGGTGAAGGTGGAATCCGGGGTAGGCGTATGACCAGTTGTGGAGGTCTTTCGGCTGAAATGATGATGATGATGATGAAGGGGGGATCAAACTAGAATAAGACCATTTTGTTCTTCCGCATCAAGTTAAGGCAAGTCTTTTCTAAAGTATATAGTAAATAACTGTTTTACACAATGTTGACCAGCCATTATGTCCTCTCAGCATAATCAGTCTATAATTTTCCCACCGCTGGGACATAGGCCTCCTCTTTCTGTAGAGGGAGTGGGCCGTTAGCCACTACGCGGGTCCAGAGCGGGTTGGTGGATATCACATGTCTTCGATTTTTTTATTCTAATGGCTTCACATGGCTTCCTCGCGATGTTTCCTTCACTATTTTGCTATCTTCTCAGGCACTGACAGTTACAGCTACTCTTTTACACACTAGCTAAATGAATGATGCTGTATAGAAAATGGTATTCATGTCCGAACCAATTTCAAAGTACCCCGGATCACCGGTTCGAAACAAAGCCGTGTCAGGCCTTAAGTGACCTACAAAAGATTAAACAAGTGAAAAACTGGGGTAAGCGGCAGAGCAGCCAATTGGAAGCCATAAATATATCCTTCCCAACCTTGTTACTTTCGCGGATTATTTTTATTATATTTTAAACATGCCTCCCCTCTTAATTCCGCCTTGGGATGTACTAAAATCGCTCATTTGAACTTTACCCTTGGGACTTTTTCTTTGAAAGGACCAACCCTGTAAACCGTTGCCCGAGGGCTGACCACAAAGGGATAATTTTTCTTGTTATCATCCATTCAGAACTTAGACACCGAAGTTTTACAGATTTTGTTCTCAGATATTAAATAAGTTCTTAAACATATTATATCAGACAGAACTAAATAATAACAAGTTTTTTCTTTTGTTTCTATTGTATTAATAAGTTTTGCGAACAAAAAAAGACTATGTATTTGTATATTCTCTAACTTTCCAGTTGACTGCGGTTGTCTTTTACTAGTTCACTGGACAATATTAGAATTGGAATCATTCAATATACTCGTGTGTTTGGCTTTTTTTACTATATACCTACAAGGTACCTACTTCCATAGTTATGCCGTATGCCAGATACCAGTACTTGTTACACTTACTTACGTACAGAAGTAAGTTTAACAAGTTTAAAACTCAGAAACTCGTAAGTATCAACACACACTCAATCAAGAGCATAGTACACATTTACCCTTATCCTGTCCAAGTTCTAATCCATTTAGCCCAGGTCTTAGCTTTGCGAACACGGTACCTAAGGGCTTATTCCACCGTTTTGGCACGACGAGCGGGAAGCATCGGGTTATTCGTTCAGACCCGCGTCACGTTCGACCTCAGTCGGTTTGTCCGCAAAACTTGTTCAAATGTTCAGTGCCAAGGAAACCCATACGTCATAAGGGACCACAAGTATGTTTGTTTAGGATTATTGTCTCTTTAGACTCTTTAGAGTCAACGTAATCGTATATTTATTTGTATAATTCGAATATTAAATCGTATATGAGTCGCTGAGAGTAAGACAATCAAGAGATTAGGTGAATTGAGAATTTGGAAATGAGGTTCAATTACTGGAATTTATGAATTGAGCACAAAAACAATTGAAAGACGATTAATGTTTTCATTAACTTTACTGTCTGTCTTTTGATACTTTAATATTAGTCGCAAATTAAATTTAACAGCAATAATCATCTTCCTATACATATTACCTACCTAACAGCGTAGATAGTTACTTTACTTCAATATTTTCTGATCGTATAGGTAAATAATTTGAAAAACCTTATATTTACAACCAGTAACATAAAGAGAGCCAAATAAATAACCCGAAATGCGAACGATTTGGTGACATTCAAAGGTCATCATAATGTCAATAGTATGACCTTGTCCAATCGCTACCAAATCGAAGCGATGAAAGGACTCCAATCAAAAATAAAATGTAAATAATAACAGGCGTCCATTGGTGGATTCATCCGTCGATCGTCACCCTACACGAGTCACAATTAGATTTACTGACGGCCTAAGGCACGTTCCCGACTGTA
Organism: Xanthia togata; assembly: GCA_963853775.1. Lineage (NCBI taxonomy): Eukaryota > Metazoa > Arthropoda > Insecta > Lepidoptera > Noctuidae > Xanthia > Xanthia togata. Next base: position 16,481,723 of record OY970801.1, on the reverse strand, counting down.
ATCTTGTTTGTAAGGCCCTCAAACAATATTACATATCAATTTCGACGAGAATACAATTCGATACAACACCCGCAACATTTTTTTTTAAATTGTTTTCAAGAGAATCGCATTGGTTGGAACTATGTTCGTTTTGATTTTAGAATCATGCTACTCGTTTGAAAAACAATCGAAAAAGCATTTTATTTATGCTCTGGATTTAAAGCCCACAAAGTGAATCCACGATGTATATTTTCACTTCGATGCATATTCCCGATTTAATAGAAAATGTTCAGCAAGGATAATCTTGTCAAATCTTTCTTTAACGTTAGAAAAATCCATCAAAGAGGTGTCTGCAACTTAAATACCCACGTTAGCTCCTTGCAAAACACTTTATTGTTACTAGCTACAAAGGCAACGTAAACGGGACACTGACTTTTATTAGAGTGAATCAAGAAAAAATAAAAATAATATTTACGAAGCAATTTAGATCGTAAATGGCTCGACAAAGTGTGCATCAGCTTTCAGTTATTTGTTTCTTTTTTATGAACGGTTAGGGCTGAATAATATTGCAACTGAAATCATTTTACTAATAATATAACAAAACATCACGCCTGTAATTCCCGAAAGGTTAGGCATAGGTATACCTGTAGTATACCCACATTTCGCCAGTTAGTTGCTTAGGTTCAATTTAATAGGGAGCGAGCCCTTTGCTATCAACATCCTAGTAAACAAAATGTTATTCCATTACTGAACATCAAATAAAATTATTATTATTTTAACATTTGAACTAGCCAACCACGACCCGCATAATTACCCGAGTTTAATTAACACTATAACTGATATTGTTTCAATATTGTTATATTCAATTTGATTAAATTGGCGAACTTTGTCAGTGCCAACTGATGACAATACAAAAATGCCTCGTTGGTCTAGTGGTCGCAAGCGCTACTGCGGAGCATGAGGTCCTGGTTTCGATTCCCGGGTTGGGTAAAGTGTTATTGGGTTTTTCTATCTAGAATTTCTCAGTAGCAGCCCGGAGTCTGGATTTTTGCCCGGTTGATGGCAATAGGCTCGCCCGGCTCGGCGGTCCAGTTTTTGTAATACTGAACCCAGATAAATTGGACTAAGAATTAAATAGAATAGAATAGAACGTTTTAACGTTGAAACCCCGTGGTTTGACATTGACACGCATATTGGTGAATTTTTTCGGTGTTAACTGTAATTTTTTGATTATTTTAGGCGACAGTTTTTTTTTTTTTTTTTTCTAATTGACGTGAATATCCGCCAGGCCATAGGGTGAAACAGCCCACAGACGATATTAGCTATTATTTAGCAGTAAAATTTGTGATGTAAGCCGCGTGAGTCGCCCCTAACTAATTGGTCACAGTGGGGGCTTTCTCTATACTAAAATGCTTATTGAAAAAAAAGGTTCTTCTTCTATTGATGTCCGTAGCGGTGAAAAGGTTAAAACCATCATCATAGTTGATGCAGTATCAAACTATTATCATTCGTTCGGGGAATACAGGCGTTATGTTAAGTGTTTAAGGTGTCTGAATATTTGTTAATCTAATAGACATTTTTATTAGAATCCAGTAAAAATCTACTACCAGCCATGTTGTCACTGGATCACTGCAAAGAATATGCTAGCTTAAATTGAGTTTTAAAACTATACAACTCAATTCAATTCAAATTCAAAATATTTTATTTCACATAAACATACATGGGCACTTATGAAACGTCAGAAGCTAGGTGCACGGTTCCAATTGGTCGTTTCCTATGGAGAAGAGCCGGCAAGAAACTCCACGGTTACTCTTTTAAAAATAATTGGTTTTTACAATATTTTCAAATAACAGTGTTATTAGGTATGGGAGGACAGTGTAGGTCTTTCAACAAGTACCAGGTACTTAACAAAATAATTATGGTCAGCAAAAAAACTACAAAAAAACCGACTTCCAAAAAAAACAACACCAAGTGAAAAATAGCTTATTTTGGAAGTCGGTGGCAAAAACAAAAATTCAAAACCAAAGTCACCGACCGTTTTTTTGGAAGTCGTTTTTTTTGTAAAGTTTTTATTTTTCACTTTATAGTTTTACCCACACAAGTTCAAATACCTTTACCTGCTATGTAAATAACAGTGACAGGAACTTATTATATCATCCATATAGACTAAGTTCGAAAAAAACGTATTATTGAAGCTAACTCAAAAACTATCAAATCAATTTTAGTACAATTTATACGGGACCGCCTCGAGAGCATACCCTGTCAAACAAAAAATCAATTTTTAAAATCAATCCAGAATTTTCTGAGAAAAACGGTGGAAAAAAATAAGAAACATAAGCTACGAATATAGAACCTCCTCCTTTTGGAAGTTGGTTAAAATCATACTTATTTCTATAAATTGGTTCATTAAAACACGTTCACACGTCAAAATTAAATTATGTTTTTAAAACTAGATGAGTTAGGTGTTTCCTAACTTACTACTCTGAGAAAAAAGACCAAAACAAACTTGGAGGTCTCAGTCTCTATAAAAGTCCAGACATAATCTTGGTCATGCCATTTGAGGACCATCCAGGTTAACGTCATAGATGGTCTTTTTAGGGAAGAACCACACAGATTTGAGTGGACCAGAGTCAGTGTAGTTAGTCAATATAGTTAGGTACCTAACAACACTTTTCTTGACGCGTTGTCTTTAATGGTTTGGTAAATTGTTTTGGCATTCATGCCGTTTCCAAAGATCCCCTAAATAGAACAAGAATAAACACAGTCCCATTGAAAGTTCTAATCGCAAAAACTGTCAAAAATCTTTTCTATAGTCTCATCGTTCCTACGTTGCGGCGGCGGCGGCGGTCGCGCATATTTTTGTTCCCTGTTTCAATATCGAATCGTATTTTTTCTTTCAATTTGTTTCACGAGCTCCGCATTCATTTGCTTTGTGGTTCTGCCGTTCAATTCATACAACTGTCGTAGAAAAAAGTTTTAATGGAAGACAAAGAGAAATCAATATTGAACGTAGATGTAGGCGAAATGTGTATGACAGTTTCGCAATCGTGCGGGTGTCTGGTAATTGAATAGTTTTTTATAGCTACTGTTTTAGGAAAATCACGTACTTATACAAAACTTCTGTAGAAATACATATATCGATAGGCAGACATTAGTTTACCTTCAAAAATCATATCGATATAAAATTACAATACTATCTTTAGAAAGTATCTGATTTAATTGCAATCTCTTCATCAAACATACTCTAGTGGAAAGATTTTTGAGAGCTATTCGTGTCAGATCCTTTTATAAAGGTATCTGAAAGTACACAATAGTAATCGATACCAAATTACTTAAAAATTCAAAGAACGAACAAAAATAAACTGCCAGTCGAATTGAGTCGGAGTAATTTTCATATATTCATCATATCGACACCAAATAAAACCTTATACATATTGGGATAACTTTAAATATATATTCGTCTTCAAAGAACTCGTAACTCGACACGGTATCTGGTATTTTGGTACGCATTTCCCGTAATTACGAGTTCTTACCATGAAAGGCATTAGAAAAGCAAAAAAAAAAGAAATACGCGTTTTGAAATTCAATTCCTTCGAATTTCGTTTTGATAATGGAACACATAAATGAAGGTTTGATGGCTCAGTTGTGTTTCGTTGCATAAAAACAAATTACATAATGTGTACATAAATGGGATAATGATTGCATTATACAAAGTATAGAAAGATTTTCGTGTTCATTAATGTGAGAGAGTATTTATTACCTGCGAGCGGGCACATTTGGATTTGGTGGTCTGCATTTTCTGTTTGTGTAACGAAAGCCAGGCCAGCCAAACCTGCACTGTTCAGTGTATTTACTCTAGCCTTTTTCTTCTGAAGACTAAATTAAATAATTTTACTCATCAGTAATTTTATAAAAACCATATTATGGTGTTAGGTTCCTTTTTTATATTACGAAAGGTGAAATTGGATTTTACTGAAAAGTCAGAGTTTAAAATAGTGCTTGTTGAACACATGAAGCTAGTCGATGGTAAAATGGGTTGCCACTGGGTGTCCACATTTTACCTTCGCCTGGCTTCATGTGTTGTGGCTTGAATAAAACCTTAACTAGATTCCGTATAACAAAGGCCACTTTAGATAATAATGTGTAATTTCGAAATTACCAAAGTGCATAATGGCCTTTCTTCATCATTGAGGTAATAGCCAATACTTACTTTAACAAAAGCGTGCTTTAAGTTTATTATACATGATTCATTTTCTTTCTTTCGAAAAAAGTGTATAATAATAAAATCTGTACTTTTACATAAATATTAACGTTTTTGTACCTAAGCAATGTAGCATTGAATTTTATCTAGAATAGACTTTATGGACACTTCTTTGGTGTGTCATAGTCTCTTTCTAACGATGTGTGTTAAGTTAATTTCTGGGTATTGTAAGTATACAACCTGTCTCATTACAAACCATCAACCATTCAGCCGAAAGGCCTCAAATGCTGGACAAAGGCCTCCCCAAGTTATACAACATCGACCAGTCCTGTGCTTCTGGCCTCTATTGACTTTTCGCTGCCTTCACCAGGTCATCGGCCAGGTCCATAAAACTCGTTAAGTATAATAAAATCAGTGTCAACCCTAGAATAAAGCATAACAATAATTTATTTAGACAGGGCAGATTCGCCGGCACAGTCTTTAGTGCATTTGGCAGCCTGCCTGCCAGGGCATAGGGTTACTCGTATGTCTAGCTATCCGAACAATGGTAGATGAAAGATGTGAAATATTTCTGTGCACTGGTCTCTCAAGTGCTTTAACGGTCTTAGTACCTTTGTTTCAACCTATATTTCAACTTTAAATGTTTCATATTCTTACATTATATCTTCTTGTCTTGACTATTACTGCGACATTGGATTTTGGCCTCCACAAGAGCTTGATGTAGTGTCTTCCAAGTCATCGTTTAATTCAACAGATTGTGAAAGTATCTCATCTTTAGTACCTAAGTAGATTACCTTTTATTCTTATTACCTACGAATAAGACTATCTTCTACCGACTTGTACTCGTCAATAGTTACTCACTTTTTGGAACAATAACAGAACGTTTCGGTTTCATGATGCTGAACGTTGCGCATAGGTGAAGGCTCAAGTGGGGTACTGGTCCGTTCCTTTAGAGTTCTTAAAGAAGTGCAAAAGACAATAACTTTGGTTCCTGCTTTACTTACTTACCTTCTGGCTTAGAAAGAAGACGAAGAAGAAGAAAGAATGTCACATAAATTACGACTGCATACCATAAGAATTTAGCAAACAAAAAGGAAGGGTCTCCTTCAAAGAATTCTAGTTACAGAGCTTACTGATTATCGCTGCCTTGTCAAGGGATGTTAGGCCCAAAGCTTACCGTACCCATTGCCAAACAATTTGTACACGAAGCGGAATTTTGTCCGCATCCGGAAATCAAAGCAGTCACGCGGAACGAATAAAGCCTTATTCCGCTACGGCAATCAGTCGCCGTCAATTAGGAGTATCGTAATTATGTACGGGATTAAACCTATGAGTAAAATATATTTGCTGTCGATCCGAATGGTTTCACCTCTAGAATACTAATGTGCGGTATTATAATTTCTAACGTGAGACGATATTATCGTGGACGTCCACTTCAACGTCTTGGAATCACGATAACACAGGCCATAGTATAATGTATGCAAATATATGAAGGCGCTTTTAAACTGTCGACGATAACATTATAACGTGCACGTATTTCTAGACATGGACGACGTGGACGTCCACCATAATTTATCGTCATGTTAGAAACATAAAAGCGCACAATGGGTGACATCTCTTCGTGGAAAGTATTAAGGTAAAGAACCACAGTAAGGTACAAACACACCATAAGACTATGTTTATAATCATTATACAATGTTTGCCTCAATCTTTAAAGATGAATATGAATCTGGCTGTAGTACATTCTTGTACTACAAATTACAGCTCATTCACGCGGGACCCGTCATTGACGATTAGTCAAAAAAAAACGATACGTCATGACGGATGCATGTTCACATTGCATACGGAAACGATTTTTTTCGCGATGCTCCAAAATATCCGAAAAGATGTTCATACTTGATTCGTGATTCAGAGTTCAGTCTTGGACGAGCGTTTCAGCGGATCCGTCACAAAAAATAGCGTTTCACGAATCGCTTTTATTTATTTTTCTATCGTGTTTTTTGACGATCGTGATTTTTAAAAGATGGTACGTGATTTAAGACGTGTCCATATGTTTCACGAATCGTGATGCGTATGAACATGGGCATTTAAAAAGCATTGCCTTATCAGCTACATCGGAAATAATTTAAGCAAGGTAGCAGACAGGGCCCTAGAGTCGAGTTGCTACATTTTTGTCGAAGAAATTTGAGTAGATAGTCCTTAATCCATCAACTCTCTATTGATTTAAATGATACAAATAGTTCCTAAACATTAATTTATTTCGTAGGAGATTATGAATCAGACTGAACAATGAAGATTAACTTCCTAATAACACTTAACATTCCATCAGTAGATAAATACTTAGATTATCTAGTTATAAACTTCCTTAATATATTCAAACATTTAAATATCCAATAATTTATAATCCAAGTTTAGTTTAGTGAGTACCTAAATGAAAATTTGTTTAGAAGTTTATTCAATCAAAACCGATCCGAATTTTGATTTTAATTGCTTATTCGAAAGTTTCCAATGTATTGTCACGTGAATACTTAGACCTAAATCGAATTTGGGGTTTGATTTCAATTAAATTTCCAAAAACCTTTTTCGTTGAATTTAATTCTAGAATTCGGTCTGTTTGCATTAATTATATTCTGTGGTGAGTGCCAAAATAAATGCCTAGTCATTTTCATAAATCGATGTCTACGGATTATCGGATGTCCATTATGAGTAATCATTAAATATCAATCATGATCCGGTCGACTTAGCTTTCTTCTGTCTTCAATCGAATTGACGGCGAATTATAGGTTACATAATAAATGCGTAGTCTAGTTGTCATTTGTATTCATAATAATCAAATCTGCCTAGCTTTTTCCCAACTATTTAACCATTTATGTACACATATATAAACAGACAAGAAGAAAAGAACAGAAAAATACGAACAAAGGTGATGCTTATTTCTATAGAAATCTATTCCAGCATACCTGCGATATAACAAGAGATGTAAACACCGTGTGTAAGAGTAGATAGAAAGTAAAATACATAAAATTAATAATATAAAACAAACAATGAATACACTTACTTACATATTTACATACAATCATACATACTTCTAAAATAAATAAAATACAAAATAAATACCTACGCAACTCTGACGAAATGGACAGATAGTGTTCTCTCACTCTTCTTTTAAATACTGCACTACTATGTTGGAATCGGCTTTCAGTCTAACCGGATGCAGCTGAAAACCAGTATTTTGAGCGACTGCCTATCCGACCTCCACAACCCAGTTACTGGGTAACACGATACCCGTTGGTAAGACTGGTTGTCAGACTTTTGGGCTTCTGTCTACCTGTAACGACTGTCAAGGATCTACGAATGACAGCAGGGACCACGGCTTGACGTGCTTTCCAAGGTTCCATACTGAGGTCAACGTACAACGTCTTTCATTAGCAACAAGGTTAAATCAGCAGAAAATAAAATAAAGACAGTTTGGAAAATTATAAACAATGAAACTAGCAAGAATAAAAGACATAATACTGATTACACACTGGACAGATCCCGCGGTCTCATTAGCGATAAGATCGAAGTTGCTTAGGAATTTGCAACTTTCTTTACCAATATTCCAATAAAAACTACAGAAACTTTAAATTGCTCCCCCTCACTTGCTATTGATTTAATAAGAGCGAATGTTTCAGCCTGTCCTTTATAATTTAAATTTAATCATATAAACCCTGTTGTCGTTGTTAAGGCTTTTAAGCAACTTAAGATCAAAATAACCGAAGATTTGTGGGGCATGTCAACTAAAGTTTGTCAATCAATTATTGAGACAACACCCTATTTAGCTTTAATATTTAATTTGTGTGTAGATCAAGGGGTATTCCCAGATTTAATGAAGTACAGTAAAGTTATTCCACTTTTCAAATCCGGGGACAGCAAAGACCCTAATAATTATAGACCCGTATCGATTTTGCCGGTTTTCAGCAAGGTGTTTGAAAAAGTAATGTTAAATCAAATGCTCAATCATTTTAATCGTAATAACATCTTAAACGATCAACAGTATGGTTTTACCAAAGGACGTTGCACAACTGACGCCGGAGTCACTTTATTAAAACACATCTTTAACGCATGGGAAGAGGCACAAGATGCAATAGGTATCTTCTGCGACCTATCCAAAGCATTTGATTGCGTTAATCACAAAACACTGCTCTTGAAACTTCAGCATTACGGACTGGCTAAACTTGCGCTTAACTTAGTAAAATCATATTTGAATGATAGACTGCAGCAAGTTCAAATAAACGGTGTAAATTCATTGGGTTTAAAAGTCAAAATGGGTGTACCACAGGGCTCGATATTGGGTTCATTCCTCTTTTTAGTATTTATAAATGATTTACCTCATTTACTGAAAAACCGACCACAAATGGTTTTATTTGCTGATGACACATCACTGATTTTTAAGGTAAACAGACATGCACAGGAGCTTGACGACGTAAATAACGCTATGCTAAAGGTCCATAATTGGTTTACTGTAAATAATTTAGCATTAAATGAGAAGAAAACGAAATGCATAAGATTCGCGTTACCAAATGTTAGAAGTAGTGAATGTCACGTTGTACTGAATAAGGAGACACTAGAATTCGTCGAAAAAACGGTTTTCCTGGGAATCACGCTTGACTCAAAACTACAGTGGGGTCCTCACTTAACATCACTTGCAGGGCGGCTAAGTTCAGCCGCTTACGCTGTTTGGAAAATCCGCCAACTAACAGACGTGGATACCGCGAGACTGGTCTATTTTAGTTACTTTCATAGTATCATGTCTTACGGTATTTTGCTGTCGGGACGGGCCGCAGATATTGATTCTATCTTTATTCTGCAAAAGAGGGCTGTTAGAGCCATCTACAACCTCCGCAGACGCGAATCTCTAAGGGAACTGTTTAAGAAAATTAACATCATGACGGTACCTTGTCAGTATATATATGAAAACATTATGCATGTTCGAAAAAATCTACATCTCTTTAGTACGAGTAAGTAAGTGACAGGCATAATTTTAACACAAGAAATAGGAAAAAGTTAGATCAACCACGTTTCAGATTGTCTAAAAAACACACTTCTTTTATGGGGTACTGTGTAAAATGTTATAATAAAATACCACTCGATATTCTTCAACTAGATAAGAATAAATTTAAAACTTGCATTAAACGCACACTAAGTAGACAAGCATACTATAAGTTGGAGGATTATATCGTAGATAAAAATGCTTGGCTAAATGCTGGTCCTGCTCCACAGCCACTTGGGGTCACTAGTTAAAAATGAAAAAATTGGTAGAGTTGCTTCCCCTTTTTTATTTTTTCTGACTACGAACATAATGTTTATTTTGTTTTTTTAATAAAACCAAGTTTTAATTATTGAATACTCTAATAGATAATATTGATTTTCTTTCTTTTGGTGGTAAATTTCAAACTATAGTTTTGTATAACTTAGACGCATTTTTATTTTCAATTTTTGTAAATGTGAGTACCATACCATGGAGTCGTTTACTATGTTATTATGTTGATTTTGACTTGAAAGAGCAGGGTAGTTGAGAGTATGTCATGCTCACTTAATGTCTCGCTGATGATGGCGAGCGTGTTGGATCATTCGGTTCCCTACAAAATGGTTGAGCTGGATGGTGCTGATCCACGCGTCATGTTCGTGAACGGGCGCCGTCAGTTGAGACTGGTCATCTCTTATCTGCCAGGGCTTATTTTTAATCTTATATTTTTAATCTTTTTTGATTTTTATATTTTTTTACATTGTTCTCACATATAGAATCAACAAGAGTAATGTACCCAGGATTTTGTAATTTCTATATTTAAAAGAGTGTCCTTGGAGTTTCTTGCCCGTTCTTCTCCATAGAGATCGACGTTTTGGAATGGGCAACTAGCTTCAACTTTCTGACTAACTGACTGACTCTTTGACAATTCAAAAGTGCCTGTAAATGGTTTAATTGAAATAAATGCTTTGAGTTTGAGTTTGAGGGGTCTCGATATATAATGGACGGTCACCCATCCAACAACCGACCGCGACAAGCGTAGCTCAACCTACGATATTGTATTATAATAATACATGTAGTCACACATTATAAGTGCAGACGTTTGTGGCAAGATTACTTACACATTATTCTGATGTGCTTTTGTTTTTTTTTTTCAATTAAACCGCTTCTGTTTTCCAGTGGTTAGACCACCTGTCTCCGCCTCAGAGATCCCGGGTTCGATTCCCAGTAGAGGTAAAATTTTCTGCTCGGTTTGGTTAGTGGTAAGGCTTGTTCTGAGTCCGCCTGGCTAGCTACCAGAATCTTATCTAAGACTGTCGCCATAACAGCAATGTTAACAGCATTTTTATTTTTGGCAGTTAGAGGTAAGATACCCGGAATTCTCAACCAAATTCCGGGTGAAGTTCGCTTCCACCTTCGGCCTGATCATTACTTACCATCAGGTGAATTGCTGGCCAAGAGCTTACCAATAGTGGATATATAAAAAAAAAAGTTTAGTTTGTTCTTGAGCAGTTCATCATAAAGCCTGATTAACACGTTTATAGTCTTTAGTAAATTGCGATTAGAATACATCACACTTTAGACTGCAGAAATTATGTAAATGAGCCATAACACGTTTCACCGACACTTTATCGTTAGTCGGATCCATTAATACCATTCATGCAATATGCGACTGTAAATTATAAAGCCTCTAACTCATTAGGATTATTAACAAACGTGCAGCCCACATGAATTTTGAGATTTGTTTGTGATTATACTACAACCGCTTATATCCACCCTCATCAGCTAAATCAAACTATGTGTAATTACTTTACACGACCCGCCATTATTGTGTTATGTACATGGTATGCGGATATGTGATTCCGTCTATTACGGTCACGCGTAATATACCTACACATTTAGGTAATACATGTGTAGGTATATACATATACCTACGAAAGAAGTTTATGCTAAAACTAAACTATTTAACCTTCATATACCTACTTACCAAACATGCATACTAATAATGAAAACCTTAACAAATAAAATACACTCGCAAATCATCTTCAAAGACAAAACTCACCACTACTACACCAGGAATAGAGATAGTATAGAACTGCCTTCAGTTAGGACTTTGTACGGAAGAAGAACTATACAGTTTGAGGGAGCGCAGCTTTATAATAAATTATCTAAAGAAATAAGAGATTCATCATCAGTGAACCTTTTTAAGAAATGATTAAAGTTGTATTTGGCTAACCAACAATAATGAATTCGTGACTCACTGCGTGCGCTCGATAGATCGAATGACAATTATGTTTATTACTTAAGATATTTTGTTTAGTTTCTCATATTTTAGTGAACTATTATATTCTTTTTGAGAAATACATTTCTTTAAACCGAAACGCTTTAGTTCTGGAACCGATATTTATATTACAAGCAAGCAGGTAATACAATCCAGCATGTTTCTTCTGCATAGGCTAAGTACCTATAAAATATAATCTACGCGCACCTTATAGCCGCAGCGCAGCGCATTGCAAAACAAAAAATGTGGTGCGGCCTGCCTGTAGTTGTGCGTCAGCCTTAAATCCGTGCTGTAGGTCAAGAGAATCAAGCCTCTTTTAACAATTTGTCGGTTTTCAACTATGTATATTTCTCCCTTTGTGTACTCAATAATAAGCATCACACATAAGGTCATATTAAAACTTGAAACACCATCCGCCGCATTTCCCTATCTCACAAAACCAAGCAACGTCGCAAACGGCGCTTGTACACAAATATTAATTTAATCCATTTGTGAAAGTAACCTCGTTGACACGTTTGGCTCGTCGCGGAAGTATGCTTTAAAGGCAATTTAGAATCCATTAATAATATTCGCAGACACGCTACACCGCAAGGGTGCAGGATCGATACCATCCCGGCTGATTACATTTTTTTTAAGTATTCCATTACGAGTACTCCGGGGGACTCGGATATTCATAAAGTCATTCCACTTTTTTTAAACCATTCGATATACTCGAGTAGTTTGACGCTTGCGTGTGGCGGAATGCAATCGTGAAAAATTTGAAAGAGGATTTTTTAATACATTACACTAATTAATAAGTCGAACCATGTGGCATGTTGTGCCAAATTCAGTGTCAAATTCCCACGCAAATGTTTTCTACCTCATGATGAAGACACCTATTAATTGACTTTACAGCTGCCACAACTGACTTTTAACATCAGAAAGTGAACTGTGATAAGTTTTTTTTAATAATAATTATAATATATTTATTTTCTCTCACAATGGTTTTATAGCACTTAAGTTTTGACCAATATGAATACACATTGTGAGAGCTGGTGCCTGATGTATGTATGTTTAGGAAAACCGGTGTTACAGGTCACCAGGCTCCACTTAGTGGCCTCATACAAATGAACAAGCAGGTAACATGTATTTCTACTAAACAAAACAAAAACTTAAATAAATGAAAACTAAAATAAAAGTAACAACAAAAGCAGTCAAAGGGTGTGTGGTGAATGGTTGGTGAATTGTGGTGAAGTGTAGAGGTGAATAGTGATGAATGTGAAGGTGAATGGTAATAATTTTAATTTTAGACTCTTATAGATGTAAATGAGTTTGTGCAATCTCGTTACCAGGACGTTTATATGTACTCGTAGTTTGAAGCTGAGGAATTGGTCCAATATAACTCCAAGATATTTAATGTCATCTGTTCTTTGAAGAGACACGACATAGCATGGACATGCATATGGTTGGTAGATTGACCAGCATGTGTGGGCCGTTATAGAACGTGAACGTGGGGTAGCGCGTTCGATCGAAGTGCAAATGCTATGTTGACTGGTTGTTGTTGACAGGTTTTTGTGACATTGAGAGTCAGCATATTACTTTTTAACCAATCAACAACCCTATTGAGCCCCTGCTGAGCCACACCAAAGACCTTATTCCAGCTAGCACCACTAGTGTCATCGACAAATGTAAAAATTTACTAAGGTAAGTAAGTAAGGTGGAGTTGACAAGGTCGTTGATGTAGATCAAGAAGAGGGTCGAGCCAGGTATGCTGCCCTGAGGCACTCCAAAAGTTACTGGCAGTTCACTCTAACTTGCTGTATCCGGTTAGATAGATATTAGTTGCTTGAGTATAGTTCTCGATGTTTTTTGGTTGGTATATTTGCGTGTGCTAGCTGTCATATGGCTATTAATTTATTATTTAAATTGTGTTTTGCGTAATGTAAATTATCTTGCATACTAGTGTATAGAATCATATATTTTTTTTTCTAACTGAACAGACAGCTGTGCTGCTGGGGAGTTTATTGCGCCAGTTCTTCTTCCCAGCAAAAGCACTAGGAAGTGGTGAAGGGTGGGCATTTTGAGGGACTGGCTTATGTAATTTTGACGTTCGAAAAGTTCTGATTCTCAGCCTAGTTTGAATAAATGACTTTTGAATTTGAATTTGAATTTGAGTCCTGAAATAATTTTAGGGGAAAACCTCGTACTCCCATGTTTTCCAGTTTGCCCAATAAGTGTGGAACAGAAACTGTGTCGAAAGCCTTTGCCAAGTCCAGGAACACCGTGAGACATTTTTCTTTTTTTATCCAAGATGGTTATGACCGAGTTAACCAATTCGTGTACCACGTCGAAGTGAGTAAAAGTTAAGATAAACCAGGATAACAAAACGTCGAAACGTCATAGGTACAAATAGTTTTCTGACAGCTCGCGCACAAATTACTCTAAGCCAGCAGCGCGCGAGTCGATGCCGACTGAACGGAATGTTTCCATTTCAAATATTATATTTTATATAAACATGTGGAATTATTTATTGTATATTTATTTTATTTTTATATCTTATTTGTATCTCAATGAATACTGCACTGGTCAACGTCATAACGTCAACACAGGCTGTTGCTGAAAAACCAGCGCTGGGGTTCTGTCTCGCATAGAGTCGCAGCATTATGCTGAGCGATGGTCGTTTTGCGTGATATGACGCATATTTTCCGTCAACTTGTTCTTTTTGGGGTTCCGTACCCAAGCAGTGAAACGGAACAATATTACTAAGACTCTGTTGTCCGTCTTTCACCAGGCTGTAACTCATGAACCGTGATAGTTAGACAGTTGAAATTTTCACATATTATATTATTTATGTTGCAGCTATAACAAAAAATACTAAAAACAGAATAAAATGAATATAAAAAGGGGGCTCCCATACAACAGACATGTTTTTTTTTTGCCGTTTTTATAGATAATGGTACGGAACACTTCGTGCACCAGTCCGACTCGCACTTGGTTGGTTATTTGGCGTTTTTATAGATAATGGTACGGAACAGTTTTTGTTTTTTGTTTTGTATGATCTTCCTTTGCGTCATGTTTGCCGCAAATAAACGTATTTTCTTTCTTACTTTTTTTTATTTCATAACATAGGAATGTAGAAACTAAATGCAGACACAATTAAACTTAATGATTATTAGAGAAGTGGTGGTATCAGCCCCGACTTAAGAGTTGTAGGTCGTGAGTTCGAACTCGGGCAGGCACTTTGCTTTGTGTATTTAATTTCATCACCACTGCTCTCAAAACGGCCAAATCCGTGATCGTCACGATCACGGTTTTGGCCGTTCATCGTGAGAAAACCAGGATGTTCTAGAACGAAAAAATAGAAGACACGTGACATCAACAAAACCGCACTGAGCCCGCGTGGTGGATTACGGCCCACTTCCGCTCACAGAGAGGAGGCCTTTGTTCCAGCAGTGGGATCGTTATATAGACTAATTTTATTATGCTTATGCCGTTATGATTATGCTTATGCCGTTATGATTATGCGTATGCCGTTATGATTATGCTTATGCCGTTATGATTATAATAATAATAATAAATTTATTTATTGAATAAAAACGTTTACAAAAAGTGTACATTTAGTCAACAGTATGATTTCCCAAACAATAATTATAATGCCTAAAAATAAACTAAAACTAAAATATGTTAATAACAGGTGCAAGTAATCATGGTATGGAATTACAAAGTTAGGTAGCGACCCGCCCGATCTAGGTTAATTCAAACCTGTGTTTCAGGCCATCACTTTACATTTCAATTAAATTGGAACACTAAAATTTTAAGTTAAACCTATATAAAATAATCTATTAACAACTACGAGAAAAAGCATATTGGTACATTATTATCTAAAACTAAACCTATGTAAATATACAAAAGTAAATATTCGAAGAAATAAATTATCATCATGACAAATTTTCTATAAGTTTTTCTGTGTCTGTGTAATTCAGTATCGCTAAATGTTCTGATAACATTTTACTACATGTTTTATAACTTACACTATAGAAGGTTAGTAACTTGTTGAGCCTATTATACAGAAAAGGTCTTAAAAACACATAAAATCGATTAGCAAACGCATGTCTAGATTAGATTATGCTAAAACAATCCTATTCTAGAAGAAAACAATTGAAAGTATTATCTCAAAATGCCAATTATGAACGTTTAGAGTTATACTCGAATAATTATGCGAATAATGTATTTTCGATCGACACACCAGTGTGTAGTGGCTCTAAAAATACAGCCACTACACAGAGTAACAATGACTATTTAAACAAGTAGCATTCCTACAAATCCTACGATACACCTGAAGTCCCCACACTTCTCAAACTGGGATGTTTGTCCCCAATCTGTGCCGCAAACTCGTCCCCTACCCACGATAACGCGCGAAGTGACTGTGAAGTTAGTCCAACGGCGTCAGATTACGGTCAGACACGACAATGTTAGTAAATACATGGTATCTCTGTCTCTGCCTTAAGGTTAGCAGTAACAGAAGCCGAGAGAATTGATGGAGGCTTTCAAGAACAATACATAGTGTTCGTCATAAGTTTTTTGGGCACTTCCAAATATGTATGTTTACATTGAACGTAATTACTTTTTATCGTTCTAGACATTTTTTTTATTGTTTTCTCTGAATGCTGATTGTAAATCTACTCTGACCAGTTGCCCAATTTTTACTTGAAAAGTACAACACAAGTCCTGATTTAAATTTCCTAAAATAATATTTAGGTATTGAACTTCGCAGTTAACCTATTTAAACGACGAAGCTAAAATTGTAAGAATCGACGACGACTAAATTGAGCAAAATCTAATCTAACCAAATGGCCAACGTAAACAAATTCAAATCTCCAAACTAAACTAAAGTAACAATGAAACGTTAATTTCCAAGCTTCCAACAATTTACAAGTACAACAACTCGGAATATTGAACAGGTAAAATAAACAAAAGAACTATGGCTGCCTGGTCTCAAGTGGCTCAGTTGTACGGAGCTAAATAATAACTACTATAGTAAAATATACCGTAACTAAAATGACGTAGTATCTACAACATTTAATGGGACTATTCCCGTATGGGAATAGTAACCTTGGTTGGAAACCTATTAACGTTAGTGATACTGCATTGCTCTAATTATTTTAAGCAATACATAGGTATGTAAGTAGTGATATTAAACGTTGTGTATAAAAATGATAATGTGGTTTTAGAGAGAGATAATTTAAGAAATTAGAATTAGATAGAGGACGAACAATCTCCAAAAGAAACATTTCCAAGATCAACATTTAATTTTGTAGTAGGTACTGGATATATTTCGGCTGTTTTGACACTGCCGGAACTATGAATCCCAATAAAGAGGTATTTTCCGCGTGTTTTCCTTAATCATTCAGCAGTTTTCAGGTTGGTCAAGGAAGAAAAACCAAAAATTAGTAAAGTTTATAATTTAACAGTTCATAAATATATCCTAACTAATATTACAAAATGTGAAAGTGAGTTTGATTATTTATTTGTTTGTTTGTTTGTTCACGCTAAAACGGCTGAATGTATTTAGATGAAATTTGGCACATGAGTAGACCATGACCTGGGTTAGGACATTAGATGAGGAGGGATTGAGACTTATGCAGGTGAAACCGCGGGGTGCAGCTAGTATATAATATTATAAATGTGAACGTGAGTTTGTTTATTTGTTTGTTATGCTTTCACGCTAAAATGACTAAACAGATTTGGATGAAATTTGGCACAGGGGTAGACCTTGACCTGGAAAAGGACATAGGATACTTTTATCTAGGATCGCAGATGAAGTTGCGGGAAACATCTAGTTGTCTGTAAATAGACAGACTACATTATTCCAGTCCGAAAACCAATAAAAAGTTTTATTATCATTGGTTTCTCCGATGATATTAAAAGTTTTCATTGTTAGCTGTGTCCGCAGGTTTTGTTCCCACAACGTAGGCAGGAACATAATTTTACTGTCGGAAACACGCCATTAAGCTGCCACCACCGACTTTCTTGTGAATTAACAAATGTGAGGACAAGTTTCAGTAATTATCTAATGGACGCGAAAACTTTTTGCTAAACAATTTAATGTAGGAAGGAATATACATAACATAACATCACGCCTAGTTTCCCTGAAGGGTTGCGCAGAGATGTACCTATAGTGCACCCGCATTTTTCCAGTTATGTTTAAGTCCCATGTAATAGGGGGCGAGCCTATTGCCATTAACCGGGGACAAATCCAGACTCCGGGCTGCTACTGAGAAATTCCAGAAAGAAAAATCCAATGACACTTAACCTGACCTGGGAATCGAACCCCGGACCTCATGTTCAGTAGTAGCGCTTGCGATCACTAGACCAACGAGGCAGCGTAGGAAGGAATATAATGTTAGGTATTTAGACATATTTTGTCGCATTTAATTATACAGCTTGTCTATCTACTCTAAAATGACGCGCTCAACTACCGCATTACCGTGTGCGTAAAATGTAGTAGTGGGGCGCGTCATTACAGAGTGCACAAGTATTACAATATGGAGACGACGACGATGAGACAATAATTTAAACTTTGTATATCTAAAAACGTTCCTAGTCTGTATACATTATTTTTTTAATCAAATTGTTAATCAATTCGTTTTGTCGCTAAAGCGAGCCTATTGTCAGCCCATCACTACTATTTAGTTTGTTTGATTATTTTAATTTCAATTTCAATGTTTACATTTATTTGATAGTTTAAAAATACTCCTATTGCACTAGTAGTTCCAGTATTTCCATTTTTTTGTCGCATTATTTCCTCATTGTACAATTTTTGTTGTACCTAATGTGACTGATTATGTTATATGCTTACGATGGTCGTATTACCTACGGGTTTTCGAGTGCCAAAAACGAGTAGAATATATTGAAAAAAATACTTTAGTAGGTTTAAAGAACTTCAGTACCTGTCTGTAAATTATTTAACCCAAATGGAAATTGTATCCACGGTCACTTTGTGACTGGTTTAGAAAATGTATTATAAAATAATATCTTACTAATATTATAAAGGCGAAAGTTTTCTTACTAATATTATAAAGGCGAAAGTTTGTGAGTGTGTATGTTTGTCTCTTCTTCACGCGAAAACTACTGAACGGATTTGGATAAAATTTGGCACACAGATAGTTTATAATCTCGATTAACACATAGGATACTTTTTATCCCGATATTCTCACGGGATCGAAACTTATGCGGGTGAAATCGTGAGGCGCAGCTAGTTTAGTATTAAGTCAATTTTTCTAAAAGAATATAAATATTCAATGAATAATGTATAAAGTAAAAGACGAAACTATTTTGAATTTACCATGCACATCATACCTATCTATTCCAGCACGTCACCAATGTTCAGTATCCCGAAAAATGTTTTGTTTAGTTTCAAAATAAAATTGAAGGTACGGTAATGAAAAACCAAGACAAAAACACATCGATACCGTCTGCTCCGTGCTCGCAGTGTAGAACTATATAAAGGCAAAAGTTATATAGCGAATATACTAGCAGCTCCTATGAAGCTTTACGGAACCCTGCATTGCTCTCTTTATGCTGCAAGCCTGCAACACACTACAATTGTAATTGGCAGGTAACAGACGCGGTACGCCTTTTACGAAGTTTTCAAAGTTACATAATAAGCCAGTGAGTTTAAAAGTATACGAAAAAGTTCGCACGTCGTGCATGTTACGCCAATATGCTCAACTATCTGAAAGAAACTATGCAGTAACCATTTAAAATGTGGAATAAATTCATTTTGAACCTTAATTCTATCTCACATAGCACAGTTTCTGTTGCTGCTTTTGTTCTTTAACTTGACTTTGGTGTGAGTTGCTAGTTGCAATAATAATAATGATATACTTGGTACAACCTAGCCGACTGCACTGATTTCCACTGTCCTCTGCTATATGTAATATAATTATTATGACGTCACAAAAATAAATATAGCGGCCGCGATGTCAGCAAAAGAAATTAAGTTTTATGTTATTTTTTTGTAGTAATCGTGTTCGAGTTTAATTTGACAAGTTTTATTTTTTATTTTACACACTTTTATGTGCATCTTGATAAATATTCAAATAATTGGCGTCCAAGTAAAGGCTCGTGCAGACCAGCGCGACGCGACGGCGCGACGCGACTCGAACAATAGCTAAGAAAACTTCACGGTATAATCAATCAATCAATAGCCGGTGTCGCTTCGCACTGTCGCGTCGCGCTAGTCTGCACGAAGCTTAGCACGATAAGTTCTACAAAGTTACAAAAAAAGCCAGTGAGTAACAAACTTTTTCATGAAACATATTTTCAAGATACTTTACGTGTCAACATCAACTAGTTGAAAGAAACTAATAGCTTACTTAAGGGTTTTCCTCTACGAGAAAGTTGCGGGAAAACGTTTGAGTGTTATTAAAGCTGTGTATGACAAACACAAACGTCACACTTAGGATCTTCCGAAGAGCTAGGCACGTGTCACCGCCGGCGATTAACGAAAAGCGAATAGAGCTAGGAACTAAAAACGAGATGGCGGGCAATGAACAGCAAGTGCGCGACGGTGACGACCGATTACTCGCTGATATGCGTATGTACGAGTATCAAGCGTGAGTCTCTCAGCGAGTATTCTTAGCGATAGTTCTTGTCCCTGCAACCAACGCGTAATCCCTAGCGCCGTGAACAATCAGCAATCAACTATTAATTTATGTATCTCTTTTACTTACACGGGACCTACAATCTTTTGTAAAATCGTAAATAGAAATATTCCATTTGAAATAAGATTAGACATTTAAACAAACATTTTTTACAGCCCGTTCAACCGATTCTGACTTCTATACCGTAGGCAAAAGGATTGAAAGCAAAAAAGTTGTTACAATACCAACAGTTTACTGCAGCTGCCATTTTTGTCATGCCGTCAACGCAATAGAAGTCAAAATCGGTTGAACGGACTGTAAAAATGGTTTAGTTAAATGTCTAATCTTATTTCAAATGGAGTATAGTTGCTTCCTTGTCGGCTGGGTGGGACAGCGACAACGTCAACAGGCCGTCAACGAGAAACGAGATTATTCGAACCGAAAATGACGTCTCGGTAGTGGTGTGCGGTGGACACGCGGCCATAGTAAAAGCATGTACAGATAGTGCAATCCACGACGACGCGCCCCACTCCGCGATTACTGTACTGTAAGCTGTACTTTAGTACGGAGTGGAGCGGATTGGGGCGCGTTGTTGTGGATTGCACTATCTATATCGCTACTTTGGCGCCGTCATCTCGTTCTCGTTGAAGTGGCGGTGGAAAACGGCCTTAGGCATGAGATAGGGGTTTTTAACACTCAATAAGGCCTGATAAAGAATGGAATAGCATAAGTGATGTGGAAGTCACAAACTAAAGGGTTATCTCAAGAGAATAAACATCATCCTTCTGACTGCAGATTATGTTCACTTATCCGTTTTTCAGACCTGGTTAGTTGATAGGTAGGTACTTAGGTACTTACAGCAAGTTTGACAAATAATTACTATAGTTGAACTTTTTGTAATGTAATGGATAAATTACGAGTGCTTTGAATAGGTAGAAATTCTACGAGATGAACGACGAGCCTAATGTTATTGATAACATTAAAATAGGACGTCTTTGATGGGTCGGACATGTTGCAAGAATGGACGACACCAGAGCCTAACGTTTAGTTGACAGTAAACCTGATGGCCCGAGAAGTCGAGGGCGGCCCAAGCTCAAATGGTTGGATGTCGTAGATCAAGATTTAGGAATTTTCGGAGAGAGATAATGGAGAGAATAATCCGGAAATAGGTAACGATGGAGAAATTTACTTGACCAGACAAGGCGCGGCTGTAAGGTCTTAGTTAGATGATGATGAATCTAAATAAATTTTAAAAGAGTAACCGTGGAGTTTCTTGCTGGCTCTTCTCCATAGAAAACGCCTAATTGGAACCGTGCACCTAGCTTCTGACGTTTCATAAGTCCCCTTGTAGTTTTATGTGAAATAAAATACTTTGAACTTGAATTCGAAGACAAAAACACGTAACCACAAAACACAAAAAAAAAAAATCTGTTACATACAGAGTATCTTTGGTGTCTCGTGGGCGCGCTGCCTAACTTATTGAATTTAAAAAATATCATCTTTCGTGACGTGGCGCTAAGAAAGTTAGCCTCAAGAATTCCGCTGTACGGACTTCAAAGCAGGTTTAACTGGCTAACTTGGGTAGATAGTATAATACTTAAGTGAATAGAATAATGTTAAATATTTTCATTTTATTTTTTCTGTAATGAATTTGTTTAAATAAACTTCGCGATTTATTATCGCAGGAATGAATTGATAACTATTAGGAACCAACAAAAATAAATCAAACTCCCTTAATTTACATATGAATCACAGCAAACCCAAGTTTACAATCGGGGAGTATTTCTAACTGAACAAAATAAAACATCCCGAGGGAGTCTCGTTAACCACAAAGTACAGTCAAAATTAATTATCTTATACATTGTACAGTAATTGTGTAAATACAGTGTTAATTGGTAAGAAATTGATGTTATTCAACAAGTCGTTTAACTTCCATATTTCTGTTTAATTAACAATCGACAATGTATGGATGTTACAAGGGAGCATGAAGTGCAGGAGAGATGGTTACCTGTTACACCGAAGCTCGACAAAAACAACAAACATTACATTAACAACCTTTAGTACGGACGGCGTAGTTAAAGACTGTTGAAATGCTGTCACCTCAAGCTAAGCAGAATAGCAACTACCGATTCTATAAGTATAACTGTTATCATCAGCAACCAGGACTGGGGCATGGGAGCACAGACTCCCAGAGAGGATACCTGTGTTCCAGCAATCGAAGCACTATAAATATTCTGAGTATGCTTCCACGTCAGCAAATATATCAGATGTTTGATTTATCAATAAAGCCGTCTGTACAAAATTTATAGCAAGTAGCAATCCTAAAAAAACTTTTTTTACAAAAAATAAAACCGACTTCCACAAAAAAACACTACTATACAAAGTCAAAAATAACTTTGATTTCGGAAATCGGTGTCTTTGGTTTAGTATTTTCGTTTTTATGCCACCAACTTCCGAAATCAAAGTTATTTTTGTTCAAAGTCAAAAATAACTTTGATTTCGTGTTTTTTTTTGGAAGTCGGTTTTATTTTTTGTAAAATAAGTTTTTATTTTTCACTTTTTAGTTGTGGTGTACAAACCCCCCACAAAAATCTGAATACCGCTACCTGCTATGTAAATTAAGTGACAGGAACTATTAGAACATCGTCCACATATACTAGGTGGGAAAAATAAGTATTATTGAAGCTGACTCAAAAACTTCTCATCAGATCTTGACCAAACTAATACCTATTTGGGACCACTTCTGAACTATGCCCTACCAAAATCAAAAAGAATAATCAAAATCAATTTCATAATTGTCAGAGTAATCGCGTAACGAACATTAAAAAAAAAACATTCAACCGAATTGAGAACCTCCTCCTTTTTGAAGTCGGTTGAAAAGCATCCCAATCTTCGACAAAGAGATCGAATATAGCAAAACCTTTTTATTACAAAATAGTAGCAGCTTCGCGCGCCAGTGGAAGTCCTGTCAAAAACGGTTCAGTGTTTTCGGAGATTAGCTGGAACAAAAAGTCAGACAAAAAATTTAAAAATGTGTATTTTGATATAAGTGCCGAATGCATTTAGTAAAAAGCTGTTATTTTGATATTACAAACAGACACTTTAATTTTGTTTATTTGTAGAGATTTATAGACAAAATTTATACTTAAGACCCTAGTTTTTTAAATCATGGAGCTATTTTTCGACGAATCGTTTTACTTACCATTTAATTAACTAACGATTGACTATCGTGTTTTTTTTTTATTTATTTTTTGTCTTATTTTACGAGTATGATTTCTGTTTATGCTGCACCGGTTCGACGTCATCACGTCAACGCCGGCTGTCACTGAAAACCAGCACTGGGGCTCTGTCTCGCATAGGGTCCCAGCATTATGCTGAGTGATGGCCGTTTTGCGTGGATGTGACGCATATTTTCCCTCAAATTTGTTTTTAGTGTTTGTTCCTTTGCTTGCGTCATATGTACCGCAAATAAACTTATTTTCTTTCTTTCTTTCTTTCATTTAATGCTAAAATTTTTTTTGCCAAACTGGGCATATAAATAGATTTGTAAGCTAGTTTTACCTGTGATAGCTACTTCCATATAGAAGAGTCTACTTTGCGAAACTATGGGTCTTTGCTTCATTATTGGTGAAGATACAAAAGTCTTAATTTTATCCACTAAGGATCCGAAAATTATAGGAATCAGCCATAAGTCGTCAGTTTTGTATACAGAACTGTATTTCTATCACTTCTAGGTTCTTATTTCAAAAACTGGATCGATGATATAAACCATGTGATGTTTCAAACCTCGGTTTGTAATAACACCGTAAATGTCTTCAGGTATTTCTATCACTGCTATGTTCTTATTTCAAAAACTGGCTCGATGATTTAAACTATGTGATGTTTCAAACCTCGGTTTGTAATAACACCGTAAATGTCTTCAGGTATTTCTATCACAGCTAGGTTCTTATTTCAAAAACTGGCTCGATGATTTAAGCCTTGTGATGTTTTAAACCTCGGTTTGTATTAAGAACGTAAATGTGTTCAGGTATTTCTATCATAGCTAGGTTCTTATTTCAAAAACTGACTCGATGATTTAAACCATGTAATGTTTTAAACCTCGGTTTGTAATAACACCGTAAATGTCTTCAGAAACCATACCATTCAGTTACTCTAATCTTATTTTATAAACCACAACTCATAACTTTATAAAGCCAGTAACACAATAGCATCACCTTCCAGATTCAAGTATCACCTCGGTGTAACAGACGTGCGTTGTTCATAACTCCATTGTGCACTCCGGTTATGTTCCACAGCATACAACATTGTCGCGACGTCTCACTTGATTTGTGATAAAAGTGTGTCGCTGCATGCACTTACTGTGAATGAACGGTGAATGTGGCACGCTTGTTCGAACACTTATCGACGTTAGTGTTGTGTCGCGAATATTTTAAATGCACTTTAGTTGTTGATTTAATTGTATGGCGTTGAAAAAATTGGAATGTAAAAGCTTCGATGTACTTACATTAATTGTCGAAGTTAGGTACTTTTTTGATGAGACCAGCCACTTTTGTGTTGAAATTGCTTTGTAGTTTCAGCTAAAATGGCTGTTTAGAGCCATCAACACTTTTCTACCGATATCGATTAAATAATTCGATTATAGTTATAAACCCCTTCTAAAAAGTTTAATTGTACAAGAATACAACATAGCGTCTTAAAAATTTCCTATTTATTTTGAACCGACTTCCAAAAAGGTGGAGGTTCTACGTTCCTAACATAATTATGTTTTTTTTTTTCATGTATCCATAGATATGTACCTACATCAATTGTGAACAGATTTTGACAATTCTTTTTTCATTTGCTTGGCAGCTTGCGCAAATTTTATTAATCTTTGCTAGGGTAGTTCTTGAGTTACGTAGGTTCGTTATATGTATTTTTCCCCCTTAAACTATATGGATGATGTTGTAATAAGTTCCTGTCACAGTTATTTATATAGCACGTCGTGGTATTCAAATCTATGTGGGCTACCCCATAAATAAAAAGTCAAAATTAAAAAAAAAACAACTGACTTCCAAAAAAGAACTTTAATTTCGGAAGTCGGTGGCGAAAAACGAAAATTCAAACCCAAAACACCGACTTCCGAAATTAAAGTTATTTTTCATTTTGTAGTGTTTGTTTTACTTTGGGACTATTAAATATTTGCAACCAAGACTTCATACGTAGAGGATAACTACTAGTATACTACGCAGGTACTAATAACAATATGTTGCAATCGCCAATCCAAAATTGGCAAGCCAAGCGTTGTTCCCTTACCACAACAATTAATTGAAGCGGTCTCGTGTTAATAAGGTTCATGTTAAAGCAGTCTGCGTTAACGCATGGGTGATAATTAGAGAGATAGTGCCTTATGACATCAAATACGAGCATAGAATGCATGGAAGTAGTAGGTATGTAGGCTGTTAATAAGTTATTATGGCATTATCATAACCTCAACACACGTCCGTGTTTGGATCACAGAAATTGATATGTGTACCAAATTTCAATTTAATCATTTCATTAGATTCGTAGCAAATTTGCTGTAACAGACAGACAGACACACGAGTGATCGATCCTATAAGGTTTCCGTTTTTTCACTCGGACGTAGGTACGGAACCCTAAAAAATGATGAAATACAAAATACACGAAAATCAATAGTACCTTTTATGAGAGATGATTTTAGAATTAATAACAGATTTCAGTTCATAACGTGAATTTAACATAACTTTGCTAGCTTTAACTTTGTTTCGTGCTAAACTCGGCCATTTTACTGTCAGTCGACTGAAATCCTGAACCTTTTCAGACAAAAAGCTTTATGATACATTAACTAGGCCTTGAAACGTACCTGACAGTAATAACGAATGTTAATGGTCGTTAGGAGTGTTCAATGGCGTGATTTTACTACATATATAATAGATAAACTCGTTATGTAATATATTTATGTCGGTTTATGGATTTATTTATTTATGTACCTACACACATAAAAACCGACAAGAAGAGGGGAACAGAGAAATACTTACACAGATGTTTAATTCTAAAGAATTCTCTTCTAACATACCAGCATTCCAATTTACCATAGGATAGAGGATAAGAATAGATTTAGATACCGTGTGTAAGAGTAGAAGAGGAAATGAAAAAAAAAATGAAATTTATTCATGGACTTTTTATTTATTTTTTATTTGTAGATCAAATAAGTACTTAATTGATACCCGGCTGATTCCAAGTAACATGGGACATAGGCAGAAAGATGATGATTCATGGCAAATTATTTCAAGAGTAAAGGTACTCTTGAAATAATTTCCTAAAGTTAAATTTTGCGTTGGGTTCCTAGAAATAAATTTATTTATAAAATTAACAACCCACACGTGCTTTGCAAGGGTGCAATGGCGACATGTCATAACATCAAGATTTCTGTGCTATATCTAAGTTAAATGTGAATGTATTATAAACAAAAACCTTCCGGAATTAATGCTCTGAATAATCGCAATAACCGCATCTAAATCCATTACGCAGTTGAGAATATCTCAGCGCACACAGACAGACATAAAAGCGAGTTTGAGTTTTTATTTTTATTTATTCTTTGCCCCACTCTAGGAATTTTTCCTGTATTGTGGGTGCGTTAGCAAACATTTAAACTCACATACACAAACAGCCAGACCCGGAACAACTACTTGTCGGTCATACAAATATTTGTTCCGTGCGGGAATCGAACCCGCGACACGCAGTGCAGCAGTCAATCGCGTAACCACTGCGCCAACTGTGCCGTCCAAGTTATACTATGATTTATAAAATAAAATCTATTTACTGAACATAGCTTATATTCCAGCGATAAAATATATACCAACCTAAAACAAAAAAAAAACTGAAAATATTATAAGACTTTTCAAAAGCTTCCGACATAATTATGAACTTTGACGTTGATTTGAAATCATTCTAAGTAATGAATGATTTCATATCAACGTCAAAGTAATTAGGGCTTATTAAAGCACTTTTCAACTTTTAAAATATTTGTAATTTTATTCAATTTGGTTTTTTTTTTTTGCAATTTCAGTTACTTTTTTACTTCTTGTGATGATAAAATCAAACCGTAAAAGGTGATTAGGGATGGGACAGCAATAACGAAACCATTTATAGATTGCTGGATGTTTGTGGGGGGCCCTTAAGAGTATTCAACTAGCCGTAACCCAAAGTATTAAGTGTCAAACTAGTTGGAAAGGTTGTACTATTGACGTGAAGTTGCTCCTGGCACAAAGTTAACATTTAGTTTAGTTAATCAACTACCTATCCTTTTCCTAACTATGTTGGGGTCGGCTTGCATTCCAACCGGATTCAGCTGAATACCACAATTTTTTTAAAGTCAAAGACAAATAATTTATTTCCCTTAGGAACATAAATGAATTGATTCTAGTCACCCCTTCCAAAAGGTAGTTTTCATATGGAGAAGAATGGGCAAGAAACTTCACTACACTCCAACTCTATATGGAGCGACTGTCTATTTGACCTGCACAGCCCAGTTACTCGGTAACACGATACTTTTTTGGTAATACTGTCTGACTTTAAGGCTTCTGATGACTGTCAAAAATCCAACATATGACAGCTGAGTCCCAAGGCTTAGTCGGAGAGGTGAAAAAGAAAAGCCATATGGCCGGATATATCTAAATTTCCAAAGGATAAATTAGCAGGACGAAGTCGCTGGGAAAGTGCTAGAGTATAATATTTAACCCGTGTATGAGTGCACTAAAAATACCAAAAATTGGAATAGATGGCGAGAAATCGTGTGGCAAATCAGCCCCTAGACGAAAAACTCCAAGAAGACCACGAGCGCTCTGATAAGAGTGCTATGAAGAAGAAGAATAATAATTAATTTGTTAGAATTATAAAGCCAGGCTTCAATTCCTTATTATATTCTCAATGTGCTTGTATGTTCTAACATACCCTTGATTATTTTGATCTTCATCCAAGCACGTGGTAAAAACCATAAGTATGGCTGATTGAAATACATGTATAATCTGTATAAATTCACTATGTTAATCGCCTTTAATTTATACAACGCTGACATATAAGTCGCCCCGTGTTGACGCGATACTGGCGTGCAACGCTTGAAAAACTAATCTGAAATGCAGACTAGCTTAACTCCATTTTACCTACGACATGTCCAAGAATAATTAGCATTCCTCAAATCGTAGTCGACGTACTGAAATCGAAACTATGTAAACACCGTTTAAATTATGCGTTGAATAATTGACATTTTTTTTTTTTTTTAACTAAGTAATATTGTCTATCACTGGTGATCTGCCTTGTGTCCACCCATGTTTAATATTAGTTACTTAGTATCG
Source organism: Xanthia togata (assembly GCA_963853775.1). Taxonomy (NCBI): domain Eukaryota; kingdom Metazoa; phylum Arthropoda; class Insecta; order Lepidoptera; family Noctuidae; genus Xanthia; species Xanthia togata. The sequence goes on along the minus strand of OY970801.1, from coordinate 16,453,279 downwards.
TATTGATACTTTAAATGATCAAATAACCCTCAGCCTTTTCCCATGGTTTGAAGATCTTAAATGTTTCCGTAATCTATGCATCCTACTACTAAAGTAAGTTATAGGTAATAAGCAACTTAAACCATTTAAATATTAGTTCACAAAGATTCTTATGTGATAATTAAGTAATCAATTGAAAACATAACTATTTATGCTTACACATAATTATCAAAGTAAGGTAAATGTTCGCTGTATAATCTAAATTCATGTTCAAACCGCCACATGTTCAGTTTGTGGCTATAAAGTTAGCCTCTAATTAAACTCTAGTCTGTCCCCAACTTTACACACATTTTCAAACATTAATATAACTTCGCAACTAAATATAGAAGTCATTACTTACCTCCCCTTTATGACGAAGCATTTAAGTAGGTTACCGTGTGCACTATTCAGTCACTGCCCTCCTCTAATGTCACTGAACATTGTTTCATTAAAAAACACTTAAAAATATTACTCTACATTTTCATAACACTACAGACTTATTCTAAACTATAACCTTATAATGTACTAATTTTAACAATCGAACGAAGTTAACACGCGACACGTAGAGCGAGCTACGGCGTAGCACCGCTACGGCGTAGGCGTCCGTACGCTTACAACGACCGAGTCGAACTGAATGAGTTTCCACGAGCATTCCTTTTAGTAGGCTTTTAAGTACTTATTTTCTATTTGAGTCAAGTAATGAAGGTTAGTAATGGGAAATTCGTAAATGACTAATATGTGTTGGACAGATCGTGGACACAAACCTTGAATCTGGTAAATTTGAAGATACACTGGATAAGGTAGAAAGGTGGAAACTTGGGAATATACAATAATTATTTTTAGAACTCTTTCAATTGGCAAATTTCAGTATAGAAATATATGAGATAATCTTTTGAATATGAATGTTTGAGACTTCTCGTACAGGATTTTTGGTAACCGTAAAAAAACGTGATCAATTTTCGAACAGGTCCAACAGGCCCCAGACTACTTTGCAAGGCATTTTGTACCTTATTCGTTTGCAGTTAGAATGAAGATTGGGAGTGAAAAACGGGTTTTACCAACAGTGGCTGTAGGTACTAGGTACTTATGAGGTACTACTGGGCTTTTATTTTTAATTGACATAATTATTTTAACAGGAAACTATTACCCGTACAAAAACCTACAGCAATAAATAATTTTATTACATTTTTTGAGTAAAAAGTAAGTCAGTCATTTGAAAAATTTACATAAAATTATAGACTAAACCTAAAGTCTATGCCCTCAAGCTCACATACGGTTTAGTGCTAAAGCTGTAATCATCTGTAATTTAGTTTATTATGCGATAGAAAAACGAAAATGTAGGCGAAAATTGCGTGTCTATAAAGTTTTTAGAATAGGGCTCAAAGTAAGGTAAGTTTCTAGAAAGTACTCACTAATTAAATGCTAATTTAGAAACAAGTTTTAGCATTAGGCAGAAATATTTTTGTAGTAATATTTTTCTTAACTTCATTGGTGTTAATTTTGATTGCTTATTCAAGTTGAAATTCTTTTACTGTCCATACGACTATCCCTATGATTCCTGTTAAAACATAAAATAAAAATAAAAGCTAACCAAACTAGTAGCACAAATCCATACCTACGAGTGGATATGACACCAAGTGGATAATTATTATTAGTGGATAGTCATCAATAAATTGAATTACCACACGAAATAATCATACTTTCCTAATTTATTATTCTGGAAGGTCATTTGTTTTAAAATCCACTAAAAAAGATTACTCGTCATACATTTACTTGAATTATAATTCCTATTGAATGTTATAACTTCTTTTTCCCGCGGCTCCACTCGCATTTTTAATAATAATAATAATTGCTTTATTTTCAGGCAACTAAGACCCATAGACAAAATACACAAAATAATCTTATACAAGAATAAACTAATACATAATAAAAAAAACATCACTACAAAATCTAGTTACTACGTTGGGTCGGCAACGTATTGCGCTGAGTCGTGGTGTCATGTAGCCTTCCGCTAAACCGCCGATACACGACACCCGTCGGCCAAAATTCCTCCTTCGTGAAAGAAGTGATGAGTTGGAACCCGCACCAGAAAAGATTTGAAGTTAATCTTACGGCGCGACTCCAACTTCTCGACTCTCAAGGTGAACTTGGTCTTAATCCTAATTTACTCCATGACCTCCTCTACCTTCGTGGTGTGATTTAGACGTGACACGTACAGCTGCATCGTTGGAGTAGCGGGACGCAGCAATATGTCGGGACCATTCATTGTGTCGCCGCACTGATTGCGACAAGCAGGCTTCTTCTTCTTGTTCTTCTTCGCCACGCGAATGAAGCCTCTTCATCGGCCTGTTCTTGGCTTGTTACCGGCGACAACGAGCTTCGAACTGCTTCAGAGGGCCGCTGGGCACAATTCATATTATTAGGTTGCCGCTGAAGATTTGCGGCAGCTTTTACGGCAAATAAGGTGAAATAGGTAATAACAGAAGTCAGAAACAACGTTTATTGATGTATGATACGTGTTTTATTTACGACATATTTTTGACAAGTTTTGTATAACACTTGTCAAAACAAGTATCACAACTTGTATTTAACGAGTGTAACCGCGGGGTAAGTTTTCCTGAATGAGCTGATGAAGTTTTCAAACTTGATTAATACATCTAGAGAAAACATGTTCTAAATAAGATTACGTGTGACTCCGGACTTTTTATTTGTCTGTCTGTGATGTCTTGTTTATACCTTTTTAGTTGGACTTTTTGTCGTAGTTGGGTTAATTATTATTATGCGGTTATAATATACATGTTTTGAAATGTGCTAATTAAGCCCTTTCATTTGATATCAACACGGCATCATAAAAAATATTCATCTAAAGGGTGACAATTGGTGACATATTCAATTAAATGTGACGTCCCATAACCTAGAACCAGCGGACGACAAAAACGCTTCCAACAAGTCCTCATTTGTCAAATTATGATGAGGAGTTTAGAACTTATGAGGGAACAGATGAAAATACACACCGACGCGACGTACATACCGGTTAAAATCATAACCCTCCGCTGTAGTCAAGCAAAAATTAAATTATAATTATTTAAATCTATTCAATATTGAAACTCAAACCTATACATTTGTATAATTAGGTACACAGTGGATATAGGATTGCGTGTTCACTATATATTTTTAACTTCGGCTTGTTTACGTGTAGTAGCGTGGACCAAGCTTAGTCACGCACTGGGCATGCATGGCCAGTGACCGCGAACTCTAATTAATGTAATATTAGCTGACCAAAGTGGTTAAACTTGAATTACACTAAACAGCTTAGCATATTTATTGAGAGCCCAGTGTGGATGGATGGTGGATGTCACATGTCGTCGATTTTTTGTTCTAGTTGGATACCGGTTTCCTCACGATGTTTTCTTTCACCGTTTTGAGAGCAGTGGTGATGAAATATATTACACAAAGTAAAGTGCATTGCAAAAATGAGCCAACGCGCATTAAGATCCGCGACGGGCCTTTACCCGCCACAGCAAGGAGGCTCGCGCACATTTGAGCGGACCGTGCCGCAACGCAACGCATTATTTCTAAATCACTTTTGTGCATTTTGTATGAGCCATCGCACACTACAGGTGAGCTGCATCGCGACCGCTGATGCGCTGTGGATTTTTGCTGCATTACGAGGCACGAATCACTCGTGTCACTATTCACGACCCTTGGACAATTGTCATCACCTACACTGCTGGTTATGCGCGACCGAGAATTAACGCAAGATAAGTAGTCTACACTACACACGCGTTCGCTGCATAACGAATGGATAACCAAAAAAAAAAAACAATTTAAAAAAGCAATCGACGAAAAAGAAATTGAAAAGAAAACAAACATACATACATACTCTCGAAAAAACATTATCCTCCTTCTGGGGCAGTCGGGTAAAAGCGTAAGTCATCATAATCTGCCTCGCGTTTCCCAACTATTTTGAGTTTGGTTTCCAGTCTAACTAGAAGCAGTTGAACACGTGTTTTACATGGAGCGACTGCCTATCTAACCTCCACAACCCAGTAACTGGGTAATACGATACCCCTTGGTGAGACTGGTTGTCAGACTTTCGACCTTCTGACGACACGAGCGACTGTCAAAGATTCACGAATGACAGCCGGGACCAACGGCATGACGTGCTTTCCGAGGTACGGAGGAGTCTCGGAATGTAAATAGGTATGGTCACCCATCCATGGACTAACCCCGGCAAGCGTAGCTTAACCTGATAAATCGACCCGTACGGCTGTTATTACTTAGCCACGAGCTAGCTCAGATATAGTTTCTAACTAAAGGATACTAAAAAATACAGCTTATTATTTTTAGGGTTCCGTTCCCGAAGGGTTCAAAGTGGAACCCTCTCACTAAGCCTCCGCTGTCGCAGCCTGTAGCTTCTGACTACCCGTAAAAAATGACAAACATCTACAAATGACAGCCCAAACCAACGTGTAACGTGCTTTCCGAGGCACGGAGGGGCCTCGATATGTAATGGATGGTCACCCATCCAAAGACCGACATCGACAAGCGTAGCATAACCTTTGATCCTTTGAACCACCCGTGCAGCCGTCATTATTTAGCCACGAGCCCCTCAAAAAGAAAGCATAAGTTATATCCTCCTTTATTCAAAATCTAGCAACGTATGGCGGTAAATACTTGGCACTCAATGCATCTCTTTGCATGATATATTATCCTTCTCAGATGATTCATGAGCAAAATGGCAAGCTATTACAATCTCTTTTAACGTAGCAAGAGTAAATCCGAGCGTAAACCATTCACATTACGATGTTGTGATGGCTTTGATGATGTTAGTTAAAATGCTCTTAGCAAAGCTTAAGTACAGACACGAGAAGAAACTCGCGACATGTCACATCTTTTTGAAGCCGATGCAGCATCCTATATTATAAGGTCGCTTGTCTCGTCAGATGTACCTAGTTTTGGTGTTCCTTCGATGTCAAATAATAGGGATGATGCAAAAGTCAAAAAAAAAGAAATTATATTTAGTCCGTCAGTCAGATATTAAGAAAATATAGACACGTATTTTTTGCTTTAAATAAAATGACTAGATACAACGCATTAAATTTGGGGAGTGGGGGTTGCTACGTCACAAGTAAGTATAAAATCTACATACTCGTGACGTCATGGCACATTTTAACTCAATGTCTCACCGTAATTTTTTGATAACGTAAAAAAAGAAAAAATACGTGTACCTACCTTATTATTCTATAATCTACACGACGCGACGGACAAAACACATTTTTTTTGTCATCATCCCTATTGTGTGGCCGTTTGTTTAAATGCCTTCCACAAATGATCATGAAATGGATGAACCATGAAATCAGATATTATTGCCGAGCTGTCCATAGTCATATTTAATGCTCGTGACTGTGGTGACGATAATATCATGGATTTTGTATTTGTATTCTATACAGATGCAAAGGCACGTCATGGCGTGTACGCACGAACGAACAAAACATGGTGAACATGAAAATCGAACATGGAACATTTGGTTTGTACGTGTGGACGTAAATAAGCATAGCGAATATGAACACCATACGAACACAGTTCGACTTGTGGTCGCCCTCAACCGCTCCGCTCTTTTTGTAGCCATGGAAATTGGATCGCCACGAATATTTTGACGAACACAGTTTTTTATTTAAATAAAAACGTATTTATTATTATTAATTACCTTCAGTTGTACATAAACACTTAACTAAACACTATGCAGCGTTACCATTAAGAGAAAAAGTGTTTTCGATTAACTCTGGCACCCAAAGTAAAATTTAACTTGTGCTTGGGTGCGAGCGTCCTCGCCTATAATTTGAACATATCTCAGTAGTTGTAGGACGAGCATAGTACTATTATCAAGTTATCTACTTACTAGTAAATGCATCGTTGCCTCGTTGGTCTAGTGGTTGCAAGCGCTACTGCTGAGCATGAGGTGCTGGGTTCGATTCCCAGGTCGGGCAAAGTGTTATTGGGGTTTTCCATCTGGAATTTCTCAGTAGCAGCCCGGAGTCTGGATTTGTGCCCGGTTGATGGCAATAGGCTCGCTCCCTATTACATGGGACTTAAACATAACTGGCGAAATGTGGGTGTACTACAGGTACACCTCTGCCTAACCCTTCGGGGAATACAGGCGTGATGTTATGTATGTTATGTAGTAAATGCATACAATATGATGTGACCTATTAAAGTACCTTTGTGGGGGTATGTGTATGTATTGAGAGAGAGATAAATATGGCGAAAACTTGTGTTTATGTAAGTCTGTATAAATATAATTCTAAAAATATGACTTTATTAACTACATTAGATTAAGCAATCGATACAAGAAGAGTAAATCTTCAGTCTTATCGTGACTTAGTGTCAACAGCCACTTTGTGCACATGCACATTTAGGCACATGGGAGCAGTGGTTCATAGTTTATTTATTTTATTATATAAATGGTTGGACAGAATATCATAATGACGCTGAGCAAGGGCCGTTCTACATCCGTGACTAGAGCACACTTCGAAGTATCTACGCTTTTTAGCAGCATTCGGTTTGTATACCACAGAGGGATGTTTGCGCAGAATAGTGCCAAGAACAAAGAGCTGTCTCACAGTGAGGACCTGACATTCGGTAGAGAGATGATGAGAGGTGATGTTTGTTAGTGGTACGCACATGCGAACAAAGTGTTCGATGTTCATGTTCACCATGTTCTTGATTGTTCCTGGGTACACGCCTTCAGAATTAAATAATTACAAGTGACGATACAGGCAACCAACTATTTTTTATCATCTTCCTGCCCTTGTCCCATGTTACTTGGGGTTGGTACAACACATTTTTTTTCCACTCTCCCCTGTCAACCGTCACGCCATCATTCACTCCCTTTTCTTTCATATCATTCCTCACACTTTCCATTCATCTTTTCTTTGCAGTTACTTTCCATCTCCATCTATCAACATTTGATAAAACACCCACACACATACACACACACGTACACGTACACACTAATATTATAAATGTGGAAGTTACTCTGTTTGTCTGTCTGTTTGTTACCTTTACACACTGAACAGCTGAACAGATCAATGAAGGCACACAGGTAGACCGTGACCTGGGATAAGTCATCAGACACTTTTTATCTCGGTACTACGTTTCCGTGGGATAATTTCCGACGGCAAATCCGCGAGCAAAGCTAGTTATATTATAATTATTTTCAAATTCAGTGCGAACTATGTTAAAAACACGAGCTATATTAAAATTAAACAAAGAGAAGGTAGGTATAATTCTCACGATTTTGACGTAAAATGATGAGTTTCAAAAAATAAACGATCATTGTTTGAAACTGAGCTGTTTATTTTATAAATTTTAAATATTAAATTTCGGTCTCTTGAAGTTTAAATTTATAATTTATGATGCTAACGCATCACTATTTGAATAAACGAAAATGTTTAGAAAGTAAATAAACATTGTGAAATTCATTACTAGGTATTTACTTGATAAACAACAACGTCTTGAATACACCAAGTTTAAAATCATAAGAATTTCCAACTCTGAATTGACCAAGAATTTAATTAAAGAAGCAACAATAATGTATGCATTTATATGATAAGAACCTTTCTGGATAAAATATTGGTTTATTGCTTTATGTAAACGAATATTGTTGCCATCCCGGGCATAACCTGGATGAGACTGGCACAGGAGCGTGGGGATCGACACAAGAAAAAAGCGGCCTATGCCAAGCAGTGGGTGAATTCAATATGTGGATGATGATGATGACGAATCAAATATTAAGAAAAAAACGAATAGCCCAGTCAAAATTGACACAAAAAAGGCAAACGTCGCAAACGCTACGCATGTACCTACGATAGAATAGAATAGAATAGAATGAAGAAATGTATTTGCTTTAAAACGATTTTTTTTTAATGTTGTTAGGTCTCTCTGGGAAGAGTAAGTAGTTTATACCCAAGTTTACAACCCTAAAAACCTTGTGCCACACCCATGGGACTCGAAAAACTGCGAAATTCTGGCACCAGTTTCACTTTTTTGAAAAATGAATAATGTCCGCGCTTAAATATTTCAACGCGGGCGAAATCTAAACAACAAGATACCTACCTATATTAATGACATCATCCGTCGTGCTCTTGTCACCGCCTGGGTGCCAGCTGTTTTAGAACCCAATGGCTTGGCACACGACAATGGGAAGAGCCATCCCATATTCCTAGCACGGTGGGCTGTGCTGGGGCGGCTGTTGCAGGGGCAGAAAACCTCAAACGGCGCAAATATAACAACGTTATTAATTGCCTTTTTTTGCCGTTTGGGGTGGAAACACTAGGCGGTGGGGTCCGAGTGCTCATCGAGTTTTTCAGGGCATCGCCAAGCGGTTGGTCGAATCTTCACGTGACCAGAAGGCTGGCCAATTTTTAGGTCAAATAATCAGCATTGCCATCCAACGTGGCAATGCTGCCAGCCTTTTGGGCACTTTTCCCACAGACACCCATGCGGACGAATTTTTGGATGCCCAATGAGCTGTTCATATATTTTTTATATTGTTTTGCCTCTGTATACTTGTACATAATCTGTATACTTATATAAAGTTAATAAAATTTTGTCAGTTACCTACCTAATTTAAAAAAAAATGCCTATTCAAAACCCACTAAGCCATAAAACGTAAAATCCAAAATAATCACTTCTTTAAAACCTCAAGAGCCAATAACAAAAAAGTTATGTGTTCCCTTGTTTCACGTTATGTGATACAGTCACGAATATTTTACCATAATTGCTTCCATAGAAGTCATGTTCGGTTTGACTATTCGTGACAAATAACTGAACACTTATAAAAGACCTAATTGGATAGTTTCATTATTGTATATTGTGGCTAATAATCAACCTAGTAAGTAATGGTGTTCGGTTGGAGAAAAAATCGTGGCCCACTCCAGTCGAATGATGGACTTATAATAACTGTGATGGTTATTACGACGAATCAACATAAAATAATGAAAGTACAATCTTTCAGAATTTTATTAGCTTGTACTGGCTCTTTCCTGGGAAAAGCTGATACATAATACATTTTTAATTATATAAACGAGGTCCCACCAATTTTTTTGTTATTTGTTTGCAAATAAAAATATTTCAGAGCGACTGGTTGTCGAATTGATACTTCAGTATCAAATTCAATTCAATTTGAAAACTTGTCGTGACCAAGGCCTAAAAGTTACGTAGGATCAAGACAAAATTCATTTACAAGTCGAAAAAGTAATATCTACATTCAGAACTTAGAATTTAAGTTCCTTTTAGGAGAGTAGTTTAACAAACTAAACTGTGATGCAAAATCTTCTAGAAGTCAAACATTTCGATAATTGTGCATCATCATCATTTCAGCCGAAACCAAAACTGCTGGTCATAGGCCTCCCCAAAGCATTGCCACTTCGACTGATACTGTGCTTCCCGCATCCAGGGGTCCGGTTCCTCCCCTACGTGATCGAAATGAAGAGATCCGCAGGAGAACCAAGGTAACCGACATAACCCGAACAATTGCCAAACTTAAGTGGCAATGGGCAGGGTACATTGCTCGCAGAACAAATGGCCGATGGGGCCGAAAGTTTCTGGAGTGGCGACCGCGTACTGGAAGAACTAGCGTTGGAAGGCCTGCCACAAGATAATTGTGTATGTAACGTGCAAAATTCATACATTCCCAAGACGCAATTGACTGCGTAATTTAAACGGATCGCAAACGCAAGTGATTACTTTTAAGTCGCGCAACCTACTCAAATGATGCTCTGCATTCAGATACTTGGTAGTAAAATATAAAATTCATGATTCCGTACTTGTCTCAAAACGTGCAAAGGCCAGCCAAAAGCTTAAATCCTTGTTACTGAAACTATACTATACAATACTGTAACTGTGCAAAACACAACTTAAAAACTTCCACCATTGCTTTCGTGCAGAAATAGTAGAAGTAAAACCTACAGCGTGTTACCTACATGTCCTGCGGGTGTACTCCTGTACTGTAGCTGGCAGTTCTCAGCCATTTAGCCAGTGCACACTTCCACAACACGGAGGGAACGCCGACACAATTATACGGAACATATAATGTAGGAACTTTGCACTTTTAGAATTACGTGGACTAACACGAATTGAAGTACGGGAAATGCGCTTTTGCATACCTATCCTACCTAAGTTTACCGTGGAACAGTATCGAGCTTCAATGACATGATTAAATACAATGGTCGTACATATTAACATTACAAAAATGTGTTCGTATTCTTCAGTAATGTGGAATGTGAAATAATTACACACACTCAAGCCTGAACAATATTTTTTAAAACTAGCTTAACAATATTTCATCATAAATATTAATAATAATCTTAAATTCATTAATTTACTGACAAACAACGCACAGCTTTAACCGCTGGGTGTAGGAATATGAAATGTTGCACAACAGTTCCTTATTTATCCCCTAAAGAGGTTAAATAGAGGAGGAAAGGTTGTATGGAAGTTCGTCAATTTTGCCGATTAGGAATCCCATTGGGCACACGGCATAACATCACGCCTATAATCTCCAAAGGGTTGGGCAGAGGGACAGAGAATGTACACCTACATGTTTTTTGCCAGTTATGTTTAAGTCCCATGAAATAAGGGGGCGAGCCCCTCAACTTGCTTAACATCAATCGGGCACAAATCCAGACTCCGGGCTGTTACTGTGAAATTCCAGATGGAAAAACCCAATAACACTGCCTGACCCGGAATTCGAACCCAGGACCTCATGCTTAGGAGTAGTGCTTGCGACCACTAGACCAACGAAACAGTCGCTTGTAATAATATACCTAATGTCTATAATCCGCTTTTAAAACTTTTAGTCCATAATCCGATTGGTGAGCCAAAAAAGTAACGTCAAAGGAGTTACCTACCTATTTGAAATAATTAAAAGTTTGAAACAGCGAACTGAAAAAGTTATCAATCGTGTCCTTAGCTATCCAAAAGTGAGTTTGTTTTTTTGTCAGTTTGTTAAGCTTTCACGCTAAAGGTACCATTCCGTACCCGACTGCAGGAGCCAACTGCAGACGTCGTGTCGCCACCACACGACTGGTTTCTATGAATTTCTATGAAATACTTTTTTCGAGTGGCAGGCGACACGTGTAGCGACCGCAGCCCAGTAGTGCCGCCATCGCTCGAACGATAACACGTTTTTCAATCTTGTAGCTACCGTCTGGAATACGGGCTGCTGCTGCCTGCGGTCGGGTTCGGAATCATGACTATGACTAATCATGAGGCGACATGACGCAATGACATGTCACGTGCAGTTGCTGCCCGCGGTCGAGTACGGAATGGTACCTTAAAACTGCTGAACGTAGAAAAGAAAGAAAATACGTCATTTGCGGTTAACATGACGCAACACAAGAACACAAAACAAAAAAAGAACAAGTTGGGGGACATATAGGATACTTTCTTATCCCGATCTTACGTTCCCGGGGGATAATTTCAAACCTCCACGCGCGTGAAGCCGCGGGTAACAGCCAGTTTTTAATATTGCTTCAATACATTTTTACGGAACATAGTTTCGATTATACTTTGCTGTTTTTATATTATTAACATTTTGTATTTATAATATTGAGGCTAGCCAAGAAAGAGGTGGAAGAGGTCTTTGCCCAACAGTGGGACATTATTGGTGAGAGAAACAAGAATTAAGTGGTAATGCAAGCAATAAAATAAAGAACACACAGAGAACCGGCAAGGTAAATAAATACCCGTATACAAAAATTAAGTTGCTATCCACGAACAAAAGTGTAAAGGTAAAGAAATACAATAGGAAATAATTACAGTACTCGCAGTCATGAGCTTCTCGTTTTAGGTTATTTTGCATTCGCCATTATTTCAACCTGTAACCTAATTGCGTAATACACGATCAATCATGCGTCATGTTCGTGAACGGGCGCCGTCAGTAGGGACTGGTCATCTTTTATCTGCCTCGGCTTATTTTAATTTATTTTAATTTTTGAATTGTTTTTATCTTTTTATTACGGACGCTTTTTACGCTTTTTTTTCACATGTATAATTTCAATATGAATGATGCCACCAATATTTTGTAACAATATTATGATTTAATAGAGTGTCCGTGGAGTTTCTTGCCCGTTCTTCTCCATAGGAACCTACGCTTTGGAATGGGCAACTAGCTTCATATTTCTGACTGACTGACCCCTTGACAATTCAAAAGTGCCTGTAAATGGTTTAATTGAAATAAATGCTTTGAGTTTGAGTTTGAATCAGAATCGAAACAGATTACTAATTCATTGCTTAACGCAAATAACGCAATAAATTTTGTTGAGCTGTCAAAATGAAACAGATTAGTCGTAATTGCTTACGAAAATGTGTTAATGTGCAATCCACTACGAAGCGCCCCACTCCGCTCCGCTCCGTAAAGCATAGCTTACAGTACAGTAATCGCGGAGTGGGGCGCGTCGTCGTGGATTGCACTATCTGTAGCTAGACGGCCGAACTGACGTGAAAAGGTACTACTACAGAAACTTCATCTATTGAGAATAGTTTTACACAGGCTATTATTTTGCACCTTCATTTGTTTTGAATCAATATTTTACAAAAAAAAAATATAATTTTTTTGTAAAATAAAATAAAATACGAAGTCTCGGAACAATAATTAAAGCATACGAAGTGAATTTCCTGCCATGACACCTAGTTTTGAGAATCGAATAAAAAATACCTATCGAAAAATAGCTTGATTGATTTAACAGATAGTAAATAATAGTCAAAAAGGCATTTTATTTTCAACCGACTTCAAAAAGGAGGAGGTTCTCAATTCGGATGTATGTTTTTTTTTTTTTTTTTTTGTATGTTTGTTACGCGATTGCTCCGCCAATTACGAATTGATTTTGATGATTCTTTTTGTGTTTGGTAGGGCATACTTCAGAAGTGGTTCCATATAAATTTGGTGAAGATCTAATGAGGGGTTTTAGAGTTAGCTTCAATAATACGTATTTTTCCCACCTAGATATGTGGAAGACGTTCTAATAGTACCTGTCACTGTTTACATAGCATACAGCCCGATTCAAACTTAATGGCGGCTCGGAACATGAGACGAGTCACTGCGCAGTAACAAATTCATGGGTCAGCGGGGGTGAGAGGTGCGGTACTGCGCAGCGAACAGCTAACCTCCGAGCCGCCATTAACTTTGTATCGAACTATACTGTTATTCAAATTTTTGTGGGGGGTTTGTGTAGGTACCACAACTAAAAAGTGAAGGTGAGTTTTTTGTAAACTCGTAGAAATTAAACTTTTTCACAAAAAATAAAACCGACTTCCAAAAAAAAACACTACAAAGTGAAAAATAACTGATTTCGGAAGTCGGTGTCTTTTATTAAGATGGTTTGTTTTTTAAGTTTTTGTATCCATTTAAAACTTTTATCACTGCCCAACCATAAACATCGCCATAAACATTTTCATTCATTTCTGTTTATCAAACCATTCACGTAATCCTGAAATAGTATCCAAGGATAATGACTGCTGATTAAAATCTATCATATCAATCAACCTATTCAAAAATATGGAAATCAAATAAGTATACCGCTTATTGGATTTACAAATTAACGTTACATTGACGTAAGCCCGACATTAAACAGAATTTCTACTATTAACTCTGTAGCTTACCTATAAAAATAATTACATTCCTATATTTTCGTTACAGAGAATATTTAAGGAGCCCGTTTCATTTTACGCTGTGTGCATTTCATGTAGTTCAGTATTATCTTGTTTTAGAAAATCTGCAGTGTCTCTATTACAAAATATCATGCTTCGAGCTGTGTAACGCGGCTATCTTGGAAAAATGTTGTTGAATAAATAGGGACACTATTAGATGCATGCGAACAGGCAAAAATATCGGGATACATTTAAGAGATATTTTAAGTACTTAAATGTTTAATGGGAATGGTGGTATGAGGATGATTTAGCTGCTCTTGTTTATGTGTTTGAAATACACGGTCTGGCCTTCAAAAAATGAGTCCACATTTTTCATAATTTTTCGGTGTTATCTGGTTTTTTTTTTTCATTATTTTAGGTCTAATTGACGAGAATATCCGTCAGGCCATAGTTTGAAACAGCCCACTGACGATAATAGCCATTATTTAGCAGTAAAACTAGTGATTTAAGCCGCGTGAGTCGAATGTAAGTTACACAATTATTTTCTAAATTTTATGTTTTCATAGGTGACTATTGTACATTATATATAGATAGTGCAATCCACGACGACGCGCCCCACTCCGCTCCGCTCCGTACTAAAGTACTTCAGTACAGTAATCGCGGAGCGGAGCGGAGTGGGGTGTGTCGTCGTGGATTGCACTGTCTATACCTACCTATATGAAAACTGATTATTAATTAAGATTTTACTATTTTATGTAGCTCCCCTGCATTTGTAACACTGGGCATGTGTTTCACAAATGTAGTACAAATGTACCTACGAAAATACCTTTAATGGAACCACCGATTATATTCATCCAAAGAGCTCTCAGATTATTTACTATTAAGGCTCTTTTATGATTCCGCCCAGGACGATTAAAACAACAGGATATGATGGGCTTTCGACCGTTTAAGTGGGATTCTATGTTGATACATTCCACCGGGGAGACTATAATATTAATTTTAAAGTTTAATATGGGGGTACCGCACCGACTATGCGAGGGACCTTTTAATTATTCCGCAGGGTATGTGCGTGACAGAGAAAAGTTGTAAAAAAAACTCGCTCGTTTTCTAGTCTGTGTATCTACATATTTTAGTATTACGTTTAAACTTTATGAGCTGGGGAATTAAAGGAATATGTACGAAACAATGCCCTATCCTGTGCGTTTTATGATTTGAAGCTTAAGGAAATGATTAAAGGAATAAGCGGATTGACATTTTCCACGCTGCTGGAAGCATATTATCGAATAGCTTCAAAAATATAGGGGAGGGTATACCTGACAATTTCAAAGTCAAATAATTTATTTCAAATAGGTACTTAAAAGGCACTTTTGAACGTCCTTTACAAAAAAAAATACCTAAGTGATTCTAGTCGCCCCTTCCAAGAGGTACTTCCGTATGCAGACCAATAGGCCAGAAATTCCACCGTTACTCTTTAAAAATGTTTTACAATATTTTGTATACAATAATTATATAAAAGTATACGTGAAGCCTCTAGAATAAAAATACTACATAACAGTAGGTATAATGAATTAAAAATGAAGCAATGACAGATAACATAATGATGTCATAGATATGTATCTACGAGTATGACATAATTCATTTATCTGTGTCGGTGCCCACATATTTACAAACATTGTAAGAGTCAACGATTTTCCTAAAAAAATAGTTATTTGTTATACAAGAGTGCAAAGTTGCTTTTTAACCGCGTGTTCAATTTTGATGACCGAGCAAGCGAAGGATTCTAAAATTGAATCACGAGCGCAGCGAGTGATTCAAAATTAGAATCCTGAGCGTTAGCGAGGGAATCAAAAGAGCACGAGGTGAAAAATCTTTGCACTCGAGTGCAACACGTAACTTTTCATTCCACCTCAGCGAGGAAATGACTAAATGCAAAAAAAAAACGTTTACAATCACAAGATAGGTACACTTTTATTTCAGTTTAGGTATTAATTACTACATTATGACAGGTAAGTATTACAGAATAATCTTTAAATTATAACAAAATAATACTAAGGTATAATTAAGAAAATTTTAAAGTAACGTTGCTACAGTTATTTAAATTGAGTGTAATATTTTTGTTTGGTACTGTAATATTGGTGTTAGTCACTTGTGTACTGTTTTTCGGTAAACTATCTGTCATACTTAATAGTTGTACCGATTCATCGGATTCCCTTGGCGTGAATGTTGGAGAGAGAGGGAGATGGTTAGGTGTTTCATAACGGCTTATTTTTGATGTAGAAGGGCCAGTACAAGGATCCGATTGAGGCTCTTTCAGTGTAATGGCTCCTACGATGCCTTCACATATTTTAGACTTATTTTGGATGGAATCCTCTATGTATCCCTCTACAACTGCATTGGACTTCCAGCCTCCGTGGCGCTTAAGGGACAGCAGATCAGCTCCGGAATCAGCCAAAAGTGTGGCTGAAGTTCGTCGGAAACAATGACCCGTGTACAACAGGGGTTCTGGAAGTTCAAGAAATGTTGCTATTTCTCGTGGGATACTGCCAATTTTATTAGTACCCATAGGCTGTCTAACACACTTTCCATTGCGATACTGTAGAAAAAATCGATTGATTGGAGTGTTAGGCGGGCGTAAGGCTTGATATTTCTCAACAATCGTTACGTATTCCTTGCGAATGACGAAGTTGCGGTCTCTTTTTGTCTTTGTATTAGGTAAATTAATTAATAGTAAGTCATCTGAATGTTTCTCAATGTTTTTGACATTAAGTTGTGTTAGTTCATTAGTTCGACATGCTCCGTTTATTCCAATAATAAGAACAACCTGTAACGTAAAGAGTATTGTAGTAGATAAATGAATAAAATTGATATGAACGCATAATTATGCCTATCAACATCTACTAAGTATACTATTTAATTGAGATTAATATACTTAAGTAGATACTGAATGTGCAACTGACTTACTTTTGCCGCCAAATATACGGAATCGGGTGCTTCGTTAAGAAACTTTTCAATATCAGATACTGTGAAAACCTTCGATTTTTTTGGTTGATGACCAGATGAGGCTCTTTTTAAAAATGCCACTAATTTAGGATAGGTATCGATATGTTTGTCTTTTTTCATCTTTATTGTTGCTTTTAGCATCGAATACGTACTCCATAGAGTGCTTGCTTTCTTGTTCTCGGATAATTCTATAAAATATGCCAGCAAAACGTTTTCTGAGAAAGTTTTGGCTCCTTTTGCTAGTCGCCACGTGTTGAACATATCGTACTGTTTTAAATACTTCTCGCGTGATTGTTGAGGGAGAAAGCTCATTTGCGCATTATTAACAGTTTCAGTCAATTCTGTTGGCGTCAAGCAAACTTCCTCGTCGCTAGAATCACTCATTTTAGTTTTTTCACTTGTTTTCAAGTTTCTTGTTTTTAATATACCTAAGGTTTAACAATGACGTGAAAAAATGCCGCGTAAAGAACCGCGTACAAAGCAAATTGAAAAAAGAACACCAAGAAGGTTCCGAGTCTGAGTTTTTAACAAATTTAAAAAAAGTTGTATGATATATTCGGCACCATAGAGGTAGCAGTAAATAGGTTTAATGTTTTTTTTAATTCACAAACTTAGTGCACACGATGTTCTAAATTCAATTTACTTTATCCTCTAGAGAATAAAAACGGCTTTTCCACTCAGATACTGAAGATTAAAAATACTCTTTCCGAGATGGTGGGATGAAAAAACAATTATTAAATCAGTGTGCAGATCCAGCATATTTCCAATCATTTTCATCTTGGATATAATCCTCTAATTTGTAATATGCCTGTTTACAAAAAACGCAGACATAGCTACTTATTGCTATATATTTTGAAATAGATCGTTATAAGGTGGTTGTACTTCAGCCTATAAATTGAACGACTTCTACGGGACAATCGATGCAACTCAAATAGGAAATAAAAAAAGAAGAAAGAACAAATTTATTTTTAAGTTCGCATACATAATATGAAAGTTAAAGGTCTACCCTGTGGTATTCTACCACACACAGATCCACATCATTTAGTCTATTTATATGTTATTATACTAAACAATCCACCTTTTCATCTATTTATCTATTGAAATCTAATGTCACTCATGTAACTTCCTTTTTGCATATTCTTTAACGTTGTACCTCTGAAAAGCATACTTTTAATAATTTCTGATTGTTTTAGCATCCAAAACCATTTTTTTTTGCATCCAAACCCTACTTGTTTTAGCATCCATACACTTTATTATTTGTAAAAAAATCTTAGAATATTTTATATTCTGACATTTTCATTATATACTGTCATCTGTTCCAGGGGGCCAACCACCACCTCTTTAAGCACTATTATTTTGATGTTACTTCAGTGCGAGAAAGAAGTGGAGCTATACAGGACGTCTAGCTCTATCTCTTTCCCACGCTCAAGCAAGATTAAAATAATACTGCTAAAAGAGGTGGTGGTAGGGCCTCTGTTTCTAAACCGTATACATAACGCACCACGCATGTAACCTTCGCAATAAGGGCAGGAGTAGGATTTTCCCTCTGTAAACCGTTTTTATTAGTTCTAGCTATCAATAAATTAAGAAATTACTTATTAAGTTAGAAATTACAGAAAACGATAAAAACGGCCTTAATTTTTTTCAGTCTTGTTTTGACTTTTCATGAAGTCTCTGTTTTTCTGTCCCTTGAGTCTATTTTTTAAATACAGTTAATTACTCGAACTTTAGTCCCATGTAACTAGCGTGTGCGCGTGTATATAGCGTAATTATACGTGTGCCTAATCATATAAAGTGTGTAACCTAAACTGTCGATACTTAGTGATCTCTGACAATAAACATTGAATGCGTTTAATACTGTGTATCATTTGTCCGACCCTCTTGCCTACCCCTGTAGGAGGCGTTTACTCGGACTCCAAACGATTCGTAAAACGCCATGAATACACGAACGCCAACGAGGCCTCCGAAGTCAAGCGGAGTAACACCGGACGACGTTACCCTCCGGGGGAGAGGCCTCCGCCGTCACGTGTGACGCTGAAACGATGCTCCCACTAGAGTGAGGCGCCGCGAAGCCCCTCCGCTATCTGCAAATTCTCACACCCTTCTCTCCGTTAGACAGGGTGGATAAATCTGCTCCGTGTGTCGCCACAGCCCAGCTCCTCCACGCTGATTTACTGCCTGCTTGCCAGTCTACCTGATCCTGCCTCTTGCCTATCCCGAGCATCCCATGTCCTGTGAAGCCATGCCTTAACGTCCTAAACTTAATCTTTAACATTTAATATCTTTTTTTACTATTATTTTTATTATGTTAACGTTGCAACTCCCATTTCACCATATCATACCATGAAGGTAACCGTATTTCCACATCATCATCATCATTTCAGCCGAAAGACGTCCACTGCTTGACATGCATAGGTCTTCCCCAAAAACCAGCCTGTAATGTTCCCACTAGTGGGACATACGCCTCCTCTCGTCGAGAGGGAGTGGGCTGTAATCTACCACGTGTGCCCAGTGTGGGTTGGCAGATGTCTTAAAATCTTTGGTTCTAAGGCATGTTTCCTCACGATGTTTTCCTTCACCGGTTTAAGAGCAGTGGCGATGTAATTAATTACACAAATTAAAGCCTCTGCCTGGGATCAAACCAACGACAACAACTCGTAAGTTGGGGCCGTTACCAGTGCTCTGCTGGATTTCCACATGCAATCGATATAATAATGTTCTTAATAATACCTATTATATGAGACTTAATCATAACTGACGAAATGCGGGTGTAGTAGTCATCCTTCCATAAACTTCCCGTTTAATACCTACTGACCCTTTTTGTTCGTCATTTCCGAGGCGTTCGTAGCCATGGTAGGGGTACGGTTTCTTCTACGATGTAATGGGATAAGACCTTAAGAGAGTACCGACCATTTGCCCTCTCCGATCCAGATGATCCCACCACTCTCCTCCAGGAGAGCAGTAGGGCCACCAGTACAGTGCACAAAAACACCCGACACCCGTCGTACCGACCTCGCCGCCGAGGTCCTCCGCGATCGCGACCCTCCCGAGTAAATAATTCTCCCCCCCGACCCTTGTCCGATGAAGCGCCAGCCCGCGCCGCAGCTGAGCGCGTAGCTTTAAATTCCCCGATTAATAATAATGATATATCCTTGATCCAGCCTGTCCCATCTTGCTGTCCTCCCCTCAGCGACGCCCTAAGCCGAGGTTCGTACCCCACAGGGGGTGCCCTTAGCGAGCGTTCGCCTAATTTTAATTTAGAATAGTTTTGCTCCTGGCTGGAGGCTTTGAGTGTAGTAGCTTAAGGCAGCCACAGGATTGTTCGGTTGAGCAGTAAATACCTTAGTGGTATACCTGCGAGATGCCATAGTTGACCATTGACCAACGACCATTTGCCTTTGTCTCTGTCTTTTTCTTTACGTGTAAAGAGTAAAAAAAAGAAGTTTTCAATGCTTTTTGTTGTTTTTTTGGTCATATTCCTCTTAAATAAAAAACTATCGCGCATAAAAGCTCCAGTCATCTATGGACTTCATTTTAGTAAATTAATCATAATATAAAATTACTTATTTATATAAAAAAGTAGTAAAATAGAGGAAAAAATTACTCGATAACAGGTAACTTTGCCTATTTATTCTATCGAGGCAACTTTATCAAATCCGGTTTCCATCGCGCATAATGTCTAGTAGATATCCCCAATAATACCAGTATATTTCCCTACATTTTAATTTAATTGTTTACTACTTTAAACAAGCTTAATAAAAACATGTTTGTTTGTAAAGTAAGCTCGGTGCAGTCTTAAGCCTGCGACTTAACCGAAAGCAACTGTCGCGCAAATACGCGATTACGCGATCGCTAACCTAAAACATGACGGACATACCTGACTTGATTGATAGTACGAAGTTATTTATGCATAAATAAAACGAGATTGACGATCGCGTACTGGCGCGACAATCGCGTTCGGTTAGGACGAGGCCTTAGTCATATATTCTGCAAGACATTCAGACAATAGACGGCATGGTTGGCACAGTAGTTAAGCGATTGACCTACAAGTAGTTGTTACAGGTCTGGCTGTTTGTTTATGTGAGTTTAAATGTTTGTAAATGCACCCACAATACAGGAGAAATTCCTAGTGTAGGGCAACGTATTAAAAAAAAAATGCATCGCTTTACGTAAAGAGGTTCCTAGATTTTTTTTAAAGTTACTGTACCGTTTTCATTCATTCAGGCAAGGAACAATTTATGTATACACATTGAGTGTAGCGATTGTTTGAATGATCTCAATCTGCATATGCAAAACGATTTCATTATAGTATTCCCATTAGTTGTTTTATTAGATACAGAAAATAGGTTAACCGTGAAATAAATCAATATGTATGTAAATTATTGAATAATTTGACCGCATGCTGCCCGCTAAAATCTAGTTAATTAAATAATTATCGTTTTAGCTCTCGATGACTAAATACTCATTTGATTTGTGATTGATTTTGAGGGTATTTAGTCGCAATTATATAATATAGCTTTTGTTCGGGCGAACTTATGTCATTCTACCGCCGACTAGACGTACCTCACGTATAGTCGGCGGTGGAATGACTTAAGTTGTACGAGTATAATCAATGCTGGACAAGAGGAACCTACCAAATTTTTCAAGCTCTTGAAAAATTGCGTGTTCGTTCGAAGGGTACTTTTTCTAAAAAAACCCTTTCTACTCCTATAATTGTTTGTCCGAAAATTATTATCCATATTACGTTTGCATAACTTCACCTAACCATAATGTTCAAAATCCCGAAATTTTGTTTAACATCATTATCTTTAGTTCTAAAAGTATTCTGTCATAATATCGAGTACTATAATAATTGAATCTCCCAATTTTACATGACCTAAAGTCATTTATGTCCTAAGTATTGTGTTAAATAATGTGTATTATTCCGAATGTTCATTTTAATTTTTTTAGTCGGAAAATATTTGCTAATAATTTGGTTTTAGTGACAGAAACGAATCGCTGTAAATCCGACTCCACGCAGTTTTTTCTGCTCTACCCCTAGAGTGTAATTTAAAATCGCGTAGGCGCGGAGGGGCGAGGCGGCCTGCGAGTTGAGGAGCAGGTGGTTGTAACTCTCGCCGCCGCGGCTGAGGCTGGCCGGCAAAGCCAGCCAGCAAGCCGAAGCTGCGACTGGGGCCACGCGTGGGACCGCCGGAGCCCCGCAGCGCTGGAGCCGTGACAGAAACCATGCTTGCTTGCATGCTGCATGCTTGCTTGCTTGCTGCGTGCTTATTTGCATGCTGCATGCTTGCTTGCTTACAAAAACCACATGTTCACAATCAGCTGCTTTATTGAGTACATGTATAATATATTAATTTATGTATAATAAAAAATTAAAATGCAAAATCAGAATTAATTGAATTTAGGACTTATAACTTTTATTGATTTAACTTTGATTGTAATATTTATGACAAACGGATTTAGGACATATTATATTTAGGGATTTAAATATGGCATGTGATATTAAGTTCGGGTAAGTTATCATTCGGACAAATGATGATTAGGACAAAAAAATATGGCGCTTTAAATTATGGATAAAAAAGTTAGGTGACACAATAGAGAACCCGTTCGAAGACTACCAATGGGTAACTGAAGAGGCAAAATGGTACGCCATCTTAAACGTCGGGATACATTCCTAAAGAATATCCTAAAGGGAAAAATTAAAGGAAAGAAAGGAATGTGTGTTGACCGAGAAAAAAATAAGGAGAAAGAAAAGTCGTGATATATAGCAAGGTCAATGAGTTCTTAATAGAGAAAGCTAAAAAGTGCTACACCGAAAACCATAGTAACTTTTTTTAGGTAGAATGTATCTCTTTACGTTTTGTCATCAATGTTTATGATTTATTAACAAAAGAGGAAATAAAATGAAATCACTTTTATATAGGTACCCGTCATATTAAAAATAATTTAGATGAAGACGGCGTTTCCTATCTGACTACTCTGAGAAGAAAGGCCGAAACAAACTCAGAGGTCGCAGGTACATACACCATCAAAATATTTAACACTCTAGACCAAAAAACTTTAAGTAAACAAAGTTGTATTACCATGCAACTGCGTCCTGTTTCAGCATATCCGCCAAAATGGGGTTTTGTATTCATGCAGTAGAATAAACGTTGGTAACGTCTAGCGAGCCGAGACAGGTGGCAAGTGATGTATGACTGTTACTGTTCTTTGTTCTACATTCGCGAATTCGTAAATTCAATTTTTGCATAACAAATCCTTGAGCTCCAAAGGCGCTTGTCATGAAGAATATTACTACCTACATGTTTGTTGGCGAGCGCTGAGTTATTGAGCCTTTGACACATGTTTTATTTTCATGTTAAAGTTTAGGCAAAGATGGCTGCTAACCTGATGGTAAGTGAATACCGCCACTAAGAAGCACCTGCAACATCAGCGTCTGTCGATGTGTTACTATTGTTGCTAACTTTAGAGGATCATACTGCATTTGATTGATAAATAGAGGTCGTCCATTAATCACGTGAGCCTCGAAAAGGGGAGGGGTTCGAAAAAATCACGAAATATCACAAGGGGGATATATTATGACGTGTATTTGTTTTTTACTTGACTGCTGAACGGAAAAGCGGCGCGTAATCTTTACTCGCCGTTGCCAGGCAACGAGTATACCTGTATTTAACACGTTTAGGCCCGCGCCGCTCTCGTGCACTGCGCACGTTATGACACAATATTTTTTCATACAAAACGGACATACGTCCACAAACGTTCTGCTCTTCAAGTATCCTAAAGTGTTATAAGATAAAACACCCTCAAAAGACGTCAACGTCAGATGATGTTGTTCCATAAACGGTCAATATAACTGTATACAATTTGGACACAACGTCTGTTCCCGTCCACGTTTTTAAACGTTGCTGCTCCGCGCGACGTGTTCGGACGTTGCGTGTGTGCGTAGGTACGCGCTTGCAAGTGTGTAGTAGACGTACAACAATAAGCCGCCAAAATTCGATTTGTTGTGGCTCAAAGTGTTTGACACTTGCAAGTGTTGCGACGCAAAAGTTCAACTAATGGAATTTACTATGGCTTCCTGGCGTTGTGAGACGTAGTGCAAATAATGTCACATTTTTATTAGACGTGCTGAGACGTTGGGTTAATAATAAATTGTTCAAATTTGACGTTTTATGACGTTGGGGGTCCGAACGTGTTACAAGATAAAATATTCTGAAAAATGTCGAGATACTTTGTATCAAAAAATACACGTGATGTGTGGTATGGTCGGATTAGTCTAAAACCTCACCAAGTATCACTAGGGGGAGAAGGGGGTTAAAAATTTGCTAAAAACATCACGTGATTAATGGACGACCCCGTATAGGAAGTTATGTCCACGAAGAGTATTTCTCCGTTATTAAAATATGTAATTTTTAATACAGTATCTTTTCCAAACTAATCAGAGGAACGACGTATCTATGTAAATAGTTAACACGATCCCGTAAAATCAAACATAGAACTTTAGAGGTATGAGGAACAGGGTGTTAAGTTCACTCATCCTCATTAGAAAAGGGAGAATCTTCCGACCAGACGGGTTTCGTGTCTGGCGGGCAACTGCACAACGATTGTTGATGATTATATAGGTACTATGTAGATTTCAATAGTCTTAAATATGTCGTTCGCGTAGTAAACTCTAATTGCGCGATGCAGGATTTGTGTGACGTCAGGATTTTGATGTGACGTCAGGTATTTGATACGTAGTTCGTATAGTGGCGATGTAGATGCCACAGAACGCATAAAATTGTCAATTAAAAGTCTTCCCAATTCCAACTATCGATTCCCATAATCGAACACGACCCAAAACTTTAGGCGTACCAATTTGTATGAACAACTGAACATGCTCACCTACATACGACACGATTATAACATGCTATGAGTGTACAGCAAACATTTTCGGTGGCAACGGTCCAGTGTAATCGACACTGTAGCAGCTGGCGTGTCGTGTGATACCCCGGATATTGTGCCAGTTAGACGACCGACTTCGAGCCCCTCCGACACATGACGTGCACGTCAGATAGCTCTCGTTTTATTTTAACCCTAATCGATAATAGGCAAACTTGGCAGAGTTAACGTAAGTGAAACTTAAAGTTAAAAGTTAAAGTTAAGTTAAAATTAAAAGTAAAAGTAAAAGTAAAAGTAAAATATTGATAATGTTTTAAAGTAAAGTTTTAAATATTGATAATGTTAAGCTATCGCCGTTAGCCCAATAACATAAACATCACGCCTTGTTTCCCCGAAGGGTTGGGCAGAGGTGTACCTGTAGTAGTTACACCCACATTTCGCCAGTTATGTTTAAGTCCCATGTAATAGGTGGCGAGCCTATTGCCATCAACCGGGCACAAATCCAGACTCCGGGCTGCTACTGAGCAATTCAAGATGGGAAAACCCAATAACACTTTGCCCGACCCGGGAATCGAACCCAGGACCTCATGCTCAGCAGTAGCGCTTGCGACCACTAGACCAACGAGGCAGTCAAATACCAATAGTCAGCCTATAAACGTTCTCACTGCTGCAACGCAGGCCTGCTCTGTGTGAATCGGAGTGGGCCGTAATCCACCACGTGTAAGATGTCACATGTCTTCAAATTTTTAAATATCTTATGTGACATATTATGTAGCTTTTAAAATAATTAAATTATATGGCTTTCAAAATAATTAAATGTTGAAAGAAGGAAAGAAAGAAAGAAATCATTTATTTGCTGATAATGTAGGTATACATATAAGTTGGAATATTTATTAAGTGTCCCGATACATTTTACCTTACGGCATGCAAAATATTAGGTTTGAATTAAATATTAATATAGATACAGCTATTATGATCATTATTAGCCATAGTCGAATTTAATTGGTTGTTACAGATCAGAAAACAAAAAAAAACAAAAAATATAATTAATGAATTACATATAAATCTCTCGCAAAGCATACAATGAAGAATATAAATGTCGAAATGAGTAATGTCGAAAAGCTTAATGTCAAAATATTGAAGGTATCATAATTATGCAATTAGGGTAAATCACATACGTATCGACTGAAAACGCATTCTGTCATTGTATTAGACAAGATATTAAATCAATATAAAAAGAAAAAACTATAATAAATAAAGCTATTTATTTATAACAATAGCGGGCATGCCTGAGAGATATTTCTCGACGGCATGTGAAGCCAAGTCAGAGGCCCATGGGTGGCATAAAAACTGACACCAAGTTGGTCACTAACCACACGAAAAAAAAAAAACTATAAATAAATTAATTATTATAGAAAACTCGTTATTTTTCTTTATATAACAAACATAAATAAAGTCTTTATCACGCGGACGAAGTAAACGGAATGGCTAGACTACCATACCGCGTTTTTATATAGGTAGTATCTTAAGTAAACCAATAAAAACATGTTGGTCTAAAACTAGTCATATTATTAGCGAACAGATCTTTGGCAAATATTAGCGATGCTTAGCTATTTTGAATTAGCTGGCTAAAATTTCAGTTTACTAGATGTTTGAAAAGCGAGCACACCTGCTTTGCCATACACTCACAAATTCGCTTGCCTTCTTAAAAATATCGTAGACGCTAATTTGCAGAAAAATCTGTAAACAATATTTCTTCTTAAAGCTACCTACTACTTCATCAAAAATAGGTATCTGTTCAAGAACTAGTCGGAAAGTTGCTGTTACTTACCTAAAGCTTGTAGGACTGAAAACCATGTTTGTCTCGAAGTCATTAACGTAACTAGTTTATAAATAGCATCATTGCACGTTGAGTTTATAATAAAATTGGTGGTTCACTCTTTCGTCGCCGCTTCTTGCTATGTGGACTGTAAGTTTTTTTTTTAATTATTAATCTAAAATCATTTTTATCGCTTAGAGAAGTAGTAGTAGGTAGTGGGATAGCAACAAATCGGTATATAACCTCTGACTAAATAAAAAAACCATGACAAAGATCTGTCAACAGTGACGTGACCGTGAAGCTGGTTTCGTAAACATGTGTGCACTTGTAGTTTGATTGTAAATGTGTGCGTGTGAGCGTGTATCCACAGAGCCGAGGTGTAGTTTGGGCATGCTTCACTGTATTGTTCGCAGAGCTAGGTATGTCTTGGTGTTTTATTTGGTCTGAGTTAATAACACATACCATGCCGATTTTGGCTACGGATGACTAAGTATTTGTTTTTCACGACTAAAGGTTACGAGCATGTACTCCGATGTGGCTAATATAACCTATCTTGGCAGTGAAGGTACAAATCGGAATAGATATACAGGCGCACAAAAAAAACGAACTTCTTTAAAAAACTTCATGTGCCTTAACCACCGGGTTAGTAACGTTTGACATCGCTAACTATCATTATTGTGAAATTACTAGATCACAGTAATTATTGGTAGATTAAGGCAATTTGCACATGAAGCAACTTAAGTTGAGGCAACTATCAACATTTTAAAAGTTTTCTGTAAAAAATTGATATTTGCTATAACGTTTACGGTTGCCGCAATTGAGCGACACTGGCATTGTAACAGTTGCTAGTTGCGGCAATTAGGAACTAACTTAGGTAGTCATCGATTACAGCAACTGAAAACTGTTGACGATCACCGGAACTCGAAACTCGAGTTGCAATGTGTGCGCAGTCCAATTAAAATATATGTAGACAGCTAGTTGCCAGTTGCTGCAATAGTTGCTCCATGTGCAAAGCGCCTAAGAGGTCGTCTTTCACCTAAGGGCCTTTTTCCTATATCATGCGGATTGGAATCCACGTGCTGGGCTGGCCCGTATGAGCGCCGCCCGCGTTCTATCGTTTCGTAAATACTTTTCCTGACATGTATGCCACACACATGCGGGACGCGATGAGTTTGCGGGTGCATCAAACGCAGTACGCATGCGGGTGAGGCACGCACGCGGTAGCAAAACCGCGTGACCGGAAAAAGACTCTTAACCAGGGACCCATTGATATATGCTGGGGCCTGACTCCGAAGTAAAAAACTAAAAAGCTCTACGCAGTTGGTACATTCAAGAATCTTAAGGTTAAGCATGTTAATTTTTACTGACACCTTATTTGTTTTCCGACTACGTCATTCCCAAAGTTTTCAAATGAAAATTACGGTTTGAAAAAGTGACTTGCGCCCGCTATGTGGGACAGATATATTATTCAATATTTTATAACATTATCGCACTTTGACTGTACTTATTACGACTCTTGAACCTTTGCTGTCGTGGGCTACTAACTTACAAACTAGAAACAAATGAAGATGCAATATAAAACGATTAGACCTTTGTAAAGAACTTCGATGTTCTTGAATTTAATAATAGCTTTGGTTTCCGGGTAAGTATAGAAACTTTTTAATGTTGGACGGATATTTAAATTCGTATACTTGTTCTTGTACAAAAGATTTATTTATTTAGCTACAACGGTTACAACCAATTACAGTAACAAAAATTATAAAAACAAAAGAGACAATTATAAACCACATTAAAATATACAAAATAAAAACATGAAAAGAAGGTTAAGAACACTGTCATAAATTCCTCTCACAGTACTTCTGACATATCTACCAATAGAATCTTCGTCCATCCATCCGCAAACAGGTCGCCTGTTGGGTTAGAATCCAAGATATCATTAAGCGCGGCCAGAGTGCGAGGAATTGGCGACTTAGCACGTGCAACACCTGCTAAGTTGCCAATTCCTAATTTACGAGTATAATCTTTTGGTTTTGGGCATAAATTTATTAGATCTGTCAAATCATAGATATCTAATTAGGTATTGAATTCTGTGTACCTACCAAATTCAAATTATCATAGGTAGGTACGGATACCCAGCAATGTATGTTCGAGATTTAAAATGTAGTCAAAAATACATAGACCACTCACTATGGTCACATGCCATTGAAACAATGTTAGCAGCAAAATACCAACTTTGATATCTACGTCACGGACATTACTTGCCAAAGTCTGAAACGATAACAAAAGTGAAATAGTAATTTCATTACATGAGACACGGTCAAATAGGTATTGTAATAATTTTTTCAAGCTAAAAAGTTGTAAAAACCAATCGTTTGTTTTGTTGCACAAGAGACATTAAAATTAAATGTATTGTAGTGACATCTTTACGTCTTTAAAAGTACTACTTAGATAAAAAACAAAGATGTAGATGGCGCCACAAAAACAGACGGTTCAGAGTTCCGCATCGCGCAAACGGTAGGAAAGTTGTTTATAACAAAGATGCCAGATGTCGGTAGTGTCCCTTCAAAATCATAACTTCAGCCTCCACAATTAGAAAATAATTATTTTTATTTAATTTATGCTCCAGTGCACTTAATAATGCAAAGTGCATCCACATTTCCAGCTCCATTATAAGTCGTATGTAATAGAGTGCATGACCATTGGCATCAAATCCATTGTACTCGTACCTGTCTTGAATTCTAGCTGAAGTATTTTCTTTTTCGTACTTTTTAGATCACTTTTATTTTTCCATAGTCGGGTTACAGTTTTTTAAAACCATTTTTTTTATAACACACGCCTTTTCATAGTAAGCGGCCGGTAATGTTATTATCTATTATTTAACTTGAAAGTTAAAATAGTTGGTACCTCTGGTTTTGCACAAGTACTACTGTGGAGCGCGGGGTCCTGTATTCGATCCCCAGGTCGGGCAGTGTTATTGAGTAATCCATTACCTACTAATTTCTCAATTGTAGCCTGGAAGTCTGAAAATGTGCCCGGTTCAGACAAAAGATTCGAACCCCGTGTAACAATATGGGACTTAAAATAACTGTACTATACATACCTTCTTACATCGCTGCCAACGTTTTAGTGAATACAGACGTGATATGTGAGGACATTCTCTTTCAGTCGCTTAAAGAAGATCCTCTTTAAATTGGCATTCGAGAGAAAAGGTACCCCGCCACGCTTATGACGAACTCATATAAGAGTTTTTGAATGCAGCTGAGAGATTTTAGGGAAAGCAAACCCATGATAAGGTAGGTACTTAATATTTGCTTCAACTTTTTTTTTAAAGCACACTATTATTTTCAACATACCCAATTTACTTACCTATTTTCTATAGCGAACCAGTAAAATTCTACGCGATTGAAACTTTTGCACATTAATGAATCTGAAAAATAAAATAACCTTCACCCCGGTAGCACACCTCCGCCGCGAAACCATAGCAGCGGAACCGCAGTAGTGAAATTCAATAGACTCGAGTCATTTTCCGCTACTCGCATTCGATTCGAGTAGCGGAACATGACGCGAGTCTATTGAATTGAACTTACTTACTTTCAGGCTTACCTGGTGATGTAGGATATTTTAAGTCACACTGCAAAAGTGGTTCAAGCTGGCAATTTAAGCAAAGGAACCAAAACTAAATTTTAAAAAAAAAACTCATATCATAATATATGAGATATTGAAATATTGTATTATGTACATAAAAATAAAACAAATTATATTTACATTTTTGTCTATTTTTGCTCAATCTTTATAGCTGAATCAATTTTCTTGATGAAAAAGCTTTCTAAGGAAAATACGAGATGGCAGTGTATTAAATTCCGCGTCTTTTGATGGGTAGCGGTCTGTGTGAAAATAAAGATATAAGTAAACGAAAAAAATAAATGTTATAAATATGGTAGATGTTGTTATCTTGATATACAATTTATTAACTTATTTATCGTAAAGAAATATATGTACCTATGTATCTATTAATCTTGTTACCTATTTGCAAAGAAATTCATGGCAGGCGCATTCCGATAAAACATTTACATGTTACTAAAAATCAGTAAGTATTTATCTAAAATTTTAGATGTTATCTTGATTTACATTTGTTTATATTATGACCTGTGCATAGTCGGCGTGAAATAAGTTATTTTAATCTGGGTTCTGCTGGAGAGTATGCTCTGTAGCATGACCACTTTAAATTGATATTTTCCAAGAAACTAATAATATACAATTTTTGATATTAAGCTACAAAAATATAGACATTATCTACAAAATATATATTATTGCTGTAATTTTTATAGGTACAAAGTGGTTCTGCTGCGGAGCATGACACGATAAAAGCCCTCCGGAGCAACTAAACAGATTCGCAACTGGACAGATTCTCAGCTGGAGAGTTTCACGGCTGGACAGATTAGCATCTGGACAGAACGTGTACAGTCCATGACATAATTAAAATGGATGAGTTAGGAATATGGACGTTATGAAAAAATTGTCAAGATAGGAAAGTGGACGACTTGCTCTAGAGGGCAAGGGCTGACTCTTTTCAAGGCAGGCATTTCTCTTTTTTAGGCCCATTACTCACGGTTTTTTTTTAAATATTTGATCTGAAATTGATATAGACCATCAAATACTAATAAAATAAATTCTGTACTTACATAATAATATATTCGGATTGATCGTTTTGTAGGGACCATAGACATATGAAATCATTGGTAGGGACCTATTGTGTTGTGAAAAGGAAATATAAATGTCAATTATCCGCGTAATGGGGACGGTACATTCAAAATTGCACCGAAACCGTTTTACCAGCTTTTCTAGCTACATGTTGACATAACCAAGGGTAGCGATTTAACTTTGTACCAGTACTGTTTATTTTTTTTAACAAATAAGTCTCAGGAAACTTATACAAGAATGTTTAGAATTTTGTAAGAGCAATATTGTCTGTTAATATTAAACAGTTTAAGTGCGATTATGAATCAGCTATTAATAAACATTAAAATGTATGTATCCGGATGTTATTGCCAAGGCTGCTTTTATCATTTTCTGCATGCGGTGTGGAAAAAATCGAAAGAATTGAAATTTTTATCTACTGTAAATGGTCGCAAAATTGACTTATCTGTGTACGCAATAAGCTCTTTTGCCAAACATAACCTGAGGGTTTTTTGTCAATAAATGAAATGGCTACAGATGATGAAGAATGTAAAGCCTTTTTCAATTATTTCACAAATTAATGGATGACGAAAATTTCGACTACACAACAGTTATTTTGTTACGGATTAAAATTTAGGACTACTAACGCTATAGAAGGTTGGCAGTGTTGGTAAAAAAAACCTGCCGTTTTCGTTTCTACAGTTATTAAAAAAAGGAATCGAAAATCAGTGATAAAAATCAATCTGTCTAGCCTTATCCCAACAATGTTGGGGTCGGCTTCCAGTCTAACCGGATGCAGCTGAATACCAGTATTTTACATGAAGCGACTAAGGCTCCACAACAACTGGGTAATACAATACCCGGTGATAAAAATCAGTGATACCAAAATCAATAAGTATAAGTTCCTATCACTATGAGGAAATAAAACGTCGGCCAAAGCTAATTTTGATTGATAAGCAGATACAAAATATAGGTACTATCGGACTGTGCGAAAAAAAATCAGTCATGACATGCTTAGAACGCCTACGGTCGTTAAAATTATCTCAATATTAGTTTTCTCCCCGTAATCAAAACTTCCTTTTTTTTTTTTTTTTTGGGTGGTAAATCATCAAATGACGTCTCCCGCTCTGGGTGGAGCGGGAGGGCGTGTCAGACTCTTACTGACTAAAACCCACCCGTGTTCCTTCTGTTGCCTGTGCAATGCCAGGGGGCCACGGTATCCCTTTCGGACTAATCCCGCAACCCCGGCAGGCAATGGTCTCATCGGACCCCTTCACTTGCTGACATCTCTTTGAGGCGCGCGTGGAACACAACGCGCCGTCGACCCGGGCCTGGTCCTTACCGGACGGCGAGCTACCCATTGCTCACCGTCCGCAAGCCCGCGCCTACGGTGGCCGGGAATCGGCAATCGATTCCCGACGCCCAGGGCGTCTCCTCCTGCGGCGGCTAGGGGCGTGAGGGCGCGAAATTTGCCTCTCCCTCACGCGTTCCGCCTCCTCCTTTGCGAGCATTACTGCTTCGCAGAAGGAGGTGACGGCCTCCCATGCCCTCTCGCTCCGTACCATGGCCTGGACCAGGTCCGGACGCGAGAGATCCCCGCCACCGATCGCCTCCACGAGGACACGGCGGTGCTCTGCCCAAGCCGGGCATACCTCCACCGTATGCTCCACCGTGTCCTCCGGGCGATCCACGCAGTGATGACACCCGGGCGTTTCCTCCCGCCTTATCCGAAACAGGTACCTCCCGAAACAGCCGTGTCCGGTGAGGACCTGCGTCAGGCGGAAGGTGAGGACGCCGTGGCGCCTCTCCAGCCACTCCTCAAAGAGGGGACTTATCGCCGCAATAGTGGCGTGCCCAGCACTGGGTTGCGACAATCGTACTCTCCATGCCGCCATGAGATCCCGTCGGAGCTCTGTCCGCTGTGCCGCGATTTCTCGCGGCATCGGAGTCAAGCCCCGGCGTTTCGCCTCCCCGCGCCACTCCCAAATATGCGCGAGGACTTTTGCCTCCAGATCCCATGGCGGCAATCCGGCAAGGAGGCTCGCCGCCTCACCGAAGACCGTGCGGTATCCCCGGACCAGCCGGGTGGCCATGACCCTCTGGGACGCGTTCAACCGGCGGGCAGGCCGCCGCCTCAACGAATGCGCCCACACCGGTGCCCCGTACAGGGCCATGGACCGCACGATCCCCGCGTATAGCCTCCGGCAGGAGGCGTTTGGACCCCCTAGATTGGGCAGGAGCCGCTTCAAGGCAGCCCCGGCCCGGTCCAGTCTGGGAGCCAAACGTCGGAAATGCTCCACGAAGTTCCACCGACTGTCGAGGACGAGTCCCAAGTACTTCATCGTCGACTCGACGCCGATGTGAACCCCTCCTACCGTTATTTGGGAACCCGACGGTAGCGCATTCCGAGGACCATGAAAACACATGGCCTCGGACTTGTGCAAGGCCACCTCGAGTCCCAACTGCCGGATTCTGGCTACGATTGTCGCAACCCCGTGTGTCGCTAGTTCGACCGCCGCCTGGTGCGACCTCCCCTGCGCCAGGACCAACGTGTCGTCAGCGTAACAAACGACGCTGACGCCATTGGGGAGGTCGGCGCGCAGCACCCAGTCGTATCCGATGTCCCACAGATGCGGCCCCAGGACCGATCCCTGTGGGACACCGCACGACATCTCTCGCCGGTTCCACTCTCCCTGGTGACCGGGGTAGATGATGGCCCTGTCCGTCAAATAGGCCTCGACCACACGACAGAGGTAGGTCGGCATCCGGTGATACCGGAGTGCCTCCCTGATGCAACTCCAGGGCAGGGTATTGAAGGCGTTGGCGATGTCTAGAGACACCGCCAAGACGACCCCACCCCGAGCCACCGCATCCCCCGTCGTGAGGGCTCGCACGCGCATGATGGCGTCCACTGTGGAGCGCCCCCTGCGGAAACCAAACTGGCTCTCCGCCAAATCCGGCCCCACCCGCACCAGCCGCCCGACGAGGCGGTCTGCAATGACTCTTTCAAAGAGCTTGCCCACCTCGTCGAGCAGCACTATGGGCCGGTAAGCGGACAGAGAGTCCGCAGGGCGCCCCGGCTTCTTGATGAGGACCAGTTTCCCCGTCTTCCAACGAAGCGGGAACTGGCCCCTCTGCAAGCATGCGCTTAGGAGCCCCCTTAGTCGAGGCCCGAGAGCCTCTGAGGCCAGGACCCAGGCTTTCCCAGGTAAGCCGTCGGGTCCTGTGGCGGTATTTCTGCCATTCAGCCTACGTACCGCCACCCTCATCTCTACCTCGGTCACCTCCAGAGCATCGTCGTCGTCGTCGGCGGTGTGGTCCGCATCGGGCACCGCAGTAGGCGGAGCCATGGGCGGGGAGGCGTGTTCCCCTCTCGAAGGGAACAGAGCGCTCACCACGTCCCCCACAAGCTGTGGCCGGAGACTCTGCGTCAGCGGGGGAGCCCATGGGCGGAGTTTCTCCCGCACCATCTTGTATGGGCGTCCCCACGGGTCTCTGTTCAGAGTCTCCAGCGACTCCTCGCGGGCCAGTGCCCTGGCCAGCAGGATCTCCGCTTGGAGGGCGGTCTTCGCCGCTCTGTACCCCTCGTATAACTCCGCCTGAATGGCTTCCGTATCCGGAGGTCGGATACGGAGCCTGCGGTGCCTGGTGTACCGGCGTCGCGCAGCAACGCACGCATTGCGCAGTGTCATCAGCTGACGCGACCACCAGTACACCTGGCGCGAAGCACGTCCGGGCTGGACCCGGGGCATTGCCATGTCACATATCTCGGACATGGCCTCCCGGAACCACTCCGCCTCGTCATCGATGTCGGCAGGCCTGTCCGGTGATGACACCCAGGCCTGCACGATCGAGGCTTCCAGGAGGAGCTCCCGGTCCAGCTGCTTCAGCGCCCACCGCGGACCACTCGGGGCCTGTCGGACCGGCGCGCTCGAGGTCTGGGCGGAGACGTCAAACCGGATGTACCGGTGATCGGAATACGTCTCCACCCCCTCCATGACGCGCCAGTCAATGACACGTGGCAACAGAGCGGGGCTGGCGAACGAGATGTCCACCACCGATTCACCCCGCATCCGTACACACGTGGGGACAGAACCCCGGTTAAGGACGACCAGGCCTGTCTCCAGCGCCCAGTCCTCCACCATCCTGCCCCGTGTGTCCGTATACCGGGAACCCCAAGCCACATTCTTGGCATTGAAGTCCCCGAGGACGAGCACGGGGAGGGAACAGAACCCGACGACGACGACTCTCAACTCCGCAAGGGAGTTGTGGAACTCGGCGAGAGTTCGGTTCGGGGAGAAGTATGCCCCTACCACGACAATCTCCCCGAACCGTGCTGCAACGCAACCCTGTCCTCTCTTAACAGCCTCGAGGGACGGGGTACCGGCGGCGGCCGACGAAATTAGGGCCACTGAGCCGCTCAGGTCCTCCACCCAGTCATCCCTGGGCGGGACAAAGTACGGCTCAGCGACCACGGCGATGTTGATCGACCACTGCGTCATGCTCTGGAGCAACAGATGCTGAGCTGCGGCGCAGTGGTTGATGTTCGCCTGGAGGAGGCGAAATGGGGCCATTATTGGCACTCCATTGCAGCTCCCTCCTGGGCCCTCTGTGAGGGCCCTGCCGCGGCGGCGGCGGCGGCGATGACGGCTGTGGAGGCGGCAACGGCGGCGGTGGCGGAGGTTGCGGCTATGACGGCGGTGGCAGAGGGCTTGCCTCTGGCCTTGGTGGGTGGGGCGCAGGCCTTGCTCCCAAAATCAAAACTTCCTAAGGGGAGGTTTTACGAATTTGCCTGTTTTTAAAACAATTTTAAATGGTCAAATTAGTGTATTTAGGTACTGAAAAAGATATATGTCATAGATACATCCTTGTTTGAGGGAAATTAAAGGTTCAAAACACGATAAATTGTAATTTGCTCGATCAAAAAAAAAAAAAAAACCGAAACAGGGTCGATTTCAAAACCATTTTTCGTTTCATTTCCTAATTACAGCACAAAATAATATGAAAATTGCATAAATGATGAGGTAATCGTATTTTAGAGGTTATTTAAAGATTGGATTTATAAGTTTAGTATGTTTTTTTAAAATAAACCCAAATATAGTAAATCGGGCTAAATCGGCTCGCGTTCAGAGTCCTGCGGGACGTCAACGGAGGTGGACCTGTGTCAAAAATATTAAAAATAGGCTCTCTCTGCAGTTGTTAAAAAAAATCTAATAAAAGAAGAACACATTAGATATGAAATTGCGACAGCTCAGAAAAAATATTAGGTAATTATAATATAGTTTTAATTCATAATATTGTTTTCGAAAGTGAGATTATTTCTATGCGATTTGATGACGTTTAATTGTCATCTTAAAATAGTGTTAGACACATTATAAATTATTATCGATAAAATTATAGTCAAGTGCGAGTTTTATATAATTTTTTATCGTCGTTTATGAAGAAGTTTTTTTTAGATTTTTTTATCAGATTCATCCATGTTACTATATTCACTCTCCATGGAATTGTCTTTGCTAATATCATGTCCTACATTAATAAACACATCATATACAATTTGTCCGGTTGTCGGTTGTATATTGAATATTTCAAACAACTATCACTCTCGCAAGAACAAAGAAAATTTTAAAAAGAAATGGTGTTTCAAACAAAAGTGCTATACCTACTAACATAAATGTATGGAACACGATAAAAATCGTAATTATGTTGTTATAAATTCAGAAGTAAGGATATCAAATAATTTTCTTATTTTTTTTATTTCGTCGTTGTATTTTCTCAACAAATATACTTGCACTTGTTATTATTACTAATTTGCAACGGCGCCATTTCTATTTTATTTATTAAAATGCATAACTTCCAGAATCACTCATTTTACCAACACTTTAAATCAATTGATCAACTGATATGAAACTGACACAGATAGAAAATAACACTCTTAATCAATTGAGAAACTGATACTAAACGTAAGACAAATAAAATATAACAATATTTTTCGAATAGCGGAGCCAGCAACACAATTTTTTTCTTGAATCCGTGATTTTATCGTATTGGCCCAGTATGAACAACTCAGTTTTGAATACAAAAAGTCACTGTTTACGATATCGTATACGAAACTACTGTATACGATAAAATGTCGTTCTAAAATTTCGATGTCCTAAAATAATAGATACGATAAATTATAGCTTGCTACAGCTTAAATTTATCGAATCTGTTATTTTAGAACATCGAAATTAGGTACGTCACTTGACAATAAAGTACCTCAATTGTTACTTCATAAATAGCTGTAAATTTTTATGAATCTTCATGAGCGGTGGGAAATATCCAAAACAAAAAAATATGGTCACAGTATAAGCGAAACAGTAAGACCATTTTTAGCCCATCCAACTTAACAAAAATCCCGACGAAATAAAGATGAAAGTTTGTATGGAAATTCGCCATTTTTTTTCTTAAATTCACTTGATAAAATTCTTAAATTCACTGACAGACAATGCACAACCTAAACCGCTGGGTCTAGAAGCATGAAATTTTGCACAATAGTTCTTTTTATAACGAACGAAATTACGACTTTGATATTTTCTATATCAAAATTACATTTTGCGTGACCGTTGAGATACCCAGTAGCACTATTGCAATTTTAAACTTTCACCTTACTACCGCAAAGTCATGTTTATCTGAAACTAGTTTCTGTCCGTGACTTCATTCGCGTGAAAGTCATAAGACATCACAATATACTAAAATAACAGCCACATTTTATCAATCTTCACTGTACACTGTTTGTAGTTTTGGTCTCGGCGACCAAAATATACAGAGATTTAGGACTGGTGACGCGACTGACTGGCTAGCTGGACTAGCGAGCAAGTGACAGAGTTATCCGTGTGAGAAGCAGCCCTCCTGAGGTCGAAACGCGCAAGTAACACTCCTCAGTAGCAATTTCCCATTGCTTGCGAATTTTTTCGTTTTAAGTGAATTATTTAACGTCTGCGTTCCTTCATATACTAACCTAATGGCACAGCACTGATACACGAACTGCTACAGACAGATTATTCATGACTACCCCAGCTATCACAAAAAAAATCAGCAGTTTGTACAAGGATGGCTATGGTTAGGTGATTGTTAATGAGATTTTTATAATTGATTTTTATTAAAACCATAGATGACAGAAGAGGCCTAAACTTCATGTTTGTCGTTGTACGTTCAACGAACTCTCCCATAACAGTAGGTATATGAAAAGTTAAAAATGTTGTTTATTTTATAAATAAAATGAATTGATTGTCACAAAACAAACACACGCACGCACACACACAATACATTAGCTGATAACGACACCGACCCGACATCGACACGATATTGGCGATCAGATTATCGGATACGTTTAGTGCCTTGTCTTGTTATCGTAACCTATATCGCCGCAGACAGCGACCGACACCGATATAGGCACGATATCTACCGGCGAAGACACAGTGCGGTGAGAGTAGCGGCATTCTTTCACTTGAACACACTTTTTCTCACTGCCGACTTCAAGACGTTGATACTTAGTTGGCACTGTGGTTGTTTGGTGCGTCGTGATGGTCATCGATATTCACCAATATCATTGGGCCGATAATAATAGTATCGGTATCGAATCGATGTCGGTATAATGAATGCCGACGTATCGGTAGGTATCGGGTTGGTGTCGTTACCTGTTAACGTGAAAACGCCCATTAGGTACACAGGACATTTTAAGTAATCATTTTAGTTCATTACACCGTAGGTCCCATAAAATGTAAACTTATTGAAAAAACCGAATCTAAGAAAAACTAGTTCAGTTGATCAACTGCAAATATTTCATGCTGTGGCATGGATTTTCCGCGAAATGGTCGGCGGTGCATCGTAAATAAATACGTCACTCTGCATTTGGGGGAGGCGGAGGTAGCGTTTCAAAGGCCTACAGACACGGAAAACCTCGCCTTAAAACCAATTCTCAATACAACAGATTGTAAGACAGGTCTTATTCTATTGTCGTGCCTTTGTGTTACTTTCCTTGAATAAACACCTTTTAAATTTAATACCTACCTATGTTCCATAGTTCATAATCTTATTTTTTCACGACTGTACTGTCCAGCTGCGAAACTGTCCAGCTAAGAATCTGTCCAGTTGCGTCTGTCCAGTTTCTCCGGAGCGGATAAAAGCCATGAAAAATGTTTCATAGCCAATGTAAGTCTTTAAAATTGCATACTTTTGACACAAGACAATTTTTTGACGCCATATTTCAGTTGGTTAAGTTCAAGTGAAATTAGGTTTTATATTGTTATTTTTTGTGCAATTACTTGAATAATAATTTACTATTGTACTTATGAAATTAAAAGTCTGCATTTTAAAATTCTAATCTGCATCTAATTATTCACCTTACTTTATTTTAAAATAAAACACGTAAAAACGGTTGTAGCATGAGTTTATTTTTTATAATAAACACAAAATAATTTAACAAGACCACCTTAAAATATTACGTACCGTACACACACTCAGCATTCAATTGTGATACAGTTTTAGTATATCCTCCTTACTAATAATCGTTTTATAGCGCCTGTGTAGTTACACAACGCTTTGTCTTCTTCTTTCGAAAGTCAAATTACTGACGACTGAAAGAGAGAAAACGGTGTGTAACTATTCACCTGATATAATACGTTTATTAGTAAGGCAGTAAATCTGTACATAATACTTCTATATTTATACATAGTATAAACCAAAGTCAATTTTCGTGAATGCTTGTATGACGATATGAGGAACCGGGCCGTGCAACTAATGGCGGCCATACACGGCCCATCGGAGAGGTTTACCTATGCAGGTGTGCCTGAGCACACGACTCACATGGTCTGTTCCAAGAACTGTACAGGTCTATTCCTTCTTATACACGCTCCGGTCTTCCTGTACAGGCACATCTGTACTGGTAAACCTCTACGGTAAACCGTAGCGCGTATGAATGTATAATAATAAAATTATGAAACAATAACAAAGGTACGACTATTTCAGCAATAATTTTTAAAAACAAATATTATCAATTTTTTGACAAAACTCACGAAAATCACTTTAAAAAACGTATTGGAAAGCATGCCCCTACAGGTGCAGGGAACTACAGGTAATGACGCTAAATGGTTAAAGTTTTAATACTATACACTTATTAAACGTGATAACTATAAAGCTTCTAGTGTCCCTTAATGTTTTAAAACACTTATAAGTTTGGCCTTGGACACTGAAACTGCACCTGTACGCATGAACGACCAAAGTTCCATTACTTTGCAATTTTATATCTTCGGACAGACAACTTTTGTGCAGACAATCAATCGTCTTGCATCGTGGATCTATGTACCTAAGCATGAAAAATAAAATGCCTGTTAATTACATTCATTATTGATGAGCGTAGCCGATAATAGAGTTTAAGTGCAACCTTTAAAAATATATATCTATGGTGCACCCAGACTGCCATCGATCGTTACTAGTGAATTCCACACCATCGACTGACATCGAATGATAACAGTTATCCAGCGCGGCAGCGACCGTAGTCCGGCTGTCGTAAACGACACAGAATCGAACGCAGTCTGCTTGCACTTTTAAAGTGTCGTAAGAATGTAGAGGCGTGAAATGAAATGAAATGAAATTGTTTATTTTGTAAATAGGATATTGGAATCACTTTTACACGTCATCTTTTTGAAAATAAAAAAATAAAATTAGCTAGATGAGTTCGGCGTTTCCTATCTGACTACTCTAAGAAGAAAGGCCGAAACAAACTCAGGGAGGTCACAGTCTCTTTTAAAGTCGAGACATCATGGTCAGGCCATATGAGGACCATGTAGATTAGTCTGAAATGGTCTTTTGAGAAAAGAACCACACAGATTTGAGTGGACCTGTCCTGTCAGTGCAAGCATTTGTAAGTAATCGTGGAGCTCAACTCAGAACTTAAGGAGCTCAACTCGACGAACAATACCAAAGAAAGGACATTTGGGTAGGCCGCATAAACTACTCAAACGTATCTATGTCCAAGCCGGTAGTAATCTGCTGTAGACTAATGGTAATGATAAAAAAAACTATTTTACTTGAAACCGGTCTGTAATCGCATAACGGTTAGTCAAATCGACCAGCCGCTAGTCATCTCAGACATTTATAATACCAGAACATATTGCTCTGATTTCTCCTGTAGGTATTGTAAGCGATACAGATACCTACTAAATGGAGGAAGGAAGTATTCCAGTAAGGTGCTGGATCTTCACTATCTTTCGGGCTTCGTGATAGCCGTGGAATAGCTCTTCACTCCTTAAGCACCTCAAGATATGTTGCCCGTTGTCACTAAGTCACTGAGGGCTAGCGACAGGTTTCGGGAGCCCATAAGTAACCCCGCGCCATATTATCCATGTATTGTTTATATAAAACATTGGTCAGGCAGGACCCATAGTCCTTCAATAGTTCTAGGTAACCAGTTCATTTTAGCCACCCAAACCCATAGTCCAATAATTATTTTTGTTTCCATATCCTGCAATAATCCTAGAGCAACCGGGGGTTGTCCTTGGGTGGGTGTACTTGCGCAGTGCATACAGGGAT
The DNA here is from genome assembly GCA_963853775.1 of Xanthia togata. Taxonomy (NCBI): domain Eukaryota; kingdom Metazoa; phylum Arthropoda; class Insecta; order Lepidoptera; family Noctuidae; genus Xanthia; species Xanthia togata. The sequence continues at coordinate 16,411,662 of OY970801.1, read as the reverse complement.
ACTCGTCGGTTGGTGTTTCATTTCTTTTTCATATAGTCGTAACGGGCCTCTGCAAGTTGGCTTCGGCTCCTCATATGCCTACCAAAAGTCCGGGGCTGCAGGGTCCCGAGATATGTGTAAACGTAAAAAAAAAAACAGCCTATTACAGAAACGGCACGAGCATTGATTACCACGATTGCTCGAGATGGGTTGGCCATTTCAGACTTACAATTACTATAAGCCCAGGTTTCCTCACGATGATTTCCTTCACCGATGTCAGTAATTTCCAAGATACATTCAAAAAGTACATATGAATTGAAAAACCGACCAAAAAGGGTTCCGTACCACCGTACATTATTTTTAGCATTATAGAGGTATGAGGAGCAGGGTGTAAAGTTCACTAATCCTCTTTAGAAAAGGGGGGATCCTCCGACCAGACGGGTTTCGTGTCTGGCGGGCAATTGCCCAACGATTGATGTCGGGAAAGTTAAATATATGCTGTTCGCGCGATAAACTCTAATTGCGCGATGAAGGATTTGTGTGACGTCAGGACTTTGATGCGTAGTTGGCATGTGGCGATGTAGATGCCGCCACATCACTCCCCTCCGGAGACCGGAGGTCGATAGTGGGCTGATTCTTGTATCTTGTGATGCTTAACAGTGCCAGTTAAGGTTCCAGTGAGTCGAAACCGAGTGCCGCATAGTTAGTGGTGAGTCGGAACTGTCTGCGGTGATTGCGGTGATACCCTAGTGGGGTGGCGCTGTTTCATGTTGCAGTGAGTCAGATGTGGTACAGCTGCGGGTTGTGGCCGACTGCTGATTTCAACCAGAAGAGGGTAGAAAGGGCTCTGCTTGTGTGACCGGCCGAGAGTGCAGTGCAATTTAACATAACCGAAACATTTGAAATTTTGATTATAAAAATAAATTTATTATCCATGTATTCAAGTATAAACTTGAATATATAGGTATTTAGAATAAGACAATTTAATTTAAGATGAAGTTTTGGCGTCCTTCGGGTACAGAACCCTAAAAAGTCACATTGGTACAGACGCCAGCAGGTCAACCTACCTGAAACTGTCAAATTTTCCCAATCAACTTTGAACCTTATACATTAGTGATAAAGTTGAAAATCAACTAAATAAATTTGACAGATTGTAGTAGGTTGACGTGCTAGCGTCTGTACTTGCTTGGATTTGAACCCACAACCTCGTGCGTCAGAGGCGAGGCCTGAACCGCTGGGCCATCTCATTATGCCATGAGATGGCCCCTAAATCCCCGAAACCTGCATCCAAATATAATTAGCAAATGTCACTACTTATGCATGAAATTTATGATTATTATTAGTCTAAATAATTAATAAATAATTTAGTAACACACGATCCATCATAATCTGAATTATTTTGAATGAAATTACTAATCCATTGCTATAAGTTCGAAAAATTTGTCTGCAAATAAAGAAATTAATGTTGTTGAACTGTCAAAATTAAACAGATTGAGATTGATCGTGTGTTGCGCATTTAGGGTGCTGTTCGTAATTACTTCTAAGCCTGTCACTAATTTAAACATGATTATTGAAAAATTAAAAAGATACGAACCTCATTCACTTTTTCCGTGACATCAATAATCAGTTCGTAAACATAAATTGGAAATGGTTTCTTCGCATTTTATTTTTTTAACTTTTGCTTACTGTAATGGAAATTAACTGTTAATTTGCCTAATCATTTGACTAAATACAATTCATATCGGACATACTATATCAAACAGATGTCTGAAAATGATCCGGCGAAAATAAAAAACTTTTTTACAAAAAAAAAAAACAACCGACATAAAAAAAAGGATTTCGGAAGTCGGTATCTTTGGTTTTTTTTTAATATTTTGCCACCGACTTCCGAAATTGAAGTCATTTTTCACTTCGGAGTTTTTTGTGGTACAAATTCGAATACCCACTCACTACCTGCTATGTAAAAACGGTGGAACAAATACGTATTATTGAAGCTAACTCAAAAAGTACCCAAGCAAAGTTGATATTTTTTACATGATTTATATGGGACCACCTAAAAAGATACTCTTTCAAATAAAAAATAATTATCCAAATAGGTAATCGGGTAATCGGGTAATCGGAAAAAAAATAGAAAAAGATGGACGCATAGCACCTCCTTTTTTGGCGTCGCCGGTTAAAAATCGTTATTTGCCGTTTACTCAACCGCCCACACTAAGGAAACACCAGCGAAGATTGTTCGCTGGCTTGCGTGTACGCATCCTAAGAGATACAATAGGGCTAATATTGTTATTTTTGTATTATTAATATTGTAAAATAAAAGATCCACGATATTTTACATAAACGTATTTTGTTCCATGGTCGTAACATAAAGTATAAATAAGTACTTACAATGGCGCCACCATATCTTTAATCGATTTCAATTGTACTTTGCTTTCAGGGTAATCATAAAAATCTGGTACGGCGCAATCATAATCAGTTTTGTAAATATAATCTCTTACAAACTTTTCTAAATCTTTTGGTTTGGGATAAAGACCCGCAACATCTGTAAAAATAATAAAACGCAATGATATTTTCAATAGGGTTTTACACCCATTTTTGAAGTGTCTCAATAAGATTCTATACTGATAATGAACTACTAAAAAATCACAATTTTTTTATTCAATCGTTAAGTGTCCATAAAAATACGGTGGAGGTATGCCCGGCTTGGGCAGAGCACCGCCGTGTCCTCGTGGAGGCGATCGGTGGCGGGGATCTCTCGCGTCTGGCCCTGGTCCAGGCCATGGTACGGAGCGAGAGGGCATGGCAGGCCGTCACCTCCTTCTGCGAAGCAGTAATGCTCCCGAAGGAGGAGGCGGAGCGCGTGAGGGAGAGGCAAATGTCGCGCCCTCACGCTTCTAGTCGCCGCAGGAGGAGACGCCCTGGGCGTCGGGAATCGATTGCCGATTCCCGGCCACCGTAGGCGCGGGCTTGCGGACGGTGAGCAATGGGTAGCTCGCCGTCCGGTAAGGACCAAGCCCGGGTCGACGGCGCGTTGTGTTCCACGCGCGCCTCAAAGAGATGTCAGCGAATGAAGAGGTCCGATGAGACCATTGCCTGCCGGGGTTGCGGGAAAGTCCGAAAGGGATACCGTGGCCCCCTGGCATTGCACAGGCAACAGAAGGAACAGGGGTGGGTTTTAGTCAGTAAGAGTCTGACACGCCCTCCTGCTCCACCCAGAGCGGGAGAAGTCATTTGATGATATCCCACCAAAAAAAAAAAAAGGGACATAAAAATGCATTTAAATTTTGCATTTTCAAATTTCGCGCGTAATTTGACGAAAACGCTGGACGCAGTGGACGCCATATTGCTCTATGGTCATGACGTCAGTTGGCTGTGTAAACAAATGCAGTTTTTAAGTTATAAATTTGTGTTGTCTCCTCCTTTTACAAAACCATCCTCCATGGTATTGTTTCAATAAAAATTACGTTGGGTACGAAAATAATAAAAAATACGTTGGGTACGAAAATAATAAAAAGCCTTTTTATTAGGTCTTTTCCTATGTAATTGGAGATTCTATAACCAGCATTTTCAGATTTAATTATCTGTGGATTGGCGCGCAATTCGAAATTCAAATGAATTTTATTCGAAAGACGTGTTAATTTAATTTCAAATTCAGTCAAAAAGATATTCAATTTTAATTGAAGAAAAGAAGATTTTCATTTAACTACTTTTTTAACTTTATTGCTTTAATACTTACGATATTTGCAAAAAAAAAAAAGCACTACAGTGTCAGTGCCAATTTGTTTAAAAAAAAACTACTATTGCAGAGTTATCTAGACCTAACTTGTTACTTTAGGTATTTGAACAAAGAATTTATTTATTTATTTTTATTATTTATATACACACAGAAAAATAGATACAGATAAGACATAATCATAATGATGAGTACAAAAGTACTGCTTATTTCTTAAGTTTCTTTCACTAGACCTGCGACAGGAAAATGAGAAAGAAATGTAGACAAAAGTGTGTGAAAACAAGATGAGAAAAAAATTATATATATGCGAAGACTTAAAACTAAAATATTAAAATAAACCTATATGTATAACGTAATACATTAACATATACTTAAATAAATACATAGAGCTTAAATATATAAACATACATACTATAGGTATATAAATAATCACAGTTGAGAGGAAAGGTAATGCTCTTTTGAATGTGTGCGGGGAATACGCTTTAGGGGTTAATTAAGCGGGAAAAGCCTCCCACTTATTAACCCCCGACGCGACATATAAAGAAGAAGGATGTTATAAGTTTGACAGCTCTGTCGTTCCGTGTATATGTGTATCTGTTTCTAGCAGCGTAGCCCCCAAACGGGTGGGCCGATTAAAATCGATGGATATTGAGGTTCACCATCGACCTGATTCAACAACCTTCTGTGGCACAGCCTGTATTATCTAATACAGGCTGTGCATCAGGTATCAGTGTATCGGGTATATTTTAATAAGCAAAGTAACAGTGAATTTAGTTTATACGTACTTTGTGCGTAGGCATCCTTAATCACGGCCACAGCTATTTTTACAGATAAATTTGGGATGTCGTTGAGAGCTGGATAGATTCTGCCTATCTCTAAATCTTTCTCACTAACTTCCAACGCACAAGTCTGAAAAAAATAGTACGATCAGAAGCCACAGAGTCATTACCCAATTTTATAGGGTTCCGACCTTAAAAGGAAAACGAAACCTTAATCCCTTTCCGAAGTCCTAAGTCTTTTGTCCAACAACAAAGTAATTTTCAAATATTTTTTTGGAAGAAAAGCTTTCATAAAATTATAGTGATAAGATGTATCATTTAAAAAAGCTTTCTATAACGGAAAAATATATTTTTATCACATCTATTCAAAATTAGCTACTCTATTCTTCGTAAACAGGGACTATAATTGATTTTTAGTCCCTAGGGACTAAAAGTGGTTTGAATTTGGAATGTGGATATTGTTAGTAAGACTTCCAACTCGAGTGACGTACTTTGAATCCCTCGCTGCCATCTGGATTCAAAGAAACACTCGCCTTAAAAATAGTTGTTTGCTCTCTTGGCAAACAACCTACTCGTCTTGTTGAAGATACAGTTTAAAAAATATTTAAGTTTTCTAAAACGTTTGCGAAGTGTTGTTGAAAAACATAAAATGGAAGGTGATACTGTTACAATGTGTGGTGATTTGCGAGAATACTGAGTGAATACATTAATAATTTATAATATTGCGTTATCTATATTATCTGATTAAATCAATATACACGGTGACATTATTGAATCACAGTTTTGCTAGAACAAACGTTGATAGTAGACCATGGGCAGACCATGGTCTTCATCGCCGATGTGAACCCCTCCTATCGTTATTTGGGAACCCGACAGTGGCGCGTTCCGAGGACCATGAAAACACATGGCCTCGGACTTGTGCAGTGCCACCTCGAGTCCCAACTGCCGGATTCTGGCCACGATTATCGCTCTGTGTCGTGTGTTGCTAGTTCAGCCGCCACCTGGTGCGCAGCTCCGCCTGAATGGCTTCCGTATCCGGAGCTCGAATACGGAGCCTGCGGTGCCTGGTTGCACCGGCGTCGCGCAGCAACGCACGCATTGCGCAGTGTCCTCAGCTGTCGCGACCACCAGTACACCTGGCGCGAAGCACGTCCGGGCTGGACCCGGGGCATTGCCACGTCACATATCTCGGACATGGCCTCCTGGAACCACTCCGCCTCGTCATTGATGTCGGCAGGCCTGTCCAGTGATGACACCTAGGCCTGCACGATCGAGGCTTCCAGGAGGAGCTCCCGGTCCAGCTGCTTCAGCGCCCACCGCGGACCACTCGGGGCCTGTCGGACCGGCGCGCTCGAGTTCTGGGCGGAGAAGTCAAACCGGATGTACCGGTGATCGGAATACGTCTCCACCCCCTCCATGACGCACCAGTCAATGACACGCGGCGACAGAGCGGGACTGGCGAGCGAGATGTCCACCACTGATTCACCCTGCATCCGCACACAAGCACTGCAATACCTGGGTTTTTATCTGGGCAACAGAGAGCGCGGCGGAAATCATCACCGGTTGGCAGGTATCCAAAGAGGCCTCCTGCTCTGACCACAGATGGATCCGCTTCGACATCTAGGTCTGTGTGCCACCTACAACGCCACGGCGCCACCCGCGTAACACGGATCGAGCCACCTACACACGCAACCTTGACTGCAAGCTTGCAAAAATAAACAACCCGTCGACATGGACGGACACGACACAGATTGAAGTACAAGTAAGCCATCTTACTAAATCAATCATAGACAGCTATCAGACTGCATGCCCAGAGACCTCGCCGCGGAATACACCGGGTAAACAACCCTGGTGGGGCGCGGATCTGGAACGCAAGCGTAGCAAGGTAAGAACTGCTCTGAATAGAGCTATGAACACATGTGCGGAGGAGGACTGGGATAAATACTATGCGGCCAAATCCAGCTACTATGCATCAGATTCAGGAGCACCTCGGGATGGCGCAAGTTCTGTGGCAGCATTGAATCCTGTCAGCAAGCAAACCGGGTAAGGAAGGTGCTGGCGCAACAGTATACACCTGGGCCCACCACCCTTCGCAAACCGGATAACACATTCACGACGTCACCTGAAAAACAAGACGCGTCCTAATTGAAACTCACTTCCCAGGTTGCGTCTTCGCGCAGGTAATTGACTGGCATGATGAAACTCAAACACCATCAGACAATGATTGGCACTACACACACAGGGTGATCACGTTGGAGAAACTCCAATGGGCCATCCGGAGCTTACATCCTTTTAAGGCAGCTGGTCCAGACGGTGTGTTCCCCGCTTTATGTAATAAAGCGCTTCCCCGCTTTATTACATAAAGCGGGGGAGCACTACGTATTGTAGAAAATTGATGCAGGGAATTCGATCTATCGGTGAACCCCACTAAAACCGAATTAGTCATGTTTACCCACAAACGAGCTATGGGCCCTTTCCGCCTGCCCAAACTGTTCGAATCAGAGCTTCAGTTAGCCAGCGAAGTCAAATACCTCGGGGTCATATTAGACAGTAAGCTGAACTGGAGCAGTCATTTAGACAATAAGCTAAACAGGGCCTGCATCACCTTCTGGCAGTGCAGGAGAATGATAGGTAAGAAGCGGGGCCTATCCCCCAAAATAATACTATGGCTGTACACAGCTGTGATACGCCCCATGATAGCCTACGCGGCCGTGGTCTGGTGGCCCCGCACCCAGCTGGTTATAGCCTCCAACAAACTACAACGCATGCAAAGACTGGCCTGCATGGCGACCACAGGCTGCATGAGGACTACTCCGACTGCTGCAATGAAAGCCTTGCTGGGACTACCACCGCTGCACCTATTTATACAGCAAGAAGCGTCGATGGCGGCAGTACGCCTAAATGCAGCAAATCTCTGGGGTAAGAGAAATACACAACACACCGCGCTGCTTGAGGGACTCTGCAAGGAGTTCCCCATTACGAAAAAAAAAAGCCATAAATGACCGGGTACCCAAACAATTTATCTTTGATAAAAAATACAGAATCCAACTTCACGAGGATCGCCGATGTGAGGGTTTGCGCCCAACAGAGCTGCGCATCTTCACGGATGGATCCAAAACAGATAGTGGTACAGGTGCTGGAGTCTTCTCGGAGGACCTCAACATCCACATAGCTACACCATTGGGAGTCCTTAACACAGTGTTTCAGGCCGAATGCATGGGTATTTCTCTTGCCGCTTCGGCTATTCTGGGTAGGGAAGTTAAGGACCACTCGATACGCATACTCTCAGACAGTGTGGCTGTTCTGCAAGCGCTGAACAGTCACACTGTGGACTCTGGACTTATATACGAGTGCCACCAGCGCCTTAACCAGGTGGGTGACCTCAACAAAATAACCATTCAATGGATCAAAGAACACAGCAGTTCGCTCGGGAACGATGCTGCAGATGAACTTACCAGAAGGGGATCGAGCCTGGCACCAGTGGGGCCCGAACCCATCGTGCCACTCCCCTTCGGTTACCTACGCACTCTGGTAAGGAAACGAACTAGGGATCAGCATCAGAAACTATGGTCGGACCAAGGCGAGTGCAGACAGGCTAAGGAGGCACTACCTTCAATCGATGGCCGCCTCACGAAAAAGGTTCTTCGACTAACTAAACAACAGCTGCGTGTGGTTACAGCAGCTATAACTGGCCATGTGTCATTTAATAAACACCTCTTTGTCATTGGAGTCACAGACAGTCCGCTCTGCAGAGCCTGCATGGAGGACGACGAGACAGCAGCTCATGTGCTGTTAAACTGCCCGGTGGTCGCCACTTACAGGGCAAAGTACTTCGGTAACCCAGGTACCCTACGCGAGATTGCCAATAATACCAAGGCGTTGCTGGCATTCTTTGAGGAGCTGGGGTGGATCGAATGACAGATTTTTCCCACCCGTACGCAAAATACGCGCTTTGACGTGGAGTTGCGGAAACCAGCCCGTATTACCTATTACCTGGGTTTTTTCAACACTGCCCTCAGAGCGTCATTGTAGTGAACACGTAGAGCGTTATAAGCCCGCCGCGTAAAGTTGATCCACAGACTGCACGTGTAAAAATTCTGACAGAAAGCTCTGAAAAGTAACAGCCTTACATCTGTTGTGGTACATCGTGCGAATCTGCGGGCCAACATATTGTAGCGGACTGCCAATCCTGCCAATGACTGGTCCTCCTTTCCCTCTCTAGGTCTTCATCGTCCCGTAGCCGCTCCGTCAGCATGTGACCCAAATATTCTACTTTAGACACCCTCGCTAGTGCCGACCCCCCGATCTCAATTGGCGGCACGTTTGAGGGAGCCTTGTTTTCTGCTCTGTGTAACATAAGTACATTCTTACTAGCATTATATTTGAGTCCATGTGACAGAGCATATGATTCACAAATGCCCAGTAGTCTTCTAAGCGCACTCACTGACGGGTTCAACAGAACCATGTCGTCCGCATAACTAATATTATTAATCATTATTTCGTCTATTGCACATCCGACCATAGCTCCGCTGAGCCTGCCAATCAGCGGGTTAACAAATAGGTTAAACAAACTCTAGGAGGTCAATCCACCTTGTCTGACACCGCATTTCAGATTATATTCCTCACTGTGTGAGTTGACCCATCTGACAGCTTTCTTTTGATTACTGTACCAATACTTGAGGAGAGATACCAGCTCCCTCGGCACAGTGGTCTCCTCCACGTTAACTTTATGCCACAGAATATCATGAGAAACCAGTTTAAAGACCCTCGACAGATCAAGAAAACACGCATATACAGGTGTTTGTCTGTCGGTATAGTACCTTACAGTTACAGTTTGTTTCAGGCACATAATTGCCATTTCCGTTGACAGGTTGGGTCTGAAGCCAAACTGCAAGTCATGTATCTGAAGGTGTTCGTTCAGCTGTGCATTAAGACTGTCGAGGACCTTCGCTATGGTTGTGGCCAATGATATCGGGCGGTAATTATGCTTGTCAGATGGATCCCCCGTCTTGTTTTTTTATTATTGGAACTACCACTGTTTTCGTCATATCACCCGGAACGAAGGAATGACCTATACAAAAAATTTACAGTAGACTCAAGACTCTGGGAAAATGTACACCTGCATAACGTAGATGTTCTACATATACTTATACCGTCAAAACCTGGTGACTTTCCACGTTTCATATTTTTAATGACATTCCTCACGTCAACGGGCATAATTCGAGCGTACTTCTCACCAGGTCTGACGTCTGGTTTACTTAAATTACTAAGGTCACAGGGCATTGGTTCCACAGTGAACAGATTTTCAGTACAATTCTGGTTACTTATTATAAGAAACAAAATAGCACCTTGTCCATTGACCTTTAAAGGTCCTGAAGTTTGTAAAACCATGTCAGATAGTACCTAGGTACCGTAACTTCGCACCTAGAACGAAATGATAAAATTAGAGGTCAACCATCTCGCCGCGTCAGTACGCGCATGGTATGTCGCGTCATGCAATCTTGCATAGCCAGAAAATACCTACCAAAGTTTACCATAGCGAAAGCCATACCAAGCCATAAAAATCTGTTTTAAAGTAGCCACTTATCAGTGATAAAATAGGCCCACCGAAGTTTAACTTGTTAACTTTGGTATTTTCTAGTAAGACGTAGGTACAAAAATGAGTGCTTACCTACTAAACTTCCCTGGATAATGCAGTGTTCCTGTGCGTGAACCGCGCGCCGCGCCGCAACTACTTTGAGACGCGAGCGGGGCAGTGTCTGTGTTGTAGGGAGTAACGATAATCCCGAAATGTTTAGCTTTGCTTTTTTTTTAAACCAATGTCGGTTTTTTTCATTGAATGCTATAGAATGGTAGTAGACACTGGTCTGAACAACTTTTTTCTAGCAAAACTGTGATTCAAATGTCACCGTGTATACAGGGTGTCCCTGGAAGTATGGATCAAATCGAATAGGAGCGTGGGCAAGGTCATATCCAAACTTTTTGTTCTGATTGAAAAGTTATGATCACATAGTGTTTTTTTAATTACTTCGCATATTGATAGTTTTTTTATGATTTTTTTCACTGAGCACTATACGAAGTGATTGAAAAAAACAAAAATTGGTCATAACTTTTGAATCGTAATAAATTGTACAGTCGCCGTCAGATATATTGTAGCAGACAAGGTGACCGAATACTTCTGAACAATTTAAAATGCCAATAAGTTCCATATACTACAAGTTACTATGAATATCTGAACATTCAGTAGTTCATTAATATCTGAGCAGATGCTTGTCAATAAATTATATACACACAACTAACCAAAAATATCTGAACACTTACAACGTCAAGTGTATCTACGCAGATGGGGTAGTCTTAGATGAACAGTTGAGGAAAAATTGCAGTAGGAAGTGCTTCCAACTTTACTATAAATACAATATATATTAGAACTCTTGCTAATTTATAAACTATGATGACCCTGGCAGTTTTTATCATTCTGTAGTTTATTTTCCTATTTTTCGTATATTTTACTATGCTTTGTAGGTTTTATGGGAATGCGACTCGTCGTTTGTGTCAGGCCCCCCTCTCTCCCTTCTACGAAACGTCTGCCGGCAGAAATCAATAGAAGTATTAGGGGTATAATTATGAAATTTCCGGTTTGTAATGAAAAATTCAAAAAAAAATTTAAGGTAAAATAATTTTATTTATTTTATCAAAATATTCACCCTCATTGTATATTTATTTATTTGTATAGATAAGAAGACTTACAGCTAAACATACCAGAATAAGACATTGAAAATGTGACTGACAGCCAATTACAAGTCTTCACATACAGGTAACAGAATAATTATTTAAGAAATCTGTGAACAACACAGTACTGCCAACAAAAACAATAAATCGCCAAAGCCAAAATTATACAGTAGTAATAATTATTATGCACATAGATAAATACAATAAAGGTGGTTAACAAGCTACCCAGGCCAACATAATTTGGGCAGTATTAAGCATCACGTGAAAAAGTTAAGACTCAAGCACTTTCTGGCCGCGGACACGCTTGTTGTAAAAGGATCGAAGTCATGCTGTACACACAACTTATTAAAGCTTCTGCTTGCACCCACAAGGAATGAGTTCTGTCTATTAGTTGGTCGAAGTAAATGGCACACGGAGTGGCGGATTGGACCGCTTCGACCTTCCGGAGACGTTGAAGTAATTTAAATATTACATATATTTTTATACATATATACATATTAAAACTATACATATAATAAATACTAATTAATATAAATATCAGCACAAGTAAGACAAACAATGGGAAAACATTACCATTGTGATGATACTGCCAGCTTCTTGCGAATGTGCTCGCGAACTTTAATTTTAAAAGATAATCGGTTGGTCGCCATACTGATTTCTTGGGGGAGCGCATTCCACAGAGAGATAGACTGAATGAAGAAAGAAGAGTGAATGAAGTCTGTGCGGTGAGTGGGACATTGAAGAAGATGATTGTGAGATGAACGTAGATTTCTATTGTGTTTGGCGCAAATGTACTGAAAAGTGGGGGGCCAAATTACTAGGGGAAGAGGGAGAGTCAAGAAATTAAAACAAGGGGGTTAGCGCCCTTTGCTCTCTGCGCTGGCGTATGGGCAACCACCTTAGAAGCGACCGATACGCAGAGACATGATGAGTTATAATCATTTCTGCTATCTCATGGGATGGTCAATTAATGCCTTTGCGGTAGAACTCTGGGGACAATATGAAAATACGAAGAGACCGTCGACCTCAATAAAATCACCATTTTAAAAACTTACTAGGTAAAACTACCAATTGACTGGACTAACCACAGATAGTCAAGTCGATAATCGTTTTTGGTTCATCCTTTTTAACACGCAGTAACGAATTAGGTAAGCTCAGTGTTTGTCTGCGTAGATACACTTGACGTTGTAAGTGTTCAGATATTTTTAGTTTGATGTTTGTATAGAAATCATTGACAAGCATCTGCTCAAATATTAATGAGAATCTGCTCAGATATTATGGAACTTATTGGCATTTTAAATTGCTCAGAAGTATTTGGTCACCTTGTCTGCTACAATATATCTGACGGCGACTGTACCAACATTCTTAGGGTATAAAAGTTTGGAAATGACCATGCTTAGACTCCTATTCGATTTGATCCATACTTCCAAGGACACCCTTTATATTGGCGGCATACCACTACCATACACAAAATACGAATAAGAAGCTTATCCCCGGGGAAGCCCCCCGGGGATAAGCGAGGTTTTACACCGGGATTTGCAGTAGAGCACATTCCCATTAAAACTGAATTATATTAGCAAGTGAATTTACCTTGGCTGCTGCTAGAAACATGCTATCAGGAACATGTTGAGCGAAGCAAGCGAGTACTCCAAGCGCTACTCCCGGAAATATGTAGGAGTTGTTACCCTGGCCTGTGACATATTCCTTCCCCTTATATTTGACTGGAGGGAATGGCGAACCAGATGCAAATATGCATCGACCCTAGAACAATATTACTTATTAAATAAATGCAAATTTTACTTTGCCTTCATCATAGTAAGGGTTGCCCAACAGACAACTTCAAATGCTTAATAAAACGACTGATAAAAGATCCTTAACGAATCTGAGAGACCCTTGTTCTTCCAGTCGTTCTGATCAATTTATTCGTACTGGACCATGATAGCTATTCACAATCATTCGACAGGTTGTTGAAAGAAAAATGACACATTTACAAATGCTAATTTTGCCTTGCCCCCGACAGCAAAAGCTGTCAGAAGAATGAGGGTCGAATGAACGAATTTGAATTAAACTGACAAAATTGACAGATTTTGGATTTGTGAACAGCCTTTAGAGGACTCTTCCTCGAAAGTCGTCCAGTACAGTATTATGGAGATGTTGAACGTCTTCCATCATTTTTGGATAGTTTTACCGCTGTCGGTCTACGATATAGTTAGCAGATTAAATATTGTATTTCATTATAAGGCGTCGAACTGATACAGTGAAACTATACCACTTATAACAAGTTGTAAGTGGTCACTGACCCATTACGACCGGACGTATGTCGTTACGAAACTGAAGACCAATGATAATAAATGTAATACTCTGGAAGAGCGACAGTTAAATGATATGATAACCGACGACGCCGACGCCGGTGTGGCTGACAGTGTCAGCCACACCGGAGTCGGCAGAAGGTGATTGAACTCGGGAAGTCGAGCGAGCCTGTAATCTTATACCAGAAATGCGGGCTATTACCATCTGCCCCCCAAGATTTACCTTGTGCAGTCCTTCCGTTGCCTAACTGGAAGTTTCCAGGGCCGGACGGGCTGCACAACTTCTGGATCAAATGGTTTATAAGGTCGCACGCTCGCTTGGCGGCTCAGTACCAGACTGCATTGGAGTCTGGTTCGCTACCCCAGTTCTTAACGACAGGAGTTACCCACCTGCTCCATAAATCTGGTAGCACCGCGGAACTCAAAAATTATAGACCCATCACATGTTTACCGATTGTTTATAAAGTTCTTACATCTTTTTTGAGAGCTAAAATTAACAAACATATAGACACCAACTCCATCATGCCTGCCTCTCAAAATGGATGTAGGAACGGATCCCGCGGTACTAAGGAGCTACTCCTCATTGATATGGACATTAGCCAACAGGTGCATCGTTCCCGAAAGGATCTGTCGACATGTTGGATAGATTATAAGAAGTGGTCGCGGTGGACAAGGGCCTTACCCCGCTCTCGTTAGCTAAAGAGGACTGGCGCAAGCCTGTAGTACTTGACACTAACGATCGCAAGGAGGTATGGCAGAGTAAGGAGCTTCACGGACGCTACTTCCGGGCCCTACATGGACCCGATGTAGATTTATAAGCGTCCGTAGTTTGGCTGCCTTTTGGTGACCTCTTTGGGGAAACCTAAGGTGTTGTCTATGCAATTATGGACGAAGTTATGATGACAAACAACTACCGGAGATTCATTGTGAAGAAGGGCACGGTTGACATCTGTCGGGCATGCCACCGTCCGGGAGAATCAATCCGACACATTATCTCCGGGTGTTCTCGTCTAGCTAACGAAGAGTATTTGCATAGACACAATATAGCCTGCACAATAGCTCTTTAGCCAGGATTATCCATCAGCAACTTGCTCTGAAATACAGCATTGTGGAATCGGAAGTACCGTACTACAGGTATGTGCCCGACCCAGTTCTCGAAAATGGAAATATCACATTGTACTGGGATCATCCATTATCACTGACAGGACTATTGTTACCAACAAGCCTGATATAGTGGTGGTGGATCAAGGTGAGCGGCGCGCAATATTTATTGATATAACGGTCCCGGTCGCATGACGAGAACTCGTGAAAGCTGAAAAAGATAAGCAGATTAAGGCGACATTTTCCTGGCCTGTGGGCCTTTGAAACGCTACCTCCGCCTCCCCCAAATGCAGAAAGACGTATTTATTTACGATTCACTGCCGATCATTTCGCGAAAAATCCATGCCACAGCATAAAATATTTGCAGTTGACCAACTGAACTAGTTTTTCTTAGGTTCGATTTTTTTCAATAAGTTTACATTTTATGGGACTTAGGTACGGTGTAGTGAACTAAAATGATTACTTAAAATGTCCTGTGTACCTAATGGGCGTTTTCACATTAACAGATAACGACACCAGCCCGATACCGATAATATGTCGGCAGCTATTACACCGACATCGATAATTATAATTATCATCGGCCCAATGATATTGGTAACCATCGCGACGCACCAAACAATGTGGTTGTTTGGTGCATCGCGATGGTTACCTACTAAGTATCGCCGTCTTGAAGTCGGCAGTGCGAAAAAATGTGTTCAAGTGATAAAATGCCGCTACTCTCACCGCACTGTGTCTTCGCCGATAGATATCGTACCTATATCGGTGTCGGTCGCTGTCTGCGACGATATAGGTGACAATAGCAAGACAATGTAAAAGCGTTTGGTAGGCACTAAACGTATCCGATCACCAGACCTCCGATATCGTGTCGATGTCGGGTCGGTGTCGTTATCGGCTAATGTGCTGTGTTGTGACAGTCAATTCATTTTATTAATTAAAGAAACAACATTTTTACCTTTTGATATAGTGTTATGGGATAGTTCGTAGAACGTACACAGAAAAACATGAAGTTTAGGCCTCTTCTGTCATCTATGGTTTTAATATAAATCAAAATTTATGGTTAGGTGACTGTTAATGAGAAATCCCGTGTACAAACTGCACACGGGATTTTTTTAGTGATAGTTAGGTAGTCATGAATAATCTGTAAGAATCCATTAGTGTATCAGTGTTGTGCCATTAGGTATTATATGAAGGAACGCAGGCGTTTAATAATTCACAAAATGAAAAACTTCGCAAGGAATGGGAAATTTCTACTGAAGGCTGCGCGTTTAGACCTCAGGAGGAGCTGCTTCTCACACGGACAACTCTGTCGCTTTCTCGCTAGTCCAGCCAGCCAGCCAGTCGCGTCACCAGTCCTAACTCTCTGTATATTTTGGTAGGCGAGACCAAAACTACAAACCTATTGTACTTACAGTGAAGATTTATAAAATATGCCTGTTATTTTAATATATTGTGGTATCTTACGACTGCCACGTGAATGAAGACGACGCGGACAGAAACTAGTTTCAGATAAACATGGTTTTGCGGTAGTAAGGTGAAAGTTTAAAATTGCAATGGTTCTACTGCGTATCTGAACGGCCCCGCAAAATGTAATTTTGATAGAAAATATCAAAGTCGTAATTTCGTTCGTTATAAAAGGAAATCATCTGCAAAATTGCATGCTTCTATACCCAGCGTGGTTTAGGTTGTGCATTGTATGTCAGTGAATTTAAGAATTTTATCAAGTAAGTGAATTTAAGATAAAAAAAACATACAAACTTTCATCTTTATTTATACGGGCTAAAAATGGTCGTACTGTTTCGCTTATAATGTGACCATATTTTTTTGTTTTGGATGTTTTCCACCACTCATGAAGATTCGTAAATATTGACAGCTCTATATGAAGTAATAATTGCCGTACTTTATTGCCAAGTGACGTACCTACTGCTACAGCTATAATTTATCGAATCTATTATTTTAGGACATCGACATTTTAGAACGACATTTTATCGTATACAGAAGTGTCGTATATGATATCGTAACCAGTGACCGTATCGTAAACAGTGATATCGTAACCACTTTTTGTATTCAAAACTGAAAATGATTCATACTGAGCCAATACGATACAATCATTCAAGAAAAAGTTGTGTTGCTGGCTCAGCTATTCGAAAAATATAATTATGATTTTTATCGTGTTCTATACATTTGATCATGTTAGTATAGCACTTTTGTTCGAAACAGCATTTTTTTTCTAATTTTAATTGTTCTTGACAGAGTGAAAGTTGTTTTAAATATTGTTTATACAACCTACAACCGGACCAATTGTATATTATATGTTTATTAATATAGAATATGATATTAGCAAAGACAGTTCGGTGGAGAGTAAATATAGTAACATGGATGAATCTGATAAAAAAATCTTTAAAAAAACTTCTTCATATACGACGATAAAAAATTATATAAGACTCGCACTTGACTATAATTTTATCGATAATAATTTGTAATGTGTCTAACACTATTGTAAGATGACAATTAAACGTCATCTTATCGCATAGAAATAATCACACTTTCGAAAACAATATTATGAATTAAAACTATATTAAAATTACGAAATATTTTTTCTGAGTTGTCGCAATTTCATATCTAATGTGTTCTTTTTTTATTTGATTTTTTTTTAACAACTGCAGAGAGAGCGTATTTTTAAAAATTTTGACACAGGTCCACCCTCGATGACGTCCCGCAGGACTCTGAGCGCGAGCCGATTTAGCCCGATTTACTATATTTGGGTTTATTTTAAGATTCTATTTGCAGTTACATTAAAATAAATCCATAATCCCCTAAAGTCTTTTATGATGAACGTATAGACGAAATTTTATTGAAATTGCTTTAATTACAATCGAATAAAACCATTTTTTCTCATGAAAACTCTACATTTTGAGGAAACTTTACGATTTTTTTGTATCGAGCCAAATTATGTCAATCGTGTTTTGGCCCTCATAATTCACTAAAAAATATCTTCAATTTTAATAATCATGAAAAAAAATAAGGCAAATTTGTAGTTTTTGAGGACAAAAATTGATTTTGCGTGCAGCCGAAATGCGTCAAAACCTCTTCTTTGGGACCCATTTCGCCTTAAGTAGCTTGACTTGGCTCGCGAAGTTGTCGACATGTGTAATGTGGATACAGCAGTCATTGTGCCGATCGTCGTGACAGCCAATGGCATAATAGCCAAGAGCCTCGACCAATATCTGAGGAAGCTGTCGTTAGGCAGCTGGATTAAGGGCTTGATCCAGAAAGCGGTACTCCTGGACACGGCGCGTATCGTTAGGAGATTCCTCTCTCAGGAGCCCTGACCGCCGGTAGCTTGGACCCTGTTCCCGATACCAGAGGGCTACTATTTTTTATATTTTTAAATGTTTTTTTTTTTGTTTTTATAAAAATATTTAAAAATGTAAATTCTCTTATATTATAAAGAAAATAATAATAAAAAATCTTTATTTATCTAAAAATATACAGAGTTCGAAGTACAGTTTGACATTTGGTTTAAAATATATTTATAGTTTCTGTTGCAAATTCTGTACAAGAATCTACCTCTTAAGCTAGGTTTTACCTGTATTTTAAGAGAATGATGGCAGGATCGTATTCGCCAAACCTGAACTATTGAGAGAGATCTAGAGGTTCTATGGACTGTTATACACGTCAACCAGTAACCCCGTTACGAATCTGGCAAACAAGTCAAGAGCTAGATTAACCCGACATTATACCAAAAACATCCCGGACGTCAGCTTATACGAAATTAGGATGGCTCTGAAGCAGCTTAAAAACAACAAGGCGACGGGTAAAGACGGAAAAAGCCGGTGAAAACCCCATTCTTAAGGCCCTCAACTCAGATTCCGTCATACTCGAGGGTAAAACGTCACAGGCACGGAACAGAGGTGTGGTGGTGCTCTTCTTTAAAAAGGGCGAGAATGCCCTGCTTAAAAATTATATAGGCCCATCTCACTTCTGAGCCATGTCTACAAACAGTTTTCAAGTCATCACGAACCGTCTTGCGCTCTGGTTTGACGACTTCCAACCTCCCGAACAAGCCGGATTTCGTGTAATGGCTTTAGCACTGTAGACCACATACATATGCTGCGGCAGGTTATAGAGAAGACCGAAGAGTATAACTTGCCTCTCTGCTAAGCATTTGTGGACCGTGGGGTCCAGTCTCTTCCCAAGTAAACAATTATTAATTTATGTGACAAGAGGCTCAGGTGTTAGTATGTGTGGAATTGTTGACAAGGGGCAGGGCACATTGCTCGCAGAACAGATGACCGATGGGGCCGAAACGTACTGGAATGGCGAACTTGTACCGGAAGACGTAGCGTTGGAAAGCCTCCCACAAGGTGGACCGATGAACTTTTGAAGTCCGCAGGAATTCGCTGGATGCGGGAAGCACAGAACCAGTCAAAATGATGTTGCTTGGGGGACGCCTATGTCCAGCAGTGGACGTCTTTAGGCTGAATGATTGTATGTTGTTGAAAAGTTATTTTTATGACTGTCATTTGTTATGGCGCGGTTCGTCTCAAATCATTGTGGGGAAAAAGTTAAAGGTTAAACAAAAACTTGTGTCATTGTGGCTTTATTCGTTACAGTAATACACACTATCTACTCGCTAGACTTAAGAGGTAGAAGAGCATCTAAATTCTAATTACTATTTTTTTTTAAGTCCTGCATTCAAAAAATATAATTTTCATATAAGTTAGCCGATGTAATCAACGTAGATACCTAAATCCTGTCTTAAAAGAATCAATAACCGTCTTTCTTGTTTTTACATGTCCTGTACATGTACAAATTGAGAAAGTGCTAATTGCATAGTTTCTATGAACAGTCGTCACACTTCGTCAAATAATTTATCATCACAAGATGTACATGTTAGCATTCATTAGTACAAGAGGTGTACCACATCGTGTCGATGTATCGCTGCGCAGCGGTCGAACTTGATATTGCTACTTGCAATAATTTTGTTCCACTGTATTAGTACGACGCCGCCGCGCCGTAGAATGAAATAGAAAATTCAATCTGTATTGCAAACTATATAAATGTAGACTAGACCAACGTCAAAAATAATTGGGGAATTCTACACGACTCACGAACTTTTGCGTGCATTACATTGCGCGCTACCGTAAACATCGAATTTTCACGCCAAATGTAAAAGTCGTTTCTCAACAATTATTTGTTAATATATTATTTTGGTTTACATAGTGCGTAGATGATGGCTAAGTGATGGATCTGTTTACATCCAGTATAATGTAAAAGCAGTTATTTACCTCAGTATGATCATAAGCAGCCTGAGCTGAACATTCTGCTTTGTCCGTCGGATTTGAAAGTGCATAGATTTGCGGTCGTTCACAATTTTTGGCCATTTGTTGCAAAATTTCAGGCGTAAAGGCACCGGCCACTGTCGACACACCTAAAAACATAACGTACTGATTCCGCAACCGCGTTCTCCTAAGACCTATTCTCGGTCTTAGGAGAATGGTTACGGAATCTAACGTACTAGGTAATAGGTATTTTGAGATGGCGTCGTAGAGGCTCGGATATACACTCAATCTTACCTAAGTACTTGCTAAATTCCAATTTGCACAAGCGAGCAAAAACCGTATACAGTGCAGAATCGTTTCGGCCAAGCACAGAGAAAGAATATTGACTAGTGATGCAACGAATACTAATTTTACGAATACGAATACCGATTGTACTATTCGCCGAATACGAATACCTGCTTCTAATATAGCTGCACGCAATTATTAGTCGAAGAAGGTGAAAAGAAATTAATCACGCTAAGCAATTGAAATATTTAAATGTAATTTTAATTAAAATAAACTGTAGGTCATTTTTTATTTTTAAAACAGCAGTTGCAAGTTTTTGGCGACAAACGATTCCATTTTTCTGTCTGTATATTTCCTGCTGTTGAAAATAGTATGTGTAATTTCGCGACGATCTAAGGTCCGTATTAAAGAAGTCCAGTTTGATCTTCAATCAGTCGATCACTGTTTTAGTATAGAATCAGCACTTGAGCATTGGTCTTATTCCAGAACTGTAATCAAACTATACTCAGGTAAATCAAGACTCAGATCGAGCCTCAAGCATAGACAATAGGTACCTACACACCTATTGTCTATGCATATGCATCGGATATAGTTGTGTTTGTATAATACGTTTAATAATTAAGTTTGCTCAATTCAATTCAATTCAAATTCTTTATTGCAATCCATAATGTACATATACAGGTGTTAAAATACAATTAGAAGAAACAATTATGGACCCTGTCGGGCACAGCAAAAATTATAAAAATAGGTAGGAGAGAGGAAGAGCGCTTTTATCAACTTTCCATAACACTAAAACAATTAAAATAGGTAGACTTTTTCGTTGTAATTTTATCATTAGAAATTTATAATTATATTTGATTTTATCATTCATTTCTTTATTCTATCTATTTATAATTTGTAGTATTATTATATTTCAGTTATATTAATTTTATTTAATGGGTGCATTTTTATTATTTAAACCGTTTAATTCCGTAAGACTAAAGTAAATTGGAAATTAGTAGATTATTTTATTATATTTATATATCGTTGCTTTTTATTAAAATAAATTATTTATTTTTATTATTGTATTTGGTATATAACTCTCAATTATTTATTTATGTATTTATAATTTGTAACATTATTGTATTTCAGTTATATTGGGTGCATATTTGTTATTTTAAAATGTCATATATTTACTAAATAATTTATTGTTTATTTAATATACAATATTAATGAAAAGACAAAAATAGTTTGGTATTCCTCCAGTCAAATTAGTCAAATTATTAGTCAAAAAATATTTAAATTTTATCATTTAAAAATTCGTCTAATGAGTAATAGCTTTTATTAATTAAAAATTGTTTTACTTTGCTTAAAAATATATTTGTTTTATCTATTTGTTTTAAGTTCTCTGGTAATTTATTGTAAATTTTGATTGACATAGCATAAGGACCAGAAGAGTGCATTTTAAGATGGGACTGAGGTAAATTTAATCTGCAGCCTAATTGCGCAACACATTTTATTTTTGATATCAATTCCGAATCGAAACCAAGTCCAATTTAAATCGCATGGCATAATTGGAATTACGATAAACATTTTTTACCAATCGACCGGAATTGAATAGGGTTGTTCTTATAAAACGGCTATACGTCTTTGATTTATATGTTTTGTTCCACCTTAAAGGCATGATTAATTTCCAAATTATTGTGCTTTAATTTAATTTTGTTTTAATTATAACTGATGCTATAATAGTGCTTATAAATGAAAATGTACAATGATTGCCGAAAAATTAAAAACCATTTTTTAAAACACTTTCTATCAAAAACTACCATAATTGAAATACGTAACAAAACGTTTCCTTTCCCCGGTTTTTTTAATCTGTGGCCAATAACAAAATCGTAGAAAAGCAGTGTTGTCATGTTAGTGGGATTTCCACTAAACCTGGGGGTTTGGACACCCCTACTGGCGAAGAAATTGCTTGAAATTGCGGGTTGCTTTTAGTGGCTGGTGGTTTTGTCTAGTGGTTAGTTTAATTCAATTTGTAGAAAACAATACAATCAATTACTAAAACTGACTCGAGAAAATATTAAAATAACAAGATAATGGCATGTTTTATTGTTTGTCTAAAACCTGTGTCAGTGATTTTACGATGTATTTCTTTCAAATGCCGAAACCACTGCAGATTCGTACGCTGTTTTGGCAAAACTGTTCACCATGATGAATATGTTGAAAATAATCAGAGGCTCCGCCCGAGTAGTGATCGCAAAACGACGTCATTTCTAAAAAATATTTCACGGGAAAATACTACCGGGGTAAAAAAAATCTGCCGTTATGCCCAAGTTATGTATAGATCTAACAAACATTCAAACATCTTCACTAACTTTTTCATTAATTATTGTAGATTATGTTGGATGATGTTTAAAAAAATACTTTGACCTTTTGTTTTATTTTCATTCTCAAATTTTCAAATGGACCTCCAAAACAGCGACCGAATGTCAGTAACAGATAAATAAAATTAAAAATGTTTGAGCCTAAACTATACTCTATTTGAAATAAGATTACACATTTAAATAAACCGTTTCGTGTTCGGTTGAACATTAAAAGCAAAAAAGTGGTTACAATACCAAGTGTTTACTGAAGCTGCCATTTGTCATGTCACCAACGCAATAGAAGTCCAAATCGGTTGAACGGATTATAAAAAATGTCTCATCTTATTTCTTTTTATAGCACTCGGGGAAAAAAAATGGCAACACTGAGAACAACACAAAATTGTATTATATTTACAAATTTTAATTTAATATCCTATAAGAAACGTGGGCCTATGTTAGGCAGTTTTGGAACATTTTTCTTGTGGCTTGTGTAAGCCGGATGAACTGGAAAATTCTCTCATTAAATCAATACTGTTTTGCTCAATAGCGAAAAATACGTCGAGATTATCACTACAAGTAAGTAACCCAATATAAATAGGAATAACGTGAGTCCCTGTCCGTCAACCTCACATTCTAACTGAAATTGTTAATTGATATTTTTGTACATAAGTACCTACATGCTGAAATAAACTATAGTAACCACTAACCTAACTACAAAACATATTCATAATATTTTCACAGACGGTGCTAGAGCTGAAAATACATGAATGGAACACTACCCAACATGAATCTTCTTAATTTCCTAACAAAGAAGTTGGATGGCTAGATGGCAAAAATGCTGTGAATGAAAATGTAAGCTTTTAGTCACATAGTTAAGAATCAAGCGAGGCAACTTACTTTATAATAAAATTATGAATATTTATTTCCTTGGCCGAACTTTCTACATCATAATTATATTTTATGTATACCTAACTAATGTTTACATAATTTAGTATTACAAAATATCTGGACATTGAAAAATCAGCCCTAAGTAAAGAAGAAATTATACAAACAGCAGCAATAACTAGGCTAATGGCTTTTGTCCAGCCATGGGCCCAATGAATGCCTACTTTACTTTGCCACAGGGTTTATTTATAAACATTGCTTAAAGTTAAATGACGTTCAAATGTCAAAAATGTATGGATATACAGTTGCTAATCATTACTTAACTTTAAGTAACGTTTATAAATAAACCCCATAATGTTTAAGTACTTTATTTGAACAGATAATAATATGATTTTGTTTTAAAACTGTAGAGTTCCTGGGGAGTTTCACCTACGAAGACATGAAGGCAGCATGAATGAAGGCACCTGCTGCGTTGCTACTTAGAACCTGAAGATAGTTCTTGAAATATAATTGTTGTTTTAGAAAACTGTTGAGTCTTGAATGACAGTAATATAAATGTATGTTCCTATTTTGTTAATTGTTAATGATAACAGTGTAAACTACAAATAAAAATAACTTATTATGAAATATTTAAGAATTGAAGTTTTTTTTTTCAATAACACAACAATTTATTAATAAAATTATGTCTCGTTGGTCTAGGGGTCGCAAGAGCTACTGCTGAGTATGAGGTCCTGGGTTCGATGCCTGGGTTGGGCATAGTGTTATTGGGTTTTTCCACCTGGAATTTCTTAGTAATGCCCGTCCCCTATTACATGGGACTTAAACATAACTGGTGAAATGTGTGTGTACAGGCAAACCTCTGCCCAACTTTTCGGTGAAACAGTGATATTATGTATGTATTTTCATTAGGTTCAGTAAATAGAGCGAAATAAATTATGAAACAATAACTGACAATAGCCTTTATTCACATTTATGAAATATTTACACATGGGGCAAAAAGAAATTGGAAAATTGTAAGGATTAGTGAAATTTAATGTATTCCTGTGGAATTCATCATGGATTATGTATGTACTGCTTGCTAATTCTTGCTGTAAGCGCATGAGAGTTTATACTTTTCCTCAATAATGAAGTTGAGCCTGACACCTGAAAAAAAAAAAGAATTTAAGTAAATCTTCTATAATAAGTATATTCCATGATCCATTACATCCATCCACAAAATAAATTCTAATTGGCCTCTCCCACACACTTCAATGAATACAACAATTATTAGGTTCAATGACTTTATTAAATGTATGAAAGTTTATGTTTGATGGTGCATTTCGTAGTCACCAACATAACACGTATGTATGTTTAAATAAATAAAACATTGTGCTAAACACACATTCAATGTTCAATACTTAGAAATAAAATAATATTGTTATTACTTATGTACCTTAGATGGTGGTGTGGTATGTTCATTGATGTCCTTACATAATCCACTGTCTTCTATGCTCAGTACAATGGATACAGTACGAGGTACGAATTTGTCTTTCAATAAAATACCTCGTTTCTGAAATATCATAATATATATCTTTAGTAGGTTGTAACAGAAGAGAACTTGGTCAGTGGGTCGTCTTATGGGCGGATAATTTTCACAATATTATTAATTTATCGACCGCTTCGATATTATTTTAATATATCACTATTATTGATTTATCATTGAGGTTTTACACAAAAACACATTCACAATTTATTAAAACGATGTTCACTTACATAATTTCGTAATAATTAAGGAGATTATACGAGTAAATCCCAAAAATATTACAAAGAAAATCAAATGCGAGGAGTACATTGCCTTCTATTTTAACTGACAGAAGAAACAAATTACTCGTTGATTTTAAACCAACTCAGCGCTGTCAAAATGGTTACGTAATTCCAGTTATAGCCTTTTTAGACGGGTATCGTTCACTCTTTAGCGTCTCATCCAGACTGCAGTTGATATCAAAAATTTTAGAGTTACGTAATACGAAAGCTGTCAAATTTTTCAATTTCCAGTTTAAATGATATCAATTCCACTCGAATTTTATTGAAAATGTGTTGCGTAATTAGATAGCTGTTCTTATAACGGAACGAATGGCTTGTTTGTGTATCTCCTCGAGTTTTGTATGTATCAGGCTGTTTGCGCACCAATTTACACAATTCCAAAATATAAATTCCAATCAAAGTGAGAATTTTATGTTCTTTAAAATATGGTTTGCAACTGTCGGTTTGTTGTATGTTCGTTATTATTCTTATTAGACGTTTTTGTAGGATAAATACGGAAGAAGCGTCCGTGCTATTTCCCCATAGAATGATACCATAAGTGAACCAAGCATGGGCATATGCATAATATGTGACTATTGCGGTTTGTAGGTTCGTAGTCCTTTTTATCTCCCGGAGGGCATATGAAAACTTTGAAATTTTTGAATTCAATTTAAGTACGTGCGATTTCCAATTAATATTTGTGTCTATTGTCAAACCTAAGAGAGTGAATTCATTTACTGTTTCTAATTTAAATTGATTAATTGTAAAATTTATATTTATCTGATTTTTTTGACGTGGATGGAATGTTATTAATTTGGTTTTTGTAAAATTTATTTCGAGATTATGATATTTCATCCAATTAATTATATTATTAAAAATGTTACTTAATTTTTCATTTAGATTGATATTTGTTTGACATGAGGTGAGGATTGAAATATCGTCCGCAAATAAAACACAAGGCTCTTCTATGGTTTTGGGAAGGTCGTTTATGTAGATCAGGAATAGGAGACATCCTATAACGCTTCCCTGGGGAATTGAAGCTTGTATTGGTCTGACATCTGATCGTATGAGCTGTGCTTCTTTTGTTTTTTTATTGTAGAATTCTACCTCAACCAATTGCTCTCTACTTTCTAGATATGACGCAAACCAGTCGTGGGCTTTTCCCCGTATTCCTATACCGTATAATTTATTTAACAGGATTTGAAATTGTACTTTGTCGTAGGCTTTCGTCATGTCAAGTAATATTCCTATTGCGTATTGTTTATTATTAATTATGTTTAAAGCTTCTTGAATGTACTTATATACTGCTAACGTTGTTGATCTATTTTTGCGAAACCCGTTTTGGCAGTCATTAAATATCTTAAATTTTTCACAAAAAGAATTTACGCGATCGCACATTGCTTTTTCAAAGACTTTGGACGCAGTAGGAAGAAGGGCGATTGGTCTATAATTATTAGGGTCTGTTTTTGCATTCTTTTTGTGGATTGGTTTTATTAAAGCCTTTTTTAATTTATCTGGAAACTTTCCTTCCTCAAATGATTGATTAATCATTCTAAAAAATGGTAAGGTTAGTTCATCGGCGCACTGTCTAAAAAGGATTGGTGGGAGTTCATCTAATCCGTGGCTATTTTTATTTTTTAGATTTTTTAAGATGTTATTTACTTCGTATCCATCAACTGGTCTAAGGAACATCGTGTTTTGAGTGGGGTTAATCACCGATGTTTTCGTTCCTGAGAAGCCAGGTGTTTGGGAGGTGCTTTCCCCAATGGATGCGAAGAAATCATTGAAGATATTAGCCACTTGTTTTGGATCACTTACCAGGTTTTTTGTTTGTAGTGTTATATTCTGTTTATCTCGTTTTATTGTCTTGTTTGTTCGTTCTTTTACAATATTCCACATAGTTTTGACTTTGTTTGTCGATTTATTCATTTTATTTATATAGGGTAATTTTCTTGCTATTGTTACTGATTTTTTAAGGATTTTTTCATATTTTTTGTAGTATTTCGTAAATGTAGTATTTTTGATTTTTAGGGATAGTATTTTTAATAGCCTTTTATTTTTACAGGATCGTTTTATACCAACGGTTAGCCAATGATTTTGATGTCTCGTTCTTAATGTAATTTTACGTGTAGGGATACATTCATTTAGGATATTTGTTAATGTGTCATGAAACGACTGATAGTTTTCGTTCAAATTTTTATTCGGTTGTATGATATTATTCCAGTTTTGTGTGTTTAGTTTAGATTTGAATTTTTGTATGTTACTTTTGTTAAATAATCTTTTTCTTGGTAAACCATTCGGGATCACTAGTTTTTTCTTTAAATGACATATGCATTATTGTCCCACAGTGGTCGGAAAAACCCAATTCATCTACGGTTCTGTACATTTTGTTGTCATTAAAGTTTGTAAAAATCAGATCAAGACATGTTGATGTGGTCTGTGAGATACGCGTAGGTTCCCTTATATGTTGTTCAAACTTATATTCTAGCATGAGATTTATAAATTGATTAGTTTTTGTTTTATTTTCCAAAATATTTATGTTGAAATCGCCTCCGATTATGACGTTAAATTTTTTATACTTGTTATTTATTATTTTCATTATTTGTTTTAATTGGCTAAGAAAAAATTCCTCCTCTCTTCTATTCCAGTACATAATGATAATTAAAAGGTTTTGTTTTGGTAGCGTACATGCACATACTTCTATACAATATTCAATGGTTAGATCTCTAATGTCACAACATTCTATACATACAATATCGTCCTGTAACATGATGCAGACACCGCCACCACTTCGTGAGCGGCGACTAAACGATGCTGCAGTTTTGTATCCACTCAATTGCAGGGTTTCTAATTTAGCTTTGGTGAGCCAGGTCTCACACATGCATACTTATTGCTTTAAAGGCAGGATTGTCGACGATGAAAGCTTCCAGAAGGTGTTGCTTAT
Organism: Xanthia togata; assembly: GCA_963853775.1. Lineage (NCBI taxonomy): Eukaryota > Metazoa > Arthropoda > Insecta > Lepidoptera > Noctuidae > Xanthia > Xanthia togata. The sequence goes on along the minus strand of OY970801.1, from coordinate 16,383,509 downwards.
TAGAAATGCTTTGGATATTTTGGAACAAAATTTTAAATTGAAAATTGTTTTTTTTAAATTGTTGGTACGGGGTTTCGAAATGAATGGGTATGATGGTCGCTAACTTTATCTATGTAGTGTTGAGTTTGGTTTTGTTCGCTTTGCGTTGGTGTATTGTTAATGTGTAAATCTTGCTTTTGTATCTCTGTTCTTTTACCCTCTATGAACAACTGGTTATTTCTTATTATTGCGTACAATCCTTTTTTCCTAGCTTTTAGCATCTCTTCATGCATTTCTTTTCTTTGTGATCTTGAATTTTCATCTAAAAATTCAGATATATACAATCTGGTTCCTTGTAGACAATGTTTATTTTCTATAATATATTTGGCCATTCTTTTGCTAATTAATTCAATAACTAGAGTTCGATTTTTATTGTGTTTTCTACCCAGTCGATAAGTTTCCTCAATGTACCCTGTGAGGTCAATTTCATTTTTTCGTACAGAAGATCAATCAGTCTATATTGCTGGTCATAATCTGGTTCCCCATAATATTCGGGAAAACCGTATAGTACGATTTTCCTGCAGTTGTTCTCAGTGCACTTAAAGTTTTTTTCCGATTTTAGTGCTGTCAAGTTTTTAATTTCAGTCTTTATTTTCTCGTTTTCTATGGTTAACATTTCTATTTTCTTGCTTATTGTTGCTATGTCTTCTCGTTGTTGCTTATTTTCTTTGGATAATGTGTCTGTTTTACTCTCAAAGTCATCCCTTACTTTGTTAATCGCCTTGTTAATTTCAATCTGAATTGTGTTTTGTAACTCTTCTATTATTGCTTTATTGTTTTCTCGTAAACGTAGAATTATTATATCGTTCAGATTTTTTAATGTAAGTTCCTCTTGCATAATTGCACTTAAGGGTGGGTCTTTGTTTTCTGTGAATTGTGTATCACCCAATATGCTTAAACTTTGCGAGAAGGGTGAATTATGGCTGGAGTTAGTAGCCCTTTTTCTAAAAGTAACATTGTTTTCCTCGGGAGGTGAGTTAATTTTTTGTATTTCGTTATTAGTAGGCGCACGTATAGGGGTGTTTACATTCCCAGTTTTTGGTATCTTACAACTGCAATCTTGACAGATCCACGTTTTCTTTTGCGCTAGTGTCATTGTTTTATTGAATCGTGTAATAGTGATATTTGCACATTGTAAATCGTACCCCTTGTTGCATAGTTTACAAGTAAGCTTTTCCTTGTTAGGTAGTTTCTGAAGACATCCTGCGCATTGTGGTTCCACTTTAGCCGGTTCCATTTTCACCTGTTTCTTTATAACTCTTGGTTATAGCGCCCTCTTTTGTGATTAGACGTAATTAACTCAGGAGGTCGATACTTATAAATGACAGCAGAGCTAGTTCATTAATTTGCTTAGTGGTTGCGCGCAATAACTATAGATGGCGTTTTCTTCAATTTATTCGAAATGATTGTGCATTTTTTGATGTTTTGTTTGAAATCGTATGGTGCAAAATGGCTTTGTTTCACTGAATTAAAGCATATAATCCTACCTTGTGAAGGTTTGGGTGTTCTTGAAGTTGTTCGTACACCAAAAATGTTTGTTGATTGTTTTGCTTATTGATTCAATCATATTATCACTATAAAAAGACAGGACGATAAAATAATTTCAGTCCATTGGAAAAAAAAACATATTACCTAAGTACTTGATAAAAATTCTAAGAGATTTTAAGAGTATCACCAAAAAAAAAATTAAAAAAATTGCGTGAGTGACGCTAAACTTCAGCCTTTTATTTGAATCATCGTTGCATAAATGATTGTAATGATCTACTTCTCCAAATATATCAATTTTGATAGTAATCATTCAAAAAATCATGAATGTACAAACTCGACAGCATAGATGAACCAGCCAGTCGATTCTGTAAAAATCTCACCGTGAAAACTTAGGTGAAGTGAGTTTGTTTTTGCTTGGAATTGACACTATTGACAGCTCACTCCACGCTCACTTCACCGAAGTTTTCACGTGAGATTTTTACAGAATAGCACCGCAGAACAAAAATTGACATGACAATCTATACTCAACCGCGGTCTCGACCACACTTGGGTGATCATAATTATTACCGTCGTATTTGCTTGTTTATTAGTACATATTTCACTTTGTTGATTTTTCTATTATCTATTCGAATATTGTTTATTTTTTAATACCAAGTGATTAAAATAAATAATATCGGATATTTTGTTAATTAGGTACTATAAATACTTATCGGTTTTTTACGAATCCTGTTATTAGATAGAATCGATCAGCGACTTTCTGTACTGCTACATCCCTAAACCAGATACGAGGAAGTCATGTGCATTTGGATAGAGTAATCTTTTTTTTTATTTCGTGACAAAATTTGATTGTACATTTAGTCAAAAATAGTCAAATTACATAGCCCCAAGTAAAAAAAATTGTCACTCTCAAGGTTCTTCAGTTATTGCCGCAAATGTGGATCACTCAATTCAGACAGTTTGCAAAAACGGCTATGAGCTAAATCTCAACAAAAACTTACTCTACTGACTAAATTTATATCTCAAAAATTTGTTAAAAAATTGTCACAACATTTTTTTAACCCATCAAGGCATTTAAAGGTTCTTCCAGGTATCTTTGGACAGTATCATTGGATCACTCAGTACAGACACCATTTTGTCTGAGAGATCGTTGTAATAAGGTTTCGGATGACTTTTTCTATAGATCTATTGTTTATCCTAAAATGTACATGTTCCAAATATATTTGTACAATAAATATCATAACACAAATACCTTTTGTTAAAAAATGAGTAACTCAATGTTTTTAAATTTGCTGAACTGAGTGATCCATAAGAATACTTATAGGTAACTACCTATTTCGTATTGATTTACACAAACTACGATTAATTTTTGTACAACTTTATGACTAAAGTTTAACATAAATAGTTATTTATCCAACATGTGAGGAAAGTTCGTTTTTCCTATGAGTTTTGATTTTGAGTCTTGAGCGAACGAAGGATTGAAAAATAGAATCACGAGCGCAGCGAGTGATTATAAATTTCAATCCTGAGTAAGCGAAAGACTCAACAGAACGAATAGCAAATGAACTTGCTCACATGTTGCATACAAAACTTTTCACCACGACCAGCAAGAAAGTATTCAGTCATCATAGGTAAATAAATTAAATAGACACAAAACAAATCAAAATAATTCTTTATTTTTTTAAATATCTGTAAAACTTAACATAAAAAAATCAGGCAAGGTTAGTTTCTGAACGGGATCATTACTTTCCTCACTGTTCAAACAGTGAGGAAAAACCAACTTTCCTCACTGTTCAAGCAGTGAGGAAAAACCAACTTTCCTCACTGTTTTCGTAGAGGAAAGACACTTCTTTCGTGCGGGAGTGGTGAAAAATAATTTACCTATACAGCTTAATTTACGAGATATTACATTTCTAATTTTATTGTTAGGGAAAAGTGCAGTAGGGTGACCATATAATTTGACGGACAGGGCCATCATCTACCCCGGTCACCAGGGAGAGTGGAACCGGCGAGAGATGTCGTGCGGTGTCCCACAGGGATCGGTCCTGGGGCCGCATCTGTGGGACATCGGATACGACTGGGTGCTGCGCGCCGACCTCCCCAATGGCGTCAGCGTCGTTTGTTACGCTGACGACACGTTGGTCCTGGCGCAGGGGAGGTCGCACCAGGCGGCGGTCGAACTAGCGACACACGGGGTTGCGACAATCGTAGCCAGAATCCGGCAGTTGGGACTCGAGGTGGCCTTGCACAAGTCCGAGGCCATGTGTTTTCATGGTCCTCGGAATGCGCCACCGTCGGGTTCCCAAATAACGGTAGGAGGGGTTCACATCGGCGTCGAGTCGACGATGAAGTACTTGGGACTCGTCCTCGACAGTCGGTGGAACTTCGTGGAGCATTTCCGACGTTTGGCTCCCAGACTGGACCGGGCCGGGGCTGCCTTGAAGCGGCTCCTGCCCAATCTAGGGGGTCCAAACGCCTCCTGCCGGAGGCTATACGCGGGGATCGTGCGGTCCATGGCCCTGTACGGGGCACCGGTGTGGGCGCATTCGTTGAGGCGGCGGCCTGCCCGCCGGTTGAACGCGTCCCAGAGGGTCATGGCCACCCGGCTGGTCCGGGGATACCGCACGGTCTCCGGTGAGGCGGCGAGCCTCCTTGCCGGATTGCCGCCATGGGATCTGGAGGCAAAAGTCCTCGCGCATATTTGGGAGTGGCGCGGGGAGGCGAAACGCCGGGGCTTGACTCCGATGCCGCGAGAAATCGCGGCACAGCGGACAGAGCTCCGACGGGATCTCATGGCGGCATGGAGAGTACGATTGTCGCAACCCAGTGCTGGGCACGCCACTATTGCGGCGATAAGTCCCCTCTTTGAGGAGTGGCTGGAGAGGCGCCACGGCGTCCTCACCTTCCGCCTGACGCAGGTCCTCACCGGACACGGCTGTTTCGGGAGGTACCTGTTTCGGATAAGGCGGGAGGAAACGCCCGGGTGTCATCACTGCGTGGATCGCCCGGAGGACACGGTGGAGCATACGGTGGAGGTATGCCCGGCTTGGGCAGAGCACCGCCGTGTCCTCGTGGAGGCGATCGGTGGCGGGGATCTCTCGCGTCCGGCCCTGGTCCAGGCCATGGTACGGAGCGAGAGGGCATGGGAGGCCGTCACCTCCTTCTGCGAAGCAGTAATGCTCGCAAAGGAGGAGGCGGAACGCGTGAGGGAGAGGCAAATTTCGCGCCCTCACGCCCCTAGCCGCCGCAGGAGGAGACGCCCTGGGCGTCGGGAATCGATTGCCGATTCCCGGCCACCGTAGGCGCGGGCTTGCGGACGGTGAGCAATGGGTAGCTCGCCGTCCGGTAAGGACCAGGCCCGGGTCGACGGCGCGTTGTGTTCCACGCGCGCCTCAAAGAGATGTCAGCAAGTGAAGGGGTCCGATGAGACCATTGCCTGCCGGGGTTGCGGGATTAGTCCGAAAGGGATACCGTGGCCCCCTGGCATTGCACAGGCAACAGAAGGAACACGGGTGGGTTTTAGTCAGTAAGAGTCTGACACGCCCTCCCGCTCCACCCAGAGCGGGAGACGTCATTTGATGATTTCCCACCCAAAAAAAAAAAAAAAAAAAAAAAAGGGTGACCATATTATATGAGATCATCGGAAATATAAATGATACAGTAAGTACCTACCTATATAATCATTAGTTATAATACTTAACTTGACTTTACAGGAGAGGCAAAAAAACTAAATTCTTTTCACAAAAAGAGTTGTAACTTTTTGTGTTTTCATCCTATTGCAATGCTGTTTAGAGCATTTTTTTCTTAAAATGTTGTTATCTGAAAGAAACCACAATGAAGCCTACTATTGTAGTTTCGAAGATGACATGGTGGTTACGTTTTTTTTTTTTAAATATCGTGTTACTATAACGTAACTTATAGAATATACAACCAACTTTAACACTTCTACAGAGTGACGCCGCCATACGGTCTGCCTCGTACTAAGCACGCTGACGAGTCTATAGCCAATTAGCCACAGTAGTCAAAGTCTGGGTCGACTGTTCCAAGGATCGTCAAGTCACGCTGGAACAGTAGGTCTATTATGTCTGCAGGGTTTTAACAAAATCCACAGAACGTACTAATGCCTTTCAGTTAAAGGTAATAAACCTGCTAAGAGAGGGTCTTCCTAATAGTTGACTGTCCATTTTGATTTTGAGTAAAGTGCCTTATATTTCCAAAGTATATGAAAAGCCGGAAAGATATCCCTTCGGGCCATATACGGTCGTCCAAGAATGTAGCCAACTTGGGACTAATATCTTATTAAGGAGTATGATGCCACATACTCCTTACGCTTCTTCATTATATTTTTTCCAATGTTACACAAACGAATGTTTTAGTCATAATATAACCACAGTCTATATATAACTGGCAATATCTGCAGATGAAGTTCCTTTGTCAACATTGTTTATAAACAAAGGGAGTCTGACATCTGCAGCCCTAAACTTACATTGTGGTATGGTAACAGCCACCACGCCTTTCTGTCCTATAAACCTATCCCTATGTCAATTTATCTGGACCTCCGTCCATTCACCATCAATCACTGGTTGTTTCCATTTACTACGCATAACGTCTGCAAATGAGTGAAAAGACTCAGGCAAACAGCTGTTGCTAGGCGCCACAGCTGAAGCACACCTCTCCAAGTTAATGTTTCTATAGTCATTCTGCACAATAGTTTCATTTAAACGCCGCAAACACCACCGTCAGTGTTAAAAAAAATACGCCTCATGCAGCTTTCGGCACATTCGCCTTCCGACTTGCGTTGTTGCAAGCCATTTTAGATCTTATTACTACTAGAATGAAATTTATATTCCAACAAATACACGCTGCAAATTCAAAGAGAGCTTGTGGCTACAACCCTTTTTTTGTTTTTTTTTTTTTTTGTTTGGGAAATCATCATTTAACTTCTCTCGCTCTAGGTGGAGCGGGAGGGCGTGTCAGACTCTTACTGACTAAAACCCACCCATGTTCCTTCAGTTGCCTGTGCATTGAGTGAGTTTCCCTAAGTGATCGAATCAGGAAGATATACGCAGGAGAACCAAGGTAGCCCGAAGAGTGGCCAAACTTAAGTGGCAATGAGCAGGGCACTTTGCTCGCAGAACTGATGGCCGATGGAGCCGAAAGGTTCTGGAGTGGCGACCGCGTACCGGAAGACGTAGCGTTGGAAGGCCTCCCACAAGCGATGGAGTAATGACCTTGTGAAGGCCTCAGGAATACGTTGGATGCAGAAAGCACATAATCGGTTGAAGTGTCGGTGCTTGGTAGGTCTAGGTATGTCCAGGCAGTGGACATCTTTCGGTTGGAATGATGATGATGAATGAGTTGTGGCATCAACACCACATAAATTCGCAAAACACTATCTGCTATGTAAATAACAGTGACAGGAACATCTTGATTATAATAATATCATCGACTTAAGACAAGTGGGAGAAATACGTATTATTGAAGCTAACTCAAAACTATCCCAGCAAAGTAAATCATTTTTCCATAAGAGATTTGTTCTTATGGAACAAATATAACTTTGATAGATGAATGAATGATTCCAATGATTATAATTCAGTAAATCGAATCATATTTTGATCAAAATACAATCTGGCACTGACCTGCAAATTTCAATAAACGTAAGGGCCCTCGCCCACGGGCGACTTTTTGTAGCGATGCAGTCGCGATGCTGACGTTTCAGTGTCAAATGACTCCATTTTGCGCCTGTGACGGACAACAGCACGCACTCTGGACCTGTCTGTGTTGCACTGATGCCGGTTTCCACTCACGCGCCGCGCCACACTCCCTCCCCTCTCCGTTCTCTCTACCGATGTCATCCGACGCGGTCGCGCGTTTGTATCGATACAATCGCGATGCACTAGCGCGTTAGTAGCGCGTTGGCATCGCTATTGTAGCGCGTTGCAAATGCGACTAACACGCGTTAGAAGAGATGCTGTCGCGCGTTTGCTAAACGCGCGACTGCATCGCTACAGACGCGAAGCAGTCGCTAGCTGTGTGCCCGCGCCCACGGGACCAGATTCAGTCGCGATGCAAACGCGATTCGGTCGCGATGCAGTTACGACACAAAAATACCTTGCAATCTTATTCGAATACTCAGGAAGACGTGAGTCCCATATTACAGGACGCTCCTGAATTGCCGTAATAAACGTTTCAGTGTCAAATGACTCCATTTTGCGCCTGTGACGGACAACAGCACGCACTCTGGACCTGTCTGTGTTGCACTGATGCCGGTTCCCACTCACGCGCCGCGCCACACTCCCTCCCCTCTCCGTTCTCTCTACCGATGTCATCCGACGCGGTCGCGCGTTTGTATCGATACAATCGCGATGCACTAGCGCGTTAGTAGCGCGTTGGCATCGCTATTGTAGCGCGTTGCAAATGCGACTAACACGCGTTAGAAGAGATGCTGCTACTGCATCGCTACAAAATGTCGCCGTGGGCGAGGGGCCTAAGAAAGAATTTCGCGGCTACAGCTGCGGTTTCACCATAAGAAAAATGGAACACAAGATTTTTAATTCTTTTTCAATTTGGGCGCAGGCTGATTTTCGAACCCCGGCGCCCAATATGATTAATACGGCGCTGAATAAAACGATATCTTGTCAAAATTCTAAATTCAAAAGTCATTTATTCAAACCAGGCTGAGAATCAGCACTTTTCGAACGTCAAAATTACATAAGACAGTCCCCCAAAACGCAAAACATAACTGACGTCTACATGATCAGACGTAATTGGAGGTAGAGTTTGTTTAAATCATGAGCTACGAAAATAGGAATCTTCTCAGGGTCTACATTCTTAATAACTTCTATAATATCAAATAGGTCCTTCTTGCTTTTTCCTTCTTTGTTCTTACGTTATATTTGACGTATATCGGTAGAAACAGATTGAAACAGTAATGTCTTTTTCGATGTCTTCTGTTGAAAAGGCAGAACTACATAAATTATCATCACTAGGCTTTCACTGTCCATCACTTCATGTTTATGTTGCACAAACGTTAACAGTTCATTAACCACGAGATTACAATTATTACATTTAAGCACATTAGCCGACGACATTTTTAACAACGATTAGTACTACGCTTCAACATCTGCAAAGCAACCGATTTTTTTTCCAATCACTACACAAACCTTTTGTTAGGTGTCAAATCGGGCTTCTTATGCTAGCCACACATGGAACGTCCCGTTAGACTTGCGCAAGCCTAAATTTTTGCGCAAGTAAATCGTCACGTGTATGGCTAGCATTCGATTTTCACGAGATTAGTAATAGAAGTATTGGGTGAATAACAATATTCGTATTCGTTGCATCACTATTATTTACGCAAGAAAGCGACGTTACTGCTGCACAGACTGCGTGTGAGTAGCAACAGCATCCTGAGTGTGATAGCGGACAGGTATGACTGTCCGTTCTTCAAACATTGTATGCGTTTATGTGTGAACTAACATAGCTTTAAGCACTATTTTACTAACAAAATGGATCATGTTATCTGAAATATAAATAAATAATAATATACTATTATTTATCCAATTTCTTTAAGATTCTCAACTTTATTTCTAAAGTATAAGGTTCAAAGTTGATTGGGAAAATAAAGAAAATAATAAGGAGTACAACGACATATTGATTTTATCGACCGCAAAAATAAGCTTGTATATCAAAGTTATGCGGTTGTAACCGAAAATATCTCATATCTCAAAATCGAATGCACTTAGGAACATCAAAATGTTTTAAATTATGGGATCCAACGATACCCCATACGCTTAAGTGCATTGATTTTTCTTACATCCCTCGGTTACATGTATGGGGAGACGGCGAGCCACCCATAATATTGTTTTACAGTCCCAATGTTTAGCGGTGCACAGAATACACTTTCTTTCCAAGTTTAGTATCATCGGAGTAATTAGTACAAATAGTCGCTGAGTAAAATGGCTGTGTAGCATTCGGACGGACAGACAGACGTACATAATTAACTCATTATTACACTTATACTACATTTTAGAAACGACTCAATTCACCACATTTTTGAAAAATGGAACAGTCGGCTAGAAAAACGATATTTACTTACCGATAATTACGGTTGCCTTTACATTCTTCACGAAACCACTAAAATCCTTCGACGGTTCCATATCTTTCCCGAACTTAGTCGCGTGCGGTGGTATTCCACTCGGGCGTTTATTCGACAACAGACCATCGATGTCAAATAGGTACATTTTCTTGATAGCTTCTTCCATTGTAACGCCATCTTGGACCATCGCATCGCATAATAAATTTGCTATACCAACGCCTGCCTGAAGATTATAACATACAGCTACTATTCCATCAAGAACACTAATTAACAGTTGATTTCATCCGCAAATATACCTATGTCGCAGCGTCAACACTGATACACCATCTACGAGTATGTTTTTGATTATTAGTAACATCATCTAATTATTACTAACCGGAAACATCAAGTATTTTGAGTTCGATAAAGGAAGTGGCAATACTTGGTTGACGGCTGTCACTTGTCGGACAAAGCTAGTAAATACATACAAACTTATCTCATTTCCGACTAAGTTTAGAGATATGCATGTCAAATAAGTTTCGTTTGTTACACTATTTTGTAGCAGAAAAACAAGATTTGGTTGATGGCCGCGAAGAAAAAAAAGACGCTACCTTCCATACTAAAATCGGCATTGTCCTTTGCGGAAGACATCACGGAAGACTATTGTTTTATAGATGAAAGTATTGAGATTTAAATATCTCAATACTTTCATCTATAATTAAAATTATATAAATTAATATATATTATAAAAATATATTATAAATAATAATAATATAAACTTTATTATCAGGCTTCAAAGGCCCATAGCGTGTTAGTATTACAAATTACTTAAATCTATGTTAGTATAACAATTACGCACACACACAATCATGTGGGCCTCCTACTATCTCACGTATTTGAATACCGGTCTGTGTGCCGCCGCCATCCAGTGAGATATTAGTAGGCCCTGAACAGTGTTATTTTAACCTGTCGCATACACCGTGCGAACCTGCGGGCCAGCATGTTACACCGGACAGCCAACGCTCTACGTTCCCTCTCTAAATCGGCGTCATCCGACAGCCTATCGGTGACCCAGTATCCCAGGTATTTAAAACGAGTCACTCTTTTCAGCGGAACTCTGCCCAAAGTAACCGGTGGAACAACGTCATATAATTTACTTTGCGCCCTAAACACTAAGAGCTCGCTTTTAGTGGAGTTGTACCTGAGACCATGAGTCACCGCATAGTCTTCACAGATTTGGAGGAGCCTTCTTAACGCACTGATCGATGGGCTCAGCAACACCATATCATCCGCGTAACTAATATTATTGAGACATTGCCCGTCAATGGAGCAACCGATTTGGGTGTTGCTGAGCTCACATATCACCCCGTTGACATACAGGTTAAAGAGCCTGGGTGAGCTAAGCCCCCCCTGCCTCACGCCGCACTCCAACCTGTACTCAGCAGACATGGCACCTGCCCATCTAACATAATTGGCCTGGTTGCTGTACCAGTACTTCAGTACAGAATCATTCCCCCAGGAAGGTTAGTGTCATGGGAGAGCTTCCTCCAGAGGCAATCATAAGATACTAGGTCGAATGCCTTAGAGAGGTCCAAAAAACACGCATATACAGGTGTTTCTCTTGCTGCATAGTATTGGACAGTATGCTTGAGACAGAGGATCGCTGTTTCAGTTGACAAGTGTGGCCTAAATCCGAATTGGGCGTCATGTAGGGTGATATATTTATCCAGCTGCCTGTCAATCAGACCGTCCAAAACCTTCGCAACAATGGTCGCTAGGGAGATAGGCCTGTAGTTGTTCTTGTCACTCATATCTCCAGTCTTGTTCTTTATTATAGGAACGACAATCGTTTTCATAAGGTCATCTGGAAGATACGAGTGACTCATACACACGTTAAACAAGAGAGCTAAGACACGTGGTAAGTGTTTACCTGCATATCGTAGGTGTTCTATACTTAAGCTGTCATGTCCAGGAGACTTATCCCGCTTCAGGTCCTTTAAGACAGACCCAACCTCCCCAGCGATGAACATGATAGGCGTGCCCTCGGACCCCTCTCTAGCATCCGACCCACCCGTCGATGGACCCAGCGGTGACTCTGTCCTAAACGAAGCCATAAATAAATTGGCAATAGCCTTAGGTTCGCTTACGCCACCGACGCACACTGGCAGGCACGACTTGGGATTCAAGCTGTTTGTGGCTTTCCAGAAACCACAAAAAATTTTAGCTTCGTGATGACTCGCAATTTCGTTCATCTTTAATTGATCTGCGTTGTTTTGGCACCACTTTAGCTTACTTTTAAAACTAAAACTAACTTTTTTTTATAAATAAATAATTAAAATTATATTACCTGATTGGCCAAGATTTTGTTGTGATTCCTGTTCTGTCTTCGGATGACCTTATTTAATTTACTTTTTTGTAAAATCTTAAGAAGCAGAAATTAAAGTAACAGCTGCCACGGCAGTGCGAATCCACCTAATGCCTTAAAATTGTGCGCCAAACTAGTTGACCTGAATTCCTTCGTATTATCTAAATAAAACTTACAGAACCGGCTCCGAGAAACAAATATATATTATCTTGAAGTTTTTTCTTGGTGAGTCTGCAAGCAGTTAACATTCCAGCGACCGCGACACCCGCAGTCCCTTGAATATCGTCATTGAACGTACAATACAAATTCTTGTATTTGTTGAGATACCGGGTAGCGTTTTTCAAGGCGAAATCTTCAAACTGTTAACAATAAAGTACTTACCAGTTATTGCCTAAAATAGAGATGGTTTAATTTGAACATTAGAAAGAAAGAGTTTTTTTATCTGGGACACGCAAAGTCAATACTATCAGTAATTAAAAAAAAAAAAAAACATATTTATAACTAACAAAATTTACATATTTTTGGAATAAACGAAAACAAAAACAGAAATAATTAGGACCTGTGCGAGGCCAAAAAGGCCTCTATCTCAGCATAATGCTGTGATATTTAAAAAATAAATACCGCACTGCTGGTATTCTGATAGGCCCCGCTGTAGTGCCACGGATACCACTGTACCAGTTGGGGTTAAAAAAATAACTAAAACAATAGGTAATGTGCATAAAAAAAATGAAATATAAATAAAAACCGTAACTATGTAGGTACAATAAATATTAGAACCGATTCACGCCCGGCGTTCAAACATCACTGGTCTATGGTGTATGACAAGCGAAGGGACGCGGGCGCACTGCGATCTGCGATGCATTCGGCTGTCAATGTATTTAGCAAAGACTCACTCAAGCGTTTTTGAACTAACTTTACAAGAACTACGTGAAGCGCGTAATGACCCTGATGTAATATGTCTCTCAGAAACCTTTATAAAAAAAGGATACGAAAGCTACATTAAAATTCATGGATACGAAATGGCAGCCAACTACTGCAGAGTTAAGCAAAGAGGTGGCACTTGCATCTTATTAAAAGAAAATATTTTCTTCAAAGATCTGCCATTTGTAAAAACCTACGCCACGCAAAATACGTTCGAGGTTTGTGGGATTTTACTTACACAACATAAATTAATTATTATTTGTATTTATAGAACACCTCAATCGGATCCTACCCAATTCTTAAGTAAATTAAATAGCCTCCTGCACAATCTAATGCAACAGTATAAATCTAAAATGAATGTAGTTTTAGCAGGTGACTTTAATATCAACACCTTAAAAAAAGGTCATATTACTAGTCAATTACAGGATTTGGCATATAATTACAACCTGAAATTTCACATCAATGAGCCAACACGTAAGTTATCATGTATTGATCACATTCTTAGTAACATTTCTAACGCTATTGCTATTGTAATGCCACTTCACTTATCGGATCATGACACTGCGCAAATGTTGACCATTCCACTAAAATGCAAAACACAAAAACTACCAACATATTATACATATAAAAGAGATTTCAGCATGGATAATATTCGAAAGTTTAAGGAATGCTTACGTAATTTATCTTGGTGTGACATATATGCAGCTAATGACGCAAACGTAGCATTTAATCACTTCCATGAAATGTTTTGCTTACTCTATAATCTTTGCTTCCCTAAATTAAGAGTAAAAGTTAATTTAAATAACAAAAAGAAACAAACTTGGATAAGTAAGGGCTTAAAAAAAAGTTGCAAGATAAAACGGTCTCTACGCCATCGATTCTATAAAAATAAAACAGCAATTAATAAGATCAAATATATTAACTACTCTAAACTTCTTAAAAAATGCATCTTCAGCTCTAAAAAGAATGCAAACATCAATTTTATTGCTAAAAACGATAACAAATGTAAAGCCACCTGGAAGGTTATAAAAGATGAGCTTAATAATACAAACCCTAAAAGTAATATTGAGAATGTCAAAATTAACAACACAGTAATTTCCAACCCAGTTGAAATAGCATCCGCTTTTAATAACCACTACATCAATTCAACTAATAAATTAATAGATACAAACGTTAAAAGTAACTCTGGGAAAAATATAACTGTCAATTCAATGTTCCTTAAGCCCATGACACTAAATGAAGTCAGACAAGAAATTAGGCTTTTAAATAATACCAGTTCCGAAGGCTACGATGAAATTAGCACAAAAATCATTAAAGAATGTGCTAACGAAATCATTGACGTATTAACATATTTAATTAATTTGTCATTTGACTGTGGAATTTTTCCAGAAGCGCTGAAGTTTTCCATTATTAAGCCTCTGTACAAAAAAGGAGAAAGACATGACATGAATAATTATCGCCCTATTACATTAATACCCATTTTATCTAAAATATATGAAAAATGCATGTACAAAAGACTCGTGCATTATTGTAATAAATTTAATATAATAGAAAATGAACAGTATGGGTTCCAAAAAGATAAATCTACAACATTAGCCATCTATGCCCTCATGAAAGCTGTATTACCTAGTATCAATGATAATAATCTAACCACAGGTCTATTTTTTGATTTATCAAAAGCTTTCGATCTAGTTTCCCACGATTTACTAGTACAAAAACTAGAATTACTTGGAATCAGAGGGCCACCCTTACAGTGGATAAAGTCATACCTTCATAACAGGCAACAATGTGTTACTATACCAAATATTAATGATGATAAGGACCTAACACTATACGCATCTGAATATATTTGTAACAGATTCGGTGTTCCTCAAGGAAGCATACTGGGGCCAATCTTATTCTTATTGTACATAAATGACATCACTACAATAACTAACCATAAATGCATCTTATTTGCTGATGACATTTCTATTATTGTGACATCTAATAAAAAATATAATACAATTTATGACCATGAAGTTGACATTAACAACACAATTGACATCTTAATTAATTGGCTTCATACTCAAAATTTGAAGATAAATCTTGACAAATCAGTATACATACAATTTAATAAATGTAATAACAATAAATCTAATTTCAGTCTTAATATACTCAAACTCAAATCTGTAACCCAGACTAATTTTCTGGGTGTGACGATTGATGAACATTTAAATTGGAAAATGCATGTAGACAGTGTCTCTAGTAAAATAAATAGATTTGTGTATGCGCTGAGACAAGTAAGAAAAGTTACTAATTTAAAAACAGCCGTATTAGTTTACCACGCATACGTAGAATCTGTACTGCGCTATGGACTTATAATGTGGGGCAACAGTACCGACCAACATAGATCATTTGTTGCACAAAAAAAGTGCATTAGAGCTCTATATGGACTCCAACCTGACGAATCATGCAAACCAGTATTTAAAAAACTTGGTTTGTTACCGCTACCTTGTCTATACATCTACGAAATATGCATGTTTGTATGGAAACATAAAAAGTTATTTAAAACAGCGAACGATATATGTCCTCGAAACAGACGAGACCCATACAGGCTCGTAGTAAGCAATGTTCCTAGGCTTGCAAAATATAGCAAAAGCTGCTTAGCTATGTGTGTACGGATTTATAATAAATTACCTGGTGATTTTAAATTGTTAAATACGAGATACTGTTTTAAGCGGAAATTGAGTGCATGGCTTAGCCAAAATAACTTTTATAGTCTGAAACAGTTTTTTGACACAAAATGTTAGTTAAGTACTTACTTTTTATTCTCGATTTTGCATGCTGAGTCTAAACCCGGCAAAACATGTTTGTACTATTTTAAACTGTAAGACCTGTTATACCATGTTTTGAGCAAATAAATATATTATCATTATTATCATTATCATGTCCACGGTTTCTTTTCAGTACCCAAAAAAAAATCGTGTCGTACGTACTGCAGTATCCAAAGCGACGAGTCGTCATTAACTCCATCTAGTCTTAAAATGCGGTAATATTTTGACTGTTCGACATTAAAGACTATGTCCTACGTTTTTTATGTACTCGTATAATAGTGTGCAGTGCCCGGACACCAATTTGAAAGGGTCGTCCCCTATTACATGGGACTTAAAAAACATAACTGGCGAAATGTGGGTGTACTACAGGAACACCTCTGCCCAACCCTTCGGGAAACAAGGCGTGATGTTATGTTATTTACAAAATATAACACAACTATCCTAAGTAGATCAATTGGTGGTTTCAAGGTTCGTTAAGATGGATCCGCCAAGGTAACCCACAACATTCAAATTTTCAAATATTGTTTTTTTATCAAAATTTGATTCGTGACGTTAGATAGTTCCGAAGTTAAATATGTTCAGCGGATCGACTTTTTCATGAAATCATCAATTTGATAACAAATCTAACTTAGAGAGATGTAATAAATTATTCTAATCACTATAATTCTGTTAATACATATTTGTTATGGTCGTGAATCATAGTATCTCATAAGAACTAGAAAACGAAGTCTCGCCTGATTTCCGAGCGGGATCTCGAAAGGCCAATCTCAACACCAGACTTAGCACGCGAGATTTAAATTGCGAATCCTGAGTAGAGATTGCATTCCCTAGGTACATAGGTACGTATGCTTCAAATCAATTAGGTATTATATGTCTAGATACATAAAAAGTGTAAAGAAACTAAAAGTTACTTGTATAAGTATTTTGTGGGAATATCTCTCGCAACACGCATCCATGAACTCTTGAACAATTTCATCTAATGCCTGGCCGCTAAGTCGCTTCTCTCGTACACCTATGTACATCGGATCAGATAACAGCATCTGAAAAGGTATCGGAACACTTTATACAAAATTACGTGTGTCCTGATTTAACTGTGTTACTGTTCTAGTTAAACACACCGTTTTATTTATACTGTAATATTTAGATTCATAAACGTGTAACAATTAGTTGTTCCAGATTTTTTGCTTTACAAACTCTGGCAAAAATACCTACCCCTTGTATATTACGGTTCACCCTTGTTTGGTATAACAACGTTTGGTCGAAAATCGCTCCGGCTAATTTTAGTTACATTATAGTAATTTCGTATAATTATTCATTTGACCGAATAATTAATTGGTAGATTTTTATTTAGCATATTTATTTCTTTGAAATAATGTTATTTGACCGAATCTCAAATGCACTAATTTTATTCAAACTAATGTTTCACTAGACTAATAATGATTTAGTCGAAAGATCCTATCGAATATTCAGTATATTTCATTTAGTATAACGTTCATTTCATATAATTTTCTAATTGTATAATGCTCTTTTTATATAATATTCATTTGACCTAACTTTCATATTACCTAATTTTCTAAGGTCGTTTTTGAGAAAAGCAAATTATATTGTAACCTAACCTCAAAACAATAAAGTTGCTTCTGCATCGTCTCCGGCGCTGCGGGAAGTGCAACCCCTTCGCCCTTACGTAACAAAGGATAGGCACCCGTGCGAGCCGTAGCGGCTGAGGCTGCGGAAGAAGCTATCATTGCGCGCCGCTCTCCTCGATCCACCACCACTATATCAGGCTTATTGGCAACAATAGTCCTGTCAGTGATGATCGACCAGTACAATGTGATATTTCCATTTTCGAGAACATATATTATTATTATTTTAAGTACAAGTACCGGTATTATTATTAGTATTACAAGGTGGGGTAAAAGTAAAGTCATAATGTAAATTGCCTGGCATTTTCTTTCAAATGAAAAAATTTGGACCTGGTTTTCACGGAAAGATTAGTTAAATGTGTAAAATTGATGTCAGTAAGTCAAAAAAATTATATCGGTCAAATGACCACCTCCTGAATTGATTCACATCTGTGCTCGTTTTACGAACTGATTGGTGATTTCTTGTTTCTGTTGGCTTTCAAGACTTGCAAGGTTTGTGCTTTAAGTTGGTAAACGCGAGATCTATTGCATTGATCTATTATAATTTAGAATCAAATTTAATATTTTTGTTTTTATGTGTGCAACATTAATGTGCCTTAAAAATATTTATTACGTGTGGCAAAATTCTTTTTTCTTGTCTTCGGTGAAATTCGTTGAGATTCTCCCCATAGATTTTTCTTTTTATTTAATTAAAAGTGAAATCCATATTTTACTTTATCTTTGATTTATTTCAAACAAAGAAGTGGTCCTTCGAGCCAGATGTTATTTAATATATACAATAAAATATTTATGTAAAGCAGCTGAAATTATCGCGAGCGTCATGCAAAGCAACTTTGATGCGTATTCAAAACTTTGTAGAGGATCCGATAAACCTTGCCTCGGCTACAATATACCTTTTAGAGACAAGGAAAGATAAACTTATTACTTCATTAAAATAGTTTGAAGCTCTTCAGTTGGATATATTAAGTTTGGATGAAAAAGATTTTGTTTAAGAAAAGACATTTTTAAATTAAAAAAAAAAAACTGTCCATACATTTCACTTTTTTTTTATCTTTACCATGAAGTTTTCACAATTATTTCCTAAATTCATCCTTGATTTCGTAAAAATATTCTTTTTCAATAATTGTTAAAGGAAGTTTTAGAATTGTTGATACAGCGCTATGATAAACCACATTTATTTAATTTTGGATTTATGAATGCAGAAGGGAACGGCGGTTTCTATAAGAACCTTTGTTTCTGAAGTTAAACAACAATCATAATACTTATAATTATGCATGCATTAAAAAATCTTTATAACCACTGGATAGCTGGGATCGTTTTATATTGTGTCTACTCTCTAAAAAGCTTGATTTATATGTGCTTAAGCGCTGGAAGATCCTATTCCCCTTAAAGGTCATACTACTGAAAATAAATCCCGAGACTACAGTGCGAGTCTCAAAATATGGCTGCACAATCCAATGTATTGTGTATCTATTGTAATAAATCTGATCATGCAATTTTTGCTTGTCCCAAGATTTAGATGGTTCCTATAGAAACACGTCTGACTTTTGTAAAAGATCAAAAATAGTGTTCATGTACATGTTTAAGATTACATACTGACAATGTCTGTAAGTACAAATTTAAATGTAAAGTTTGCATCGAAGATTACATACTGACAATGTCTGTAAGTACAAATTTAAATGTAAAGTTTGTATCGAATCTCTCAAAACACTTTTACATGAAAGTAAGAAAGAGGCTTCAGTCTCATTATGTTCACATAGTAACATTTCTAATTGTAATGTTTTATTACCTATAGATAAGCTACGTTGACAAAACGATTTTTTTCCCGTAAATCGTACACGAGATTTTATTGAATAGAACGGTAGCAGTAGAAAATATATAACATTGTTCACACGGAGTCTATGTGGGGTTCGAGAAATATTTTTCCCCGTATTCCGTCCGAAGTTGCACCAAGGATAACGACTTTATTATACGAAACGATTTTATCGAATACGACTCTCAGTGGCGCTATGTTCATGTTGTATCGTTCACACGAACAAACTTATATTTCGTATTCGAGACCCACGCGGGTGCTTCATTGGTGTGAATGATTGAATCGTATAGTCACCGTGTGTACGTAGCCTTACCGTTACAGTCACTGACAAATATGATCGTGACATATTTGTACGGGCCTTGCTCGACAGTGGGAGCCAGGCTTCCTTTATATATAACTAACTCTTTAGTGAAAAAGCTTTTAAAAAGGTAATCAATTGTTCCTAGTTTTAAATTTACTAACATTATTGGTATTGGTAATAAAATCACAATTTTAAATCAAGTTGTTAAGTTACCTGTAAATGCAACAGTTTATGATAATATTATATTTAATGTCAATAAAGTAAAAACCAAAATTATTAACAATGAAACGGGTAAATCGGTTAAGCAAAATAAACAACCTGAGAATAAGGTCGACAATAAATTAGTTACAAAAGCAGCTGACATAGCTGAGGCGTTTAATGAGTTTTTTGTCAACATACATATAACTACGACTCGCTCCTTTAAATTCGTCCCCGTCTAAAGCTGAAAACCTTTTGCTTAGCAAAAGGTTTTGTTTGTTGTCTAAAAGTACTCGCTTATTTAGCTTCAAACATGTAACGGTCTCGAAATTTCTTACCAGCATTTAGCAAAATATTTGAAATGTTAATACTCAAGCAGTTGCTAAGACATTTTTATTTAAATAGCCTCCTCATAATGAACAATATGGCTTTACAAAGGGTCGTTCCACTACAGATGCGGGTGTTGCTCTGCTGAAACACATATTTAACGCATGGGAGAACTCGCAAAATGCTATTGCAGTTTTCTGAGATCTCTCCGTTTTCTGTGAGCTTGCACCATGACACACTTTTGCGTAAACTGCATCATTACGGTGTGCAAAACGATGCTCTCAACGTTATACATTCTTATTTACATCATAGGTCCTAATGTATAGATGTTGTTGATGGTGTGAAATCTTCCGGGCTACCAGTTCAGTTACATGTTTTTTTTTTTTGCTTGGAAGTCATCAATTAGCTTCTCCCGCTCTGGGTGGAGCAGGAGGGCGTATCAAACTCTTACTGACTAAAGCCCACCCATGTTCCTTCAGTTGTCTGTATATTGACAGAGGCCACGGTATCCCTTTCGGACTTTCCCGCAACCCCGGCAGGCATCGGTCGCATCGGACCCCTTCACTCGCTGACATCTCTTCGAGGCGCGCGTGGAACACAACGTGCCGTTGACCCGAGCCTGGTCCTTATCGGACGGCGAGCTACCCATTGCTCACCGTCCGCAAGCCCGCGCCTACGGTGGCCGGGAATCGGCTTGTGATTCCCGACGCCCAGGGCGTCTCCTCCTGCGGCGGCTAGGGGCGTGAGGGCGCGAATTTTGCCTCTCCCTCACGCGTTCCGCCTCCTCCTTCGCGAGCATTACTGCTTCGCAGAAGGAGGTGACGGCCTCCCATGCCCTCTCGCTCCATACCATGGCCTGGACCAGGGCCGGACGCGAGAGATCCCCTCCACCGATCGCCTCCATGAGTACACGGCGGTGCTTAGCCTTAGTTTGAATAAATGACTTTTGAATTTTTAATTTTATATGGTTGATACGATTACAGCCGCAGCAAATATTAAAAATTGTCCATTCCAGAAAATATTAATTAATCTGATAAAGAATTTAACATCCCTACTGAAATTTCTATATTAATAGGGGCTGATATTTATTTTGATTCTTTCTTTGTGGTTGTTTCAAAATTTTGGATGGTCTTGTATTGCTAAATACTGTTTTTGGTTGTGGTTGCTGGTAAATCCTGCATAAGCTGTAAATATGTATTTTCATCACATCTATTCAAAAAGAGCTAGTTTGTTCTTCGTAAACAGGGACCAAAATAGCTCTTTGATCCCTAGGCAGCAAAATAGATTTGAATTTGGAATGTGGATATTGTTAGTAAAAGTTCCAATCACCAAAGAGATCAATCACGAACATTGTATGAACGAGTAACAGGCTGACAAGAAAGGGAGAGAAAGTGTGAATTATTTGGTCAAAATCCAAGATGGCTGCAACGACACAAATGACGAAAATGTTCAAACTTTTCACTATTGGTGTCGTTTTCATAGTTTTCGAGGGTGCTAAAGCCGATAGTGAGGTCAAAATGTAAATCCAAGATGGCAGCTGCAAAAATTTTCAAATTTTTCATCATTCAGGTGTCGTTCTTATAGTTTTTAAAGCTGCTAAAGTCGATTAATAGGTCAAAACGTAAATCCAAGAAGGTGGCTGCAAAAATTTTGTTTTGGTTTTAAATCATGCGTGAGGGATGAGGTCGGACCGCACACGTTTTTTTTTCTCATAGAGGGTGATGAAAAGTAGAGTGTTCACCTCGGGAGCAACACTATTTTAAGCTCGAGTGACGACTTTGAATCCCTCGCTGCGTTCAGGATTCTACTTTATAATCCCTCTCTACGCTCGGAATTCTACTCTAGAATCCTTCGCTCCGCTCTGGATTCAAAGAAACACTCCTGCCTTAATAATAGTTGTTTTCTCTCTAGGCAAACAATCTACTAGGTATTTCAAGTCTAGTTTCAAATATTACAATATTTGATGAAAGAAAATTAGAAAATGTTATGGAAAATTTTTGGTTGACTGAGAAAGTGTCTGAACTTCCATTGAAAAAGTAACAAAATTTAAAAAATACTGAAAATATGTTTAAAAGGTCCCTTAAATTGATCATATAATTATCAATAACAGCACATCTCATGTAGATATGTCGCTTATTTTTCCTAAAAATGAGCTACAGCTGGGAG
The DNA here is from genome assembly GCA_963853775.1 of Xanthia togata. Lineage (NCBI taxonomy): Eukaryota > Metazoa > Arthropoda > Insecta > Lepidoptera > Noctuidae > Xanthia > Xanthia togata. The sequence continues at coordinate 16,361,364 of OY970801.1, read as the reverse complement.
ATTCTTTCTCAGTCGCCCTGCAAAGGTTTTTAAGTTTATAAAAAAAAACTTAAACGTAACCCAATATTATTGGAAGAATACAAAACAATCATAGAACAATATGTAGCCTTAGGGCACGCCAAGTTAGCCAACTACTAGTAGGTACTTATCTACTAGTGACAAAAAATTAACAACCTCATTATTGGTTCCCACGTCCAAAGTGATGGGTAAGCAGTAGTTGGGAGGGATCCCTGCTAACGCAGTGTACAGACACAGCTTGCCCACTGGTATCCCCATGCCGTAAGCGCCGAGGTCACCCAGCCCCAAAATTCTTTCTCCGTCAGTAACACAGATAGCGCGCACATTCGGTATAGGCCTGGAAAAAAAACGCAACTTAAAACAATAATTATAAAATGATGTCTATAGGATTATCTGACAGCCATTTGCCGCACTTAACATGCATTTTACGGTTAAGACGGGCGTGCGTCCGGCGCTAATCTGCGACAGGCATTTTTAATTTTCGCAGTATCACGCAAGCCGGCCCGCTTGTATTTAGTTTGTATTTGCGATATTTGCACACAATGCAATTGCGAATGTTTTCCCTTAAAATGCACAGTGGAGTAAAGAAAGGAATCGCCTGGTTTTTCAACTACAAATTTAAGTTTGTTTTTGCGATAAATTGATCCCAAATCCAGAACCTTTGATTGTGCGTAATCCGACCCGCACTTGGCCGGTTTTTTTGTTCATTTTCGGCTAATCTGTCCATCATAAAAAAGTAAGTAGGAGTTTCTTTCCTAAGAAATGTATGGAAAAAGCTTTTTGCGATTTCTTACTTTTCTAGTACTCACACCTCAGTTGGTCTCCAAGAGTTTTTTGATCATTATAAGAAACAGCATCGATTGGCATCGAAAAAAGTTTGTGTGAAAAGTGCCCATTTTCTTTGTATATTTGTCCATTGTACAGACGCCAGCAGGTCAACCTACCCGAAACTAACAAATATTCCCAGTCAACTTTGAACCTTAAGTTTTAGTGATAACGTTGAAAATCTATTGAAGAAATTTGACAGATTGTAGTGAGTGTGATGTACTGGCATCTGTGTGTGTCCTACATGAAAAGGGCACACTGTTTTTTTTTACAAAATCTGTCAATGCAGATCAAAATATGTTGAAAAGTTAAGGACAGGCTCCTAAGACCGTTTTCCTATAGCTACAACGGTTAAGGTACCTGCCCCGTCTAAAAATCTACCCTGTACATTATATGAATGCAAGTTGTTGGTAAAGCTAAGTAAACATTTCGCTGAAATTGGTAAGAAAAACTTAGTTATGTTGAAAGTTGGTAGCTTGGTAGGTATCAATAATCACATTACCAATATACAGCGTGTAACAGAAAAGTGTGGTCAAATTTCAGGATGTGGTACAATAAAACTATTAAACTATAGGATCGTAATCGAGAAAAAATAATCAGCTGTCCCAAAAATTTGGGTCGAGTAGGTATTGAAGTTTAGCACGGGACAGTTAATAAATTTTTCGCGACTTACGATGTTGGGGTCCCATGGATAAAGTTGTTAGTCCCATGATAAAGCAGTTTGATGATTTGTTCATTCTAAAAGTTGGCAGCGTCGCAAATAGCTGTCAAATATTTACCAGTTTTGATTAATTATTATGGCAATATTACTGTATGGAAATATCGCCAACTATTTGTTAACTAGAATATTACAACATCAAATTCAGTTGTAAACGATATCCGGCTGTCGAAGGACCAAAATGTAAACGACCAGCTTATGTCGTTTGAAGGGGGCGGTTTGTTGTAAGGTTTGGCACAGTAGAAAAACCACAAGCAGCTAATGTAATAGATCCACGTATATTGCACATAAAACACACACACACAATATATTTAAAATACACAACAGTAATACAGACAAAGGTTAGAGCTAGATGTAATCCGAATTTAATAGAATTTATTCAGCACGAATTTATACCTCAAGTAGCGAGATGTTTGTAGGAACGAAGTTAAAGCTCAACTGACTAAGAATCTGAGACTTTCTAAGAGAGTACTAGGCAACTAGTACTAGGCAACTACTATTGTAAATTTTTTTTTTTTTTTTTTTTTTTTTTTTTTTTTAACTATGGCATCTCGCAGGTATACCACTAAGGTATTTACTGCTTAACCGAACAATCCTGTGGCTGCCTTAAGCACTACACTCAAAGCCTCCAGCCAGGAGCAACTATTCTACATTAAAATTAGGCGAACGCTCGCTAAGGGCACCCCCTGTGGGGTACGAACCTCGGCTTAGGGCGTCGCTGAGGGGGGGACAGCAAGATGGGACAGGCTGGATCACGGATATATTATTATTAGACGGGGAATTTAAAGCTACGCGCTCAGCTGCGGCGCGGGCTGGCGCTTCATCGGACAAGTATTGTAAAATCAGACCCGATACCTTAAGTAGATTTTTACTATAGGGCAAGTAGCGGGTACCATTTGTGCAAACACAATAATTTTCTCCTATACATCAGGGCAGTTCGCTATTCAGGGACGCGACAGAGGGTCGGGGTATAGCTGGGTATTTCCCATTTTGCTATGACGAGGGTGTTTACACGAATGAGGGAGGCAGGGTTGCGCAGGTGCAAGTTATGACATGATAATTACTTCTAGAACAATGGATTACGTAATTATAAACACAGATAGGTATTCTCATTGTTTTAAATAGGTATTCAGGTGGGAAATAGTCTAGTCAGTGTTGTAGTCATAATCAAAACATTGTATTATGACTGACAACCGAGTTATATACCTTTTATTACATAAGGACAGGTTAACAAGAGAAAATAAGGTATTTTTAGTTACCTGTAGACACGGACGAATGTCTAACACATCTTTTAGTTAAGTCGGTGTCTATAAGTACATTGGTTATTGCTAGAGACCTGATTTTGTGTCAGGAATCTTTGATTTTACTAGACTTTCTTGTTCTAACTTGTTGGATTATTTATTCGAAACATTCTATATTAGTTGACATGTTAGAACTGGACCAAAACTTTCCAGATTTGATGCTACCTACTGGACTTCATGTCCCGACTTGATTAATATCCACACATGATTCGACTTGATACTATTTTGACATGTGCAGATGTACTTACTAACAATAATCAGTTTATTAGGTAGGTATTTAGTGTGCTTCCTTAACATTCCACCCCCTGTAAAAGGGTTCCGCCGCATTACACATGGACGGTGGGAAGCACAATTAATTTAACAATGGGCCGACGCAGGACCCCATTTATTGTTCTTACGTCAGCTACACGGATTATCCCGTCACTTCCGTGATACACATTTTTGACTATTCCTTTAGTCCACTCACTTCGGTTTTTGTGTTATCTACGATAACCACTACGTCGTTGACACTCACATTTGGTACGTTATTTGTCCACTTTTGTCGACGTTGTAGAGTAGGTAGGTACTCCCGTAGCCACCGACGCCAGAACATGTCGGCGAGCGCGTTCACACGCCGCCACTGACAGCGGGAGTCGACGTCCTCGATGTCTCCCGGCGCGAACGGAGTGCTCCCGGACGCAGTGCCAAGGAGTAGGTGGTTCGGCGTCAGGACCACGGGCTGGTTGTGGTCATCGTAGACGTAGCTGAGAGGCCGGCTATTTATGATGAGCTCGGCCTCTGTGAGGAGGGTGTAAAGGACCTCCTCACGTGGGGCACGCTCCCTGAGCGTGCTTCGTAGTGCGTTCTTTACTGAAGCTATTATCCTGGCACAACCTTATGAGTTGGTTGCGAGCTTCTTCTTGATCGCGCTGCTGTAGTTATTATATTGGCCGACGCTTACGACATCGGCCGACGACGATGAGTACATGAGCCGTGACGCGTTTCCTACGCGCCCACGACGTGTAGCGCTCGTAGCTGAGAAGTGGCGCCGCACGGTAGGCGTGCGCCGGCGTCGCTGCTGTAGAGTGGACCCGCTGAATGCGCTCCAAGTCCACTTCTGCTGACTCAGCCTCTCGACACACCGGCCTCCGCTCTTGTGGAACACATAAAAACGGGGGGCCGCACAGCCACGCCGTATAGTTCTCGGGCCAAGACGACCTGGTTGCTTTGTCCGCGGGGTCGTCCGCGGAAGGAACCCAGTGCCAGTTGCCTCGGTCCGATAGTCTAGCTAATAAGGCTGGTTGTAAGTCATGCCTTGTAATTGAGACTACTTTTTGTGGGGCTACGCGAGCCCTACCTAACATCGTCACTGACGCTTGGTTACTATCTCGGTAGCCCACTGGGTACGCGACCGCTGCGCATGTTTGTTCGCTTGCGTCGCTAAACATTTGTAAATCTAGATCTAGATCCTTGTCTAGATCTAGCCCATACAACCCTGGTATTTTTGTCTGTTCCAGGCGATGCAGGTTATTAAGCCGAGCGAAACAAGTCTCGGCTTCCTTTTCTTGAAAAGGTAATAATAATAATAGGTCGGGTCCGGTCAAAAGGTTACCGTTATAATTGGTAGGTATTATGTTGTTATGTTTCCGTAACAAACCTACTGCCCACTGTGATTCATCTGGTACACGGTGGTTAGTTTTATCCGGTATTTCTGAGGCCCTTTCATCTGATTCGATTTTACGTACGTTCTCAGAAATACCTATCGCTTCTAGCTCGAATTGCGATTTAACTGGGTCATGCAGGTCAGGCAGGGAAACTGCCATACAGTTAATTTGTTCGCCTTTTAAATTGTTATGGCCGAACGGACCATGTATGACCCAACCTAACTCGGTAAGGGAGGCAACTGGTTTACCGGGTTTTCCTTGACGGACGTCCCGGCCTACAACTAGCTGCCAATTGTCCTGCCCGATCAATACTAGCGGTTTGGCGCCCCTCATTTCCACGCATCCCAGGTCGCGGAGGTGGGCATTGTCGTTAAGCATTGCGGTGGTCACGGTTTGAGAAGGCAAATTTAAATCACGTATAGTGTGACATTTAATGTTGTGGCACTGTCCGTTTGGCCCTTTGACCTTTACTTCAACCGCTCGCGACGTTGGGTCAGCGATCTCGTGACCGCCCGCTGTCTTCAATGAAAGGGGTATACTTGGGCCCTTCAAACCAGTAGCAATGGTCTTATCTATCAAGGAGACGGTTGCACCGCCATCCAGTAATGCGTAACAATGACTATTGTTGTTATTGTCATGACACAATTCTATTGGGATTATTTTTAACAATGCAGAAGCATGCCATTCACCGATGTTCGTTATGGTTTCGGGATTATCTACCTGCTTATCGCTCGCATTGTTTTGCTTATCGGCGTGCAATAATAGGTGGTGGGAATAACCGCATTTTTTGCATTTATCGGCGCGGCAAAACCTTTTGTTGTGTTTGTTTACTATACATTTGAAACACGTGTTTAATCCTTTTACGATGTTCCATCGCTGTTAAACTGTCATTTTGTTAAAGGTGTCGCATTTTTCTATAGTATGTTCGCTTTGACATACGACACATTTCTGAGGTACGGAGCTAGACTCATCACTCTGTGTATTTATCTTATGAGTCAGCTGTGGCCTACTGAATAGTTGACGCGCGGTATTCATGGGTCGTTGACCGAAGACTTGTTCCTGTTGCCTAATTGGGGGCGTAGAAGCACTAGGTTCTATTATAGATGGCTGTAAATAATACGACGTTGTATGCGTTAATTGTATTAAAAAGTGAGATAAGTATTCTAGGTTAGGTGAGACTCTTAGGTCCACCCCCTGCACGTTATCTAACCCCATGGCAAAGTCCCCGTACCGCGCGCGTTGTATAGGAGTTAGCTTGTTTAATAGCTCGCTAACTAGTTGTGGATTGTTAAGATAGCCGTCAGCTTTAATATTTTTAAGTAGGGCTACTACATTTCGCACGGTTGACGAGAACTTTCTAAGCTCGCGGCAGCTCTCCGATATTCTAGGTAGGTCCCTAATCTTTTGTAACGCGCTTTGTAATATTAAAGTCGGGTGACCATATTCTTGATCGAGCGCGTGCATTATGTCGTTGGGATCCGTACCTGAACTTAATAAATCCTCCACTGAGGTTCTAGCTTCGCCGTGTAAAGACGTTCTAAGCCGGGCTAAGTTCTCGTGAACTTTATAACTATACTCTTGAGTGGTATCCCAGTACATATTTTTGTAACATATCCACTCGGATGGATCACCACTAAAATGTGGTAATTCGTACGCCTGTCGCGGTACCGGTCGCGGTCTCCCCATACTGGTTATTGCCTCTGCCAGCCTATCTAACACAGAGTCCCTTTCAACCGAAGACTCCCGCCGTCTTTCTTTAACATCATCTCCGTACTTCAACTGCCGCTGTGAATCCGACTCGGGTATCGAAACACGAGGTCCACTTGCGGCCGGAGTGGTAAAGACGGGGTTATTGGTCGGTAATCGGGACGTAACTCTCTCGGTAGGCATCGGTGTATACGTCCGTGCTTTAGGTATCGTACTCGAATACGGTACCGGCACGGGTGTACCTAGTATGTGCGACACATTATTACGGTATGTAGTCGGATCAAGCGTACTTACGGTTTGTGAATAACTCACGGTAGGGATCCGGGGCGCGGCCACATTCATGGGCCTGCGCTCCGCAGACGGGGTACACAACACTGCATCCGGTTGACACAACACTGTACTCGATTGCCATAAAACACTAACTGAATTACGCAACACTGTTTCCTGTTGGCCAACTTGCGGCGTCGTATCTATCCACTGGTCGACCCGCTGTGCTGTACCCACGTCTGAATTGGAGGCGTCGTCGTCGCTCTCGGTAGCTGCCTCTATCTCGGCTATGTCAGCCTCCACTCTTTTCTTGAGGAGGTTTTCCTTTAGCTGGACTAGTTCCTTTTTTAGCTCGATTAGTTCCTTTTCGGCTTCGTATTCGATTCTTTTTCTCAAGAAATCGACACTCTTGCGGCTATGTCTGGATGAAGCTCTGCTTTGCGGCGATTTCCGGCGATCCATTGATGCCATGGTCGGCGCCACAGACGGCGAACCTGGTCCCCTTTCGGACTGCAACCCGGTGTCCGTTGTGATGTCATCCTTACGTGCTTCTTTCTGTTCGGCTAGCTTCCTTAGCTTGCTGCGTGTTGTGATGGAGCCCTGCTGACTCATGATTACTTGAAACCTTATCCGGCTCGAAGGACCAAAATGTAAACGATATCCGGCTGTCGAAGGACCAAAATGTAAACGACCAGCTTATGTCGTTTGAAGGGGGCGGTTTGTTGTAAGGTTTGGCACAGTAGAAAAACCACAAGCAGCTAATGTAATAGATCCACGTATATTGCACATAAAACACACACACACACAATATATTTAAAATACACAACAGTAATACAGACAAAGGTTAGAGCTAGATGTAATCCGAATTTAATAGAATTTATTCAGCACGAATTTATACCTCAAGTAGCGAGATGTTTGTAGGAACGAAGTTAAAGCTCAACTGACTAAGAATCTGAGACTTTCTAAGAGAGTACTAGGCAACTAGTACTAGGCAACTACTATTGTAAAATCAGACCCGATACCTTAAGTAGATTTTTACTATAAGTAGGGCAAGTAGCGGGTACCATTTGTGCAAACACAATAATTTGCTCCTATACATCAGGGCAGTTCGCTATTCAGGGACGCGACAGAGGGTCGGGGTATAGCTGGGTATTTCCCATTTTGCTATGACGAGGGTGTTTACACGAATGAGGGAGGCAGGGTTGCGCAGGTGTAAGTTATGACATGATAATTACTTCTAGAACAATGGATTACGTAATTATAAACACAGATAGGTATTCTCATTGTTTTAAATAGGTATTCAGGTGGGAAATAGTCTAGTCAGTGTTGTAGTCATAATCAAAACATTTTAATATGACTGACAACCGAGTTATATACCTTTTATTACATAAGGACAGGTTAACAAGAGAAAATAAGGTATTTTTAGTTACCTGTAGACACGGACGAATGTCTAACACATCTTTTAGTTAAGTCGATGTCTATAAGTACATTGGTTATTGCTAGAGACCTGATTTTGTGTCAGGAATCTTTGATTTTACTAGACTTTCTTGTTCTAACTTGTTGGATTATTTATTCGAAACATTCTATATTAGTTGACATGTTAGAACTGGACCAAAACTTTCCAGATTTGATGCTACCTACTGGACTTCATGTCCCGACTTGATTAATATCCACACATGATTCGACTTGATACTATTTTGACATGTGCAGATGTACTTACTAACAATAATCAGTTTATTAGGTAGGTATTTAGTGTGCTTCCTTAACATCAGTGTTATAATAACACTGAATTTGATGTTCTAGATAACCGTTTTAGGTGTAAAAAAGGCGTTTGAAAAGTTTCCATATACTTTTTTGACATCTAAAACGAATTATTCGGTGTTACGATATTAGTTATTGCATTTCATAATCAATATTTTAGTTCACTAGTTAGCAATATTTCATATTTTGCATACAGTAGTAATATTGACAAATTAATGAAAACAGCGAAATATTTGACATTATATGCGACGTTGCCCACTTTCCGAATAAATTCTCTGGTGACAATTAGACGGTAACAGTAGGTAGAGTCCGTCTCAAGAAAGAAGTCCCGCGGCAATAAGTGGAACTAATTACCTATTATTATATGTAGGTATAGTTAGCAACATTCCGACAACAACCCTCCTACCTCATACAGCTTTCTCTACTTAAGATTGTGGATTTTATTAACCAGTGCCTGAGATGTCGAGATAAATAAATATTTATGAATAGTCTCTTACGAGAAGTGGCGCCGCCTCTGCGGGACTTCTTTCGTGAAATAGAGTGTAGTAGTAGGTTTTCGTAGTGCAAGTTTTATGTATGGCTGAACATACATATGTGAACCAAATAATCCATCCACTTTCTTTATTTATTTTACTTTATTTGGAAGACAAACATATGCAATAACAAACTTGACTTACTTTACGTGTACCTACCTACTAACTTACATAGAGATCATTAATTATTAAATGCTGGTGTAATTGCGTAACATACTTACAGTAGCAATGGGTTTTATCACAGGATTTTATTTTGACAGTTCAACAACATGAAATGCGTTATTTACGTTGTTGAGCATACAAATTTTTAGAACATATGAAGCAATGGGAACTACGTATGCTGGGTGACACCACTTTCCGGCCCGCTACAAGTCTGCGTTTGGGCGCTTCCTGCCGGGCTCCGAATCGCTGTCAGTGCGGTGAAGCAGTTGACCGAATCTGACACCATGGCCATTCCTGCAGCAAGAGCGCTGGTCGTTTGGCACGGCACGCAAGCATTAATGACATCATCCGTCGGGCTCTTGCTCTTGTCAGCGCGCGGGGTGCCAGCTGTTTTAGAACCCAATGGGGCTTGGCACGCGACAATGGGAAGAGGCCAGACGGAATGACCATAATGCCTTGGAAGTTGGGTAGGCCCTTGGTGTGGGATGCAACCTGTGTCGACATCGTCGCGCCATACCATCTTCTTAGCACGGCGAGCTGTGCTGGGGTGGCTGCTGCAGGTGAAGAAAACCTCAAACGGCGCAAATTTGTAAACAGCTTATTGGTAGCTATATTTTTAAGCCGTTTGGGGTTGAAACACTAGGGCCGTGGGGTCCGTGTGCTCATCGAGTATTTCGGTACATCGCCAAGTAGTTGGTCGAAGGCTGGCCAATTTTTAGGTCAAAGAATCAGCATTGGCATCCAACGTGGCAATGCTGCCAGCCTTTGGGCACTTTTCCCACTGACAGCGATGCGGACGAATTTTTTGATGCCCAATGAGCTGTTCCTTTATTATTTTTTTTCCTCTATTCTCTTGTACATAATTTATATATTTTAGTCTTAGATGTATATTATATTTAAGATTATAAGTGGAATGAAGCAATGGATTAGCAATATCATCTAAAATCATTCAGATTGTGATTGAAAGTATGCTACGGAATTAGGGTGCTGATCAAATCCTATCCTATAAAATGAGCAATATTTTTATAAATATATATGTATTTGAAATTACGTTCTCGAAAACGACTAACGATTTCGATGAAAGTTGCAATATATAGGTTTACGGGGGCGAAAAATCGATTTTATCTGCGAAAATTGGTTTTCTCTATTTTCACAACCTCGGGAATGTGATACAAAGTTGGCAATACCTTTTTTTTTTCTTTTTTTTTTGGTTGGGATATCATCAAATGACGTCTCCCGCTCTGGGTGGAGCGGGAGGGCGTGTCAGACTCTTACTGACTAAAACCCACCCGTGTTCCTTCTGTTGCCTGTGCAATGCCGGGGGGCCACGGTATCCCTTTCGGACTTTCCCGCAACCCCGGCAGGCAATGGTCTCATCGGACCCCTTCACTCGATGACACTCTTTGAGGCGCGCATGGAACACAACGCGCCGTCGACCCGGGCTTGGTCCTTACCGGACGGCGAGCTACCCATTGCTAACCGTCCGCAAGCCCGCGCCTACGGTGGCCGGGAATCAGCGATTGATTCCCGACGCCCAGGTCGTCTCCTCCTGCGGCGGCTAGGGGCGTGAGGGCGCGAAATTTGTCTCTCCCTCACGCGCTCCGCCTCCTCCATTGCAAGCATTACTGCTTTGCAGAAGGAGGTGACGGCCTCCCATGCCCTCTCGCTCCGTACCATGGCCTGGACCAGGGCCGGACGCGAGAGATCCCCGCCACCGATCGCCTCTACGAGGACACGGCGGTGCTCTGCCCAAGCCGGGCATAACTCCACCGTATGCTCCACCGTGTCCTCCGGGCGATCCACGCAGTGATGATGTAGCGGTTACACCGCCACATACTAACTACGCATCAAAGAGATGACGTCACACAAATCCTGCATCGCGCAATTAGAGTTTACCGCGCGAACGACATAGATAAGACTATCCGAAATCAACAGTCGGGCAGTCGGCCCGCCAGACACAACACCCGTCTGGTTGGAGGATCCTCCCTTTTCTATGGTGGATGAGTGAACTTTACACCCTGTTCCTCATGCCTCTAAATTGGTGACCCCGAGTATGAACGTCAACGCAGCCTTCGTGCAACTACTTCAGCGTGACGTCGTCGTCATCATCACTCCCGCAAGCTTTCGTGAGGCGAGTCACACAGACAGCCAGCACCCTCGGCTTCAACGGGTATCCTGACCACCAGCATGCAGCGAACGCGCATTCCTGGTCATCACCCTCATCCTCATCACCCCGACTCACTGGGGAATCAACGCAATCATCTCAATCAGCGCAATCACCGCTATCACCTCAATCAACGCAATCATCTCAATCAGCGCAATCACCGCTATCACCTCAATCACCGCAATCACCTCAATCACCACAACCGCCGCAATCATCGCAGACAGTTCCAACTCACCGCGAACTGTGCGGCACCCGGTTCCGACTCACTGGAACCTTAGCTGGCACTGTGAAGCATCGCAAGATACAAGACTCAGCCCACTATCGACCTCCGGTCTCCGGAGGGGAGTGATGTAGCGGTTACACCGCCACATACTAACTACGCATCAAAGACATGACGTCACACAAATCCTGCATCGCGCAATTAGAGTTTACCGCGCGAACGACATACTATAGATAAGACTATCCGAAATCAACAGTCGGGCAGTCGGCCCGCCAGACACAACACCTGTCTGGTTGGAGGATCCTCCCTTTTCTATGGTGGATGAGTGAACTTTACACCCTATTCCTCATGCCCCTAAAATGACATTTCCTCCCGCCTTATCCGAAACAGGTAGGTACCTCCCGAAACAGCCGTGTCCGGTTAGGACCTGCGACAGGCGGAAGGTGAGGACGCCGTGGCGCCTCTCCAGCCACTCCTCAAAGAGGGGACTTATCGCCGCAATAGTGGCGTGCCCAACGTTGGCAATACCTGGACGTTATTTTTATCTATTTTCATCTGAGCAGAGCTCGGTAGATCAGGTAATAATATGTTAAAGCAATAATGATGTTATTATAAACTTACCAATTCTCAAGAATTTTGAGAATTCGACCCTTATCATGCATCGTTACGAAGAGCCCTCTAGGTCTTCTGTAAACTAATCCGAATCTTTGACACACTAACCCCACAGTGGGGGTATAAAGTAGCGGTAAAAATTTTTCAATATCCGAAGCTATTAATTTGTAAAATAATTTTTCATTTGTATCCTGAAAAAAAAATGTGACATAAAATTCAGCTTTTGTTTCAGAAACTCCAGAGAATTCTTAGGGGACCACGGATATCGATGGTCCCAACCTTAAAAGAATTTTCCCTTATAAAGTCGGAACCCTAAAGACGCTCGATTCATGTCGCGAATTTTCGCGAAAACGGCACCTTTACATGAAAACTTTCTTGTCCGTCTGTCACAGAGGTTTTTCTCGAGATCTGTGCAACGTAGGAATTGTAGGTGCGGAAAACCACAAATGGCGAAAATATTCCAATCTTATTGGGAGTTTTGTTCGAGCTGTTTAAGGTTGAAACACTATAGGGCCATGAGGTCCGAGTTTAGTACTTTATGTTGGTTTTATTCGTGCTTTGTTGAACGTTTTTGGTGCAATTGAAAACAGAGGGCGTTATGATAAATGAATTGTATTTACCAGTAACTCAGCCAAATAAAGATGTTTATTTAAATTATTTTTAAATCTTCCCACTGAGTACTGACATATTGCCAGTTGATCTTCTTGCGATTTTACCGTGCCTGCTAGAAGTCCTTGTAAGCCAAGCGTTTGCCGCTCTGCCATCGTGAATGCAAGCCCCTAGAAACAATGTTTTTAACAATGTACTTTATTTAGATGTCCTGAATTTAATATGAGATAAGATGTCCAATTGACGCTTATGAAAAAATATCCATTTTGACCTGTAATTCACACGAAAGAAAAAGTTATAATTTATATGCGCGGTACCAACCATTTTATCCTAACATTTTTTTTCTACGTGTTCCTATTGATGTCCCATAACTCGAAGGTTATATGCTATAAGTAAAAATAATACAAAAAGTTTTAGAACAAGTGTTCCAAAAATACATATTTTCGAAGATATCTTAACACTAGACTCTCGATGTGTGTATCCAGTTTTCATTGATAAAAAGTCCTACGAGTAAATCATTTTCATTCATATATCTAAGAAAATTAAGCTGAACATGAGGTCCCGGGTTCGATTCCCGGGTCGGGCAAAGTGTTATTGGGTTTTCTATCTGGAATTCCTCAGTAGCAGCTCGGAGTCTGGATTTGTGCCCGATGCCACAAGCTAAAGTGCATTGCAACCCCAATGTGCGTGTAACACTTCCATTCTTACAATCACAAAATATAGTATTTAGTAATTCATCTGGAGCTGCTGGCTACAAGGGCACTTATGAAACATCAGAAGCTAGGTGCGCGGTTCCAATCGGATGTTTCCTATGGAGAAGAGCCGGCAAGAAACTCCACGGTTCAAAATAAATGGTTTTTACAATGTTTTCAAATAACAATGTTAATAGGTATGACAGGACAGTGTAGGCCTATCAACAGGTACCAGGTAATTAGCAAAATAGAAAATGGTCCACAGATCTACAGGCTGTTAAGCCTACAACGTTCTCACATTCACAAAATCTAAAAGAAAACAATCTATATAAAAGTAAATAAAGACCTATTTAAACCAAATGACATACCACTGCAGCTGTATTTTTTTTTATCGCGATTAAAAATGGTCAGAATTAGACAACAGGGTGTTTTACTCTTTATGAGAAAAAATCTAAAAATATATAATTGAGATAGCTTAGGCAAAAAGCAGTCGGAAAGCCTAAGTTTTAGTTCATAATAATATAGCAAACTAAATTTGAAAATTCAATTCAGAGGTTTCAGCTTTTTTAATCTGTGTTCACCATTAGATAGTAGTCGCGTTACGTCATATGGCTATGTAAACTTCGAAAGTGTTAACTGTCAACTATCAGCGTACCTTTAATCTATAAAGGCTATAAATTATTTTCGTAACCAACATAATTTTTATTGAAATAATACCATTTTTTTTTTTTTTTTTTTTTGGGTGGGAAATCATCAAATGACGTCTCCCGCTCTGGGTGGAGCGGGAGGGCGTGTCAGACTCTTACTGACTAAAACCCACCCGTGTTCCTTCTGTTGCCTGTGCAATGCCAGGGGGCCACGGTATCCCTTTCGGACTAATCCCGCAACCCCGGCAGGCAATGGTCTCATCGGACCCCTTCACTTGCTGACATTTCTTTGAGGCGCGCGTGGAACACAACGCGCCGTCGACCCGGGCCTGGTCCTTACCGGACGGCGAGCTACCCATTGCTCACCGTCCGCAAGCCCGCGCCTACGGTGGCCGGGAATCGGCAATCGATTCCCGACGCCCAGGGCGTCTCCTCCTGCGGCGGCTAGGGGCGTGAGGGCGCGAAATTTGCCTCTCCCTCACGCGTTCCGCCTCCTCCTTTGCGAGCATTACTGCTTCGCAGAAGGAGGTGACGGCCTCCCATGCCCTCTCGCTCCGTACCATGGCCTGGACCAGGGCCGGACGCGAGAGATCCCCGCCACCGATCGCCTCCACGAGGACACGGCGGTGCTCTGCCCAAGCCGGGCATACCTCCACCGTATGCTCCACCGTGTCCTCCGGGCGATCCACGCAGTGATGACACCCGATTGAAATAATACCATGGAGGACGGTTTTGTAAAAGGACACAACACAAATTTATAACATTTAAAATATCACTGCATTTGTTTACACAGCCAACTGACGTCATGACCACAGAGCAATATAGCGGCCACTGCTTCCAGCGTTTTCGTCTCGTTTCGTAATGAATTTTTATGGCACTTAACGATTGAATAAAAATGTTGTGAATTTTTTAGTGGTTTATTAGCAATAATGAATCTAATTGAGACACTTTTCAAAAATGGGTGTAATACCCTATTTAAATTTTAGGTGAAAAACGTCCAATTCAGAATAGCAAAATTGTCATTTTCACTAAATTAAAATCTCAGTACCATCTTAGTGCTGTAAAAATAAAATATAGTTAAGTTGTGCCACTTTAGTCTATTTCGGAATCGGAAATCATCGTTTGACAGGAGTAAACTAAATTTTGGTGATTTTTAGTCTAGTTTAGAGGCATTTGTGACAAGAGAATCGGCACCACTGTTTGTAAGAAACGACTTATTAGTTTTAGTAAATCTAAATTTGGGTATCACAATTTCATGTTTACTACGTGTATTTATATTAAGAAAATCGCTTCTTATTTTGAAAAGTCTTTCTAAGATATAAAGAGAATATTTAGTATATATAGGTATATAATTATATCAATTGGTACTCCCAAATATCAATAAAACTAAATTCATCTGTTTTTCCATAAATAACTCCGGTCAACCCCAAACACCTATTGCCCTTCACGCTCACTCTTCTTTAAACCCCAGTTCTGACTCAAACTATGACTACTAAGGTTCCCCAGACTACTAAATATCTTGGTGTTGTAGTTGACTGTCACCTTAAATGGTATCAGCAAATTTGCTCTGTCGTGGCAAGCCTGAGAAAACTCTTATATATTTTAGTTTTTTTTTTTTTTTTTTTAGCTCGGCGGATTATAAGACATTAATACAAATAACCATATATTTTGCCCTCGCTGAGTTAGTGTTGGGTTATTGCCTGACGGTCTGGGGTTGTGCGTACAAAACCACAATGTTGCGGATTGAAAGAGCTCAAAGCCTTTTTTTTTTTTTTTTTTTTTTTTATTAAGCGGTGAAAAATGCCTGACGCATACCGCACCGTCCAGGGAGACGGTTTGGTTATGTGGGGCTTGCACCCACTAAAAAACACCGCCGTGAGCCTACTGTCGCCTTTGCAGATGGGCCGCGAGAACTGCTACGCATGACGTTCGCGACCCATCCAGCGCCGCCCGCCAAAAGAGCTCAAAGCCTAACCTAACCTAACCTAACCAATCCGCTTTCCTACGACATCACTTTACTCTCTCTGCCAGGTCCTAACAGTCAGACAGTTGTTCATTTCTCAGACAGTACTCCGTAGGCATACCCAGCTGAATTACAAACCAGTTAGATCTAGCAGTAGACGCCGTTTTGATCGAGTTTGTGATGTAAAGCCTCGTAAAACTGCAGCAGCACGTCGCCACTTTACCTACATGAGCTCAAAAATATAAAACAGAATAAATAAAAATATCTACATTTATTCTGTTACCAGAAATGAATGCAAGAAAAAACTCGACATTCTTCTGAAATCGCTTACTTATGATGCAACAGAAAAACTTGTGGAAATTTAACATCTCGGAAAACACAGAACACACATCCTCACACTCTCTTACTTAACATTAGGTACTCACACACACGGCACATATCTCAAAATGTATTAGTGTAATATTGTATTTCTGTAAATATTTGTTAAAACGTTGTTAGTGTTGTAGCGGTTACACCGCCACATACTAACTATTCATCAAAGACATGACGTCACACAAATCCTGCATCGCGCAATTAGAGTTTACCACGCGAACGACATAGATAAGACTATCCGAAATCAACAATCGGGCAGTCGGCCCGCCAGACACAACACCCGTCTGGTTGGAGGATCCTCCCTTTTCTATGGTGGATGAGTGAACTTTACACCCTGTTCCTCATGATCCTAAATTGGTGACCCCGAGTATGAACGTCAACGCAGCCTTCGTGCAACTACTTCAGCGTGACGTCATCATCATCACTCCCGCAAGCTTTCGTGAGGCGAGTCACACAGACAGACAGCCAGCACCCTCGGCTTCAACGGGTATCCTGACCACCAGCATGCAGCGAACGCGGATTCCTGGTCATCACCCTCAGCCTCATTACCCCGACTCACTGGGGAATCAACGCAATCAACGCAATCACCGCTATCACCTCAATCACCGCAATCGTCTCAATCAGCGCAATCACCGCTATCACCTCAATCACCGCAATCACCTCAATCACCACAACCGCCGCAATCATCGCAGACAGTTCCGACTCACCGCGAACTGTGCGGCACACGGTTCCGACTCACTGGAACCTTAGCTTGCACTGTGAAGCATCGCAAGATACAAGACTCAGCCCACTATCGACCTCCGGTCTCCGGAGGGGAGTGATGTGGCGGTTACACCGCCACATACTAACTATTCATCAAAGACATGACGTCACACAATTCCTGCATCGCGCAATTAGAGTTTAACGCGCGAACGACATAGATAAGACTATCCGAAATCAACAATCGGGCAGTCGGCCCGCCAGACACAACACCCGTCTGGTTGGAGGATCCTCCCTTTTCTATGGTGGATGAGTGAACTTTACACCCTGTTCCTCATGATCCTAAAGTGTTATGTATTAGTCTTGGAACAACCTATCCTCGCACTAGGAGTCGGGCGTTGCTAGCTGCGCCACAGTTTTTAACTATTGCAGCTATCATCGTTTAACACTGTTATCTTTGAATGTATTGTTTTTTGTTCCTAATAAACGATTATATTATATTATTATATTATTTGAATCAAAAAGTACAAAAGAGTACCACAAAGAAATGAATGCCGAAAATTTTAAAGAGGTTTGGTTTATGACCCTTAATCAAAATCTTCCAGAAGAGTGTACAATAATTATGGACAATGATCGATGTCACTCAATCCAAATAGACAAAACTACCCACAAACTAACGAAAAGGCGGATCTAGTGGCATGGCTACCAAGTCATGGTGTGTATGCCGCCGACATGAGTTTACTGAAAGCGGAACTGTTTACAATTAGTAAAACAAAATAAACATGTGACGCCAAGATATGCCATCGATGAGTTGGACAGGAACATGGCCACAAAATTATAAGGACCCCGCCATACCACTGCCAATACAATGCTATAGAGATGATTTGGCCTCAACTTAAAGGTTAGTATAAAATGTGTTACAATTTTTTAATAAAAAAATAAAATAAAAAAGGAACCATTAAACAGGATACAGGATATTTAAACAGGAAAAAAATTAGGAACATAATTATATACGTTGATATTTTTCATCTACTTTTGCGGATGAGTGCTGTCGTATTGCCATAGTTAATTTAATGGCATATTTTTTTTATACCCATGTAGCCATTTGACTGTTTAACGAAATAAATAATGTAGTCATTATAACTTTACCTCTATGTTATGGAGTTTGGTTTCCGCACTCAGCCCGTCAGGTGGACCATTGTGCGTGTAACTTTACCTCTTTTACAGGCTATGCTGCACGTCAAAATACAAAACCTCCATTCACCACAAAAACAATGCTTGGTTTGCTTAAAGAAGCATGTGCACCTGTCACAAAAGACGATTGGATTAACATAGTAGAAAAAACAAAGAAAATTATAATGGAAGACTTCAAAAGAGACATACATTTTGATAGTATAATTGAAAATGAATTTAATAAAAGAGTAACCAACGAAGACACTTCAAGTGATGATATGTTTTCTGGATCAAGTGACGAAAGTGAATAAAAATGTAAAAAATTTAGTGAATTCATTTATTTACCTGACCCCCACACTTATTTATTCTAACTTTATTCTTGACTAGCGACCCACCCGCCCAGGCTTCACACGGGCACATGATATCAGTGGCTAGCTTCTGTTAAACATATACCTTCCGGAAGAAATCAGTATGTCGGGTTTTAGTTTTTTGGCTTTGAATCTCGCCCAAATCTAAACTTCGTTGAAATGTATGTAATAACTGTTAAATATTACAAACTCATGCGTGTAATAAAACTGTCGATTACAAACTCTAATTATTTTAAATAAAAAAAAAATCGGATGCTATAAAAACCGATTCTTGAGAGAATCGGTTTTTATAGCATCCGATTTTTTTTTCCCTCACTACACAAAGTATTTTTATAGCAGTCAAATCCGACTTCTTAGATTGTGACGATTATAATTAGATACTAAATTATTTAATATATTTCAACCATTTCTGAAAAATACACCCGTGAACCTGACATTCACCCAAAATAAAGGTGTAAGTAGTAGAGTGGTGAGAGTGGTGGAGTGGTGTAGTAGAGTTTCCAGCTTATTATCTCTAATTCTGAGGTTTATCTACCCTCTTTTTACGCTAATTTGACTGGCCTAGTAATAATCGTGACTAGACGAATTATTTTCATTTCGAATGAAAAGAAAAACTAATTGAAAAATTATTAATTGCCAGTAGATTCTTTGACAATGACATGGTCTCATTAATACCCGAGAGTTATTGGATATCAAAAGGAACACGTTTTAAAAGAGCGCCTGGATAAAGGAGTTACCTTGGAATAATTCAAACATTTACTATTCTATTTAATTTTTCTTGTCTTACCTTGTTGATCTTCGGCATTCTTAAATAGTCCAAGCCTGTGTAAATATTTTTACTGATATCACCGGTATAATTTCGAATGTTTATGTTAATGGGCTCTGCAATGCTGTTGAAGACTGTTTTTGTTAGACGATTGAAAACTACAACCCTTATGCTGTGTCTGTGCCAACAAAAAAGAAAAAAATAATATAGTCATAAGTGGTAACTACAGGTCATGGTAGGTAGCAAAAAATTAAAAAAATCGAACTAGCTGTTCCACGCAACTTCGTTCGCATACAACCCTCATCAAGTGATGAGGGTTGTATGCTTTGGGGTTGAATTCTGAAATATCTTTGGTAAAAATTTTGTATCGTTTGGCAGGAGGAGGGTCTCCCCTTGTACAACTCCCATGAAAAGGTAACGCACCGTTCTTGAGAAAAACAAATTAATTATTATAACTAAACCCCAAAACACTTAAAAGTTGCGAAACTTTATAACCTGACGCTTTTTTTAGAATACCCTATTCAGGGTATAGTGAGAACCAGTGAACGAAAATAAACATGGAAGCATTACTTCAAGGGAACTAAGCGCGTATCTTGACACAAAATCCCAAACAAACAAACACACAAATCTAAAACCCGTCGCTGATTGGCGAAACCACACAAATAATTATATTACTACTACTCTGGATGCACAGTTAAAAATGGACCTCATTTTCTGATAATTTGGGTTTAAATTACCATGTAACGCATAGACCGCTAACGACATTTCTAAGAAGCCGCTTCGCCCACCATTCGTCGCCCGGGATGTTTTATGTAATAAGGTTCAACGCAAATAATTAATCGTGATATTGATGGTATTCAATTATAGAATTATGAAAACATACTACCTATGTTTTAAGAACTGTATGGCAACAAGTCTGTAAATAGAGCAGTGTTTAGGGAGTAATAGGTAGGGCATGCTAAAATATTAGGGTAAATAAAAAAAATGTGTGGTCTATTTTTTTTATTATTGTTCACAATTTAGGT
Source organism: Xanthia togata (assembly GCA_963853775.1). Taxonomy (NCBI): domain Eukaryota; kingdom Metazoa; phylum Arthropoda; class Insecta; order Lepidoptera; family Noctuidae; genus Xanthia; species Xanthia togata. The sequence goes on along the minus strand of OY970801.1, from coordinate 16,341,119 downwards.
ATCATAATTATAATACATTAAAATCTGTTTTTTTACGTATTATTTCGTATTATAACTATATATTTAATAAAAACGTAGGTACGCGTTAAAAGCATCCAGAGTACAGCAAATAGTAAGAAAACAATAATTCAAAAATAAAATAATAAAAAATAAGCCGAGGCAGGTAATTGATGACCAGCCCCAACTGACGGCGCCCGTTCACGAACATGACGCATGGATCAGCACCATTCAGCTCCACCATTTTGAAGGGTCTGACATTTGACTATTACCTAAGTTCTGTGCCTCGGAAAATGGTAAGTTTATTCAAATTCTGCATGATGAGTGCAGTAGAGGATCATTTTTGGCAATATAATGCAAACGAAATTTAAGGAATTCTTGAACAATACTTTTGATAACGGTATGTCGTGGGGTGGAATATCAGTGGGGTGCTTTTTTTAAAAGATAAATATGTCATTAAAGCTGGTCACATATTGAAAGCATTCCGCATGCAGTTCCTTGGCATTAACTGTTTTGGGTGTTAGAATCGACTGCAACGTTTCTAACGGAGTCGATTGAACTGGTTTTTTAATCGAAAAGACCATCTGAAATCAAAAGCATGTTTTTAGTATGAAACCCTTTAAAACACGAGGTGTAATATTTTTACGAATACAAATACTTTATTAGCTTTGTATATGTATTATCAAATAATCAATCTTACCGTACAAATTGGAATAGCGTTTGTTTTAAGCTTCGTGTATCCTTTTTTTGTCAGATAAAAATCGTCATTTATAAAAAGAACCAAGCATATCCTTGTCTTCTTACTTGGGTCCATTCACTTTGTTGTCTTTCCCAACGAACAGCTTTAGTCCATAGTTCTCTTTTATAACAATCTTGTGGAAATCTAAAAGAAAATATAGTGAATTACATAAGCAAAACAAACGCGTCGGCGGACCACCGTCAGGAACGAAGTTCCTTGTTACGTATGATTTAAAATGTTCGCTGCCGCCATCTTGGGTTTACATTTTAACATTATTATCGGCTTTAACACCCTCCAAAACTATGAAAGCGACACCGATGACGAAAAATTTGAAAATTTTCGCAGCCACCATCTTAGATTTTTATTTCGACCAAATTCATACTTTCGTCAACTCCTACCACAAGCCGCGTTAAAGAACTTCGTTCCTATTTTTTTTTAAATGTTATATTCGATATCTATTTTCTCCATGCTATTAATGGAACTTTTATGAACCTACAATAGCTTTGTATATTTTGCATAATGCCGTCCCCATAGAAAAAAACTGTTAGTGTTATGTAAGTAGTATCTTAGATTGTAATCAAAATAATAAAATTTGTCATTAGAAAAAAATTGTTTGGTTGGCATAACATCATCCCCATAGACTTCGTGGCGTAATTCCAACAGACTTCATTTTTAATAGAAATATAATAAATAGCGATGTACTTACACGTGAAAAGTAATTCCAGCATTCTTATTATGCAAATGTGATCTGTTGACACACTGCACAAGAAGGCATTTTGAAATATTTGACACGCAAAAACCAGTAAATAATAGTTAACAACCGCTGTTGCTTGGCACTGCGGACGAACTAAAAGCGAGAGAGGCACAATCTGTAAGCCCCGCCCACCGGGGCACACTTTGCGTTGGGTCATTTTTTAGAGCTAGGAATGCCTCCATGTTTATTTTCGTTCACTGCCTGATAATAAGAATCGAGGACCCAACCCCTACCAGCTTTAATCCCTTTTACCCCCATACAACTCAAAGCGATACTAGATCCAAACCAAACCTTTTAAGTACCCCGATTTCTAAGGCTAACGGGGGTTTTAAGTTTGTATGTGGACAAAGTCGCAGGCAGCTACGTTACAGGGATCGTGCAACGGATGGGGTGCGAACTGCAAACAAATCAAGATTTGCGTTTCCTTAGGGACTATCTCCCTTGACCCGATTATTTTCGGAAGTCAAATAATTTGTTTCAATTAGGCACATAAAAGGTACTTTTCATATATCCAATACAGCAGCAGAGCGGTGCACAAGTTTATGTCGTCTGACTCTTCGGAATAAACAAAATATAAGAGACAAAAAACAAGACCTAGGTACTTACAAATTAAGTAGCAAATTTTCAGACATTTTGAATAAATAGCTATAAAACGTAAATGTAAAAAAAACAATCCAACTGCCCAATAAATGGACGATGAACAAGACCCACAGACTACATAGGGATATGACAAGACCTGACATAGGTCATTGACAGAGGAACTGAGAAAAATCACGCCGCGCCATACTGGCCAGTACTTAATATGAAGTTTCTATCACGAAATTGACCTCTTTTGAGTTATTTATTATATTCAGCCCAAGATAAAATAATGAGTAGACTTCTGTTGTGGAGGCGCCGTCCAGTCAGTGCAAGCGTTTCTTAGTTATCGGTAATCGTGTAGCTTAACTCAGAGCTTAAGGAGCTCAATGACTTGACGAACCATACACTAAAAAAGGGAAATTTGGGTAGTCACTGCCAGACCATCACTAAAACCGAGAAAAACAAAATAAAGAAAAAAAAACTCACTTAATAGTCTTCACATTCACAATACACCAAATTCGGTTGCACAAGCTTGAAGCCATAGGTATTAGAGGCACCCAGCTGAAATTATTTTAAGGGCTATCTAGAAGACCGTACCCAATGTGTACGGAACGGATTGGTAATGTTCTCAGCGATAATAAACAAAACACGTCCTTCGGAGTTCCCCAAGGAAGTATTTTAGGGCCTACACTATTTTTTATATACATAAACGATCTTTGTAACCTAAATCTAGATCACGGCCAAATTGTTTCTTACGCTGACGACTCTGTCCTACTGTTTTCGGCTGACTGTGAAATAAATGTTTACGAGCTTGCGCAACATGAATTCAATATTGTTGATAAATGGCTTCAACATAATTCACTAACACCAAATGCAGACAAGACAAATTAAGTAACTACATTAAGTTTCAACACTATCTCAACACTATCTAGACATTATATGCTCATCATTGCACAATCATTACAGATACCTAACCAATGTGTTTTTCCCAAAATTAAAATGGCAAATAGGTGCAACAAAATACCTTGATGTTTAATAGATGAAACACTTTCGTTCAAACAACATAATAATAGCTTTAAATAATAAAATTCGTAAGTTGATACTTGTTTTTAAAAAGTTACCTACGCTATATTGCTGACCCAAAACTATGTAGTTACACAAGTTTACTTTGCGCTGTGTCCATCAATATTAACTTACTGTATTACATGCCGCTCCACCTCGGAGCGGGTAAAACAATGTTACTAACCATCGAGAGAGCTCAAAGGGCGATTCTCAAAGTGTCTACTTTCCGCCTTTTCCTTTTTCCAACTAACCTCCTATACAAATTTTGTGAAGTATTAACAGTTAGATAACTATTTAGAATGGGTATTGTATAAAAACAACACTCAGCTCTACCCTACAGCACTGCACTAATAAAAGACGTAAAGATATAGTTTGTCCACAAAATACAAAAAACATGCTTTTGTAGGTATCCCAATTTAATCTGTATCTCGGTCCTCTTCTCTATAATAGACTAAACTCGAAAGCAAACATTTATTCCCCGAACTACACAAATTGTAAGAGAATTCTCAAGGATGCTCTCCAAAGTATATCTTAAGAAGATACTGAGAATTTACTAACTGTGCTACAGTGAATATATGTACAAATTTCACCTACGTTAAAGTATTTATCAAATTTAGAAACTAATAATTATGCTATTCATCATATAATTACTGATCTATTGTCAACCTTTTGATTATTTATTTATTTTATAAGTCTAAGGCTCTTCCCGCCTGAAACACAGGATTACCTAGTTCAGGCACGTAAGTCTTAGGAATATAATTTACATTTAAGCAAAACTGTACTATTTTTTATGCCTTGTAATTTTTTGAATAAATATTATTATTTTAAATAATTAAAGTAAATACACTCGTGTGCAAAAAAAAACACAAAGTACTAACAATTAATAAAAAGACCGGCCAAGTGCGAATCGGACTCGCACACGAAGGGCTCCGTACCACCGTACATTATTTAAAAAATAAATGAAAATACTAAACGAAGAATATTATTATTATTTCATCTAAAATTTTAAAAATCGCAATGAAATAGTATTTGTAATGATATTATGAATTACAAATATATTTTTGCAGTTGCAGAAAATCATCGCTATTTAAATAAAATACTTTATAAATCGGCGTTGCAACTTTTACGGCCCCCCATTTCATCAATTTTGAAAATTAAAAAGATAAAATTTGTTCTCTACTCAATGAGCTCTAGACAATGACACCCCACATGACAGGGTTAGTTTTTTTTTTCAGAAACAAAAATTGATTGTATGTATACCCCCTTTAATTTGTATTGTATTTTTTTAAATTTGTTGTTATAGTGGCAATAAAAATGCAGAATCTGTGAAATTTTCAACTGTCTACCTATTACGCTTCATGAGATACAACTCGTTGACAGACAGACGGACAAACAGACAGACAGAGAGATGGATAGCAAAGTCTTAGTTTAGGGTTCCGTTTGGCACCCTTTGGGTACGGAACCCTAAAAATAACTTTTAATACCATTTAATGGGTAAAAAGGTTATGATTCAATAAATTTATTGCAAATCGAAAATTAAAATTGCTTAACAACTTGAAAGACTTAAAAAAAACGGTTAAATAAGCACAAAATTTGAATGGCCGATGTTCAACAATATAGTAGTTTATGAAACTGTTGTATAATGAAGGGGTATTAAAACACTCGTGTACTATAACGTGTTTTAATACCTAGTTATGTGCAGTTTCATACACTACTTTATCTACTCTCATACATTGGTATTGAACCTGCTAGATAAAAGATCAAAGTTAAATTCAAACTTATGAAAGGCGCCTGGACCCAGCACATCACAAAGCGGGCGCTGCTACCCCCGCTTAAACATTCCATTACAAAAAAAATATTGATGGGAACTCCTTGTTGCTAATAGGTTACTTCTTGGATTTGTCCTGTATCGTAAAGGTTTTTTTTTATCAATTCTATTCAAAAAGTTATTCTTCGTAAACAGGGACTAAAATAGCTTTTTTATCACATCTATTCAAAAATACCTAATTTATTCTCCGTAAACAGGGACTAAAATAGCTTTTTAATCCCGACTAAAAGTGATTTGAATTTGGAGTCTGGATATTATTAGTAAAAGTTCAAGCACCTACAACACCTAGTGCTAAATAGAATAGGATGCAGGCCCTCCAAAACCGTTTCTTTCGAATGGAAACGGAATCACCCTGGTATGTTAGAGGAACGAGATCCTCCATCTCAACCTCAAAATCCCTACTAAGTATTGCCCAATTTCTCAAACGCAATTCCAAGCGTTTCTTTGATACAGCTGCCAAACATCGCAACCCTCTCTGGTCTGGTTGTCGAGGCCGCCAGCTGTACGAGTACCTATGTCCCCTCTAAAATCAGTAAGTCCCCACTCCACTGACTTCTACTCCTATTCCTTCACTGTGCACGCGGTGCTGTTGTAGAATTCACTTACGCCCGACATTAGGGACTGCCAAACTGTTGCAGTAGAAACCTATTTAAAAGAGTGAATGAACACTATCTTTCCACTTTATCATAGTTGCGTAGGTATTTATTTTTTATTTTATTTATTTTAGAAGTATGTATGATTGTATGTATTTATGTCAGTACCTAAGTATATTCTCATATAATTTGTTTTATTTTAATGTGAATAGTTTTGATTTTATGTAAGTATTTGACTTTCTCTCTACTCTTACACACAAGTGTCTACATGTCTTTTTACCCCCTGTCCTATCGCAGGTATGCTGGAAGAGATTTCTTTAGAAATAAGCATCACCTTTGTACGTATTTTTCTGTTCTTTCCATCTTATATGTTTATAGACCTGTAGGTAAAAAAAAAAACCTCCGTCCGGGGCATGTTCTCACCGACCCAGATAACCCCTCCAGGAGAGCAGTAGGGCCAGTAGTACAGTATAAAAACACAAACGACGACTCGCATTCCGACCTCGCCGCTGATTGATTCCTCCGCGACCCCCCCCCCCCCCCTCCCGAGTAAATAATACTCCCCCCCGAACCTTGCGATGCGCCAGCTCGCATCGATGCTGAGCCTTAAATTTCAGAGATAATTATAATTATCCTTTTTTTTTATTTAGCCTGTCCCACCTTGCTGTCCTCCCCCCAACGACGCCCTAAGCCGAGGTTCGCACCCCATAGGGGGTGCCCTTAACGAGCGTTCGCATAGTAATAATTGGTTTTAATTTACGCCCCTGGCTTGAGGCTTTAAGTTACAGCCACAGGAAAATCCGGTTAAGCAGCTACGACCTTCTCAGCGATCAACTGCGAGATGCCATCAATAAAAAATGTTTCTAATTACTCAGCCACACAGACTACATAGAGATAGGGTGAGGTCTTCCCACAGACTACATAAAGATACTACTTATGGGTCTTCCAGAGAGTGCGCGATAATGCACAAGTAGGTATAGTACGATCGCCAAATCTTAGTACTTTAGTGCTTAAGTAAAATATTTTATTGAAATGAAAACTAATTTAGGGTGCTAAAGTCGATAGTGAGGTCAAAATGTAAATCCAAGATGGTGGCTGCGAAAATTTTCACATTTTTCGTCATGGGTGTCGTTTTCATATGTACCCCGTTTTCAGCTCACTTCCACGGCAGTGAGCAGGAAAGTGGGTAAGTATATAAACACACGATACTTCTCATGCACATAGCCCAACGGATTAGCAAGCTGAAGTGGCAGTGGGCGGGGCATATAGCACGCAGAACTGACGGCCGATGGGGCAGAAAGGTTCTGGAATGGAGGCCACGTACCGGCAAGCGCAGCGTAGGACTTCCACCCACAACGTGGATAGACGACCTAATAAAGGTCGCAGGAAACCGCTGGATGCAGGTCGCATCCAACCGGCCGATTTGGAAATCATTGGGGGAGGCCTATGTTCAGCAGTGGACGTCCTATGGCTGAAATGATGATGATGATGACTTCTCATGCTGCTGCCACTGCTATTCGCGCTGCCCAGCACTCCCCAAATGAGCGGTTTTTTGTGCGGAGGTCAAAAGAGCGGCAGTGCATGTTTACATTTAGCTCCGTGGCTCACTTGATCACTTCTCGCCAAGTGCTTGGACGAATCGGACGTGCGTGCCACCTTGTTTTTTTACGATCTGTCAAAATACCCTCTGAGTGGAGTAATGAAAACACTATAAAATTTATAGAACTAATTAAAGCAAAGTTCACGACGCCTGGAAGAGAATTAGTGAAGCTTTAGAAGCTCTAAAGTATTGATTAGGGAAATCAATGAAGTCACTGACTGCCATCAGTGACTTCTTTAATTTCAATTTGTCAATAGGACTATCTTCTAAAGCTTCACTAATTCTCTTCCAGGTGTTGTGAACTTTAATTTGTGGTTTTTAACCTATGAATCCCATATTGTTTTGTTGGATTCCAGTTCTAAAAACTGTTAGTAAAAAAATTATAGTGTTTTCATTACTCCACTCGAAGAATATTTTGGCAGATCATAAAAAAAACAAGGCGGCACGCCCGTCCGTTTCGTCCAGGCGGACGAAAGGCCTCTTTTGAAAATAAAAATTCATCTATCCGATCTGGAGCAGGTGCAGACGATATTATTTTATCCGATATGGTTTGTATTCGATGTTATAGAGAGGTTCCACCATCTTCTACGAAGACGAATACTTATTCTTTTTTGATTTTACTTATCTTTTTAAATAATGAACATAATTTTATTATGTATTGCAACTCTTCCATGCCTCGGATTTGTAAACACGTTAAGCCGTTGGTGCCGGCTATCATTCGTGGATCTTTGACAGTCATTACGGGTTGTCAGAAGCCAGAAAATCAGACAGCAAGTCTTACCAAGGGGTATCGTATTACCCAGTCACTGGGTTGTGGAGGTCAGATAGGCAGTCGCTCCATGTAAGTTATTGGTATTCAGCTGCAACCGGTTAGACTGGAAGCCGATCCCAACAGCTGGGAAAGGTCAGCCTTTCAATCATTTGAAAGGTCTATTGCAAGAAGACACAGCACGGACGCTGTAATTATTTCTTTCGGTAGTGACGTCTGCCATTACCGAAAGTCGAAAGCGATGTGAGCAGTGTGTGTTTATACACTTCTCTCGATACTGCTACGGCAGTATTTAGGGACTTATAGCCGGCAGCGCGAGAAGTAGCGGCAGGGGCAGAATGTGAGGTCAAAATGTAAATCCAAGATGGCGGCTGCGAAAATTTTGTTTTTGTTTTACATTTTATTTTCGTGTGGTTGGTGACTTACCTGGTGTCAGAGTTTTAAAGCAACCCATGGGCATCTGACTTGGCTTCACATGCCTTGATTTATATGATACGTGAGAAGGAACTTCATTCCTGACGGGGATCCCCCGAACGCACACGTTTTATTTAAGTGAAAAGTTCTTTAGGCGTTTTGAGCGATTTTTGGTAGAGGAAAATCTTATGGGTTCGCGTCACCGACATGCTAATGTTAACAATAGGTACCCATAATTTAGCTATGAGTATGACGTGGCGCTTGTTGTTTCTCGGAGTAATAATAAGAGAAGATGTACATAAAGAAATAAATGATTCATCAAAATGTTATGCCTAATATAAAATAAACGTAATAGTATTAACGATGAATTCCTGAGGGATATCATCCCACGCCTGTTGAATAGCCACCAGAACTTCCTACGGTGAAACGAAGGTATAGCGAAGGTTTACAAACAGATTTCCTAGGACCAGTATCACCTGATTCCCGTAAACCATCCAATTGCGAATGTATGTAACTCTTGTCAGTTTACCTTTTCACGCATTACCGGCTGAACGTGTTTGGATGTTCAGCACACGGATAGACCATGGCCCGGGTTAGGGCATAGGATACTTTCTATCCCGGTAGTACGTTCCCGTGGGGTAATTTACCACCTCCACGCAGGCGAAAACGCGGGCAACAGCTAGTCATAAATAAAACAAAAATAAAATATCTTTGGAACATGTTTAATGAGTAACATCTATAATTTTCATTTTAACAATCGCATTATTTAATCCACAATAATGTTATTTTTCTTTGCTTATGTAAAACTAAAAAAAAAAAAAAACGAAAGCTGCATTACAACAACGACGTGACACATTAATTGACGCAATAAAATCAGTGTAAAAATAAAATGTAACCCTGATTTTAATAGCATTTCCAGATAATTGACCAACTTACAAAAGATGCTTCCATAACATGACCTATGTTCCGTTTCATGCAACATAAAGTCAAATATTTAACATGTACAGTGGGATAAATTTTATTATACACCGTCACAGCAAGGTAGATCACATAATATCACCTGATACGTAATATAACATATATAACTGACTACTTAAAATAAAAACATTGCATTTATTTCGCTCTGCGAAAAATTCGTCTCACTATCATTACAATACTAAATTCAAAAATAATACTTGGTCAATAAAACTACCGAGTTACGTTTTATGTTTTATTCGTGCGTAAAGTTGAAAGAGAACCGTTTTTGGTATGGCCATGTGATGAGGAGAGATGAAACGCATGTGACTAACCATGAGTTTGACCAGCACCAAAATTGCGTAACACACGATCGATCACATGTTTAATTTTGACAGTTCAACAACATTCGTTACGTTATTTACGTGGTTGAGCAGACAAATTTTGGACCTTAAGAAGCAATGAATTAGCAATATCCTTCAAAATGATTCAGATTGTGATTGATCGTGTGTTACACAATTAGGGTAAAACATTATACATGCAAACGTTTCGACACTTGTCACATGAAACAAATCTCACAACTTGTTTTGTTGAATTTGAGTTCGCACTACATGAAACCGAGTGTTTTTTTTTTTGACAGAGTTCAAGAGTTCTTGGGTTCTCAAAACATCTCAAGTGACATAAAACGACAAACAAGTTTCAGTTCAACAAGTTGTGCGACAATGCAAACGCAGGTCGATACATTGACAGAAAACCGAAATTTCAACAAGTTATGATGTGAATGTTTCGCCAGTGCGAACGCACGGATACGGAGGAGCGAGTGATGAATAGGTTTATGGATGGAGGGGTCGAGGGAGACCAAAGAATTAATGTACATTTAGCAAGGACCCCAAGAAAAATGGTACATTGACAAGAAGTGATTTGCAACTCGTTGTGTAAAATTATTTAGTATTGTTTCGTCAAATTCACGAATATGCTATGTACACGCGGATACATTGCCTTGCATAAAAAGTGAATTACAAATCGTCAAAAAAAAAAAGTTTAATATAAAATAAATGCGGGTAAAATTATGTTCATTATTAAGAGTCTATAATACCTCAAATTGCTTAGCATGATCCTCCGTTATATCGAAAATACTGCAGCATTAATTTTGATATAAATATATGGTAAACTTGAAGATTAATGTTAAGTAGGTACTATGTTTGACGTAAAACGATTCCATAAAATTTTCTTGACAGAAAGAAATGCAAAGTATAATACATTCCAAACCGAATACCGCTAGTATTTAAAAAACTACTTCAAATTCATGAAACTCATTCAGATTATGAAACTTTGCATAGTAACTGAACTAAATATCAGATACTATATTTATTTTAATTTTTAATTTTACCATTATTATCACCGTAAAAAGAAATTACCTAAACTATCGGCGCCTTGGAGCCTTCTCCCCGCCGCTCAATCTCGCTCTCACTCAGCCCGCGATCAGTAGTGTGCGAGCGAGATAAAATAGAATTGGAGCTGAAGTATTATGGACTCTTAAGTAGATATTTTTTACGGTAACAGAATTAAAAACGTCATAAAATAAAATGGTGCCCTACTACATTTCCACAATAAATCCTAGACATTCTATCCGATTACTCTCTAAATGTCTTTATTTTATTCTCCTTTGTATTTCTTTTTCTAATGCTTATCATAATTATAATGATTTGTGAAATGCATATTAAATAGATGACCTGCATTTTAATGCTGTGGTGACTAGACTTTTCTTAACTTTCATCCCACGAATTGTATTATGTGTAATTATTTCAAATATTCACAACATTTAAGTAGGTACATCCCATTTTGCTAAATAATTCATTTACAACTTAAAAATAATGTTAGAATTATTATGTTACTAAATAAATAGCTCGCCGCATCACAAAATTAAATGAAAACTAAGAGATGCAATAAATAAGTATTGTAATAATCATGTCAAATTAAACTAAATAAAAAACAAGTCAAACAGAAAATACATTTAAGTAACCGGTTTAACACTACTCTACTTTTAAAGTCAAAAATCTAATAATTTGAAATACAACTGTGTAAAATTTTGTGATCAAAGCTAAAAAACAATGTTAAAAGGCCACCGTGATTATTATCTTCACTTTGAAGACTATAGACAACATGTTATAATAATTATTATTTTAAAATGCTCAACTACTCGCTACTTGCACACGATGAATACAGTCGAAACACTACATTAAATATGGATTTAGTCCAGTCACTCTTAAGAGTTTTTTACAGATTGTACAGTGGTATATGAATATATTCTGAAATATTACTTTTTTAATAACGCCCGTTGATGAAAATAAAAAACTTACAGATAATACTTTTATAAGAATACCTAACCTAACATTAAGAGAGTAAACACAACAAGAGATTCGAGTAACTGGACGTTAAACCCAACAGTTATAATATACATATAAGATTTCTAATTTGAACATTAAATATGTATGTATATTACGGAGGTATAAAATACTTTGTGTAAATTAATTAGTGTAACAATAATACATGGACAACATGAACACTCCCATTAAAAGGCGTTGTGCACAGAACGCGTCTTTATTGCATTTACTACCAACATTCCAAAACGAACGTTCCATATTTAAAATTAATAATAACTTGCCTGTCATCTGCACGTAGGCTAAATTTAAATCCATCTTTATACTGCCTGGCTTTTTAATAATTAAAGTCGGATGTGTATGTGATACGTTTAATGATGTAATTGTCTCATTTTGATTGAACAAGTAAAAATGTACTAAAATTATGATAAAAGCAAATTATTCAAGGTGACATTTTGTCTTTGCTCCCCGTGTATTACATTAAAAGCCGATGCCGTCGTTGGCAAAACGTGGGTGTACAATAATACACCTGTGTCTAACCTCCGGAGAAAAAAGGCGGGATTTTATCAAATACTTTCAGTAAAAAAATCGACTTATCTGGTTTAAACTACACAGAAGTTTTTCAATTTTTTTCATATAGTAACTACATCGATTTTTAAGATTAAAAAGGGCGAACTTTGCTATTAAATTTGACACATAACCGAAATAATAAAACGAATACTGATTTAGATGTTTTTCGGAACAGGTTGTATGGGCCTTACATCGAACTTCTCTTCGGGTTTCCAGTCCCACACAATCGGCATAGAGCATTCGTAGTAATAGCTATACATCTGGTTTTGTATATGCTTCATCAGGTCTTTCGGCTCGGGGTAGACTGAAGCTAACCCTGTGAAAGAAAATAGACTTTTAGTGAAAAGGAGATAAGATTCAAATTTGATTGCAACAACTGATACTGCACTATCTGATACAATATGATGAAAGGTGTTTGGGGTCTACATAACATAATGTTGTTTACTTTACTCAAATCGTGTTACAAAATATAAAAAAAAAAATGTCAAGAAAATGTAGAATTTTGCGCTAGCTCGATATAATCCGTAACACACGGAGATACGGTCAACCGCACGTCAGTATTACCACTTTAATTACGAAAACCGCCATTACTACCACGAAATAAAGGCGCTGTAAAGCCAAACTGCTACAATGGGTGCGCAGTTGACTTTACGATTGTACGGTGCGACATTTTCTCAATAAAATTTGTAGTATTTCTAACTAGGTCAACGCCTTATATACTTACAAATTACAGATATTCCACCCACGCACCCTACTCTTCTTCATAATCCTTTACAGCACTAGTGTGCAAAATACCGCGAGTGTCTTAGTTTTATCGTGTTTACTAATTACCCACTCTTAGGTAATTAGAGTGTATCGACAATACTAAAACACTAGCGGAATGTTGCACTCTTGTACTGTTAGCGTTTAGGATGAAGAGGGGCGCGTCTTCGTGGATGGCACTATCTGTACAATGTACGGTTGCTGAAGGTACAGACGCCAGCACATCAACCTAACCGAAACTGTAAAATTTTCCCAATCAACTTTGAACTTTATGCGTTAGTAATAAAGTTGAAAATCTATTTAAAAAAAATTGACAAATCATAGTAGTTTGATGTGCTGGCGTCTGTATAATAACGACTGTTCTAAATATTTGTTTTAATAACTACACTGTTATGGTTTAGGTCCTACATTGTACTTTATTTTTTCTACGTCATAAAATACAATAAACTTGAAATTAAATAAATTATTCTACTACATATATTATTTGATATATTGTCTACGAAAGCCCCACTTAACAAGGTCACAGTTGCATCGTTTGTATTACTATTACGGTTGTAAAATAAATTATTCGTTTTTAAGGTTCCGACCTAAAAAGGAAAAACGGAACCTTTATATGATCACTTCTTTGTACGACTGTCACAGAGGATTTTCTTGAGAACTAACGCGCACACGGATTGCCAGTCAAAGACCAAATAAACTTTTTTTTTTTAATTTATTAGTGTTTACTTCGAGCCTAACAAAAAAAATAGCCAGTCATGGGGACTGCCAACAAAACTGAAAACTTAGAATTGGTATTAGCGCCATCTAGCTTCTATAGTACAGCACTACGGCGCAAGCATGTCGGTGACGCGAATGCATAAGTTTATCTCCTACCAAACATCGCTCAACATGCCTAAAAAAGTTTTCACTTCAAAAAGTTTAATACGTGTATCGTGAAAAGGTGCTCCCCCACTGGAAGCATTCGCCTGTAATGTAATAATTCAAGATTCCTCTGTAACGGGTAGGGCTTTGCAATAGTATACTGCGCAGGCCGTCAACTTAGTAGTCGGCGGCCTGCGCAGTATATTTGCAAAGCTCATCTTAACTTATCTTAGCTTATCCTCGTATACAATCTAGCGGTAGACACAAATAAAAAGTTAGGTTAACATAAAGGTAGTAAAGACTTTTTTTTTTCTTGACAATATGTCATTTATAGATATATAGTTTAGTAGATAGCACAGGTTTATTTATTACGCTCAAAACAGTAATAACGGCAGACCCTACCCTACCGTACCCTTATTACGTAATACACGATCAATCGGAATTTGAAACAAATTGCTAATATATTGCTTCATAAGTTCGAAAAAACTGCTCAACAACGTAAATAACGCAATGAATGTTGTTGAACTGTCAAAATGAAACAAATTTGTCGTAATCGTTTACGAAAATGTGTTGCGTAATTAGATAGCTGGAACGTTCTAAAGACTGCTCAGTGTAGTTAGGTACGGAATACGGAAACTAATTGTGCGAGCCCAACTCGCTCCTTCCCGGTTTTTTTTTGTTGTAATTTTTGGTGACACGCATTTGTATGGTCTAAGCAAACGGCGATGTTCAGACTCTTAAGCGGGACCTTTCTTGTACACAATAATTTGCTACCTTACCTACGAATATTTTAGTAAGTATGTTTTTTACTCGAACTCTGGTCGTTTTTAGGGTTCCGTACCCAGAGTGTTCTAACCCTTTTACCAAGGCTCCGCTGTTCGTCCGTCTGTCACAAGGATGTATATTTTGAACCGTAATAGGTAGACACTTGGAATGTTCAGTGTGCACTGCTATAGCCGCTATAACATCAAATAATAAAAATAAAGTAAAAAATTTGAAGGGGGTTATACAAGAAACGTGTTTTATTTTTGTCATGTTTCGTTTTACTAAAGTATGTAGTTTTAAATGTTGTACGGTGGTACGGAACCCTGTTTTTTTTTTTTCTTGGGTTGGAAATCATCAAATGACTTCTCCCGCTCTGGTGGAGCGGGAGGCCGTGTCAGACTCTTACTGACGAAAACCCACCCGTGTTCCTTCTGTTGCCTGTGCAATGCCAGGGGGCCACGGTATCCCTTTCGGACATTCCCGCAACCCCGGCAGGTGGTACGGAACCCTTCGTGCGCGAGTCTAACACTTGCACATGGCCGCTTTTTTTTACAACAAATCAAAACTACACGAATAACAATGTTCTAAAATATATAATCGGTTGAAAGTCTTTTGGACCTTTGGTAATCAACTTACGTCCTTTGGCCATTCATACTGCTCCGGTATGTGAATGACGTACCGAAAATTATACCGACATTTTTGGATGTGCCCTCTTAAATCTTTTGGGATTGGGTATACTGATCCGAGACCTAAGGAAATAACGAATCTACGTAAATATCGAAAAACGAACCATGCTTTATTGCTGTATGCATTTCGTTTATACTCAACTTAAGTGAGGTACAAAAAAAGAACGTCTTCTGAAAATTACAATTATATTAGATTATACTCTAGCAAATCTTAGGCGCCATTTCCACCGTCGAGAGAATCGCGGCGATAGTCACGCTGTGCCTTCAAATTATCGCCGCGATGATATCGCGGTGTGGAGGTTGATTCGTGGAGGTTGATTCATAGAGGTTCTATTTTATTTGACGGCACGGCGAGACTATCGCCGCGATATTCTCGCCCTTAGAGATGACGCCTAAGTGATATTATCTAGAATATTCGATAAACTTAAAACAATAGGCAGTTATATACATTAGAATCTTGGCTAAGTAAAAAGGGGCCCGTGGCTAAGTAAAAGTCGCACGGGTCGATCGATCAGGTTAAGCTACGCTTGCCGCGGTTGGTCCGTGGATGGTTGACCATCTTTATATACCCAGACTCCTCCGTGCCTCGGAAGGCATGTTAAGCCGTTGGTCCCGGCTGTCATTTGTGGATCTTTGACAGTCGTTACGAGTCGTCAGAAGCTCGAAAGTCTGACAACCAGTCTCACCAAGGGGTAACTGGGTATTACCCAGTAACTGGGTTGTGGAGGTCAGATAGGCAGTCGCTCCACGTTAAATACTGGTACTCAGCTGCATCCGGTTACATGATAATCCAGGTCGGTCCGAAGATAAGTGACCATCCATTTCATTCCGAGTCTTCTTTGTGCCTCGTAAACCACGTTTGTTTAAGTCAAAAGCCCGAAAGTGTGACAAACCGAGGGATATTGTGTTACCAAGTAACTGGGTTGTGAAGATCAGACAGGCAGTCGCTCCATGTAAAATATTAGTATTCAGCTGCATCCGGTCAGACTGAAAGCCGACCCCGATATAGTTGGGAAAAGGCTAGCAGGTACATAGAGTTACTACGCCAAATAAACCACTATGAAGCAAGATTTCACATTTTTCCTGCCTCTTCTTTAAATAGAGGCATGATTTTACGTATAAAGAAATGACACTCAATCTTCTACTTAATAAAAATCTTACATTCATTCAATCACTGACAGACAGAGCACAGCCCTGGGTCTAAAACATGAAATTAAAACCTCACTGTGTAAACTTAGGCGCAGGACATGCATGAGAGGCGAGAGGCGCGGGAGAGGTGACGGAGCGGCGCGGGCGCATCGCCGCTCCTTTCATATTTAGAGCAGAGATCCAGAGCAACGACCCGCACCCCGCCTGCACCTGCCCGCGCGCCGTTGCCTGTAATATCTCACGTGTCGTTGCTCCTATACATTTTGTATGAAATATAAAGGAACGGCGCAGCGCCCGCGCCGCACCGTCACCTCGCCCGCGGCTCTCGCTTCTTGTGTACATCCCGCGTCTTAAGCGACGTGAGCTGTCATTCCACCCGATGCTAAACTGAAACTATTGACAGAGGCCACTCCGTTCGGCGCTCCGTTTGGCAGCCCGTCGGCCTTTACCAGTGAACGGCCAATCGGAGCACCGAACGCGGTCGACGCGTAAAGTCGAGATGGTTAAAATAAACTCACACTAGGCCCTCACCTCTGCTCACTTCTCCTATAATATTACGGTGCAATTTTTACAGAATACGTGGCTAAAATGCTTGTATTACTGATAAGTTTGAATATATGTAACGTACCTTCATCGTAGGCCATCTTTGAGACCTCCAAGGCGATATTGACAGAAATATCTTTAATTTCCGAAAGCGACGGGTAAATACGACCGATGGCGAGGTCTTTCTCGCTAACGTAGTCGGCTAAAGTCTGCAACAATATGAATACAATGTTAGAATACAATAGAATCAGGCTAGACATATAACCTCTTAAACGCAAGCCACACCGGGAACGAAGCCAAGGTCGTTGAGCTTCGCTCTTGTAGCTACCGCGTCTTACCTTCATACTTTGGTTCATAGTTCGTCGTGTGCATCGAAGTATGCAAACACGCGGTAGCTAGATGAGCGAAGCTAAACGAACTTGGCTTCGTTGCCAGTGTGCTTGAAGTTGCTAGTTAAACATGCGCTAATAAGTAACGTTTATAAATAAGGGGGATTATTTACCGGGTATCTACGGTAACAATTTATTATTAAAGAAAAAATCAGTTGTTTCATAGAAAAGTGCAATACCGACGCGGTCAAAATGTATGGAACAGCAGATTTTTTTTAAAATAACCGACGAAAAATTTAAGCGAAATGGGGTTCAGAATCACGTACTGAATCCATCAGTTTTCGCGTCGATGTCTCTGTCACCCTGTATATATTATGTCACCGTAAAATTGTGAGAACCGTTAGTTAATCCATCGGTATTAATTTCGTTATATATAAACTGTCGAAAAATTGTGAACTGGCTGAAATGGGTTCGGTTAGGTTAGAACTGTGAACAACCGCGCGCGAGGTGAGCAAGCGAAGCGAGCGGTGCCGAGCTGGGCAGGCTTATAAGCGCAAGGAGCGTTACGTCGCAAGCAAGTTTTATACCAGTTCACAATTTGTTTGTTTACCATGTATAGATTATAAACTATAGAAACATAATTCGGTAAATATTGTAAATGGTTCGTTGTTGTTCACAATTTTTCAACAGTTTCTACCAGAAATAATAATACCGATAGATATAAACTAACGAACTTCATAATTATACGGTCACATATACATACTTTTAACATCCAATATCAGGTTTTTGTTAATAAAACTTTTTTTTATCCCCTAGGGCGAGTCTAGGGGGACGCTGTTGGTCTGCATCTCACCTGCACGCGTAGTATGACAACCATAGAAAGGGGTTTTCTACGGGGTTTGTAGACAGAAGAATAGACAAAATGACATATTATTATTTATCTGTCATTTTGTCTATTCTTCCGTCGACAAAACCAGTTTCTATTGTGGTCATGCTAAGCGTGCCGATGGTAAGTGATGGTCAGACCGAAGGTGAAAATGAGCTTCACCCGGAATCCTCAACCACAAAGGAATCTTGTTGAGATATCTTGATTTAATAAAATCGACTATCACGGGGTGGGTCGATTTTATGCACGCATGTGTATCTACTTTAGCTTTATGTATTCTTAGTTGTTTCTTGAGTGACAGTTAATAACAAATAAGGTCCTTAGTAATGTAACTTGATGGAATTTGAGCTTTGTCATGTTTGAAAATAAGTTTGTTTTACCAAAACTTGATAATTATCTCAGATTCTGAATTCAAATGTAGAATTCGAAGTGAGAAAAGTCAACAAATTGAAAAAAATAATTGTGCCACTAGGATCTTTTGAATCGCTCGTTGATAGTTGGTAACATTTGTTATTAATCACTTTTTTTTTTTCATTCAATTCATCTTGTTTTTTTTTTCAATACAATTTCTGTGATTTTCACTTTCACCCATAGTTAAAGTTGTTCATAATGATGAGTACAATAACTCCTTAAGAGGATTCCCATGAATTCAATTTCACCCTGTATATTCCTCTGCCGAACTGCAAAGCAGTTTGTTGGCAAAGATGGCGGTTAGTTCCGATTTTGGCCACGTGTCAAAAGATCCTTGTACCGTTATATTTGAATAGGCTTTACATACCCTTGCGGCAGTCAAGAACATGCTCTCGGGTATGTGGTGGGTAGCGGTCGCGATGACGCCGAGAGCTATTCCGGGGAAGATATAGGAGTTGTTGCCTTGTCCGGTGTGGTACTCCTTGCCGTCGTACTTCACGGGAGGGAACGGGGAGC
Organism: Xanthia togata; assembly: GCA_963853775.1. Taxonomy (NCBI): domain Eukaryota; kingdom Metazoa; phylum Arthropoda; class Insecta; order Lepidoptera; family Noctuidae; genus Xanthia; species Xanthia togata. The sequence goes on along the minus strand of OY970801.1, from coordinate 16,321,971 downwards.
CGGACGCGAAGATACAGCGGCCCTGCAATGTAACAGTAACAGATAATGTAATTATCTTCCTGTGCGAGTCCCAATAAATACTTATTTTTTTTAGCGTGTGGATGACAAAAATAACACACAAAAAGATATAGTTTTTAATGTATAATAAATACGTATTCTTTCTTTCTAAAACATACCTCTGTATTGTCATAGGCAGCTTGAGCCGTGCACTCAGCTTTACTGGTTGGGTTTGAGAGCGCGAAGATGACAGGTCGTTCGGTGTTCCTAGCCATCTGTTGTAGTACTTTCGTTGTGAACGCACCGCCGACCGTTGAGCATCCTGTAACAAGAAATACATTGTTTTAATAAAGAAAGAAGAAAGACAATACATTTATTTAGAACATTTATTTTCGATCCACTCCAGGACTCGTCTGCTACACCGGCCATCGGTCCTTCGACAAACATGGCCAGCCCACTGCCACTTCAGCTAGCCGCTGGCTTGCTTTACTCACATGATCTGACCAAGATTAATGTTCTAAATGCTATTACTTATTTAATTTAATTTTCATTACACAATTCAAAAATGCCTGTAAATAATTTTATCGAAATAATTGCTTGAATTTTGAGTTTGAGTTGTAACTTACCGATAAGACAGCTGGGTTTAATCTTCGCGACGACAGCTTCGAAGTCCTTTTCTGGCTCGATATCCTTTCCGAAAGCTTTCGCGTGTGGTGGCACTCCTCCCTCGCGACGTGTGGACAGTAAGCCTTCAATATCGAACATGAACACTCGATCTTGAGCCTGTTTCTCTGTCAGACCTTCGGCAACCATGGCGGCTACCGTCAAAGTTGCGATGCCGTTAGAAGCCTGGTATGGTAAGATAAAATATAAATTCAGAAAAAAACAAAAGCTGACGTTAAATCCCGCTTGCAACACAAATCACTTACGGCTGATTTCACCAATGAAACTAAACGCGATCAGCATTTCTGAAAAGCGTTCAAGAGCTGTCAGTGTCAAAATTGTTACGTTAATTGTACACTGACAGGTCTTGAACGCGTTTAGATGTACTGAACGCGTTCAATTTCATTGGTGAAATCCGCACTAAATAAGTTTACCACTAAACGTATAAAAAAACAATCGTACTGTTTCTGTCAATTGTCTCGAAGATGACAGAGAGAGAATGTAAAACGGTCTAACAAGATGAACAAAATATTTATGGGAAACTAAATCAAAGGTCCCTTCTTCCTGAGCAATTTGATTTAAAAATTGGCACTGAGAAACAGAACAAGGATACATTCTCTTCATTCATTACACAAGTAGACTCTCAATCAATGAGAAACGGGTAGTTTCCCATTGATCGAGAATCTCTCGCGAGGCCAGCAACAATAAATCGCCTGGCGATAAGGGCATCACAATCGTCACTGTATCAATGAGGGTTTTCATGAAAATTCACGCCACCAGTTGGCGCCACTTTGACAAGAGATCTTCCATTTCGACAATAAATATAAAATATATGATGAAGTTCATCATTTTGTTTCATTCGTTACTTCATCATTCAGTCACGACTAAAGAAAATATTGGCGCTTTGACACTTTTGACAGGTGCCCGGACCTGACGTCTCAGTGCTGCCACCTAGTAAACGTTATTTCCGAAAACCCTCATTAAAATACACGAGGAGGGTGTCATTTGCGATTAAATATTGAGCTAGTTGATTGTGGAAAGCATTGAATTGAGTTTAAGTAGATTGTTCTGATAACTAGCTTTTATAACATCGCGCTTGTATTCCCCGAAGGGTTAAGCAGATCTGTCCCTATAGTACACCCATATTACGCCAGTTATGTTTAAGTTCCATGTATTAGGAGGCGAGCCTATTGCCATCTACCGGGCACAAATTGAAACTCTACTGGAGCTACTACTGGGAAATTACAGATGGAAAAACCCAATAACTCTTTGCCCGACCCAGGACCTCATGCACCCCCTCACGCCCTCCCGCTCCACCCAGAGCGGGAGACGTCATTTGATGATTTCCCACCCCAAAAAAAAAAAAAAAAAAAAAAAAAGGACCTCATGCACAGCAGTAGCGCTCAGTTTTAGAATTAAAAAAAGACAGATTAATTTATACTCACAGAACCCGCTCCAAGAAACAGATAGATGTTTTCACTAAGCTTCCTCTTGGTGATTCTGACAGCGGCCATGAGACCAGCGACTGCCACACTGGCGGTACCTTGGATGTCGTCATTGAAAGTGCAGTACTTGTTACGGTACTTCATTAGCAGACGACCCGCGTTTGCCAGGGCGAAATCTTCGAACTGAGGGAAAAAAAACAACAAGTATTATTAGTAATGGGCAACCCGAGTACGAAAAGGTAAGTCGGATTGAAGCACGAATTGGAGGAGCTCGTGGCTAAGTAATAACAGCCGCACGGGTCAATCCATCAGGTTAAGCTACGCTTGCCGGAGTTCGTCCATGGATGGGTGACCATCTTTACATACCGAGACTCCGCCGTACCTCGGAAAGCACGTTAAGCCGTTGGTCTCGGCAGTCATTCGTGGATCTTTGACAGTCGTTACGGGTCGTCAGAAGCTCGAAAGTCTGACAAGCAGTATTACCAAGGGGTATCGTATTACCCAGTTACTGGGTTGTGGAGGTCAGATAGGCATTCGTTCCATGTGAAATATTGGTATTCAGTTGCATCCGATTAGACTGGAAGCCGACCCCAACATAGTTTGGAAAAAGCTAGGCTAATTTATATTTAACTCGATTCTGAAGTATTATTTATTCTAATGCTGTTATTTCTTGTAAGTCCATTGTTTTTCGTTTTTTTTTTTAACAATACTCGAATACTTCGAATTTTCTTTGTAAGTGCTCTGACATTGATATCCGATTACATCGCCTGCGCTCGCGTCATTTCGTTTGTCATAGACAATAGTTTGTAGCATGGACAAGCGATGTTGGAGCGTGGGGTGTTGGTTGATCGTAATATTTAATATCGTAAAAAAACGGTTTACATTTACTTTTGTATTTATTATTACATTTTATTGCTTATTTTATTTCGTTTTTATTTAATTTGTTTCTTTAGTGGGATTTATTTTATTTCCGTAGGCGTGGCATCACAGCATCCCTATCAGAATACGAGCGCAGCGGTATTTGTTTCGTTTTTTTTTTTTTTTCAAATATCGTAGCATTATGCTGAGATAGGAGCCTTTTTGGCCTCGCACAGATCTTCTTTTCTGTTTTCATTTACCTATTTGTTAGTTTTAATGTTCCTTTCTTTTGTATATTGTTTTCATGATTTCGTTTTTTTTTTTTATTGTATTTCCTGTGCGTGAACCAAATATTTTTTTATATTTTTCTTTTAAGATTGATTGAAGTCAAACTTTGCAATGGAAATGTTTTCCCATACAATGGCTTACATAACGACTTACTGACGGCTCGGCTCCAACTGCGGTTAGTTCGTAAACACATTTAAAAAAAAATGCTATTTCATGTTACAGTAATGTGCATAAATGATAATTTTACAGTCTTAACTATATGAATAACAAGTTTGCTAACAATATATCTACATAATACGACTTGTGAAACGTTTAAATTACTTTAAATATGCTAATGTTACTAAAAGTGTCTCAATTAGATTCTATAGTGCTAATGAACCACTAAAAATTCTCAAATTTTTTATTCAATCGTTAAGTGCCATAAAAATGCATTTAAATTTTGCATTTTCAAATTTCGCGCGTAATTTAACGAAAACGCTGGACTCAGTGGACGCCATATTGCTCTGTGGTCATGACATCAGTTGTCTGTGTAAACAAATGCAGTGATATTTTTTAAGTTATAAATTTGTGTTGTCTCCTTTTACAAAACCGTCCTCCATGGTATTATTTCAATAAAAATTACGTTGTAGTTGACAGTTAACACTTTCTAAGTTTACATAGCCGTATGACGTAATATAACATGGCGACGACTATCTAATGGTGTTATGAAACAGATTTAAAAAGCTGAAACCTTTGAAATTAATTTTAAAATTTAGTTTGCTAATTTATGAACTAAAACTAACGTTTTCCGACTGCTTTTTGCCTAAGCTATCTTAATAATATATTTTTAGATTTTTTCTCATAAAGCGTAAAACACCCTATTATTTCTAAGTAGGGATGCATCGATACGCCTTTTCGCCGATACGATACCGATACCGATACTCTTATAAAAATATCGGCGATACCGATACCGATACGCTTACTGTGAATTGTGAATTATCAATTGTCGAAATTTCAAAATGATTCCATATCGCACTTTTGTGTTTTGAAGTTGACATGACTGCTGATTATTTTATTTCACTCAAACTACACGAATGTATGACAAATTCTAAGCGCGACAACGGTCAACCTAGCGAAATATTACTGATATGCGAGTGCGAGGCCAAAGCGGGCGGGAGAAACAGGCCCGGTTTTCCCGAGCATAGTTCGTGCCTCGTATGCAACGAAATAGACGCGAGGCCAAAGCGGGCGGTAGAAACAAGACACTCACAAGCGCGGGGTTTCCCCGAGCATAGTTCATGCCTCTCTTGCAAGACAACACGCTCGTTTACACTACATTTTTAAATTAAAAAGTATCGTTGAATCGGTCATAAAAATATCGTCGATACCGATATATCGGCTGACCCGAAGTATCACCGATATATTGGTATCGGTATCGGTATCGGATGCATCCCTATTTCTAAGTACTTAAAGAGGTCAGATCAATAAATTTTAAAATTGGAAATTCATAAGGCCAAGTAAAACATCCACTATCCACAAAGATAATAGAGGATTGCAAACTATGTCGATCTACATTAGGTACTACTGGCACAAAAATGAGGATCATTAGGCAAATCGAAAAGGTCAGAGCAGATTTTTTATTTTTTCAATATATTGACAATCGACTCAGACATCAAATGACTTGTCATGTTTGCAATTAATCACTCTGATACTAAGGTTCAATAATGTGTGCGTTTAACATTATAATGACAGAAAATTTACCGATAAAACCTTAATTCGCTTAACTCGCTTAGTTAACTAGTAAACAATGTGCGTTTAGTCACGCTTAGCAGTTTATGTGGTAACGAGAGCGCAGCACAATAACCTATGCTCTGAATTTATGGTTATTGTCACGTTATGCAGAATATGGTCGACACATAAAAGCGGTGCAATATAGCAAAGTTGAAGCCATTGGGAATATCGAAATTTTAAAACCGTTTTTATACAGGGTGTTAAAGTAATTGCGTGCCATAGCTTAGGGGTAGGTTCAGTAACGATAAAGGAAGCCAGAAAAAAAAAAAGCCTTTCTTAGCACCTAACTTAAAGCAATAGTTTAGACTTAAAATTATGTTATTTGTTTAAATGCTTTAATTACTTACTTACTATCGAACGCGAATCGAACTAACGCTCCGACGGTATGTAAATTACAGTTCGAATTTTCCCTTCGTACGGCGATGCGATGATAAAAAAAATAGCAAATAATGCGCCGGCTCTTAGTGTTCGGACGCGAGGACAAAATGACAACGCGTTCGATAGTTAAGTAATTAAAGCATTTAAACAAATAAAATAATTTTAATCCTAAACGATTGCTATTTTAAGTTAGTAGGTACAAAATTACTTCCTTTATCGATACTGAACCTACCCCTAAGCTATGGCACGCAATAGGGATGATGACTAAAAAAATGTTTTTTGTCCGTAATTTCTTTTTTTACGTTATCAAAAGATTACGGCGATACATTGAGTTATAATGTGCCATGACGTCACTTGTATATAGATTTTATCCATACTTGTGACGTATCAACCCCCACTCCCCAACTTTAATGCGTTGTATCTAAGTCATTTTTTATTAATATGATAAAGCAAAAAATACGTGTCTAATATTTTTTTATTATCTGACTGACGGACTAAATAGAATTTCTTTTTTTTGACCTAGGCATCATCCCTATTACTTTAACACCCTGTATAGTAGGAACCAGTCGTATCACTGTGGTATTTCATTGCGATCGGGTGGCGTTGCCGCTGCGGTTAGCGGTTGCGGTCGCCTTCGGAAGAGGCAGAGGAGAATTCCGATAATAAATTCGCGCGAATTAAATTCGCAGTGCGGGCTAGGCTTCTAAAAACACTTCGATATACGTCACCGATTGTTGCAATACGACATCGCAACGCTTTTACGTGTGTCGAAGCTCTATACTACTACACAGTTCTGGGCTCCGAGCCGTCCGAGCGCAGTGACCATATATTTTAATTATGAGAATGCTCTCGGAAGGCTCTGGAGAGCTCTCAGCCTGGCCTGGACGGCTTGTAGCCCGCACCTGTTCATGCAAATGAATGCAAGCAATATTTTCCGTCTTCTCCCTGACAGGTCATTGACCCCGATCATGAAATTTGTAGATAACATTTACCTTTACCTCTACTCTCATGGTTAGTTTACTATATAATCTGGTAAGTATATCTCAAGGACACGATGACATTAAAACACGGAAAATATATGATTAAAATTGTAACGAAACAGTAAATCTTTTTCATTCGTAAGTACAGTATTTATTATTTGCGTATACTTAGCAATGTTAATTTTAAAAACCGGCTAAGTGTGAGTCGGACTCGCGCAAGAAGGGTTCCGTACCATCTATATAGATACGTCTACTGTATGTCCTTTATAGAATTGTAAAATATGCACTTGATCATGTGATGATCTTCAGCAAAGTGGTGTGCATGAGCCCACGAAGGTTTCTGAGTTGGTACGACAAATCTTCGATAGATGGTGCCTTATGCGGGTAAAACCGCGGGGCGCAGCTAGTTATCTATAAAAACGGCAAAAAAATCATGTCTGTTGTATGGGAGCCCCCTTAACTATTTATTTTATTCTGTAACAGAAATACTTCAACTGTCTAACTATTACGGTTCATGAGATACAGCCTGGTGACAGACGGACTGACGGACAGACGGACGGACGGACGGACGGACGGACGGATGGATGGAAGTATGGTTGGTTGGATGGATGGATGGATATATGGACGGTCGGACGGACGGACGGACCGACGGACGGACGGACGGTCGGGCGTACGGACGGACGGACGGCCGGACCGACGGACTGACGGACAGCGAAGTCTTAAAAATAGGGTCCCGTTTTTACCCTTTGGGTACGGAACCCTAATAAAAAGTAAAAAATTGAACAGAAAGGAATTATCTTTGGTCAAGTATCATATGACTCAAAAATAGTAGGTAAGACTTACTGTGCGTTTGCACTGGCGAAATATCACAACAAAACATGTTGAAATCTCTAGTTCCTGTCAAATATTTTATGGAACTTTGCAGTCAAAGTTCCATAAAATAACAAACAAAACAAACAAACACGAAACAAATGTTGAAATCTTTAGTTTCAGTAAATTAAAGATAATTAGACATTTGTTTCTTTGTGAATATTTTGCCAATGCAAACGCAAGGTTACAACTATATTAATTAGTAAGAACCTGCACTTCGCAAAAACAAACAAATAGTAGTAAATCACCGTTGTGGCAACCCACGTGAGATGGCACAACAACGACCTACGAAAACACAGTCTAGGCGGCTTGAAATCATGCTTAGGATACTGTTGGAGCTACTCCACACCCTGCGTACCATGGAAGCGCACCTTTTACGCATGGTTGTGTAGAAACAATCTACATGCGTTTCCGCGAACATCCCCAACGCACTACAGAAGCGGGACAGCCACACCAGCATCCCAAACGCGTTATTATACAAGCCGTGTGCCCGACAGGATTTCCCATCGCAAATGTTGAGATGGTATGGACACGCTCAGCAAAAATTTTCTGCAATTTTATTGTTATGTTTTTTGTTCTCTTTTTTTTATGTGTTTGTTGCTGTTGTGTTGTGTCTGTGTCGAATAAATGTTTTCTATTCTTATTCTATTCCATCGCATCGGCAAAAATTGACATTATTTTAGGGATGAATTTACAAAAATCCTTCCTGACTGCTTATTTTGTTTTGTTTTGTTAATTTTTTTGTTTTATCGTTTTAAATTTTCGCTAGCTAATCTAATTTGAACTTGTATAAACGTACCATTCCGTACCCGAACGCAGGAGGCAACTGCAGGCGACGTGTCGCCGCGACAAGACTTGTTTCTATGAACTTCTATGAAATACCTTCCGTAGCTAGCCACACGTCGTTAGCAGCTACGGGCGAGCGACAGGCGACACGTGCAGCCCGACCGCAGACCAGTAGTGCCGATGCCCGAGCGATAACATGTTTTTCTATCTTCTATCTACCGAGTACCGACTGGAATACGGGCTGCTGCCGCCTGTGGTCGGGTTTGGAATTATGACTGCAATTTTTACATGAGGCTCAACACGTCGCGTGCACGTTCCTGCCTGCGGTCGGGTACGGAAAGGAAAACTTGTTCACAATTTCATGTTTCTAGACCCAGTGCTTTAGGATGTGCTCTGTCTGTCAGTGATTGAAGGAATGTAAGATTTTTATTAAGTAGAAGATTGAGTATCACTACTTTATACGTAAAATCATGTCTATTCAAAGAGGCAGGCAAAATGTGAAATATTGCTTCACAGTGGTTTAATTGGCGTTTACCAACTATATTGGGGTCGGCTTCCAGTCTAACCGGATGCAGCTGATTACCAGTATTTTACATGGAGCCATGGTATAATAACATACTTCGCCTGGTATTCTCTTCCCGTGACAGCTGGGTCACGTGATTGGCCTAAGAATACGTCATCAGTTGCGATGCGGTTCTCAAACTTTTTTAGTGGGGAAAACGATAAAAATAATACAACGGGTACTCAATTTTTATCATTTTTAATAAATCGAGTATAATAGTAATTTTAATCAGTCTATACGTGTAGACTGTATCGTGTATACTGTATATACTCTGCATCGACGGACTATCTAAAAGTATAGACAGTCAGTCGATACAGAAACGAAAGTGTTCAAAATTACGATACTGTTATGTAATGTGTCCGCAGGGACTCGAAAAACACTGATTAATATTTTAGATGAGCCAACAAGGCCTTGAAGCCAGAAACGTTAAACCATATTTATTTGAAAAAAATAAAAACTATCTAGCAAGCTATGTCAACATCACTTGAAAAAAAAATACATCTGACTTGGCTGCATGGGCTAAGATCTCTTTGCCTGTCCTGTTTTTTACAGGTTATTATGGAACAATTAATCATTTTTCTTGTGTATCTTTCACAGTACAGTTTTCCTTTTCACAGTAACCAATGTTTGAGAACCACAGTATTTTGCTCACCGAGCGAAACAACGCTATGGATAAGAGCGACACGACGATAGCGATGAAATGGCGAACTGTCAATATGACACTTGTCAATTTTATGTGTGGCCACTGTGTGTGATTGAATTACCCGAGCAAAATGCATTTTTAACATAACAAAGCAATTATGAACTAATAATTCAATATGTTAAATAATTTAAAACTAAATAGATGAATCACACGAGTTGCTAAATAGTTAAGCTAGTTAGTAATTTATTTTATTTTCTATAACTAAATGAGAAAGTTCCTAAATTTACTGAAAAGGACAATCAATGGCAACACTTATCGTGACGTAGTCTTAGGCCATCGTCGGAAGAGAATACCTGGCGAAGTATGTTATTATACCATGCATGGAGCGAGGAAGACTGGTTGTCAGACGTTCGGGCTTCTGACGACCCGTAACTACTGTCAAAGATCCACGAATGACTGACAAGCTGGCTGGAAGCTGGCGTAGTAACTACTACCGGGAAATACCGAAACAAATAAAACTGAATCATCCGATGTTATCTGAGTAGCACCTACGTCACTACGCGTTGTACAGTCATTGAAAACTAACTTCCTGTGATATATTATGTAGGTATGTACTTCATCTAAAATAAGTATCCGAAAGAAGTCGTGATGTTGTTATTGATATTTGATAGCTCAAGCGAAGCCGAGTTGATGTAGCGATCAACCCGGCTTCGCTTGAGCTATCAAACAACACGACTTCTTTCCCCGAAGGGTAGGGCAGAGGTGTACCTATAGTATTCCCACATTTCACCAGTTATAAGTCCGCCATAGAATAGGGAGCAAGACTATTGCCATCAACCTGGCACAAATCCAGACTCCGGGCTGCTACTGAGAAATTTCAGATCGAAAACCTAATAACAATGCGCGAACTGGGAATCCAACCCAGGACCTGATGCTCAGCAGTAGCACTTGCGACCACTACACCAACGAGGCAATCTTAGAAGAAGTACTAAGGGCCGTAAGATCAAAAGCAGTTTAAACTATGGTTAACGGAATCTACGATAAAATATAATCAATGGTTTAATCTACTGTCCTAAGATCTAATGGAAAATATGATCAGATTAGTTAAACTTCGATAAGTCTTTTACACATGGCAACATTCTTTAGTTTATTCGAAGTTCGTTCATCCGTTCATTAAAATAATAGCAACAAATCCATTTGACATTGACACTGAAATTTGACGTTTGTAAAAGTCAGTGACGTTTTATTATGCAATCAACAACAAAGAGACCCTTTTTTATGGGAGCGCGGCACGACTAAATGACGTCATGTTAGCCCAGATACGCACGGACGTTTTTATCGCGGCCATTATTTTTCGCGTATCGGATTTTCGATTATCTGCTTAGCGCCAATTTGTTGAATATCCGACAATGTGTTTTCTTGACGCGCTGAGATACGCGCTGGATGCGCTCTGTTGGATTCTCAATGCTCGGCTTAATACCGAGAGTTGAAAAACCAGCGTACGAAATAAAATCGCCGCGATAAAAACACGTCCGTGCAAACCTGGGCTTATTTTCATTTTAATTATACACATTTTATTCACCGATATCGCGCGGGTATCCCGGAAGTACCAACACAAACACATAAATTCGCGAAAAATGGCCGCCAACACATTGCTTGTATGAAATCTATATCAACCCATTGATCCAATGATTGTATCTTGATATAATTTTGAATCACGGTTATAATTTTCCGTTTTAAAAACCAAGCTTCAATGAACAGATACGCAGAAATGTTTGAAGCAGGCAGGTAGCAATGTGAAGCTTTTGTATTTTGAAAGATCGTCACGTCAAATTATGCAATCTGGTTAAAGAAGTTTAACTGTCCCTTTGGGCTAGTTTAAACTAATCGATTGTTTAAACTGCCAATAGAATATCAAATACCATTGAACTTATGAAATAATCGATGAAACTACGATTGATCTTACGGCCCTAAGCGACTACACAGATAAACGTGAGATTAGAGAGGAGATAATGGTTTACCGAACATTGCCCGTGACATTCATGTAACAATCAGCCTGTTAGGAAGGTGCGAAGCCATAGATGTGTCAGCAATAGCAATGACATCAGGCGTGATATCGTCACTCGACACCTTGGTTTTGCTAAGACTCTAGTATAACATGTCGTGATCACGCAATTTTGTTGCGTTTAGACGCAGTATTACTATTTATTAAGTATATTATTTATATATATATTTTTTCTTGTTTAAGTTACTCGTCAAGCATGCATTAGCATTTATCAGCCTACTATTGGAACACAGGCCTCCTCTCCTCTAGGTGAGAGGGAGTTGGCCGTAATCGACCACGCGGGCCCAGTGCGGGTTGTCAGCAAATTTTTGATCCTCGCCTGTCTGGTTTCGAATCTACGACGTAGGTACAACTCGTAAGTCGTGGCCGTTCACACGGGGCCAAATATGCATTACTCATCCAAAATCATTTCCTTTTCAATAACGTCGATAATTAGACCGGTATGACGACATCTTTTAAATCTCTGTTTCAAGAACGTTTAGCATTATTAATGATTTGCACAATAGTGCGAATGACATGCTGTCCTTCAAGATGAACAATGCGTCGAGGACATCATATTTATACGGATCTAGCAGTAACATGCAATGTCATTAGATAATAGAATTTTCTTTTAGGGATTTTGCGCACTATATGGCCATGGGTACGGCCTCATATACTTTATATACCTATAATAGCGACCTGTTCCTGCTTAGCACGGTTTTTACGACTTGACAAAACGTCGGTTTCTTAGTTATATGTAACTTTAATACTAACTTAATATACACATAAACCTTCCGGAATAAATTCTCTAAACGATTGTGAAAATCTCATCAAAATCTGTTGCGTGGTTTAGAAGAACAACGCGGACATACAGACAAACACGAAAAGCGATTTTAATTTTTATTATGCATTATTATTATTTATTTATTTATCATGAACAAAGTTTATAAAAATCTTAACTTAAAAACTATGCCCCGCAAAACCGTTTGTCTGTGGGAACAGAACAAACAAAACAAATATGAAACATTATAAACATTAACACTCGTTTTCTTCCTTTTTTATTTGTTTGTATATTGGCACCTTGCAGCTATTTCCTAATAGCTAATTAGTAATTATTTAATCGTGCTTTTGTATGCTGTGCTGTTTTTTGTGTGCACCAAATAAACGATTTATCCATCTATCTAAATAAGGTTTATAAGTGCTGACACTTAATTTTCACTTAAAGCACATATAAAGTATCAAACAATTATATCTTATCTTATATGTATGGAAAGTGAGGAAAGGAAATATCTTTCCTTATATCTTATAAAACTACTTAATAACTTATTTGCTCTCCATCAACAATCTGCAAACAACTAGGCATAAATCGGTATAAGTGTGAAAAACGTGTAAAATTATAATTAAAGGAGATGTTTCAAAATGTATGGAGCCCCGGCCACGTCTTTGTACACCATACAAAAAAATGGGGAAACACAATTAAAACAGTGTTCAATCATCCAATTTCTTTAAGTTGGCTTTGTTTGGTAGTAAAACACAAGAATGTACACTTGAAATTGCAACACACAACAAAAACCCGTCATGGCGGTAAGCTGTCATGTTGATTGATTAATGACGTTTGACATGTTTATTTGTCATAATTGTCAAATCACTATGTTTCGTTCAGTCTTTTGTAGATTCGAGTAATTAAAACAAAACGCACATCAAACCGCGAACAACAACGAAAGCGACTGAAGTGACAGTTGACAGTTCACGATCTATGATCAATGGCCGATCTATGGTTTACTGTCATTGTTTTTAACCACAGAGTATCTAAATTGGTGAGACGCCATGTTGAAAGTCGATAAAAATAATTGATAAATATCAAATTATTACTAGAAAAGTATGCAGTTAAGCAATTTATCTGTATTTTTCCTGAATTCCATAGATTTTTCTCGATTTTTCGAGGTACTGTACACATACTGGGCCGGATTTGGAACATCTCCTTTCTCAAGTCTTCCATAATGATTTATTTATTGAAGAATCCTTACACATCCTTATCAATAATACACCTGTAACGTATATATTACTATCTTATAATTGCCTAGTGATATAAAATATTTTAATATTTTTAGATTTGAAAAGTCTTATCTACTTAAACCATTATACCTACTAGCGATAAATCTAAGTCAACAACTACAAACATATCGATGCCTTATCAGCTTTATTAGGAAATGACCAGATGCTGTCAAATATCATTCAATTCTTAATCGATTTTATGAAGTATCGGATAAGATTACGTTATGTAACGTACGTTTGTGTGGAACCTGCACACGGTATTATTTGTTTTCTCACGTGTTTGAAGTTCCGTGTAAAAACGGAAAAGTTATAGATGTCCGTCCGTCTGACACTCACGACCCAATGGGGCTAAATGGCGTCATCGCGGCAGGGCCACATGGGGCTACTCTAAATACAGAGAAATAGGGGTATGAAGGCGACTTGTAGTGGGTCACTACCGGCTTAAAAATAATAACATATGAGCGTCATTTTAAAAGTTGGCAACATCGCGAATAGCTGTCAAATATTTACCTGTTTTGATTAATTTGACAATCAACAAGCGTGATAGTGTCTCAGTCAGCAGTCCCATGGGACCGGCCATAGATAACAAAATACCTGACATAATAAAAGATGACACAATACGCTATTTTAGAAAGAAGTTAACAGCATTATTAATTGAAAATATTACTGTATTTATGTTATATGAATCGCTAACTAGTACTAGTGGACTAGAATATTTTTAATGAATTGCGATTAAAACACTGAATTTGATTTTGTAACCGTTAGAGGCGTAAAAAAGGCATTTGGAAAGTTTCCAAACACTTTTTTTGCATCTAAAACTAAATATTCTGTGTTACGATATTAATTATTACGTTTCTTAATCAATATTTTATAATTTTTTATTTTTTTTCAAACAAGTCACGCCTTCACGCCTTCTTTCCCAAGAGAAGAAGGCGTGAAGGGTGTTTTTTTTTTTACTTACTTAAAGAAAAAAAAATGCACGGAACACTTTCAGTGCGACTTACTTTATCTTATCTTGACATAATGCAGTGTTTAGGTTTCCTGATACTATAAATAATTACGTCAATAATAATTGATTCAGTGATTAAATACGTGCAAAGATAACATAATCGCAAATTATGAATAGATAAATAATTTAAATCAATAAAGATAACAATGTCTGACTGTAGTACTATAAATAAGTACAATTAATGCGTTTTAAACATTTGAACCGGCAGTTTTTTTTCTTTTGTCTTCGCACGGTTTTTGGCATTTAGAACTGGCTGTTTTGCACAACTTTTCATGTTTTTTTTTACGACTTCTGCTCAGTAACTCTGCTATGATAAATAAGATAAATACTAGGGAAACACGATGTAAATCGGGAACGAAACTACGAAGCTTAACAAGTGTGGAGGAACACGTTTTTACGCGAAGTTCACGGCGCAAACCGCGGCATCAATTCACAGCAACAAATGCACGCGATTGTAGAGTGCGCATTGGGCTCGAGGTTCCTTTTAATTTCTTTCACGGTGTACCCTTGGAAAATTCACCCTGTTTATCTCATACACAAAAACCCATACATATCCAACTACCATGATTTTACTTCCTAAAGATATTAGATACATACTAATAGCTCACCTGTAATAATGTATTCTGTCCGTATCTCAAAACGACAGCTTCCATAAATTCGTCGATAAACTCATCGTATTCTTTGCCTCGTACGCGCTTCTGTCGGAGACCAATGTACAACGGGTCCTTTAGGAGATCCTGAAAAATTAACCTTTTATCAAAACCCGTAGAGTTCAAATTTGAAAAATATTTTAGCTGCAGTTTTTGATTCAAGCGTACTATTCTAAAATTGTTTATTTAGTTACTCAGTAAACGTAAGCAAAGACGTACGATGATCGTATTTTATTCATTTTACTTTCAGCTTTTCATTAATGTCTATCGTATCGTTCAGATGGTGTAGTTGGTATGTATCTTTAACAAATGCTTATTTCAACAGTGTTTTCTGGATTCGACATGCTAAATGCAAATAATGAAACACTCTATCTAATAAAAACCAGTTTTTTTTTTTTATATAATTGAAATATTTTTGTATCTAAACTCCTACAAAAGAAAAGTTATCAATTCACCTTTTTTAAATTTCAATGCAATTTACAATGACAAAACAAAACCAAAAGAACGAAACATAAGGAAACTATAAACTACTACAAATTCTCAAAAATAGACACCGGTTTTGGCCTTGACATTATAAAAACGTGCATAAATTACGCTACCTCATTATCGGTGCCCACATCCAAAGTGATGGGGAGACACTGGTGAGGCTTAATACCGGCCAGGGCAGTGTACAGGGACAGCTTTCCCACAGGAATACCCATGCCATATGCACCGAGATCCCCAAGGCCCAAAATCCTTTCTCCGTCAGTGAAGACTACCGCACGAACATCGGGTTCAGGCCTAAAAAATAAAGTTACATTTAAGATTGCGTAAAAAGCCAATAAAACCCGGTTATTGAACTAGTTTTTTTTTTTAACATTGGCCTTGAATATCCTCTTAACGAACATTTATTTTTGTGAATGGTGTGACGTGATAAAGTAAGTACCGCGAGACCCTTACCCACTAGGTAAAAGGATCTCACGCCCTAGACGGCCACGGCCACAACTTTTACCAGTACCCTAATTACGTAATACACGATTAATTGGAATTTGAATCATTTTGAAACAAATTGCTAATCCATTGCTAAAAAAAAATCTGCTCCACAACGTAAACAACGCAATGAATGTTTTTGAACTGTCAAAATGAAACAAATTTGTCGTAATCGTTTACCAAAATATGTTGCGTAATTAGATTGCAGGTAAACTATAGAAACTGATACGAATCGCGCACTTGGTCGCAACGGCCAACTTGCCGGTTTCTGTAGTTTACCTGTCATAACGACCTAAAGTCGTGGTCGTGGCCGTCTAGTGCGCGAGATCCTTTTAGACTAGAAACTGATACGAATCGCGCACTTGGTCGCAACGGCCAACTTGCCGGTCTCTATAGTTCACCTAATAGGTGCGACCAAAAGTCGTGGTCGTAGCCGTCTATGGCGCGAGATCCCTAGATTTTGATGCTGATTTTCGAGAAAGAAGAAGAAAACACAACGATCTCTCTCAGTGTTCTCGGCTCGTAACTTCGGGAGCAGAACGTGGGCTTCGTAATACATTAAGCGGAATATAGGGGATTTTACCAAGATCAACTGCGCTTATTGGCACAGATGGATTGCCGGTTATAGTATTCTGTGGTTTATTAAATCATATTAATATTATCCCTGAGTCGCTTTTCCGACAATAATGGAGACGATGGTTTTTTATAATGTGGATAGTGTGAACTATTTACAAAGTCGTGTTTACACTAAAGCGTAGACGTTGACGTCCAGGAATAGGCTAATCAGATTATTTTCGCTAATTTAATAATATAGCACATTCTATGACACTTATCCTGTCCGCTTTTATGGAAATTACCGCGAGATCCATACATTCATGGAATATTATTTATAGATACAGTAGGCGCTCGGTAATCTGGCAACAGTTTTTTGTTTCACCAATTTATTGGACACGCCGGATTATTTGGATTTCTAAATGAAATGTCAGCTAGCTAGTAAGAAATAATTTTAACACAGATTTGCAAAGTAAAAAATCTTTATTAGTTTACGTAACACTATAGGTACTACACCTACTCGTAGAATCGGAACGGACTGCAGAACGACAACGATCAATGCGCGCGCTCTGTAATACTTTTGTATTAAACCTGCCGAATTACAGAGTAGGAGACGGGTGTAGGTCTATGGTAGGCGAGCTAAGTTAGAAAACTATTGGAAGTGTCGGATTAGTGAGCGCCGGATTACCGAGCGCCTACTGTAGGTAGATATCGGAATAAAAATATTTCAAATAACTTTTAGAGTATGAATCAAACAGTGTATAGTTCGATTCAAACTTAATGGCGGCTCGGAAGTTAGCTCCTCCCTGCGCAGTACCCCACCCCTCACTCCCGCTGACCCATGAATTTGTTACTGCGCAGCGACTCGCTTCATGTTCCGCCGAGCCGCCATTAGTTTGAATGGGGCTGTACTATAACAAGAGTTCCCAACAGCAAATCATCATAAAACAAATGAATTATACAACTACAATCTACGTTCGTTCATCGTAAGCTTTTTACACACGCTATTGAAGTATCCCTTCAAGCAATCGAGGTATTTCCATACGATGAAAAGAAATATAGCTTTATTTATTGCTTTATAGGTTGAGAATAAGGTATGAATAACGACGATATCGAAAGCCATTATTGTGATTTACATAATGTTGTTATTTCTTTTAGAAGCAGAATTTCCTTTGTTGATTCTAAAGGTAGGTTTAAAACAAACGAACAAGAGCATTATTTTCTTTGTATTCATTATAAATTCTAGCTGTCTAGCCATTATGTCTCTGTCCCTATTTACACAAAAATAATTTGCTAGAGGGGGATAGAATGTGCCCTCGTTTGGTCTAAAACTCTAAGCCGACCTTACGGCTGCCTCTCTACTGCAGCGGAAAAGCGAGAAGAGGAGCAAGTTGTGCCGATATTAACCAATAGAATCTAAAATCTGGAGCGGAGGATTCTATCTCTCCTCTCTTCTCCGCTCCAGTGGACAAGCAGCCTTAGTTTTATAATGCTGTATTCATGTAAAACGCTGGTAACCGTCGATATGACAGCTCTTGTCGGCGCACTGTGGATCGAAAAAAGGCACTCGAAGACATTTTTGTGTTTTTTTTGCTTGAGGTGGGGTCAAAGGTTACAATCTGGTAGGGAAATAGGGATGATGAGTAAAAAAATGTTTTTTGTCCGTCATGTAGATTATGAAAAAATAACGTACTACACGTATATTTTATTTTTTTACGTTATCAAAAGATTACGGCGATACATTGAGTTAAAATGTGCCAAGACGTCACGAGTATGTAGATTTTATACATACTTGTGACGTAGCGACCCCCACTCCCCAACTTTAATGCGTTTTATCTAAGTCATTTTTTATTAATACCTATGATAAAACAAAAAATACTAGTCTAATATATTTTTATTATCTGACTGACGGACTAAATAGTTTATTTTTCTTTTTATCCAGGCATCAATTGGCAACTTATTTTTCTTTTTTTGCAAAAAAAAAACGCATTGAGCTAATGCTTTTATCTTCGGAACGCAGAGAATAGCCGTTATGTCCTTGCGCCCGTTGATGTAAATATTTATTTATGATTTTTACATGCTTCATATAAGGAGATCTAGTGCGGTTGTTTTTTTTAAACAAAAAAAATTGATTTGGTAAATAGTATGAAAATTGCCTGGACCCACCAGCGTTGACAACCAGCTCTTAGTTGTCAACGCTGCACACAACCAAAATCATGATCTTTCTTAACCCGCGATGGCGTCTATTTCAGTAATACAAATAGTTTTGTCTATCGATTAAAAAGAAACGTTCACCCAAATGGTTTGAAGGACATTTCGAAACCGAAGGTTGCGTACAACGAAAAGCGGTAGTAACATAATAGTCTCGTTTCAATACAATTTAACAAATATGTAAACAAACGCCTTTGTTTAGAGATGCGGATGACAAATTGTAATTCCATTTACAAATAGAGTGATTTAATTATTTAAATCATTAAATAATACAAATTTTGAATCACCTGAAAGGCGTTTTTCATTGAAAAAGTGAGGTTATTTTATAACCTTACTGTATTGAAGCTATTTCAATTAGGGAATGCAATCTCGTCTCGCCGACATCCCGATCTCGCGAGATCCCGGCCATATTTTACGAGATTGTATCTCGTCAAATTTCGTACGAGATCTCGCGAGATAACGAGATCGACAAATGCAGCGTGACGACGTGTATTTCATAGCAAAACTTTTTAAGAATTCACCCACAAAAAACGACCTCCTGCAAGTTTACATTAATCAAGAATTTGACAAAAACCTACAGCTACATCTTGATTGCAAGACTCGGTGGTCCAGCCTTGCTGACATGATATCGACATTCAATAAAGTCAAACTATGTGTAAGTAAGGCTTTAATTGACTTGGGTCTTGATACCGATTCAGAATACTCTTTGAGTGCAGAAGAGTGTACAGTTTTGACGAACTTAGAGCGAATTTTCGAGCCTGTCAAACTCGCCGTTGAAGTCTTATGTCACCGAGATTCTGACCTAGTTACTGCTGAAACTACTTTGAGGTTCGTGATACGCGCATTGGAAGAACAGTCGACGCCACTGGCAAAAAAGCTGGCCGAATCCTTAAGAATCCGTATATCTGAGCGCCGCACATGTTTGACATCAGTATTGCTATATTTAAGGAACTTTACCCAATACGAAAATGATTTGGAAGAGTATGCGCAAGATGAAACATTCATTATTTCCCCGAAGACCACTATCCGTAAAGAAATTAAAAAACTTATAGAAAGATTACACTGCAAAACACAGTACAATTATAACTCACTGACGCAGGATGTCGATGTTGTTGCACCGGTTGCACAAGAGGACGATGAAGGCTTCGATATTGAAGACACTACAATGCCTCTTTCTGCCGTCTCCGCGGAAAAAAATATCACACTTCATGAAAAGCTACAAAAATCGCTGAAAGCACTGAAACAGCCCACTGCTCGCTCAACAAATTCTACAACAAATACTTTAGACATTTTAATAAAAAAAGAAATGAATTTGTACGAAGCTGGTGGAGTAAGAGGGGAGCTTTTAAAATTCGTACATAACTGCCTCTCAACTGTGGTTCCCACGAGTGTTGAGGCAGAACGAGCTTTTTCAGCAGCAGGGTATTTGGCATGCAAAATCAGAAGTCGTCTGTCAGATGATACTCTCGACATGATGTGTTTTTTGAGAAGCCATTTTCAGACAAACTAACTTGCCTTTCCGTACCTTGATAACTTCATCTGACTTCTACTTTAAACTTCTTTTATTTGATTAATACGATCTCACAACATTTATTTAAGAACTTGTGAAGTTAAGTTTTTGTTTTGTTGTATTTATTTACTATAAGTAATGTTCCTATTACTCTTAATTATTGAAACTAAAGTAATAATTTACAAAAGACTAAATATAGATAATTATTGTTTTATTACCAATATTGTAAGAATTGAACTGATTAGCTACAGTAGGTATAATAATTATAGACATAAACAAATGTTATTAGAGTTAGAGACAAAATAATAAGTACTCTGTTGATTTTTAAAATAAAACTTATATTATTTTTATAACTAAGCAACGCAGTTTCTATTTAATTACATATCATGTCAATTACTAGTTCTTAAAACAAGCATTTGCATATGTTTTAATTGCGATTCTCCCAATCTCGCGAGATCCCGTAATTTGCGAGATCTCGCGGGACTGGGTTTTGAGTCTCGCGAGATCTCGCTAGGCGGAAATCTCGTACGAGATTGCATTCCCTAATTTCAATATTACTGTAGGTATGAGCTGTTTTATTACACGACTGTTTTATGGTCTCTATTTTGCTTTTCAATGTAGTGATCAAACACCGATCACGATAAGTATTTATACATACATTAAACTTTAAAATAAGTCTAAACTTTATGGAGCAATTCAAAGCCATGTCATTTGGCATTCACTCATGCTGTGTATCGATTTTCTCTAGCCCTCATCAGTCTAGGTCAATTCAGGTCGACCTGGTTTAATGCTTTAAGAACTCAAATTTTTTTTTCAAGACAAGCTACTTACAGGGATTACAGGCCCGATTTGAATTCTTTTACCATTAGAAAGCTCAGTATCCAGGGAGTAACATAGGCTACTTTTTATCCCGGGAAAAATAACGAGTCCCGCGGGAAAGACCACGGGAGCGAAGCCGCGGGCAAAGTGCTAGTGAATAATAAAATAGTTAGGTATCATTATGTTTTGAATTTATATCGGTCAAATTAGTCAAACTATTTCTGATGCTTTCCTCAAAAGACAAGTCCGGATTCTACCCTGCATCATAGATGAATATAGATGGTTCACTCCGCAAAATCATTTAAATAAAAAGCGACTCTTGATACGACACAATAAAGTGTAATTCAGGTCGCACAGTTATATTCACCTAGAAGTTGCCTCTCTTTCTATAGCGTAACTCTTATATCTTCTGATTACGTTACACTCACTGAATTGGCCCGACAAGACGGGCCCGCCGCGTACTTTAAAAGAGACTGACCCTGATCTTTTTTCACGTCATGCTCCCCAGCAACCCCATCATCTATTTTGCTATTTATAAACTCATGTGCCAATTGTACGCAATATGTACGGAATTAGTACGTACTTAAAAAAAAATGTACCTTAACAGGTTAAAAGGTACAAGCAATTAAATTTGGGTTGCGGTAGAGCATCTCCCCAGCAACCCCAAATATTTTTTTAATATATTTTACGTACAAAATTACCTATTAGGCAAACAAGTCGTTGATAAAATTCGTACTCTTATTTTCAACCGATTTCAAAAAGGAGGAGGTTCTCAATTCGGTTGTACGTTTTTTTTTTTGTATCTTTGTTAACGCGATTACTCCGCCAATTATGAATTGAGTTTGATGATTATTTTTGTGTTTGGTAGGGCATACTTCAGAAGTGGTCCCATATATAAATATCCCCAGGTCCCATAATAACCGCCGAGAGCTTCGGCTCTCCGATTGTACAGCAGTTTGTGCGGAGGTTGATTGTTACTAACACTAGGCAATAAGTTATTTTTTGTATGTTACTAACACCATATGGATAATTGTGTCCGAAATAAAGCTATTCTATTCTATTCTATAATAAATTTGGTCAAGATCTGATGAGGGGTTTTTGAGCTACAAGCTTCAATAATAACCTACCAAAAAAACTAAAAACCTACGTATTTTTCCCACCTATAATTTAAATATAAACTGTTAAATATATGTGTGCATGAAAGTTATTGAAATGAGTACAACATATAATTATTTACGTAAATTTATATAAAATAAAATGTTAACGAACGTAAATGACAACTTAAGGCGCAGCATTCTGAAAACGGGTTTTTTTAAAGCAGTGTATCTCTTAAACGGTAAATAATTAACACCAATAAAAAAAAGGATGATATTTTCAAGTCTTATTTTAATACAGTGATGGAACTCAAATCATAATTAAACATACATTAATGCTTCAAAAAAATCTTCAAAAACACCTCTTAATTGTCTTTAAAAGCAGTTTATACCTTCACTAACAATTATAATAATAATTATAGTTAAAAATATTATATACCATATAATGTCTAATGCCAAGCTGCATTCAGTGATGGATTATGATGAGTAATGTGAGCAATATGATGAAAAAAACAACGAAAAGCATTGAAAAAGTACAAAAGTGTGTACTCTTTACACGTAAAGAAAAAGACAGAGACAAAGGCAAATGGTCGGTACGCTCTTAACTGTAGGTAAAACGAAACGTTCAATGGTGAGAATGATATAAAATCTGTGTTATTAATATCAACCCCCAACACGACGGACGTCAATGGAAACCTATGCCACACCGACTTCCGAAATCAAAGTTATTTTTCACAGTGTTTTATTTTTTGTAAAAAAGTTTTTATTTTTCACTTTTTACTTGTGGTACCGAGACAAACCCCCCACAAGAATTTGAATACCACTACCTGCTATGTAAATTACAGTGACAGGAACTATTAGAACATCGTCCACTTATACTAGGTGGAAAAAATACGTATTATTGAAGCTAACTCAAAAACCCCCCATCAGACCTTTACCAAATTTATATGGGACCACTTCTGAAGTATGCCCTACCAAACACAAAAAGAATAATCAAAATCAATTCATAATTGGCGGAGTAAACGCGTAACAAACAAACAAACAAAAAAAAAATACATACAACCGAATTGATGACCTCCACTTTTTTAAAGTCGGTTGAAAATAAGAGTACAATTTTTATCAACGACTTGTTTGCCTATTATGTAATTTTGTACGTAAAATATATTAAAAATTTATTTGGAGTTACTGGGGAGATGCTCTACCGCAACCCAAATTCAATTGCCTGTACCTTTTAACCTGTTAAGGTACAATTTTTTTTAAGTACGTACTAATTACGTACATATTGCGTACAATTGGCACATGAGTTTATAAATAGCAAAATAGATGATGGGGTTGCTGGGGAGCATGACGTCTTTTTTCGCCTTTTCTTCTCAGGGTAGAATAAGGTAGGAAATGTCGATTGCATGGCTTATTTTTTTTTTTAACATGACATGTAAAAGTGATTCCGATATCCTATTTACAGAATAAATAATTTATTTCAACTATCATAGTTGAATAAGAGTCTCGTTGCTTGAGAGATATTTCTCGACGGCATGTGAAGCCAAGTCAGAGGCCCGTGGGCGGCTTTAAAACTCTGACACCAGGTTAGTTTACTAACCACACGAAAAGAAGAAGAAGAGTCTCGATTCCTAGAACTCGTTTGTTTAAATAAACCAGTAACCGTCGAAGCAACATGTAAGGCAAAATTTAAAGTGTTTCTATTCATAGCCATAAATTTAATTAGATATGCTTTAATTCTAGCATACGAATGTAATTACACTAAACTACCACCATTCGAAGAGACTGATAAAATGTTTGACTATCTTATCAGTTACCTAACAAGACTCATTTCAGCTGTTTTGATTTTATAGCAGAAGAAAAACAACAGTCTACTGAGTCAATCTATATAATATAAAAATTAATTATCCTATTTCCCTTGGTCACAGCATCACGCGTGAACGGCTGGACCGATTTCTCTAATTCTTTTTTTGTTGTGTTTGTTATTGTCAGGAGAAGGTTTTAGGTAGGGTATGGGTATGGGTATGGTATGGTATGGTATGGTAGGTAGGATAGGTAGGGAAGGGTAGGTAGGGTAGGTAGGGTAGGGTAGGTAGGGTAGGATGGGTAGATAGGTAGACAGGGGGGATAGGGTCACAGCATCACGCGTGAACGGCTGGACTGATTTTGCTAATACTTTTTGTTGTGTTTGTTATTGTCAGGAGAAGGTGCTTAAGATAGGTAGGTGAAGGTAGGGTAGGTAGGAATGTAAGTATGTAGGTAAGGTAGGTAGGAATGTAAGTATGTAGGTAAGGTAGGTAGGTGAAGGTAGGGTAGGTAGGAATGTAAGTATGTAGGTAAGGTAGGTAGGTAGGGTAGGGTGGGTAGATAGGTAGGTGAGCCGTAGATAAGTACTTAGTGCTACCCGTGTAAAGCCGGGGCGGGCAGCTAGTTCCCAATTAAAACAAGAGATAATAAGCAGTAGAATAGGAGTTAAGAAGTCTTGCCAAGGAAACGTGTTACCCAGTAACTGGGTTGCGGAAGTCAGATAGGGAGTCACTCCATGTTAAATTTTACTGGTATTCAGCTGCATCTGGTAAGACCAGAAGCCGGCCCCAATATAGTTGGGAAAAGGCTAGGCTGAAGCGTTTAGCCTAAAACCATCGCGCGACCTAGAATAATCGATAGACTACTCATTTATTAAAATCCATCGAGCCGTCAGGATGCTTATAAAGAATCCTACACTCAAAGATACATATAGATACGCGTGAAAAACATAACCCTGTGTTTGCTGTCGCGCAGACGGGAAAAAATTAACACTCACCAATTTTTAATAATGTTGAATACATGTCCCTTGTCGTTGATGGTGATGAAGAGGCCCCTAGGTCTTCTGTAAATGAGACCGAACTTCTGACACGCCAGGCCCACGGTCGGGGTGTATACGATCGGCAAATATTTCTCAACGTTCTCCGCAAGAAGCCTGAAGAACAACTTTTCATTTCTGTCCTGCAATAATTCAATAAAATTATTAAAAACATTGCCATGTTTACTTTGGAAAAGATGGTGGTGGTTAGGTCAGTAAAATAAGTTAGTCTTTCGCAGTCCACTGACGGGCATAGGTCTCTTCCACATTCTGCTCGTTATTGTTACCAGGATAAAAATCATAATTCATTTATTTTAAACCAATCAAAAATAAAGAGGGACTTGTCTTTGGAAATTAAACTTATAGACTGTTTTAAAATTATTATTCAAATAAATAACTTGGGTTCCTATGTTTTAGTGTCAAAAAAAGTATCGGTTGTTGTTTTTTCAATTAAGTACCAATCTAATAAATCAAAATAAGTCGATACCTGGTCTACTATAAAGAGGCCGTCGTCTTGTAGAGAAAATCCGGTAAACACAAACTCAAACTTTAAATAATAAATGTGACCTATTTTGTCAAAGGCTTCAGAGGTAATAGTTGCCAGTAACAAAATTATACACCAGCGCTTATTTAACCTCACAACAGTCCTTTGTACAGACGTCAGTACATCAACCTACTACAATCTATCAAATTCTTTAATAGATTTTCAACTTTATCACTAAAGCGTAAGGTTCAAAGTTGATTGGGAAAATTTGACAGTTTCGGGTAGGTTCACCTGCTGGCGTCTGTACGTAATTTAAAAAAAACATACGGTAATCTGCTATAACCATACACACAATAAGACCCACATGCACTAAAAAATTCTAAATCGTTCTGATTCTGTCAATCGTTTGAAGATAACAGAGACAGAATGATGTTCTAAGTATGTTTAGCTAAACGCTTTTAGTAATGTGTGGGGTATAGCGTCAAACAATTATATATTATTCAAATTTGTGTTAGCTAATTGTACAATTTTGAATAAACGACCTGTCCAATCCTATACTACGGCTCAAACGATTGATGAAAGTTGCAACATAGAGGTTTACGCGGGCGAAAAATCGATCTATAGATAGTGCAGTCCACGACGACGCGCCCCACTCCGCTGCGCTCCGTACTAAAGTACAGCTTACAGTACAGTCATCGCGGAGTGGGACGCGTCTTCGTGGATTGCACTATCTGTAGCTGGGTCTCTGGGTAAATTCGTTTTCTCTATTTTCACCCGAACACAGGTCGGTCGACCAGGTACTTCATAGTTTATATCCGGTCATAAGTTCTGTTATGTGTAACAGAACTGATCACAATACTTTTGTGAAAATTTTCCGTATTTTATAAGGTCAAACAGCAATGAAAATACCCCTTAAAACAGGCTGTGAGTCTGTTAACCGTTTGTAGCCATTTGTTTCAATTTAGGGGATTACAGACAGGGATTACAACGTTACGGTATGTTTTTAAATTTGGAGTTGTAATATAGGTATGTATTATTGTATTATTTAACACAACTCATACACAAGTTTCTATAAGTGCAGTTTCAAGTTCTTAATTTTAACACCGATCCGCACAGGTCGATGACGAATTTAGGTCAAGGCCAATAAGAATAGCCAGCACCCTTACTAACACACGATCAATCACAATCTGTTTCATTTTGACAGCTCAACAACATTCATTGCGTTATTTACATTGCCGAGCAGACAAATTTGCGAACATAATGGAATAGAAATTTCCTTCAAATTTATTCAGATTGTAATTAATGGTGTGTTACGCAATAAGGTTGTTGATGCTCATTGCTGTGGTTCAATTTTGAACTAAGGACATTAAATATTGTTAGTAAAAAATACGACATGATTGTTCACACTTTTAAACATTTCTTTCACCACCAGCATGCTTAGCGTGACCACAATAGAATCGGGTTTTTTCGACGGAAGAATAGACAAAATGACAGAAGAACAATCATAATCTGTAATTTTATCTATTCTTCCGTCGACAAAACCCGTTCCTATGCTTCTATGGGAGAATCCCGTTTCTATGGTTGTCATGCTACGCGTGCAGCACGCGTACCATGACAACCATAGAAACGGGATTATAAGAATAGAAAAAAAGACAGATTGTGTGTCATTTTGTCTATTCTTCCGTCGACAAAACCCGTTTCTATTGTGGTCATGCTAAGCGTACAGTTGCCCAAATAAACTGTAGGGTATGCAGGTACAGTATTTAAACACAGATGCAGGTTGAGTATGGAATAATTATATTTCGGAAATGAGTGCTCCTTTTATACAAAATCGGTTAACCAAGATTAATATATTGTGGGTACATATAAAAAATTACTTTGACACAATTATTTAAAAATACCCTACATGCTGTATGAATCTGTGAGGATGGTATTCCGCTACAGTACACCCCCTCAAGCGAAGCGTACAACCGGTTTCACTAGTCTTCCTGATCGGGTTGTTCTCTGTGTGTCATCATTTTCTTGTTCGCTCATGGTGTAGGCAGGCTTTAGTCGGTCGATCGAGACGTTGGTTACTCTTCCTGGTAGTTGTAGCTTGTAGTATTTCTCACATCTTTCCAATACGGGATATGGGCCTTCGTATGTTGGTTGCAGTGGTTTTTTTGTGCAATCTCTTCGTAGGTAAACATTTTCACAGGTACGCAGGTCGGAGTGAACAAACATATTCTTGTTGCTATGCGAAATCTCAGCTGGTCGGTATGCGTTGATAGTGTGTCGCAGCTGTTCAACGTAATCGTGACTCATTTGGCTTCTTTTTGTTTCAACAAAAAAATCTCCTGGTAATCGCAGCGATGTTCCGTAGGTATATTGTGCAGGACTAATCCCTGTGTCACTGCGTGTAGCTGCGCGTAGTCCGAGTAATACGGTCGGTAATTCGTCAAACCACTTTCCGTTCGCACTAGCGGTGCAGCGCGCGGTAAGTGCGGCTTTGAGTGAGCGGTGCCAGCGTTCGATGATTCCATTTGACTGTGGGTGATATGCAGTTGTTCTCGTTCTGTTTATTCCCAGTAGCTTCATTAATTCAGAGAAGAGTTGGCTCTCGAACTGACGACCTTGATCGCTTGTTATCGTGATTGGACAACCAAATCTTGTTATCCAGCCTTCATATATTGTCTTGACAATTGTTTGTGCAGTTATGTCGTGGAGAGGTAATGCTTCGGGCCATCGCGTGTACCGGTCGATTATAGTGAGTAGGTACTTGTGTCCATATTGTGATGGTGGTAGGGGCCCAACAATGTCAACATGGATATGTTCGAATCGTTCCGATGGTGGGAATGTTGCAGTTTGACTCGTTGTATGTCGACTAACTTTTGACTTTTGACAGGCTTCACAGGCTTTCGTCCATCGTCCAGCGTCCGCGTTCATAGATGGCCAGAAGTATTTTTCACTGAGTATTTTTCTTGTTGTGCGCGTGCCGGGGTGACTGAGGTTATGTACACTTTCGTATGCTGCTCGGCGAAATGTTTCTGGTAGGTACGGGCGAACATGTTGTGTTGATGTGTCGCATAGTATTTTGCAGTTCGTGTTTGGTAGGTATATGCGCTTCAATTGCAAGTTGCTTTGCTTCATTACGTCATGTATAGTGCTGTCTCTTTCTTGCGCTGTAGCTAGTTGCTTGTAGTCGATCGTTGTAGGACAGCTGATTGTTTCTGTGTTGATCCGTGATAATGAATCTGCGACTATGTTATCTTGCCCGCTGATATGACGTATGTCGTTTGTGAACTCGCTTATATACATGAGTTGTCTGGCTCGGCGCGGTGTTTCGCTGTCGGACGATGTTTTATTTATCGCGTAGGTTAGCGGCTTGTGGTCGGTGAATATTATGAGATGTCTTCCTTCAAACATTTTTCGAAAATGCTTCACGGCCATGTATATAGCTAACAGTTCTCTGTCGAATGTACTGTATTTGACTTGCGCGCTTGACAATGCTTTGGAGAAATAACCCAGTGGCTGCCATTTGTTGTGTACATATTGTTGCAGTACAGCACCGGCGCACTTATCAGAGGCGTCAGTCATCAATGCGATCGGTGCGTTGTGTGAGGGGTGAGCTAGTAATGCTGCGTTTTGTAAGCCAGCTTTACATAACTCAAATGCCTTCTTGGCTTCGTCGTTCCATATAATTTTTGTTTTGTCCCGTTTCTTGCTATGGTGCAAATATGCATTGAGAGGTGCTTGTATTTCGGCTGCCTTTGAAATGCAATCTCTGTAGAAGTTGACGGTGCCAAGGAATCTTCGTAATTGTTCAATGGTTGTGGGTAGCGGGAAATTGGTGATTGCTTCTACTTTTTCTGTTGGTGGTTTGATGCCATCTTGTGAGACAGTGTGTCCTAGGAATTTGATTACTTTCTTGCCTAGTACACATTTCGAAGGGTTTATTGTGATGCCATATTTGTTCAGTTGTTGTAGGACTGTTCGTAAATGTTGTCTGTGTTCTTCCTCTGTACTGGAACTTATTATAACGTCATCAACAAAAGGGTAGGCAAAGTCGAGTCCGCGAAGCACTTCGTGAATAAAACGCTGGAAAGTCTGTCCAGCATTTTTCAGACCTGGGCACATCCGTGGAAATTCAAATAGCCCGAATGGTGTGATGATGGCTGTTTTTTCGATATGTTCTTCTAAAACAGGCAGTTGTTGGTATGCTCTGTTTAGGTCAATCGTTGAGAATATCTGCTTCCCGTGCAACTGGTAAGTGAAATCTTTCAAACGTGGTACTGGATATCTGTCAGGCTTGGTTATGGCATTCAATCTTCTGTAGTCTCCACATACGCGTAAGTCTCCGTTTGGTTTAGGTACCACGTGCAGTGGACTGGCCCAGGGGCTCTTGCTTGGTCGGCATAATCCCTGATCCATCATTGTTTGAAATTCTTTCTTCACAGCTTCGTAACGGTGGGGTGGCAGTGGACGAGCTTTGCAGTATAATGGCGGTCCTGTTGTTTCGATATGGTGCTCGACGTTGTGCTTCGGAGTATTTTTCATAGTGGAGAGTCTTGTAATATCGGGAAATTCCCCTAATATGTTATGATATTTTTGTTCCAGGTCTATGGTTCTGATGGTTGGTGCTGTAGATTTGCAGATGGACGTCTTCACTGACAAGTTAGTTATCTTGTCGATTAAACATTTCCCAGCGAGGTCGACTAGTAGGTGATGATGCTTCAAAAAATCAGCGCCGATGATAGGCTTACTGACTGCTGCTACGATGAACTTCCATCTGAATGGTCGTCTCAGGTTGAAATCTAGGTCCAATGTTTTTTCACCGAAGGTAGCTATTTCTGTGTTGTTTGCTGCATATAGTTTGAATTGGGTTGGTTTCAGGATTTCACAGCGTTTTCCAGGGATAACGGATATGTTTGCACCAGTGTCGATGAGAAAGCTTAGATTTGTCTTCTTGTCTTTCAGAAATAGACGGTGTGATTTTTCCCAGGCGCCAGATTCCGTCTCTGCTAACACCTGGTTTAGTTTCCCGAGCTTGAAGGGTGCTTCTCTTCATAAGTACATGGTCTAGTACATTTTCGAGCTTGTTCGCCGAACTTTCTATGAAAATAACAAACGGAAATATCGTTGTACTCGTTCCTGTGTCGTTGATTTGAATCCCACCGGCGGCGGTTATCATGCGGCGATCGGTATGTGCTGCGTGATCGATGACGCGCACTTCCGCCTCGCCAGTTGCGCCCGCGCTGCCTCGCGTAGCGGCCGTGGTGTGTTTTTAATTCCGCTATTTCTTTCGCCAGCATGTCGATCTTCGCGTGAAGTAATGCGTTTTCATGATTTGCAGCTACAGGTGGAGTGGATGGTGTTGACGGTGACGAAGTGTTGTGTACTGCTGATATTTGGTGGTGGAGTTGTTCTAGCATTTTGTCGGCCATTATTGCTAACTCATTTAGGTCGGTTTTCTTGGCTATAGTTTCGCTCACAGCTAGGATGGCGCGTACTGATGGCGGTAGGTGCTTCGTCCATATAACACGCAGAGTGTTCTCGGCGATGTTGTTTCCGGCTAGATTTTGCATGCGGCGTAGCAGTTGCGAAGGTTTTAAATCTCCGAGTTCCACGTTGGACAGTAGGCGCTCGAGTTTAGTGTGGTCGCTCTCGTCGTAGGTTTGGATGAGCCTCATCTTCATGGCGGCGTATCGCTTGTTTTCTGTTGCACTTTTGGTATCGAACATGATGTCTTGGATTTCATCTAAGTCTTGTAGGTCAAGTTGGCGGATGAGCAGCTCTGACAGTTCCTTGTCGCTTAGTTTTCCAGCAGACACGATCGCTTCAAATTGCAGGAACCACAGCTTGATTCTGTTTCTCCATAGTGGCGGTATCCGTTGATTGTACGAGACGGCAGATAATTCGTGCGAATCCTTTTGCAGTGATGTTTCGCTTCCATCGCTCAGGTTTGAAGTACTCTGGCTCATATTATGTTGGCTTCTTGTTAATCACGTCGGGGTCACCACTTGTAGGGTATGCAGGTACAGTATTTAAACACAGATGCAGGTTGAGTATGGAATAATTATATTTCGGAAATGAGTGCTCCTTTTATACAAAATCGGTTAACCAAGATTAATATATTGTGGGTACATATAAAAAATTACTTTGACACAATTATTTAAAAATACCCTACATGCTGTATGAATCTGTGAGGATGGTATTCCGCTACAAAACCAATAACACACCAAGTCAATTATATCCAATATCAGTCATTCCACCCAAGTAATTTTAAATACAAGCTAAAAATTAATACTCACAGAATAAAAATCCACTCTTCACGTTTAGTACAGACGCCATCAACCTACCCGAAACTGTCAAATTTTCCCAATCAACTTTGAACCTTATACTTTAGAGATACGGTTGAAAATTTATTAAAGAAATTTGACAGAATGTAGTAGGTTGACGTGCTGGCGTCTGAACATTAATTCAACAAATCCAATAAACATTAAACTTCATACCTAAAATTCCAATCTCAAACCAGAATTTGTACAATATCCACCCCATACCAGACCCTGTATCCAAAACCCAGTTTCTATAAATAGCTTCACAGAATCAACGGTACCTGTATCATGTTTAGTCACCTGTAACTCGACGAGGTAGAGATATTTGTTGAGGTTGTCCTCATATCTGTCAATGGAAATAGTACATATTTCTAGCTGTTCCTCTTGAGATTTGAACTTGGCTGCCAAAAGGCCATGGATGCCGAGTGCCTGACGCTCTTGCAGTGTAAAAGCTAGACCCTAAAAAAAATATAAAATGTTATCTTTATCACTCTTAATCATAACATAACCATTGAATTATTACATAAGGTGAGTTTTTCACAAATAAAAGGGTCTTATCTTATCGTGTGTAATTTTGCTAACATGCCAATAGAGCAATTTATACAACCGGGGGACATATCTACGGAAACTCAGTTGGGATTCACAATATAATTCTATAGTATTTTGAAGTTCTAGAAAGCCATCATTCAGTGCCGGTTGGTTGTTTCTGCAACAACTTAGCTCCGGCCAAAATTTCTAGGCACTTGAATTTTTATTTAAATCTATTTAAAAACAAAGCGAATTTCAATGCTATTGTGATCAATAGTCAATGTCACTCGTTTTTCCTTACATTTAGCTCAATAGTTCAATACCGATGTAAGGAAAAACGAGTTGACAAATATTCCAGTATGACTGCTAGTAAGTACAAACATAAAAAATATATTGGCCGCATATCGCCCTATTATACCTACTCAAACAGAAAGAAAGAAGAAAGAAAATACGTTTATTTGCGGGGCAATAATTATAACGCAAGCTAAGAGAAAAAAACATAAATACAAAAATAACAACATGGAAAATATGCGTCACATCCACGCAAAACGGCCATCGCTCAGCATAATGCTATGCGAGACAAAGCCCCAGCGCTGGTTTAAACAGTGGACGGGCTAAGTGGTCTAGGTCTATAAACTACGTGACAAGAGAACAACAATTTTACATTCGTTTTAAAAACCAATAATGTTTGACTCATGAGGGCCACAGACGTTCAAGTAATTTGATCACACAGGCTGGTTTGATCAAATAGAAAATCAAAAATTCATATTATTTCTTCATGCCATTTGACAACTGATTAGATCAAATTTTTCCACAGACATTCATGAATGCCAATTTGATAACTGTTTGAACCAGCCTGATTGATAAAATTACTTGAACTTCAATGGCCCGCAATACAGTTTGGTTGCAGCCAAAACAAAATAAGAGCTTCAAAATAAAAAGGGCAGCAAAACAGATAAAGTTGCAGCTGAATTCAAAATTACGTTTTCGTGTCTCTGGGTTTCTGTAGCGTATTTGGCACTATACGGTGCAGATGAAATAAATGGAGCCCAACGACTTTTTTTTTTTTAATAATGGGTGCATTACCTATTGACTTAATCTAACGCAGAACCTACCTATCAATAAGATAGGTAGGTACTGTAAGTTGTAGAATCTACATTTCTTACCTTATTGAGACGCGGATCTCTCAAGTGGTCGATGCCTCTGACTACATTGGGGCAGATTATGTTGCCGGTCACCTCGTGGTAGTCCCGGCTTTGAAGCGACACTGCTACGATGGATGGGCTCCTCACGAGAATGGACGCCAGCGCCCTGTGTGGGCCTATGGCGGTTGAGCAACATCTGTAACAAGAATGCAGCTTAAAAAATGCACAAGAACAATGAACTACCTAGCTCAGTTAGTTTGACATTTGACAAGGAAGATTCGTTTATTTGAAGACGTCCGCTGACCTTGATCACGTATTTAAACACCTCCAAATAATTAAATCGGCGGATTTTCATACAAATGTTGTCCCCATTTACTAATTTCTCCTTGATTGATTTATGGACACTGGAGCTGGCCAACCTATCTACGTTCAAAACAGCCAATTTACAACAATAACAAAACTCGTATATTATAACCCAAATGTTTGAAATTTCATTTTCCTACACCCTGCCAGAATTCCCTGCTTTTGCATATTATATTCACGAGTGCGTCATAACCGCAGTACGAGGTTACGTAATGAATCGTAACACAAGAACAGCTAAAGGTAACACATAAATATTGCATTTTACAAATGTGGTTTTCCTAAACAATCGTTTATACCATGCTGACATGCTCTTTGAATCTGATACCTACATATGAGGCAGATAAGTAAGTAGGTCGTAGGTATTTAATCAATTTCAATTAAATGTTTTCACTGAAGGCTCCCTCAGACAGGCGTGACGCGACGGCGCGACACGACACAGGTAGAACAATTTCCGTGAAGTTTTCATAGAAATTGTTCCACCCGAGTCACCCGAGTTTCTGCGGAAGCCTTGACTAAGGTTATTTGAAATAACAAAGCTTTTGTTTCCGTTGTATTGTAGGTACTTACCTAGATACTATGTAGTTGTATGTAATTTTATTATTTTCATTTATTTGCTAAATACTGTAGGGTGTTACGGTACCCTTCGTGTACGAGTCCGACATGCACTTGGCCTGTTTTATTTCACTATGGTGGTACAAAACAGACCGGGAAATTTAATTAGTAGCTACTCACAATAAAGGAATATTAATGTCGTCAGGGCTAACTTCATTTTAATTTGTATTTTTTTTTACCGTTACGGGAAACTCTTGGCCTGCATCTCATCTGATGGTAAGTGATGATCAGGCCGAAAGTGAAAGCGAGCTTCACCCGGAATCCCCAACCACAGAGGAACCGGCTCTCTTACCTCTAACTTTCGACGGCATACTTGGATAAGGTGGTGGTAACTAGCCAAGCGGGCTTAGAACAAGCCCTAACACCAATCAAACCGAGCAGAAAATTTTGGCCTGACTCAAACTGAAACTCAAAATATTTATTTCAATTAAACCACAGGCACTTTTGAATTGTCAAAGAGTCAGTCAGTTAGTTAGAAAGTTGAAGCTAGTTGCCCATTCCAAAACGTAGATCTCTATGGAGAAGAACGGGCAAGAAACTCCAAGGACACTCTTTTAAATATAGAAATTACCAAATCTTAGGTACATTACTCTTGTTGATTCTATGTGTGAGAACAATGTAAAAAAAATATAAAAAGAAAAAACGATTAAAAATATAAGATTAAAAGACTCGGAATCGAACCCGGAAACTCTGGGTCTGAGACAGTTGGTCTAACCACTAGAACATAGAGGCGGTTTACCATAGTTGTATGTCTTAATCAAGATCATATCCATGATGATAAACTTCAGTCTCATATCACCTTCGTGATAAGGTCATGAGACTGAACACACAAATATATATATATCAAACAAAGCCAAAAACATTTAACTGAATCACATTCATAGCTGACTTTCTTGGATCGAAATTCACAACACGAACGTAAACCACGAGTAACAACTTCAATCAAAACAGAAACTCATTCCATGTTAATTTCTATACGAACATCTATCATGAATATGGATTATGTATTGTCACAGCTAATACATCAAAGCCGTGCAAACAATAAACTGTTCCGATGTCATGATTCAAATTTTATTACCAAACATAACAAAGAATATTTACAGTAAATCGATACAAATCACGATCAGAATAACACATTGAATATCTGTAATAGTACCCTATTGATATTGTATTTGATACATTATCTCCCGCTCGAAGCTTCCGCTATTACCATTAAAAAATGTTTGTCCACGTTTAAAAACACTCGTTCCTTACGTTTGTTTTTAAACGTGGACAAACATTCTTTGAAGTTTAATCTGCCATAATAGGTAATGGCAATAAAAGAACAGGGAGTACTTGCCGATATTGAGGCATTCTTACAATCATATTTTAGAACACTTTTCAACCACCAATCGTTTGAAATGCGTTTGAGTAGTTTCGAGATCTATCTAAATCATGTGAAATTATTCATAATCTTAAATTAACTGATAGACATCGCACAGCCTAAACTGCTGAGTCTAGAATCATCAACAGTTCCATTAAAGCACCACTAATAGAAGGTTTTTTGAAAATTCACTCCCCAAATGAGTAAAATAGAGGATGAAAGTTTGTATGGTAGTTAGTCATCTATTTATGCCGATGGGAAATCCCAAAGAGCACAAGGCTTGTACTTAATAGATAAGTTTTACCTTAAGAGTAGCTTCAAATAAATCAACACAAACAGAGAAAACAAGGAAATTACTTTCTGTTAGTTTGGGAAATTCTTAACCTTCGAGGAAAATAACAGTTCTTGGGATATGTATGTAGCAACAAAGCACTGTGAGCGATTTAGTATTACATTAAACTTCCTATGAAAACGGTGACTCATTGGCTAAACTGTGGGCATTGGATATAAGAACATTAAACTCGGGCAGTGATGGAGATTTCCGTGACGTAGACCTGGAGAGGAATTTAGTAGTAATACAGGTGACATACATTAGGGATGCCTGAAGGCCGTGAATTTAAATAAGATTGAACCAGCAATGGCAAAAACCCAAATGCACAAACCGAAAATTCATCCTTAGATCCAATTCGGGAATATTCGAAATTCTTACGTCATTTTGTAAACGTGCGACATTCTTTGACTAAATAAGCAATCATTTCCGTTCCGAAGGACTATTAAATGCCTTTTTGACAGTTACTGATTACTGTTAACCATCGTCACGAGACGCGAGTTTTGATCTTGTGAGTGGGCACACTCACAAGATCAAAATTCGCGTCTCGTCACTAATGAAAAGCGCAAACTTAGTGATACATCCAGATCGACCTTGTGATAACTAGTCCAAAAGCAAGTAGCCTAAACCATTATTTGCCAATTTAGTAAATTGAATGTAAAGACTAAAGACACCGCACCGCAGCAATAAGACACAATTAAGTTCAATTGCAATAAAATAGAAGGAATAAGATTTACGATAGATGCGTTTCGAAATCCGCCAGACTTTACAATCAAACTAAATCCATTGAAGAGTAAATTGATACCCATTAAGGCATATGAAACAACCATTACCTTCTCTTAAGACAACTAAGCGGCATGGACAGTACAGCAACAGTATAAAGATACTCAAACTAGAGTAGATACTTGATTCGGAAATGGAGAACATGCCCTGGGAAAGCTTAAAGCATGAAGACTATAAGTAGAGGAAGACAAAACATAGGATGGATTGTGTGAAAGATGACGGATGACGACGTGGCTAAAAAGGAGGTGAAGATTTGACGGCTGTTAAGTTAGATCTATGAAAGAAGAAGTCTTGCAGAGCTGACTTTAAAGGAATAGAGATGAGAGCAGGCGGATGATGAATACGTAATGATACTTGATATTAGGTACCGTGAGAACCTGGTTTCGCTAAGAGTAGTTAAATCCGGACAGCAATCGCGTCGCTTTAAATTAGTTAGATACTTGAGATATAATCGATGAAGGAACGGAACGACGACTTTGAAAGCAAAATAATGGACGCCAGAACGCTACTAAATTGTGAACTGATGTTTCTTTTCTTCTTCACGATGTAAATAGGTATGTACACGTCAAGGCTCGTGTTACATCATATTACAATAGACATTTAAATCTAAAGATCGACGATAATAGTGACAGTTATTTGATTACTTGTCGGTCAGCTACGTTATTTGCGCCTCGGATGACGCTCACAAAAGATAAAAATCCTCATTGGCAGTTTCAGCTTTGTCGGAAATATGGATTGCGTTATGATCTACATTACTGTATCAGAAACCCATGAAATGGCCCGTGACGTTCCAAGGATGCAATAAAAACACCGCGTTTATAATAAAGTTGCTTATTGCGAATCATTCATTATTTTAATTTCAAATAAACCTTTAACACCATTTGTCAATTTGTGTTACTTCTTCTATCAAGATGAACATTACATTATTTCGATCTAGCATTTCTTTTTAGGCGACGATTTAAATACTTAAAGTTACTTATTGCGATTAATTCATTATTTTATTTTCAAATAAACCTTTAACACCATTTGTCAATTTGTGTTACTTCTTCTATCAAGATGAACATTACATTATTTCGATCTAGCATTTCTTTTTAGGCGACGATTTAAATACTTAAAGTTGCTTATTGCGATTAATTCATTATTTTATTTTCAAATAAACCTTTAACACCATTTATTTGTCAACTTGTGTTACTTCTTCTATCAAGATGAACATTACATTATTTCGATCTAGCATTTCTTTTTAGGCGACGATTTAAATACTTAAAGTTGCTTATTGCGATTAATTCATTATTTTATTTTCAAATAAACCTTTAACACCATTTGTCAATTTGTGTTACTTCTTCTATCAAGATGAACATTACATTATTTCGATCTAGCATTTCTTTTTAGGCGACGATTTAAATACTTCTCATGACTGATTTCATAACATTTTACGCAGTGTTAACGTGCCAACAAAAAACTGAATCGGCGAATGAAATATAAGGTTCATGACCTCAGCATCAGACGACTTGAAACAAGTATTTCGATGAAGCATTGAGCACCTAGAAAATTTTTGGACGATACTAGACTGCTCAAACCGCCAGATTAATAATTCCACATTTTTTGGCAACCATTCGTTGCAAATTTTGAATTAGTAGAAGCTTTTACGTACAGAGCCGAAAATATTCACAATACTCCTTTGAATTAGAGTCAAAGTCAAATAATTTTTTTCAATTATGCATTTATTTTAAAGGCACTTGTGCTTTGACAGACAGCAGATTTTGTATTATGACAAGAGTAGAGACCATGGGAAGACAGACAAACAGTTTCTAAGTGTTAGTCGTAATAATCACGGTTGTAAGCACTCAAATCTCGCTGCGAAACGATAACGGCTTTATAAAATACGAACCATAACATCGATAATACATCGTAACACTTTAGATATGAACATGCAACAATGGTAATCGATACTTGAGGAAGGAACCTATTCAATGTCAGCTTCGTTCAAGTTTACTATTACATTGGACGAGCCTTGTACAAAATAGCATTGCAAATTGTAGCACTAATTAACTCTTTCCGTAACTAGTTTTTACGATGATCGCGTTATGTAATTGGCTGGTATAACGGGTTTGAGCGGGGCGTTGCCCGCGATGCTGGCTCAGCCTTGACATTTCGCAGAAAAAATAATAGGTTTGAGAATATTGCAGGTAACGGCAGATGGTTCTGACTCTGTTTGGTAGACTGTTCCGATAGCTTGAAGGTGAAATAACCCTTTGCTCGGGTAACTACTAGATTGCGGCTTCGAATCTGGCGTACATCAATTAAACTTTCAAATTCAGTCAGTTAGAGAGAGATGTCACATTACTGATTGGCCAAGAAGAAAACATCATAAGATTACAATGGATCTATCTCTGATCTGGGTTACATGTATTGTAATCTTATAATTAGTACTACTGAAACAGTTTCTTTTATTGTAGCTTTCCAGAGGCACATTCGTAGTTAAATAATTACTAATGTTTCACGGTTATTCAGATCGACTTGCGTGAGGATCTTGACTCAAAACTCAAGCATTAGGTAGGTTACAACTCGTTTAAAGCCTTTTGTAGGTTCTGTAATATGGACCTTAGAGCTACGTTCGAACTCGAAACTAGTCTGGCGAATCCGAAATCAAAAACAGCACCCTTATTGCGTAATACACAATAACAATCTGAATCATGTTGAACGAGATTGCTAATCCATTGCTACATAAGTTCGAAAAAAAATCTGCTCAACAATGTAAATAACGCAATGAATGTTGTTGAACTGTCAAAATGAAACTGATTAGTCTTAATCATTTACGAAAATGTGTTACGCATTAAGACAGCTGTTCTTGGTTTAATGATAAAAGAGATTTACGTTTTAAAAATACACAGACGAGAGTATATTATTATAACTGTTAACCCCGGGAAACACCTGAAATGAGATCATGAATACATCACTATCCATAAATGCATGAGTAACGGGACTAGGTACATAAGCCGGTGCGAAAATTGATGGCGCATCATGAGTTACGACGAGTGAGCAAGGATGTGAAAAATGCATCCTCTATCAAATGCCCCGGCCATACAAGTGGATAAAACATACATGATTATTGTAAAGGACGCCGAGCATGTTCGTATTTAATTTAGAATACCCATAAGTAAAATCAAAATGTAAATTTAGAGTCATTGTTGAGACCCTATCTGTGCACCATGGCACAAGTAGCGGCGGGGTCTCGACGAACTTTTGTTGTTTTTATTGGAAAAAGTTAACTTGTAACTAGGTTTTTAGTATCTAATTAGAATCTAATTAGCATTTGAATACTGAAAATAGTATGTGTATTCCATTAAGAATCGTATAAGATTACTAGAAATAATGTTTGTTTAGAAATTAATATGTGTGAAAAGTTTGGTAATAATTACGTAACTTGAAAATGAGAATTTTTGTTTGTTAAGATATCAGCTTGAAATTAGTGTCAAATGAAAGGTCTAGACTCAAAACCATTTGTGGCGTTTAAATCATGTAAATCGGTCCACGGGTTTTTTAGATATTTTAAGATTTGTGTAATGAAAATGTGTCACAATCAGAGTGGCGACAGTCTATGTTCTGGAAAGTTTTTTATACGTCTAGTTAAGGAAAATCTGGTTATGTAATTAGACTAAGGTGTAAATAAACTGTAATATGGGCAAAAACTGTAACGATCCGACGATGGGAACTACCAAAAACAGGGTTATGCGTAACGAGGACATAGCGAAAATTAAGAGTTGAATTGTTTCAAAAATCAAGGGCCTCGTTACGGTAACAAGCGCTTAGCGCATTTAGTATAAAAGACGGACCATTGGGCCGGAACGTTACAGTCGGATCCCAGCTCTCAACAAGGAAACAAGTCAAGAATAAATCAAGAAAATTCGAAGAAGTCTTTTAATTCAAGTCTTCCCAACAACATACAGTCCACTTCAGTCTGGTCATTCGAGCGCCGGATATTCAAGCCAAGAAGATCGAGGACCATCCATTTCAGTCTGGTCCATCGAGCGGCGGATATTGAAGAAACGAAGAAACCCGCCACAGGATCCTGGTCCATCAAGCTGCAAGGAAGAAAAAGTGCGTCAAAGTGCATCAAGAAAACCTGCAGCAAGAGCGAAGAACGGCCGACAGTCAAAAAACTGGTATAAACCTGCCCGTCAGTATCGCAGGTTTAAACCCGACCGGTTGGATTAACGACCCAACCGATCAACCCGACGAGTCTACGGACTAGTCAAGTGACCGACGTGACAACCCGACGCTCAAGAGGAACGCCGAGTTGAAGTATCGTCATCAAGTCAAGAACGTGTGAACCCGCACCAGTGACGCAGGTTCAAACCCGACGAGTCTACCGACTAGTCAAGCGACCGACGTGACGACCCGACGCTCAAGAGGAACGCCGAGTCGAAGTATCGTCATCAAGTCAAAAACGTGTGAACCCGCCCACCAGTGACGCAGGTTCAAACCCGACGAGTCTACCGACTAGTCGACCAACCGACGTGACGACCCGACGCTCAAGAGGAACGCCGAGTCGAAGTATCGTCAACAAGTCAAAAACGTGAACCCGCCCATCAGTGTCGCAGGTTCAAAACCCAACAGGTCGACCCAACGAATCGGCCGACTAGTCAAACGACGTGACGACCCGACGCTCAAGAGGAACGCCGAGTTGAAGTATCGTCACCGACCTGTCGTGCTGTAGTACGAGGGTGCCGACCTAGTATTGAAGTATCGCCGAACAAGTCAAGAGGATTTGAAGATGGTGGTCACAAGGAGCCAAGGAGACGCAGCGGAGGTGGAAGAACAGCGACGCATCCAGCTGCAACAGGAAACCCGACGCAGGGAAGCGGAGCTGATAGAACGAGAGCGCCGAAGAAGACTCTCACTGGACCCGCCGGCGTCACCATTCTCCAAGCTAGCAACAGACACCAGTACGGCAGGACCTTCAGGAATTCAAGCATCAACAGTTACGGTGCAAAGAAGATTAGGATCGCCGACCAGATCAGTCAGGTCGCAACGATCAACAGTGAGTGTGAGTACCAGGCTGCGGATGGTGGAACTGGAGGCAGCAGAGAAGATGGCCAGGCCCAGGCCTAGGCACACGGACCTGCCGACGTTCTCCGGAGCAGCCAACGAGTGGTTGCCGTTCAAAGCAGCAGTACGAGATACGACCAGCATGTACCAGATCTCAGCAGCAGAGAACATCCAGCGACTGAGGAGCTGCCTCAAAGGGGAAGCAAGAGACGCCGTGGCCGCCCTTCTGCATACGGCCACCGATCCAGACGTCATCATGAAGACCCTTGAGCAGTGCTTCGGAAGACCGGAAGTAATCATTGACAAAGCGCTGGAAGACCTCAAGAAGCTGCCGAAACCGGGAACGTCAGCGGCCGAGCTCAACAGCTTCGCCGTCAAGCTGCAGAACATCATCTGCGTGCTGAAGACAATAGACCGAAGAGGGTACCTATTCAACCCCCTGATGTCAAGAGAAGTGCTGGAAAAACTGAGCCCGCACCTACGATCAAGATGGTGCGACTACGCCTACGATCACGAAGGGACAACGGATCCAGAGATCGTCGTGATGTCACGCTTCCTGATGCGTGAAGCGGACCGAGCACTGAGGTACACGTACGCTCCGGCTGCATGTGCTACCAACGTGAAAAGGGAAACTCGGCCGACAGTGACATTCAAGAAGAAGGCAAACGTATTCAACACTACTTCAGGAGCGGAAGAAGAAAAGGAAAGGTGCCCTAAGTGTGAGCAAGATCACGTCTTACTGAAGTGCCCTAAATACAAGGCGCTCTCATTAGAAGCAAAATGGAGATTCCTAAAAGAAAAGGGAATATGCTTCAAGTGCGTTCAGAAGAGACACAGGCGCATGACCTGTCAAGCAGATCCATGCGGTGTGAACCAGTGCAATCGACCACATCATGCGACCCTCCATTCAGAGCGAGCGGTAAGAAGGGAAGATCCGAAGCCAGCGGAACCGCCAAAAGAAGAAGCGGTCATGTCAATAGCGCCGCGCCTAGCTGTCGGATCAAGGACCGTTCTGCTGAAGATGTGCCCCATCATCGTATCCGGACCACGGGGGGAGGCGAAGACATACGCCCTCCTGGATGAAGGAGCCACCATTACCCTCGTCGATAAGGACCTGGCGGAGAGCATCGGAGCAGAAGGACCGTCACAACCACTTCACCTGAACGGGGTCAACATGTCGCAGAAGGAGATGGAGAGTCAGCTGGTGAACGTCCAAGTCAGAGGACTGAAGAACGAGGACAGCTACAAGGTCAGAGCAAGGACCATGAAGAACCTTCGACTGCACCAGCAGTCCATTCCGGACACGCTACTGGACTACGAGCACCTGAGGGACCTGGCACCAGAAGAGGTGTGCTACGAGAAGGCGCGCCCCGGGCTTCTAGTAGGAACGGACCACTGGGAGTGCATAGTGTCCCGCGAGCTCCGAGTCGGCGGTCCGAATGAACCAGCTGCATCAAAGACACAGCTGGGATGGGTGGTGCACGGAACGGCGCCACGGAACGCGATATACCAAGAGGGAAACGTGCTGCACGTGTACGAGCCCGACCGAACGACGGGAGCAAGCAGCCAAGATCTCCACGACTTAGTCGAGAGCCACTTCAAGATCGACGCGCTCGGCATACAAGGCACGCCGAGGATCAAGGACGCGGATCTACGGGCCATGGACATAGTCGGGAGGACCGTGAAGAAGGTTGACAGCGGGTACGAGGTTGGACTGCCGTGGCGACGGGATGACGTCACCATGCCACCGAGCTACGGACAAGCGCTCCGGCGGCTGAAGAAGATTGAGCAGAAGATGGACGCAGACACAGAGTTCGCGGTCGAATACTCCAAACAGATCGTCAACCTGCTGGACAAAGGATACGCGACGCTATGCGACGGATCCGAAGAAAGAAGCGCCATCTGTTGGTACCTGCCACACTTCGCCGTGCAGAATCCAAACAAGCCCGGAAAACAACGACTGGTGTTCGACGCAGCGGCCAAGAGCAACGGCGTGTGTCTGAACGACGAACTGCTGGAGGGACCCGACCTACTGCTGTCGCTGCCCGGAATCCTCTTCCGATTCCGAGAGAAGGCGGTGGCGATCACAGCGGACGTGCAAGAGATGTTCCTGAGGATCAAGATAAGGCCGGAGGACCAACCAGCACAACAGTTCCTGTGGAGAGGCGACAATAGAGAAGAGCCTCCGAAGA
Organism: Xanthia togata; assembly: GCA_963853775.1. Lineage (NCBI taxonomy): Eukaryota > Metazoa > Arthropoda > Insecta > Lepidoptera > Noctuidae > Xanthia > Xanthia togata. Next base: position 16,277,818 of record OY970801.1, on the reverse strand, counting down.
AGTACAAGATGACTAGCATGATATTCGGCGCTGCGAGCTCTCCGTACATGGCCCACTTCGTCCGCAACTACAACGCGGACATATACGGGCAGGAGTGTCCACGCGCGCTGGAAGCCATCAAGAAGAGTCATTACATGGATGACCTGGTGGCCAGCTTTGAGGATACCAAGGAAGCATGGAAGGCGGTCGAGGAAACAAGAGCGGTGCACGCGCACGCTGGATTCACACTAAGAGGATGGAGCTCCAGCGACAAGGCGGTGCTACGCGACGTGCCTCCCGAGCTACACGCTACCTCTCCCACGCAACTGGGGGGAGAACAGCCCGAGAGCAAGATCTTGGGGCTGTACTGGAACGCGGAACGAGATGAGCTGGGATTCAACACATCGATGAATCGAGTTCCAGCTGAAGTCCGAGCGAGAACCCGCGCGCCGACTAAGCGAGAAGCCCTCAGCGCAGTGATGTCTATTTACGACCCGCTGGGATTGCTGAGCCACTACACCATACGATCGAAGATAATACTGCAGAGCCTGTGGCGACTCCAGATAACGTGGGACGAGCAGGTGCCGGACGAAGAAAACGAGCTGTTCGCGTCCTGGCTCGCCCGCCTGAACGAACTCACCCAGCTGCGACTGCCCAGATGTTATCTAACGAAAAAGTACGAGCGCGTCGACCTACACATCCTGTGCGACGCCAGTGAGCAAGCCTATGCAACCGTGGCTTACTGGCGAGTGAAAAACGTCGATGGAAGTGTGAACGTCGTGCTGGTGGCCGCCAAGGCCAAAGTAGCGCCTCGTCGAGTTCAGACCATACCGCGTCTCGAACTACAAGCTGCGGTCATCGGAGCAAGATTGGCCGACACAATCAAGAAGGAGCATCGCATCGACATCGGCCAGACTACTTACTGGACCGACTCGACAACCGTGGTGCATTGGATTCATCACGACATGCGACGCTACACGCCGTTCGTTGCACATCGACTGGGAGAGATCGCCGAGCTGACAAAGAAAGAAGAATGGCGTTGGCTACCCACAGCTAGCAACGTCGCCGACGACGCCACACGGCTTGTCGACACGCCCATCAGCGAAGCGGATCGATGGTTCCAGGGGCCGGAATTCCTATTCCTGCCAGAAGAACAGTGGCCCACAGCGGCAACGGACGAGCAAGAGGACGAAGAGGTCCTTCATGTCACCGAAAAGACGGAAGAGGATAGCTGGCTACCGAACCCAGCCCGCTTCTCGAAATACGAGGTGTTGGTGAGAGCCACAGCGCGAGCAATCGCCTTCACCGACATATGCAGGAAGAAAGCGACCGCAATGGAACATCGTCACATTCAGCGTGCCGAGGCCGAGCTCATCAAGCGAGCTCAAGAAGAAAGCTTCGGGGAAGAGCTGAAGAAGATCCGGTCTGCTCGTCCACTTACAAAGACGAGTCGATTATATCGACTGGACCCAGTGCTGGAAGATGGTGTCCTGAAGGTGCGGGGCCGAATCGAGGCTTCTTCCGCACCTACCGAAACGAAACGACCGACCATACTGGACGGCCGTCATCAACTAACCAAGCTCCTCGTCCTACGGGAGCATTGTGCTGCGGGTCACGCCAACAGAGAGCGCGTGACAAACGACCTACGGCAGCGGTACTGGGTCATCCACTTGCGACCCACGGTACGCGCCGTAGAAAGAAACTGCGCGTTCTGCCGAAGACGCCGAGCGACGCCGCAGCCACCAGCAACAGGGGACCTGCCACACGCCCGCCTTGACCCCTTCCACCGCCCGTTTACCAATTGCGGGGTGGACTACTTCGGGCCAATGATGGTCAAGGTGGGGCGCCGCCGAGAGAAGAGGTGGGGCGCACTATTCACGTGCCTCACTTCCCGCGCCGTGCACATCGAGCTCGTCACATCACTCTCCACCGACTCAGCCATCATGGCGCTGAGACGTATGGCTGCGCGCAGAGGCTGGCCGAGATTAATGTACTCCGACAACGCGACGAACTTCCGCGGAGCTGATCAAGAGCTTCGCAACGCCTACACCGAGTGGATGCCTACTCTGCAAGACGAGGGGCTACTACACCGGATGGAGTGGCGCTTCATACCTCCTGGCGCGCCCAACCAAGGCGGCGCGTGGGAGCGAATGGTGCGCTCTGTGAAGACGGCCCTCAGCGTCACTCTACGAGAGAAGGCACCGGCAGAAGAGATCCTGAGAACACTGCTAACTGAGGCGGAGTTCTCCATCAACGCAAGACCGCTGACCCATGTCAGCGTGAGCCCCAGCGATCCCGAGGCCCTGACCCCGAACCACTTCTTGTTGGGGTCATCGGACGGGCTGCCAACGACGGGACCCTGCGACGACGCCGACAGAAGAACCTGGCGAGCTAGTCAAGCGCTTGCTGACCACTTCTGGCGACGCTGGCTGCGCGAGTACCTCCCTACCCTGGTACCTCGCGGCGAGCCGCAGAACGACGTGCGACCGATGCAGGCTGGCGACGTGGTCCTCGTGGTCGACAACACGCTGCCCCGGAACACCTGGCCGATGGGAGTCGTCGAGCGCACGCACCGCGGACCGGATGGCGGCATACGAGTCGTCGAGGTGCGCACCAGAACCGGCACCTTCCGACGCCCTGTGAGCAAGCTCGTCGTCGTGATGAGAACAGAAGAGGCTACGCGAGCTGCGCCGGGGGGAGGAATGTAAAGGACGCCGAGCATGTTCGTATTTAATTTAGAATACCCATAAGTAAAATCAAAATGTAAATTTAGAGTCATTGTTGAGACCCTATCTGTGCACCATGGCACAAGTAGCGGCGGGGTCTCGACGAACTTTTGTTGTTTTTATTGGAAAAAGTTAACTTGTAACTAGGTTTTTAGTATCTAATTAGAATCTAATTAGCATTTGAATACTGAAAATAGTATGTGTATTCCATTAAGAATCGTATAAGATTACTAGAAATAATGTTTGTTTAGAAATTAATATGTGTGAAAAGTTTGGTAATAATTACGTAACTTGAAAATGAGAATTTTTGTTTGTTAAGATATCAGCTTGAAATTAGTGTCAAATGAAAGGTCTAGACTCAAAACCATTTGTGGCGTTTAAATCATGTAAATCGGTCCACGGGTTTTTTAGATATTTTAAGATTTGTGTAATGAAAATGTGTCACAATCAGAGTGGCGACAGTCTATGTTCTGGAAAGTTTTTTATACGTCTAGTTAAGGAAAATCTGGTTATGTAATTAGACTAAGGTGTAAATAAACTGTAATATGGGCAAAAACTGTAACGATCCGACGATGGGAACTACCAAAAACAGGGTTATGCGTAACGAGGACATAGCGAAAATTAAGAGTTGAATTGTTTCAAAAATCAAGGGCCTCGTTACGGTAACAAGCGCTTAGCGCATTTAGTATAAAAGACGGACCATTGGGCCGGAACGTTACAGTCGGATCCCAGCTCTCAACAAGGAAACAAGTCAAGAATAAATCAAGAAAATTCGAAGAAGTCTTTTAATTCAAGTCTTCCCAACAACATACAGTCCACTTCAATTATGTAGAAAACCTTACTGACTGTTGGCATGGATCTATTTAGTTAAAATTATCTGAGTGTGAGGTAATTTACGTAATTACCACGCCCACTGCGACGTAACGTAAGAGAATGGTCCAGACAATTTACATATTGAAAATAAAAGTTAAGATTTTCTATTGTTTTTCTTAATGATGACATCGAAAAAAATTCTATTGTTTTTCTTAATGATGACATCGAAAAAATTAACTTACTAGAGCTAGAGTGACCAGATACAACAACTCAGACTATGAAATACAAAATCAAAACTACCAACTATGCAGGTGGCAAAAACTTATAGATCAAAACTAGTGATAAAACCTATATAATTACTATTAGATGATTATTATGATTATGGCCCGTATTACAGAACCTCACTCAAAACTCAAGCATTACTTAAAACTCGTTTAAAGCCTTCTAATTGGTTGAAACTAATTTTAAGTAATGCTTGAGTCTTGAGTAAGGTTCTGTAATACGGGCCTAAGACTACTTATTACCCAAGGCCTAAGCCTGTAACTAGTCAGTCTACAAATAATCAATCAAGACATCATATCACTGATAAAGATTTAAGTATTGTTGGTAAATAATAACATGGAAGACTGTTAGTGAAAAATATTTTGCTATTCTGCCAATCTACTCACAGTATTTTATAGCACAATGCGCCTGTGCCAACTCACAATATAATGGGACAGACTAATAATAGAAAGTACTTGTAATTTTTTGTTTTTGAAGAATTTCGAATAATAAAGTAATGTAAACACTTACTGTTTAAAATTAAACAAAGCCTTTGACAGAAGCTATTTAGAGTATACATTAGGTCAAATAGTACAGGTTGTGGACTTATGGATATCTTTTCGGAGTCAAGGTCAATACAGAAATTAAATAATTGTGGACTGAAAATCTGTTAAATATAATTATAAAATTTATTTGTTATTGTATTTAGGCATATTTATGGATTAGTAGTTATCCTAATTATGTATTGTTGGCTAACAAATATTATCCTTATTTTGATTTAGATCAATGTACACTATTATAAATTATGTTATGGGGAGGTAAACAGCAGTGATCAAGTTAGTTAATTCCTGTCAGCGGTGTATAATGTACCTAACTTGTATATGTCATTATTTGGCACAAGACTAAATCAATCATATTACTTTCTTCTATGACTCTGCCCCACTGGAAAATAAGTAATTTAATTAATCTTCCTTAATTTATTGTTGTTAGTGCTAAATTAACACCAGGGTACTTTATGAATTTGTGATGTCAAATTAATAAGGACTACACTGGACAGCACAACAATTTATGTAGCCTCTGGAACATCCTTATTTAATTTTACATAGTAATACATATTGGGGAATTTGAAAGTTAGGTCTCTAAAAATACATAGGAAATGAAATGTAATTATTTTATCATTTACATGAAACAAATGTCTAATACCTACTTGATTTAATTATAAATTAAAGTGATAACAATTAATAAATCAGTCCTAATCAAAATGTTAACATGAGAACCAGATATGAAGTGATGCAAAAACTTCAGATAAGTAACACTGTTAAGTTTAACAATGTCAATGACAATAATACTAAAATCTATTGTAGAAAATAACTGCAAAATGATTGGGACTCCCTAGTCCCAAAATATTTGGATGACATTTAGCTACTTTATGTTTGACCATGGTTATAGGAATTTTCAATTAATTTTATTACATAAAATACTTTTTATGTATATTATTTTAAAACATTAAAAAAAGCTCAAGTAACAGGGCTATGCAATGCTGTTTGGGCTTGGTTTGGGTTTGGGCAATGCAGCATATCCATCCATTAAATTATATTTTTGTAAATTGGTGATAAAACAAAGAACTAATTTTTGAATGAAAATGTCTCAATCTAGAGGCAAGTTTTTGGGATAATGGCAGGACGATGAAGATGAGCTCCACCCCTACGACGACACTCGATCAGCGACATTGAGTTAGGTACTCAATATTTTATTATAAATAGAAATTTATGTATGGCCACAATATAAACGAGACCTTGAGTGTCCCGGCGATGAAACACTTACTTCCTTTACCTACTTGATCAATTATGGGGAAACGGAGAACGGCTAAAATCAATCGTGCACGATATATCATTCGGCATTTTGTTCTTCCCCGTAGCCTCTGACACAATTATTATTTCATATTGATAAAGTACGATTTTACGAACGATCGGTGTGTGGTGTGACCGTCTCATTATTATGTAGCTCACAATTTGTATATAGATCCAATATAAAAAACAGCTGTCACGTTATGTAAAACTCGGTAAACTCTAAAAATAAATGAAAAGGTACTCACAATAAAGATTTAGACGCTGTGGTAAACATTTCAAAAATTATTTTTCATCTGGACAACTAAAACCCTCAGGAAAGAGCGCCGCTTTCGTGTAGAATTTTTATTACTGAATATTAAAAAAATTGTTAAATTATTTCAGTAACGCCCTCCATCCATGTGGCAGTGAATTTGACTGAAATTACTAGAGTAGAGCTGAAGTGAAGTGAAGCTGAGTAGAGTAGAGCTGCACGCTGACACTAATATTTCTAAAGACCTGTCAACTAAAAAATCTATGCAGTTTTGGCACATTGGCACGCGCTGAGAATGTCTTAGAGGAAAGTATAAATAAAATATGGATTATTATTATCCTATCGGGATTATAATTTCAAAGGCAGTTGGGGCAGTATTGTTTTACTACTTTAAAAAAAGTGGTACTTAGTGATTGTAGCTGTAGTAGAAGCCTGAGCTCACAGAGCATGTATGTACCTTTACTGAGCTGACTGCCCAGTGGGCTATGCACCGGTTATTATTATGTTAGCCTCCCCATCGAAGCAAAATAGATTTGTTGAATGTTATTTGTATGTATCTTTAAGTAAATAAAACAAAATTGAGAATTTTCTGAAATTGGCTATGAATTATTCACATAACTGTACTGTTTTATTAATACTTTTCTACAATTCAAAGAATGTAATACTGTCCTAAGAGATAGACTAATGATGAAATCGCATACCCGCATAACTTATCTATTTTCATGTTTATTAAATTTTTAGTATTAGTCGATTTTAAACACAACACTATATTGATTTTTCAGTTTTATAAACCATGTTTTTTAAATGCTGGTAACACGGTTACAGATAAATGTCAAATGCTCTATTATCTTTGAACAATGGAATTTGATGACACTGACATTGACAGAAACAGATAGACATTGAAGAATCGAAAAAAAAACACGGTAAATACGGTACGGGTAAGATCCGTATGAGTTTCACTGAAGAACATTAACATAATTGATTGTGAAAAAAACCGATGCCATGATTCGAGAAAATGATCCTCAGTTCCGAATTACTCCAGTCCAACAAATGGCATCAGCATGTTCCGGTGCCCTTATAACCTCGTTATTTAGTAAGTCTTCACCCCGTCAGGGTATAGTTCTGTGGTCTTCACTTTCTGTTTTTGTCCAGGAAATATTTATGAAGTTTCTTATGATATACCTTTTCGTTCACTTGTTCTAGTGACTCCTCTTGATGTGGTTAAAATAAGACTGCAGGCACAACAGAAGGCATTGCTGTCGAATAAATGTTACTTGTATTGCAATGGTCTTATGGAACACATATGCCCCTGTGGAGAATCGCCATGGTTACCCAAAAGAGTACATTTCAGTGGAACAATGGTAATAAGTAACATAATTTTCTTTTTTACATCCTCCCAACACTAACTTATTAACTGTGGATCAAGGAGGAGTCGATCAACGGAAGCAGGGCGAATGGAACCTCAACGCCCATAGATTTTACTCTATTTCTTTTCTCCAATTATTCAAATAGTAAAAAATCCAATTTTGTAAGTGCTCCTTAATTTAAAAGGTCTACATTATACACAGTGTATGTCTGATATCTTTTTTCACGAATTGTGTGTATGCTTTCAGGATGCGTTTTATAAAATATCCAAAGTAGAAGGGGTTCCTGCATTATGGTCAGGATTAAGTCCTACTCTAGTCCTAGCTCTTCCATGTACAGTAATTTATTTTGTGACTTATGAACAACTGAGATATAGAATGAAAACAAAATATAATTATTTCATGCACAACAGTAAGTAATAACATTGTATATTTTCTAACTATTATAAATAATTGATAATATATGATTTTTTTTAATGAGTCATACATTTCATATCTCAACACTAAAACAAATAATAAAATATTTCTGTATACTATTGTTCTCATGATTGATGACAAATGATAGGAGATAAAGAATACATACATACAAGTATTGCCCTAAACAATATAGGTACACATTATTGTATCAACTTGTCGAGTTTCCTCACCTTGACTTCAAGGTGATAGGTGAAGCAAACAAACAAGTTACCATAAACTATTCCCATTTTTTTTTTATCTTTTGCAGTAACAAAACAATTAAAACAAACATTTTTTACAAGTAAAAAAAGCAAACATTGCAGTATTTGCCACTTACACTACTTATTATTATTTTGTAAACTGTTGTAGCATTACAAGTTTCCTGAATCTTGCCACTATGTAAAAAATTCCTTGCTGATTTCCTCTTTAGATTAGTTTTTAATTCCTTTAGAGCAGGGAAAATATCTCAAAAAGAAGTTCCGAAAATTCCCCAAGTTTTTCTTTTTTTTTTAAACCCACCTGTGTTCCTTCAGTTGCCTGTATGTTGCCAGGATACGGTATCCCATTCGGACTTTCCCGCGACCCCGGCAGGCATTGGACCCCGTCAGTTGATGAATATATATAAATAATAAATAAAAATCTTTAATCATACGAAAACCTTTGACATTTCTTAAATACTAGGATACATATTAACTTATTTAAGTAAAGGCCATACTATATAGTTCTGTGACTTTGGAGTCAGACTAAAAGAGAAGTTCCCTAAAATCTACAAATTGCAGTTCACAATTTTTAAAAAATAAATCATGTGTTATGTATTTTCTCGTGTTAGCCTGTTTACTATCAAATGTGGTAAACAGATGATAATAAAAGTTTGTTTGTTGTTATATTGAAACACAAAAGTTTATCATCCCCAAATCACTTGTTTCTCGTCTTTTTAATCTGTTAATAAATCATAAACCAAAGAAACATTGAATTACTTTTGCTTATTAAAATCTTTTCTAATACTTTTCAGCATCACAACCATTGTGGATACCAATGATAGCGGGAGCCACAGCAAGAATGTTAGCAGTAACAATTGTCAGTCCTCTAGAACTTATAAGAACAACGATGCAGTCGAAAAAACTGACTTATGCAGGTGCTAAAAAAAAAGTTAAATATTATGCAATTTTTTTTACTTTTAATTGTATGTTTTTGGGTGCTGCATCCAAGGCTAGATCTAGTTCTAGCGGCATAAAAATTAATACTTTTGCATGACATTTGACTGTCATGGATTGATTCCATAACTTTAAAAAAATTGTCTGTTTGTAATTAATTTTACGTTTGATAGAGACTGGAAATCATAATGAAAATAAGTATGCAATATTCTATGAATATCATAAAATATTGCTTACATAATATTATTCGCACCCAGTTTTATAATACATAATGCATAAATATCGTCCTAGGAACGATAACAAAACATTGTTCTAGTTATATGCAATAATTAGCAGAACAAGATTAAACTAATTAACAACTTCCATTCAAAGGTTTTATACAGAACTATACATATGATATTCACAGTTATTCACTTATTGAATATACTTAACAAAGTCAAATTAAAATGTTCTATGCTGGTATCTACTCAGACCCATAACATTGTGAGAAGCAGCTGCTTGTATTTGTTTGTCTTATCCATTGATATAAGTACTAAAAAAAACTCTCTTGTCTGATTTCTACATTCTGTCAAAAAGTAAAACAAAAAATCAAAATATTTATTGTTTTAATTGATTATTAAGTTCAAAGGTTGAAATATGCAACTATATGAAATTGCTTATACCTTTGAACCCTATAAATGGGCTAAACAAACCAGGTATATACCTACTCATAATAGATAATAATCTAATTTAATCCATATGCATTAGAAGAAAACATACAATTAGTCTTTTAAATATTAACAGATATACAGGATGTTTGGTGCACCATGTGCCAAATTGAAATGGTCGACTGAAGGGATCATCTGCTATCCTTTCAGACCCCTAAACACCTCTCATGACCTGTGGATTTTTTAAAATCGTTTTTATTGTTTTATAAAAAAAAGTCCCAATTTTACATTAAAATACAATTTTTTTTGAAAGTGTAAGGCGTAGACTGAAATTTAATTTAATTTAGATTTGTATTGTTTTAGATTACTTTAAATTCAAAATTAGTGACTTTAGTCACAAATTTTGGTTTAATTTTTCTATTTTACTTGACTAATTTTGTATTTAAAAGTAATCTAATCAACAGCAGATGACCCCTTCAGTCGACCATTTCAATTTGGTACATGATGCACCAAACACCCTGTATTATGGAAGAAAAGATATTTATAAAAATAGAAATATGGGAGGAGTGGAGGGAGGGGAGGCCTTTGCCCACGAGTGGGACAGGGCGGGTAGTTTATTTTAATTTTAAATAATGTAGTATTTTATCTGATAGTTAAAAAAAATTATAATCCTTTTGTTTTCAGAAATATCGGATGCTTTGCGTCAGGTTGTAAAATATGAAGGTTTAAGAGGAGTCTTCCGAGGTTTGGGCTCGACATTATTGAGAGATGTACCATTTTCAGGTAATTATTAATTACCCTACTACGGCGGAGGGTTATTATGCACACAATGTAAATTTTTAAATATATTATACACATAAGACAGACGCTAATTTTGTAAAACATGTTCAAACTGTTCTTCTTCTCGTCTGAATAAGTAAGTAGTTAATAAATTGAAACACGCTTTTATTTGTGTTCCATTACTTACTAACTAGAAACTTCGTTTATTAATGTCTACTTATGGTTTTACTGTCGTATCGAACGAAAGGTTGGACTTACGAACTCAAAACTAATCGGGTAAACATGAAGTAAATAATTGTTTTTTTCTATGTACTTCCAGGTATATATTGGACTACATTTGAATCGACAAAGAACGCGTTTCACAAACCGGATTCGGAAAGGAATTCATTTTTGTTTAATTTCTTCTGTGGATCAGTAGCGGGAAGCGTAAGTTTTCTTTGTATTTTGGCTTTTTAACAATACCATTTACTAAAGAAAATGGAAACAATAACTTTACTTCTATCTTTATGATACATCAATGGATCATAAAGTCTGAAATCTAATATTCAATGAGCTTGTATGCCTGGCTGTTTTTTAGATTTACCTCATTACTATTACTACAAGAGTAAACCCATTAGGGCCGGCAAACATCTGGCGACGCGCAGCGCAGCACAGTTATCACTGCCAAACAATTATCGACATTAATCGTATTAGAAAAAAAGCGGACAGAGGTGTCAAAGTCAAATCATTTATTTCAATAGGCCCTTGTAAGGCACTTTTGAACATCAAAATTTACAAAAAAAAATAATTGATTCTAGTCACCCGTACCAAAAGGTAGTTTTCGCATGGAGAAGAATGGGCAAGAAACTCCACCGTTACTCTTTTAAAATGTTTTACAATATTTTTTATAGGTCCATTAGTTATATACTTATACAGGGTGTTTGGCAGAACGTTGAACATACGAAAATGGTGGATAGGTGGGGTCATCTGCTAATTCCTCAGCCCTAATTAATTTGGCCCTGGCACCCGGGCTATTTAAAAAAAAAATAAGATTTGAAGTTTTTTTTACATCTTCCTGGAAGTTTGAGGACTCATAACTTTTTTTCTAGCTAACATCTGAATAAAGCAATCGTTTTAAAAGAATCTGCCAACATTAAATATAAAAAAAAAAAAAAATTGCCTGTTTTACGCATTTTTAATAAAAATTACACTTTAAAGTTAAGAAAGTGGTGAAACTAGAAGAAAGCAATTTTTTTTATATCCAAGGGGCCAGGGCCAAATAAATTAGGGCTGAGTAAGTAGCAGATGACCCCCCTATCCACCATTTTCATATGTTCAACGTTCTGCCAAACACCCTGTATGTGAAGATGATGCACCTAGAATAAAATTACTATACCACATAGGAAAAAAAAAATGAAGCAATAACGGATAAATTAGTTATGTGATAGATACATAGTGCTGACATATTTACAAACACTGTAAAAGTAGTCGATTTTACTAAAATTTTACAGTTAATAAGTTAGTGTGTGAGGAAGTAATCACAGAACGTAAATAAATATAATATAATTTAAAAATATATAAAGCATACAATTGAATTAGCAACCAGTGATTTTGTCTAGATTCTCGATTATCCTATGGAGCAGGACCAGTATGTTTCCAAGCATTCTTATCTTGGATATAATCCTCTAATTTGTGCCTCTGTGTGCGTCTCAGGTTATTAGTTTTTGACTTTAGAACATAAATAACCTGAGACGCACACCTCTGTCTGCTTTGATGCACTCTCGGACTAATGGAAGTTTAATAATTTTCAACTTTATTTCAATAAAAGGAAGGTTGGTATTTGTTTGGCAGAGCCCCCGTTTTACCTGGCCTTCGGCTTAGTTCACGACGCCAGTATGTTAAGGCGCAGATGATATATTAGCCTCCTAGTGACAGAAGATACAAATTCATTGTAAGATAAAGAAGTTCTTTTCTAGATTGTGTTGTTGCTATCTATCCTACGTGGGGTGAGCCGATAAGATAGTATACAAGTAGTAAATAAGTACTTATTTATAATTTAGGGGCATGAGGAACAGGGTGTAAAGTTCACTCATCCACCATAGAAAAGGGAGGATCCTCCGACCAGACGGGTGTTGTGTCTGGCGGGCAACTGCCCAGGTGATATTTCGTTCGCGCGGTAAACTCTAATTCCGCGATACAGGATTTGTGTGACGTCATGTCTTTTGATGCGTAGTTCGTATGTAGCGGTGTATCCGCTACAATAATATAGTTTACTATCTTATGTTTCAGCTGGCGGCATTCGTAACACTTCCATTTGACGTTGTAAAAACACATCAACAAATAGAATTAGGAGAAAAAGAAATATACACAGGTTGGCAATATTTTATTTTCCACTTACCGCTTTTGGCTAAAATGTTCAGATATGAAACCATAGAATGTTTTGATAGCTTTAAATAATAAATACACTTTGAAATAAGACTCATAGAGTGCAAAGTTGTACGAACACCGACGTTGACAGCAAACAGCTCCTTCTGCATTCTTTCATTGCGGGTTTGGTTTCTGCTTTAAGACGATGGAAATAAGGATTATTATTTAATGTCAGCTGCTTTGCGCTCCTTGTCGGATACCAAGCCTTAATAAACATCTGGTCATCAGCGCTACTCGGCTTTTCAACTGCTAGCGAATTATCCTATCATGGCCATCCATAAGATAATTATGCTGCGACAAGCGCTATAACAATAATGAGAATTTATGATAATAATTAGCCCTCATGCACACTACAGGTCAACCGCATGGTCCGCTGTACTCGCGGCTATCCGCTTCCTTTATTTAATATGTAACCGCTCATACTGTACGGTCTAAACTCGTGATCGCTACAAAATTCCAGCCAGTTCAAATGGCTTAGGCCTACCGCCATACCGCTAGTGCGTATGAGGGCTTAGTTCATGAACTTAAGAGCGTACCGACCATTTGCTTTTGTCTGTATTTTTCTTTACGTGTAAAGAGTAAAGAAAATAACCACTCTTTTGTACTTTTTCAATGCTTTTCGTTGTTTTTTATTGCTCTTAAATTTAAAAAAACTCGCGCATAAAAGCTGCAGTCATCTATGAACTTTATTTTAGTAAATTAATCATAATATAAAATTACTTAAGTATTTATATATTAAAGTAGTAAAATAGAGGAAAAAAATACTCGTTAAGAGGTAACTGCCTATTTATTCTATCCAGGCAACTTTATCAAATCGTGTTTCCATCGCGCATAATGTCTAGTATTTATATCCCCAATAATACCAATTTAATAGAATAGAATAAAAAAAATCTTTATTAAAGTTACCAAGACTCAACAAGGGTTGTTCTTGTTAGTAAAACTTACCGACTGTGTTAGTAAACACAGACACTACACAAAAATAAAGAAAACATTCACGAAACAATGCACGGTTGGTCACTGTCGCGACATCCCAATGCCCTACATTTTAATTTAATTGCTTACTACTTCAAACAAGCTAATAAAAACATGTTTGTAAAAAAAAAAAAACTCTGTGCCATCTTAAAGCTCCTGTACCCTCCTGTACCTATATGACGCCGGAGCCGCACTGGCGCAGGACCGCAAGATGAAACAAAATCAGAACATCTCAAAATGAAAATGTAATACCTAATCTATACGGCACCGTGCACCAAGCCACCGACGCGGCGGCGCATGGGCGATATTCATTCGTTTAAATAAACATGCGGTCCGGCGCCGGTGCGGCTCCGGCGTCATCTACAGGAAGCCTAATAATCTAATTCCCGGCAGATTGTATTTTGTTTTGGTTTTGTTGATGTGGTTACTGTTTCAGATGGTAAAGTCCATCAAAGAGCTTCAAATATGAAGGAAATAGCGCGGACGATATACGTCAATCACGGATTTAAGGGAATGTTCACGGGACTCTTACCTCGGATATTTAAAGTGGCACCGGCATGCGCAATTATGATTGCGACGTTCGAATACGGAAAACAATTTTTCCAGAAATACAACACACAGAAATATAAGGAAAAAATGCAAAGGTAGATGGCAACATTCTTTTTTTTATTATGTTGTTAGTGTATTTGCTATTTGATTTTCCATATTACACATAACATAACATCACGCCTGTAATCCCCGAAGAGTTAGGCAGAGGTGTACCTATGGCACCCACATTTCGCCAGTTATTTTTAAGTCCCATGTAATAGGGGGCGAGCCTATTGTCATCGACCGGGCACATATCCCGACTCCGGGTTGCTACTGAGGAATTCCTGATGAAAAAACCCAATCACACTTTGCCCGACCCGGGAATCGAACCCAGGACCTCATGCTAAGCAGTAAGCGCTTGTGACAACTAAACCAACGAGGCAACCATATTTACTTTTGAAGAATTTTGTAAGAATAAACAATTTAAAATAAAATTATTTATCCATATTGAAAACTTCAAGACTAGAGTTTTGGTTAAAACTTATTTCTGTAAAATCGTACTAATTTCAGACAAGGAATAGAAGTCGAAATAATTACAATTGATGATTGATAGATGGACCTTTATGTGTAAGGTATTGGAGATGCTGTACTTAGGGTACTTTTACATTATACATTGTAGTAAAAATAATTGTCATTAGATAGTTTTGTAATTATTTAAAACGGTTGTGTGTAATTCTACCCATGTTTAGAAGTATTTAGGTAACTCGAATACGTTAGGCTCCTCATGAGCACTTGAGAACACTTCAGACGTTGACTCGAGCTAAAGCACAGTCACTGTCGGACTGCATAGAAAATAAATAGATGTGCCAATACAATGGTTGTAATTTATATTCTAAAATAATTATCTGTCTACCTAATTATCAAAAGTGAGTTGACTAATCGTAAATAAAAAGACAACCTAGTTGTTATAATACATTATTGTTATTAATTTTACCATCTTCTTTGGAAAATTTGGCTCTTGTCAGACAATCATTAACTTTATACATCTGTTGTAGACATTTAAAAAAAAAAACTCTCAGAATTTGTATAATTAGATTATTTTTATTTCAGGCATCAAGAAATAGTGCTGGTGGGCCAACCTTCCAGTAAAGATTACACATAATATTATGACAAATGGGAATATTCATAGTTTAGTAAAATATCAGAATACGATAATAAATGTGATAGAACTGTAGTACAGTTTAAGTACCTATTTTATGGCTGTTCGTATCTGTTTATAGTTACCAAATCTGAACTAACATTATAAAAGTTTACCATATCCAAAAGGTAACTGTTAAATTAAAAAATGTTTTTGTTGAATTTTGTAAGCTTAGTGAATAAAGACAACTAAGTCTTTAGGAATTAGATGACATGCACTGCACCCAATGCATATTTCAAAGTTAGCACTCTACAAGTCGTGCCATTAAAGTTGAGACTTGAATCACCTCGTGGTTTGACTTGTGCAGTAGGTCGTCGATTTATGGGCCTCTTTAGCGGTGTGAGGTCCCCGCCGCCGGGGTGGGGTGGAAAGAGCGGCGGGAGGCGCGGTCAAGTCTCTACTGTAATGGCACAACTTGTAATTGCTGTATTTTTTATACCCTGAGCGCGTTTGCACACTTAAATTCGTATACGGTTCTTATTCGATTCGTGAAGAAGACAGATGGGAAATACATATTCTAGTGTCTGCCCGTTTTTTATTCGTTTTGTTTGTTAAACTCGGTTTTGATCCATCAAAAAACGAACACGAACCGAATATAATGCGAGAGTGCACAAACGTCTATACAATTACTAGGATGGCCAAACCGGATCAGAAACAAAAAAGAACCAGTTATGGATAAGTGCGCAAACGCCCTGACTTGTACCTGTATTTTCAAAGGGGTGAGCCTCTGACAATGAAATTTGTTCAGTCGGAAGCACATACATATTGCAAGCTGTCAGTAATATAGCAAACTAAATAAATCTTAGGAGTAAGATGACTCACCCAATGGCACTTGGCAATAAGAAGAAACTCAATTGCTATATTTTGATAGCAATGCGTTGTGTGTATCCTGACTGGATTCTCAAGCAGATAAGTCTCTGAGAATGAAACATTTCCAGTCAGAAGCACCCACATATTGCAATGCAAGGTGTCAGTAATATGGCAACTAAATAAATCTTAAGAGTTAGATGACTTGCACCTAATGGCACTTGGCAATAAGAAGAAACTCAATTGCTATATTTGTTATAGCAATGTGTTGTGTGTATCCTGACTGGATTCTCAAGAAGGTGAGTCTCTGAGAATGAAACCTTTCCAGTCAGAAGCACATTAAAATATTACAGGCTGACAATTTAAGTATTTGATGTGTGTGGACACCTTTTTATACTGTTTACTGCCGTAGAATAAGTAGCAGTAAAGAACCAAAAGTGTAATAAAATAGTATTGACAAATTAAAGTAGATTAGTAATAATACTAATAAATAATTCTGACGATCCTCAAAAGTTTATCGAATATTTCTGTAATTATATTTTTTTGACTTTGTATTTTTATTTTCTTTATTGTTTTGTTATTTTCTTTATTTTGTATAATTTGGAACTGTGTAAATAACACAACAAAATAAAGTTTGTAAATATTTTACTGATTTAATTTGTAAATAGTATAGAATAAAAGTTTTATGTTATTATATTTTAATTGTTTAATTTTAGTTTTGTAATCAACTTTGGGGATTAATATGTTTTTACTTCCAATATTTCCATTAACAGCTCTACAGCTTTAGACAGTCCACTGCAATATTCTGATATAAGGTGAAATAATTACAATAAAATTAAATTTCTAGTTTTTTTTTTGTTTAAAATATAATTATTGACCAGTTGAAATGAATGCTGCCATCATAGATGCAATGAAATTTCCATTATTGCATAGACCTACCCTCTGGTAAACAATGAGTTAAGAGTTATATCAATTGTAATTGGGTAACTTAACCATAGTATCAAACTAGGCTCATGAAAAACTGCAGACCAATGTAAATTTGAACTGAATGAATAGTACTCAAACAATTAGGGTATCAAAATTGTTGAAAAAAATAAACAATTAGTACACAAAACTTATTTATTACATATCCTTAAAAGTAATTAATGGACAATAGAGCCCAACGGTTCTGCTTTTATATTCCCAAGGTCTAATCTGCTGTCAATAGATTCATCTATTTGGCCGACGATCGCAACATTGTCACCGCGTATTATGTGAAGTCCAAGCACCACCTGCGCCACACCAGTTGAAGAAGAGAACACTCGCTCATGTGATTCATCTAGTATTATATTAATTGTTTGATCAAAACCTTTTAAAGTTCCAATGAAGTTTCGACCGTCCGAAGTTATCACTGACACTGTTTGGTTCACATAATTTTCTAGTCCCGAAGCCATTGCCTCGCAGTTTTAATTGCTTTATAAACAAATGGTTGCTGGTAAATACGGTTATGCGTAAGGTTGTTTCATAAAAGCTTGAAAAAGAAATGAAAATCACAAACACGCCGTCAAATCAAAACAACATGACATTACTGACAGAGACAGTGCGAGTGCAGTGACAGCTGTAGCCGCATTTACACATAAACGCGCGAATGAGGCGAAGGGCGAGTCGAGTTCCATAGATAAAAAGTACTCTGTGGAGTCGAGGCACGCACAGAGCATATAAATAAGAGGCGGAACTTAGAACATTCAGTTTTTGAGAATTTGTGACCGTCTTTAGCCAACCACATAAAAAAAACAGCTACCAACATGGAAATTCTAACAAACTTGACAACCATGTACTTGAAGGGCAGCTAACTGTCATAAATAGGGATGTGCAACATATCGTATCAGTAAACTTATCGATATCGATGAAATTCATTCTATGCAGATATTAGTGAGGCTCCAAAACTAATTTATTTAGAGAAATTGGTAAAATAAAACAGATTTTTATGATTTCAGTATTTATTAATCTACATAAATGAGCAAGCAACATCGGTATCAGGCCAAAATGAGTTAGTTTTTTGTTTTTTTAGCACCAATGTCACAATTCCTTTTAGCACACCTGACTCAAATTTTTCCAAGAGATTCGCACTGCTTCTTAGTGATGCCAGGCTGCATTAAGGTTTTTGCAATTGTTCCATCAACTAATTTCCCCTTTGTGTTAAATCTGTAAAGATAATTAAATATAAGCAAAATGTTCGATGAGTTGTAAACATTTCTCTTTATATAAAACGCAGGGATCTTTTCTATTTGAAATGAGCAATAGAGCACAATTAATTTTGAGAATTTCTTTCTCTGTCTATTTGTAACATCTTCACATCAGAATATGAAACTAGATTTATTTCATATTCCCCGAATTTACCTAACGGTATCACAGGTAGATAATATATAATGTGAGACTCTCTAACCCATATATTTAGCAGTCAACCTAGTTAGACTAAATTAGATTACAATTTAATTTAAATTAGACTAACATTACTGTAGGCACAATGTTTTAAACCATTTCTTCAAGAATTTCATGATTAATCTTCATTGATGGCTCGAGAGTCATATTACAGAATTTGAATGATGCTAATAATTTCCTGATAGTAAATTAATAGCATTGTTAGGTTAGCACAAGATCACATTAGTAATAAATATCAGTACTCACCGGTATGGATTCAGTGAAAACTTGAAAAATGTAACATATTTACAGTATGCCAGGCCTCCTTGATACCGCAAGCTCCGTGACCCTTACCCATGATGGTTCACAAACTTGGAGTCACCGTCAATTATTCTGATATGTTATATTCCGAAATCTTACAGAAAAAGGAAAAATCACAACACAAACAATAATACACAATAATACTTGCGCGACGGCAGACATGTTTGTGAGCACTTCGTAATGTAATGTTGGTCAATAGGTCAGTTTGACGTGTTTTTCTCAATGTTGGCTAAAGACGGTCACAAATCCCATACAAAAAATATTTGTTCGGAGTTTCACAGCACTGGAGGCACGAACACGATTATGTAAACGCTAGTTCGTCATTCGCCTCAAATCGCCTCGCCGCGCGCCGGTCGTGACGCTCACGTCGGGAGTGGTCTGTTGGACACGACTACACGAGTCAAAGGGAAACAAGTGGGGAGGCAAACTAGTGTTTACACATTCGCTGTCTAGTTCATTTCGTAGCAAACGGCCTATCAAGCAACATCAAAATGGACTGGACCAATAGTAAACATACGATGTTTTTGGAGCTTTACCAAAATCAGCCAGTCATTTGGAATCCCAAGCATGCTCATCATAAAAGAACGCAGAAAATTAAGAGGGAACAGGGGCCCGCGATTCTCCATGCAAACGTATTTCCCGTTTTTCTTCCTGAATAATGCCTCTAGAGCTGTCATTTTTTTTGTATAAAATCAGGGCATTGACATATATAACATGGACTTGAAATTTTTGACTATAGAAAAAACAGTTATACAAATACGAGGCATATCGACGCCAAAATCAAAAAAATACTGCTATCTCTTTTTAACTTTAATAAATTTGCCTAAGTGAAAAAGGATAATAGTGTTTTTGACAGTTACTATATTGGCAACCCTACATTTTCTAGTCATTGAAATACCTATTTGCGGCCGGTTCGCCATTTTATCCTCTCGGTTTTTGGTACCAAAGTTGGGTAAGTAACCTGTCAAATGATCTTGTGTTGTGGTTAAAATTTGTGAATTTTGGAGTTATTTGCTGTGTTATTGCGTTTAAACTCGGCCCTATGGTGGAAATCATCAATATTAGCAAGATGCCCAATTGCAATATAATCGGATGTGGCATCAAAAGAAGCGGACATCACCCGAAAATAACTTTGCACCAGTATGTACCATCGAAGAAGTTCATATCTATACACCGTAAGGACTATTTCTGCTTGCAGCGCTCGGCCGCTATAGAACCGAAGCGGTAACAGATGTGGTCATAGTGTTCACGGAATTTTGTTTTCAAACTGCTTAGATATGAACTTCTTCGATAGTACATACATTTCAGCTGAAATATCTTTAGATTTAGACGATAAACAAAAGATTCTGCATTCGTTGAAGAGCTTCAACAGTAAAGCATTCATATTTTCTATTTTGCCATTATTTTCAACAGTTTTACTTCACGAAATCATTTTCTTGTTATTGAAGGGATAGAGTAGTGCATTTAGACATTTTATTTATCGATAATGCTATTTTATGTTTTTTTTTTATTGGTTTTACTTTCAAGGTTGCCTGCTAATAAACGAAAAAAGAAAAACTATTGGTGTGGAAAGTTTAAAGAAGACCACATATTTTTGTTCTTTTCACTTTGAAGAATAATGTTTCAACCGGATACTCAATAAAGTAACATTATGTGACGATACTTTACCTTCACGAACCTTATTGGTAAGTAACATGTTATAAATTTGTCCAACATGATTCTGTAGTGGCTGGTGTTGAAAATGATGGTGATGTCCTCATTTGCAATATTTGTTTGTTTGGTAGCAAAGAGTGATGTAAAGAATGTGTTTGAGTGTGGTTAATAAAATCAAGAAACAATAAAAATACTAATAATTTTTATGCTTGTTTACAGCCTGCGATTTGAACAAATATGTGGCAATATCTGGCATTTTAAATGAGAATGATCAAAATCAGACAAACTCACAATGTAAAAGAGTTATATATGAATTTGAGATACAAATATTGTGGGAAGAAATCTACTGAAAGCATATCACGTAGAAATTACCTGAACAAAATTGTATTGTTCAGAACTGAATGAGATTGATTTCTTTAATATAACTTAATTATAATTAGTGTTGACTTTTAATTAAAACCCACAATCATTTGCTTGTTAGAAACTTAGCATCAAAAATATTAATTATGGTGGCTCCGCCAATTTTCAAAATTTCTTTTTCACTGGTTATCCGTGAAATTCAAATATTTATGTTGATTAAAATGAGATACACAAAGACAAAATAATAATAATATAAATTAAAATATTTCATATAAAAATTACCATCTGCGGGCCATTGACGGAGCCATCTTTTAGAGGTATGAGGAACAGGGTGTAAAATTCATTCATCCTCTATAGAAAAGGGAGGACCCTCCGACCGACGGGTGTCGTGTCTGGCGGGCAACTGTTCGATAGATTTTTTGAAGTGAAAACTTCTTTAGGCGCGTTGAGCAGTTTTTGGGTGAGCAAAAATAATGGAAGTCCCGTCATCTTCACCGGACGTTTTCCAAGAGCTATATGTATACTGTGTATATATGTGTACTTTTTGGGTGAATAAAAAGCGTGAAACTCGTGTCATCGTCATCGCAGACTTCCTATGAGCTATATGTATACTGTGTATATATGTACATAGATATATCGGCAATGAGATGAACTTGTTGCATGGTATACAATGGACTGAAATCAGTTACAGAATACTAGTTCGATAAAAAGCTGTAAGTATATAATATCTGTCCGATTTCAACCTATTATAATGGAAACATCAAAATAAGTTCTACTGTTTAGCCGCGAAATAATGACGAAGCAATTAAATTAAACAAACAAATGAAAGGCATCAGTTAGATAAATTGGGGTATTTTTACCCGTAAATATTGTACTGTGACATTATGAAAACATTCTCACAATCTTTTATCGATATTATAACATAGAAATATCTGCCCTAGTAGACGCCATTTTATCCTCTCAGTAAAGTGTAGGTATGGCACGTTTTTCTTGTAGGTATGCCAAGTCCATGTTATATATGTCAATGAATCAGGGTCTCTATAGGCATGTCCCGGTAATTTCTTTTTTTCAGCAATTAATTAGTAAGGAAACTATGACCCTCCAAAAATTACAAAAATTCCCCATTTTTACCACCGTGATTAGAGGACTACCAGACTAATTCGGAAAAGTTTTTAGCATAAAAGAAAATAATAGGAACCTAGACATACTCTTTCTTAAAAATTTAATCTAAAAAATTATTAAATCGGCTTAGTTTTCGAGGAGAAAAAAGGAGAATGCCAAACGTCGTTTTCGTCAAAATTTTTGTGATATAAGTTGTATCACACTTTACGGGGTTTAACTCTGTTTTTCGGGCGCAGCGCGACGGCAATAGTTTCTTCAAATACCTATTTTTCAAATTCCTCGCAGCCCCTGTTTCCTCTCAAAAGGACTGCTTGGAACAGTATATTTGAAGTGATGGGAGTACCGGTGAATGATTTAAAACTGAATAAATAATCTTTGATGGCTACTTTTCGTACACATTGACGACGACATCGACACAAGAAACTGGCATCAATAAAATGCTAGCTTCTTGCGTGCAGGAGAAGACCACCATCATCTGCGACAACGTTTTCTTTTTCTAAAGTTTCCTCGTTTATTATTTGTAGCACCTCTAAATAATAATTATATTGACTTAAGCTGCTAGAATGTCGTCGTCCATAGCATGAAGATGAAGTAGAAATTAATAATAGACGCGAATGTGTAAACGGTCACTCGTGTAGTCTAGTTCATAGACTACTATATCTTACTCTAAGTATATACCTAGTCTAGTTGCCATAGCAGAATAGCTCATTCTGCAATAATTCGTAGTTTTTGATAGAGTCTGGCTAACGAAAGTAGGCCTTGGAATTATTTGCGAACTTTTTATATAGCAACTCTGTATGAACGTCAACGTCAATTTGACAAGTTGTCGTTCGGTATCTCTGGTGTCAAATTGTATGCGTTTGTGTAAATTGTGATTCTAATTACGGTTTAAAATGAACAAATCTATCAAAAGTGGTGTACGAAAGATGTTGTTTTGCATGATTGGCAAGTTTAACGAAAAACAACAACAGCGTGATGCCGCGTTTAAACAAAAACAAGATTGTCTACGTGTGGTGTTGAATTTCATAGGTTAGTAGACAATATTATTTTGATACTTTGAACACCTACCTACCCAGTCGTCTTAATAAAATTTTGATTTATAATTTACGTATCCTTACAAATAAGTTACTTTCGCTTTTTCGTATTGAATAAAACTAATTATATTCATTCGTACATCGTATCAGTCAACGTATTCATTTTAATAACATCACCTATGTTTTACGTATATACTCATAATGAATTTTTGCTGTATTTTTGTTGGTAATTTATTATTTATTATATGCTTTATTGTACATACAAAACGATATATAACAGAGGAAAATAAAACAATTAAAATACATACAATGGTAATTTTAAAACGATTAACTTTCTTTAACAGAGAATCTGCAAGATGTCGAAGGAGTTGATGAAATAGTAAGAACTATTGAAAATCTCACTGAATTAGAGCAGAAAGATAGGACAATAACCCAGAATCAGTACTTAGAAGAAATAACTTCAATGACTTGGTAAGTTTTTACTATACACTGGTGTTTTGAAATTATGCCGCAAAAACCTTTGCATTTACGTAAACCAAGAATTAATTACATATTTTGTATATCTTCTTTGCAGAAGTGAGTGTCAGAACACTAAAGAGAGTAAAAAGGGAAGGTGCAGTAAATGAAGGTGTCTGGAGTACCCCGGGAAAGAAACGCCCACGGAAACCTACTGTGTCTAACCTAGATAACTTTGACATAGATGCTATGCGTAACAAGATAAACGAATATTATATTGTTAAAAAACAAGTTCCTACACTGAGGACACTGTTGGTGGAGTTAAAAGAAAGTAATGATTTTAACGGATGCAGAGAAACTCTGCGCCGCTTGTTATTAGCCAATGGCTATGAATTTAAAAATAATAAAAATGAGCGTTCTGTATTAATAGAACGCTATGACATATCTGCTTGGAGACATAGATTTTTAAGAACTATAGCAGTAAAACGTGCAGAAGGCAAGCCAATCATTTATTTAGATGAGACTTATGTCCATAGAAACTACAAGCCTAAGAAGTCATGGCAAGGTCCTTCAACTAGTGGTGCAATTGAAAATGTTTCGACCGGGAAAAGGTACATTATAGTTCATGTTGGATCAGAGAAAGGCCCCGTACCAAACTCTTTGTTAGTGTTTAGTACTAAATCAAAAAATGCTGATTATCACCATGACATGAATGCTGAAAATTTTAATAAATGGCTTAAAGAAAAACATACCAAATTTGGAAGAACCAAGTGTAATCATAATGGATAATGCTAGTTACCATTCGGTAATTATAAATAAGGTTCCGAACACACAAACACGTAAAAGTAATATAAGAGAGTGGCTTCGTGATAATGGAATTCAATATGAGGACTACCACACGAAAGCAGAGCTGTTGTGTATTGTAAAACGAAATACGCCTAATCCAATATATGAAGCTGATGAAATTTTAAATCAATGTGGTCATGAGGTGTTGAGACTTCCACCCTACCATTGTGATTTAAATGCGATCGAGCTTGTGTGGAGTTTGGCAAAACGTAAAGTGGCTAGCAAAAATATTGCAGTTACTACAGCTGCATTAGAAGAAATAATTAAAGATTCATTTGAAAACGTAAGTTCACAGGATTGGAAGAAAATTACTGATCATGTAATACATGTTGAAAATAAATATAAAGAACGTGATAAAATAACAGAAGAAAATTTAGAAAGTTTTATTATAAATGTTGGAGACAGCGATACTAGTGACAGTGATGAATCTTTTGGCATTGAAGTGTTAGATTGATGATTTTGATTACGATGAATAAAACTAAGTTATTATGTATGGAATATTATCGTATTTTATTTGTCTATTTATTTTCGGATTCCGCTCATATTTACCTCATATACTAACACCTATACCAGATCAATAAATCCTTAAAATCCCGTTACAAACCTGATACATATTAAAAATTAATACATGTGTAGATAAATTCTGTTTCTTTATTCCCCTAACATAATGTTCTTATACTGTCTATATATAGGGTTTTTCATTAAGAGCGCTCGAAATTTGAAATGAAATAAAACAACCTGTTTAAGTGATATTACTACAATTTTTATAACATTTTAAAGAATATTCAATGGCATTATGTGTGGAAAATAATATCAGCCAAATGGCCACTGCGACTCCGCTGTAGATGGCGTATTCTGGTGGACTAATCTTGGAGGACGTCTTCGCATAAATGGTCAATTTCACGAAGAACGCGAGTTATGTTGGCCTTTAGGGCAACAATTGACTGTGGTTTATCTGCGTACACTAAAGATTTCATGTAACCCCACAGAAAGTAATCGAGCGGTGTTAACTCACACGATGGACGCCATAAATTGAACACAACGCACAGAACGTAGGCGAATAGACAACTGGTTTTGATAATAAATTTTACACAATTTCTACGCGTTGTTGAAGCGTGTAGCGTTCCATGGTGAAATGTCACGACAAAATATGGCCGCTATGCGCTGCTAAAGTTCGAGCGTCCTTATTGAAAAACTATATAAATGATATTTTTAATAATGAATTACCAAGTATCAAAGTAGGTTATTCCAATTTTCATAGTATAATTTTAGTGTTGTCATGCATGTATTTTTTAAATTTGCCGCCAATATTCTGGGGCCAACTTTCGTTAGCCAGACTCTAATGGAAGAAGTTGCCAATGCTCATAGCCAATGCTTAAAATTTTGCGTCACTTCTGTTTGTCATAACATGTCTTATAACTAATAAACGGCATTTACACAAGGCATTTTTTTTAAGACATGTTATGTTGTTATTGTTGTTTATGTTATGTTGTTTATTAGTTGCGTGCTCGTGATTCGCCTCGCCATTCGACGAATTGTTCGGCGAGATATTCGTTTGGCTTTAGTCTTATCCACAATACGTAATAGTTTTGGGTAGCTGACAACTATATAAATAACTTGTACTGGCAACAGAAAAAGAAGAGAGGTGCCTGTCTATACCCTAAAATGGTAGTCTGTGGAGGTTTTCTTGACAGAGGCTATGAAGATACCACTGCCTGCCAGTGTTTCCACTTTTAAGGATTTCTCCCTTTTCTAGGGAAAAATTTCTAATAGTTTAAATACATGTTATTTTGAGAGGGATTTAGGAAATTTTGGGGATAAAATTGAACTTGAGTTGGTAACCCTAATGTTTATAGTAGGCAGCACCCAATGTATTACTTACTTTACTCTATGGCAACACCGATTTATTTATTAAATTGGATTCCCTCCACCTCGTAATGCATTTAATCCGTCTAATTTTAGTTTAATACTATAACGAAATCGGAACTAAGTCGCATTAAACCTATAATTGGTTTGTTTCGTTTCTCGAACACAACTTTGTAAACTTAATTAATGTTTTGTAGGTATTTAATGCTATTAAATATATGGAATGATTTGATATCATTTATTATCATCATGCTCCCTAAAACAAGATTTTTTTTTTGAATTTTAGGGATGATTTTATTAAACTGGGGGAAAACTAAAAACGTAAGTCGAAACACTACCTGCCGTCAGTGTGTTGTGTCACTGCTGTAGTAATTCTGTCATTCTGCCAATACAAAAAAAAACCTACTTGTAAATTTCTTTTTCTTCATATTAATCAATGCATTTAATAAAACATGCTATGATTGCAATGCTTACTGTTTGTAACAACTTAAACTGAACTTCCAAGTAACGTTTCTGTATAAGTTTCTCACAGTTCTCTTGCCATATATGTAAATAACCTTAGTACAATGTCTAACCCAATAGTGCAATATATTCTGCTACGTACTGATTTACTGAAGGAGTTAGGATGGTCGATAGGATCCGTGGTGGCTCAGGCTTGTCACGCATCCACAGCTGTACTTCACTTGTACAAAGATGATGAGAACACTCTAAAGTACTTAGATGATATGGACAATATGCACAAAGTTGTGTTAGAGGTACGTCTGTGTTATGTATAATTACTTAGAGAAGTTGGATTTTCTGAAATCAAATGACAAGGTCAAAGTTTTAACATTTTATTGATTCAAATGAAATGTACTGACTTTAAGGTTTTATGACCAAACTTTGCTTGACTGCCCATGTGTGCAAATAGTTAACAGCTGGCATCGCAATTCATTCTAGGTATATACGATAGTAACTTTGTGTCTTATTATTATTAGTCTTGTTCAAGGACATATTGCCAATTTTATCTCATGTGGATTTATATTGTTCACAGAAATTTTGATTATTATTTAAATATAATTACAGGTCCCAGATGAGGCGTCACTGAAAAAAATAGCAGATAAATTAAAAGAAAACTTCATATCACATAAATTATGGATAGAACAACCTGAAAATATTCCAACATGTTTAGCTCTCAAGCCATATCCAAAAGAAGAGGTTAAAAAGTATGTAGGAAAATTTAAATTATTAAAACTTCAAATGAATGCCTGAAATAACAATATGTTAATTTAAGTTAATAATAAATAAATAAATTATTGATATAACTGTTGCATAATCATTTTAAATCAGACAAAAATGGCAAATGGGCAGCATTATTAGCATTTTTAAATCTTCATAAAACTTAATCTGAAAAATAAATATGGCGGTTTGACAGTGGTGCCGATTCTCTTGTCACAAATGCCTCTAAACTAGACTAAAAATCACCAAAATTTTGTTTACTCGTCAAGCAACGATTTCCCATTCTGAAATAGACTAAAGTGGCACAACATAACTACATTTTAGTTTCAGCACTAAGATGGTACTGAGATT